>CM070509.1:18221374-19498187 GCA_036346375.1 Guadua angustifolia
ACGGTCAGCGAGCACTTGCGACACTATGGTCGTCGTGCCCGCGACACGGGCGTCGAACGCCGCCAGTTCCATAGCCCGCTTAGCGATCGCGCCGCCTCTCCGGGTTCCTCGGGATGTCCCGGGCGGGAAGTTGCTCGGGGCGACCACGAGTGCACGGAAATAGTGCGGAGCTTGCGAAGCCATGAGAGAGAGCATATAACGACGTACTGCGGGTAGCGCTCGCCGAACGTGCAAGACCTCGTGACATAATAAATGGAGTCTTCTTTGAGGCCCCGTTCCATGCCAGGGCGGCACTAACGGCATGGGGGTGGCCGTGAGATATAGCATGATAACTTCTCACTAGGTTGTGGCGTTATGGGAGGGTGGGGTCTCTGAGTGCGTCTTGGTCGTCGAAGGATCGTTGGGCCTCTGGGAAGTCCACTCGAAGCCCGATGCTGCGCAAGGTTTGGAAGAATAAGTCGCGCTTCATGTAGATCTCGAGATGAGCTTCTTTGAGGCGGCCATGTGACCCGATGAGGCTTTGCACTGCTTGATCGAGGTCGGGGTGCCATCTTTTCGATCGCCTCGATCTTCTCGGGGTTTGGACCAACCCCAGGCCCCGATCATGTGGCGAGAGCACCTTCTGGACGTCGTGCGAACACGCACTTCTCGGGGTTGAGCTTGATCTTGTGCCTATTCGAGGTTGGCGAAGGTCTCCTCGAGGTCCTTGACGTGGTGCGCCCTCGGCGGGCTTTGGCGATGATGTAGATCACGTAGACCTCAAGGTTCCGCCCGATCACGGGGCTCGAAAGTCTTGGTCATCGGGCGTTGAAAAGTGGCCCCCGCATGCGCGAACCAAATGACATAGTGCATTATAGCAATAGGTGCCAAGCGGCGTGATGAAGGAAGTCTTGCTCTCGTCGTCGACCGCCCGGCTTGATCTGGTGGTATCGATAAGCATCAAAAGCTCGACATCTTGACATTAGCGGTGGAGTCCACGATCAGTCGATCTTGTGGCGAAATTGTCTTTGGGCAAGCGAGTTCAACCCGTATGGTCGGCGCATTCTCCACTTTCACTCCCTTCTTACGCACGATGGCCAGGGTTGGCGGCCACTCGGAGTAGTTAATCTCTCGAATGGCCCGGCCTTCAAAAGCTTGTCGAGGTTCTCCTTGATGGCTGCGACTTTCTCGGGGAAGCGGCGCGACTTTGGCGCCAGGTCGAGCTGGATCCCTGCGGCTTGTGCTCAATCACCTCCCTCGGGGCCTTGGGCATATTCGCGGGCTCCCAGCGAATATACCCTTGTTGGCCGAAAGAAGGTGGCGAGCTCAAGTTCCTATTGGAACTCGGCTCATCAGCGATGGACTCACACAGGTGGGTTGCTCTCGTCGGCGGCACGGCCTTTGTTCCCTTCTAAATCTGTATCACCGCCTACAGCGAAGCGTTCTTTGTCGTCTCCTCTGGCCGTGTTTGGGCGGCATACCGCAAGGCCAAGGCCTTGGTCTCATAGCCATCTGCGCTTAGCAGTCGCCCTTGCGATGATGACTTGCCGTTGGGGCGAGGTAACTTCATGCAGATGGCCATAATGGTTGGCGACCATGAATTTGACCAAGGCGAGTGCGAGGATGGCGTTATGAGGAGGTCACCCTCGACCACCTCGAAGGTGATCAACTCGGTGCGAAGTTATCGAGCCACGAAGGTGACAGACAAGACAACTTGCCCCAAGGGGTGGTCGAACTCTGAGGACTATCGAAGAATGGTATGGTGATGCTCTTGACCTTCGGCAGGGAATCTGCATCGGTCGGCGCTCTGCTTGCTGACAAGTTAAGAAGGCTGCCGCCATCGACCATGGCGCGGCCAAGCCAAGTGGTATTCTTGATGGTGGAAGTCACGACCAAAAGCGGTCTTTAGGTCTCGAGCCATACAGGGAGAGCATCCTCCGGGAAAAGGTGATGGTGGCGGCCCTTGCGGGCTGTTAAATTGGGCTTCAGTGGCGACTTTAGTAGATGAATGCGTCTTGGCGGCCTTGACCTCGCGCTGGTAGTAAGCGAAGCGAACCCGCGAAGATGACATCGATCCGGCGCTTCGCCTTCTTTGGAACTCAGTCGAGATCGTCGTGCTCCGCGCCCGGCATTCACGTCGGGTGAGTGCGTCATCGCCGGGAGCATGGGCATCTCACCCGCCCATCGTGAAGCGTCTAGCTTGTTCTGCCAAACCTGCGGGCCCGCGGATCGTGGCGTGCATACAATGGAAAAAGCGAGAACTTTGCCGTCATACCCCAGCGCCCCTCGACCCCATTGCCGAGCATCGTCGTTAGAGACGGCTGCGTTAGCCCTCTCTTTGGGTTGGTTCTTCCGCTGGTGGTGAGTCGACCTTAAGCGAGGCTTAGGGTCCTCGAGCTTGACCTCGGACCTCGAGGACCTCGCTGGCCCATCCGAAAGCGACCACCGTGGTAGACCCCGCCCGCCCTACGATCACGCTTCCAGCTTCTTGGGCGGTGCGTGGTCGGCGCTCTGAGGTTGGGCGGGCCGGCCTCTGTTTGGTTTAGGCCGAGGCTTACCTTGGTCGTAGTCGCGTTCGGCCAGACGGCATCGTCCGCGTCGGTATCTGCGCTCCGCCATGCGAAAAAAGTTTGTTGTGTTGAGCCTCGAGGTGATCTCCATGTCTTCGGTGAGGCGTCGATCCACGGACCCGAACTTGAAGGCCTTGATGGCGGCCTCGTCGAAATGCTCGGGATCGAGTTCCTTGTGCGGATGAATCGCGCACAAAAGTCGCCTGATGGCTCGTTCTTCCACTGGATGACCGCGATCCAGGTCTTTCTCCTGCCCGACCGCTTTCGTAACAACTCACGGAAGTTGGAGCGGAGGCGTTCTGAATCTGGCGCCCGACTGAAGGAGCGAACCACGATTAAAAAGCGGTCCTAGCGGCCTGTCGGAAACGATCGGGAGGTAGTTTGCCATTCTGAGCTCGTCCCTCCGGCCGCGGGATAGCGGTCGAATAGATGGACGAGGAATCGTCGGGGTTCTTGGTCCGTCGAGCCTTTCGTCGGTAGCGAGGCTTGAGCAGGGCCGCCACGCCTGCGGCGAAGGCCGTCGGTCGCCCTGCGGCCGTAGGCGGAGCCAGTGCTGCCGGTCGTGGTCATCGCCGACAAGATCCTGCTGGCGCTAGACTCGGAGTCGAGGCTGCCCGTAACCCGACCTCGGTGGGGAACGACCATAGTGCGAACGAGGAATCACTGGTTAATGCTTGGCGGTCACAGACCTGCGGCGCTTTGGGCGGAAACGTCGGGAAGATCCGCCGAACTTCTTGCGATCGACTTCGGAAGCGGCTCGGCTCGGGCTGGTCTGGTTGGCGCGTGCCGTGGGGCAGCCGTAGCGTCTGCGTCGAAACCTCGTCCGAGCTTTGTGCTCGAGGCTAACTCTGCGAGGAGGTGTCAAAGCCTTGGTGATGGCGC
This sequence comes from Guadua angustifolia, assembly GCA_036346375.1. NCBI lineage: Eukaryota > Viridiplantae > Streptophyta > Magnoliopsida > Poales > Poaceae > Guadua > Guadua angustifolia. Next base: position 18,224,806 of record CM070509.1, read on the forward strand.
GGACGTGTTATCATTACTTCTCTGGAGGGCGGGTCCCGTGTTGACCGATCTTTGCGGAGGTGCCACCTCGGTCGCGATCCGTCGAGTTCTCGGCGAGGGCTCGGCCAAAACTCGACCTCGCCTTATCGGGGTTAGCCATGACGGGCGATAAGCCAGAGCGCTCCCGGTAGGTGGGGCTGGGTGGCCCGAAGATGTCTTGGCCTTCTCTGGGCCTCCGTGGGAGCTGTTATGGCAGTTGATGGCAACTTTGCACCATCCGTGGCGTCTTAAAGTCTGCGGATCCGCGGTCATCACATCTCCTCGGCGCCTTGACGTCATCTGCTACGAGCGTCTTTGCTTTCGGCGGCGGTGAGCGTGAAGCGAGGACCGCAGTCGGTCCGTTCGAGGAAAATCCGTCGATGAAGGCGCCATGCTCACAGAGTCTTGAGTGTCGTTCTGAAAAAAACAAAACAATCGGGCCCCGATTGGCGCCCGGTGTCGGCGATCGGGATTGTCAACGCGCAGAAAAAAGAGGTAGAGGTCGAGAGTTTATGGGACGAGCTGCGTTTTGCTTTCGAGCGAAGGAAGAAAATCGATCACGGTGAGGTGAACAAGGCGACAACGAGCATGAGACAAGTTTATCTTGGTTCGAGCCTGTGGAAGGTAATAGCTCTACTCGATGCGCCTTCGGCGGTGATTCTTGTTATATGGGTGTAAAGGCGGTGTTTACAACTCAAGCGATGCGGTGATTCCTAGCTCGAGCTCTTTGTGTCTTTGTGTTGTCTTCGTCCTCCTTTTTGGAGCTCATCGTCCTTGGTCTTCTCTCCCTCTGCGCATAGCGGCGGGAATATCCCGAAGGGCCTTCCGCCGTTGAGGTGGCGGCAACACCCGGACTTGTCGCGCACTCATGTCATCCCGACCCGTTCTCTGGTAACTTCGGTCAAATGCTAGATCAAAATCGAGCGGATGGAGCCGAGCGAGATCACTTGAGAGCTTGAGTCGGCGGTCGGCTTCGGGTCCCACTGCGCTCTAGGTCAGGCGCTCGGTATGCACCTAGGTGGTGGTCGGGACCTTCAGAGCTTAGAGGCTCCGTTGACCTTACGCCCGGCCGGTCAAGGAGTTCCGACCCTAAATCCTTAGTGGACACAATGATTTACGAGTTGGGCCCGGTGTGGGTAATAGCCCTCGTCTGCTAGTTCTTTGTTGAAAAGCGAGGCAGTTTACAAGAGTGTTCTTCGAGTATGCGCTTCTCTATGCCTCTTGCTCTAGTTGGTAGCCTACCTCCTCGCTCTTCATGAACTAGGCGCCCTTATATAGGCAGGCCTACAAGCGAGGAGAAAGAAGTGGCGTTATACTTATCTACAACACATTAATTACACCCATCATTCCGGCATCACGTTGACCCGACTCATTTATTAAGCACACCTTAGTGGCCTTGTCCTTGAACCCCATTTAATGTCGGAGAGGCCTGCTTGATCCTTGCGGGGCAGGGGCCCTCTGACGGGTTGGTGAGGGTGTCGGAGGATGAGCCGTCGTCGTGTCGAGCGCTGGACCCTTCTGATGTGTACCGACCACGAGGTGCGGAGAGAGAGACTTGGTAAGCCTTCCCTCATTCCTTTGGTTGCCTTTGTGGCACGACAGGGGCTCAAACACCGCTCGCTCGTTAAGCCTACAGCGGCCGCCCGGCCAGCGGCGTAATCCCTAAAGGAGCCCGTGGGCTTTTCACGGAGAACAAGCGTGCTCGCCATCTTGCCGCCGAGCGCCCGCCTTGCTTTCGCCCGTGGCAGGCGTATCGCTTCATTGCTTGCCAGTCACGTGGGCTTCTGCCGGGCAAGCGTGCTGCACGCCATAGCGCCATACGAGCCGCTTCGCCCGTGGCGGCGTATATCCTTGTTGCTCGCCGAAACCACGTGGGCTTTATTTGGGCGAGCCATTTACGGGCCTATTACTTTTATGGCGAGAGGGTACCACGGTGCAAAATACAAGCGGTAGCCCACAGAGGCCGTCTGGAAACGTCGCGGTACTTTTGAACCTTATTAAATGCGGTGCATTCTGGATGGGCCCGACCTCGGCGCATGCAACGCAGTTCTCCCATGATGGCGATTTTCTCGGGACCAACGCCGTGCCCTTCACAGGCATAAACCGTCTTCGCAGAGGCTTATATATCGCACCCCCACGTAACGACTCACGCTTTACCTTCCTTGAATTTTGCCCTTTGCCTTCGTCTTCTTTGCTTGAGGCTTCATTCCTGCTTGCCATGGCGCAATCCCTTCTTTCTTCCTGCGGTTCACGCTAGATGGACTTCGCCACCGTGGCACACAGGGTGCCATTACGCCGCCGGTAACCACCGTGTAGCTGCGGGCGAGGAGATGTCGTCTTCACTTGAGGGCTTATGGCGGGCTTGGTGCCGCCATTTTACGAGTTCTTCCTCCACATCCTTCACTTCTAGATTCACCATCTTCATCTCTCCCCCAACTCCATCGTCTTCCTCTCCACCTTTGCTTACCTCTGCCCGAGATGTTCATGGGGTAATGCCTAATCTCCCCTCTTCGCTATTTCTTCACTGTCGCACCACCCCGTGAAGTCGTAGGGGGCTGCCACTTAAAGCCCATGATGGGTCGACCTCGCTTCATTCCCATCCGGCCGCTCAAGCTCAGGCTGGCCAGGCGGGCTTGCTATGTAAACGTGCAGTGAGGTCGACCTTCTCGGGAGTACTGTGAGCGTAGCCTGGTGGAGCTTCGCGTCGAGGCGGTGGAGCTCACAGCAATGGTGGCCCGCATCGATCGGTGCGGAGCACCCTGTTGATTAGAGCGCTAGTAGTCAGAGACTTTGTGTCTGGAGAATAAACCCCTATGTCGTCGCCCATACTGCATGGCAATACCACGAGGGGCAGCGACATGGCCGCTGCGTGCCAGGCGATAAGTCTTCTTACCCTTCATCTTGAATGCATATTTTTCTCTATGGTCTTCGTCATTCAATACTTTTGTCTTTTTACGGTGCGGGGAGAACAACTTTGAGCAATCTGCCATCTCCCGGTGGCTATCCGTGTTGATCTGCCACCCGGTGCGGCGGCTTGGAATTTCGGCGGCCTTCGGCCGCTCTGTGATCTAAGTCGCGGGCGCCTCGAATCAAACAATCCTTCAGCGATGGACTCCATAGGCCCGCCGTAATGCCGCCAGCGGCTCCTTGATGATCGAGGACCCGGCCGGGCGTGATCGGGCGCGACAAGCGGCACATTGCTTTGGACCCCCTGGCGCGGACCTAGAGAGTGCACTAGAAACAACCTGCGCCGCTACGTTCGCGACCTCTCGGCGCGTGCAGAAGCGGCGTCTTCTTCCGGCGGCAATACTGGAAGCCCTCCTCGGGCGGTACTGCGTCGACTCGACTCTGTGGTGCCGCCTCTGGTGGCGCCTATTCTGGCGCCCGGCTCAATAGTCTTGAACCGCGACCAACGGTATCGCCGGCGGGCTGGCGATGGCGCCCTATCCTTTGCTTCAAATCGCCTTCAAGGGCGGATCACTCAAGCGCTCGGCCCGCACATACATCCGCAGCGCCCGGCCGGCGCGGCGGCACTATCTAGGAGCGACTGGCGGTTCAAAGCTGCTTTGGCGCTCGATGTTGCTGGGACTAACACTTGGTTGCTCTGCTCACGATGGCCCTCGCCGCCCGCGTCGACTCATGACGCCGCATGCCAAGCTTGGCGAGCACTCATTGCCGCTAACGCTTTCCTCGCGGAAGCCACCTGGCAGCAAGCCGCCAGCGAAGCAAGTGGAGGCGTGCGTGGGGGCTGGGGAGCAGAAGCAACTGGCCGGAGAGAAGCCACCGAACAACTTTGCTTGCCGGACATAATAAAGGCGACGGCAATGAGGAGAACAGCGAGCCGGCTGGCGCCGCATAACATCGCGACCATGCTCGATCATCATCTGCGTAAGCGGCGGGTCTTAGCGTCACTTGGGGTTGATCTTGTGAGCCATTGGAGCCTGGCGATGCAAAGATCATGCTACTGCACCACCGTGGTGGCAGCGCCCTCGGTCTGCCGGCGCCATATTCCCGCTCCATCCGGGAAGGGCGGCAAGTCACTGAGTCATCGCCACCTTCCGTGCTGCTTCGCTTTCGCCCGTGCAGCGGCGTTGCCTTCAACCCAATGACCGTCGCGAGCGGCATTGAAGAGCAGGCCCGGTATGACAGCGATGTGCAAGAGGCTGCGGAGCGCGTCGTCAACATGATGGCGGCGGAAGCTCTAGACTTTGGCGTGGCGGCGAAGCCGTGGTAGAGATGATGGCGGGGGCATCAGTCGTCGCGACAATTGGCGACACAGGCCTCTTCTTTTTCTTTTGTTTCTTTTTGTTCCTACTCATCGTATGCCAGAATAATATTAGCAATTGTAAATGAAGTTGGCATATTTTGGTTTCACCTGGGCATATCACCTGTTTGCATTTTGGGTATGCTTGCTTTAACTTAATTTTTGGGCGATCAGCCCCCAGCGTCGCCATGACTCAAACCTAAATACTCGGTCGGTCGATACTTAGGCATAATGTGAGTGATTGCAATAGTGCAAGCAGGGATCATCACGGTGAATGAAGAGCCTGAGACAAGCAAAGTCTCGATTAACTGCGCAAGGGTATCACTATCTCCTATCCTTTTGGAACTTATCTTCTGTGATCTCTTGGAATTTTACACTGACATTGCGTAACAAGGGCGTGAGCTTACGGGGCGATGCTGGGCATGCGGTGCTCGTGGAGACAACCAGTGGGACTACATAGAGTTAACCTGAGTGTATGGGCCGCGTCTAAGTCACCGTGCCACACTTGCACTCCTAGTCACGCGTCCTTGCGATACAAACGTTGGGTATTTCCATTTATCAGCGAGAAGCCATTAGGTTATAAGAGCGGTGATAGCTGCGCATACTTCAATCCATTAAAACGCAGTGTAAGAAATAAGTTGAGTGCTGCCGGCGAACAACTTATCTTTGCCATAGGCCATCGGCGACGAGATCCTCAATCGGTCACGAGGCCAACACTTTGAGTGGCGTGGCCGCCACACCGCTCGCCCGAGCGAGCGAGCGTGGTCGCCGGACCGCCCGCCAAACCTTCATGTGGGCTTATCGCTAAGCGGCGAGGCTTGATCATTTGCCCATTTGCTTAGGGCCACATGAAATGCTTTCGCCATGACGGGCGTGGTCGCCGCCTGCTCACCAGTACTGCAGGGTTACTTTGTTGCTGAGTTCTGGTAGCACTGCATTTCATCTGCGATCGCACATGGCCACTGAAAGCACAAGTAGGCATTGTACAAAACTTGTAGAAAATATATTAGGGGACATAAGGCCCTCTGGCAGTATATCATGGTCCCTAGCATGGAAACTTAGGCTCTGTGATTGGAGTTAGCCTGACTCCGCGTTATATGGGAAGCGGTCGCGGGGAGGATATTAGGCTACGTGGTGTTAGCGGAGATAGCCGTTGGTGCTTGGTGAGCAGAAATTGTGCGGAGCCGTGTTTGAGCCACCGTGCGAGTTCGCACTCTGATCGCTTCGTCGGACTTCGGCGTGAAATTTGAGCATCTGCGGATCAACAAAGAGCGGCCAAGCCATTAGGGCACATGACATTTTCGCGCAAGCTTTCCTACCAGGGGACAAACGAAGGAAATTTAAAAGCTCTTAAAATAAACAACTTTACACCACAGCACGATCCGCCTGCTGGAAAGCCAGCGAGGCGGGGTCTTCATCCTGGTCATCGTCGCGGAGATGACTCTCCTTGAGCCACCGCTCAACCATCTTATTCTCAACCCGGCAATCCTCCAGGCCGTGAGAGTTGGTCTGGTTGATCGGGCAGAAGGGCTTGCCCTCCTTTTCCTCGCAGCAGTCATTCCACCGCTCACGACGGTCGTCTCACCGGTCGCGGCGGTCATGCTTCGGCGGCCGGGCATCTTCAAGCTCGCGCTCGGCGGCCAAGACCCGCATGGTCTCGATGCCTCGCTTCCAGAATCCTCACGCATGGCGGGGCCTTGAAGTCGGCTTCATCGCGGCGTCCTCGCCACGGCGCTAGATGTCGGTCCCGAGCCTCTGCGCTCGCGTGCACTTGTCGCGCCGAGAGAAAAGCTCGGAGGTGAGTGGCGATGTCGCGGTCGCCATTTTTCCGCATCTTGCGATCGCGCCGCGCCTCTTTGAAAGCGATGACGGCCAAGCCTTTCAAAATCCGGGAATCGTATTGCGGCGATGGTAGAGTCGCCGAATAAAGTCGCATAGCGACTCTCCTCTTTCTGCTCGAGGCATGGACATCATCCTCCACGCCCACTCGCGAATGCGCCTTGGAAGTTAGCGACAAAGAGGGTGCACAACTCCTCCCACGAGTGCATCGATCTTCGTGGGAGGTTCAGCAACCCGAGGCCAGGCGGACCTCGTCAAGGCCGTTGGGAAGTAATTGGCCATGGCCTTTCCGAGACCATGGCCATCCGTGTCGCACCTGATGGTGTAGACACGCAGAACTCCTCTGTGTTGGTGGTGTTGTCATACTTCTCAATGGGCCGGGCCAAAACCTTCCGGGCCACACCACGCGCAGTGCGGCCCGTCGGCTGGCATCCAGCGCCATAGGGGCATCCTGCCCCCCACGACCACGACCTAGAAACCGTGCGGGAGGCGGACGCGACTCCCCAAGAGTCGGAGGCAGGCCTCCTCCTCGGCTGAAGGTGAGAGTCATGAGAAGAACTCTCACCCCGGGGGCCATCCGTCCGTCATGGCCCTTGTGTGGCTGCAGTGATCCTGAGATCACTTGTGGCAGGCGTCGGAGCTCAGATGGGACCTCAGTCCCCCACGGCTCCTCGGGCTGGGACCTTCTTCTTGCACACCCTTTCCCTTACTCACGGCCCGCCTAGCAGGCGCTTCTCTTTGGGGTATTGGAAGCACAGGGTGCGCTCTGGGCACCTTAGGGCGAGGCAAGCGGCCTTAGACGGTCGGGCATCCTCAGGCGAGCCCGCGTCCACAAGGCCCGCAATATCCTGCAGCCCGGAGGCGGCGGGGTGTCTCGATAATTTCCACCGGTGTCGTCGAAGAGCGGTTGCATCACGAGTTACGGCCGGAGTGGCGGCCTCCATGGCCAACGGTACGAGCGGCAAAAGGCAAGGCATTGCGGCAGGCGCCACCGCCCTCCTGCTGTGGCGATGGGTGGCGATCCCTCGTCCGCCGAAAATGCCGGGAAGTGCTCTGGGAGCCACTAGCCTCCGCCACATCTTGTTGCTGCAGTGTGAACCCGCCATCACGGGTTAAGTCCTTTGGACGAAGGCGAAACCCACCGGAGATGGCGGATAGGCCAACCACTAGCCCCTACTTGCACGCCCATCGGCGTATTTACCCTGACAAGATTCCGCTAACAGGGTGTGTTTACTCCCTAGAAGGAAATTATGGTTTGATAGAGGGCATCTTCGTGGCTGGAAACCCTAATGTCTCTCAGCGAGGGATTCTGGGCGTCAGCAAGCTGGTGGACACAATGATTTACCCAGGTTTAGGCCCCCGGTGTAGGTAATAGCCATACGTCCTACTAGTTCTTTGTTGAGAAAACGGGGAAGCGTTTACAAAGAGTGTTCTTCCGTGTCTGCTTCTCTATGCCTCTTGCTCTAGTCGACCGGCCTACCTCCCTCGCTCTTCATGCACCAGGGCGCCCTTATATAGACGGGCCACCTTGAGTAGGAGAGAAGGTGGCGTTATACTTATCTACAACACATTAATTACACCCATCATTCCAGCATCCATGTCGACCCACGACTCATTTGTTAAACTGCACGCCGTGGCCTTGTCCTTGAATCCCATTTAATGTCGGAGAAGGCCTCGCCGTCGGCCGGGGCGGGGCCTTCTGACGGGTTGGTGAAGGTGTCGAGAGATGAGCCGTTGTCGTGTCGAGCGCTGGACTCTTCATAATTAATGACCACGACACGAGGTGCGAGGGAGAGACCAGTGAAGCCTTCCCTCATTCCTTTGGTTGCCTTTGTGGCACGACAAGGGGCCCAAACACCGCCCTTCGTTAGGCACGCCACGAACCGCCGCCAATGAGTAGGCGTGTCGCCGAGGCCACGTGGGCTTCTCGCCCAGGGCGGGGCATGCTCCCAGGCCCGCTTGAGCGCCATGACCACTCTCCGTGGCGAGGTGTAATCGCCAGTTGCTCAAGGGGGCCACGTGGGCTTCTCACGGGAGGCGGCAGGCGTGTCGCTTGTTGCTCGTCGAGGCCACGTGGGCTTCCATTTGGCTAGGCCATTTACGGGCCTATTCGTTCTGGCGGAGAGGTACCGGTGCAAAGTACACCGACAACAGTGCTAAGTCATGGTGAGGCATAGGATGACCGGGACTAGGTGAGGAGCGTCAGAGGTCCAAACGGCCGAAGATCACCGAAAGATGATCAGAAATGGAGTTCGGGCAAGCTAAGAAGATGAGGAATGGATGAGATGCTAGCTAGACACTGATCGGATCGATGAGGGTCGTAGGATCGTGGTTTAGTTGATAGGTTAGTGGGTTTAGGTAGTATGTTTTGAAAACTGTGTAAGAAAACCCATTATGTGTATGGGTTTTGGGTTAGCCCTTGCATAGCTGTGTCAGTGGGTTAATCCTAGCCCTTGATGAGTGCTCTAGGGTTGAGAGACTCATCCAAAGGTGTTAGGTGACCCTAGAGTAGTATAAATAGAGGGGAAGGGGTAGCCTTCTCCTCTTGAAGGTTTTAGAGGTTTTGTGCTCCTTTGAGCTTTTGCCCACTTTGTTGTGAGGCTTTGTAAACATCCTCTTCGTGAAATGCAAATCATTTTCATCTATGCTTGAATTTACATTATGCATTTATTTTATATCTGAAGTTCAGCATTTAAATTCCTACAATTTTTTTTTGCAATTTGGATTTGTCTCCTCTTCTTCTACATGCTTGTGCTTCTTATGCCAAAGATGATGATTGATGGTTGAATCTTCTTCAGATCATATCTCAATCATCTAGGCTAATCTTTGTGTTTATCTTGAGGAAAGTTGATTTTTGTGTTCTTACGTGAGTCATTCTTGTGAATCATGTTTCTGTAAGTTTTGACTTGAGTTCTTGGTTGCTATGACATGTGGGTAGCTATCCAAGATCATCTTGATCATCAAAAATCCACAAGCAAGTCTTTGATCAAGTTCTTAAACTTTTTGTAAACTTTGTGTGTTCTTCATTCTAAGGCAAAAAGGTTGGAACTTTGACATTAATCCTTATAATTGAAGGTTGGAACATGTTTCTAATATCCTTAGGATCACATCTGCCAAGTTTCATGAAATTTTATCCAGCCCATCAAAAGATTCCTCAAAATTTTCTTTTGGCTTGGGTTGTTTTCAGAACTGTTCTTCAACTGTTCTTGAGCCCGGTGCTACCGGCCTTCTTGCCTAGTGTTACCAACCTCTAGTGCTATCGGACTTCCAGCGGTAGCACCGGCCTGGCAGAACAACTGTCTCTATTGATTCGCTTTCTTTTGTGGATTTTTGTTGCAGAATTGTTTGGCGTATTTTGAGTGGGGGAAATTTTTTTGCGATCATTCACACCCCCCTCTGATCGCCATCTCGATTCTTCACTTGCATATAATGCAAAGCTTTTTTAACAGCTTTTCCAATGGTCTAACCCTTGATTTGATTGATTTCTCGCAAGCATCCTGGTTATGAATGTTAAATTAGGGCGAGTAAAAACTTGAGCGTACATAATGCTTCTGACAGTTGAAGTGCAAGGAATCCCCTTCATCTAATCAGTTTCTAATTGATTTCGAACATTGAAATGTTCCAAACTTATCGTCCTCAATAATAGGAGTAGGCGTGGTAGAGCAGTTATGCATATTATATCTCGTAAGTATTCTGTGTTGAGGAATGCGGTATGCTACGCTAGCATAAATTAAAATTTCTACCGCATAACCAGAAAGCTACTCACAAGAAGGGGATCACAGATTGGATTACCACTAGACGCGCAGTTGCGGAATCCTTCGCGCGTTGGTGTATGTCGGGACCCGAATTTGGCAATCCGGAAACCCTCTGTGTTTTCAGCACTAGTCCCAGGATCAGTAGCTAATGCCCACAGTTAACAAAGATGAATATCACAATCATACACAATGGAATAATAAATAAAGTATTCATCTATTAATATAACATGTTTAATAACCTTAAAGTCAGCTTACAATTGTGAAGCCTAGATGGCTTCAACTCAGAGTAAAACAAACAGCAGCGGAACGAAGAACGTCGGTGAATCCCATCAAAATACCACAGGCATTTGACAAGGTTCAACTCCTAGATTTTCGCCGTCTTGCAGAACTTCTCCCTTCTTCGAAGACAAAGACTTCTTCTCAACTGGTGATGTTTTGTTATAGCAAGGGTGAGTACACAACCGTACTCAACAAGTCATGCACAGAATGCAGTTCTATTACTACTTGCATGGCTTATTCCAAAGGAATGGTGAATGGTTCTTTTGCAATAAAGCGGCATTCACAAATAATCATAATAGATAAGCGTTAAAATAATAATACCCATAATAAATTTCATAATAATTCTCAAGTAAAGCATTTCCCATCATATGATTTCCATATCACATTGTCCACATTCCCAACCTCATTTTACCAAAATCTAACCCTTGATTGTAATCCCGAGCAATGTCAATCTGGCGGACACGGCTATTCAAATAGTTTTTACACTCTGCAGAGGTTGTACACTTTACCCACAAGATACAATCAACTCACCACGTCGTTCGTGAATCGCCATACAAGAGTATGCGAATGGCGATCATAATAAAGCCTTCGAAACTTCTAGCTCAACTTAGGAACCTCTCCGGGTTGCCTTCACTATCACTTCCCTCATACTGAGCCGAAGTATAGTGTAACATCCCAAAATTTGGGTTTTTAAAAATTTATATTTAAATTAGCTTTCCAAAATTTTTGCATCAATCTTATTTTAATTAAAGAAGCTTAATTTAGAATTTTCTAAATCTAAAACAATTTAATGTGCCTTCTGTGTGCATCAAGTAATTTAAAATTTAGTTTTTACAGTGTTCTTTGTATCTCGGGAATTTCCCAAATTTGAGATTTGCTTAAAACTAATTAAAATTATTAATTTAAACATTTGGATGTTAATTGGATTTTTAATTTGAATTATTAATTGTTAAGACAATTCTATATCAAATTTCGATTCAAATCTTTCCATTGAAATTCCATTTAAATTCAAAATTTGGATTTCCCTCGGTGTTTAAATTAACCTGGCATCCATATCCTTCCGAAATTAGAGTTCAATCCTTTTCCGTCCGCAAAGCCAAAATTTTAAATTCCAGTCCTTATTCGAAATTTCACTCGAGTTCCAAAATACTCCAAAAATCTCAAAATTCATATAATTAGGTTCCAAATATTCTAAAATGATTTTGAGATTTTTTTTCAAGATTTATAGAATCTCTCTGGTATTTTATCTCTCGCGTTTTTTATGAAATCCGTTATTTTCGTCCCGAAATAATCTAAATTCCAAAGTTCCTCCAAAAATAGTGAAACCAATTTTATTTGGTTCCATTTTATTCTTTAGGATTTTTAGGAACTTTTTCGGTATTTTTAGATCTTTTTATCTATTTTATCTCACGCGCTTTAAAAACGGTACTGTTCATCTTCTCCAAGTGCCAGCACTGTGCAGAATTCAGCCTCTATGTCTAGCCCATATTCAAATGCTCATAACTTTTGCAATTCTCAGCAAAATCGAGTGAGGTCAGTTGCAAATCGTCGGTCTAGTTAACGGATTCAATTTCCCTACAGTTTCCCCCTCTGAAATCAAGTGAAACGGACGCTGCAATCACTTCTTTGCCGTTTATTGTTTTAGCCATAACTCTTCCGTTTCTCATCCTCTCATCGCGTGTGACCACCCAAAAGTTGCGTCTCAGACTCCCTAACATGGTGCTCACCCTTGCCCTCCATTTCCAGAACATTTGCTCTTCCGAAAATCGAAGAAACGGTCGCCGAACGTCCTCCGTTGGCATCGCCATGTCATCTTTTGATTCGGTAAGGCAAATTGACTTCCGTTCATGTCATCTTGTGCGCATTAGTGTGTAGATCATAACCCCTCAAGAAAATCCAGGTTTCATCAAGAATTGCTCTGGGAATTTGCGTTTGTTAAATCGTCAAGTCGAGTTACATTCGTAAATCGATTCCTCCCAAACCGGAAATCCCCAATCAAATTCCTTCTTGATATAGCCTAGTATGATCTTGCTCTATGCCTTGCTCCCGCTAGTTTTGAGAAATTCCGTGTTTTATTGTGTTTTTGACTACCATGACATTCGGACCGTTTTTGGTCGCATCGGCCGTCGCCCTCGCCGTCGTTCCGGCCATCCCCGCCATCGGCCGTCATGCCCACTGGCTCCCTCACCTCGCCGCCCCATCCCCACCACTTGGCGGCCATCAATTGTGCTTGTCGCCGCCAATTCTGTGCACGCACGCCACATGCTCAATATAAATGCCGATTTGATCCGTTTTGCTCCAAATCCGGTTTTTCTTGACCTAACCGCCCCCAACCTTGTGTAGACCTCCCATGGCCTCTCCCACGCATATTCCACCTCATGTACCACACCCAAACCCTAGAAATCCATCCCTCATCCTCCAAAACGCCGCCGAACATTGGTCTATTTTGGCGTCACGTTCCTGGTCGGCTCGACGTGAGTTTTGGTAATCCGACTATGTCACCTCATGCTCTATGGTACCCTTTGTCTCCCTTTCAAATTTCGTGCAATTTCATTCATGGAATCAAAAGTTACGGCCACCCAAAGATCAAATTTTGCCAGAGGCTGTTCTCCCTCGTTTTTGCGAGTTTGGCCATGAAAGTTTTATGGTAGACTCCTATTGATGTCCCCTACATGGTGCTCACCCTAACCCACAGTTTTGACCTCGTAATCTTGCGCAGAAAATTCTTTTCTCCGATCGGTGCGTTGCGAGCAATGAAAAACTTAAATCCGCGTTCCCGTTGATCCGAAGGTAAAACTCAGATCCAATCACGTCATATTGTGCCAAATATTCCCAGATAGCTCTCTGTAAAATTTGGTTAGGTTTCATCTGTTATATTAATAGTTACGACCGTTTGATCTATTAGCTCGAGAGCCGTTCATCGGCAGATTTGTGATCAATCCGGTGGGTGCGCCAAAAATCCGCATATATTGCCGAGTTAGTCTCGTCGCGTTCTCTGCGATGGACATTTTCTTCTTTGTTGCATCTACCAAAATTCTTCTTATTAGATTGATTGCGCCTTTTTTGCGCCGCCTTCGTCTTATGCCGCCAACCATTTTGGTTTGATGTGGCGAACCATTGTGTCGATGAACCATTATCCCTATTTTGCTCATCGGAGAAGTTCAATTGATTCGGTTGCGGTCAAAGCCAAGTTCTAGAATTTACCGTCGTCTTTTCAACCTAGCCCTCCGTTATCCATTACGCGTCTCGATTAGTCATCCTTGCTAGCATTCTATCGCTGCCATACCGTGTAGCAAGCGGGCACCACCTTGTTATTCCATGGCGTCCGTCATCACTTCACCTTCGCCGTTAACGTTTAGCGTTAACGTTTACGCCGATCGCGTTAACGCCCCGTCGTTAACGTTTATTTGATAACGTTTAAGTAGATTAACGACCCGCGTTAACGCTTTGCTCTCATCACATGTGTGCATGCAAGTAAAGGCCCTAGTGCGATGTCATCATCTTTTCTATCGCCTTGATGTGATCTAGCCCTATCACCTTGAGTTTAGCCCCGTCTTCTTATCATCGCCGTCTTGTCATCATCAAGCCTTTTCATCGATGTATGACTGAACCGCATATTGAATCGCAGTGGATGTTGATCCCACTTGTACTTGTCTTATCTTTGAAAATTTAATCTGTCATTGATTGGGAAATCATTCATGGACTTGGTTGATACACCATTGCCCATATGTCGATATCATGTCAAGCGAGTTAATTAATCTCGAAGGATATTCCTAGAATATACTTCATTCTTCCCTAATTATCGATCGTAACCTTCTCGATAAATCTTAAAGCTTTGTTCTCTTTTATCCGATCTTGATCAAATCTAAGTTCCTAAATTCAATCCCTTAGTTCGATTACCAATCTAATATTTAATTGGAGTTTATTTGAATTGCTTTTGAGTTTTGTTGTATTTGTGCTTCTTTGTCGTTAGGCGTGTCGTCGAAGTTACGAAGTAGTTGAAGGCGAGGAAGTCAAAGCATTCGATTGAAGAGCCAAAGGTTGAGGAAGCGAAGATCAATTAAAAAGAGTAAAAAGCGATTTATAGCAAGTGCCGGAAAGTTGTGCTTTGATCATATTGCTCGGTTTTTACAAATTTACTTTGATTCAAATTATTGCATGCTAGTTCAAGATTAAAATGATTTAAATTAATTTGGGATTAGTTATTCAATCAATTGCTAATATCTCCATGCCATGATTATTTGTATGCCATAATTCATTTGTCACCCTAAGATGGTTGATTATTAGTTGGTTGTTATTACTTGCTTAGCGTGGGTTGGTTAGATAGTGTATAATCCTTAGCCATGCCACGAAACTCATGTCTTTTCAAAATAAAGGTTAATACTAATCCTTTGGATTATGAAATGTGTTTGTGAAATGGTGTGACGTGTTGCCACGATGATGTTGATATGTGGAACGGTGTGGTTCTACATGGATGTTGAGTTGTTGTTGGCATTGTGTTGCGCAATAATCAACCCAGGGTGGTAAAGGATTTAGGCGAGGCAAGTGGCTTTATGCCAAGTGGGCCATTGTGGCATTTGGGAGGGTTGAGTGTTGTGAGGGCTGTGTGTGCCAATTTTGAGAGAAGGATGTCTTGCCTTGGTCGATTAAGGACTTCATCTTGCAAGCCTTTGACTGAGTCACTCGTACAACCACATGTCGAATGGGAAGACCTAGTTTAGTAGGATTCGATATCTCAACTTGGATACCTCGGGGTGGCGATTACAGGGAAGTAGCTGTATGGGGAAGCGTGTCATCTTTGCGGCTTAGTACCGAATCCAACGGTGTTCGTCGGTCCTATACTTTGGCTCAGTGTGAGGGAAGTGATAGTGAAGGCAACTCGGAGAGGTTCCTAGGTTGAGCTAGAAGTTTTTGAAAGGCTTTGTTATGATCGCTCATTCGCATACTCTTGTATGGCAATTCACGGCTGACGTGGTGAGTTGATTATATCTTGTGGGTAAGTGCACAACTAGCGAGTGTCATGATATTGGACATTGCTCGGGGATTCTGAGTCAAGGGTTAGATTTTGGTAAAAATGAGGTTGGGAATGTGGACAATGTGATATGGAAATTTGTTAAGGATGGAAATGCTTTACTTGAGAATGATTACGAAATTTATTATGGGTATTATTGTTTCTTGCTTTTCTATCTATTATGATTATTTGTGAATCTTTGCTTTATTGCAAAAGAACCATTGACCATTCGTTTGGAATAAGCCATGCATGTAGTAATAGAAGCGCATTACATGCATGACTTGTTGAGTACGGTTGTGTACTCATCCTTGTTATAACAAAACATCACCAGTTGAGGAGAAGTCTTTGTCTTGAAGAAGGAGATTACGCAGAAGGCGAATATCTAGGAGTTGAACCTTGTCAAATACATGGTATTTTAATGGGATTCCGGCGTTCTTCGTTCATTCTTTGTTTATTTTACTCGAGTTGAAGCCATCTAGGCTTCACAATTGTAAGTTGACTTTAAGGTTGTTCAACATGTTATATTAATAGATGAATACTTTATTTATTATTCCGTTGTGTATGATTGTGATATTCATCTTTGTTAGCTGTGGGCACTAGTTTGTTGATCACAGGACTAGTCTTTGAAAACACGAGGGTTTCGGATTGCGAATTCGGGTCTGAAGCAGAGGTGGTATCGAGCATCTTGTTGTGAGTCTTGACCCTAGATAGTTTGGCGTTCTTTAGGAACTTCAAAATTATTTTCTAAAGAGAAAATTTAGCGAAGAATAACAAGTTCTTGACTTATCTTATTCTTCCATTCCTTTCCCCTTTTTGAAATTTCTATCTTTCCTGTCGATTTAAGGTGAAAATCTTTCCTCGATTGTCTTGAATAGATACGATGTTTCACACTTTAGGAGAAAGCACTGAGTGCCGTTCTTGAACACGAAGATCGTGAAGGCGAGGAATTGTCGAGCTCAAGGAAAGAGTGCCGATGAAGTGTTCTAGAAGATAGAAGAACCAGTGTCGATGAAGTGTTCATGAAATTTGAAGAATCAGTGCTTGAGTAGCCATTGAGACTCATGTGTGAGAGTCGCGTCTGTCTAAGTTAGGAACGTTACCCTTGCTAGACGTTAGACTTGTGTGCTTAGGTTAATTTGGTTTTTTGTTTGCTGAGTTTGCAGTATGTGTTGCATGGCTTTTAGGCTTTTGTGAGCAACCATACCAAGTTGTAAATAATGATTGTATAATTTGAGGTTTTGGGTTAAACCTAATCCCCGTAATAGTCTTGGATACTTATTTATGCTTTTCCCTCTTGCCTATTAACCTTGGACAGTCAACAGATGGAGAAGTTTTCTAGTAATGACCATGGCGATATTCTGGCGATCCAAATCGATTCGAGATGTTGCGCCCGATGTCGATATTAGGCGGATGTTGACCAAAAGCAATCTCGGTTCCACCGGTTGAAAATTCAACAATGCGTTCTCAGTGCAAGTTTGCAAAGTTCATAGAAACCATGCCACCCATTTTTGAAGAATTCATCTCTCTACAAGGTACAGAAACCTGGATTCAAGTCATGGAGAAGAAGCTATCTTCTATACAGTGTGATGATAAAGATAAGGTTATGTATGCCACCAGTTAGTTAGAAGGTGCAGCATTAGCTTGGTGGAAAAGCTACCGTGCTATCCATGGTAAGGATCAGACTATCTCTTGGAAAGAATTCACTATTGCGTTCTGTGAGTTTCATACTCCATTGAAAGGTGCAACCAATTCAGAGGAATATGCAACCCCTGCATAGCACAACCAATCTGGATGTTATTCTTTAAAGTGTTGCCAACCAAGCAAGTCAGAAGATCGTGCATGTATCTGTTGTGGAGTCATAGGACATACCTCGGACGAGCATCATATCAATTGTTCCAGTTGTAAAGGGAACCATCCTCTTGGAGAATGTTCGAATAATAAAATTTCATGTTTTCTTTGTGAAGGCCAAGATCATTGCCCAAGCCAGTGTGCTATGTATTAAGTGTTGACCTCTGCAATGCAACGTCAACGAGAAAATTTCTGAGCCACTGTGGTTCAAGAGTTATCAAAGAAAGGCATGTTGTCATCTACCCATGCCTTGTCACAGGAGCAGTTAAAGGAGAAATACCAAAAATCTAGCAGTCCACCTCAGAAAACAAGCAAGTCAATGACACTAGGAAGTTGTTTCCTTTGTGGTAAACAAGGTCACTATGTCAGACAATGTCCCCAGAGGAATCAAGCACAAACGTTTCCTTCAGTCATCCCAGAAGTCAGTTCAGTTCAAAGCATAACACCAAGATCGCATGGTGAAGCATCAAAGAATTGATTATGCTATGCCTACCGTAAAAGAGGTCACTTTGCCAAGCAATGTCCGTTCAAATATGATGTACCCTGTGGAATTGAAATTGTCCCTGAAGCTACCTCGGTTGAGCCTGTATTGCCAAGTATGCCTGAAGCAACCACAGAAGCCGATTGTTCCAAGAAGCAGTTGAAGAAAAGACGGTTGACTGATGAAGCTACCAATAAGTTCCAGAAGCCGTGATGCCATACTCTAGTCTATAAGAGTAATGTCAAGGAATTCTTTTAGCAATTCCTATTTGTGGAATAAATATACCCAGAATTCTAAATTGAAAATATTAATGGCAATAAAGGATTTGATATGTCTTTGAGCATTCACTTTACTAGATAATGTTCATGTGTATGTTGGCCATAGAGCCTGAGTTCTCAGTCATGATGTTAAAAGTTACCAGATTCATTTCGATCAATGTTCCTTACTCCGAAGGTCATTGGTAGTGAATTGCAAGGTTCAATGGATCGTTCAAGACTTTGCATTGCAATGAAGCAATTATCAATCAGCTTGAGTTCCTCAGATCAAGAGCTGTTCTCAAAAACCAACTCAACAGAAATGATGTTCAATCTTTGATCAACACCGCAAAATAGCAAGTTGCTTTTGTCTAGTTTCCAAGAGAAGCAAAGAATTAAGTGTCAGTGGATAAATAAAAGGTTGCTTAACAATGAAAGTTGTCAGCGTTGTTAGGAAGAGTGCTGATTGTCTTCCAAGAGCCTTAGCGAAGAAGTTCTTTCTTGTGCGGAAAAGAAGACAACTTTGTTGGAGTCGATTGAGTTGCAAGGGACCGCATCCATAAAGAGCCTACAAATTTTGGATGTTATGGCGCTGTTGAAGCAACCTGTCTAGTGTGCAGTTGATTGGAAGTTTGAAGAAGCCCAAGAGTTGAGTTTCCCTGACCCTATTTCTATAATCAGTCTTGAATCTCGGGGACGAGATTCTGTTAAGGGGGCGAGGTTTGTAACATCCCAAAATTTGGGTTTTCAAAAATTTATATTTAAATTAGCTTTCCAAAAATTTTGCATCAATCTTCAAAATTATGTTCTGATAGTTTGGCCGTTCTTTTGGAACTTCAAAGAACGGCCAAACTATCTAGGGTCAAGACTACAATCAGTATGCTCTGATACCACCTCTGTGTTTTCAGCACTAGTCCCAGGATCAGTAGCTAGTGCCCATAGTTAACAAAGATGAATATCACAATCATACACAACGGAATAATAAATAAAGTATTCATCTATTAATATAACATGTTGAACAACCTTAAAGTCAACTTACAATTGTGAAGCCTAAATGGCTTCAACTCGAGAAATAAAAGCGAGCAATGGCGGAATGAAGAATGTCGGTGAATCCTTCAAAATACCACGGGCATTTGACAAGGTTCAACTCCTAGATTTTCGCCTTCTTGCAGAACTTCTCCCTTCTTGAAAACAAAGACTTCTCCTCAAGCTGGTGATGTTTTGTTATAGCAAGGGTGAGTACACAACCGTACTCAACAAGTCATGCCTGAGAATCTTGATTCTATTACTACATGCATGGCTTATTCCAAAGGAATGGTGCATGGTTCTTTTGCAATAAAGCGGCATTCACAAATAATCATAATAGATAAGCGATAAAATAATAATACCCACAATAAATTTAGTAATCATTCTCAAGTAAAGCATTTCTCATCCTTAACAAATTTCCATATCACATTGTCCACATTCCCAACCTCATTTTTACCAAAATCTAACCCTTATTTGTAATCCCGAGCAATGTCAATACTGCGGATCTGGCTATTGAATAGTTTTTCACTCTGCAGAGGTTGTACACTTTACCCACAAGATACAATCAACTCACCACGTCGGTAGTGAATTGCCATACAAGAGTATCTGAATGGCGATCATAACAAAGCCTTTCGAAACTTCTAGCTCAACCTAGGAACCTCTCGGGTTGCCTTCACTATCACTTCCCTCTGCTTGAGCAAGTATAGGACCGGCGAACACCGTTGGATAGGGTACCAAGCCGCACATAGAGTGCGCTCCCCATCTGATTACCTGTATAGCGCCACCCCGAGTATCAAGGTGAGATATCGAATCCTACTAAACTAGGTCTTCCCATTCGGACATGTGGTTGTGCAGGTGACTCGGGTCAAAGGCTTGAAGGTAAAGTCCTTAGGGTGACCAAGGCAAGACTACCCGAATAATTCACCAACAATACCATCACATAATTCACCAACAACACGCCAAATACCAAAGTGACATATCCAATGCCACTCTTGCCACTTGCCTCGATCTAAAACATTTTACCACCCCGGTTGATTATTAGCAACACAATGCCAACAACAACTCAACATCCATGCAGAACCACCTGGTTCCACATATCAACATCATCGTGTAGCAACACGTCACACCATTTCACAAACACATTTCATAATCCATTAATCGGTATTAACCTTTTATTTTCAAAAGACATGAGTTGTGTGGCTTGTCTAAGCAATTATACGGTCTAACCAACCCACGTTGGCAAGTAATAACAACCAACTAATATTCAACCATCTTAGGGTGACAAATGAGAATAATCATGGCAAGGTGATATTAGCAATTGGATTGAATAACTAATCCCAAATTAATTTAAATCATTTTAATCTTGAACTAGCATGCAATAATTTGAATCAAAGTAAATTTGAAAAAAGCTAGAACAATATGATCAAAGCATAACTTGCACGCACTTGCTATAAGCACTCTTTACTCTATTAAATTGATCTTGACTTCCTCAACCTTAGGCTTTTCAATCGAATGCTTGACTTCCTTGTCCTTGACTACTTGGGTAACCACGGGCGACCGTCTAACGACAAAGAAGCACAAAACAACAAAACTCGAAGCAATTGAATAAACTCTAATTTATTATTAGTGGTCTTGAGCGGAAGGATTGAATTTAGGAACTTGAATAGATTTGATCAAAGATCGGATGAAAGAAACGAGCTTTGAAAGATTTATCGAGAAGATTCTGTTGATAATTAGGAAAGAAGCGAGTATATTCGAGGATATCCTTCGGATTAATTAACTTCGATTGAGCGAGATATTGACATATGGGCAATGGTGTATCAACCAAGTCCATGAATGATTTCCCAATCAATGGCAGATTAGATTTTCAAAGATAAGACAAGGACAAGTGGGATCAACATCCACTGCGATTCGACATGGGGTTCGGTCATACATCGATGAAAAGGCTTGATGATGACAAGACAGCGATGATAAGAAGACGGGGCTAAACTCAAGGTGATAGGGCTAGATCACATCAAGACGATAGAAAAGATGATGACATCACACTAGGGCCTTTACTTGCATGCACACATGTGATGAGAGCAAAGCATTAACGGTGGGTCGTTAACGACGAAACGTTAACAGCGAAACGTTGACGATGGAACGTTAACGGCGGAACGTTAACAGAGCCGGCCCTAAGGGGGGCGAGCGGGGCAGCCGCTCCGGGCCCCACCTCTATACATGTACTAGTATTAATATATTGTATATATAACAGTATAATACGTATAGTTAGTAGTATCTGGGAAACGAAGCTTGATATGAATAATTTTTTTGGATGCACCTTGAGTGTTTATTGATAACACTTATATATATATTATTAATTAATTAGAAGGGCCCCATTTTAAATCTCGTTAAGACCTGAAATCTCGAGACCACCAGCGAGCGTTAACGGCGGGCGTTAACGGCGAAGCGATACGGGACACTCATGAAATAACAAGGTGGCGGCCGTCGATTACAGCGACATAGCGGCGATAGAATGCTACCAAGGATGGCTAGCAGAGGCGAATGGATAACGAGAGGGCTAGGTTAAAAAGGCGACGGGTAGATTCTAGAACATGGCTTTGACAGCAGGAATCAATTGAACTTCACCGATGGGCAAAATAGGGGATAATGGTCTATTGGACACAATGGACTAGCTACGTCAACCCAAAATGGTTGGCGGCACAAGACAACGCGTGGCGGCGGCAAAAGGTGGAGGCTGACGAATAAAAATAATTTCGGTAGATGCAGCGATAAAGAAATATCCATCAGCGTAGAAGCGCGATGAGGCGAACTCAACGGTATAGGCGGTTGGTGGCGACCCAGGATTGATCACAAAGCTGCCGATGAGCGACTCCGGAGCTAATAGATCAAGCGGTCATAACTATTAAAATAATAGATGAAACCTAACCAAATTTTACAGAGAGTTATCTGGAAATATTTGGCACAATATAATATAAGCGGATCTAAGTTTTACCTACGGATCAGCGAGGCAGCGGCGAATTTTACTGCCGTTGGAACCGCGATCGACCGGAGAAAAGAATTTTCTGCGCAAAATCACAAGGTCAAAACCTTAAGTTAGGGTGAGCACCATTTAGGGGACATCAAGAGGAGTCTACCATAAAAATTTCATGGCCAAACTTGCATAAACAAGGGAGAACAGCCTCCGGCAAAATTTGATCTTTGGGCGACCGTAACTTTTGATTCCATGAACCAAATTGCATGAAATTTGAAAGGGAGAATGAGGGTACCATAGTGCATGAGGTGACCTAGGTGGATCACCAAAAATCATGACGAGCTGACAAGGAATGCGACGCCAAAGCAGTAGCGTTAAGTGGCGATCTGTTGGCTGGCTACTTGTGATCTTGTTGGCGCAGCGGGAAGGGTGGCCAAGGGGTGGGGTGGGGGCGGCAAGGTGAGGGGATGCCCATGGACAGGACGGCCGATGGCGGGGATGGCCGGAGCGGCGGTGAGGACGACGGCCGACATGACCAAAAACCGTTCGAATGACATGGTGCCCGAAAACACGATAAAACGCGGAGTTTTCCAAAACTAGCAAGACCACGGCGTAGAGCAAGATCATACTAGGCTATATCTAGAAGGAATTTGATTGGGGATTACCGGTTTGAGAGGAATCGACGACGAACGGAGCGAAGACCGACGATGAATAAACTCGAAATTCGGGGTCAAACTGCAACGAAAATGAAATCCGATTAAATGGTTGTGATCACAAAAGCAAAAGGCACAAAGTGACGTGGTTGGTTTATCCGGAAACTTATTGGAGCAAAAGATGGCTCACCGGTGTCTTTGGAGAACGCCATGCTTCGGGTTTTCTCAAGTTTTGGGAAGGGAAACAGCACTGGACCGACAGGGCATGGTGAGGATGTCGAGACGAAACTTTTGAGTACTCGCACACGTTGAGGAAAGGAGAAACGGAAGAGTTATCGCAAAGACAAGAAATGACAAAGAATTGATTCCAGCGACCGTTTCACTTGGTTTCAGATGGGGTAATTGTAGGAGAATTGAAGTCTTTGATGACATGGTTGTTTTGCAACTGACCTCACTTGATTTCGTTGAGAATTGCATAAGATATGAGCATTTGAAGATTGGCTTGCAAAAGGGGCTGGACATGAACAGTGCTGGCTGGAGGTTAAAGACGATGAATAGTGCAGATTTCAAAGCGCGCGAGATAAAATAGGTAACAAGATCTAAAAATACCGGAAAAGATTCTAAAAATCCTAAAGAATAAAATGGAACCCAATAAAATTGGTTTCGCTAATTTTGGATGAATTTTGGAATTTAGATAATTTCGGGATTAATAAAAATGGATTTAATGAAAGCGCGAGAGATAAAATACCAGAGAGATTCTAAAAAATCTTGGAACAATTCCCAAAATCATTTTAGAATATTTGGAACCTAATTCTATGAATTTTGAGATTTTTGGAGTATTTTGGAACTCGGGTGAAATTTCGAATAAGGACCGGAATTAAAATTTTGACTTTACGGACGGTAAAGGATTGAACTTTTGTTTCGGAAGGATATGGATGTTGGTTAATTAGAACACCGAGAAAAATCCAAATTTTGAATTTGAATGGAATTTCAAAGGAAAGGTTTGAATTGGAATTTGGATATAGAATTGCTCGAACAATTAATAATTTGAATTAAAAATCCAATAAAAATCCAATTAACATCCAAATGTTTAAATTAATTATTTTAAATTACTTTTTAGCAAATCTAAAATTTGAAAAATTCCCTAAGATACAAAGAACAACGTAAAAACTAAAATTTTAAATTACTTGATGCACACAGAAGGCACATTAAATTGTTTTAGATTTAGAAAATTCTAAATTAAGATTCTTAAAATAAGATTGATGTAAAAAAAATTTTGGAAAGCTAATTCAAATATAAATTTTTGGAAACCCGAATTTTGGGTTGTTACAATGTAGTGGATCGTCCTCACGCGGATCTTCCTCATTGCGGTTCGTCCTTACCACCTGCACTTGCGGCAGCAGCGTCACCACAACGATCCACGTTACAGGATGGGCAGCGTGCGTCGGCGTGCAAGCACTGTGTCACTCGGCAATGGCAATGAGAGGTGGAGGCTAGGGTTCTGGACGTGAACAACTTCTCCTCTCTTTATATAGCCACGCGACGAAACCCTAAGCCAGGGCCCATCAGCGCATTAAGCCCACGAGGTCCATTAATTACGGATCCAATCCGAATTAATGCGTCCCAACCCGTTAAGTATGTAACCCTGTAGGTTTATGTACATTTGGACATAGATTGAAAACCCTTTTCAATCCAATAGGTGTAGCGGTTCCTTGGAAACATGTCAACTCCCAAACACATATGATCCGTCGGATAGAACCTTTCAAAAGTACTCATGTAATAATCCCTTTACCAAACTATATGAAGATCGAACTCAAGGTGAAAGTATGTCATCCTTTGACAGTTCAATCCATCTCTCGTATCCGTGATATATTAATAAGTTGTGATTGACTTCTCAATGACGGCATGGCCATGCACTTCCTTAATCATATCACACGAGTGGCCTAGACATATATCTCCATTACACTAGAGTGGCAAAATCCATCTTGACTGCTCACTTCCCTCTGCATGTTTCATAGCAAACATGAAAGTTACCTTTATAACTATCCAGTTAGGAAATTGTGTTTGTTTGCCCCAAGGTAAACTATTACACATGTAGGGAATGTGACAATCTCATGTCTAAGGATCATACATCCACTATGTATGAGATACACTGATGACACATAAGAATGTAACATTCTCGCAGTGTCCCATTGCGGGTCTATCTAACCCATGTTCTTCATTATGAGTTCACAATGTATTGATGATATCGCCATATCCCATGATCTATGAAACATGATCATCGATCAATACATGTGCTGATCTATTCATCGTTGTCCTATATGATGATATCCGATCAGAGATACTTACAGAATTATATCAATAAGTAGAGAGTTTCATAAGCAAGTCACATACTTACTGATCAATATAATGATATACATTCATTGGACCAACAATCATATTATTATTCATAAACATAGTCATGTTACAATCATCTATATGACTGCCTCAAGGGCATAACACTAACATTCTGTCAATGTATGCCCTTTGGGATAGGCCTAATATTCCTTTGGACATATCTCCGTGAATCTTAATTTCCAAAACATAAGAGGCATCGCCAAGATCCTTCATGCCAAAATTAGAGAAAAGAAATCTTTTGGTCTCATACAACATATACTTATCACTGCTAGCCAATAAGATATCATCCATATAAAGTACTAAGATAGTAAATTTGCTCCCCTTAGTCTTAATGTATATGCAATTGTCCACTTCAATTTCTCTGAAATCAAAATTTCTTATAGTCTCATCGAACTTAAGGTACCATTGTCTAGACAACCTTTTACTCTATAGATGGATTTCTTAAGTTGACATCCCATATATTCCTTGCCTTCCACGACAAAACCTTCCAGTTATATAAACATTCTCATGCAAGTCACCATTAAGTAATGCAGTTTTAACTTCCATCTAATGTAGCTCTAAATCATAATAAGCAATAAGCGCCATGACAATTCTTAAAGAATCTTTCTTTGAGACGAAAGAAAAAGTATTAACATAATCAATCCCCTCTCTTTGTGTAAAATCTTTTGCTAAAAGTCTTATCTTGAATCTTTCGACATTTTCCTTAGAGTCATGCTTAGTTTGGAGACCCCCCTATAGCCTACTGTTTTGACTCTATCAGAAATTTCTACTAGATCCCAGATGTCATTAATGCTCATAGACTTTATTTCATCCTGCATGACCTCAAGCCACTTAGGTGAATCTTTAGTCATCATGGCATCCTTAAATGAGGTGGGATCGTCTACCTTTCCTATGTCATTTATATCTTCATTCATGTATATGACATAATCCTTCGGGATGGCAGATCTTCTGTCTCGCTATGATCTCCTTAGTGGTTTATTAGTTACCACAGGGAGCTATTGAGGCTCATCATTAGATGTTGTTCTGTTGATCCCAGAATCCTTAGGTGGGGGCTCAACTCCAAGATTCTCACCTGCAAGTAATTGTATGAGGTATAAGAAAGACGATCTCTTGGATTATCGGCAATAGTACATAAGTCCGAATCTCCTTAAGATCTATTTTTCTAGCCTAGCTTTGAGCTCCTACTGATTTCATCATTCTCTAAGAATACAACATGTCGGGTTTCTACAAACTTATTGATACGATTTGGACAATAAAATCGATACCCTTTAGATCTTTCAGGATATCCAATAAAATGGCAACTTACTGTCTTAAGATCTAATTTTCTAATATGTGGATTAAAGACTTTAGCTCCAGTAGAACAACCCTACATGTGTAAATATCTTAAGCTCAGTTTCCTCCTAGTCTATAATTCATAAGGTGTCTTAGACACTGATTTATTAGAAACCTGATTAAGTATATGTGCGGCTGCCTTTAATGCTTCAATCCACAAACCAACTGGTAAACTGGAGTAACTCATCATGCTACACACCATATCCATAAGGGTGCGGTTGTGTCTTTCAATTACTCTATTTTCTTTGAGGTTCACCAAGTGTTGAATATTGAACTATTATGCTATTTTCTGAAAGAAACTTAGCAAATGGACCGAAATTTTTCATATGAGCATGTTTTCTATAATATTCCCTCCATGATCTGATCTTACTACATTAATCTTTAAATTATGCTAATTTTCTATTTTAGCATTAAATATTTTACACTTATCGAGTGACTCAGATTGATCATAAATGGGGAAAATATAACCATAACGAGAGAAATTATCAGTGAATGTGATAAAGGAGTCATACCTATCCACTGAAGTTACAGGAAATGGTCTACATATATCAGTGTGGATTAATTCTAAAATTCCTGTGCTTTGTGTGGCTCCTTTTTTAATTTGTTTTATATATTGAATGTGATAAAGGAGTCATACCTATCCACTGAAGTTACAGGAAATGGTCTACATATATCAGTGTGGATTAATTCTAAAATTCCTGTGCTTTGTGTGGCTCCTTTTTTAATTTGTTTTATATATTTTCCTTAATACAATCAATACAGTGGTTTGAGTTAGAAAAGTCTAATGGGTGGAGTATCTCTTCCCTAATGAGGTGTTCCATTCTCCCATTTGAAATGTGACCTAAACGACAGTGCCGCAATTTCAGTGAAGTCTCATCACCTAAACTTCTCTTTCGCTTATTGATAGCATCTTACACATTCATTGACATAGGGAATTCAAAGAGAGAAAGCATATAGATTTTATCTCGTCGAGTCACAAGACCAACATTATTAGAATTAAAACTTATAATGCACTTATTGTTCCCAAAATTATAAATGAATCTATCATTGTCTAATTAATAGAGAAACTAAAATAAGGTTCCTCTTCATGGTAGGAACATAAACAACATTATTCAAATGAAGGGTGAAACAATTAATCTATTGCTAATGGTAGTGTACCAACGGCTTCAACTTCAATCTCCCTTCCATTAGCAATTCTAAGACTTCGCTCCCCTTTTCTTAGTGTCCTCAAGGTAAGAAATCTCTGCAATAAATTAAAAACGTGCACAGTGGCACCAGAATCAATCCACTAGTTATTAGGGGAAAAATTAGTATAAAGGGTTTCAACAACAGTAGAAATTATATCGTTACCCTTCTTAGCAAGCCACTTCATAAAGCCTACACACTCCTTTTGAATGTGCCCACTGTTTTTGCAGAAGCAATAGATGGGCCCATCAGTAGAAATAGAGTTAGGTATAGTAGGGGCCTTCTCCGTAGGCTTTGATTTGCTTGATTCAGTCTTGGGAGAGAAATGCAGCTTCTTCTTAGACTTAGAGCCCCCTTGAAATTTTCTTTTGCCATGATTAACATGATAAATTTGGTCCTTCCTCTCAGTGTTTATCCTCTCCTTGTCCTAGACACACATGGTAATCAACTCGCTCATGGCCCACTGTTTCTTCTGAGTGTTGTAATTAATCTTAAATGCATTATACTCAAAAGGGAGTGAGGTCATAATGAAATGGACTAAGAAGCCATCAGAAATAGCCATGTCCATGCCCTTAAGCTCAGCAGCCATATCTGTCATCATCATGATATGCTCATGAATGCTACTAGAGCCATCATACTTAGTGGTGAAAATCTTTATAATTAAAATACTGGCATATACTTTTGAGGAGCTCTTGAATTGCTCCTCAACTAATGCCAAGTACTACTTAGCATTGTCATATTCAGGGATTGTTCCTCTTATCCCAAAAAAAATTATGCTCTTCATGATCATTAGGGACATGCGGTTGGACCACTCTCACTTTTCTACTATTAAGTCATAGAGTTTCTTTTTTTTAGTGAAACTCTTATCATCAGTGGAAGGAGCTACGGGAGCGTCCTCACATAAGGCATAGTCCAAATTCATGACTCGAAGGACAATCAAAATTCTCTCATTCCAAGAGGAAAAATTTGTCCCAGTCAGCTGCTTAATGCCGTTCAAGTAAGCGACAACATTAGTGTTGTTCATGGCTAAATCAAGATAAAATTTAATCAGTAAACATTAGAGAAAATAAATGTCTTACATGAAAATTAACCCTATGTTGATGCGATTAATAACATACTAATAATGAGAAAAATTAACAGTCCTATCTATCACCGTTGGGTAGAAACAAAAAGAACCGAGTTATCTTATAGGTGACACATGTTCATAAACAACGTTGGTCAGTATATGATCATGGTCATGATATAATCCCAATTTTAATGTTAAATAATAATCTCTAACCAAAACTTCCCGTTAGTTCCATTTTAATTAGTGAAAATGCTTAGAAATTATCATCATATATAAAAATTAATTGCCACATTAATTAATTTGCCCAAAAATTAATCATGAAAATATTAGAATGTTAATGTCTAGAAAATAATAACTAAATAATACTTATTGCTGAAATTTAAAAGACAATGAAACAAATGAAAAGGAGCTAAAACCAAATAAATCGAGTCCAAAACACATGCGACCTAGCAATAGGCCGTGACCCATTAGAAATTGCGGCCCACCGGCGTGTGTGGCCTAGACAACATGAGCGCTGCCTAGGCTGCTGAGTGTAGCCAAAGGCATTTGCACAACATGGCCCAACAAGCCGGTGTGGCCCAACCAACCCACAAACCCACATGAGAGGATCTTGGCGTGAGCGGGATTGAATGGCAAGAAGGCGTCGAGGTGGAAAAAATACATAACCGATGGACCCTAACCTAATGCCATTTGGTTCTGAAAAATTCACATCAAGGTAGCGACATGAGGAGCGGGGCTCTATGACGGCACAACAATGCTCAAGCACGTGGCGGTGATGCACCATGACTCTGGTGAGGAGGGCCGCAAGTTCCGTGCACCATGGTGAAGCTAAGGCCATGACGGTGAGAAAGAAGCGATGTGGCGGGCGCCAGCGGAACCGGCAAGAGCATTGGCGACAAGTATGCGAAACCCTTCTTAGACATTAGGATTTGCTTGATTGGATTAGGGATATAGGGAAAAAGGGATTAGGGTTCTTTGGATGCAGGTTTTGATTGAATCCTCCTTCTATATGCTAACCAAGCTAGAACTGACAAGAACAAGGCCAAAACCAAGATACTAAAGATCTAAACCGGGCTTAAGGTGGATCAAACTAAGGCTAGATCTACTCTGATACCAAATGTAGATCTTAAGGGTAGATTAAAACATGAACATCATAAGCTAGCCTAAGCATGATCACAAAAGTAATTTAGAACATAAATCTTTAGATCAAACTGACCCGGAGAGGAAGAGGAAGCCATTAGGGTTCAGTCTGTAGCACTTGAACGTCGGTGAAGTAGAAGGAAGCTGGTGAAGAAGAAGACACTGTGATCATCACGGTGCTAGTAGTAGTCTTTGACAGCCTCAGCACCACCTTTTGTTCGGATGAATATCGGGGATGGAGGCTAAACTTGAGAGCAAATCTTATCAAACAAGTGTTGGCTTCTCCCCTATTTAAAATATAGCGTAGGCTCTTGGGACCGAAGCAAAATTAGCAGTTGGCACACTCCCAATTAGAGCGCGAAGCTGAGGTTGTGGTGGGCCTAGCCCCTAACAGATCGCTTGGTCTGTTAGCTCCTAGCTAGAGATCACAACTAACACATGAAGCAAGCCAAGAAACCATTCCTGTGGGTACTATGGAAAGAGAATTGCAAGGACCAAGGAGATGACATGGTGATCAAGAAAGTCCCTGCAGCGTTGGCTGCCATGAACAAGGTGACAACATGTTGGTGGAGTGGTGCGAATAGGTGCGTGTGCTGTTGCACCCATCTGTGGGGTGCTTCGTGGCGCACCACAGGTGGAACTCGACATTGGAGAGCGTGTCGTGCGGCCTGCCCACAGTGGCGGTGCTGCAGTGGTCGGACCGGGGCACAAACACATGGCTGGTGGAGCAGATGATGGGGTTGGCGTGCGTGCAAAGGTGCACGGGGAGGATGGTATCCAGGAGGCCGGGGAGCTACGGACATGGGTGGAGAGTCGTCATGTTGGAGGAGGTGACGGAGCACGCCGCGACATGGAAGGTGGAGGTTCGGGCGGTCGTGGCTAATGGCGGGGGGCTCAGATCGGAGCCTGAGGGAGTTTGTGAGGCAGATTGCCGGTAGTAACTAAAATTGTCATTGTTGCATTTTGTTCGGTATGTCGCCTAAGCTGGCGTGCTTGGGAGATATAATATTTGAACTAGACACGTGGGCGCACCTGCCTTGCATGACGTCGTCGACACTAATGTGGAATCAGACCTTCCGTGAAGGGCGGAATTCAGTGTTTTTAATACCTTCATGACGAACCATATAATTTTCATGACATGTGTTGTAATTCTAGAAAATTTATGGATCTCAAGGATAAATTTTACGTAATCCTAAAAAGATTTCAAGACACTTTTTTCCTAGATGGTATTTTGAGAAACCGAGGGACTCTAGCGAATAAAGGGACCTAGAGCTAATCTTAAAAATCTCTAGAGAAAAAATTTGGGCCAATATGTAATTTCGGCAAATTTAGTGCCACCTTTACGTTCGAGAACCACGCTTTGAAAACAAAGTCTAAAATTTGGAAGCCTTAAAAAAGACTAATTTTTGAAAAAGTTTTGAGCACAATGGATTTTCTAGGAAAAAATAGGCAAAGTTGTTTTTTAAACCTCGGTTGACTTTTTAAGTAAAAAGAAAATTTAGGGGTCTTCAGATAAAAACCCTAAAATAGGAAAAAAGCAGGCTAACACTGTAATTTGGAGGTGATCTTGACTCAACGCCTGTCGCCATACTCTGGCTGTGGGGTGGCGTGGCTCAATCGTGTGCGCGCCGCGAGCAGCAAGCGTCTTGAGGCTCACGTGTGCGCCTGACGTGGTGGCATACCTGTGTCACGTCGCGTCAAAAATGGCGTAATCCGTCCAAAATGACTTGACCCATCCCATCAAACACCGGTAGGAGGCGTCGATTGAAGCCAAGCCCGGCCGCGAGGCGGAAGGTAAAGCCGCGGATTTGCGCCCATTGCGAGAAAAAACTTGTTCGAGTTTTTTGTAAATTGAATTTGTAGAACTACATCTTTTTTTTCAAAGTAACCGGTGAAATGACCTATTCGATCTAATTTTTTAAAATCTTCTAGGTCGAAAGAACCGCGTTTATTCTTGAAAGAACCGGTAGCATCAAATTTGCGAAACTACGAGGTCTTTTTAAAAACAATCGATGGAAGGATATGTTAGCGTTTTTTAAAATCTCTTGGGTCAAAAGAACATGACTACGAGGTCTTTTTGTAAAATAACTTCGTGAAGGACCGTTCGTGATTTCTAATTTACCATGGAAGGACCCATTTGTAATTTCTGATTTTCGATGTGCTTTTCCAAGAAAATGATGGCGTGTAGCGGAATGGGCTTGAAACTTGCAAAAGCGGAAGGACCCATTTGTAATTTTGATTTTGGTGTGCTTTTCCAAGAAAATGATGGCGTGGCGGCGTGAATGAAATTTGAAACTTGCGAACTTTAATTTAGGGATGATTAAGGTTCTGCATATACGCATCACTCGATTAATCTAAAAACTTAAGTTTAAAGCTGTCTAGAAAAAGTTCTGCATCACTCGGTGAATCTTGTGGTGCGTATAACAGATTGAAATATGTTGGAACATCAATAAAAAAACCAAAAATCAACCCGCGATCTTGAGTCTTGAGAACATCAGACGTAAACCAGCTGAACAAAGCCCTTTGCGACTTACATCTATTCAATTCTCAAGTTATGTCACAAGGAGCCCTATGATTCCTTATAAAGGATGTCTGCACATCTGTTATTTGCCGATTTGGATTGAATTCCATGCACTACTCAGACTCAACATTTTCCGAATCAAACTTTCCTAATTATAAGATTAAATCTATCAATCACCCCTTTAATATTTTAACACAATTCTAACTTATTGAGGTAGTCGGTCTCATCTATGATTTACCCAATATTTACTTGATACAGGATGGAGAGCGCATCTCTTTAACATCCCGAACTCATCTTAAATCAAGACGGTGAACACATCTCTCAATGTCTTAGTCCTATCTTCGACGGACATGACTTTGGACGACGAACACATCTCCTCAATGTCCCAGAGTCAACTTTGACTGACTTGACTTAGGACGGCGAACACACCTCTTTAATGTCCCGAACTCAACTCTCTTACTTGACACTGCATCAAAGAAGTGCTAGTTCATCGTCACTTAGAGCTTTGGTAACGAGCACTTTTTTACCTCCATCAGCTTGCGGCACTCTCAAGCGACATGCCCATGATCATTACAATTATAAGACCTCACTTTTGACTTGTCGAATTTTCGATTCTTGTGGCCTTGTCGACCATCATCTTTTGAGCTACTGAAGGAGCCCTTGTCGTCACGCCTCGACAATCGGGCCTTCCACTCGGCGCATGTCATGAGTAGGTGCTCATCTTCACCTCTGCCGGATCCCCTAATCCATTTCTCATGAGCCTTTAAGCGACCAATCACCTCCTCGATCGTCATCACCTTAAGGTCGCGAAACTGCTCTATGGTGGAGACGATTTGCAAGAACCTGCTAAGGACTACGCGAAAAAAATTTCTTACCACATAGCTTTCCTGCATCTTGTCACCAAACCCTTTGATTTTGTTGACAATTTTTGCCAACCGGATGGTGGAATCATTCATCATGCGTAGCCCTTCAAACTCAACTTTGAGAATCTGTACTTTTGCCTCCTTGACACAATCGGTGCCAAGATGTATCGTCTTCAACGCCTCCCACACAGCTTTGGCCGTCTCCTTATCGACCAATAAGAAGAGCGTTTCCTCCGAGATGCCTCCATAAATGGCTGTCAAGGGCATCCGATCCTTGTGCATATCGATGTTGCCATCCACGATCGTGTCCCACAGTCCTTGAACCTTGATATACATCTTCATCTCAACAGATCAAGAATATGGCTCTGATATCACTTGTTGGAACATCAATAAAAAAAAGAACCAAAAAATCTTCTTCACGTCGTCACAAGCTGGACTTGAACATCTTCAGTCTTGAGAACCTGTGTTCAAAATCTCACCGAGATATCATGAAATCTCGGTGAGATTTTGGTTTCTGGCGGGCAACCAGATACAAAATCTGGCCAGATGCAATTCAAACATGAAGAAACGCTTGGCTTAGTTGGTAAGCCACCCATGCGACTTGCGTGAGGTCAGGGGATCGAACCCCAGCCTCTCCAACATTTTTCTCGTGCCACTGTGCAAGCATTCAGCCAGAATTTTTTTTGCCATCCACCGCTTCGCCATATCTGTATCCTCCTCCTCCTCCTCTGCGCTCCTCTGCTAGATCCCCGGCTCCTCGCTAGATCCTTCACACTCCTCCTCCTCCTCCCCCTCCGCCAGATCCCTGGCTCCCTGCCAGATCCTCCGCGCTTCCCAGCTCCTTCGGCTGAGCACCATGTTCGAGCTCCTCCGGGGCTCTAGGCTCCTACGCGTCTGAGCCCCCGAGCCGACCCCTCCTCTTTCGAGGGCCTGAGCCGACTCCACGCCGAGCACTACGTTCGCGTCCTTCATCCAGAGGTTTGAAACTTTCCGAGATTTCTCCTTTTATCACTGAGATTTTGATATTTCCCACTGAAATCTCATGAAATCTCGTTTAAAAAAGATTGGATTTGAATTTTGCTTTTTGATTTTCGTTTGGATTTCATCCAAAATTTTGGATTTCGTAAGGCGGCGTGATTTGAACCAAAAGCGAATTTGAAATCTTGTTGAGAACAACAGACGCATAAACTAGTGAGCAATAAAGCTCTTTGTGACTT
Source organism: Guadua angustifolia (assembly GCA_036346375.1). Lineage (NCBI taxonomy): Eukaryota > Viridiplantae > Streptophyta > Magnoliopsida > Poales > Poaceae > Guadua > Guadua angustifolia. The sequence continues at coordinate 18,258,929 of CM070509.1, forward strand.
ACATCTATTCAATTCTCAAGTTATGTTTGAGAGAGCCTGTGGCGCCTTAAAAGAATTTGTCTGCATGTCAGTTCTTTGCCGATTTGGATTGAATTATGTGCACTACTCAGACTTAACACTTTCCAAACCAAACTTTCCTAATTAGAAGATTAAATCTATCAAAATAGTCTATAATCTAGTGCAAGTTATATCAAGAGACTAAAATGTTGGTACAAGGGATTTCTTGCAAGATGGATGCTCGGAATGATACGAGCCTGTTGATAACAAAAACGTGAAGTAGGGTTTTTGATTGCAACACACCGACGAACTCTTGGGTTCAAAGCGTGCTTGTCGATTTGACCCTACAATCGATAAGGAAAAGTCGTGAAATTCGATCTAAGCCGATATCAGAGAATAATAGGCCAAATTAGAATCAGCCAAGGGCCGATCAAAAGGTAAACAGATCAGCCGATCAAGGCTAATCAAAAGGTAAAGGTAGACTAGCTCTGAGAAGGCGATGCGCAACAAAACAGAATGAATCAAACCTAAAGAAATCGAAGGCGATCAACAATCGGCGATACGCAACTTTATTGATCGAGGTCGACTTACAAAAAAGGATTACAAGGCTAAAAGCTAGAGGGAAAAATGAAAAACTGGCAGATGTGATTTTGCTGTGGATGATGCCCTTCAAGCAACCTAGGCTCGCCTTATATACCCGTCAGTCGATCCGAGTCCTGCTCCGTCACGGCAACATAGTCCGAGTCGGCTAAGGTTTCCTAATTGATCTCCTGTTTCCAAATATTCACCGTGTGTTATCCAAACTTCTGCAGATCCATTGATTTGCTCCGTATCTATCCAAAATCTGGTGCAAACATATGTCCCCTATTTTTGAAAGATAACTTGTTATCTTTCAAAAATCTATCGGCTTCTCCCTTTATCGGCTTAAAAATTTCTTCAATAACCGTTGCATTAATTATTTGGAAAAATCTCGGTAGCGGTTTAATTACTGCGTGTTGCCTCATTCCTTTCCGCCACTTTTAATTTTTCACCATGCTATATATATGCGGGACCCCCACGGTCATTTTCACACTTCCGAGCTCTCGAATCACCTGCGATCGGCTTGCTCTTGCGACCAGGCTTTCAATTCTCAAGTCGGCTGAATGGATTCCTCCAAGGTACTCATCCCAATTCCAGAAAGTAATGATCAGTATTACTTAGGACCAGTAGGGAGTCTAGATGCCGATATGGTAATTAACGAAGAAATCCCTAGGCTCCCCCTATCGGCAAAAGGTTACAATGTAGAAGAGTGGGGTAAAAGTTTTAGGGCTTCGCCGACAGCTCTCAAAGGGTGGAGAAACCGGTATATCAGAGTATCGACTCAGAAGAGAGAGGAATGGGAGAGGATGGGCATAGCCGAATGCATTCCTTTAAGCTTAGCCAATCCAGAAGCCAATGGGCCCTTGGTGGCCACGGCATGTTATTTTTGGTCGGACTCCTTCAATACCTTCCTATTTCGGACTGGCCCCATCGGCCCAACACTTCTAGACATAGCAGAGTTGTGCTGTTTTAGGCCTGATGGTGAGCAAATATCGGCTTTTAGTGGGAAGCCCAAATATAAGCTGATTCAATCCAAAGGCGAAGGGTGGTCCAAATACGTTCAGCATCACAATAAAGTAAATGGATTGGTATCGGATGAAGAACATGTTGCATTCCTTAATCTATGGTTAGAAAGATTCTTGTTTTGCGGAGCTTCTCTTGGGCCGACTCAAGTTTATCAATTGGTGGCAGAGCGACTAGTAGAAGGTCATCAGCTTGCTCTCGGAAAGATGCTTCTGGGAGCTGTTTATCAAATGATGCATATCATCAGGAGTCGGCTTTTTTTGGGTTCGCCCAATTTGTTGTCGGCAATATAGGTGGCCCTTTATGGTTTGTTCAACTGTGGCTTTATAGCATCTTCAGCCGATCACTCATTTCTGAACCTCTGGAAGACTCGGCTTTCCCTCGCGAAGACTATCTGAAAATGCTACTCCATAATCTGAGGCTAGCGATCGCAAGGAGAGACTAATGATGTGCTCCAAAGCGATACTAAGATTACCGGTCGATTTGAAGAAATATTTGTTGTTCTTTACGAATTTGGGTTGCCGACTTTTAATCGACAAGATTTCTTTTCTTATAGCAATGTGGCGATTTCTAATGGCCTTCATTCCTTCACCTGAATCTTGTGACTCTTCAATGCTGAATTGATTTTTGGATTTGTTTGGATTTTTATTTATACTGCATTCTTCACGTTGGCACGAACTCTAGGAATAGAACTTTTCAGCCCTCTTACGAATTTTACTATCAAATCGGTTTATGCTCGTCGGTTGGGCTTTGGCCAAGTTATTCCCTACCTCCAGCTTCTTGATCGGCTTCACCATGGCGAGTAAGGAACACAACATCGGCGAAATAGTCGTCGAAATAGTGATGAGCTTCAAGTTACAAACACCGCCACACTTCTTTTTGAATCTGCGTCGAGTTGGTCGATTTTCCACATGGTGGTCATCTATAATTGTTTGCACGAGTTTTTGGAAACTCGAGAGAATCGGCGTGACGTGAGTTTGGATACAACAGGCGCCTCAAAAGATTTGGATAATGTATGGATAATATTTGGAAGCGAGTCCAAGCGAAACTCTGGCCGATTCGGATTGCATCATCGTGTTGGATCGGGACTCGGATCGGCCAGCGGGTATATAAGGCGCGCTAGAGCTGCTTGGAAGACACAACCATCAACACATCTACTAGTTCTTGCTTTCTGTAGTTCTTAGTCTTTTTAGCATTGTAATCTTTCCTCTGTAAGTCGACATCGATCAAATAAAGTTGCGCATCGCCGATTGTTTGATCGTCATTGGCTTTTTCAGGTTTGATTTGTTCTGTCTTGTTGCGCATCGCCTTTTCAGAATCGATCTACCTTCTATTCTCGGATTAGTCTTAATCGACTAGTCTAGTTACCTTTCTAAATCGGCTTCCTGGCTGATTCTCGATTTTTAGCCGATTCGCCCCGAGGATTGGCTTGATTGAATTTTACAACTCTTTCCCTTATCGATTGCAGGGTCAAATCGATTGGCATGCTCGCGCACACTTGAACCCGGTGTTCGTCCGGTGTGTTGCAACCAAAAACCCTCTTCACGTTTTTGGCGTCAACACATTTTTGGCACACCCGGTGGGACACGATCGACAAGATATTTGCGGTAAATCTGTCGCACCATCGGCGTAAACAAAGCCATAATCGTCCCCACTTTGGGCGATTTAACTCGAAGCAGCGCAAGGAGATCGAAGATCGGAAAACTGCCTTGGAAGAATTGATGTTGGGTTGCTATCAAAAAAACCGGCGAAGTCCTGTGAAGATGGCACTTCCAACCTTGAATCCGCTTGGCGAAAGTGGCGTCACATCAACTCCGGTGGCCGATACATGCGGCTCAAGCCGAGTTATCTGCTATGATTGAATAATCTGTGCATCTTGCATTAATTAATCAATCATCGGCTTTGGTCACGACCTTGAAGCGATGATAGAGAATAGCGTAAAGCGATCGCACAAGAGTTGGATACATCAGGGATTGATAGACCCATTAAGCCCACTCCCAGCGTATCTGTATATTACGTGGCTCCAAACACCAACACGGTCAAAGCGTCGGCACCGGCACCCTCACTAATGCCAACCCATTCAGTGTTGACTCCACCAAATCCCCTTGGTCCGATTACTCATATTCATGCATATACCGACGCTGCAAAGTTGGATCCATCAGCGTCAGGGACTCACTATGTCCAGTCGGCTTCTCAGCCGGATGAGTTAGATAGAAATTGTAAACCCCAAGGGCCATTTCAAGTTAGAAATCCGGCTCCATATAAAGTAGTTACATACAGAACCGTTTGTTCCGTTACGAGGTTCTGTTGCGCGAGCCGATGGATGCGATTCATGGCAACAACGGTATCCATCGGCTAGAGCAAGCCGGCCGTAGAGTTACACTCGGAAGGCGAGATACTACCCAAAATAATTGGCCAAACCCTAGTGTTCCATCGGCTAACAATATTAGCTGGGTGATCAAATTTCCATAGTCTTGAGAGATCAATTTGGCCTCTGACCCAAAGGAAGGACAATCGGCTATAGGAAGCCGTGCCAGTTACATTGACGCATGCCATATCCCCATAACTTTAGGATTCGATTTAGCGAAATTTTAGGGGATGATTCATTACCACCCTAGAGCATGTTGGAAGATTTATCGCTCGATTAATGGTGAAGCGGCTCAGTCCGATGGGCTAAAGATTAGGCTTTTTCCGTTGTCTTTATCAGGGACTGCCTTCACTTGGTTTACCAATCTACTTCCAAATTCGGTCCATTTTGGAGCGATTTAGAAAATCGATTTCATGAATACTTTTTCTCCGTAGCTTAAATTGAGAATTTCAGACTGAGTCTTTGTCGGCAAAAATTTGGTGAGTCGACCCGGATTACATTAGGAGATTTAGAAATGCAAATCGTTGCTTGATGTAGTATTGCTAGATAACCAATTAGCCGACTTAGCCTTTCAAGGGTTAATTCCCCCATAAAGAAAAACTTGCTGGACAAGAGCTCACTGATTTAAGTCACCTGCTTCATCGTGTGTCGGCACAAGAAAGCCGATATTTGAGTAAAGAGTTCAAGGATAAGATTAGACTAAATGGCAATGGGAAAGATAAAGCGAAAATAAACATGGTTGAATATAGTTCAAGTGAAACTTTTGAAGATGAAGCAGATGTGAATATAGCCGAATGGATAAAGGGTCCTAAAAACCACTTATGCATTCATGGCTCAAAGTGACTAGGAGCAAATCGGAGGTCAAATCGTTTTCGATGTGTCCAAATGTGACCGCATATTCGACATGTTGTTACAAGAAAAACTGATACGGCTGCCTGAAGGGCATACCATACCTTCAGCCGATGAGATCAAGAAGCGACGATAATGTAAGTGGCATCATTCTTTTTCCCATAACACTACTTGTTGCAATATCTTTCGATAGCGGAATCTGAGCCGCCATTGAAGATGGTCGGCTCAAGTTCTTGAAGAGCCGACCATGGAAGTCGATGTCAATTCTTTCCCAATTAACATGGTCGATGCTCCGACAAAGGCAAGCGATTATCGGCGAAAATCCCAGAGTGTGCGGCAAGTCGACATAGAGTCAAGCTCACAAGGAGACCTTGAAGATAACGATCGGCTCACTTCAAATTGAAGCCGTCGAGGCGGAAAAAAATTCTAGGGCTGTGAAGCTGAAAGGGGAGTTACAAGTCGGACGATGGTACAAAAGTGAAAGAACTCCACCGTGAAAACCAGCGTTCAAGCCCAAAGCCAACCTTCTCGCGATTACTTGAAAAATATGAAAGGGATGAGCCATCGGCGGTTGTTTAAATCGACCGGTGAATCGCATCGGCCAAACTCTTGTGTTTGGCCTAATAATTAGTATCGGCGGACAACGCGAAAAGAGCTCACGAGATGTCCTTTTGGCAATTCTGTTTGGAAAGGGGTATGTACTTGCCATCTGCAAAAACATGCCCCATGGAACATTACCCACAAAAGGATTGGTAAAGCGATTGGTAAAAAACGCTGTTTAGGCCAATGCTTGGATCAAAATGAGCATAGAAGGCGATAAAAGAAAAATGGGCACACCGGACCAAGACAAGGAAAAAGAACCAGCAGAGAACTTGGTCGATAAAATCCATAAGCCATTGGCGCCTAAACCCAGTGGTGTCTCGATTGACTCGGCCGATCTGCATGAGGCGGCTTCAGCGCTGAGAACACGAGGAGATAAGAGAGCCAAGAAGAAGAAAGCGGAGAGACCAAGTGTTTAATGAGTTGCGGCGGTGAAACTTGTTACAAAGGTGGAGGAAGAAACAACAAGCGGCGATGAATCAGATTCTTGGATGATTTCTTGTCACCAATGATTGAGATGACACACCTCCATGGATATCAACATGGTATTCACCCTACCGGTAGAGTTCGTAATTAAAAGCTGAATCGACTAAAGACACATTTGCTCAATTATGCTTGGGCGCGCAAGATCTTTGTATTGAAAAGCCGCAAGATCCCCATCGGCATCTCAAGCTGTTGTACTTGAAAGGCTACATCAATGGAAAGCCGATTTCGGGATGCTTTCGTTGATGGAGGGACTCTTGTGAACTTTATGCCACTCACCACGCGAAACTAGGAAAAACCGATGAAGACACGATAAAGACGAATATGGTACTTAATGATTTCACGAGAGACCTTGAGGCAAAGGGAGTAATGGTTCTGAAATTAACCGTCGGTAGCAAAACCTTGCCGACCGCGTTTTTGTGATTGAAGCAAAGAAACTATAGTGTGCTCCTTGGGCGCGATTGGATACATGCCAATTGCTGCATACCATCGACCATGCATCGGTTGCTAGTTGATGGAGCGGAGATGAAGTTGAGGTCGTCTCGGTACACACATCGGCCCATATTGCTATAGCTAGTTCCGATCTTGAATTGGCCACATGAAGAAGCGGAGTGCATATCGGGTAAAGCTCTGAGCGATTGTGATTTCATATGCATTGGGAAGTTAGGTTTGATGCCGATCAGCGTGAAGCCAGGCACGTTTGATCGGGCAAATGAAATTCTAAGGAGATGGGGTCAGAAATGATCCAAGCGTTACAGGACAGGGCAAGAAGCTATCGGCACAGGATAAACTCCTGCGAAGCCATTGAAGATTTCCAGAGCGAGAAATTGGGGCAAGTTTTCACTTCTGCCGATATGCTTGAAGAAGTCGATATAGGAGAAGGTGACAGGAAAAGGCCAACTTTTATACGTGCAAACTTAGGTCCAGAATACAAAAATAAGTTGGTCGAAATACTTAGAGAATACAGGGATTGTTTTGCCTGGGAATACTATGAGATGCCTGGGTTAAGCCGACAGTTAGTAGAACATCGGCTACCTATCAAGTCGGGGTATCGGCCATATAAACAACCTCCGCGGTGTTGTAATCCAGAACTATACAATGTGATAAAAGAAGAAATTGAGAGATTGTTGGAAGCCAAGTTCATAAGGCCTTGCCGTCTGCCCGAATGGGTGTCAATATTGTTCTGTCATGAAAAAGAATGGTAAACTTCGAGGTGTGTGTAGACTTTAGAGATTTGAATAAAGCCACGCCAAAGATGAGTATCCGATGCCTATAGCGATATGTATCGATCTTTGCATCGGGTAATAAGATCATCGGTTTCATAGCAGGAATCTTGGGTATAACGGATATTCATGGCGGAAGCCGATGTCCCTAAAGCGCCTTGAGATGCCACAGTGCGATAGGGTTATCTGAATGGCGATGTGACATTAAACTTAAAAATCAGGCGCCACCTATCAGCGCCATGAATTTGATTTTCACGACCTAATCGGCCACATTGTTGAAATTTACATTGACGACGTGGTGGTTAAGTCTAAAGAAGGCGGCAACACTTGGCGATTTAGAAAGGTATTCAAAATACAAGGGCTCATGGGTTAAAATGAACCCTTTGAAGTCTTGCGTTTGGTGTATCGGCCGGCAGTTCCTAGGGTTTATGGTTCACCAAAGAGGATTGAAGTTAACCAAACAAGAGTCAAAGCCATAGCCGATACAAAACCGCCAACATGTAAGAATGCATTGCGAAGTGATCGGTAAAATTAATTACTTAAGGCGATTCATTTGAATCATGCGGTAGAATTCAAGCCTTTACGCCATTCTTTGAGGTTAAGAATGATCAGAATTTTATATGGGGAGCCGATCGACAAAAAGCTTTCAGCGATATAAAACAATATCTAAGCGTCACCACTAGTCTTGGCGCACCACAAAGGGAATTCCTTCAAGTTATATATATCGGTTGGCGAGACCATCGACTGTATTGGGCGCAAGAAATCAATGGCAAAAGCGAGTAATATTTTACTTAAGCCGGCGACTCACAGAAGCGAAACCAGTACCCAGATAGAAATTGTGCTTATCGTTGTATTTTGCTTGTGCGAAATTGAGACATTATATACTAGCATCAACTTGCATAGTAGTATCTGAAGCGATATCATCAAATATATCTTTATGCACCAATCTTGAGAGGGCGACTTGGGAAGTGGGCTTATGCTCTATAGAGTTCGACCTGCGATCTGAATCGGCCAAAGCCGTTAAAGGCGAGCGATGGCGATTTCATAACTGGATATGATACCATGGCAGGAATAGTCGATGTAGCACCGTGGCAACTGTATTTTGATGGATCAGTTTGTCAAGAAGGGAGTGGAATAGGTATTGTACTAATTTCACCAAAAGGGCATGACATCGAGTTTGCATATCGACTTACAAGCCGATGCTCTAATAACCAGGCCGAATATGAAGCATTGCTCAAAGGGCTGCAATTAGTAGATAGCATTGGGGCAAGTAATGTGGAAGCATATGGTGACTCATTACTAGTGGTACAACAAATTAAAGGAGAATTTAAATGCAACGACGAGGTGTTATTAAAGTATCTAGAGCATTGTCTAGAGGTTATCAACACTTTTACGACATTCCGTATCGGTTATGTGCCCAGGGAGATGAATGACAAGGCTAACACCTTGGCACAGGCAGCTTCAGGTCATAAAGAATACAACCGATATGGAGCATTGGAATCAATCGACAGAGCAGTACTGTGTGTTTACGATGCCGATTGGAGAACAAAAATAAAAGCTTACCTGATGGATCCATCCAAGCCTACGGTACGAAAAATTCATCAACAAGCACTAAAGTATGTTGTACTGGAAGGAGAATTGTACTATCAGACCATTGAAGGGTTGATTTTAAGGTGTTTAGGCAATGAAGAAGCAAAAGTGGCTATGGGTGAAATTTATGAAGGAATTTGCGGCGCACATCAATCGGCCCACAAGATGAAGTGGATCCTAAGAAGAACTGGGTATTTTTGGCTGACAATGTTAGAAGATTGTTTCAAGTATTACAAAGGGTGCCAAAGCTGTCAAAAGTTTGGGAATGTGCAACTTGCGCCGACATCGACTTTATACCGATTGTTAAACCATAGCCGTTCAGAGGATGGGGATAGGCGTGTCGGCCAAATATTCGGCGTCAAGTAAAGGCCACAAGTTCATCCTCGCAGACCACGATTACTTTTCAAAATGGGTTGAAGCCGTTCCGCTCAAAAAGGTCACCAGTATAGAAGCCATCGGCTTTATTAATGAACACATTGTCCATCGATTGATATCCTCGGACTATCTGGCAACCGATCAAGGCGTGTTCATGTCCAACGATTTTAAGAACCGCGCAAAGCTTGGGCATCAAATTGCTTAACTCTTCGCCATACTACGCTCAGGCTAATGGACAAGCCGAGTCATCCAACAAAACTTTGATCAAGCTAATTAAGAGAAAAATTGATGAAAAGCCTCGAACTTGGCACTCTACATTATCGGAATCTTTATGGGCTTATCGGCTAGCGCTCCACGGATTGACTAAATTATCACCATATCAGTTGGTATATGGCGAGAAAGCCGTGTTGCCCGTAGAAGTAAATGTTGAATCGATCACGAGTAGCAAAGCGAATAATCTATCGGTAGATGAATACAAAAATTGATGCTATACAACTTGGATGACTTGGCAGAGCTAAGATTGGTTACTTTAGATCGGCTTAAAAAGAATAAAGAAAAAGTTGCAAGGGCCTATAACAAAAAGTTGTACCCAAGTCCTTCAGTGAAACCGATTTGGTTTGGAAAATAATATTGCCGATCGGCTCTAAAGATAATCGATTCGGTAAATGGTCACCTACCTGGGAAGGACCATATAAGATAAATCGGCTTGTTGGTGGAAACGCGTATATACTCGAAACGCTTGAAGGATTGGTGTTACCAAAAGCGATTAACGGAAAGTATCTAAGCAGTACCACCCTAGTATTTGGATCGGTGCGTAATTGAAATGCAGCATAAAGGATTTAGGAATAAATCGGTTAAGCGACTGATTTAAACAAGGCAAATATTATCGGTTACCTGGTAGATTAAAAGTATTACAAAAGTACAGCAAAAACAACATTGTTTTAAACATTACAACATAGCGGAATTCTGAGGCCCGACCACGGAAGTCGGCACCCAAAGCGGCGCAGTCTCGGCGGCCTTGGCAAGTCACGACTTGGACTCCATCAACAATCTTCTCGTCGGCTTGAGCGCTGCGAACACTTGGAATTATCTTGTCGGTTGCTCCTTAACTTGTGCCATGGTTTGGCGATCCTCTGCTTCGATCGAAAGGAGGCCGCCATTCGACACTTGTGCTTGTTCCTTGACCAACCGATCTTGGAGCTTGGCGATTCTTCTTCAAGTTGTTTTTGGCCGACTCGGTTGAACAATCTCGGCCTTGGTGGATTTCAAGCGGCATCTTTGTCAAGCCGCCGCTTCATCTCTTTAGCCTCGATCCCAACCGATCTAGCACTTGACGATCAGCTTTTTGTGCCTCTCGTTGAGCAATACGTGCGCGAGCGGCCTCCACCTCCTCTCTCTGCTCATCCAGGTGACAGACTCCCAGGATCGCCCCCATAGTCTCCGGAGGAAGATCGGCTTCTACGGCAGCCATGGCATCCCTCAGCGGCTGAGTGTTAGCTAATATTTGCGCTTCGGGCTGACTGACCTCATTGAAGAGCCGATTCAGCTTATCTTGCATGGTTGGCTCGGCGGACAACCATCTCAAGCGCCTTCTTGGACCGTTGATAATATTACGGAGATCCGCAACATAGTCATCTAAAGCCATCACCGGGATCATCGAGATCGTCGGTGAAGCCAAGCAAGTCCATGGGGTCGATTGATGCATCGCAAGTGGGCACATTAGGAGTCGGTGAGGTGGCAAAGGCGCTTAGGAGTCTGGCGAGGATCGGTTGGAAGCGGCAAAGTGGCGAGGAGCAGCGGGAATCGATCTGGAGAAAGCGAGAGGGGATCGGCGTGACGTGCCTGAAGGGTGGCCAAGATGCCAGCTACTTGAATCGATGTTGTCGGCTGAAGGAAAAACCGGGGGATTAGTATTGCCACGTTTGAAAAAGTGCAAGAACAATAAGATAGCAACTCACTTCAATAATGTCGGCTGGCACGTGAGAGGAACTCTCGGCAGTTTTTTCTTTGCGTTTTAGGTTTTTCTTGGTGACCACCTTCGTGGATTTTGGTTTTTCTGAATCAGCAATAAAGGGTCAAGTAAAGACTTAAAGAAACAATTCCTATCAGACAAAGAACAGATACTCACTCGATTGCGATCTTTTGTGAGCTCCTCGGTGACAGGCTATTTACTCAAGGTTGCTCGAAGTATAGCAGGTCAAGCCGGCCGAATCGGTGCGGCCTTTTTCCTTTGTCCGCTTCGATTGGCCGCCAGCGGCCTTCTCGCGTGGTTGCAACTTCTCGCAGATTGTGAAGATTAGCCAGCGAGTAATGGGGATTAAGCGATAAAAACTACTTAGAAAAGCCGATACCTCTCACTATCGCTGAATCGGTATAACTTGAGGAACTACTTTCACTCGGTATCGTTGCTTCTTTGCTGCTAACTTCTTTGGAGACTACTGTCGGCTCGTGGTAATCGGTAAAAACTTTTCTATGATGGCCGGCGGTTCACGGTCCAAATAAAGGGCCTCGGCTATCTGGGACCACCAAGCGATAAAATGGTGGCCGAGCGAAATTGAGAAAAAGCGGCGGGCAACAATCTAAAGCTCATCGGCAATTCTCAAAGCTCGTTGGTGATAAGCGCATCCCTTACCTTGGCTCTGGGTTGTGGCCGATCAGCGAGGGCAATGAAGGAATCACTTGGCCAAAACCGGTGGCGGGAATAAATAGAAGGATGGTAAAACTTCGTATGAAGGTGGAGCGTTACATTTGGGAGTTGAGCCGACATGAAGAATGCAAGGGAAGCGAAAATCCGATAGAACATCAATGTCAACTCGGCATCAAGGCTATCGGCTTCGGTGTAGGAAAGAAGGCCATTGAAAATCGGCGCATCGTCATAAGAGAAGAAATCTTCTTTGAGTAAATATTACACTGTCCAAACCCAAGAAAAAAGCAAGATATTTATGCAGGCCAGCCGGGGTAATCTTTGTGTCGCCACTTGAGCACATTATGAGCCTTTCACCATGCGATCGGCTTGCTCTAAATTGGGGAGTAGCATTCTCTGGATAGTCTTCACGAGGAAAGCGAGAATCTTCAATGGGTTCGAGAGATAAGTTGTCGGCTAAAAATCCTATCTGACCACAAATGAATAAACCACAAGGCCGCCAACATTACCAAAAAGCGAACTCAAGAAAGCCGAGAAAAAATCGACCGATGACAAACATCATCTGTAGATGCGCCCAGAACATCTTCAGAAACAAGCGACGACCCTCCACAAATTGCTCTGCTACCAAGCTGGTACACAGGTTGGTCCAAGAGGCATGCGCCATGAAAAAAACCGCTCGAGCGGAGGTTGAGGAAGGCATGTGCTCTTCATCAGACACATGTCCGTTTACTTTGTTGTTGTCTTTGTATGTACTTGACCATCCTTCACCCTTTATGCGGATCGGCAGGCGAGGTCTTCCTTTGTAAGCGATAGTTGGTCTCCATCGAGCCTCGAGCGGCCTGAATTGACCCGTCGAGAAGGGTTGGACCGATAAGCGCCGGACGAAAAAGGAAAGCATTGAAAATGTCGGACCAAAAATAGCCGCGTAATACCAAGGAGCTCATTGGCTTCGGGCAAGCTAGACTCAAAGGAAGACATTCGGCTATGCCCATCGCTCCCCTCTGCTCTTTTTGGGCGATACTCTAATATACCACTTCTCCATCCCTTGGCGCCGTCGGGCAAGCCCTAAAACTTTTGCCCCACTCCTTCACATTGTAACCTTGGGCGATAGACGGAGTCTCGGAATTTCTACGTTTATCACCGTATCGGCATCGAAGTTCCCTACTGGTCCTAAAATATTGATTATTACTCTCGGGGATCGGGATGAGTACCTTTGAAGGATCCATTCAGCCGATTGAGGAATCGAGAGATCACAAAAGCGAGATGAGTCGAAGGAAGCGATTGCGAGAGGATGCGAGGCGAGCAGCGTGAAAATGACCGTGGGGTCCGCATATATATATACGGTGAAAAGTGAAAAGCGGCGAAACGATTATCGAGCGACACGGGGAAGTTATAGTGCGTTAAGATGCATGCGGCGTAATTAATGCAGCGATTCTTGGAGCAGTTCTCTAGGCTGGTAAGGAAGGAGCCGATGGGTGAAGAAGCCGGATGAAGGAACCAACGAATTTTGAAAGATAACAAGTTATCTTCCAAAAATGGGGGCATATGTTTGCACGATTTTTGGAAACTACGAGAGAATCGGCGACGTGAGTTTGGATACAACACGGGCGCCTCAAAAGATTTGGATAATGTCACGGATAATATTTGGAAGCGAGTCCAAAGCGAAACTACTGAAGCGATTCGGATTGCATCATCGTGTTGGATCGGGACTCGGATCGGCGTGGTATATAAAACGCTAGAAACGCTTGGAAGGTAACGCACAACCATCAACACATCTACTAGTTCTTGCTTTACGTAGTTCTTAGTCTTTTTAGCATTGTAATCTTTCCTCTGTAAGTCGACATCGATCAAATAAAGTTGCGCATCGCCGATTGTTTGATCGTCATTGGCTTCGAGGTTTGATTTGTTACGTCTTGTCGCGCATCGCCTTTTCAGAATCGATCTACCTTCTACCCTCGGATTAGTCTTAATCGACTAGTCTAGTTACCTTTCTAAATCGGCTTCCTGGCTGATTCTCGATTTTTAGCCGATTAGCCCGAGGATCGCTTGATTGAATTACAACTCTTTCCCTTATCGATTGCGAGGTCAAATCGATTGTACACGCCTTCAGCACACTTGAACCGGTGTTAAATCGGTGTGTTGCAACCAAAAACCCTCTTCACGTTTTGGTGTCAACAATATGAAGCTCTTCTTCTAGATCATACTCAAATCGATCGTTATAGATAAATTCTTACGGACTTTCATGGTGACGGTAGTTTCTAGCAGCGACGAGTTCCTCAGCGATGATAGTTCCTCGGGTTATCTGAATTCGCCGGTGGTTGTAGAGGTATCGACTTTTCCGAAAATTCTTCCCTCGGCTCCCATTCTTCAATGACTAATCATCTTGCTCCTTTTGTAGGATACTTCTGGCGGCAAGAAGTGCGCCCGCGGATAAAGCGACCACCAAGGTCCATCGGGCGCCCCCAAGCAGCGACCTCTCTGGCTATGCCTCTGGAATCTTAAGTACAAAGCCCATCTCTTTGAAATTGAAAAGGACGACTGCCGAGTAAGCACTTTTAGTCGATAGTTATTTCTCACCTTCTATTGCTAACATCTTCTCATCCGAAGCGGCAGAAGCGCACAGAAGAAAGCGCTGAAAGCTATCCTTGCACGTCGGCCTTCATAGAGGTAATTTCTTTGTATTGTTCTTAATTCTTCATCTTTTAGTTCTCATTTATTTGTTTCATGCAGCCCACCACATCACATCAAGTAGCTGATATCTTGACTACCCTCGGTGCCTCTGTTCCTGTCGATGATCAATCGCCTCTTCCTAAATCTGAGCCGGAGCCAATGGATCGATGAGCACCTTTCGACTTTTCTTTAGGCGAGCTAGTCGATCCGAAGCGGTGATGACAAATGACCACCCGGCCGACGTCGCGAGATTATAGAGCGTCGATGGTGGCATCGGCCGTGGTCAAGTCTGCGCTTCGATATGTAGGAGAAGTTGAATCGGCTCCTTATTGAGATAAGCCGAGAGGCGCAATCCTTGCCAATGCCTGACCTATTAAGTGGCGCAATGGCTGCTATGGAAGCCGACCGCCTTAAAGCTATGAGCGGCGCTTTTAAGCGTATGCCATACGGGCGAAAAGAAGGCGGAAGTTGATGCGACTAACGCCGGGATCACTCAGCAGCGGGCTCAAGAAGCGATCAACGCCTTCTAGATAAGATGGTGATAGATGGTAAGGCCAAGAAAAAGCAGTATGATGAAAGTTCCTTGTCACTTACGGCTGCCAAATCTTCTATCCGGGAGCTGGAATCGAGTAAGAAGATTCTCAAGGATGAATTAGCCAAAGTGAATGGGCAGTTGGCCGATGCTCTTGCTGCTATGAACACAACGGCTGCAACTTTGAAGAGTCTTAAAGATGATGTTGGCTTGGCCGTTGCTAAAGTCTGAGATTAATCGGCCAAAGTTATTCCCGTGCTAGGCAATGCCAAGGACGATGAAAACATCATGTATGGTATTATTGAGACTTTGGCCAAGGCAGTTGCAGCACTGTCGGTTTTAGGGGCTAGGATCCCCGGATCGGGCTTGTAATTTTATGGATGTTTTGTGTTGAAATGGTGCTTTGTTACTCTTTTGCTATGCTTTTGTAATATACTCAATCAGCTGTTTAACCGATTATATTTATCCTTTTCCGAATTCTTGCGTCGTACTTCTTAATTATTCATGCACCGATCCATACGCTAGGGTAATACTTATTTAAATATTTTCCATTGATTGCCTTTGGTAGCACAACCCCCTCAAGTGTCTCGAGTATGTACGCGTTCCCGTCAACAAGCCGATTTATCTTATAAGGCCCTTCCCACGTTGGCGACCATTTGCCAAATCGATTATCTTTAGATCCAATCGGCAATATTGTTTTCCAAACTAAATCGGCTTCACTAAATGACTTAGGCACAACTTCCTTGTTATATGCTCTCGCAACCCTTTTCTTATTCTTTTCAAGCCGATTTAATGTAATCAGCCTTAATTCCGCCAAGTCATCTAAATTGCATAGCATCAACTCTTTATACTCATCGGCCGATAGATAATTCTGTCTTGCCACTCACATTGAATCGATATTCACTTCTATGGGTAACACGGCTTCTTGGTCATACACCAACTGATATGGTGATAGTTTAGTCGATCCATGGAACGTTAGCCGAGACGCCCATAAAGACTCTGACAATGTAGTATGCCAATTTCTCGGCTTTTCATCGATTTTCCTTTTAATTAGCTTGATTAGAGTTTTATTGGATGACTTGGCTTGTCCATTAGTGTAACACCCCAAAATTTTCTTTTCTTGCATTTAAGTGGTATTTCGAATTTTTGGGAATTTATGGAATTTATTTGGATTTAATTTAGATTTAGCTATTTACTTAATTAAACAAAAAAAAAATTTAAAATAAAATTTTGTTGCAAAAATTTTATTTGAGTCTCAAATGTCCTAAAATATTTTTGAAATTTTTCGAAATTTTTCGATATTTTTAATGCCCCAAATGAATTATTTGATTTTTGGGAATTATTTTTATTCGAAAAAAATTTAAAATCGAATGAACAGTGTTGGGCGAACAACTTTGTCGGCGATTTGGAAAACCCTAACGCCGCCGTCCGTCCGGATCAAGGGCTCGCATCAAGCCACGTCGCCCACGTGCATCGCCTTTATTGGATCTGGTTGGATCGGATGGACACCGTCGTGCCATGTCACCTCTCTGTATCACCGCTGGACTCATGCCCGCCACGGACTCCTCATAAATTTCCACGGCAACACGGACACCGAGCCCACTATTTAATCTTGCCACACCAGCGTCGTGAAGCCCTAACCGCGCCGCTTGCCGTCCGTACCCTTCTCGCGCTTACGAACTCTGCCGCCTCGCCGCCTTGCGACTCGCTGAAGCTAAGCCGAGCCCTCCGCCGTCGTTTTGCTTCGATCTGTCGCGCCGATCATCCTCCGCCGTTGTCGTTGGTCCTTGGAGCTCATCGAGTCAAGCAGCGTCGGGAGCACTACTTCATCTGCCGGAGGAGCATGGGGCGCGCGTCGTACGTCGTCGTCTTCGTCTCCGGCGTCCTCGGCCGCCTTGCACCATCGCGAACCGCGAACTTCACCGGTACCGCGATCCGAATCAACGCCGGGTGAGTCCACGTCGCTATTGCTGTCTTAGTAGATCCGAAGTTAACCTAGGCCGTTAGATCAAGATCTAAGGACCAGTTAAACCTAGACTCTAGATCTAGATTCATTTGTAGTCGTTGGATCTCAATCGAATGGCTCGGATCGCATTGCATAGGAATTAACCTAGATTAGATGTGGGCCGTTAGACCCGTATCTTGTGCTCGGATTTCACGCGTCATCCGTAACGATAAACCCCATCTCTAACTCTCGGTAGTTGGATTAAAATCTAAAGGCTTACATTGAATATGTACACCCGTTTAGGTCTCACCGTTGTCGTCCGTCGGGAACCGGCGGTATTGGATTAAGCCAGCGTCGCGTCGCATCAAGCAAGAAGTCAATTCGGGAGGGTAATCCGAACCATCCATTTTGAATCGAGCGGTACGTGATCGCGTCGTGCTTGGTAAGTAGGATCATGCTGCGTGTCGCAGGGATTCGATCTGCCACGTGATCTCGGCCGTCCGTTTAAACGGACGGACCCGATTGAATCTGGCGCACGAATCTTAAAGCATTGCATTGTGCGCGTGACGTCATCAGCGACGTCATGCTGACGTCACGGTGGGTCCCACCTGTCAGTGGGTTGACCAAGTCGTGCTGACGTCATAATTGGATTTTCATTTACAAAAATAATTCGTAGAAATTCATTTCGGTGCTGACGTCAGCAGAGGCCATGATGACGTCATATTTCCAAATTTCCCGTTTAAAAATAAATATGGAAAATCGATTTATTCTTTTTAATTTATTTTCAAACTTCAATTGGCTATCACTTTTGCGTTTTAACTCCGATTTGAGTGATTCCAATTTCTATAAATTTGTAAAATCAAGCTCTTTCTATTTATGAATTTTATTTGAATTTTAGACTTGATTTTCTCTCTATTTTATTTATTTATTACGATTTATTTACGTTACGCGTAGACGTCGAGGTGCCCGAATGTTTCGAAGGCGAGGTCTTGACCCAGGAGCCAGCTCAAGAACCAAAACCAGTGATTTTCGAAGGCAAGTTGTGTTTGATCATGTTGAACCTATCATAGAAAATTATTTTGATTTAAATTATTGCATGCTAATTTAATAGAATTGGTTTTGAATAAATTAAGGATTAGTTAAATGCCTAGTTGTTGTATGCCACCTTGTCGTATATAATTGTAGGCCATGAATCATTTGTCACCCTAGGTTGTGGACTAATAGTTGGACATAAATAATTTGCCAACAGGGGTTGAGTAGACCGTAAGTAATATGCTTATACCTTGCGTATATATATCATGATTTGAACATCAAAGTTAATATTGACTTAATGAGATATGGAACGTGTTTTGTAAATGAGACATGTGTTATTGAGTTGATGATGGCACGTGGTGCAATGGTGAAGAATTGGGGTGGAAAAATGATTTAGGCGGGGCAAGTGGCAAGATTGTTTACGGTGGGCCATGAGTGGCAAGCCGGGTGGTCGTATTGGTTTTGTTGGTTTTGGATATTTGAGATCACACTTGGTTAGTCTTGCCTCGGTCAACTAAGGACTTAACGTTGCAAGCCTTTGAGCTGAGTCTTTCATACTACCACAAGTTAGAATGGGGCGGACCTAGGTGAGTAAAGCTGTGAAATCTATTCTTTGATATGCTTTGTCGTGGTGGTGTGGGGCCGGAGGAGCGGGTGAGAACTCACATGGCGCAAGAGGGGCCCTAGGTGTGGTAACCAGTCCCTCGATGTTGAAACCTTAGCGAGCGTCTTTGGGTTTAGACGGATCTTTGGAAGAGCTTTATTCTAAGGTTACTCACCTTGGTGGCATTTATTGTATCTTGTGGGTAAAGTGTATAACCTCTGCGAGTGTACAACCTATTCGAATAGCCGTGCTCACGGTATTGAGCATTGCTCGGTGATTACGGTCAACGGTTAGACTTTCATGAAAATAACATGGTTATGAAAAATGCTTGGGATGGTATTGATGAACTTGGCTTAAGTTGGAAAGTGATTTACGACTGAAATACTTGCGAAAGTTACAATCCTTACTATTGTTTTAAAGCTTTGCAATCTATTACTGTTTATCTTGAATGCTGTACTGCAATTGAGCCATAGCCTATCCTTTGTACGGAGCCATGCATGTAGAATACTAGAATTGCATTACATGCATGACTTCTTTGAGTGCTCAAAGTACTCACCCTTGCAACAACACAACCTCGGTTGAAGAAGAAGCAACCCCTGCTTCTGGAGGAGGAGTTTGAGGAGCCAAGCGAACTAGGAGCAAGCCCGATTAGTTATGCTGTGGCAAATTGGTTGGCGCCACGAGTCTATTTTATTTCATTGCACTTGGTTAGTTAATAAGTCTTGCCTGCGAGGCGTCGTTTGTAACTTCGACCATAAGGTTGAGCAACCAGGTTTGATTATTTCATTAAAGTACTTTACTATTTTGTTGAATATGACTGTGATATGTACCGATGTTGAGACTGTGTGCACTAGCGAGATCCTGGACTAGTGCTGAATACACAGAGGGTCCAGATTTGATGCCTAACCCTTCTGCAAAGCTTTTAAACTCATTAGACATGAACACTATCCCTTGATCGGTCGTGATAGTTTGCGGAATACCAAACCGATGTATAATGTGCTCATTGACAAAATTGATAGCTTCTGTACTTGTGACTTTTTTGAAAGGAATGGTTTCTACCCATTTTGAGAAATAATCTGTAGCTGCGAGGATGAACTTATGGCCTTTGCTCGATGCTGGGAATATCTGGCCGATTATATCTATTCCCTATCCTCTGAATGGCCATGGCTTGATAATTGGGTGTAAAGCCGATGCTGGCGCGATTTGCACGTTCCCAAATTTTTGACAATCCTAGCACCCCTTATAACATTTAAAACAATCTTCTAACATTGTCGGTCAAAAATATCCTGTTCGTCTTAATATCCACTTCATTTTGTAAGCCGACTGATGTGAACCACAAATTCCTTCATGGACCTCACCCATAGCCACTTTTGCCTCTTCATCACCCAGGCATCTTAAAAGTAAACCTTCCATTGTCCGATAGTATAGCTCATCTCCTAACACAACGTACTTCAATGCCTGCTGCCAAACTTTGCGTTCAGTGGGCCTGGATGGGTTTATCAAGTGGGACTTTACCTTCGCTCTCCAATCGATAGCATCAATACACAACACTGTTTTGTCAACTGAGTCAAACGCTTCGTATCGGCTGTATTTTTTATAGCCCAATGCCGCCTGAGCCAGCATATTGGCTCTATCGTTCATCTCCCTGGACACATGACTTATAGAAAATGAAGTAAATGTGCTGATAGCATCTAGGCAATGTTCCAAATACTTTGATAATACTTCATCATTGCACCGAAATTCCCTGTTCACCTGTTGGACGACCAACAATGAATCGCCATAAGCTTTTACATCGCTCACTGCGATACCCTCTAACAGTTGAAGTCCCCTGAGCAACGCCTCATATTCAGCCTGATTATTAGAGCATCGGCCATTAAGCCGATACGCAAACTCAATGTTCTGCCCTTTTGGTGAAATCAGCACAACACCTATTCTACTCCCTTCTTGGCAAACTGATCCATCAAAATACAATTGCTAGGGAACCACATCAACCATCCCTACCGTAGTATCATGTCCTGTGATGAAATCGGCTATTGCTTGCCCTTTGATGGCTTTAGCCGATTCGTCTTGTAGGTCGAACTTCGGTTAGAAACATAAGCCCATTTCCCAAGTCGTCCTCTTAAGATTGGCGCAGACAGCATGTATTTAATGATATCGGTTCTACACACTATTATGCAAGTCGATGCCAATATATAATGCCTCAACTTAGTACAAGCAAAGTATAATGACAAGCATAATTTTTCTATGGAAGGGTACCTAATCTCAGTTTCTAAAGTCATCGGCTTAGATAAAATATTACTCGCTCTTTGCCATCAACCTCCACAGGCCAAAAGCGCCCCAATAGTCTCGTTTTAAGGTAAACCGTACAACTTGAATGGGACCCCTTCTTTGGTGCAGCCAAGGCGGTGGTGATGCTAAATCTTGTTTTATATCATCAAAAGCTCTTTCTTGATCGGCTCCCCATCTGAAGTCTGATCGTCTTTTAATTTTAGTAATGGTGTAAAAGCCTGAATTAATAGGACAAATTTGAGATAAATAAATAAGTAAATAATTGATTTTGCCGATCAGCTTTTGTAATTCATTTTTACATGTTGATGGTTTTGTATTAACTATGGTTTTGACCCTTGTTTGGTTGACTTCAAGGGGTTCATCTTTAGCCCATGAGCCCTTGTGTTCTTAAACACCTTTTCTAAATCGACCAAATGTTGCCAATCATCTTTGGACTTCATTACCACGTCATCGATGTATATTTCAACAATATGGCCGATTAGATCATGAAAAATCAAATTCATTGCACGTTGATAAGTAGCACCCGCGTTTTCAAGCCAAATGTCATCACAGCCCATTCATACAGCCCCAGAGCACCAGGGCATCTAAAGGGAGTCTTGGGGACATTGGCTTTTGCCATAAATATCTGGTTATATCCAGCATTCCCATCAAGAAAACTAATAATCTTGTTACCTGATGTAGCGTCGATAAGCATATCGGCTATAGGCATTGGGTATTCATCTTTTGGCGTGGTTCTATTCAAATCTCTTAAATCTACACATACCCGAAGCTTACCATTTTTTTTCATGATGGGAACAATGTTGGACACCCATTCAGCATATCGGCAAGGCCTTATAAATTTGGCCTCCAATAACCTCTCAATTTCCTCTTTAATAACATTATACAATTTTGGATTAAAACGTCAAGGATATTGCTTATATGGCCGATATCCTGGTTTTATAGGCAGCCGATGTTCCACTAATTGTCGGCTTAACCCTGGCATCTCATAATATTCCCAGGCTAAACAATCCTTATACTTTCTAAGTATCTCAACCAACTTGGCTTTGTATTCTATATCTAGTCTTGCACTTACAAAAGTTGGTATTTTTCTGTCGCCTTCTCCTATATCGACTTCATCAAGCATATCGGAAGAAGTGAATCCTTGACCCAGTTTTTCATCTTCAAAGTCTTCAATTGCTTCACAAGAATTTACCATATGCCGATAACCGCACCTTGTCTTGTAGAATTTGGATTACTTGACCCCATCTCCTTAAGACTTAACTTGCCGATCAAACATGCAGCCTAACAGCGATCGGCATTAATCGACTTACTAATGCAAATAAAGTCGCAATCATCTAAAGTCTTACGATATGCGCCGCCTCTTCATGCGGCCAATTTGCGTCGGAACTAGCCATAGCAATATGAGCCGATGTATCGACTGAGACAACTTTGACTTTATCTCCGTTCCATTGTACAAGAAGTTGGTGCATGGTTGAAGGTATACAACAATTGGCATGTATCCAATCTCGTCCAAGGAGCACACTGTAATTCCCCTTTGCTTCAATCACAAAAAATGCAGTCGGCAAAGTTTTGCTGTCGATGGTTAATTCCGTAACCATCACCCCTTTTGCTTCAGTGGGATCGCTTGTGAAGCCGTTTAACACCATATTTGTCTTGATCAGATCTTCATCGGTCTTACCCAACTTCTTGCAAGTAGTGAGTGGCATCAGTTCTGATAGCCCTCCATCCACCTACATCCTGGATATCGGCTTCGTTGATATACCCCTTCAAATACAATGGCTTTAGGTGCTGATGGGGATCTTGCGGTTTCTCAAACACAGCGTCTTGCGCACCCAGGTATAGTTGAGCGAACGTGTCTTTGACCGATTCTATTTTGATTCTGAATTAAATTCGGCTGGTAAGGTAAAGACCATGTTGATATCCATGGGAGGAGTATCGTCCACGGATCTTTGGTGACGACAAGTCATCGAGGAATCGATTCATCGTCGACTTGCTCCTTTTCCTCTATTCCTTTTGTGGTCTTATCGTAGTAACTTCGTTGAATGTTTGATCTCTTTGTTTTCCTCTTGGCCTCCCTCATCTCCTGCGTCCTCGGTATTTGAAGCCGTCTAACGTTGAGATCGGCTAAGTCGTTAGGCACCACCTTGGTTTAGGCTCAATTGGCTTCAATTTTACCGGCCAGATTCTCTGCGGGCTCCACGTCCTTGTCTTGGTTCGGCGTGCCTAGCCTTTCCCTTATCGTCTTTTTGTACCCCGACTCCATCCGATCTGGCGCCGATCTAGATAGCCGTTCTTTTACTGGTTGTCTCGGCCAATCTCTCTGTGGATAATGTTCCATGGGACATGATCTTGGAGAAAACAATGCTACACCCTTTCCCAACAAAATTGCCAAAAGGACATCTCGGTGAGCTCTTTCAATGTTATGCAGTCGATACAAGTTATCGGACCGATACACGTTGTTTGGCCGATACAAACTATCCGTCGGCGAGATTCTTTGTCTTTGCCGATGGCTTATCTTTTCATATTTCTCAAGTAACTGCGAGAAAGTTGGCTTAAGTCTGAATCTGATTTTCGGGAGACCACTCGACTTTATACCATCGTCCAGGCACTGTAATTCTCCTTTTGGCTTATTGTCCTTGAATTTTTTCCATCTTGATCGGCTTCTATCACGGGTGTGCCGATCGTTATCTTCAAAGTTTCCCTTTTGAACTGGATGGTAGGTCGACTCGCCGTGTTTTAGGTTCTTCGCAACCTCCTTTCCTTTGCTTGAACAACTGGACCATGTTTATTGGAAAGGGATTAACGTCCACTTCCATGGCTTTGGCTCTTCTGCAATTTGAGTGGCCAGTCTCGGATGGCGCTTGTCTGCTTTGAAAAGATATTGCAATCATTAGTGTTGTGAGAAAAAGAATGATGCCACTTACAATATCGTCGTTTTTTGATCTCGTCGGCTGATGGTATAATATGTCATACAGCGGTCATATCAATTTTTCTTGTAATAACAAATCAAATATGCGGTCGCATTTGGATACATCAAAAGCGTGCTTAACCTCCGACTTGTTTTTGTCGGCTTAAGTGTAACACCCCAATTTTTGCTTTTCTTGCATTTAAATGGTATTTTGAATTTTTGGGAATTTCTGGAGTTTATTTGGATTTATTTGGAATTATTTGGATTTATTTTGAATTAAACCATTTATCAAATCAATTAAATAATACAAAAGTTAAAATAAAATTTTTCTGAAAATATTTTAGTTGAGTCACAAATGTCCTAAAATATTTATGAGAATTTTTCGAATTTTTCGATATTTTTAATGCCCCAAATAAATTATTTGAATTTTGGGAATTATTTTAATCGAAAAAAATTAAAAATCCGAATGAATAATCTTGGGCGATCTTTATGCGGCCCGCTCGGAAAAAACCTAAGCGCGCTGACCGTTCGATCTTCATCAAGCGGCCCTCATCGCGCCACGTCACCGACCCGATTCCTCATGGGATTCTGCTGCTTGCGCGTGTGGGCCTCGGTTTCCGCGATTTTCACGGAGCCGAGGGCACTATTTATTCGCCGCCACCGTGTTGGGATCCTTACCTCGCGCCGCGCGTCCGTACTCATCCGCCGCTCGAGCCCGCCGCCTCGCCGCCGACGACTCGCCGAAGTTCGTGGAGTCACCATGCGGTTTTCTTCGTCTCGTCGCCGGTGAAACCGCCCGCCGACTTGAAGGTCTCCTCGAGTTCCTCAGAGAACACACCGAGGTAACCCATTCGACCAGGAGACAGCAGGAGGCGCCCGCGGCATCGTCGTCTTCCCCAGCTCCGTCAGGCCAGCGCCGCCGCACCATCACCGTCGCCCCGAGCTCCGTCGACCGTCCGATCACGCATCAACGATCCAGATCCGCCACGTCGCCCTTAAAACAGTAAACTTCATCTTCCAATCTCCGCCGTTAGATGCAAATCCGAGGTCACCGTATTGCCGCGTCGCCGTTCGCTTGCACGCGAGGCGGCGACAACCGGGACCCACATGTCGATGTACCGCACCGCTCACTTGTGCATGAGGCGGCGACAAAGCGGACCCACATGTCGGCGCGGCTGTGCCTTTGTTCACGACGAGGCGGCGGCCACGGGCCCACTCGTCGGCCCGCCGCGCACGTCGTGTGGCGTCACCGTGACGTCATGGCGTCGTCACGATGGGACCCACTTGCCGATGAGAAGCGAGTCGTCTTGGCGTCATCGGCGTCACGATGGCGTCATCTTGGCGTCATCACGGAGCGGTCGGTGGCGTCGGCAAAGGCCACGTGTCACTCTCTGGTGGCGACCGTGTCACGAGATGACGCAATAATTAATTTTCGAAAAAGAAAATATTTATTTAATTCGGTATATTGATTTTAAATATATTTTGAAACTTCAAATGCTTATAACTTTTGCGTTTTAACTCCGATTTGAGTGATTCCAATTTCTATAAATTTGTAAAATTGTGATCTTTCTGTTTATGAATTTTAATTGAATTTTTGAGCACTGTTTGTCTACTGTTTATTTATTTATTGTTGTTTAATTGCGTCTGGCGTAGGCGTTGAAGTGCGAAGGTTTCGAGGAGAAGTTCGACCGAGAGCAAGTTCAGGAACCGAACCAGCACTTTTTGAAGGCAAGTTGTGTTTGATCATGTTGAACCTATTAGAGCAAATTATTTTGATTTAAACTATTGCATGCTAATTTGATAGAAATGACTTTGAATAAGTTTGGGATTAGTTAAATGCCTAGTTCTTTGTATGCCACCTTGTCATATATAATTGTAGGCCATGAATCCTTTGTCACCCTAGGTTATGAATTAATAGTTGGACATTAATAATTTGCCAACATGGGTTGAGTAGACCAAGTAGTGTGCTTAGCCCCGCCACGAGGACAATTCATGATTTTGGAACACCAAAGTAAATAATGACTTAATGAGATATGGAACACGTTTTGTGAATGAGACATGTGTTATTGAGTTGATGATGGCACGTGGTGCAATGGTAAAAGCAGGGGTGGGAAAATGATTTAGGCAAGGGCAAATGGCAAGATTGTTTACGTGGGCCAAGAGTGGCAAGGCGGTCGTATTTGGTTTTATTGGACATGGATATTTGAGTTACACTTGGTTAGTCTTGCCTCGGTCAACTAAGGACTTAACCTTGCGAGCATTTGAGTGAGTCTCTCATCTGACCACAAGCTCGTAATGGGGCGGGCTTAGGTGAGTAAAGCGGGAAATCTATTCTTTGGTCTTGTCGTGGTGGTGTGAGGCAGGAGAAGAATGAGAACTCACATGGCGCAAGAGGGGCCACAGGTGTGGTAACCACCCTCGGTGTTGAAACCTTAGCGAAGCGATCTTGAGTTTAGATGGAACTTTGGAAAGGCCGTTCTGGTTATTTGCCTTGGTGGTATTTGTTGTATCTTGTGGGTAAAGTGTATAACCTCTGCAGTGTACAACCTATTGAATAGCCGTGCTCACGGTAATGAGCATCGCTTCGGTGATTCTGATCAAGGGTTAGATTTTCATGAAAATGAATTGTTTATGGAAAATGCTTGGGTTGGTGATGATGAACTTGACTTAGGATTGAAAAATGAATTACAATTGAAATGTTTGTGAAAGCTACTATTCCTACTCTTGTTTCTTGCTTTGCAATCTATTCTTGTTTATTTGAAATCTTTGTCTTGCATATGAACCATAGCCTATCCTTTGTACTAAGCCATGCATATAGTATATTAGCATTGCATTACATGCATGACTTCTTTGAGTGCTCAAAGTACTCACCCACAACAACACAACTTGGTTGAAGAAGAAGCAACCTTTCGGGAGGAGGAGTTTCGGGAAGAACCAGCGAACTAAGGAAGCGAGCCCGGTCGGTTGTTCTGTGGCAAATTGGTTGGCGCCACGAGTTTATTCTATTTCATTGCATTTGGATTTTATAATAATTCTTAGCCTACTGAGTATCGTATCTTCGTAACTTGACCATAAGGTCGATCAACTAGTTTAGTATTTAATCAAAGTACTTATTATTTAAATGGTTATAAGCGTGATATGTACCAATGTTGAGGCTGTGTGCACTAAGCGTGATCTGGACTAGTCTTGAATACCTGAGGGTCGGATTTGCAAACCGGGTCCCGAGCAGAGGTGGTATTAGAGCCATCTTGGTGTAGGGTGGCCCTTAGTTAGAATGGTCGTAGTGAGGATAAAACTATTTTCTAAAAGTTAAAAAGCGCCAAGATGATAATGCAATCTCGACTTACCCCTTCTCTCCTTTCATACCCCTTGCTGAATTTATCACGTATTTGCTTGTTTAAAAAAATTTACGAGTTTCACGTGAGTGTCCTTTGGCGGATGAGGATGATCCACTCTTTTGGTGGCGCTCTGGAGAAGTGCGCGGAGCTTTGGCGTATGATGCATTCTTTGGGAGGATATGACGAGCCGATCTCTGGGGACTCTTGTAGATCGGGCGGGGTAGATATTGCAGGATGTCACTATCACGGTCTCGCTAGGGATAGTGCAAGGCGAGTCGTCCCATCCGCATCCTGACCGAGAGGTTGTCATTTGTGAGGATTCGAGGAGACATCGCGGTCCGGCAATGAGGCGGTGCTCGTACCTACCCGAGGAGTTGGATGGCACGATGTTTACGTCACCACCCACGCAGAGACACTCGCTTCTGGCAAGAACCCATAGAGGGAGGATGCCACGATCACCCACGGCGGATATGTTATCGCTCAAGAGGATGTTATCGGCGAGGCGGTTCGAGGCTGCAGAGGTCTCGTGGCGAGTTCACGCATGACGAGGGCTCATCTGTTGCAGACTTGTGAGTTCTTTGCCCACTCTATTGAGAGGATTGGGGGCTGGAAACGGTATTGTCACGGACGAGCGGAGCGATCTTTGGAGCTACGACCAGACCGGAGAACCTGCAGCAGAGCGCAGCTAGAGCTAGAGCGAGCGATGGAAGTGAAGCGGAGCAGTGGAAGTGAAGCGAACTGTGGAGGTCAGCCGAGCAGTGGAGGTTGGCCGGTGCGAGGCGCATCCGGCGGAGGATCGTTGGGATAGGTTTGTACCGGCACCGGCACACCGCGGTGTATCCACGAGAAGTTCGGTGGGGATGGCTAGAGGAGTGGCGTTAGGATTAGCGGTTGAGACTCTGCGTTGAGTCGCGTCTTGGAATAAGAGTCACCCTTAGAGCGTTTGACTCGAGAATATTAGTTTGATTTGCTTCTTTCATGCTTGTGAGTGATTGGTATGTGTTGCAAGGCCCTTAGGCATTGTGAGCAACCATACCTAGTTATTAATAAAGTAATAAAGTTAGATTTTGTGTTACGCTTTGACCCGCATAAGTATTCCATTACTTGTCTATTCTTATTTCCTCTCGTCTCTAAACCATGGGGCAATCGGCGGATGGTGAACACTCGTGAAACCAGGAGGAAATGGGAGTAGTTCACGCTCATTTGAAACATCGATGGTGAAGGACAAGGACCCCAACCGATACCGCCAGATTGATATCACGAGAACCTTGGAGCTTTTATTGCTGCCGAGACCGATTAATGCATACCATGATCAGCGAGATCTGAGAGTCCTTTGCCCAAGCCACCGCCGCCCAAGTTAACGAGTCAACCCGGTCACGAGAGGCCACACTCGAGGTGTCGAATTCATGAGGACTCGACCGCCCACATTCTCTGGAAATGCCAATCCATTGGAGGCGGATGATTGGTTGAGGGCGATAGAGAGTTGCACATCACCCGGTGTGAAGGCAATGAGAGGGTACTCTATGCCTCTCATCGACTTGAAGGCTATCATTTGAATGGTGGGAAAACTCTTCTTGTTGCTCATGAGCACCCACAGACATCGGTGGGAGGAGTTCACGATTGCTTTTCGGCGATATCATGTGCCGAAGGCATCATGGAGCTGAAGAAGGAGGAGTTTAGGTCTTGAAGCAGGGCAATCAATCGATGTCAGAATATCTGAATAAGTTCACGCGGTGCACGCTTCGCTTTTGAGGGCGTAACAACGGATAAAACGGCGGTCTCGATTCATGAAGGGTGAATTCAAGGTTGTAGGTGGGACTCATAACCCACACTTTTCACGACTTCCAAGAGCTAGTGAACAAGGCGCTAATATTGGAGGACAAGCGCAAGGAGCCGGAGGACAACCGAAGCCTTGAGAATAGCCTGGCGAGGGAACACGCCCGAGGCGCGGCGTTTGAGGTTACACCATCGAGTTCTTGATTTCAGCCAAGGAATGTGATAGCGTCGCCGCCACCGATACCAAGACACCGGGACGAAATTTCCAGAACAAACACGATTGGGAAACGCTTGTGCATGAGAGCCAGCGATCGGCGGTTAGGCGTTATTACATCACCTGCAGCGAGGGGCACTTTGCCAATTATTGTCCCAAGAAGGGAGGAGGAGTGACACCGGTTCGCTTCAACCTCGGGACTACTCCAGCGAACACTGCGCCGAGAGCAAGTCGTGGAGTTACACAATCTGGAGCTGCCACACGAGCGGTGGTAAGAGGCGAGTCAATCATGTCACCGCCGATCACGGTCACGAGATACATCGGACGTCGTCTTGGGTAAGTTACTTGTCAACTCGATACACCTGCGATTTTATTTGATTACGGAGCTTCACATTCGTTTATATCTCGGATTTTTCTTTGTGAACAATGGGTTGAAGATGGTGAGCCTTAGGCATGTATTGCTAGTACAATCCGGGTCGAAACTCGATCGATGTAGGATGTTACGGGGTAAAATTGCTTATAGATGGGCCGAGTTCTTAGCAAACTTAGTGGTGTTAGATACCCAGACCTAGATGTTATTTTGGGAATGGTGGTTGTCTAAGCACAAGGTTGTGTTAGGCGTGGACGAAGAGTCATATCGATCGAGAGTCCTTGTGGGAGAAAAATAGAGTTTGAGCAAGCGCCGTTCGGGATGGACAGTTGATGGTCAATAGTGTGAAGGCCGTCGGCATAGAAGATGTACCGGTTGTCGAGAATACTCGGATGTATTTCGGAGGATTTACAGGATGCCACCAGACGAGAGCAGAGTTTGTAATTGAGTTAGTCACAGAAACGGTCTCGATAGCTAAGAGACCTTATCGGATGTCAGCCGATGAGCGGTCGAAATGAAGAAGCGATTGAGGAGTTATTGGATAAAGGGATTTATTAGACCTAGTTAAATGCCATGGGGAGCACCGATTCTGTTTGTCAAGAAGAAGGATGGAAGTTCTGGGATGTGTGTGGATTCACGAGCCTTGAATGAAGTCACTATAAAGAATAAATATCCGCTACCGGGATCGATGACTTATTTGATCGGTTGAGAGGAGGCGGAGTTTTCTCCAAAATTGATCTCTGATCGAGGATATCACCGGTGAAGATTCGGTCGGGAGGATGTGCGAAGACCGCATTCTCGTCAAGATATGGGCACTCTGAGTTCTGATTATGTCTTGCGGTTTGACAAATGCACTGCGTATTTCATGA
This sequence comes from Guadua angustifolia, assembly GCA_036346375.1. Lineage (NCBI taxonomy): Eukaryota > Viridiplantae > Streptophyta > Magnoliopsida > Poales > Poaceae > Guadua > Guadua angustifolia. The sequence goes on from CM070509.1 coordinate 18,289,207, forward strand.
ACATGATGAACAAGGTTTTCATGGAATACCCGGAGAAGTTCGTTGTTGTGTTCATAGATGACATTCTAGTCTACTCCAAGGCGAGAGAAGAACATCTTTGAACATCGAAGCTAGTTACGGAGAAGTTAAGAAAGCGACAACTTTTAGCTAAGTTTAGCAAGTGTGAGTTACGGAAGAACAAGGTGGAATTCCTTGGACATGTGGTGACCGCGAAGGAGTCGCGATTGACCAAGTAAGGTGGAAGCGATGTTGCATTGGGAGCCACCCAAAGCGGTGACACAAATCCGTAGTTTCCTTGGAATGGCGGTTATTACCGCCGATTTATTGAAGGATTTTCAGCGATTGCGAGACCTCTTACGCAATTGTTGAAAAAGGAAAAGATGTTCGCATGGGCGCGAAATGTGGCGGAGTTTCGAGGAGTTGAAGAAAGCGTTTGACAACGGCGCGGTGTTAGTTTTACGGATTTAAGCGAGCTTTGATATATCTTGTGATGCATCGCGTCAAGGACTAGGATGCGTGTTAATCACGAGCGAAAGGTCGTTGCATATGCATCAAGGCGATTGAGGCCGCATGAAAAGAACTATCCGAGCGCATGATCTGGAATTAGCGGTAGTGGTACTGCGCCTTGAAGTTATGGCGACACTATCTAATTGAGAGCGGATGTGAGGTGTACCTGACCATAAGAGTCTTAAATATATATTTACTCAATCGGATCTGAACATGAGGCGGAGGAGGTGGTTAGAACTAATCAAGGATTATAATCTGGGATTCATTATCACCACAGGAAAGCCAATGTGGTGGCCGATGCTTTAAGCGAAAAAAGCCATTCGGTGAACATGTTGGTGGAAGCAAGTCGAGTTGAGTTATGCAAGGAATTTGGAAGAAGTTGGAGGTTGTGCCTAAAGGATTTATAGCGCTCTAGAAGTGAAGCCTACTGGAAGATCATATTCGTGAAGAACGGAAAAAGCGATGCCAAGATTAGGAGGATTAAGTCTAAAATAGAGGAAGGCAAGGCAAAGGATTTCAAAATTTGGATGAGCAAGGCACATTGTGGATCAAGAAGCGCATTTGCGTATGCGCTGAAGGAAGCTAAAGCAGTGATTCTAGAGGAAGCTCATGACTCCAAGTACTCCATTCATCCGAAGCGCTAAGATGTATCAAGACCTAAAGGAAAGATTTTGGTGGCCAAGCATGAAGCGTGAAGTTGCGAGCATGTTGCGTTGTCGACATATGCCAAAGAGTCAAAGCAATGCATCGAGGCGGCGGGGTTACTCTGACCGAGGATACCCGAGTGGAAATGGGAAGAAATCGGAATGGATTTCATTACGGTTTACCAAGGACCCAGACGGTATGACTCTATATGGGTTATAGTGGACCGTTTGACAAAGGTTGCCCACTTCATCTGGGTGAAGACTACCTATTCGGGGACCGCTTAGCAGATTTATATATGTCAAAATTGTATGTCTACATGGAGTTCGAAGAAGATTGTGTCGGACCGAGGTACCGGTTTACCTCAAGATTTTGGGATAAGTTGCATGAGGCCCTAGGGACCCTTTGAACTTGATCTTGCATATCACCCACAGACAAATGGGCAAGCGGAAAGAGTTAACCGAATCTTTGGAGGACATGTTGAGGGCATGTGCATTGGCTTATACAACCGTGGGATAAGTGTTTGCCATATGCGAGTTCAGCTACAACAATAGTTACCGAGCAAGTTTGCGGATGTCGCCCTTGAGCGCTATATGGAAGACCTGTCGAGCGCCATTGAATTGGAATGAGGCAGGAGAAGCGTCATATGTTTGGGCGGATATTCTTGAGAAGTGAAGAGCGGAATAGCCATGATCGGGGAAAGGTTGAAAATTGCACAATCAAGACGAAAGAGTTCTGTGATAATCGCCGAGGATTTGAGCTTTGAGCGAAGATTTTGTGTATCTCGAGTTACCCACTCAAAGGAGTTAAGAGGTTCCATACAAAAGGAAGTTAGCACCGAGATATGTTGGGCCATTCAAGATCCTAAGTCGAAGAGGTGAAGTAGCGTGTCATTTGGAGTTACCGCGATCTTTAGCGAGTGCATGATGTGTTCCATGTGTCACAATTAAAGAAATGCCTCCGAATGCCAAAAGTCAGATCTTAGTTAGAGTCGGTCGAGTGCGAGGAGGACTTGACTTATAAAGAGTGCGGTAAAGATCTTGGACACGATGGATCGAAAGCGAAAATAAATCGACCAACCTGCGCGTTGATTAGAGTAACCATTAGAGGCGAAGCAACTTTGGGGCGTGAAGAAGACTGAAGAAGGAATTTCCCAACCTATTCCTTAGTCGACCCTAAATCTCGAATTCGAGATTTCCGTTAAGGGGAGGTTTGTAACACCCCAATTTTTGCTTTTCTTGCATTTAAATGGTATTTTGAATTTTTGGGAATTTACGGAGTTTATTTGGATTTATTTGGATTTATTTTGAATTAAACCATTTATCAAATCAATTAAATAATAGAAAAGTTAAAATAAAATTTTTCTGAAAATATTTTAGTTGAGTCACAAATGTCCTAAAATATTTATGAGAATTTTTCGAATTTTTCGATATTTTTAATGCCCCAAATAAATTATTTGAATTTTGGGAATTATTTTTAATCGAAAAAAATTAAAAATCTGAATGAATAGTCTGGGCGAATCTTTGCGGCCCGCTCGGAAAAACCCTAAGCGCCCAAACCGTTCGATCTTCATCAAGCGGCCCTCATCGCGCCACGTCACCCGACCCGATTCTCATGGGATTCTGCGCCATGTGCAGTGTGGGCCTCGGTTTCGCGATTTTCACGAAGCGAGGGCACTATTTATTCGCCGCCACCGTGTTGGGATCCTTACCTCGCGCCGCACCCGTCCGTACTCATCACGCCGCCCGAGCGCCGCCGCCTCGCCGCCGACCTCGCCGAAGTTTGTGGAGTCACTGCCGCGGTTTTCTTCGTCTCCGTCGCCGGTGAAGCCGCGCCGACACGAAGGTCTCCTCGAGTTCCTCAGAGAGACACACCGAGGTAACCCATTCGACAGAACCGCCGGGCGCCCGAGGTATCGTCGTCTTCCCAGCTCCGTCGAGCCGGCGCCCGCACCATCACCGTCGCCCGAAACTCCGTCGGCCGTCCGTCGCGCATCAGCGATCGAGATCCGCCACGTCGCCCTTAAAGCGATAAACTTCATCTTCCAATCTCCGCGTTAGATGCAAATCCGAATGTCGCCGTATTGCCCGCGTCGCCGTTCGCGTGCGCAGACAACGACAACACGAACCCACATGTGATGTGGCACCGCAGCTCACTTTATGCATGAGACGGCGACAAAGCGGACCCACATGTCGGCCGCGCATGCATTGTTCACACGAGGCGCGACAAGACGGGCCCACTCGTCGGCCGCGCGCACCGTGCGTGTGGCGTCACCGTGACGTCATCGCGGCGTCACGATGGGACCCACTTGTCGATGAGAGGCCGAGTCGTCTTGGCGTCACGATGACGTCATCTTGGCGTCATCCGCGAGGCGGTCGGTGGCGTCGGCAAGGCCACGTGTCACTCTCTGGTGGCGACCGTGTCACGAGATGACGCAATAATTAATTTTCGAAAAAGAAAATATTTATTTAATTCGGTATATTGATTTTAAATATATTTTGAAACTTCAAATGCTTATAACTTTTGCGTTTTAACTCCGATTTGAGTGATTCCAATTTCTATAAATTTGTAAAATTGTGATCTTTCTGTTTATGAATTTTAATTGAATTTTTGAGCACTGTTTGTCTACTGTTTATTTATTTATTGTTGTTTAATTGCGTCTGGCGTGAGCGTTGAAGTGCGAAGGTTTCGAGGAGAAGTTCGACCGAGAGCAAGTTCAGGAACCGAACTAGCACTTTTTGAAGGCAAGTTGTGTTTGATCATGTTGAACCTATTAGAGCAAATTATTTTGATTTAAACTATTGCATGCTAATTTGATAGAAATGACTTTGAATAAGTTTGGGATTAGTTAAATGCCTAGTTCTTTGTATGCCACCTTGTCATATATAATTGTAGGCCATGAATCCTTTGTCACCCTAGGTTATGAATTAATAGTTGGACATTAATAATTTGCCAACATGGGTTGAGTAGACCAAGTAGTGTGCTTAGCCACATACGAGGACAATTCATGATTTTGGAACACCAAAGTAAATAATGACTTAATGAGATATGGAACACGTTTTGTGAATGAGACATGTGTTATTGAGTTGATGATGGCACGTGGTGAAATGGTAAAGAACCGAGGTGGGAAAATGATTTAGACCGGGGCAAATGGCAAGAGTGTTTCTGGTGGGCCAAGAGTGGCAACTGGGCGGTCGTATTTGGTTTTTATTGGACATGGATATTTGAGTTATACTTGGTTAGTCTTGCCTCGGTCAACTAAGGACTTAACCTTGCGAGCATTTGAATTGAGTCTCTCATACAGCCACAAGCTCCGTAATGGGATGGGTTTAGCTGAGTAAACCGGAAATCTATTATTTGGTCTTGTCGTGGTGGTGTGAGGCAGGAGAAGCGGAATGAGAACTCACATGGCGCAAGAGGGGGCCAGGTGTGGTAACCATCCCTCGGTGTTGAAACCTTAGCGAGGCGATCTTGAGTTTAGATGGAACTTTGGAAAGGCTTCGTTCTGGTTATTTGCCTTGGTGGTATTTGGTGTATCTTGTGGGTAAAGTGTATAACCTCTGCAGTGTACAACCTATTGAATAGCCGTGCTCACGGTAATGAGCATCGCTTCGTGATTACTGGTCAAGGGTTAGATTTTCATGAAAATGCCTTGTTTATGGAAAATGCTTGGGTTGGTGATGATGAATTTGACTTAGGATGGAAAAATTGAATTACAATTGAAATGCTTGTGAAAGCTACTATTCCTACTCTTGTTTCTTTGCTTTGCAATCTATTCTTTTTTATTTGAAATCTTTGTCTTGCACATGAACCATAGCCTATCCTTTGTACTAAGCCATGCATATAGTATATTAGCATTGCATTCTGTGCATGACTTGCTGAGTGCTCAAAGTACTCACCCCACAACAACACAACTTCAGTTGAAGAAGAAGCAACCCCTGCTCAGGAGGAGGAGTTTCAGGAAGAGCCAACGAACTAAGGAGCGAGCCGGTCGATTACATGTGGCAAATTGGTTGGCGCCACGAGTTTATTCTATTTCATTGCATTTGGATTTTATAATAATTCTTAGCCTGCAGCAGTAATATCGTTGTAACTTGACCATAAGGTCGATCAACTAGTTTGAGTATTTAATCAAAGTACTTATTATTTCGTGGGTTATGGTGTGATATGTACCAATGTTGAGGCTGTGTGCACTAAGCGTGATCTGGACTAGTGCTGAATATCTGAGAGGTCGGATTTGCAAACCGGGTCCCGACATTAAGCCTTGAGCATATGAGAGGTCTCTTAGAGCCTTTCACCCACTCGGCTATATTTACGTCTGCTTCATCTTCAAAAGTTTCACTCGAACTATAATCAACCATGTTTACTTTGGCTTTATCCTTGCCATTCCCATTTAATCTAAATTTATCTTTAAACTCTTTACTTAAATATCGGCCTTCTTGTGCCGATACACGATGAAGCAGAGATGGCCTAGGTCGGTAAACTCTGTGCGACAAATTTTTCTTTGAGTGGTGGGATCAATCCTTGAAATGCTAAATCGACTAGTTGATTATCGAGCAACACTACTGCTGAAGCATCGATTTAGCACTTCTCTAAATCTTCTAATATAAGCAATGACTCACCGAATTTTTGCGGACGGAATTTAGATCTGAAATCCTAAGTTCTAGACTCCCGAGAGAAAAAAGTAAAAAGGCCCCCTTTACCTTTTCCCTCCCCCAAACCCTTCCCTTTTTTCCCCCGCCTCCTTTTCCCTTTAAAATTTAAAGGGCAAAAAATTTCCGTCCCAGATAAAAAGGGCCCCCTTCCTGCACAAATTATTCTTCAAGTTTCCGAAACTAGTGAACGGGATGGAAATGAAACCGTTTACCAATAATTGCTTTGGAATCCCGGGTCTGCCAAGACACGCTAAGCTGCCATCCCCCTCGGATTGGCAGAGGGGGTAGGAGAAGCTTTGGGATAGCGGGGAACAACCAAAAACAGGGATATAATTTGCTTTAGGCAAATTATTTTCAGTGTGGTTTTTGATTGGTTACGTGGGGGGACGCATACTGGTAAACTTTGGAGGTTCCCATGGGAATTATTTCTCTTTTTACTCCCAAAAAACTTTGGTTACCTTTAATTTAAAACATTGATAGTAAACTTACCGTTTAGCTATAAAACCTCGCCCGCCTGATTAAGATGCTTTGTCTCAACATACCTGCCGGAAAACTTCGGACATGGCATCGAGGCGGTCTTCCATTCCTCCCCATACTCATTTCCCAAAATGACAATTCCTTTTGGGAAAAACTACTTCATTAATTGATGTCCTGCAAGACAATTGTCCAGTACCCTTTCTAGAAATAAGGAGATATACACACCCAAACAAACATTTTCCCAAAACAGGGTAAATTTTTGGCATAAGGTTACTTGGTGAGGTATCTTTGACAGGTTGAGAAACCAATTAAAAATTGCCAATTTCCTTCGGATTAGCTTTGGTTATTTAACCCAGCCATTAACCTTTAGAATTCAATACTATTAACCTCTACAAAATACACATAAAATTTTTAGCAAAAACGGGTTCATTAGAATCAATACTTAAAAGCATTTCACGAAAGTCTGTGAGGAATCTTGTCTTTTGTGGACCTGTTTTGTTTTTGTGCGAAAGCCCAATTTTTTCAATTATTTGTCCTTGGCTTAATAAGGGTTTCCCGTTCGCAACTTTGACATCCAAACCCTATTTCTTTGCGAGTTTTTGCTTTTTTTTTACAGTGATATGACCTCCTGCAATTACGTTGAAACTTGTCCATCCCCATTTGTCGAAAAAAAAATTTTTTCCAATAAATGTTTGGAGGGTTCAATTTTAAATCTTTGCAGAATTTGTGAGGAAAAAAAACGAACTTGAAACTTTTATGCCGGTTTTGGATTTGAAGACATTTTTAACCAAAATTTTTTTGCAATCTTTTTCAATTTTTTGGTTAGACCGTTTTAATTCTATCGTTAGGGAACAATCACTTCTTAATAAACTGGAATTACATTTTTAAAACAAATCTCATAGTCAAATAAATTTGATATAACCTCATTCTTTTTTTGCGAAAATTTTTTTTTTTGGTAAAACATTTGTTTATGGGTTTTAAATTTTGTTTTGTTGTTTTAAATGGTCTTAACCCAAATTTTGAAACATTGAACTTTTTTGGGGTGCAAATACTAATTTTTGGAAGAAAAAATGGGAGTTACCTTATCAGCATGGTTCTTTTAAACGATTCCACCATTTTAAAAAGGCAAGAAGAAAATAGGTAAAATTATTTTGTTTTATGGAACATTTCGAGGGAAAAACGTGCAGGGGAAACATCTGTTCTTTGGAAAATTTACGTAACAAATAGACCAAAATTTTCGGATTAAAAAACCCAAGGTTTTTTCGTAGACCCAATTCAAGTGCAAAAAAGATATTTTTAAACCTTTTTAAACATCCGTGTTTTGTTAAAATTTTTGGGAAATGTAACATTTTTAAAAATTTAAATTTTTTGGGTAAAACGGGCCTGCAATTAAACCAAATTTTCCGTTTTCCAAAAATTTTAAAAGGTTTGGAAAAGGCAACAGGACAGTTTAAATTTACGGGACACTAAAAAAGTAGCCCATTCTACGTGCTTCATACTTTTTGGAAAATTTTAAGAAAACAGGCCCATACTGTGGTTGCAAAACTTTTTTGCCCAAGATTCATCTGCATTGCTTATCAATTTCAGATCTTTAAAATTCCTTTGAGTTTGGTCTTAAAATTTGAAGAGTTCTATAAGCTCACCATCCCTACCAAATGAACACCAAAATTACTGATGTGTGTAAGGTTTACTAGTAAACAAATGCATAACATTTTACGAATGGTTCTCATTTGAGTTTACCATCTATTACAGTAACGCTTATGACCGTCCATATATTATTTTGCTACAAGGCCGACAAACAGAACTAAATTCTTGTTCTGATAGTTCACTTCATTTCAGTTTAGTAAAATCTTTGTATAATAGCTAGTGAAATGTTATTTTGTGGATAGTAAAAAGTAACATATCGAGTGTAAACCAACCTTTTCATATAAAATTGATGAAAATCACATGTAAAAGTTTTAACAATTCTCAAAAAATTATCATATGTAGGGGAGGTGAGATTCTACAACTCTGTAAAAAGTGAAGACCAAAATCAATTTTATTTGAAAGCTATGAAAATGACAAATTCAGCTGAAAAGTGATTTTGTCGCTATTTCATAGTATTTATCCACTGTTTGTCAATTTCATATCTTTCAAACTCTACTGAGTTTGGTTGTCAAATTTTTGGAGTTGTAGAAGTTGACCTCCCCTACATATGGTAATATTTTTGAGAAATTTTCAAAATATGTACATATGATTTTTATGGAGTTTACACAATAAAGGGTGGTATACTACCAAATGAACATCGAATTACTGATGTGTGTGTAAGATTTTACTAGTAAACAGGCACATAACATTTTTATGAATGGTTCTTATTTAATTTTACCATTTATTACAGAAACATTTACGACTGTCCATATATAAGTATAGTAACATCTTGTATAATATCTAGTGAAATGTTATTTTGTGGATGGTAAAAAGTAACATATCCAATGTTTAATAACGAGACTTATATCATTTTGTTCCTCTCATAGTCAATAAGCTACTGGTGAAAACTGTTTATGAATCGGAGTAGCTAATAAAAAGCTATGGTTAAAACAAAGAAAAAAATTCACGTACAAACAAACATACACATTTATTAGTTATTTGGTCACACGCTTCTCTGGGATTATAGCCAGTGTGTTGAATAACTAATCTATGTGCACGTATATATTAGCACTTCTGTATGTATATATATGTATATACACACACACATATGTATATATATGTAGTGTGTGTGTGTGTATGACAGCATATCCGGTGAAAACCCTCCTTATTGTGCAAACTCTGTGAAACCTATGTATACATATTTTGAAAAATACTCAAACAATTACCATATATAGAGGAGATAAGATTCTACAATCTTGTAAAATTTTAAGACTAAATTCAATTGTATTTGAAAGGTATGAAACAGACAAATTCAGCCTAAATAGTGATTTTTTAGTTTGGTCTTCAAATTTTACAAGATTGTAGAAGCTCACCGTGCCTACGTATGTTAATTTGTTTGAGAATTTTTCAAAACTTGTACATATGGGTTTCACAGTATTTTCACAGTAAGGGGGGTTTTCGTGGGATATGTTGCTAGTATGTATGTATGTATGTATGTATGTATGTATGTATGTATGTATGTGCAAAAGCAACTCACAATTCTCTATGATTGTTTTTAATGAACCATTCCCTACCACCTCTTGGCATGAAGTCTGAAATATAACTTTTGCCCCAATTTTTCCAATTCAACCCTTTTTGTAAAAACATAAAATCGAACAGGTGTCAAAGCACCAGAGCTACCCTTTACCATAGGCATAGTTTTCCAAAAAGATTTACACTCTGTAGAGGTGTAAAACTTTACTCACAAGATATGATCAACTCTTTTTGCCAGACCTAATTTTGCACCATCCTAGTGATATTTGGCCCTTGCTATGGTGGCAGAAATCCAGACCCTACACACAGTACTAACGATGGTTATACACCCCGCCGTGTTCTTCCCCCATAGCAAGGTATACACCTAGTGAGGATTAAAGGCCAAACTCTATTTTGGGCATGTGATAATTAAAGACAGTGTAGTATTTTTGGGCCTACAATTTATAAGGAAATGCCCATAAAGAAGAATAAGGCCCACGATTAGTTACTTGGTTACAGCTTCAATTAGTTTGCGGACATGTCCTCTATTTTGCTCACACTGGTCCACCGCGACCAGCAAATCAACTGCCCCGACCACGATTATACTAGTTGGGGCAAGTAGTTACCTCTGCACATGGATACCATGTGGATAGTTTTCTCTTTAACAGCTACAAATAACTGCTCAGAAGTTATCCCGAAAAAGGCACATCTCGTAAAGAGTCACCTTTTGGTGAGAAGACATCTTTCAGCCAAAGGGCACCTTTTGAAATACAACTATCATTTCTTCACTCTATATAAACAGGGAGGCCATTTGTACCATTGGAAGGATCAATCGAATAATTGAAAAACCTTACAATGCTTGTACTCTTTTAAGCCACATGGCTAATAAGAAGTACTTTTTTGTCCACCTTTCACACTCTCAATTTTTAGCGGTTTGTAACCATTTTCATTCATAAGCTTAATTTAGAAACCCAAATCTTGAACATCGACAGTTGGCATTAGAAGGATTCTAGTAAACAAGATTGCAAAAGGGATGTCCTATCACTCGAAGTGCTTCTAGTAAACAAGACTGCGAAAGGGATGTCCTATCACTCTCAGTGATGGATGAAGAAAACTCTTTTGACCTCTTCAACTACACCGATCATGACACCGATGATACATCACGGAAGAAGAATGTAAGTGCGAATTTTATTCTGAATATGTTATTGAAGTAGAAATGTCAGTGGCCTAGGTTAAGTTGGATGAGGTTGCATCGGAGTGCCACTTCTTGAGAAATCAAAAAGTAGTCACAATTCCATTCCTACCCTAATTATAGAGGTAGATGTCCATGGCACATATCTCATAGAAGTAGACGATGATCACGCTCTTCAAGATGATGATAATATTTTGGTGAGCCCAACTTTGGAAGATTATCTCCAAGGACACGACTACACCCCATCTTTGGATAAATATGGAGCACTCACTCCTTCTGTCCACTCTGGATTCCACATCTGTGTGGTAACGAGTGAGACAAATAGACAACGTGCCGAATGCAAATAGCGTGAAGCTTATGAGATGGCGAAAAAAGCAGCCAAAAGCAACACAAACAATTCATAGTGGCAAAACAAAAATTTGTGGAAGAGGCGAGATGTCAGCACTACAGTAGTAAACCAGGGACGTCACGAAGACTACATCCCTCAAGGGGTCATTCCCGACGCATCCTTCCAATCACCCCACAAGTTCCAACGGTGATGGTAAGGGACTTGAACTTGGTTCCAAGCAATTCACAGGAGGGAACCCCTATAGATAGAATCTACAAATTAACCAGCAAGATTCTAAATCAACCAATGGAAGGGAATAATGAGCTTAATGCAACAATCATTAGATCCTTAGCCACTGATCTACAAGAAATTGTTGTGTAAGTACAGAGTATATCCTTGTCTATAGGGTCTTAGACTGATTCCCATGTGAAACACTCTTCATCTGGTCAGCACCAAGAAGGCACCAACCATCACTAGAGGAATGAACCACAATGGAGAAGTGTCTTCAACTGACTTACCATAGGTGAAAATCCTAATCATGGTCGGCGACGACCTTGTTATCCTGAATATACTGAATATGTTCCTAACATACGAACATGCTTGGGACTTTAAACAGGATGTAAAGCTTTTTCCCTAGGGCTTAAAGACGTCACCTGGCCTGAGAAATTAAAGCCAGATGATATGGAGATTTTTGATAGAACCTAGAATCCATCAAAATTCATGCAGATATATATCACCACCATCCAAGTTGCTTGTGGTGATGAGAAGGTAATTGCAAATTATCTTCCTACTATTCTTAAAGGATTTGCAAGAACTTGGCTGTTCATTCAACTAGAAGGATCTACTTTTAGTTGGAAAAATTTATGCCATGCAGTTTTAAACAACTTCAAAAGTTGTTATGCTAAGCTAGAGAAAGAGGATGACTTGTATCATCTTCATTAGACCTCTAGAGAAAATTTGCATCAGTTTATTAAAAGGTTTGTAAAGGTGTGCGATACCATTCCCTAATATATCTGATGATTCCATTATCTGTGCATTTAAACAAGCTGTGAGTTACAGATGCTTCATGGAGGATCTCAATATTCATCCACCATCCACCATATCAAAACTGTTCGATATGGCAGATCAGTGCTCAGATGCACATGAGGCCATTGAATGGAATCGTATGGTCGACTATGCCACCACAACCAGGTCTTGAGAAGGCTAAGGGTAAGAAATCTTTCAAGCTCGAGGACCATAAGGGGATGAACAAGAAAAATAATAAGAAAACCTTTCAAGAAGAGGTCGTAGGTGTCTTGAAACGACTTGCATACTCCAAGGGAAAGTCTCCTTGGAAGAAGAAGCCAAGTCGGTAGGACAACTAGCCTATCTCCAAAAACTCCAGAACAACTAGTGGCAATGGACACTGGTGTCCTCTACACAATGCACCAGGACATGATTTGTGTAACTACCATACTTGACAAAGGCACATGGAGGGATTTTACCCTAGTAAGGGGCCTATGCCATCCCTACCAAAAGGTTGAAGCCATAAGGACGCAGATGGTGATGAAGATATGGCTTATTAGAAGGTTGACAATCATGTCAATGTAATCTTCAAAGGATCATTTACATATGCTTCAAAAAGTCAGTTTAAATCTGCTTGGAGGGAGGTTAACAATGTCGATACACATCTAGGAAAGCTAGACGTCAAGAAATGGTCAGATGTTGCAATCACCTTCAACAAAAATGATTGCCCAAAAGGTATGTCTATTCCTTGTAAATTTCCATTAGTAGTTTCTTCTACAATTAGTAATTGCAAAGTAGGAAGAGTTTTGGTAGATAGAGGAAGTTCTTTGGATTTGCTTTTTATTCATACCTTAGATAAAATACAAATTCCCCATTCTAAGATCCAATTTATGACAAACTCATTCTTTGAGATTGTACCGGATCCATTAGTAACTCCGATAGGACAGATTGTTTTGCCTGCCACTGTAACATCCTAAAATTTGAGTTTTGGAATGTTTGAATTTGAAAATGAACCATTTACTTTTTTCTTGAATTAATCAAAGTTTAATTTGAATTTTTTAACAATGAAAAGACTTAATTTGATTAATCTATGCATCAAACAAAAAAATTCCAATTGTAGTTGGGTTCATTGTGCTTCAAGGATTTTGTTTTGTATTTTTCTAGATTTTTTTGTATTTTTCTAGATTTTTTTAATTTATTTTATATTTATTTGAATTTATATGGATTTATGCACCAAGGAATTTTTCTGTAATTTTTGATATTTTTTTGAATTTGTTTGCTATTTATTTGAATTTATTTGATTTTTTTGTTTTTATTTAATTGGAAAACCAATTTAAATTTTGAAAAATTCTCTTGGGCTGAATCCTCTCGGCCTGTTCCTATTTTTCCTTTGTGGTCCACTTTTGCTGGCATGTTTCTTTCTGCTTTGGCCCGCTTACTCAGCCTACCCACATCGCCTAGTCCAATCAGTTGTTCTGTGGCCTAGTCGGCCTACCCCACCAGCGACGTGCCGCTGTCAACCAGGAAACCCTAACTGTCTCCAGACTTCACGCACCGCACGCTACTATCTTGGTTTTCAGGTCTTACACACCTCCCTAGGCTATAAAACCTAGAGCCACACATCCTCTAAGGTTCACCATTCTCCGCTGCATCTTCCACCCCATCTTGTGTAGCCCGTGGCACCGTCGTCTTCTCTTACGAGCTCGTTGAAGCTCCGCCACCGCCTGAAGCTCCTTTTTCCCATCGTTCGGCCTCTCCAGTCCATCTCCGCCATCCTCGTCTACCCCTTCGTGTTATCCTCTAAGGTTCACCATTCTCCACTGCATCTTCCACCCCATCTTGTGTAGCCCGTGGCACCGTCGTCTTCTCTTACGAGCTCGCTGAAGCTCCGCCACCGCCTGAAGCTCCTTTTTCCCATCGTTCGGCCTCTCCAGTCCATCTCCGCCATCCTCGTCTACCCCTTCGTGTTGCCCACGTTGCCCTCCTTCAGATCCAAGCCAACCAGCGCTCGATCCGGTATTGATTCACCGAGATTAAAGTCTTCTCCCTCACGTCCAGTGGGATTTTGTCATCGTTCTTTCGTTGGAGCCGAGTTGTGACACCGAGTCAACGTGGCACCATGTTAGCCATCCGTGTGTACTACTACATCAGCTTGGCCACCCACATGTCGCCCAATCAGCCACCTGGTCAGCAGCCATGTCAATGTCCGGCTGCTTAGCAATGACATCAGCCGTGCACTGGGTGCACGGTGAACCAAGCACTATTTCGTAGACCCAGTCTACCATAGACCAGAGCCTCTCCGTGGACTCAGTCCATGGACTGAGAGTCCCACTTGTCAGCCAATAAATATTTTTTGATATATTTTAATTTCAAGAAAATTAATTTCTGACATCAACAATACATCATTAATTGATTTTCAAGTAGAAAAATAAATCAAAAAATTTAGTTTTCCTCTTTTTTAGCCTTTTTCTCTAGATTTAATCTTTCAGTGGCTCGTTCTTTCTCATACGAACTCCGATTGATGCGATTCAAATTTCTAATTTTTTTAAAAATCAAGCTCTACCTTCTAGAGCCATTTGTTTTCAATTTTGAGGTTATTTGAGTCTTTGTTTGTTATTTATTTTTATTCATTGTTTTTTAGGTAGACGCTAATCCCGAGGGAGCGAATGGAGAATTTGAATACCAGGACATAGCAGTAGATTAGCAAGGCAAATCATAATCTTTGATCATGTGGAATCTATGTTTGCATAGTAATTTATTTTATACAATTGCATGTTATTTGTGTAGCAATGATTAATTGCTAGGAATAGCTATATACCTAGTTGACCTTTTGCCACATTGAGTATTAGAATACCATGTATCCATTGTTAACTTTAGATTGGGACATTATTAGTTGGACATGATCATATTACCAACATTGTGTTATCATAGATATGCTTAGACATGCTTAGTTGTATGACGGAATTTATATCACATGTGAATTATTGTTAATCTTGACTTAATAAGATATTTACTTGTGGTCGGTAGCCACTACGGTAAAATTTATTATACCATGGTAGGGTTGCCATTGGTCTTCGTGCAGTAAAGGGGTGTTGTTAGCACATTTGAAATGTGGATGTCTTGCCTAAGACAACTTAAAGACTTAATATTGTGCGCCATTGAACTAGGCCTAACCGTACAACCACATGTCTGGTATAGGACAAACCTAGCTAATTAATTTGCAATGTCTAACTGTGAGTACTGCCAAACGGTGGTGTGGGTTTCCTGATAGATGGGTTGATTCACATTGCTCAAGAGGGGGCCTTGAGGGGCAAAACCTTAACAGGCAGTACCAAGTTTAGACAGGGCATTGTAAAGGCGTTATCATGATTTCTCTATAGCACACCAAAGAAAGTGTGCTAATGACGTTGCACAAAGAGATGATCATATCTTATGGGTAAAACAGTACAACTTTTGTAGAGTATAAAACTATTCGAATAGCTGTGTCTATGATGATGGACATGCCCAAAAATTTCACATGAGGTATAGAGTATTTTTATCAAATGTTGGAAGGTGGAATTGTTGGGATGTGAACATGGAGTTCACTATTGTTTTGTTATCTAAAGTTATACTATTGAATTTAGTAGTTTGATTATTGTTTTAGATAGTGTAGGGTGGTGCTTTGCCATTCTGTTCATGTTGTCTACCATTGATTTATTAGTTATTTATTATATTTTTCATAATTATGCTTCAATCTATTTACTGTATTTCAATTCAAGTTATCACTTTCTGTAAAAGAACCATATGACTATCCTTTGTCAAGCCCTGCATAAATATATTGCATGACTTTCCTATGGCTTGCTGAGTACTTTTTGTACTTAAGGATTTAGGCTTTTGTTGATCAGTTTTTGAGAAAGGACCAGGAAATACTGAATCTTATGAGGAGTGCTATGAAGATTACATAGATTAGGAAGGTGTTCCCTAGACGATTGCTTGTGGCATGTCGAATGGCCTAAATTATTTTATTTCTGCTGCAATTGTTTATTTATTTCTTAAGCCCTTAAGACTTAGTGGTGTAAACTTTGACCATAAGGTTCGTTGCTTTATTTAATAATAATTTGCTTCTTTCTTAGTTAATTCATTACATGGAATGATATTTTATCTATGTTGTCACTATGTGCACTAGCATGATCCTAGACTAGTGCAGTATACACGAGAGGGTTTCGGATTTGCAAATCTAGGTCCCAATAGATTTCGTTGTTAACTACCCTAAGCGAGGCATTGCTCACGAGGCGAGAAAGGACTTCATTCTCGCCCCATACCATGAGAGGTAAGTGCTACTCTAATTACTTTACCCTTCAATTATTTGTACACACTTAAACCTTATATGAACTTATTTTTGTATACCGTGATACATTTAATAGGGAACCATTGTGTTCTACTAGTGATTGTTCTGAGTGAAAACAATGTGTACTCATTTAACTCACTAGAGAAGAGACTGATGGACTACATGATCAAGCCTATTTTGTAGAGGTAAGTACATTTCTCTAACCTAACACTTTCTCAGATTTAACTACATTCAATTTTTCAATAAACGACATCTTAGGCCATTGTATTAAGGCTTTCTTGTCTTACATTGCCGAAGGAGGGTGAAACAACAACGAACAAGGGGACTAGCTGGAGTGGAGGCACTTCAAGGTACAAGTGCCTAGCATAGATTCTTCCTGACATTTATTCTTCGTCTTCTAATTTGATTTTCTTTGTTTATAGTGTCATCAACAGGGGCACGACTAACTATGTGGCTTAAACGTCATGCATCACATAATGATCATGGTCAAGTGGTGCAGCACCTTTTCCCTAACGTATGTACATGCATAATACACTGAGCCTTTTACATATAAAAATTTCAAAACTTAATTAGCGCACTACTTTCTATTTTGCAGCAACTCGATATCACTAGCAAGAGCCTACAAAAAATATGTGTACTTTGTGATGTGTGAATGTGATATGTGTACTATGAATATGATATATATATATATATATATATATATATATATATATATCGTGATCTCGTGTGGAACCAAGATGGATTTATCTCTATCGGTTCGATGCTCAGAACCAATAGAGAACAAGAGGACATCTCTATTAGTTTTGAGCATCGAATTGATAGAGATTTATGTATTATCTCTATAAGTTCAACATTCGGAACCAATATAGATAATAGGACTTCTCTATTGGTTCTGATCATGGAACCGATAGAGATAATTTATCTTTTTGATCGGTTTTGAGCACCGAACCAACTTAGATGACGCTATATCTCTATTTGGCAAAAACTGACCGTGATAGTCGCTCCTCATCACTGTCTAAGGACTTTGTATCGCCAATCGCCACCAAAACCGACCCAGATGACCATTTTTATTGTAGTGGAAGAGATTATAAGATAGATCATTTCTTACCTATTGGTCCAGAAGCACCGGTCCACATGGCCCAACTAGTGAATAATCCTCACATCCATCTCACTCCAACCAAGATGTAATCGAACAGAAAGATGTAGGGGGTTGTGCACACCTGAAGCGACTGAGTACCCAAGTTCAAGAAACCCTAGCGGTAGGCAATTGTAATATCCCAAACTAACAAAGACCCATATGGAGCGGTGGTGTGATTAATCCTACATTACTTGTCTAAAGTGAGTTGTAGTAGCATATAATACATGTTGGGCCCATACATAACATCTTCAAGTTAACCCTTTTACATGAAACGAAGACGATTGTGTGAGATGATATGCATACGTAGGTCCACCTCATGGTGGGCTAGGCATTGAGTGGATTTTGGGCTAAGGTGCTATAGATGGTATTAGAGCACCAACCCTCGCTGTACGAGTGCATGTGGGGTAGGGGAGCTAGCATATGGAGCATCACGTGTGTGGGCTATGCTCGCTTGACGTGTGTGGGTCTATAGTGACCAAACAACATAGCATATGTATCTGGTATTGGACACTCCAACACATTGAGAGTGGTGGTTATGGGTATTTGCTATGTATACCAAATTTGAGGACGTCCCTTAAGGGGGTGAATATAATATTTTGGCCAATTAGTGTGAATGTTTATGTAGTTCATATGGAGTGGTGGTGAGATTAGTCCCATATTGTTTATCTAAAGCGAGTTCTAATAGCATATAATGCATGTTGAGTCCAAACAGAACATATTAGGGTTAACCTTTTTACATGAAATGGCGATGAAAGTATAAGTGGGGTGGTAAGCATGTGTGGACCCATCCTACGGTGGACTGGGAATTGAGAAAATTTTGAACCAGGATGCTATAGCAGTAACGGGCCGATAGTCGTGGTGGGATTAGTCCTATATTGCTTTGTCTAAAGTGAGTTCTAGTAGCATATACTGTATGTTGAGTCCAAACATAGCATATTAGGATCAACCCTTGTACAAGAAGTGACGATGAAAGTATAAGTGGAGTGCTATGCATGTGTGGACCCATTTCACGTGGATTGGACATTGAGTAGATTTTGAACCGAGATGCTACAACAGTAAAGGGTCGATAGTCGTGTGTGGAAGCGGGGGGTGGTGGTGCGACGAGGCATGGCCTGGTTGATGGGAGAGGCCGTGTGCCATGCGAGAAGCTCATGCCTAGGTGCCTTGGGGCTGGAGCTTGGGGTGGGTGGCAGCGTGACAAGCCGAAGAAGAGCTAGGGAAGGGAGGCCGCTGGAGGGCGGCGTGACAAGCCAAAAAACTAAGTGGTATCTATTATTTATTTTGAATGTTCATGATCATGTACAATTTACTATTATACCACTAATTTTATTAATTTTGATATACGATGACAGATCAGGACTCACTGCAAGCATATTTATATGTTTTGAGGATGCGCTTTCCATTAGCAAGATACCTTTATTGTATGTCTGTTGTTATTATTATTATTATTATTTTGTTTTACTTCTCTTCTAATCATATATGAATTTGAATTGCATAAAAATGAAAAACTATATCTGTGTTTATTTAGCTTAGTCCATTTTCATTCTCTCTTCGCCGCTACCGTATCTTGACTGTTGAGCAGTCAGTGGCGCCTGCCTGTTCCACTAACCATACGCAATGCCACTGGTAAAGAAAGCAAGCGACTCACTGGGCTACAGATGGGTCTTGAATCTGATCCACATTCTGCCCACTGCAAAAACTGATTGTTCAGGAAAACTGACCACAGGTCAGTTGGGTAGGCACTCTCGTTGCGCCCAAAAAAGATTGATTGTCCTGTCAGGAGACAATCATCTGATGCCCAGTTTGGAACAAATGATGTTCGTAGAAAACACAGGGAGATTGATTGCTGTGTCCTCCGACGAAATTCTTGCGTGCCAAAAACAGGCGTAGATTCACAAGGCAATCTCAGCGCTGGCACATACCCTCCTGTGGGGATATCTTTGCAACCGTGAAGAAAACCAGCAGTTGTATAAAATATCCCACATTTCCAATATCAAGAGAGTTCCTATGATGAACTATTCAGAGCCTCATCACATCATGTTCCAGAATCCAGTGACAAGGGCCCTTTTGAGAATTCCAAAATGCGCACCATATGGTACCTCCTCCAAGTGACAAATACAACAGCTCAAAAAGTTTATTGCGAGTCCAACATGAACAAAGGGATATCATATCAGAATTTTCAACATCCAAAATGTGCGCACTAATTCATTCACCACACAGGCTGCTGGTTGTAGTGGTTCTTCTCTTTCTTCTTCGCTGCCGCAAGCCTTGCACTCCTTGCTGCTGCCTCAGATGCGGCAATCTTTGCTGCTGCATCCATCTCTTTGCTTGATTTCTTTTTCTTCATTGATGCTACCTTCTTTATGCGCTCCTTGACATTCACCGAGGCTGCATCTTCACCAGGTTCTGCACCAGCCACCTCATCCACCCCGTTGTTCTGTTCCTGTGTGTAGTTCACCTCCTTTGAAGACTTGTCTCTCTTAGCTTTCTTCTTCTTTGAGTTCTTGTTTTCTGAAGGAACAGGCATATCTTCCTTTTTCTCTCCATCAACAGCTTGATCTGCAGCTTTCTTGCCTGCAAAATATGTACAACACGATGCTAAAACTTTTGAAATCACAATGTGCACCCACAAAAGAAGTCATAAAATTTGAACACACACATTAAATACCAATGCAGACATAGATTGAGTTTGGTTCAATTTTCGGGGAATGTTATTTCCAGAATAATTTAGTGGAGAAAGAAAAGAACATTTTGGAACTTACCGTTTGTTTCATCTTGAGTAGCATTGCTTGATTTGACAGAAATTCCCAACTCAGCCAAAACAGCATCAAGCTCTGCCAATTCCTTTTTCTTCAACTCCTTCTTGGAGAGCTGTCTTTCAGTATCTTTAGGTGGTGTAGGTGGAGCTAGAGCCTTCTTAACTGCTGGTTCAGCAGGGACATCATCTTCTTCTACATGTTCATGCTCATCCCCAGCATCATCAATCTCATCATCAAGGCCATCATCCTCACTCTCAATTTCCTGCAGTGTGTGGGAGGCGTCTAGAGAGTTAACAGTGAAGAATATACAGGCACCAGGCATGCAGCATGCTGTATTATACTAAAAATGAAATGACATTTCTTAAGAGTAAATGTTTTGTTTGATACCATTCAATTTTACCTGCAAACTACTACATCAAAAGCTAACAGAAAAAACAATGGGGAAAGGTAAATAAAACCTTCTCAGCCCTGTTTTCTTTTGGTTAATAGCAGGCAGAACACTAGCCAGATATCTGGAGCAACTAAAATGGCGAAAAGAAGACCAAATCAGGAAAAATAGAGATATATTCTAAGCATGAATATGACAAGATGCTTCTTGTCAATCAACAAACTCAAGTGCCAGAAAGAACATATACATCTTAAAAGTACATGTCAGGCATATATCAAAATAGGCAGGTGCTAGTAATACCAGCATCCCAATCTATGTGTAACTTCAACCTTACTGCCCAAGGACATTGACATCGATATTCTTCCATACGGGCACAAGTACCCAATTCTCTGAACGTAGTCAAGATTTTTCTACTTAATGATTCGCATTATTGTTTTACCTAGTTCAAGTACATATTAACTTACGTCACCACGATACCGCTTATAACTGAATGGATAGCTACTAAAGGAAGGAGGTCAGTGCACATACCATCTGCACCACCAAAAAATAAATTAATTAGAGTTATACTATATCCTCGCACATCAGACACCAGTTAAACCAAATTCCCTTATTTGCCTATCGCATAAGCTGCAAATTCAAGCCTTTATAGGGTATGTATGACGATCGCAAAATATTTCAGTAACAGATAAAAGAAGTAATCACATCATCATGCAACAATAAATTTGCCATATCGTTCACTTGCTTTGCTACCTGCGATGCACTACTCGAAGCTGGGGACTGTATTCATGACGCCACCCAGACACCATACTAAGACTGGCTCCTGCAGGGCAATTCCTGTCCTAACGTCTCCAAGACCACATGTCTACAAAACATCATGCCATGCATACAACACACATATAAACAGGAATAAAAAAGGGGAGTCTTGTCATGTCGAACTGCCATTGGATTACTCAGAGGCAGCATGTACATGAACAGGCATAACAGGGGATGATACAAGATGGCGGTGAGAGAGGCGAGGTGGACCTGTTCCAGGGCTGCGTGCTCCTTGTCGCCGTCGTCGTGGCCGGCGGCGGCGCCCTCCTGGCTCCCCCAGACTGGGCGGGGCGGCGCAGTGGTGGCGAAGTAGTCGTCGTCGTCCTCGACGTCGGCCCAGGACTTGGCGGTGAGCGGCGCGGGCGCCCAGAACACCTCCGGACTCTGCTCCTTGCCCGCCGCCGACGCCTGCTTCTTCGCCCCCGGCGCCGTCTTCTTCTTCTTGAGCGTCTCGAGCGCCGCGAAGACGTTGCCGCTGCCGATCCTGACCTCCGAGCCCGCGGCCCTCCTGCTCCCTCCCCCC
Source organism: Guadua angustifolia (assembly GCA_036346375.1). Classification (NCBI taxonomy): domain Eukaryota; kingdom Viridiplantae; phylum Streptophyta; class Magnoliopsida; order Poales; family Poaceae; genus Guadua; species Guadua angustifolia. The sequence continues at coordinate 18,311,099 of CM070509.1, forward strand.
GCCATCTTCCCCCTCTCCTCCCGCAAAAGCGCCGACCAAAAAAAATCCGGTCTTGCTGCAAGACTACCTCACGTCGTTCCTGGAGCTCCCTGGTCTGCGCCAAGAACGCGAGATGAAGGCACCCGCGGCTCGGATTGGAGAGGAAGGGAGCAAGCGAGAAACCAAGGATCAACCGCGAGGGCTAAGCCAGGGTTTTGCTGGAGGCGGATTTGTTTCGTCCCGTCAGTGTTTGGTTATGGTGTGATTGCTCGGTGGGACGAGGTTGGAGGAGGAACGCAAATTTAAATCTGTGTATCTCTATTTCGATGTTACGTGTTCGTCTGGTTAGTTTTAACCATTCATTTAATTTCTCACTCCTTCTATTAATAATATCTTTGATTTCTCACTTCTTTAATTAATAACACTATTAGTAGAGTGAGGTTAAGATTTAGCTAAATGAACACGTGGTATCCATCGGAGTGAGGATGCACATAATTAAATTTGCATATCTCCTCCACAGAATTTGTTTCCGGTTAGATGGGATGGAATGAGATACTTCTGTATTATTTGGTTCTGTTGTTTTAAGTGAATAAAATAATTTAGTATTTATAAGAAATATTTTTCAAATTATTTATGTAACTAAAATGCATAGATGATATTTTTCTTAAATCATCTTATACATATATTATTTGATATAAACAATCAAACACATTTTTTGTGGACGAGAAAGAGGGCTGCGCCAGCGCGAGTAAAGTTACTAGGTAGAAAAGCGCGCTACGCTGCGCCGGTTGAATTTCGATAGCATGCGCTCGGAAAAATAAACTTTTTTTATTTTCGCAAAACCACCAACCGGTAAAAAATAGTCCAGAGGAAAAAGGGAAAAAAATTATCAGAGATGACAACATTCTTTTGTCGAGCCTAATACTCTACGTGTTCATTGAGTAATAATACATGTTCGCAAAACCACCCACCGGTGAAAAATAGCCTAGAGGAAAAAGGGCGAAACATCTTCGATGAACATGTTTTTTTTTGTGACCAAAACATGTTTTCCAGGTTTTCTGGGTGACGAAAACAATTTTTCCGAGTTTTTGTTGCGTTTGTTAAAAAAAGGTCGTTAGGACGCCACTGAAAGCGAATCCATGTGTCGCTATAAATCTTCGGACGAATCTACATTTTTTTAAAAAAATACCCGCGGTTATGACCCGTTGGCAAATCCATAAGTTGATATAAACCTTCGATGAATCCGTGTTTTTTTTGTGACGAAAACATTGTTTTCATTTTTTTGGGTGCTGAAAACATTTTTTCGATTTTTTTTTGTTGCGTTTGTTAAAAAAAATGGGTCGTTAGGACCCACCGACGATCCATGGACGCAAAAACATTGTTTCCGCTTTTTTGGGTGTTGAAAACATTTTTCCGATTTTTTTGTTATGCTTGTTAAAAAAATGGGTCGTTAGGACCCACCGCGAATCCACTCGTCGCTATAAATCTGCGGACGAATCTACATTTTTTTAAAAAAAAGCCCGCGGTTACGACCCGTTGGCAAATCCATAAGTTTCTATAAAATTTCGATGAATCTGCGTTTTTTTGGTGACGAAAACATTTTTTCCGCGGGACGAAAACATTGTTTCCGTTTTTATGGGTGTTGAAAACATTTTTTCCGGTTTTTTTTGTTGCGTTTGCTAAAAAAAATGGGTCGTTAGGACCCACCGGCGAATCCACGGGTCGCTATAAATCATGACGAATCTACATTTTTAAAAAAGCCCGCATATTCATTCGCTGGCAAATCCATAAGTTGCTATAAAACTTGATGAATCTGCGTTTTTGGTGACGAAAACATTTTTTCCGGTTTTTGGGTGGTAAAATATTTTTCCGGTTTTTCTAGTGGCGAAAACATTTTTTCGGAAAAACGGAGAAAGGACTGAACGTAAGAAGGTGGACCTGGTTGTTATTTTTTTGGACCTGTTCGTTATCCTGAAAAATTAGAAAAAGGTTTGTTCACGATTCGAAACTAACGGAAGGTTTTTTCGTAAATTATCGGGCCAGGGACCTAAAGGAAGATAGACCTGCTACTGCTACGGCGTCTCTTTAATTTTTTGTGGTCGAAAAAATAACTAATTTACAGTTTTGTTCGGATAAAAGGAAACTCCGCAATCGCGTTGGCAAAGACAACTTCTTCTGCACGGTGTTGCACCTTGTACAGGCAGGCAGCCAGCCAGCCTTCTGTCCCTCTCTTACCTGGACTTGAAATAGAATCTTGTAGCAGAGCGGACACGTGTTCCATCTTGTAACATTGAAGATAGAACACGGCAGGCACTATGGTTGCGACTTGCCAGGAGCCCAGGACAGTGTACATCAAGAAACTAACACAATACTTGCATCGTAGCAATCGACCAGGACGGTTAGATGGTAGACCAGTCAGTGAGGAACACCCGGTGGGGTCACGTGGCAACCAACTGCGTGACAACGGCGATTCTAGTTTTAAGCTGTATTTGATACAGCTTCACTAGTTTCGTCCGTAAAACTGGAGCTATTAATATATTAAGAGTGTTTATATGAATCATCTTATTTACATTTTAGACTAAAAATGTAAACTTAATTCAGTTTATTTTAGTATACAAATTTCAGATTTCAGATGAAACTGAGATCTAGAGCTTTACCAAACAAGCTCTTACAAACACCACGATAGTTATCCTATAAAAAAGTAGAAGTAACATATTTAGAACGCAAGAATTCGTAAAAACAATATAATTCCTGTGAGAATACTATGAAATGCACTAATTCCCCGTCAAACACATACAGGCTTAATCGAACGAGTCCTTACCAAAGAGTAATAAAAAGTGCTTCTATGTTTTTTTTACAGTTGCATAAATATTAAAGCATGAATAAATAGTAGATAGTGATTACTTATCCCTTTGATTACCTCAAGATTTCTGTAAATTGTATTGGAAGAAAGAGCATTAAAACACAGCTAAAGATTAAATGGTTTCAGGACTGCGCATAGCTTAGTTGGTACGTTTTACCGTTGTGCACACTTCCACCCATATTCGAACTCTTGGTTCGACGCCGGTACTCACCAATTAAAAATAGGTACATGCATACGCGTTAAGTGAGATAGTGATTACTTATTCTTTCAATTACTTTGAGAATTCTGCAAATTGTATTGGGAGGAAAAGCGTTGAAACACAGCTAAAGATTAAATGGTTTCAGGATCACAGTAGCTTAGTTGGTACGCTTTTACACAGTACACTTCCACCCATATTCGAACTCTTGGTTCGACGCCGGTACTCACCAATTAAAAACAGGTACATGCATACACGTTAAGTGAGATAGTGATTACTTATCTTTTCAATTACTTTGAGAATTCTGCAAATTGTATTGGGAGGAAAAGCGTTGAAACACAGCTCAAGATTAAATGGTTTCAGGACTGCGCGTAGCTTAGTTGGTACGTTTTACCGTTGTGCACACTTCCACCCATATTTGAACTCTTGGTTCGACGCCGGTACTCACCAATTAAAATCAGGTACATGCATACGCGTTAAGTGAGATAGCATGTACCCATGCTCCATAGGATGTGGAACTTTCAATTAATTCTTTAGCGTGTGTAGAAAACGCATACATATGCGTACATATGGTGCGTGAGTACAATGTGCGTGGGCTATGCGCATCCACCTTATATTAAAAAAAAGAGTAAACGGGTTTTCTCCGGTGGGTTAGCAAGCCCCTCTCAGCTAAGGGGTAAGATGCACCATTGTCAAAAATGTGCTCCCCGCAAGAGCACACAAAATATGACACGTGCAGGGCACACGATGAACATGGTTGTTGATAAAATGCTCTTAGCAGATACTAGCCAACTAGGTGTGTATAAACCTTTTCTTGTTGCTTTGGAGATCCTGAAGCGTTGGCAATTCTTTTCTTGCAGGAAGGGGAGATGTTGTCCATTGAGGGTTCTGTGGACTTTCTGACAAGGTATTATGAAAACACTCGTGCATATCTGACACAGAAAAAAAAAATCAGTGAGGTTAGAAAGGGGGGAGAAGAAGGCTGTACTGCTGAAGCAGCCTCGAGTCGATGGGCAGGAAGTTAAAAGGTAAATAAGGTCACGACAGAGTGGGGAACGTCCTCCTAATGGCTTCATAAAGATGAATGTGAATGGAGCCTTTTATGCGACGGAGGGCTTAGCAGGAATTGGCATCATCGCTTGTGAGGACAGTCGGTGCTAGCATCCTGGAGAGTGGTGTTCCATTGCCGTGACGCAGAGGAGGCTGAAGCTGCTACCTGCCGTGACCGTGAGGGCCTGATGCTAGCAAATCAATGGTTAAGAAAACCGGTGATCCTGGAAACTAATTGCTCCTCTGTCTACACGAAGCTTGTTTCACCACAGGTCGTTCATTAACAAGTGTTTTCGTTCAGAAAGCAAGGGAGGCGAGTTGGCAATGCGCAGGCTTGCGGATTCAACAAATTGGGATAGACCAAGAATGTGTTGCTCATGAGCTAGCAAATTATGCTGTTGGAACGGGTGAATGTGTGGTATCTTTGGCGCAACCACCTGATTCCATTAGACTTCTTTGTGACGACATTTACTGTCATTAATAAAATCTCCCGTTTTGATTGGAGAAGAAAAGGTTCTGCTGCAGCTTCCACAAGTTTCAGATGAAGGGCCAGCTTACATTTTTCTTTTTCTTTTTTTTTCTGGCAGATAAGAAGATAGATAAGATTCCATCATTCTGGCGTCAACCACAAGCTCCAACTCCGTTTCCTTCCAAGCAATACCAACGACCTCAGGCATGTCGCTGTTGACGACGACGCATCGAGATCCAGAATTATCTACACACGCATGGTTTGTAAATCGAATGGATATCGTAAGTCGAAACCTTCACCGACCACGCCTTGACCATGACTCGCAAGAGCAATGCCACCACAGGTTTCCTCCCCACTGGAATTGACATGCACAGTCCACTGTTAGAACATCACTGCTGGGAAGTTACAACTCAACATCAGAGCCTAAAATTCACTATATTCTGGGGGTGTTTGGCATAGCTTCAGCTCCACCAAAATCTATAGAGTTATTGAAGCAGAGTATTCTTAGTTTCAGGAGCTGGAGCTGTGAGTATATTAAAAGTGTTTAGATGGATCATCTTATTTACATTTTAGACTAAAATAAAAACTTAATTCACTTTATTTTAGTCTACAAACTCTAAAACTGAGGTGAAGCTGGAATCTGAAACTCCGCCAAATGAGCTACAAAAGGGTTGCTGAGTCGTCTGTGCAAAAATGGAGGGAGACAAAAGGCTACCTGTGGAAAAAAAAATGGTGTGCATAGTATAGCTAAAATAAGTAACTAAAAACAAAGGAAGATATGTGTTGGGATGTTAGAGGGGAACCATGCGACGAAGAATATGAATACCATGAGGAAAACCAGGAGCACAGCTAATATCTTCATCACCAGCCACCTGTGTCATCCATGTTCTCATCTATTCTGTCACGGAGAGCACGTCAATTAAGCCATGAACGACAAAAAGGAAAGCAACACGAATGTATCTGTCTTTCAACGTACTCATTTCTTTTTCTTAACTGCACAAATGATCAAGGTATAATTGTGTTAAAATGGGGTTGCAATTCAATTGGGGAGCTGGGAATGGGGATTGGCAAGTCGAAGAGGGAGGGTTATTGGGAGAGAGATCAGCTGCATTTGTAGTACAGTAGTAGTTAGGGAAAGTGGTTGGGTTGGGAAACACATTGTTCCAGTGCCGAAAAAGAGAGATCAAAAGGCTCAATTAGGAAGAGTTGAAACACCCAGTGAGAAGAATCACAGCGACCAACGAGAACATACTTGGCTAGTTAAATGTACCAACTACTTGTTCTTGGCAATGATTACATAACCTTTGGACTTTGATCAAGATTGTAGTGTGATAGAAGACCAAACTACTACATATAAAAAGATGAACAGATCTATCACCGATTAGTCACACCATATCCATTGCCAACAGCAGACATTACTGAGTATATTCATGTCGAATGGATTGTACCAGTAATGTGTGTTCTATACCTCAAAGGCAAGTTATTGATGTTTTAAAATAAAGATATATATGTTGAATATCTAAATATGGAATATGGGCATGCGCTATAAAGTCGGAAATCTCACCATGAACATCTTTATCGGTACCAGGATATTTTGTGTATCTCTAACCCGAATCAGCGGGATAAGATATACGCGGAAAGGGTATCCCCATGTAGGGAAAGCTCCGATCATACTTCTGATACGAGGAGACCTACTCAAACACATCCGGCGGTTATGGGAATTCAGGTGCGATACGGAGACCATAACGGTAGAAGGACTCCACATCGATTACGATTCGGTACTCCATCCCGCTATATAAGGACTAGGGAGAGTGTCGTCTAGGACAAGCCAGAAGGAGCCCATTGCAACCCACAGTAAACCAGCATAGAGCACAAACTTCCAGCTGAGATCATCTACAAGCCGTAGCCTAGCCATCCCCCAGATTAGTAGTTCTTCTTTGTAATCAGGAATAGCCCCATTGATCTGTAATCCTTTTATTGATCTCAGCCATCGCCGACACAGGAGTAGGGTATTACTCGACGACAAGACCTGAACCTGTCTACATCATGTGTTCTTGATTGCATGCTTGATTCTGCATATCTCGAAGGTACCTGAGTATAAGTGTATTGTCGATCACTAACCTTCGACAGCTGGCACACCAGATAGGGGCCTTCAGCTATTTCTGCAGACTAAGCATGTCTTCGGCACGTGCCCACGCTAGAATTCTCGACATCCACCAAGCCCCGCCAATGGGATCTGAGATCGTCTTTGGGACCAAGTTATACTGATGGGGCCCGGCTAGTAACCTCGAGCACATTGGCTTCATCGAGTCCTATTCCAAGGATCCGTGCCGAGAGATGTGCTTCATCGAGTTTGACCCTCTGGAGCCCAGCGTCCTCAAGTGCATTGACATGGAGAGCGACAACGACAACAGCAACGATGACCTTAGCAGTCAGTACAGCAGTCGTACAAATCAACACGTGTTCATGGCTAGGGCTAATAAAGGCACTACTACAGGAAGTTCTCAAAAGCGGGACTCAAGAGTAGAAGCCACGGGCGGCCAGGAGCACCGTGTCCCACCTAGCACACCTCGAGATCAGGGGGTGGCAGCCGTCATAGTGCATGCGACCGCTGACAAAGTTGCTCCTGGTACCGCAAACCATCGCCGTGACCCAACAGCCGCAAGAGCTGCAGGGATCGTGGCCAAACTGTCAAAACATCTCAACCTTGACAATCGAACGACACCTCATCCGTAGGTGCCAGGTTTCCAAGGGCAACAGACTTTTTTGCAGCGCCACCACAATGGCGCACCTGGCCGCGTTCTAGGAACAACGTCACATCAGAGCCACTCCGATGACATCTTCAGTACTCCTGAGGCTAACGTCCAATGCTCTCACATGCTATTGAAGTCTCTCCCACTGTTGGACCCGGCTAACGCTATGATGTCGGTGTTCGACCAGATGAAGACCCTACTCGATGCAGCACAAGCTCAGACTGCTCGAGCAACTAATTCAAGGTTCGGGTAGCCAAGTCAACAAGGCGTCCGGAGCCATCTGCTGGGACCGTCTCATGACAGTCGTCGGGCAGCACAATCAGCGGTGGCTAGTTCTGGTCATCGCAACTCTGGAACGATCCGTTCGAACCCCCACCAAGGATATCAGGGAGATCTCTGAGAGCGAATCCCGCATGATCGACAAGATTTGCGCGATGTTTTGAGAGATCGAAGGGAAGAGCGGGATCGTGAAGACCGCGAGAGGTGGGACAACGAGTCCACTTCCTCGAGCGGTTGATCTCCGATGCGACATGCACATCAGGGCGAATCTCCGCCCTCGAGGGACCGCTCGCCGCCGCGACACGTGTTCCTCAAGAAAATGCACGCAGAGGATAAAGGCGATGACGCCGGAAGACGTCGATGAGGGGTGCAAGGCGTTCACCCCAAAGATCAAGTCTTGGTCGATGGTCGGACGAGTTCAATCCTAGTCCGATCGAGAAGTACTCTGGGAAAATTAACCCTGTTGAATGGCTGTAGATCTATACTACAGTTATGAGAGCAGCCAGAGGTAACGAGAAGGTGATGGATGGTTCATCTGAAAATAATGTGTGCGAAATGATGGCTAATTTAATGGTATTCAATGAGAATGTTGTCATGCTAGAAGATTTACCGTTGTCAAAAAAATACTCAGTTATTGCTCAATCTAACCTAGAATATTTGTAAGTTCAGTATTTTATTAATGGAATAGAGTTCTAAGCAAATCCTGTGTGTTGGATATCAAGCCCTATATGTTATCTTTAAAATAGATTGTTGTCTAGACATAAGGCCATTTTGGATTGTGGCTGGAGAAAAAGTGGAGTTTCAAGTGACTGCAGTGCGTGATGATGGTCAGCTGATGGTTAATAGTGTATAAGTTGTTAGCTTGAAGGATGTGCCAATTGCTAGGAAATATCCAGATGTTTTTCTTGAGGATTGCCTGGTGTACCACCAGACCGGGATATTGAGTTTGTTATTGAGTTAGTGCCTGGTACAGTACCAATAGGGAAGAAACCGTATCGGATGCCTACCGATGACTTAGTAGAGATGAAGAAGCAAATCAAAGAGTGGCTAGAGAAAGGTTTCATTAGACCAAGTACGTCTTCGTGGGAGCACCTGTTCCGTTCTTTAGGAAGAAGGGCAGAAGTTTAAGAATATGTATTGATTATTATGCACTCATTGAAGTGATGATGAAGAATAAGTATTCGTTGTCAGGATCGACGATTTGTTTGACCAGTTAAGAGGAGCTAGAGTTTTCTTTAGGATAGATCTACAGTCAGGTTATCATCAATTGAGGATTTGTGTGAAGGATGCCCCTAAGACTGCGTTCTCTACACGATATGGACATTATGAGTTTACGGTCACGTCTTTTGGATTGACTAATACTCCTGCATATTTCATGAACATGATGAATAAGGTTTTCAAAGAATATTTAGATAAGTTTGTCATGGTGTTCATTGATGACATGCTTGCTTACTCCAAGTCGAGGGATGAGCATGCAGAACAGTTGAGATTAGTCATTGGAAAGCTATGAGAGTAATAGCTATATGTCAAATTCAGTAAGTGAGGTGTTTGGAAAGAGTAAGTTGAGTTCTTATGTCAAGTTATGACTGCTAAAGGAGTTGTTGTTGACCCAAGCAAAGTTGAAGCAGTGCTGCATTGGGAACAACCAAAATCAGTTACCCATATTCATAGTTTTCTGGTAATGGCAGGATATTACTATCGATTTATAGAAAGATTCTCAATGATTGCTAGACCACTTAGGCAATTATTGAAGAAAGAGAAGAAGTTTTTATGGACACTAGAGTGCAAAAAGAGTTTTCAGGAATTAAAGAAACATTTGACAACAGCACCAGTGTTAGTTTTACCAGATGTTCATAATAGTTTCGATATATATTGTAATGCTTCTAAACAAGGTCTTAGATGCGTGTTGATACAGAATGACAAGGTTGTTGCTTATACATCAAGGAGTTGAGTCACATGAAAAGAATTACCCTACGCATAACTTAGAATTAGCTAGTGTAATGCATGCTTTGAAGTTGTGACATCATTATCTCATTGGAAATAGATGTAAGATATATACATACCACAAGAGTTTAAAGTATATCTTTACGTAGCTAGATCTCAACATGAGATGGAGGAGATGGTTGGAATTGATAAGAGATTATAATGTTGGACTCCACCGTCATCCTAGAAAAGCTAATGTGGTAACTGATGTTTTGTGTTGAAAGAGCCACATTGCTAGTATGCTAGTTCATGAGAATTAGTCTGACTTATGCAAGGAACTACAGAAGTTGAAATTGAAGGTTGTTCTAGAAGGATTTGTAGCTACTTTGAAGGTAAATTCAACGCTAGAAGATTAGAACAGAGAAGGTCAAAAAGAAGATGAAAAGATCAACATAATCAAATCTAAGAAGGATGAAAGCTTAGTTAAGGATTTCATTTTGGATGGTCAAGGTATAATGTGGTTTAAAGGTTGAATATGTGTACTGAATAAGGAGCTTAAGCAGTTGATTCTTGAGGAAACTCATGATTCAAAGTATTCGATTTATCCAGAAGGTGCCAAGATGTATCAAGATTTTAAGGAAAGATTTTGATGGCTTAAGATGAAGTGTGAAGTTGTTGAATATATTGCTCTATATGATGTGCATTAGAAAGTAAAGGCAATGCATCAGAGACCTACTGGTTTGTTACAATCGTTGAAGATTTTTGAGTGGAAGTAGGAGGCAAACCAGTAATATAATTCATAGCGCTGAGAATTTGCCTAGACCCTAGAGTGGTTATGATTCTATATGGGTCATCGTGGATCGTTTGACCAGAGTTGCCCATTTTATACCCATTGAGATGACTAGTTTAGGAGTTTGTTTGGCAGAGTTATATATGTGAAGGATTGTATGTTTGCATAGTGTGCCTAAGAAGATAGTGTCTAATAGAGGAACCCAGTTTTACCTCACGTTTTTGGTAAAGTTTGCATGAAGCGATAGGAATTCATCTCAGATTTAGTACTGCCTATCATTCTCAAACTGATGGACAGATTGAGTGTGTGAATCAAATCCTTGAGGATATACTAAAAGTTTGTGCCTTAACTTATGGTGCCAAGTGGGACAGGTGTTTGCTCTATGCCAAGTTTTTCAACAATAATAACTATCAAGCTAATCTGCAAATATCTCTATTTGAAGCCTTATATGGAAGAAAGTGTAGAACCCATCTCAACTAGAAGGAGACTAGAGAAAGACAATTGTTTGGCCTCGCCATATTGCAAGAAGTTGAAGAGCAAGTTCAGCTAATTCAGGACAAGTTGAAGATAGCTCAAACCAGACAAAAGAGCTATGCAGATAATCATTGTCGAGATTTGAGTTTTGAACCCGATGATTATGTTTACTTTAGAGTCACCCCTCTCAAAGAAGTTAAGAGATTTCAAGTAAAAGAAAAGCTTGCCCCTAGATACATTGGGCCGTTCAAAGTTCTAGAACAAAGAGGAGAGGTTTTTTATAAGCTTGAGTTGTCCCAGTCTTTTGCTGGAATCCATGATGTGTTCCGTGTGTCGCAATTGAAGAAATGTTTATGAGTGCTAAGGGAGTGGATGCCTTTAAAAGCCATCGATTTGCAGGAAGATCTCAGTTACAAGGAGCAACCGGTGAAAATTTTGCATGTAGTAGAGTGTATCAAGATAAGCAAGACCATTCATTTTTTGCAAAATTCGGTGGAACCATCACTCAGAAGTGAGAGCTACTTAGGAGCGAGAAGAGGATCTGAAGTCCGAGTTTTCCTACCTATTTCTAGCCAGCTTAAATCTTGGGGTTGAGATTCCATTTAAGGGGGGAAGGTTTGTAACATCCCAAAATTTAAGATTTAGAATGCTTGAATTTGAAAATGAACCATTTGCATTTCTCCCGAAATAACCAAAGCTTAATTTGAATTTTTCTTTATATGAAAAGATTTAATTTACTAAAATCAAAAGATTTCCAGTCATAGATGGGTTTCTTATTCTCCAAGGAATTTTTTTGTAATTGTTAAGTTTTTTTTCTAAATTTATTTGCTATTTATTCAAATTTATTTGGATTTACATGAATTTCTGGTGTTTATTTAATTGGAAAATCAATTTTATTTCAAAAACATCTTTTGGGCCGAATCTTGCTGGCCTTCTACCAACCCAGCCTATTTGTCCTCAGGCCATCCCGCTTCTATTCCTTCGCCTTGTCCAGCCGGCCTGCCAGCCATTTCCCTCGCTCAACCCATAGTAGCCCTAGCCTGTTCGCTCTCTCCATCGGCCCATCCAGCTAAGCCCCTGGCTGCCCGTGCGCACCACCGGCACCGCCACCAGCAAATGCAACCCTAGTCGAGTCCAGTTGCAATACGTCGCTGCCCTTGATGTCCGAGCCGTGTCCGTTGCGCGTTCCTCGAGTCTTTAAAAGTTGAGCTGCACCCTGATCTGGATTTGCTGTCTTCCGCCGCAACCATCGCCCCATTTTGTGCATGTCGAGACACTATCATTGCTGAGATCAAAGCTCGCCGAAGCTTGTGTGTACCACCGTGACATTACCAAGTTTGGAGCCTTCACCGCTGCCATTTCTTCATCTTGGTGAGTCCTCGCGCCACTGTATCATCACCTGCCTTAGCTGTGCGTTGCTACGCCGCCGTTGCCCTCCTCTCCGATCACTATGTGGTTGCTGGAAGCCGTACGGACACACAGGAACCGGATGATCATCCCAGGCACCAAGGTGCCGTGTTGAAGCCGAAGATGACGTGACGTCATCAATGGCATCATCATTCGCGTTAGTGCCACATTGCGCCCTGTCATCAGCTCTGGTGTGACGCAAGTGCCACATCAGTTGTGAGAGCTATGCTGTAAACCTGATCCATCGAAACCCTAACTAACGTCAGCGAAGACGCAATAAATCATGCTTTCCAATAGAAAAATAATTAGGTATATTATTGATTTTTTTTAATTTTAAGATTTTTATGATTTTTGAATTTTTCGAGAGTCTGTTTTCCCTCATATGAGCTCTGATTGAAGTGATTCAAATTTCTAAAAATTTGTAAAAATGAAATCTTTTAATTGTAAATTTTATTTGATTTTTAAAATTTGTTTTCTCTCTATTTCGGTGTTTATTTGGTGCTTTCTCTTGATACGCGTAGACGTTGAAGTGCTTGGAGTGTCTGAGGAAGAATCGTTGACTAAAACCAAGGACCAAAGCAAAAATAAGGGTTTTTCTAAGGCAAGTTGTACTTGATCATGTCAAATCCAGTTTATAAAATTGCTATATTGTTTTACATTATTGCATGATATTTTATGTGTACAACTGTTTCAATTTAGATTGTGATTTAGCTAATCTGTCCAATTGAACTATACCCTATTGTGTCATTTTGCATATAATGATTTATTGTCAGCTTTGATTGGTTCATTACTAGTTGGTTAATATTAAAATTAACATGAGTTGTTTAGACTGTGTTAGCATAATTAGCCATGCCACGTACATCACATGTCTTTCGAAGTATCAAAAGTTAATATTGACTAATAGAATATGGAACATAATCGTGAATTGGTGTGTTAGGTGTTGTCACACAATGATGTTGAGTTGTAGTGACAAGGGATGTCACGCAACGATGTTCACTTGTTGATAGCATGTGGTGCTTGGAGATCAACTGAGGTGGTAATCATTTAGATTAGGGTAAATGGTAAGGGGCAATGTGCCAAGGTGGGTCAAGGGCAGAGGGTATGTAGAAATCTTTCTCTAGTCATCTTAAAGACTTAACCTTGTAAGCCTTTGACTTGAGTCAAATATATATGCAACCACAAGTTTGGATTGGGACGGACCTAGCTGATTAATTTTTAATGTCTTATTTTCGGTAATACCAATGGTGGTGAGGTTCACCTTTTATGAACCCAGATGATGCAAGATGGGGGCCTATTGTGGTATTGAGCAATACTCAGTGATTACAACCAAGGGTTAAATTTTATAAAATAAAAATTGGGATAGGAAGGTTGGATGTTATTGGAAACCTAGAACATGAATTATGGCTGAATGCCATGTTTACTTGAGAAATACTGAAAGTTATTATTTATTGTTATTTGTTTTAATGTCTTTTCAATCTACTTATTATATTCATTTCCAAATGATGCTTTACTGCAAAATAGTCATATCAGCCATTTATTTGGAATAAGCCAAGCATATAATTATGTTAGAATTGTATTCTATGTAAAACTTGTTGAGTGCTTTAATGTAACACCCCAATTTTTGCTTTTCTTGCATTTAAATGGTATTTTGAGTTTTTGGGAATTCCTGGAATTTATTTGGATTTATTTTGAATTAAGCCATTTATCAAATTAATTAAATAATAGAAAAGTTAAAATAAATTTTGCTGGAAATATTTTATTTGAGTCACAAATGTCCTAAAATATTTTTGAGAATTTTTCCGAATTTTTCCGTATTTTTAATGCCCCAAATGAATTATTTTAATTTCGGGAATTATTTTAATCGGAAAAAGATTAAAAGTCGGATGAATGTGTTGGGCGAACAACATGCGGCGCCGTTCGAAAATCCCTAGCGCTTGGGTCGTCCGATCTTCATCCGACGGTCCACGATGCGCCACGCCGCTTTATCCGAATCACTGCCGGGACTCTGCCCAAGACCGTGTGGGCCTTGGTTCCGCGCTTTTCACGACGCCGAGGGCTATTTATTGCGCCGCCACCGGGTTGTGATCCCCACCTCGCCGCACGCCTACCAGACACCGCGACGTCGCTCGAACGCCGCCGCCGCCGACGAAGCTCGCAAAGTCCCAAACCATCCGCCGTGATTCTTTGACCCGCTCGCGTTGCCGCCGCCCATCCTCCGTCGCCGCCAATGCACCGTCGGACTCGGCGATCGCGCATGCGCCGAGCATCACCGCACGCCGCCGGAGGACCACAAAACGCCGCATACGCGACGCCGTCGTTGCCTCGGTGAAGCGAGCCGCCCAAATTGCCGCCGCCGAAGTCGAGCTTCCACAACCGTCCGATCACGCATCAACGACACGGATTCCGCCACGCCGCCTTGAAACAAGAAACCCCAACTTCTAACCTCAACCGTTAGATGCAGATCCGAGGCGGTAGTAGTGCCGCGTCGCTATTCACCAGCGCGCGGACGCCGACAACACGCCCCCACGCGCCGCGACCGCACCGCAGACTGTGCACACGAGATGCCGACAAAGACGGGCCCACTCGTCGGCCGCCGCGCATCGCGGCGTGTGACGTCACCGATGGACGCTATGCCGACGCCACGGTGGGACCCACTTGTCGCCGGATGGTCGAAGCCTTCATGGCGCCACGATGACGCCATGCTAACGCCAAAGACGGGTCGGCCAGAATGACGCCAAAGAAGGCTACGTGTCACTCTCCGGTGGCGACACGTGTCAAAGATGACGCAATAAGTAGTTTCGAAAAGAAAATATTTATTTAATTCGGAATATTGATTTTAAATATATTTTGAAACTTCAAATGCTTATAACTTTTATGTTTTAACTCCGATTTGAGTGATTCCAATTCCTATAAATTTGTAAAATTGTGATCTTTCTGTTTATGAATTTTATTTGAATTTTTAGCACTGTTTGTCTACTGTTTATTTATTTTATTGTTTTGTGTTTACGATCGGCAGAGACGTTGAAGTGCGAAGGTTTCGAGGAGAAGTTCTCGACCGAGAACAAGCTCGGGAGCCGAAATCAAGATTTTTTGAAGGCAAGTTGTGTTTGATCATGTTGAACCTATCATAGAAAAAATTATTTGATTTAATTTATTGCATGCTAATTTAGTAAAAATTGGTTTGAATGAATTTTGGGATTAGTTAAATGCCTAGTTGTCTTTGTATGCCACCTTGTCGTATATAATTGTAGGCCATGAATCATTTGTCACCCTAGGTTGTGGATTAATAGTTGGACATTAATTATTGGCCAACATGGGTTGAGTGAGACCGTAAGTAGTATGCTTAGCCCCGCCATCGGAAATTTCATGATTTTGGAATACTAAAGTTAATATTGACTTAATGAGATATGGAATGTATTTTGTGAATGAGACATGTGTTATTGAGTTGATGATGGCACGTGGTGCAATGGTAAAAAACCGGGGTGGGAAAATGATTTAGACTGAGGCATGTGGCAAGATTGTTTCTGGTGGGCCAAGAGTGGCAAGCTGGGCGGTCGTATTTGGTTTTATTGGTTTTGGATATTTAAGGTCATTCTTGGTTAGTCTTGCCTCGATTAGACTAAGGACTTAACCTTGCGAGCATTTGAATTGAGTCTTTCATACAACCACAAGCTCCGTAATGGGACGGACCTAATTGAGTAAACCGGAAATCTATTCTTTGATACTGTCGTGGTGGTGTGGAGCCCGGAGGAGCGGGTGACAACTCACATGGCGCAAGAGGGGGCCCAGGTGTGGTAAACCAGTCCCTCCAGTGTTGAAACCTTAGCGCAAGATCTTTGGTTTAGACGAAACTTTGGAAAGGCTTTGTTACGGTTATTTGCCTTGGTGGTATTTGACTGGTATCTTGTGGGTAAAGTGTATAACCTCTGCAGAGTGTACAACCTATTCGAATAGCCGTGCTCATGGTATTGAGCATCGCTCGGTGATTACAGTCAAGGGTTAGATTTTCATGAAAATGACTTGTTTATGGAAAATGCTTGGGTTGGTGATGATGAATTTGACTTAGGATGAAAAAATGATTTACAATTGAAATGTTTGTGAAAGCTACTATTCCTACTACTGATTTACTGCTTTGCAAATTACTAATGTTTATCTTGAATGCTGTACTGCACATGAACCATAGCCTACCCTTTGTACTAAACCATGCATGTAGCCTATTAGCATTGCATTCTGTGCATGACTTGCTGAGTGCTCAAAGTACTCACCCACAACAACACAACTTCGGTTGAAGAAGAAGCAACCCCGCTCAGAGGAGGAGTACCAGGAGGAGCCGATTTAACTAGGAGCGAGCCGGTCGATTCTGTGGCAAATTGGTTGGCGCCACGAGTTTATTTTGATTCCATTGCATTTGAATATTTTAATAAGTCTTAAGCTGCGGTGCGATTCTTGTAACTTGACCATAAGGTCAATCAACTAGTTTGAGTATTTAATTAAAGTACTTATTATTTCGTTGGTTATGTCTGTGATATGTACCAATGTTGAGACTGTGCACTAGCGCGATCCTGGACTAGTGCTGAATACACAGAGGGTCCGGATTTGCATATTCGGGTCCCGACATTTAAGTACTCACACTTGCCAACAACAAATCATCAGTTGAGGAGTCTACATCAGCTCTTGAGGAGTAGTGGCGAGAAGAGCGAATGTTTAGGGTCATGAGTTGTTATCCAACCTTACGAGGCATAGTCATGTAAGTTCGACCATAAGAATTTTCAACAGTTACCAATTAATGAATGAAGTCTTTTATTTATGTTTCCGCTAGGTATGATTGTAATATTAATCTATGTTGAGCCTGTGTGTACTAGCGTAATCCTAAACTAGTGTAATATACACAGAAAATCTGGATTTGCATATTTAAGTCCCGACAGAAGACTTCGAGGAGGAAGAGGAGAGCGTTAGATTCAATTTGGTGGGAAGGGGGTGGCCGGCGCTGTTTCTTAACAGTTAAGTAGGGGTTGCAAGACCGTTATATTGGGCATCGATGGTTGATATTAATCAGATAGTTTGGATGGAATTTGAGTAAAATTGGAGAGGAGTTTGGGCCTCGGAAGAACGTTGGACGTTGGCCTTGTAGGCCCACCTTTTAACACTCAAACTTGGAAGGTTTTGTCCTTTTAACTGTATCTTGATACTTTTTCCCTCCTCTTTTACATTTTTTTCCGAATCAGGGGGCCATCTTTTCATTTTGTTAAGCTTTGGTTGGTTCTTAGACTCCAATTTAACACATGGAGAACGAGTATACTAACAATTTAAGGCCATGAATTCAATGTATCGAAGTTTCTCCTGATCTACAAACAATAGGGTTGTATTCGAGCAATCTCCTCGATTTGGAGGTCTAAAAAATTCCACAATAATTTTTAATTAGAAAAAGGCAAAATTCTTAGAATATGTATGTATGTATGTATGTATGTATGTATGTATGTATGTATGTATGTATGTATGTACACTATTTCTCATATACGAGTAGAATAGGATATTCTACTAGCCAGCCATTCATGCTAGTCCGACCGAATCCTCTTACCCAGTCGAACTGAGCCACGTCTGGTGTAATGTGATTTATATGGGCCCTGAATGGAATATGATCCTAAAAGGCCATTTAGATATCATGATTTTAATGCCCTATTTGTATAGTTAATGCGTGGAAGTTACGGGATTTCTACTATATTCACATCATTTTTATAGTAACTTCCATTTTACTTGCATTTTTTTTAATTTTATTCTTCGTTTCATTTGGCAGTGTGATATGCCAAATGATTTGCGATCAGTTAAAAATTTGTTGTACTCGAATGGTCTTTGGACAGCAGAGATTCTTGTGATTAACATATAGTAAACTGAAGTTTTATTTTTTGTAATTTTTCTCGTTAGAAATAATAAATAGTGTTAAAACGTATTAATTTTAACATTAAGATAGCAAAAGTTTTCTTTTCTTTATCAAGCGAAATATCGCCATAGTCTTGACAACTACATTGTTGTTGGAAGTAAATTTTTAGTCATTTGCCTATGATCTTACCATCGATCGTTGGCTAAAACAAATAAATTTATTCCTTTTGATAGTTTTAATATCCGAGGATATAAATTTTCACTATCTGTTTATATTGATTTTACCATAAATACCCAATGAGTTTTTTAGTGAGAGTAAAATCATTATGTTGATGTCGTTGTTAGAAAACATTTGGTAAAAACCTATTGTAAATGAGAGCTTACAATAAGAAAGTTATAGCTAAATATAAGGTAACAAGTTTCGTGTACAAATTACGGGTCAAATTTTCTATTCGATTGGACATACAGTGACAGGTTGGTCATTATTACATGCCGTTCGATATAATATAACTTTATTTACTACATATAGTTCTGGAATGATTCCGTTCGTCTTCGCAGGTTGTGTAGTAATAATTTATGCATTTGGTAGTAATGTATTATGCACTCGGTAGTAAAGTATAGCTAGATCCTGGCACTATACATAATTGTTAGCGTTGGTGAATGTTATAAGGCCTATGGGCTTTAGGCCCATTTTATCAAAAACATAGTAGTATATAGCATGGACGACGAGATTTTAGTCCCACATCGCCCGCAAAGGTTCATCTTTACCTATTTATATACCCAAATTTTGAGAAGTCATTCGATTAGAGTGATATGTGTAATGTTAGTAAAAGTAGGGCTATGTTTGTAGGCCCCACTTTGTAATGTGCTGGTGGTGTTGGGCTCAGGCACCTTAACCTTTAACACTATGATTATTTTTTCTGTTTTTGGCCACACGTGCTTGAGCCACCGCCATGACCTTGGTATTGGCTTCATCATTGGATTTAAACTTTACTATCTTTGGACAATGTTCTTACTATTATGTTCAGTAACGTTTACTTTTCGTATAATCATAACATTACATTTTTTCCTTGTTAATATTTTTTACTTCCTCAGTATATAGTTTTCACTATTTTTTTTATTGATTTTATGATTAGTTCACACTGAGTTTATTAGCGTGAGTTATATCATTATGTTGATGTCATTAACAGCAAGCTGTTGGTAAAAACCATTTGTAAATTGGAGGTGCCAATAAGAAAGTTATAGCTAAATAAATGGTACAATTTTCTAGTCGGTTGGGCACACTTGGAGGGGCAGGTCAGTATTACTAGCCGTATACTATAATATAACTTTATTTAATACATATAGTTCTGGAATAATTCCGTTCGGGTTCACAATATGTGTAGTAACTATTTATGTATTCGGTAGTAATGTATTATGCTCTCAGTAGTAAAGTAGAGCTAGGTACTAGCGACATACGTAATGTTAGCGTCGATGAATGTTATAAAGTGATGGGCTTTAGGCCCATTTTTCGAAACCATCATAGTATCTGATATGGATGCGAGATTTTAGTCCCTAGCGCTGCGAGAGATTCATCCTTACTGTTTATATACCCAAATTTCTGGAATTTTCCCGGGGAAAAAGTTGTACAAGGCCAAGTGAGGCGTAGAATAAAGGTGGAATAAGCAGTGGGATACGGAAGCCCAAATGGTTCTCATATAGAAATTTTGTTGGAACGGTAAGTTGTATTTCCCTTTGCAAAAGATTGCTAGCTTGTAAAGTCATTTAAAATCTCCTTTTTTGGAGAAGAGGTTTGTCACTTCCACATTCAGGAGAGCACACTCTTTTTCCTTTTTCATTTCCCACTAATCGGAAGAATCCACGTATCTCGGCAGGAACACACCCTTCGTCAAACCTTCACCACCTTTCAGTTGACATGACGAAACCAAGCCAGCACCAGGGGTTTCACCCAGGTTCGGAATTCACACTAGAACATACCGGGAAGTTCCTCCAAACCAAATTCACATTTCTGGGGTTGGAACATCCCAACAAAATGATTTTAGTTAGAATCTTGTTTAGTAAATTAAATTTTAATTCCTTATTTAATTTGACTAAAAAAATTTCTTATTTATTTAAAACGGTAAAATAAGTTTAATAATTCTTTTCAAATGCTATAAAGTTTAAAATAAGAAAATTAAAAAAGGGTCGAAAAAAAGTCAAAAGTAAATTATTGAAAAAGGAGGGATGACGAGAACCGGACAAGAATATTCCAAGCATGTGTAATAATATCTATTGAAAGCAGTTCAAACCATTTAAACCATGAACAGAAGCAATTTACCGCCACTTGCCAATGCTACATTCCCGAAATCATTGTAAGAAATGAATCAAGGTTAAATTGTTTAATCGGGGTTGTTTTGGGAGCGTACAATTCAGGAAGTTATTGGGGAATTTTGGGAGGAAATGCGTTTGAAGGGACATTAGGAAAGGAGTGAACCATTATACCCATTAGAAAGGCGAAAAAAATGTTCCATATTAAATTGTTATCAAAGGTTTGGAAGAAATACACTATGGAAAGATCAACGTACAAAGTTTAAAGCAATTATCTAAATATTGTTGCAAATACTCCTGTGAAAAAAGATTGATATATTAACAAATAAATGGTAAAAAGAAGGATCTATACCATGTAAAATGGATTTAGAATATAAATTCAGGGAAGGACCATAAGTGAATCTTACCTAAAACCGGACAATTATTTTTTTTCAACCGTATGAATCAAAGTTATTCCCATGCAGGATAAGACTTTAAAGGCTTACCAAAAAGCATCAACCGATGGGAAAGATACCTAATTCTAAACTCACAAAATCAGGAATCCTTATGGAAAATGGGTTAGAATTTGCCGGGGAAGACTCCGGAAGAGGACTTCAATCCCTTTATATGATTAGGGTTCTTAGGACGGAATACCCATTTTGAACTATTGACTAGGCACAATGGTTGGATGGGATAACAGTCTGCCATTAATTCTAGTCCCAATCCCTTGGAAGATGTTTTGACCTACCTTAGGCCCAGTAACCCGACAAACTTGGCTTTCAGCCAGCTCGTTTGATTTGCATTCACAAGCCGAATGGTCCAAATGGGGGACAAAGCATAACCTGCTAACAGCATAGATCAGTTCATCCGGATAAAGCCTTATCAGTTGCACGGCCAAGAAGAGCGAGAACGACACATTTACGAGTTAGGCGTAGAGTTTTATCAAATTGCCGGCAGTAATAATGGAACACAAAGATAAATTTGGGTATCTCAAATTAAATACCCCATCGGGCGGCAAGGACACCGGGGGCAAAATGGTGGGTTTGGATCCGGAACGAATGTACTGATACTCGGGAACGCGGACCTAAAAGCTAACCTGAAGTGCCTCCCAAACCCTGCCGTTAGGGTCGGTGCCGGGATCGTGGTATTCCGAACCCAACTTATTCGGGCGGTTCCCCAAGGAAAACGGCGCCCAGGAAACGGCCTCTAACAACGATGACGCCAATTGGGGCACGAACCAAGCTCTCAATCCATGGTTGGAATCTTACCGGAACCGATGTCGCCAATTGGCTTTTATCGACGGAAATGAGCCCATGACAATCATTGGGTTGATCGCCTCGCACTATCGGGGACCCTAAGTCCGAAGCCGGCAAAGCAAACCTTGTCGTTGCCAGGCGGATGGGAAGCAGATCGCAGGATCCGAATTACAGTCGTTTGGAAGTATCGGGAGAATTCGGAAGGAGAGCACACATTTGGAGGTTAAGATGGGAAGCGATGGACGGATGCAAACATTCCTCGAATGCCCAATGGGATTCCGAAGCGATGGGGAAGTTAAATTTGGGGGGAACTCAATTGCGCAAATGAAATCTTTAGGGATCAATGCAAGATTCAAAGGGAACGTTACTTAAGGTTCTCAGTGGATTGGAATGGGCAAAAGATCTGAGGAATATCGGATTTTAATAATATGTTAGGGCCAATTACAGGAAATATGGGTTTCTAAATTAGTTCCAGAATGATTTCAATTAGGTTAATAGACTTGGGAAAAGTGTAGATCCTGGAGATGAATGGGTAAGTACAAGTATAGAGTGGAAAAGTTGTTTTAATGTGACCAAGCAATACAGGAGTTTGTTCTTATAAGCAGAATTGATTTTATTGATATAGGGTTTCAGAAGAAAAGATTGGTGCGAAAATGAGTGGGCATTCAGAAAATCCTGAGATGTTTCTTGAGTATCACAGGTTTGTGACCATGCTCCAGATTGAGTTTTTGAAGTTAGGTGTTGGTTACAATGAACCATGAATTCGATGCTGAGGTGATAAGGTTTAAAAAAGCAAATTTTAGGTGTCTGAATTTTTGCACTCAATGGGTGTGGGGAGCCTTGGTTTCTTAGAAGGAATTAATGGTTATTCACCTTAAGTAATGGAAAATTTAAGATCATGACAAGTTTGATTTTGTAAAGTATGTTTTGAAACGTTGAACAAGGAGTGGAAGGACCAATCTTCAAGATATACCCAATTCATAGTTTAGGGGGAGTCTTGTTAAAGCTCCTGCTACCAGGATTTTGAAGAAAAGGTTTAGAAAAGGAAATTGTGGTATGGAAGGTATCGGGTTTAAAAGTTTCGATTAAAAGGTATTTGGAGTAAGGAGAAAGTTTTGCATATCAAAGGGTCAAAAGAATTACTATAAAAAATTTATGAGTTAATTGTAATAATTACTTTAAAGTTAGATCGTGAAAAGAAAGTTTTGTCGGAAAATCCCTAAGCGTTGGGTCAGTCCGATCTTCATCAAGCGGTCCACGATCGCTCCACGTCTCGCTATCCGAATCCTGTAGGACTCTGGCCAAGCGCGTGTGAGCCTCGGTTTCGCGCTTTTCACGGGCGTCGAGGGGCTATTTATTGCGCCGCCACGGGTTGTGATCCCCACCTCGCGCCGCACCAGCAGTACACGCCACGTCCGCGCAACGCCGCCGCCTGCGCCGCCACGAGCTTCGCCGAAGTCCCAAACCATCCGCCGTGATTCTTTGACCCGCTCGCGTCGTCGCCGTCCATCCTCCGCTTAAATGCCAGATGCTTGCCGTCGGACTCGGCCTTATCGCGCTACGTCGGCCGGAGCATCACCGCCGCGTCGTTGGAGGACCCACAACGCCCATGCCAGCCGTCGTCGTTTTCGTCTCGGTGAAGCCGAGCCGCTTGTAGCGTCGCCGCCAGTCGAGCTTCCTGGCCGTCCGATCACGCATCAACGACTGGATTCCGCCGTCGCCTTTGAAGCGATAAACCCAACTTCTAACCTCAACCGTTAGAATGCAGATCCGAGGCGGTAGTAGTGCCGCGTCGCTATTCCTTTGTCTTGGCGTGGACGCCGACAACACGGGCCCCTACGTCGATGTCGCCTTGCCGCCGCAGGTGCACGTGCAGACACGAGATCGCGACAAACCGACGGGCCCACTCGGCCGCCGCCGCACC
Source organism: Guadua angustifolia (assembly GCA_036346375.1). Classification (NCBI taxonomy): domain Eukaryota; kingdom Viridiplantae; phylum Streptophyta; class Magnoliopsida; order Poales; family Poaceae; genus Guadua; species Guadua angustifolia. The sequence goes on from CM070509.1 coordinate 18,334,625, forward strand.
GTGCGTGTGGCGTCACCGTTGACGTCATCTTGGCGTCCGGTGGGACCCACTGTCGGCGGATGGCGAGCCTTCGGCGTCCACGATGGCGTCATGCTACTGCGTCGGCGCAGGGCGGTCGGGAATGGCGTCGGCAAGGCTCGTGTCACTCTGAGGTGGCGACACGTGTCAAAGATGGCAATAAGTAGTTTCGAAAAGAAAATATTTATTTAATTCGGAATATTGATTTTAAATATATTTTGAAACTTCAAATGCTTATAACTTTTCGTTTTAACTCCGATTTGAGTGATTCCAATTCCTATAAATTTGTAAAATTGTGATCTTTCTGTTTATGAATTTTATTTGAATTTTTAGCACTGTTTGTCTACTGTTTATTTATTTTATTGTTTTGTGTTTACGATACGCGTAGGCGTTGAAATGCGAAGGTTTCGAGGAGAAGTTGACCTGAGAGCAAGCTCGGAGCGAGAATCGATGCTTTTGAAGGCAAGTTGTGTTTGATCATGTTGAACCTATCATAGAAAAATTATTTGATTTAATTTATTGCATGCTAATTTAGTAAAATTGGTTTGAATGAATTTTGGGATTAGTTAAATGCCTAGTTCTTTGTATGCCACCTTGTCGTATATAATTGTAGGCCATGAATCATTTGTCACCCTAGGTTGTGGATTAATAGTTGGACATTAATTATTGGCCAACATGGGTTGAGTAGGAACCGTAAGTAGTATGCTTAGCTCTTGCCACGTGGAAATTTCATGATTTTGGAATACTAAAGTTAATATTGACTTAATGAGATATGGAATGTATTTTGTGAATGAGACATGTGTTATTGAGTTGATGATGGCACGTGGTGCAATGGTAAAAAACCGGTGGGAAAATGATTTAGGCCGGGGCATGTGGCAAGATTGTTTACGGTGGGCCAAGAGTGGCAATCTGGCGATCGTATTTGGTTTTATTGGTTTGGATATTTAAGGTCATTCTTGGTTAGTCTTGCCTCTACGACTAAGGACTTAACCTTGCGAGCATTTGAATTGAGTCTTTCATACAACCACAAGCTCCGTAATGGGACGGACCTAGTGAGTAAACTGGGAAATCTATTCTTTGATCTTTGTCGTGGTGGTGTGGAGCAGGAGGAGGCGGGTGACAACTCACATGGCGCAGAGAGGGAGCCACTGGTGTGTAACCAGTCCCTCCGGTGTTGTTGAAACCTTACGCAGGCGATCTTTGGGTTTAGACGAAACTTTGGAAAGAGCTTTATTACGGTTATTTGCCTTGGTGGTATTTGACAGTATCTTGTGGGTAAAGTGTATAACCTCTGCGAGTGTACAACCTATTCGAATAGCCGTGCTCATGGTATTGAGCATCGCTCGTGATTCTGATCAAGGGTTAGATTTTCATGAAAATGACTTGTTTATGGAAAATGCTTGGGTTGGTGATGATGAATTTGACTTAGGATGAAAAAATGATTTACAATTGAAATGTTTGTAAAGCTACTATTCCTACTACTGATTCTTGCTTTGCAAATTACTAATGTTTATCTTGAATCTTTGTCTGCACATGAACCATAGCCTACCCTTTGTACTAAACCATGCATGTAGCCTATTAGCATTGCATTACATGCATGACTTCTTTGAGTGCTCAAAGTACTCACCCACAACAACACAACTTCAGTTGAAGAAGAAGCAACCCCTGCTCGGGAGGAGGAGTACAGGGAGGCCAGATTTAACTAGGCGAGCCCGATCGGTTACTGTGGCAAATTGGTTGGCGCCACGAGTTTATTTTGATTCATGCATTTGAATATTTTAATAAGTCTTACATACCTGCAATATTGTCTTTGTAACTTGACCATAAGGTCAATCAACTAGTTTGAGTATTTAATTAAAGTACTTATTATTTAGTTGGTTATGTCTCGTGATATGTACCAATGTTGAGGCTGTAGTGCACTAGCGCGATCTGGACTAGTCTTTGAATACAAGAGGGTCGGATTTGCATATTCGGGTCCGACATTTAAAATACTCACACTTGCCAACAACAAATCATCGGTTGAGGAGTCTACATCAGCTCTTGAGGTAGTAGCGGAAGAAGAGCGAATGTTTAGAAGCTGCGAGTTGTTATCAACCTTACGAGGCATAGTCATGTAAGTTCGACCATAAGAATTTTCAATGATTACCAATTAATGAATGAAGTCTTTTATTTATGTTTCCGCTAGGTATGATTGTAATATTAATCTATGTTGAGCTTTGTGTGTACTAGCGTAATCCTAAACTAGTGTAATATACGCAGAAAAATCTGGATTTGCATATTTAAGTCCCGGCGAAGACTTGAGGAGGAAGAGGCGTTAGATTCAATTTGGTGGGAAGGGGTGGCCGTATTTGTTTCTTAACAGTTAAGTAGGGGTTACAAGACCGTTATATTGGGCATCGATGGTTGATATTAATCGAGATAGTTTGGATGGAATTTGAGTAAAATTGGAGAGGAGTTTGGGCCTCGGAAGAAGCGTTGGACGTTGGCCTTGTAGGCCCACCTTTTAACACTCAAACTTGGAAGGTTTTGTCCTTTTAATTGTATCTTGATACTTTTCCCTCCTCTTTTACATTTTTTCGAATCGAGGGGCCATCTTTTCATTTTGTTAAGCTTTGGTTGGTTCTTAGACTCCAATTTAACACATGGAGAAATCGAGTATACTAACAATTTAAGGCCATGAATTCAATGTATCGAAGTTTCTCACGATCTACAAACAATAGGGTTGTATTAGAGCAATCTCCTCGATTTGGAGGTCTAAAAATTCCACAATAATTTTTAATTAGAAAAAGGCAAAATTCTTAGAATATGTATGTATGTATGTATGTATGTATGTATGTATGTATGTATGTATGTATGTATGTACACTATTTCTCATATCTGAGTAGAATAGGATATTCTACTAGCCCCATTCATGCTAGTCCGATCGAATCCTCTTACCCGGCCGGTCGAGCCACGCCCAGTGTAATGTGATTTATATGGGCCCTGAATGGAATATGATCCTAAAAGGCCATTTAGATATCATGATTTTAATGCCCTATTTGTATAGTGTGCGTGGAAGTTACGGGGATTTCTACTATATTCACATCATTTTTATAGTAACTTCCATTTTACTTGCATTTTTTTTAATTTTATTCTTCGTTTCATTTGGCAGTGTGATATGCCAAATGATTTGCGATCAGTTAAAAATTTGTTGTACTCGAATGGTCTTTGGACAGCAGAGATTCTTGTGATTAACATATAGTAAACTGAAGTTTTATTTTTTGTAATTTTTCTCGTTCGAAATAATAAATAGTGTTAAAACGTATTAATTTTAACATTAAGATAGCAAAAAGTTTTCTTTTCTTTATCCAAGCCGATATCGCCATAGTCTTGACAACTACATTGTTGTTGGAAGTAAATTTTTTAGTCATTTGCCTATGATCTTACCATCGATCGTTGGCTAAAACAAATAAGAATTTATTCCTTTTGATAGTTTTTAATATCTGAGGATATAAATTTTCACTATCTGTTTATATTGATTTTACCATAAATACCCAATGAGTTTTTTAGTGAGAGTAAAATCATTATGTTGATGTCGTTGTTAGAAAACATTTGGTAAAACCTATTGTAAATGAGAGCTTACAATAAGAAAGTTATAGCTAAATATAAGGTAACAAGTTTAGGTGTACAAATTACGGGTCAAATTTTCTATTCGATTGGACATACTGATGTGAGTTGGTCATTATTACATCTTGTTCGATATAATATAACTTTATTTACTACATATAGTTACGAATGATTCCGTTAGATCTTCATGAGTTGTGTAGTAATAATTTATGCATTTGGTAGTAATGTATTATGCACTTTCGGTAGTAAAGTATAGCTAGATCTGGCACTATACATAATTGTTAGCGTTGGTGAATGTTATAAGGCCTATGGGCTTTAGGCCCATTTATCAAAAACATAGTAGTATATAGCATGAATGACTTAGATTTTAGTCCCACATCGCCCATAAAGGTTCATCTTTACCTATTTATATACCCAAATTTTGAGAAGTCATTCGATTAGAGTGATATGTGTAATGTTAGTAAAAGTAGGGCTATGTTTGTAGGCCCCACTTTGTAATGTGCTGGTGGTGTTGGGCTCAGGCACCTTAACCTTTAACACTATGATTATTTTTTCTGTTTTTGGCCACACGTGCTTGAGCCACCGCCATGACCTTGGTATTGGCTTCATCATTGGATTTAAACTTTACTATCTTTGGACAATGTTCTTACTATCATGTTCAGTAACGTTTACTTTTCGTATAATCATAACATTACATTTTTTCCTTGTTAATATTTTTACTTCCTCGGTATATAGTTTTCACTATTTTTTTATTGATTTTATGATTAGTTCTGCTTGAGTTTATTAGCGTGAGTTATATCATTATGTTGATGTCATTAACACAATTTGTTGGTAAAAACCATTTGTAAATTGGAGGTGCCAATAAGAAAGTTATAGCTAAATAAATGGTACAATTTTCTAGTCGGTTGGGCACACTTGGAGGGGGTCGATATTACTAGCCGTATACTATAATATAACTTTATTTAATACATATAGTTACGAATAATTCGTTCGGGTTCACAATATGTGTAGTAACTATTTATGTATCGGTAGTAATGTATTATGCTCTCAGTAGTAAAGTAGAGCTAGGTACTAGCGACATACGAATGTGTTAGCGTCGATGAATGTTATAAAGTGATGGGCTTTAGGCCCATTTTTGAAACCATCATAGTATACTGTATGGATGGCAGATTTTAGTCCTAGCGCTTGCGAGAGATTCATCCTTACTGTTTATATACCCAAATTGTGAGAAGTCGCTTAATCAGAGTGATACGTGTAATGTTAGTAAGGGTAGGGCTATGTCCAGTAGGCCCCACTGCTTTTTGTCTTAGGTGGTATTGGACTCGGACACCTTACCTTTAACACCACGATCACTTTTTGTTTTTTTTTTTGGCCACATGTGCTTGAGCCACCGCCACGGTTTGGACATCGGCTTCAGCGTTGGATGAATGCTTTCTTCTTTGGACTATGTTCTTACTATCATGTTCGATGCGTTTACTATCTCGCATGGCTATAACATAATAATTTTTCCCTATTGATATTTTTTACTTTCCACAAGATATCACAGTTTTCACCATATGTTTATATTGATTTTACAATTAGTTCTGCTCGAGTTTATTAGCATCGTTATATTGTTATCTTGATGTCGTTGACAACAAACTTTTGGTAAAACCATTAAATAAATCAGATATGCCAATAAAAAGTTATAGCTAAATAAATGGTACCAAGATTCATGTACAAATTAAATGTCGATTTTCTAGTCGGTTGGGCACACATGGGCCAGTTGATCGATATTACTAGTTAAATGCGATATAATTTATAGAGCAAGGTTTTCCACATGCTGTGTAGTAACATATTACACTCTCGTTAGTAATGTATAATGTTCTCAGTAGCATGATTTGTAAGTAAACTTTTCTGTATTTTGATTATGATTTTAAGTAAACAAAAGTTATGTATTTAGTAAAATGTGTTCAAATGTTTTTATTTGAACATGAAGTTAGTAAATTGGGAGGTACGTTATAGTAAACAGAAGTTATTTAGATATTAAGGTAATCTTTTCATATGTTAGACAGTTTGTCAAACATTATTATTTGTGTTTGAGATAGCATAATGATTTTTCGAAAAGTTGCCTTAGGTTTCATCAATCGTCGCGTCGTTTTGTTTCCCTCATACAATACATATTCTCTACTTTAATTCCGTCCAGGTATGTAGTAAACAGAAGTTATGTAGATAGTAATTTTGAATATTCTCATTAGTAAAATATGATTTTACACATACAGTGACATTTGTTTTTGTTTGTAGTATTTTTTTGTTCATTTTTCGGTCTTGATGGTAATTATTACAGTGATGTCATATTATTCCTTATGTAAGCGGTTCATCTGTGTGGTTAGTTTTTAATATTTTTAAAAACAAATCTTATCACTATGTTTCAATAACTTGCCTTGGTTTCACGACAAACATGGCGTCACCTCCGCTTCTTTTATTATTTATTACATACTCTCTCTATGGTGGGTCCAAACAAAAGCACTCATCATTTAGTTGTATTCGATGCAACTTTCTTTGAGCGACTTACTCCTTCTCTCTCCTTAACGGCTACATCGATGTTTTCTTCCGTTATTCAATCAATATGCATTACTAGCAAGGTTAGCACTACATGTCGATTATATTCGCATTTTTATGTTAGGATATGGATCGATTAGTATGTCGATAATACCTCTTTTTTCTACATATCATATGTAAAGTAATTTTGAAGTAATTATGAAATTTTTTTAATTATCTTTGTAGATGAGGACCTCGGGTAATGCTCCCTCAAAGGTGAAGACAATCGTTGAAATGGCAATGCCAAACTTGCAATGCAGATTAAATGCGGATGAAACACAACCTATTTCTAAGTTTTACCCAGATACAAAAAAAACTGAACCTGTCTCTCATCCAAAACAGTCTGGAAGGAAGAGGAAAGTTTTGTCGATGAGTGATTCATCTTCCGACGAAGAATTTTTCGCCCCACCAAATAAGAAGACAAAGCGATCATTTTCATGCTCCTCTGTTTCTGCTACGAGTAAGGATGTTGATGTTGTGAAGATCGCCCAGGTAAACATGCGATCGAAATTAAGTAGATATGAAGTAGTACTAGTATTTTTTCTTAGACATAGTTCGCATTATTTTAGCACATGCATATGGTTTGTATTTTTAAATATCATATATAGTAATTTCTCATGCAATATGTGGTTAAATATTTGATATTTCTTAGTATCGCTCATATGTTGCTTTTGCGATGAATGATGTACTACTAGCTGGATGATTGCCCAGGTAAACATTTCGCTTAGTATTCATTATATAGTGATTATCTGCATTTTAAAACATATGAGCATTAGTATTTTATTGGTACTAGTATACATATAATGCACATGTTGTAGGTTAAATAGTAAAATTAGATTGTTAGCAGTAACAATTGCTTTTTTGTTATTTGCATGGAAAAATTGTTGGCCACATGCAGATGCACACCTGCCCTGATTGTATCAACAATCGACAAGCTCACAGTTAATCAGCACAGGGAGATTTGCAAGCATGGATTTGAGGAACCGTTGAAATTTAAGCTAGAGTGCTTGGAGAGCAGAGACCTCCTTTGCTTTTTGATGGATAGAATAAACCCAGCGGACATGATAATTCATGTCGGTGGTGGAAAAAGCTTACCCATAGCGCCAAAATCAGTCAAGTCGCGTACTAGGGCTCCCTTGCGGTGGAAGGATGCACCTATTGTTATCGCCCGGCAAAGCACAAACCGAGCTTGCAAAATTGAAGAGCTTGCTTGGTGTGCCTCATGGTAGTGAAGTCGGGGCGTAGAACTACGAGAATCTACACTATTTTAAATCGGCTTAGATTATTTTAAATCGGCAAAAAGACCGACGTAAATAATTAAGTAATTTCGTCGGTTAGGCATGACCGACAGAAATTACAATTATTTTCGTCGGTATCTTTGTCAAAACCGACGAAAATAATTGAATCACCGCGTCCGAGGAATTCAAAATTTATTTTAGACTATTTTAAATGGGTCTAAGTCAACGAAAATAGAACACATGATATTTTAAATCGGCTGAACAAGCGAAAAAACTCCATGGGCGGCGATTTCGGCCAGCCGGCATAAAGGAGGAGTTGTGGATGCCAAAGCGCGCTTCGCTCTCCGCCAAACGCATAAGCGAGATCGTCGAAAAAAGGGTTAAACCTAGCGCGTCGTCTCCACGCACCTCCGCAGCTCCGCCTCCCACGGATGCGGCCTTGATCCCGCGCCATGCCTCCCCCGTTAAATCCTGCGTCGCGCCGTCCCTTCCTCGGCGCCTGCGGCGCCGCGCTCTCCGGCGCCGCCGCGGCCCGCACCTTCCTCGAAGCGCCGGGTCCCGCCGTCTCCTCCTCGTCGGCTTCCTCTGCTACATTGCAGGCGCAGATACTCACTCGGGCGCCTCCCCCCGAGCATCTCCCTCTCGCGGATGGGGCCCGACTCGACGCCTACTGACCCCACAGGTGCAATCCTGCGCTTCGATCCGATCGATCTGCGGCAGTCAGATCCCTTTTAGAGCGATTGGTGTGATCTCGTGCTAGGAATTGCGACTAGTTACGTGTGACCGAGTAACCACGCTCGCTGCGCGTTGCTCTCGAGGTTGTGAGGATGAGATCGAGATAGTGATTCTATGTGAATTCTTTGTGATAGCATGCCGTATTCGTGATGAGGAGAATACCATCGAGTGGTTTATCTGGTTTTGAATCGGTGCCTAATAAGTGGAATTGGAAACCTTTCCTTGGTAGTTGATATCTAGGCCCTGTTCCTACTTCTTAGTTCAAAGGCCTATTTTGAGCAACTTATTGTTAGTTCAAGTGCAATTTAGCTGTTCTACGCTTAGGCTGTGCTGTTTCACCTAATATTGTCATGTTTGATGCCATTTCCATCTAGAGGTTGTTAGTTGCTTAGAGGTATTTTTGAAGCGAAATTAGTTGCTTAGAGGTATAGAAGATGGATTTTGACTCAGGGCAGTGTTGAGTGGTGCAGCCTTCCATAAACTTGGGATGTTCGAGACTTGAGAGTTTACAGGTTGGTCGACTTGCAATCTTGCATTTGTGCAGATAGCCACAATCTCTTGGTGAACTTTGCTTGACTCAGTGAGATCTTGTGTTCACTAGGTGTGGAACCATGACCTTTTTAGAATTTAGTCATGACTTGGGAACTGAAATACTAAATGCTTATCCAGAATGTTCATTTGACAAAACCATAAAAAAAACATGCGTAATTTGTAGTTCCTCTATTTTTTTTAGCAAATGAGGCCATACTAGTGATAACTTACTAGCACATTTTTGCTCTATATTTTTAGCAAATGAGGCCATACTGGCTATAATTTACTAGCACATTTTTCATTGTGTGTTCCACCAAAGTTGAGTATATGTACACCTTGTATCATTACATTGATTTGGATGGGGGTTTACACATGGACTTCTATCCAACTATCTTCCTAGCAAGTCTTAAAAACAGTATATACACGATGCACACATGGTTCTTAAATATTTGATGAAGTAGAGAAGGCTTGTCAAAATCATGCCACAACACCAGAACATTGTATTTATGTCAAATCGTCTATTTTTATTTTTAAAATATAGTAATATACTTGACAATCTGATACAGATGTCTAGAGTCTTGTGCAGCACAGCATGATGCTTATGTTGAGCTAATTATGCCCTTTGGAATATCTTGGTGACCTTTGCGGATCGTATCACGAAAGCACATCTGTTGGCCTACACTAAATTCTTCCATGGTTGTATTATCACAAGGTCATTGGTGTTTCATACTTTTTCTCTTTGTTGAAGGAGAGGCAAAACCATTTGTTACATCAGTTCTTGAATCTATTAGGGTAAATAAGTCTCTCTATGTCCTTTCACCGTGTGACTTTTGCATGATCTAGTTCTTACTTTCGTGTCTCTATTCTAGGGTGTAAAAGTTATTTTCAGAACTAAAAACTGAAAGAGAAACAGGACAAAAGGTATGGTGATATCTTTGAGCAGTTGTTTGAGCTTCTTTTTACTAACAAACCTAGTTCATGCAAATATTTCAAGTTTGGTTGCAATTCAATTCTTGTAAATAAAACACTTCTTTAACAAGATATAGATAAGAAATGCATTGATAAATCTTGATACTATTGCTTAAAAATGATTTGGTTAGAGGTATAGTAAAGAACTAAATATGTCAAGTTACTTGCTTCTATTACAATGTTGTTGGTTGAACTTTTCCTTTGGATTGAAGCATGCTCAAGTATTGTTGTTGGTTGGAACCTATATTCATTTTCCTTGTGCTAGTGAGCCATTTATATCTTGCTAACAATTTTGTTGCTGTATATTGATGATGTTGGGGTTGTACCATTCTTGAACTTACATGACCTGTGTGTGCACAACAAATTCTGCAGAATCCTTGGGAGCATATAAACTTCTCAAGTCTGCCAAGATTCATCTTGATTCCTTCTTATCGGTCTTCGTATTCTCGCTTGCATGATGAGCTCTACCACAATTGTAGGAACCACAAAATTTCCTTACGAATCATTCTCAAGAAAGAATATGGCTCGATCCATGACCTTTTGATTGAAATTATCTTATGTGTGTTTGCTTGCGGTTGCATTGAGCTCGGGAGAAACTAACTTTGTCGATGGAGGGGTCGTTGCAGTGACAAGAACTTTGCCAACATGGTCAGGATGGTGTTGTTCTGCCATACCAAGCGTGGAAAGAAAAATCTGCAAGAACTTTGCCAACATGAAGGATTTGTAAGTAATGTGGCATCTGAATATTGAGTTCGAACCATGCAAGATTAGTACTAGTAGTGTCTATTCCATTCTCTCTATTCTATCTACAGTAACAAGTAGCATCTGCTCTATGTATAGTGCTTCATGTCTTGAACTTAATAAACATAGGTCTTGTGCTTTTTTGATGCAGAGAAATCTAGTTCTTGATTTCACAATAATATAGAGATCAAGGGATAACTTGTTTGCTGCGAACTAATGCAAGAAGCTTTTCATTTCTTTGAAAGGGTTTTTTATATATTTTTTCATATTTTTTAAAATTTAAAATATTTTTATATTTTTTAAATTTAAAAATACTATTTTCGTCGGCCCCTCGGAAGCGAAAAATATTTAGCATTTTCATTTTTTTAATTTAAAATACCGAAAATAGCATTTTCATATTTTTAAAAATTTAAAATATTATTTTAAATCGGCCAAGGCCGAGCAAAATAAACTACCGAACGGCCGAACAGGAGGGGCGACCACTATTTTTAGGTCGATCGCTCTAGAAAGCGAAAATACTATATTTCGTCAACATAATTTAAATCGCCATATTTTAATTAGGTAAAATAGCTATTTTAAATCGGTTTTGGCCGACGAAAATAGTTGCGATTCCTGTAGTGAGAGAGGTTGATGTCCAGAATTGAAAAAAGGGAACCAACAGCTTGACATTGAGATGTTTCTTCCTTATTTTGTTCAACAAGTTGCTTTTCTCAGGGACGGTGAACCACATCACCAATAAGGAGGCAGTGTTAATGAAAGAAATGGAGGATTTTTGCAGGATTGATTGGTGCAAAGCGATAGTCAACGATCTTAGGATTGCTGTAATGAACTGTAACAAGAAAAAGGAAACATCCATTAAATCAATTAGTGGATGTGTTTTTCTTTTTGCTTGTGAGTATTAATTGATTTACAAGTTTTATCCTGCTAGTTGTTAGATGTAGTAAATTTAATTTTAGCAGTTAGTAATATATTTTTTTGACAGTAGTAATTATGTGTTTACAGATTTATTACCCAGACAAGTTGAGGATTGTTCACAACATCGAAGCTGTTGACACTCCTTGTGCTACTCACTATACGACTGCCCTCGTTGACAAGTTAGTGGGGGCTGATAGGATGATTAATCGTCGTGGTGTAGACAGCTTTGGAAAGCTCAGTATGAGTGCTATGTTTAAAAAATTACAAGAAAATAATTTTTTTATAGTAAATATAACAATTTTTTTGGTTTATTCTTTTCAGGAACATGGAGGGTACATGCTATTTGTCTATTGCTGTTTCTCATGCAAGTTCGCATGAGAATATACCCATTTCTTCTCTTGCTCATCAGTTTCCCAGCCTGCTGTCAATGCTTGGCGACTCTCTTCGATCTTCAAAAATCAACAGATCCAAGCTGCAGCAGCTACGGCTGCACTGAAAAAATTTGTTGATGAATCATCGAGTGCTATCAGGCAGATCAACAAAGCCCAAAGAAAGGTTGAGACTGCCCAGACAGAGGTTGTTCGTGTGCTACGTGTGATAATGGCGCCAATTGATCAACCTGCCAAACGAAGGAAGTCAGAACGTAATAAGAGTGCTCTGGATGTCATTCGCGTTCATGAATCAACAAACCATGTTGATGAAAGGCCAAGTGGTCGAACGCAACAAGGTAGAGTTTACAGTATTTAAGTGTATGAATTGAATCTACATGAAGTAATTTCTCTTTTACCATAAACAAATTTTTTCATATTTGTAAACAGTAGAAGAGGTAGCAATAGATAAAGTTGTTGCAAGCCCTAGTGCTCCACATCCTCAGGATTCACGCGATGCTGATGGCGCCAGATATGTCCTGGCTTGTACATTCTTCATAGCTTCACACAACTTTATCGAGGATCCAAAGCAATAAGGTAGAGTTTTCAGTTTTTATGTCTATGAAATGAATCAACATGAAGTAATTTCTCTTTTGCGGTAACCAAATTTTTTCGTTTTGTAAACAGTCAAAGAGGTAGCAACATACATTGTTGTTGTAAGGCTTAGTGCTCCACGTCCTCAAGATATGCGCGATGCTGATGGTGCCATATATGTCCTAGCTTCTACATTCTTCACAACTTCGCAAGGCTTAATCGAGGATCCAACGCAATAAGGTAGAGTTTTTAGTTTTTATTTGTATTGTCGGGACCCGAATTCACCAATTCAAACCCACTGTGTTTACCACACTAGTCACTGGATCAACGCTAATGCACACAGCTTAATGTTGGCAAGTATCACATCAAACACAGCGATAAGAATAATAAGACTCCATTTATTGATATAACTAAATGTATGATCTTATGATCAACTTACATTATTCAGCCACGCAGGGCTAGACTGAAAATAAATACTAAGACAAATGCAGCAAAAAAAAGTAGAAAACGCTGGTGACTCATCAGTTCATCACAGGCGACTGACAAGGCTTAGGCCTAGTGACTCGTATCCACCTGGAACTCTTCCTCCAACAAGGGTGATGACTCATCAACTATTGATTTGTTGGTGATGGCAAGGATGAGTACAAAAGCACTCAATACGTTGTGCACAAAATGCAATCTAATATAGCTAGCTATATGTAAGACTTATATATTCTAAAGGAATGGCTAACATGGCTTACTTGCAGTAAAGTAATATTTATGAACAAGTACAATAAATAGATTGAAAAGGCAGTAAAACAAATAACAGTAATAGATAGATTCAATATTTCTTAAGTAAACCAAGTTTCTAACCCTAAGTCAAGTTTAATCCTTCCACATGGCAACTTGCTATCCCATTCAATTTTTTAGTTTATTAACTAACCCTTGACTGTAAATCTTGAGCTATGCTCAATACCGTGAGCACGACTATCCGAATAGATTTACACTCTGCAGAAATTATGCACTTTACTCACATGATACAACCATACACCACACAGACGAGTGATCATAACAAAACCTTTACAATGCCTTGCCTTAACCCAGTATTACCCGCTGAGGTTTCAACACTGAAGGGTTAAACCACCACAACAGGGCCCCCCTCTTGTGCCATGTGAGTTCATCCATGAACCCGGACTCACACCACCACAAGCAGTACTAAAGCTAAGACATTGAAAATTAGTCAGTTAGGCTGCCCCATAACAGACATGTAGTTGCATGATTGATTCAGGTCAAAAGCTCACAAGGTTAAGTCCTTAGGGTGATCAAAGTAAGACTTTCACATACCCTCTGCCCATCGGGCCCACCTTGGCACACCTGCCCCTTGCCACTTGCTTCGATCTAAGTGATTACCCACCCAGTTAATTACCAAGCACCACGTGCTATCCACAAGTCAACATCGTTGCGTGACCTCCCTCGTCACCACAACTCAATCTCATTGTGTGACCACACATGACACACAAGTTCATATCCTTATTCCATATTCCATTAGTCAAGATTAATAATCAATGATTAAGTACATGTGATGACGTGGCATGACTAAGCAATCTAATACGATCTAACCATCCCATGTTGACTTTAATATTAATCAACTATAGTGAACCAATCTAAGGTGATTAAATAGATCATGGCATACAAATGTCAAGGTAGGGTATAGATCAAAAGGTATGTTAGCTAATTCCCAATCTAAATTGAAAATATTTGTACACATGAAATAATATGCAATATTGTAAAGCAAATAGCAACTTTGTAAACATGGGTTCAACATGATCAAAGCACAACTTGTCTTGGCAAAGGTCCTGGTCATATTTTGGAAGTTAATCTTGAGTTGCCAAATCCTCCTCCGATGAGTCGCACAACTCAACGTCTACGCGAATTGAGAGAGCAAATAAAGTCCAAAAATCAAATAAAATCCACCATTAGATAGATCTTAATTTTACAAATTTTTAGAAATTTGAATCATCTCAATTGGCGTTCGTATGAAGGAGAACGAGCTCTCGAAAAATTCAAAAATCATAAAAATTAGAAAATTGAGAAAATAAAAAATATCCAAATTTTTTTTATAAAAGAAAACCGATTTATTACGTCATACTAACGTCATCACCGAACCGAACAAATCAGACACTTACACGTGGCTCGGCATTGTCTTTGTGGACTCGATGCACCATCTGTGCCGCCCCGCGAGACCGAGGCATCAGGTAGCGCACCGCCGATGCCATTCTTGACATCACCGCGCCGTGTTGACTCCTAATTGATCTGATCCAAGTTACGATCTGGTCCACACGGTGTAGATCCAACGGCCACTGATCATACTCCTACGCGACGCACAATCCAGAGCGTCCACCTTCGATCAAATAGTCACAAGCGACGATGACTCCAGAGGCTATGCGGCTCAATCTCGACCGTTCATGAAGATCGAATGGCTACGCTTACCCGAGCCGATTACTATTTGATGTGGTGATGTGGATTGATCTCGTCCGCTGGCGGCAGATTCGACGGCTAACAGCTCCCGATCCCGACGATGGCGGCACGGCGACGCGGTTTCACCACTCCTGCCTCCTGGGGACGACGACTTCGGACACGGCGAAGCGGAGATCTCCGGTGACCAAAAAGCGGTGGAGCAGATGCAGTACGATGCGAGGGTTCTAGATCTGGGGTCGATGTGGTGGAGGAAGGTCTCGATGGCAGTGAAAATGCGGCGAAAAGCTTCGCAGACTCCAGCAAGCTCGTGCGGCTTCTCTGGTGCTTCCTCAGTGACAATGCTTCAGGCGAAGGGCAAGGCGAGCTCTGGTGATCCTCGGGGTGTGGGCAGCGGCTTAAATAGCCGCCTCGACCGACGCGTACAGCTTGGAGATTCCAACTGACGTGGCAGCGCACCGGATCCGGACTCTGTTGCCTTATCGGAGACAATGCAATCGTGACCATCCACGCTTCAACACGAATAGCCACGATTCGCGATGACACGGCTTGATCCGACCCAATCTCGATAGACTAACGGCCCGGATTGATAGAGTCCTGCACCGATACGCATCAATCCTCACTATCCGATCCAAATCCACCGACTGAGCTCTGAAGATGACATTTCCTATAGCGATCAATCCTGAGCGTTCATAGTAGATCCAATGGTCGCCTTCATTAGAGTTTTACAGCCACACGCGGACGATCTTGGCCGTTCGATGCGACATCAACGGCCACGGGCGATGCTTCTAGAAACTAGGCTCACGAACCGCACAGCACATGGGCCACGAGAGAACAGTGCTAGTTCATGCTGATTTTCTAGGGTTTTTGATTTAAAATAATTAGAGAAATTAGTTTATTTTATTTTAGGCAATAAAAACACCAGAAAAAATCCAAGAAAAATCTCAAAAATACTTTGAGATATTTTAGATTCAAATAAAATATTTTTGGCAAAACTTTATTTAAATTTTATCTTTATTTAATTAGTTTTCAACAAAAGGCTAATATACTTAATATAAAATAATTCAAATAAATCTCAGAAAAATCCAATAAATCCAGAAAATTCACAAAACTCACAAATTGCAATAAAACACTATTATTAATAATAAAAGCAAATTTTGGGATGTTACATGTATGAATTGAATCAACATGAAGTAATTTCTTTCTTGCCGTAACCAATTTTTTTTTCATATTTGTGAACAGTCAAAGTGGTTAGGATCAATAATATTATAAGCGCTATTGAAGATGATGCCATTCCAAAGATCCATCATGATGCTAAGGACATGAATAAGGCTTCGCCCAATACCACTGACCATCAGGTTATTTCATTGTAACATCCCAAAATTCGATGCTAGTAATATATAAATGTTTGAAATGATTTTTGGTTTGTATTTGAGTTTGAATACTTTCCTAATTTTTCTAGATTTTCTAAAATTCCCAAAAACATATCAAATAACCCAAATACGGGTTATAAAATGTTCTCAATTACAACAAACTCTGGAATAAATTGTTTAAACGCTAAATGCTCTCAAATTCATCTCTGAAAAGTTTCACAAAACTTTAACTCCTTTATTAGTTATTAGAAAAATCAAAACTAGCAAATTAAAATCTGTCACAGTATCATTTTTAGAATTATATAAAAATAATTAGACAAGATATTGACATGAAAATTTTATAGTATCATTCTCATAATACTAGAATCATCTAGTAAATTTTTCATAATATTTTGATACAATTTGTTACCTTTATAAAATCAAAAATAGAGAGGCCAATAGTCAAACAGTCAGTTTGTCAGAATTTTGTAAAAATCCTCGAGTTAGATATGAAGTTGAAATTTTTATATACTAATATTAGCTCAGCAGATCCTTCCTCAAAAAGTTTAAAACTTTTCACCTAACTTTAGATGCTCAATCAAACCCAAAGCCGTTAGGCGGTCAAGAATTCAGCAAAATGGTTTTTAATCCTTTCTTTTGCAACTCTCTGCCATGTGGGCCCCTCTTGCCAGCCTTGGCACCCATTGGCTTCCCTGGCCCACTGTCAGCCACAACAAGGCCGTGGCCCCACCTACCAGCATCTCAATGCATTTTCACTCTTTTCTGGTAAAAGACTCCACCCATTTGGTTCGGTACTCTCGCTGTGGTAGTCTGGATCGAATAAGCGATAGTACTAGTCGAAAGAAAAACCAGAAAATGCACCATTCTAGAAAACAACTACCGACCACTAGGGCCGGTACTACCACTCCTACAGTAGTACCGCCCTAAGTGGGTTGGTAGTACCGGCCTAAGGGAACCTCCAAAACATACACTTCAGTAAAATGACTACTGGCCTCTGGAGTCGGTACTACCACACCAGTGGCAGTACCGCTCTAGAAGGTTGGTAGTGCCAGCTAGGAAAAACCCCAAAAACACCCCTCTCTATCAAATAACTACTAGCCTCTTGAGCCTGTACTACCGCCCTTGCAGTAGTACCGCTCCTAGATGGTTGATAGCGCTGACAAAACAAATTTTTAGAGAGGACTTTAAAGGATTTTCGAGAAATGCACAAGACAAAAGTATGAGCATGAATTTGAGCCATTTACATTTCAAGATACTAACCAAAGGTCCCTCTTAATAGTATGTGAAGGATTGGAATGGCGAACAGAGGGGGGTGAATGGTCGCAATCAAATTTTTCCACACACAGTATTCCAAAAGACTAACACCAAAAGATCGCCCAAAAAAGGTGGAGGTTCTTGAGAGAGAAAGCTGGTAGTACCCTTCAGGAGTAGGTGAGAGTACCAGAACCAAAAAGTTCCTCACAAACAGAAGCCTCAACCCAGAACAAGAATCAAAAGAACTTTTGATCGGCTAAACAAACTTCATAGAAATTTGGTAGATGAGATCTTGGTTTACTAAGAAACTTGATTCCCGAACCGATCACTGAGATTGATTTCAAAGATTCGACCTTTCTGTTCGAGAAGAAAGAACATTTTGAGAAAAGCAGAAAGAACAGGGAATTTGGTGAAAGGCTTGCTCTTGATTTAGAAAAGCAAAAAGATCTGGGAAGTTTAAACACATCAAGCTAGGGGCGCACAGAAGTGAAATACAAGATCGGTCAACTCAAGAGCATAAAAGCGCAAGAGAAAGAATGCATATGGAGAAGAATCAACTTGCATGAAGTAAATTTAAGTAACTTAAATTCGATAACTTGCATAAAGTAAATGACGAAGGTAAAATGCAAGTATTGAAATCTTTGATATGTATTTTGTATTCCTGGAAGGGAGGTTACACAGCCACACACACAAAAGTGGGCAAAGCTCAACAGAGCACTAAAAAACCTCTAAAACCCTTTTGGGATCCCTCTCCCCTTTTTTTCAGGAAGGCAACCCCTCAACACATATTTATATAACTCTCGGGCCACCTACTACCACCCTTAGATGCAGCCCTCAACCCTAGAGTCTCATCCAAGGGCTAGGAACAGCCCACTCACACTGCCTGCAAGGGGAAACCCTAAACCCGCTAACATAGGGCTTTTCTTGCATGGCTCTCAAAGCATACTAGTAGACCCGCTATTCCTATCAACTAGACTGTACACCAACAGTCCTCATTGATCCTCGCAGCATCTAGCTAGTATTTGCTCCTTTCCTTGCCTTCTTGGCTTGCATGAACTCCGTCTCAGGTCATCTTCCGGCGATCTCCCAACAGATTACGGACCTCGGCCTTTTCGCCTAGCCCGTCAACTTCCGCCTCACCATGACCTAGCACTGACGTCTTGCAACCATCAAAGACAAGGAAACCTTTCACATAGCAATGCCCACAATCATATCTACTGACTATCTCAAAATAGTCAAACACAACTTAACCACAACCAGTCGGCAAACCCATAAACTCTAACCTACTCGGCATGCCACAAGTCTGACCACTCGGTAAATCACCTGGTTAACCACTCGGTTAACCACCAAATGCCCTAAGGACGACTACCAGCGCCCCAAAGAATATTCTTAGAAACTTATACATGGCTACTTTACTGAGTCCTTGCCAAACCTTTTGCCTGCATCAGAGTACTCAACCAAGAAGGAAACCTATCAAGAAGCTAAAAGCACCGCCGCAAGGATTGGAGGCACTCGGCCTTTACCAAAGGAAGAAAACCAGTCAAAAAGCTAGACACACTTAGTAAAGACAGGAACCACTCGGAACACAGTACTTAGCAAAGAAACCAGTCGGAAAGCTAGAGGAACTCAACAAGGGTTGGCAGCACTCGGCACTTAGTACTCAGCCAAGGAAGAAAACCAGTCGAAAAGCTTGACGCACTCAGCAAAGAAACACGACTTGGTTGAGAACTTATCAAAATGCTTTAAGACAAATTTAACTCGAATCAACCTTTCAATCTAGTTACCTACTCATCGGATCAACTTTTAATCTAATCAATTACTCATCACACAAAGGTATAGACCTCCACATGGTCTTTCAGTACAACACCTAGATTAGCAACCCGATCTTTTCTCCTAACACCTAGATCGGCAAAAATTTAGAAATGGGTCCTTACATCTTATACATTGGTATTTGTTTAATGTTCCAATTTCCTTAAAGCTCAATGATTTCACCTCTTCATAGGACCAACCTAATTTTTATAATCTCAAGAAAAATTGTTAGTCCTTAAAATATGATTGTCATTAATTGCCAAAACCAAACACAAAATTTTGGAGCTAAGATGCTTCAAAGGTACAAAACGATCAAGAAAGCCGAAGCCATCATGGTGAAACGGTCATGGATATGTGGCGCGCCAAGTGACTTAGGCCTGTTTGCAAGTAAGGACGGTTCGGGGAGTCCGAACACGTGAGAGGCTTGGCGGCAAATCATTGAGTCCACATGGAAGGTAACAAAGCATGGGCGATACTTCGAGATGAAGAAAAAGACTGGTCATAGAGCAAATTTGTAATTTGTCCATTACCAGAGATCGAGATGGTTTGAAAAATAGCGGCGGTAGCCCAAGTGGTTTAGGTCAAGCCAAAGAGGACATGGACGCGAATTCAGGCTAATGGAGCCATTTGAAGCGTCATGGAGTAAGCCGCTTTAAAAAGCATGTGTGTGAGTGTATAAAACCCGTTATGTGTTAGGTTAGGGGGTTAGCCTATATAAATATAAATGCTATCTACTTGTATAACTAGGTTAGGATTACCTCCTCTATATAAGGATTTGAGATGTAGAAGGAGGCAAGCTCTAGGAGAATGATTAGGGTTTTCACAAGATTTTGGTGTTCTTTTGTGTGAGTGCTTTGGAGAATTTTGCCCTCTTTGGAGAGGCTTTGTAATCATCTCTTTTAAACTGAAATAAAAATCAAATACATACTCAAGATCTTGTTCTTGTTTTGATCTTCTTTCTTGATTTTTGATCTCTTTTCTTGGTTTGTTTCACTGTTGATCGTGTGTTACTAAGGATGAATGATTTATGGATGAATCCTTTGTAGATCATATTCTAATTATCTAGGCAAGCTCGCTCATGATTATCAAAAAATTTCTCAAGATACTGGTTTTTGACTTGAGAAGAAATGATTCATGTAGATCGTGTTCTTAAGTATTTGAGGGTTTGTTCCTTAATGTTCTTGCTTGTTGTGACTTGTCAGAGATTAGGGTGAAGATTTGTATTTCACCCTTTTTGGTGCAATCTTTGCTAAATTTGAAAAAGGTTATAACTTTGACATTAATCTTTGGGATTGATGGTTGGAATATGTTCTTGATATCTGTAGAAAGGTGTATGCAGAGTTTCACAGGATTTAGACTAGTAGACCAAAAGTTACACCGATTCTTGGTTTTAAAGTCATGCCAATTTTTCTGTTTATCACTGATTTTACTGATCACCTGTAATCTTTGGATCTGATAGCACGATAACACCGGGTAACACCCTAGGCTGATTTTCTTTGAAAATTAATTTTTCGTTCCTCTTTGATGATGTGAGATTTTCTGTGATTCTTTTAGGGAAAAAAATTGTTGTTGATCATTTACCCCTCTCTGATCGCAATTTTCGGTCCTTCAGTGAGAATCGAACAATTTTCTGCAAATTTCTTGTGAAATTCTAATGTTTTAAACGGGATCTAAGTGTATTTTCGGCAGAGGTGGAGGCTGACTAGACAGGCACAGGAAAATGTATAGACTCCCTACATGATGTCATATAACACACATTGGAACTCCATTATTTTTGCTAAAGTTGCACAAGTAGATACGACCAATCCAAGTGCGTAAGATCGCTACAGATTTTCACAAGATCGATTGTAGTGGAGATGAAGCCGCAAAAAGTGGCGCTGAAAGATCAGTTACTCCAAGAAGATTCAACCGGCTGCACACACTATATACTGACGTCTGAAGGCTCCTTTCCCATAATATTTGTATTCACTCCCTCAACTTCATGCATCTCTGGCTCCTTTACTCTCGTCGCAACAGTGCAAATAGGTCAGGCCTAAGCCGGCATGGCATGAAGCAGGCACGAAGTGCGTATAGACCGTGTCTGGGGTTGCTAAGGCGCGTCAGGCCAGCACTGCATGGCATAGCAGGCACAATAGGCCATCACGGCCTGGTACAGTTCAAGCACGAAGCACGATGAACCTGACTCGGAACAACGCCCACCTCTAGTAGCCATTGTCAAATATGTAATATTTTTCTCTTCATTGATTTGCATAAATATTTAATTGTCTTGTTGTAAAGACATTTCGTATTCAGAATGATGAACACATATGCAGTAATGTCTCAGGATTACGATTTAGGGTTAAGTGTTTCAGAGACATCGATCTGCAAAGCAATTATTGCCGTTGTGCATTACAGGAATAAGCGTATTAGTACAATTGAGGCACATCTCTCTCTCCATTAGCCCACCTCGTGCTCGTGATTTATGTGTTTATTAGCCTGCCAATTGCTTTCTTAGTGCATTAGATTACAGGAATAAGCGTATTAGTACAGCCGAGCACATTTCACTCCATTAGCCCACCTCGTGCTCGTGATTTATGTGTTTAACAGCCTGACAATTGCATTTTTAGTGGATTAGAGGTAAGCGATCAAGATGCTCAATTTTTGCATCCCCACTTATCATGAATAGTTATCGTTTTATATATAGGTATAGTCAAATTTTTGAAACTTTAATTGTTAATATATTTTAAATATTTAAACTAGATACATGAAAATCATATGTGTAGATTTGTCTCGAAAATTACTTCCATAATATTAAGTTTTTATTAAATTTGAATGCACCTATGGCAATACTTACATCGACCAATCATCCAAATCTCGTTTTCCTCGGGTCTAATTAAGTTCCCGGAAAAGGTCTGGGCCTCTGGGGAAGTGTAATGAGAAAGCAGCAATTTAAATGATCACCAATTTATGTATATAGTTACTACACCGTGTTTTGGCACCATTAGTTTTTAAGGGCCTGTTTGGTAGAGCTCTAGATTCCAGGTTCACCTGAAATTTGAAATTTGTAGACTAAAATAAAGTAAATTAAGTTTATATTTTTGGTCTAAAATGTAAACAAGAAGATTTATCTAAACACTCTTAATGTACTCACAGCTTCAGCTTCACGAATCTGGGGAAACTAGAATTTTCAGCTTCATCAAATTCACGAATCTGGAGAAACTGAATCCCTACCAAACATACCCTAAGAATGGAACAGTTGGCTAGCATAGTCATCGTCTCTCGGCTCACAGTCCTACGTGATCAAATCTTGAAAATTACAGTGGGAATCTACCGAAATAACTTATATATGTAAAATATGGTTATCGGCGTATTTCGCTGGATAGGACCCTGTCAACGGACAGGGTTTCTCCCAGGACGGAGAATAAGGTTCAGTAGAGGGCGTCTTCGCGGTCGGAAACCCTAATGGCTCTCGCTTGAGGAACCCCGGGGATCAACAGATCAAAGAACACATCGATGTACCCAGGTTCGGGCCTCCAGTGTGGGTAATAGCCCTACGTCTTACTAGATTTTTGTTGATGAAATATGGAGATGGTTACAATGCTTTTTTCAGTTTGTTCTCCTTCTCTTTTCTTTCTAAGTCTTGGTCTTTTTTCTTGGTCCTCAGGCCGTCCCTTCTCAGATCTGATCCCCTTCTCTCATGCACCAGAGCTCCCTTATATAGACTGGGCTAGCTCGGGCAGGTGAGAAGATGACATCATACTGATCTATGATTCATTTATTACACCCATCACTGTAGTCCTGTCTCCCAAGCCTCATTTAATGTCGCTGTGTGGTTTCGCTCGGTCCGTCCGGGATGTGACTTTCTGCGGCGGGTTAGGTGTGAGGCGTCTGAGGGATGGGCCATCGTCGTGTCGACAGTAGAACTCTTCGCAATCAATGGCTCGACACGATTGTGTCGAAGGAAGAGATTTCGAGGTGAAGCCTCCTTCTCATCCTTTTGGTTGCCCTCGTGGCTTGGAGAGTGGGGCACGACCGCCCTTTGCTTCCGCCCGAGCCACCACGCGAGGCGAAGGCCTTGATGAGAAGGCTGATCGCCCACACCGCCGCCCGAGCGTCCGTGGGCTGATCGCTTGCGGCGAGAGGGCTGATCACCCGCTTTGCCGTACCCGAGTCCGATCCGTGGTCTTACTTATCTGCGGCGGAGAGGGTACCCTGGTGTAAATCGCAAGCAGTAGCCGGGTCCGTCGTGGAGCAGCAACTAGTTTCTTTTTGGCCACATTTAATGTCGGTGCGTTCCTGGATGGACCCACCATTTCTGAGCATGCAACTGTCTCGGTCCTCCCCTATTATGCCGATTTTTCTCAGGACCCGAAACGTCGCGTACTTTTGCCCTTCTCGTGAACCGTCTGTGTGAGGGGCTTATATATACGCGCACCCATGACCAGCGGTTCACGCTCTTTCTAATTCCTGCGCACTTTGCTCTTTGGCCTTTCAACTTCCCTGTCTAAAGCCTTTGCTCTTGCTCCAATGACGCAACCCTTTCCATCTTCTTCCGTTGACAGGGAGAGGGTGGCGATGCTCTCCAAAATCGCGCCCAAGGGTTCCCTTCACCTTTGCCATGGAACCCTCGCGCCACGAAGCCAACCCAGGGAGATTGTCATCTTCGCCTGGGGACTACTGGCAGGCCTGGTGCCGCCCTTTTCTGAATTCGTCTTCACTGTCCTCCACTTCTACGAAATCCATCATCTTCATCTTACTCCCAACTCTATTCTCATTCTCTCCACCTTTGCGTACCTCCGCGAAATGTTCACAGGGGTAATGCCCAACCTTCCTCTCTTCCTCTACTTTTACATCCCAGCGGCTCCTCCGCGGCGGGATCGCGAGAGTCGCCATGTTCATCTCATGACAGGTTGGCCCCGCTACATTCCTCGGTAGAAGTCTAACTGGAAGTCGTGGCGGAGCGACTGGCTCTACGCCGGCGACGACAACAGGGTCGATGCTCTCGGGATGCCTGGCGTGCCGGCAGAAGCTCGCAAGAGTTGGAGCTCGCCCGTCGAGGAGACGGTGGAACTTCTGGCGATGGCAGCCCGCATCAACCGTTTGTGAGGCGCTAGGCTTTGATCGAGGTGCTTTGGTAGTCAGGACTTCATAGCCCGGAGGATCAGTCCCCTTCGTTGTCATGCTCGCCCTGCATGGTAGTACACGGGTGATGACGACATGACCCGCACGCACCCGGGCCGTAAGTTCTTATTCTTCTCATGAATATGTGTTTTCTTTTGTGGTCGCCATCAACCAACAATCTTGTCTTCCTTTTTTTCGCTAGGCGCAGGGAACTTGGAAGGCCCTACCATCTCCAAATGGCTGGCCGGACTACTCCCGCCAATTCCAAGCGTCCCGGATTTCCAGCAGGAACTTTAGCTTTCTGCGATCTGGAATTACGCGGGCGCTGGCAAATCATCAAAATTGTTCCCAGCCATGGACTCCACCGGCCCTTCGGTGCTGCCGGCCCGCGGTCCCTTGGTGATCAGAGACTCGGCCCCAACCGACGATCGGAGCATAGGCAAACGGTCGTGCGCTCTATACGCCTCGGGTGCGGACCCCAAGAGGCCCCGCACCGAGGACCGGACTCCTGCTGCCACCGACTCTGTCGCTCCTCAAAGCGCGCCCGGAGTGGTGGGATTTTCATCCGGCGATAGCGTCGCCGCCCACTCGTGGCTGCTCCACAGGCGCCAACTCCTCAAACGGCACCGACCCTTAGTGAGCAAACTCAGCGACACCAAGGGTTGTGCCACCGCCCACCGAGGCGGGCTCACGCTTCCGGTGGCCTACTTCATCTTCCGGTCACCTCCAAGGGTGGCTCCTCAAGGCGCTCCGGCCAAGCCAATGCCCATGGCATAGCGGATCTGCAGTGACTTCTGCGCGGGCCACACAGCGCCTCAAAGTGGCCCAAGTGGACGTCGTCGGCGCCCGGCCTCATACCCACCCGGCCGTGTAGTCCTTCTGCCGCGCCTCGGCTTGGGTCTTGTTGCTTCCCGAACTTAGCGGCCTGCGCCTCCTCGGGCGCCCTCCTCACGGCAACCATCAAGTGCGCAGTCGAGGATGTTATAGCGGATGGTGGCACTCTGCGAGGCAGGCACAAGAGAGGGGCGGCTTCTTGGCCGGAGAGGCGACTAGGGCCACCTGCTCGGGCGGTAGCGAGAGAGGCTTGGCTTGAGCGGTGGATGAGCTGCCGCCGCGATGCACAACCTCGCCGTCATGCTCAGACCAGACTTCTGCGAAGCGCATGGCGAGGTGCTTGGAGCCTCTGGGGGTAGACCTTCGTGAGCCGCTCAAGCCCTCGTTTGCGATGCATGCCATGGCGTCACTGGTCATTGGCGCTCGGCTGCCGCTTCTTGCCTGGTTACTCCTCCCGAGAGTTGGGCGGGAAGTCGCGGTCGCCACCTCGATGTTTGTGCTAGCGTGCTATGCGGTAGTGGCGCCTCCTTCGATCCGATGGCGTCGTGGCGGCATTGAAGAGCGAGGCCGGCAGCGTAGCGTGCGAGGCGGAGGAGCACGTCATCGGGCCGTGATGGAGAGACCGGACCTCGGCAGCGAAGTGGCGGCAGAAGTCGAGGTCGGCGAGCACATCAAGTTACCAGCGACAAGCGATGGCTGGACCGCTTTCCTTGTTTTCTTCATTTCTTCTTTTTCTTGTTTTGCCTTTACGTATGCAAAAACTATCTTAGTAATCACAATGAAATTAGCACCTTTTGGCTTTACGTATGTTTATTTGATTGTATTCATTACGTGTTTACTTGACCCCCATAAATCAAAGCGATCATTACTGGCTTGCAACTGCGTCTGATCTCGAGCGTTTAAATTAGGCGGTGCTTTGGCACTTCATCTGCGATTGCATGCAGCCGCTGCAAACACAAGTAGACATTACGCAGGGCACGCGGGAAATAGGCTAAAAGAATATAAACCCCCGCGCGGGGTTGTCATGGACCCTTTCCTTTTGGAACTTAAGCCCTTGTGATTTTTCTCGGAACCAGACCGCGGTGCTGCGTGTCAAGGTAGCGGGTTCCCAGGAGTGGTTTTGGGCCTGCGGTGTTTGCGGTGGCAACCCGAGGTGCGCTAGCCACTTTGAAGCACCGTGCTGCACTCGCCCCCTGGTCGCCCGTCCCTGCCCGACGTGAACATCGGGTGTTACCGCATATCAACAAGGAGCCGCTAAATTATCGGTACCAATGACACGCACGCCAAATACTACCCATCGGGGCACAAGTAGGAAAGACAAATAGAGTCTTAAGTTTTTGCGTGTGGTTGTCACTGGCCCATGCCCCTTCGGAACTTAGATCCTAGTGATCTCTTGGAACCGGAACCACAAGATTCAACGCCAAGGCAAAAGCTTGAGTCCCGGGGGTGGTTTTAGGCCAGCGGTGTCCGCGGTGACAACCCGAGGTGTGCTAGCCGCATTTGGACACCGTGCCAAACTCATGCTTTGGTCGCCCGTGCTTGCGGAAACGACACGAGCAGCTGGCGTTTCCTTTATCGACCGAGTCGTCAGATTCTGGCGCCCATGACAACCACACAATTCGACCCTAACGAGCGCCGTCTGAAAAATGATTGATAATACACAATGCAATCAACTTATCTTGATCATAGGCCGTCGCTAGTCGGCTCTCAGAAGGAGAGTTCCTCCCCTAGCCGGTCGAGGCGAGCAGCCTGACACTTACAACCTCTCATGGGTAGAACTTCCGCAACAACTCCAAGTTGTGGGAGTTCGCCCGACTCTTAGCCATCCTCGTTGGCCAAGCTGGACCACCGGTCGGTGGCTGAGACCACCTTAAAGGGCCCTCCACAGAGACAATTTGTTCAGCCAGGCATGCACCTAAGTCTGCATAGAACCAGTGCGCCCCTTTGCCGATGTTCTCTCATGGACCGGGTGGCGTGGTACCGCTGAGACTTCTTGGTATCGAGCGCACGCAAGAGCCGCCTTTGTCGCGCACCTCCTCGAAGGTTGACTTCCTCTCCGCGGTGGTCTTCTTGGCCTTCCTCGCTGAGCAACCGAGATCTTGTGAGGTGAGGCACACTTCAGACGGAAGGACGGTTTACGTGCCGTGAACTAGGAAGAAAGGTGTTTCTCGGTCGCTGGTGAGGTGTGGTTTGAAGTGACCACAACATAGCCGGGAGTTCTTCCGTCCACCAGGCCCCCCGCTTATGGAGCCGATCAAATACTCTAGTTTTAAGGCCCCTCAACACCAGCGCGTTGGCATGCTTCGCTTAGCCATTACTCCTTAGATGGGCCACCGAACGAAAGCATACCTTGGTGCCCATCTCATCACAAAACTCCAGGAATGCCGCGCTGGTGAATTGAGTGCTGTTGTCCGTGATGATGCAATTGGCGACTCCAAATCGGGTGAAGATTCCGTGCATGAACTTGTTAGCAGTGGAAGTCGTGATAGCACGTACTGCTTCGGCTTCAACCCACTTGGTAAACTTGTCGATGGCGACAAACAAATGGGTGAAGCCCCCTGTGGCCCGCAGGAATGGGCCCAGGATATCCAGCTCCCAGACTGCGAATGGCCAAGAGAGCAGGATGGTTTGCAGGGCTTGGCCTGGTCGGTGGATTTGCCTAGCGAAAAATTGGCATGCCATCTCTCGGCTGACTTGCAAGCATCACGGAGGCGATGGGCCAATAAAATCCATGGCAAAATGCTTTGCCGACCAGCGTCCGACTGGACATATGGCTCCCGCACATGCCTCCATGGATGTCGAGAGCAAATTGCTCCCTCTTCCCAAGTGATGCGCCGGAAGAATTCCGTTTCTACTCGAGCGATATAGGTCCCCACCTACCAGAGTATAGCACTTGGCCTTGCGTGCAATTTTCTCGGTTGGCGCATCATCGTCGGGGATCACTTGGTCCCACAGGAAGGCTAGGATAGGATCTATCCACTGCCCTTCCCGGCCAAGTGTGGTGATCATGTGGTGATCGCGGGGTACTCTGCTGGCCAAGCTTTTCCCGGTGCGCTGCAAATGACACCGCCGTCTTCCATCCGGCAAGGGGCTAAAGCGGTAGCCGCCCTTCCCTCCCACGAGCCGGAGGCATAGCAGCCACGCCGCCCTCCCCACTTTGAGTCGGAGGCCGTGGCAGGCTGCCTTGTCGTCCCCACCTTGAATAGAGGCGGCGGCGAGACGATCGCGTAAGTCTTTCTTCAAAGACCCGAGCAGAGGACAGCGATTTTGATAGCCTTGTTGTGAAAGTCCGTCGCCATATGGTTGTCCGTCGAGGATATGGATATATACCGATCCTTCAAAGTGGCGTTCCATCTTCGACGACCTCCGCCAATCTGTGACCATGGTGGGGTCGAACATTGAAATTCATTTTGTGCCTAATTGATGACCAGCGAAGTCGCCTTTGACTTAGGGCGGATGCCTAACGCAAGCAGCAGCCGAGCCCGCGATGAAGCCCTCATATTGGTGATGTTGTTGGTGGCCTTGAAGTTGAGGCGACCCGCGTCTTGGAGGATGTCACCAGTCGGGGAGACGAGGACAACTCCAGCCCGGCATTCTGAGCTGAAAAAGCTGTCAAGCGAGGTCCGGGGAAGGCTTAGAGCATCTCTGACCGAGAACAGAAGTCCATTGACAACAAACCGCCGCGACCGGCTTTTGATGGCGGTCGCGAGGTACAAACTTGAGGCGAAATTCCCCGGCTCCACCACGACCACTTAGCGACATGGCCTTGACTTCCCGGTTGTGGAGGATCTCTCGCAGAGGGTAGGCAATGACCACCGTGATCTCTCGCCACTGGAAGTAATGTCGCAGCTCCCTGGATCCCACCAGGATAGTGTACAACATCTTCTGTGCTTGCGGTTACCTGATCTCCGCCTCGTGTAGCACCTTGCTGATGTAGTAGACTGACTTATGGACACCCTCCCTCTCCACCACCAGCACCATGCTCACCACCACAGGGGTAGCAGCGATGTCTGAGAAAAGGTTAGCGAGGCTTAGGGGCAACGATCTTGGTGGGAAGGAAATCTTGTTTCAAGTCTTCAAATGCTCGTTGGGCCTCTTGATCCACTTTCGAAGTGGTTGGTCTTCTTCAGCGGCTTGAATAAGGGGAGCTTCTTTCTCCCAATCGGCGATAAATCGCTCGGGCGTTAGGTGACTAGCCGAACCTTGCATTTGCTTGAGCTGAAGCAGCGGCTTCATGTGCTCAATGGGCATTGCTATCTTGTCGAGATTGGCCCGATGCCCGTCGACCACGAGAATCCTACTTGACTTCGGAGAGACGCCCGAACACACATTTCTCGGGGTTGAGCTTCAGGCAATTCTTCGGAGGTTAGCGAAGGTTTCCTCCAGGTCTTCGATCAGTTCTTCGCTCTTCTTAACTTTCACAACCAAGTCATCGACGTATACCTCAAGATTTCGCCCTATCTGTGGACAGAAAGAAATATGCATGGCGTGTTGATAAGTAGAACCAGCATTTTTTAACCCAAAAGCCATTCTGATATAGCAATAAACACCCATTGGGTTTACAAAAGTGGTTTTTTCTTTGTCTTCTGCCGCCATGCTAATCTGGTGGTACACGAGATGCGCATCCGAACGGCCTGATGCTCGCACCTAGCGTCAAGTCGACAATGAGATTGATCGCGGCGGTAAGGATCCCAGGCGAGCCTTGTTGAGGTCGGTGAAGTCGACGCATATCCGCCACTTCCCGTTGGATTTCTTGATAAGCACAGGGTTGGCAAGCCACTCGGGGTGAGAGACTTTTCGGACAATTCCTGCAGACAACAGCTTCTCTACCTCCTCCCGAATGGCATCTTGCCGCTCTGGTGCCTATCTCCGGACCTTTTGCCGGACCGGGCGCACTCCTGGAAGCATTGCCAATCGGTGCTCGATCACCTCCCTGGGGACCCCCGTCATGTCGGACGGTTGCCAGTCAAACACGTCGGAGTTAGACCGAAGGAAGGTGGCCAGCGCGTCTTCCTATTTAGTCTTGAGGCTGCCAATGTTGGCCAGTCTTCGGGCTCGCGCCTCGCTCGAGACCACCTTAACCTCACCCGGCGGCCAGGGCAAAGGCCTGGTCTTCGTCTAGGGGCTCCAGAGAGCCGCATCGGTGGCCTTACAGAATGGTTACGACCGAGGGTCAATCGTGCTTGTGGCAGCGGCTTAAGGCTTCACTGTCCTGGATGGCCTTAGCACCAGCGTCGTAGGAAGTCATCAGATCCACGAACTTGCGGAGGCCGTCTTGGGGAGTCTGGATCTCGACTCCCCAAAGAATCGGAGGAGTGGACCTCCTCCTTGCTCCAAAGGTGAGAGTCATGGGAGGAGCCTTCATCCCTAGGAGCCATCTGCCTGTCACGGCCTTGCCCCTTGGCACGACGGCGCTGCAGGTGATTACGCAAATCATCGCCGCGCCACCGGTGATACTTCTCTAGATGAACCCTCAGGTCCTCGCGGCTCCCACGGGGCTGGGACCCGTGTCTTGTACACCCTTTCCTTTGCTCTGGCCCTCTTGGCGGGCGCTCCCTTCGAGGCGACTAGAAGCTTAGGTCGCGATCGGCCGCACCCTTGATCGAGTCTGGAAGTAATTACTTGATCGGTCGGGCATCATCTGGTGAGCCCGTCTGAGCCCGGCAATATCTCGAAACCCGCAGCGTGGCAGGGTGTCTCTTCACGAGTTCCACCGGTGGTCGGAGAGCGGAATGTATCGAGTTACAGGCGGAGTAGCGCCTCTATGCGCCCGTAGTCCCGAGCGGATGTTCGCGCGCCCGACACCACCACCTCCTGGAGAAGCGCGTGAATGATACCTTATGCGGCGAGTGTCGGGGCGTGTCACTGGCGACGCTGCTAGCCTCCGCCGCCTCGTTGTTGTGAGTGCGAACCGCCATCACAGTCTGCGGTCCTTCAAAACAGAAGGCAATGGGATCCGCGGGAGATGGTGGGTGAACCAACCACTAACCCCTACGGCGTGCCCACGGCGTATTACATCGAATAGGACCTGTCGTGACCGGGGTTTCTCCTAGGAGCGGAGAATAAGGTTCTCTGTGATCGGAAACCCTAATGGCTCTCGCTCGAGGACACAGGATCATCAGATCAAGAACACACCAAGCGTACCTGGTTGGGCCCCGATGTGGAGTATGACCCTCGTCTGCTAGATCTTTGTTGATGAAATATGGAGTCAGTTACAATGCTTTTTTCAGTTTGTTCTTCTTCTCTTTTCTTTCTAAGTCTTGTTTTTTTTTCTCGGTCCTCAGGCCGTCCCTTCTCGGATCCGATCCCCTTCTCTCATGCACCAGAGCTCCCTTATATAAGTAGGTGGCTCGAGACGGAGTGAAAAGTGACATCATCTTGATCTACGATTCATTTATTACACCCATCACTGTAGTCCTGTCCCTCAAGCCTTATTTAATGTTGCTGTGCGGCTTCGCCCGGGATGTGACTTTCCTGCGATGGCTTAGGTGTGAGGCGTCGGAGGATGGGCCATCGTCGTGTCGACAGTAGAACTCTTCGCAATCCTTGGCTCTAACACAAGCGTGTCATGGGAAGAGACTTGGTAAAGCCTCCTTCTCATCCTTTGGTTGCCAGCGTGGTGGGCTCGCCCGAACCGCCACGTGGGCCGTCGCCGCGTGAAGGGGCCCTGTCGCCCTTTGCTCGCCCGAGCCCCCCGTCAGGCCGTCGCCCGAGGAGAGAACTGTCGCGCTGCTGCTCGCGGCCACCACGTGGCGTCGCCGGAGAGGCTTGATCGCCACTTCTACTCGCCCGAGCCACCGTGGGCAGCGCGAAGCAGAAGAACTGATTATTCGCCTACTCACCGAGCGCGCGTGGGCGGCGCCCGGCGGAAGGGCCCTGTCGCCCGCTGCTTTCGCTAGGCGCCACGTGGGCGGCGCCCCGATGAAGAGGCTTGATCGCCGCTGCTCACTAGACCGCCCGTGGAGCGATCGCCCGGCGATAGGGGCACGATCGTCCTTTGCCCGCCACATGGTCTTACTGCTCTGCGGCGGAAAGGTACCACGGCATAAAAATCGCCGACAATGGTCAATGGAAATAAGGCTATGGTTAATTACGAGCCAAAAAATCGAGGTGATATACACGAGTTTGGAGTATCTAATGGTTGGCGTGTACTCCTCTCGTTTTTCAATGTTATTTTTAGAATCCATCTGATCAACATTCTAAAGCGTTGACCGTCAATATCACGTAAAATTATTTGGATTTGTTAGGGTGTTATGTTATAACTAGATTCATCATAATAAAATACTTTCATATAATTGTAGTTTTTATACTTTTCGTTATATCTTTGCGTTAGTTCTCGAATACAAATCATTCTAGCTTTCAAATTTTGTTTCTAAGTACATATCATTCTATCATTTTGAGATGATTTTTTACTATTTTTTCTTTCTATACCACTCCCTTTAGCTATATCCAATATCATTCACTACCATGGATAGAGTATACACCATCCAAATATATAATAAAGAAAGGTAAGTCTTTTATAGATGTACTTTGGTGGAAGTGTAAGAATCTAAAATAATATATATAAAAAGTAATAGTATGTGTATTAGATACAGTTAATGTCAAACACAAAAAGTAAAAAAAAAAGACGGTGTGTCGGTGTTAATAATACTAATTTGCACTGGTTAGTGAAGTGTTAATTAGGGGATTCATCGATCAGCAATGATAATTAACTAGTTGCATGCTAGCTAATCAAGCCATGCATTGGATTTGTCTTATCACGATGAAACGGTGATACATACGGGCGGCTTTTGCAAACATAGTGGCCCTTGCATTCATACAACCGCCGAAAAGCGAATGATACGTGTATGACTATATGTCATATTGCCATGCATGTTCTGATGTAGCCCTGCATTAGCAAAGCGAAGCTTAGCTAGAGCGCACTGCGCACCAGAATGGTTGGTTACTGCAATGCTGACCTCATCTCCAAGCGAACATGCAAGTGCACTATCTATTATACTTATACAAGTGATCATGATGCAAATAATACACAGAAAAACAAAAATAAGATAGATAAATTTTACATTAAAAACCTCTTCGAGAAAAAACACCGACACATGAAAGCAAATATCACTATACGAGAATAATATCTATAATGAGGATCTTTTCTCTCTTGCTCTATTATATGAACTACAAGTAAATATTTTAAGGGGTACATAAAGGACTACATATTAGTAGAACACTAAATTAGAGTAGAAAATAAATTCGTATCACACTCAAACTCAACAATCTTCACCTTAAGATGAATTCCTCCTATAGCCAAAATAAAATACGAATCTCCTTCAAGCATATCAGCATGAACACATTTTGCACTGAAAATCCAAACAACTAGTGAGTGATACTGTCGGTGTTTCGTATAACCGGCAAGTAAGTTTGTAAGTCAAGGGACCGCGTGTTCCCTCTTCTCGATGGTTGACTCAGGGAGCCCAAGATGTATACTAGTTCGGGCTGAATGTCCCTACGTCCAGTTCGTGGTGGTGGTTCTTATTGCTCGGGGTGTTGTGGACTACAAAGGATTACACGCGAGGACTGGGGACTGGCCCTTAGTGCTCATCCGAGTGAGGGAGCTCGGGAATGCTCGTCCGAGTGGAGGAGCCCGGAACTGAGCGTGAACATGTGAAGGTGAATCTAATAAGAATCGTCCCTTCCCTGGCGACCCTGCCTCCCTTTATATAGGCGGAGGGCGGAGTTACAGAATTTGGAGAAAAAGGTAGGGGTATACTCGCCCGAGTCGGTCTTGGTCTTAGTGATTAATGATTCTGTTTGTCCCAAGCCGGGTTAGTAGACCTAGCAGACAGTGTTCAGCAGGGAAGGTCTTGGCTGCCCTCTGTCACTTTGTCGAGATCTTGGCGTTGCTTCTGTGTGCTCTGGTACCACCTTGGGACGAGCGCGTCTCTCCAATGCTCGACATGGGGAGACGGCGCTTGACTTAGCGACCCCGGTTACCTGAGGAAGAGCCACTGCCTAAGTATGGTCGTCGTGTCCATGGGGCGGTGACTCGGCTGGAAGCCGGCCGCGGCGTGGAGAAGGTCGGCCGGTGAGGCCCGTTGAGCGCTTGACCCGATGGCCTGGTCGGAGCTTGAGGAGCGTCAGGCCAGGCGAGGGTGGAGCCTCTTGGGGCGCCCGGCCGAGGCTGGTCGGACCGCCTCTGGCGGACCGAGCAAAACCGAGGTCGCCGTGGTTCCTTGGGCCTAAATTTGGGCTTAGAAACGGATCATCTGGTGCTGACCAATATTAAGTGATAATCCCATCTGCGTGAGTCGGAGGCTTTGGTAATACCCTCTCCGGCATTGACGCTCGCCGCCAACCTTACCGCCATATCCTTATGATTGAGAGAGAGACGATCTTGAAATAGATGTATACTTTGCTGTGGGGTATCCCGGGTAGGAGTATTCATCGGTAGCCGGGGCGATCACGAAAACTCGTGCGTTCTGGCGGGCCGTCTTAACGGCGCAATTTGTTGGGCATGTACGGGGCCAGCTGGGTCGGTTGAACCCGACCAACTCGGTCGGGTGACTTCATCAAGCTGTGGCCTTTCCGGTGGTAACCCTCGGGCCCCTCGGCGGTCGGAGCTGGTCGGGGTTACCAATCAAAGAAGCGAGCGATCGAGGTATGTGAACTCGATCGATCCGGATCGATAAACATGCCTATTTGTTCTGCGGTAGCGTAGTCAGACCAGCTCGTCGATACAACTTTGGTGGGGTGCTCGGATGGGACGATGGGCCCGAGCCCCAGTGGTCGGAAGTCCGACCAAGCTGGGTCGGCGGTCTCGGCCGGGTCTTGTAGCGCGCCCGGTGGGTGTAACCCGAGCCCTCGGCGGGTCGAGGCCGCGTCGAGGTCACTTTGGTCGGGCGGTTTTGTCTTAGGTGAGCGGCCTTGGCGCTAGGATGTCCGAATGCCTCGGCGAGTTCGATTCCGAAGTACTCATT
The DNA here is from genome assembly GCA_036346375.1 of Guadua angustifolia. Lineage (NCBI taxonomy): Eukaryota > Viridiplantae > Streptophyta > Magnoliopsida > Poales > Poaceae > Guadua > Guadua angustifolia. The sequence goes on from CM070509.1 coordinate 18,369,709, forward strand.
TCGTCGTAGCTAGGCGTCGCCTTGAGTCGGTGTGAGCGACCAGCATATAAGCGAGTTTAAGTGTCGGCGCTAGTTTTCGTCGTAGCTAGATGTTGCCTTGGTGGCGTGGGCGACCAGCGCCTTGGCGAGTTTAAGTGTCCAGCGCTAGTTTTACGTCGTAGCTAGGCGTTGCCTTGGTTGGCGTGGGCGACCAACGCCTTAAGCGAGTTTAAGTGTCCGGCGCTAGTTTTACGTCGTAGCTAGAAGCGTTGCCTTGGTCGGCGTGGGCGACCAACGCATATGGCGAGTTTAAGTGTCCGGCGCTAGTTTTACATCGTAATGAAGCGTTGCCTTGGTGGCGTGGGCGACCAAACGCCTTATGGCGAGGTTTAAGTGCGGCGCTAGTTTTGCGTCGTAGCTTCGCGTGTTTGCGGCTGGTTTCTGCCGGAGCTAAGCGAAGCGTCCGAATCTGAAGTCCTCGTCTGGCGAGCTATCTGCGGGAGGAGTGGCGGCTGTCCGGTCCCATATCATACCATCGCGGTGTGGGACTGGAGGGTGAGCAAGTCGTGTTTACCAAGCGTAGGTTTGAACACCGTGCTCGTGGAGCTACAAGCGGGTTATCGAGTGGGCCACGAGATCATCACGATCTCCGGCGGATGATCCTCAGTATGTCGGTGTCCGACCGGCGAAGCGACCCATAAAAACCTTTCTTTACTCGTCTGATGCTCCGGACCCGAGCGTTCGTAACTTCGAACCTGATTATTTGCCACCTTCGTGGGAGCTCAGCGAAAGTTTGAAGTATGGTCTCGAAGCGAGTTAAAGCGATTAGGTCATCCGTGACCCAACTAGAGACCCAGGGGTTCGCCTGTGCTCGCCCTCACTCGTTTTGTCTTGCGGGCGATCTGAATCCGTTTGGTGGATTAGGACTTTGGAACGTGGCGCCGGATTGGAGTCTGGCGCGAGCTCTGAAACTCTCACCACCTCGAGGCGATATGGCACAGTGGACTTCGCATACTGCTTGCCCGGTCGGCTGGCGGAAGGCGATCGAGAGGTTGCTTGGCGTCTCGCCCGAGCGCGGTGCCTGGCGCCTCTGCTGGCATTTAATGCGCGTCTTGAGAATTAAATCTTGGCGAAATGATTGAAGCGTCGTCTCCTGTGGGCGTGGCGTGGTGGTCAGAGGACAAGCGGCCTTCATCCGAGGCGAGGTCCGCTTGACGTCGCCCGGTCGGTCTTGCGTTTGGTATTACTGTTTTGGTGAGTGTCATTCGCGCCTATAAACTTCGGCGTGGGCGCTCGGGCGAACCCATCGCGTTTGCCTTCATACGCTCATCTTCTCGCTGCGAAAGAGCAAAAAAAGCGAACTTTATCACCTTTCCACTTCTTGACCCTTTTTTGCTTCCATCAAAATGTCGTGGCGGAGTGCACCGCCCAATAACCGCAGCATAAAGCCTAGAGAGGAAGGGTTCCTCCCCAGGAGGTGCCTCTCGATGGAGAGTGCCGGCGGGGCGTGGAACTTCTAGGAGGATGGGGAGATCGTCGTCTTGGCCTCGTTTCTGGCCTTGGAGTTCGGACTCCCGCTTCATCTCTTCGTCCAGTGGGATGTTGCATTTCTCTGGGTGGAGGTGCATCACCTCAATCCCAGCGTGCTCCATATTGCAGCGTTCATGGCGTGTGTGCGTTCTGAGGATTGAGCCTCCTTTGGTATTGTAAGTACTTTTTCAGCCCGTGTGGAAAGACAAGGCGGGGCGCCACGCGTCCATGGGGTGCCGCCTGCAGCTACGCCTTGGCAGCAGCGGAGTACATCGACCTGAAGCTGCCGTCGTCAAACCGAGGGTGGCACTCCGAGTGGTTCTATGTTCGAGAACACGGAGGCAGCGCCCGACCTTTCAGGAGGCTCCCGGCGAAGGCCGAGTGGGCTTGGGGCCCGATCAAGGGAGAAAGAACAAGGTGGAGTTAATCGTCGGCGGATCAAAGCACGAAGGATCGGGATCGGCCGGTGATGTCGTCGTCGCAGCGCATTCATGAGGATGCGCGTCAGCCCCTCATGGAAAAGTCGCCCTATGTTCGATCTGAGGGCATCCGATCCTGTGAGGATAGTTCTTGTGAGCTTCGCCGCTGTCGGGCTTCGAGCCAGAGGTAGCCATAGTCTTTGGTCGGGGCGCCAGAGTGGCGGCGGATACCCCGAGCCTTTTTCGGCGGAGAACCCCCGAGCTTAGTAAGCGGTGATCCTCTTTTCCTTTTCTTGCTTCCTCTCGAATCCTCGGCGTGCTCCTGATCCGTGCCTTCGTGTTGCCCGGGGGTTGGGCGGGATGACCTCCGAGGCATTCTTGCCGGGGAGAAGGAAGCGAAGGGCTAAGGCCCGCAAAGCGTCCGGCTGCGAGGAGTCCTCCGCAAGAAGCGGAAGGAAAGAAGAGAAGAAGAAGAAAAAGGACAACCGTGGAGGACTAGCGAGGTGAGGAAGGTCTCAGGGCGACCATTGTTGTTACTTGGCGGCGCGCATCGGCGACCCATCTTGTGGATTGACCTTGGGTCGTGACCGCCATAGCCCAAATGAAGTTCTTGTGTGATCGCGCCCAGGCGTCCTGTCGGAAGTGCCCTCGAGCGGAGGGCGACTTGTCTCCGCGAGAGCTAGTGAAGAAGATCGGTTGGAGTTCCCTCGCCTGGCGGTGGCCTTGTTGAGGATGGCGGCTTGTGTGGAGCCCATCCTGCCGCCAGCGATGGTCAAGGTGCTAGACCTCGAGCTGCTTGCGCGGTAGAATTAGGACAGCCTTGAGAGAAGGCTCGAGTGGGGCCGTATGACAGAGCCACTGGCGCCTTAGCGTGGTCGGGGCCTCGTCGGAGGCGGAGGAAGGCGATGGAAGCTCCGCCGTTCTTTGCGGGACCCTGGCCGGCTTCTGCGTGATCGATGCTGATGCGATCCGCCGCTACGTCGCCCGAGGCCCGCGGAGAAGGCGGCCCACGTCGGACGTCGGAGTCGCGGATGGGCGTCGTGTAGCCCTCCACAAGCCCGAACGCCTTAACTGTCTTGACTGGCAGAGTCAGCAGGCCGGCATGGGCGGATTCGTGTTGGGCGACAAAGGCGGAGGGCAGGGGCATGGTGGCCTTCTCAAAGCGCTTCGGCGAATCGAGGCTCGGGTGAGTCGGTCCGGGAGGTCTCGCTCGTATGAATCCTGTAAGCGTTGGGCCTTCGTCCGAGGTGACACTTGGACCATCAAGGTGAGCCAAAACGACCCGGCCCGACTTCCAAAGCTTTAGCGGTCGGCGGGAGCCTCATAGTCGCCCATGTCTTCTGCGAGGCGAAGGTCCGTCGGTGGAAAAATCGAGGCTCCTCCGGATCTTGCATGGCGGAGAGGGCGGTGGCGGAGAAGGCGACGTCTGCTCTCCGAGCTACCGCGCCTGAAAGCCACAGGGTGTGTGAACGAGGAGGCGGAGGGTCCGTCGGGAGGCTGGAAGCGATCTTCAAGGTGTTGGTGGAGGCGTCGAGATAACCAAGTCCCGAGCGAGGATACTCGAGCTCGAGTCTCTCTGGCGGCAAATAGCACCAGGCGCCGTGCCGCCGCCGAAGGCTGCAGCGGTCGGGCGATCCGCCTCCGGGAAGGTTAAACTCCACGAGGAGGATGCAGCGCATGTCGGGAGGCGGACGGGGACCGAGGAGGATCTTGGTCGGGCGGTCTCAGCGGTTGGTGAGCAAACCAACCCTAGCTCGATTCTCCGTGATCGCGGATCGTGGGCATGCTTTTGACATTGTTTTGATCGCGAGTTGCGAGCATCTTGATGATGCCGTGGAAGTATGGTCGGCGGTGGAGGAGTCTTGACAGCGGCGGTCCGTCGTCATGGCGATGTACTGACGGAGAAAGGGCTGGCGAGCAGGATATCCGTCGAAGCGGCTGCGAGTGATGGCCTCTTCAGCGGTCGGTCGGAGGTCTACCTCGAGATGTTGAGCCGCCGTCTGAGGTCAAGCTTCGGTTACCACCGCGTTGGCCCACGTCTGGAACACGCCCGAGTGTTCGATGGCGTGGGAAGCGAGCTCGGGGCCTGTTGGCGCTTCGTTTTCGTCGTCTCGATCTGGCAGTATTGACCTGCCGCCGTCGGCGGTGGGGTTACCGTGGATCGGACCAACGAGAAGTCGATAGCTCGAACGGATCGACCCGCATGCGTGATGATCGCCCGGTCGGATATCTCCTGAGCATCCTCCGCAGGGAGCGGGAAGAAAGTTAGATATTTTGATTTTGTGATGAAATAACCGTCATGTAATGAGCGAAGTTTGTTTGAGTGTTTTGGCGGTCAGGCGTTCAGTAGAGTCGACTTTATCTTCGAATTTCGGGGGTACGAACATTTGTGGCCGTACCTTTAGGAACGCGGGGGTTGTGCAAGCGTGGTCGTTATGTTACCATTTTTGGAGAAAGCCAAAAAAGAAAAAATGGGGACCTAAGGAACAAAAAGCGTTAAGCTTGTACTCAACACGAGAAAAGGAATGTTCTGCCAAGCTATGGACCGTACCACGTGGGCACTTCATATTACGCAAAAGCACTACTTCAGCGACCATAGCATTTGGGGCGTGAAGCAAGTAGTACTTGGGTCGAGAGGGTTCTTGCTAGGGAGAACCGAGGTAGCGGTAGAGTCACCCAACCGTGTGGGTGTAGGAACTTAAGTATGGATGGCTCGACTACACTCACGCGGGGAGAGGTGTTCCCGACCAATAACGGATCGCCGGGACGGGCACTTCCTTTTACTGTAAGCGCTACTTGACGAAGTAGGCTGTGAGGCGTGGAGTCGTTAGCATTTGGGTGGAAAGGGTTACCGCTAGGGAGGACCGAATAGCTAGTCGGGTCACCGACCCGTGTATGTGTGTGAACCTGAAGCCCCCGAGCGGTGCGTGGGGACCAAGCTCGTGGTCGCTACGCAATGCTTGAACTCGGAGGGATAGGAGATTCGTGCGGGAATGAGGAAAAGTTTTAGGGATAGAGTTGCCTTAACTTTTGTTCCACGTGATGGAGAGTCGTGGTTGTGAGCCTGCTTTCGGTCCTCGCCGGGCAGTTGAACCATGAGCCCCCTGCCACCTCGGGACGGCCACGGCCCTTCCAGGCCTTCCTTCCCTGTGTCGATGCGGTCGTTCCGGCCCAGGAGCCGAAACCGAAGAGCCGTACTGCGCTTGGCCCGAAGTGGTGTCCTCCCTCCCCCTGGCGTCCCATTGCATTTTAATGCGTCGTGGGATTTTAATGCGATGTGGCAGGAGTCGAAAGGGCATGTCTTGTTCGCAGGGCGAGTTAATCGCTTTCTTGTTGCTGCATAGCGATGCTGCAGACGCTCCGCCACCCCTACTCATCTGACAAGGCGGGGAGGCGACTACGTCTAGCTATTTGCCCTTGCCTCTGCCTCTGCACTTCTTACGTAGCGCGAGAGTGGCTCTTACATTTGAGCGCCCGGATAGCGGCGATAGCGATAATAGGAGGCAAGCAAGCGAGGCGGCAGCAGGGGCCGGGTCCCGCGCCAAAAGGTCTCGTCTGCAAATGCAGTCCTCCGGCGCTTCTGACGAAGCGAGTGTCGCCCTCGATGGTCTTCCGCATCAGGGACCCCTTCGCGGGGTGAGTTCCTTTGCTTGGTGCCGGGATGGCTTTGATTCTGCCTCGCTGACAATGGGCTTTTTGCTTCTTCGTTCCAGTGCTTACGGTTGAGTCGAACCCGACCGCAAGCCGCACCCTTGAGGCTGCCGGTGGGGAGAGCGGCGCGGCGCAGAGCCGCCTCCGCGTTCCCCGAACCGCCTCGGGTGGTCCGTCGGGGACGAGGCGGACCACGTCCACTGTGGCGCGGATGGGCCTCTCTGTGCCTCAAGCCCTGCAGACCGCCGCCAGAGGCGGAGGTGTCGTGGCAGCGGGCTCGGGCCGAGCCAGCGAGGAGCTCTCCAAAGCGTGAGGCGGAGGTGCAGCGGGCCCTAGAGGCCGCCGGGAAGAGCTTCGCCAAAAGCCAGCGATGGTATTTGGCGCCGCGTCTTCTGGCGAGGAGAGAAGAGTTGGCCTAGATGCATCGAGAGCGTTGTACCCGTGCGATGACCTTATGAGCGTGCTCGGCTGGTCTTGAAAGTATGGCGGGGGCTTAAGGCGGCTGGGGGTGGAGCTGCAGGAGCCATTGGACCGTACTGAGCTGCAGTACGCCTTTGGCCTCTCACGGGCGGCCAATGCCCTGGCCGACCTACCACGCGCCTCTGTGGCGTTCCATTCGAGAGGCGAGGTTAAATCGTTGGCGTGGCGAGTGCGTGTTAGCTGCTGCGCCCGTAACGCGCCTGCTCGACCGATCGCGACGTCGCGCGAAGTCGGCGCCACGAACCAGTCTTAGCGAGCAAGTGCGGCCGTGGCGGAGAAGGTGGCGGGGAGCTTAGCACGGTGCCGTGGCAGCGACACTTTGAGGATGAGACGACTTATTTGGATGAGCCTCTAGGGGCGTAGCGTGTCTAACTTTTGCTTCTCGGCGGTGTAATGTATGTACATTTGTGGATTTTCTGAATTTAGCGGATATTTCGCATTTCCTTCTGTGATGAACACCGGTCAAGCGACCATAGCCCTTAGGAACCATTTGGGGTCGTTAGAGCTCGGTCGGGCGCTAACACCTTGAGGAAAATGCAAAAATATCAAGGGACTCAGTGATTCGAAGATGGGTCCTTGATCATCCATGGATCGTGCTACGCGGGCACTTCCTTCTCCCGTAAAGCACTACTTCGCAACCGTAGCCACTGGGGCGTAGGTCGTAACACTGGGTCGAGAGGGTTCTTGCTGCGCGAGGATCCTTGATCAATCGAATGTGAACTTTAAACAAGCATCTGTGAGTAGCCTGAGTTGCTTGTGAGGACCGGGGCGTGGTCGACTGCGGCACCGGGCCCAGGGGATTTGATTGAAGCGCGGAGTAAGGACAAAGTTTAGGGATAGAATCTCTTTAACTTTTCAACATTCCAGCGTTTAGGGCGGCGTTGTAAATCGACATCTGAGTCGAAAGGTGCGGGTCGGGAGGATCTTCTGACGGTGAAGGATCCTCCTTGCGGGGTCTTCTCGGCCGGGATGGAGGATTTTGCCTGCCGAACAAGGCACCGAGCCTTGGTGGGGTTGGCGGGGAACGATCCATCGGTTGACTTGTTGATGAAGAGCTTCCTCCGATCGGAGTTGACAACCAACACGCCGCTGCCTGACCCAGACGGCCCCGCGTCTGGAGGGTCGGTCGGCTGCTCGGTTGATGAGCCCGATCGGACGGAAGGCCAGTAGAGGTCGGAGACTTAAGATCCCTAGCGGGACCAGTCCCTGGTCGGAGACGAGGTCGGCCGGATGTCGGCCTCCCTGGCATGGCGTCGGGAGCTATAGTGAAGTCCGAAACCCTTGAATCTTTCCTCGGGCTTTGCGCATCGCTCGGCAGTATGCTGCCACGCGGGCGTCACGAGGCTCCGAGGCCTTTATGACTTGGTCGTTGACAAGCTTGGAGTCGCCGCGTACGTGGAGTCAGCGCGTGCCAAGGTCGGCAGCGGTCCGGAGACCGTCGATGAGAGCTCAGCGCTCAGCGACGTCGTTGGTTGCGTCGAAGGGTAGTCGGATGGCGTACCGGAGCTTGTTCCCAAAATAAAATACGAATCTCCTTCAAGCATATCAGCATGAACACATTTTGCACTGAAAATCCAAACAACTAGTGAGTGATACTGTCGGTGTTTCGTATAACCGGCAAGTAAATTTGTAAGTCAAGGGGCCGCGCGTTCCCTCTTCTCGATGGTTGACACAGGGAGCCCAAGATGTATACTGGTTCGGGCTGAATGTCCCTACGTCCAGTTCGTGGTGGTGGTTCTTATTGCTCGGGTGTTGTGGACTACAAAGGATTACGCGAGGGCTGGGGCGGCCCTTAGTGCTCGTCCAAGTGAGGGAGCTCGGGAATGCTCGTCCGAGTGGAGGAGCCCGGAACTGAGCGTGAACGTGTGAAGGTTAATCTAATAAGAATCGCCCCTTCCTGGGGACCTGCCTCCTTTATATAGGCGGAGGGGCAGTTACCAATTGAATTTGAAAAAAAGGTAGGGTATGCTACACCCGGAGTCCGGTCTTGGTCTTGGTGATTGTGATTCTGTTTGTCCCATGCCGGGTTGGTAGACACAATGGGCGGTGTTCGGCTGGGTAGGTCTTGGGCTGCCCTCTGTCTACTGTCGAGATCTTGGCGTTGCTTCTGTTGTGCTCTGATGCGATCTTGGGGCAGAGCGCGTATCTCCATTGTGCACGACGTGGGGGGGGAGAGACCGGCGCTTGACTTAGCGGCCCCCTAGTTACCCTGGGAAGGAGCCACCTACCCGAGTATGGTCGTCGTGTCCATGGGGCAGGTGACCAGCTTGGAGCCAACCGGCGACGTGGAGGAGGTCGCTGGGCTGGGGCCCGTTGAGGCGCTCGACCGATGGCTTTGGTCGAACTCTTGGACGTCGACGAGAGCGGGTGGAGCCTCTGGGCGCCTGGACCAAGGCTGGTCGGACCGCCTCTGGTGGACCTTAGCGAAGCCGAGGGTCCTTCGTGGTTCCTTGGGCCTAAGGCTGGGCTCGAAACAGATCATCTAGTGCCCCAGCCAATATTAAGTGATAATCCCATCTACGTGAGTCGGAGGCTTTGGTAATACCCTCTCCAGCATTCAGCATCGCTGCCAACCTTGCTGCCATATCCGTATGACTGAGAGAGAGACGATCTTGAAATAGATGTATACTTTGTTGTGGGGTATCCCGGGTAGGAGTATTCGTCAGATACCAACTAAGTCTAAGCAAAACTCAAACTTAGCAGTAGGAACTGGCACCGACAACATATCATCTAGATTATTATGAGTACTTATTTTACTGGCTTTAATGTCACCTTGAACAATGACACATCGAATATAGTGATATCTAATATTAATGTTCTTTATTCTCTTACAAAACATCTGATCTTTTGTAAGTCAAATAGCACTTTAACTATTACAAAATATTGTAATGCAAGAGATACTTCTATACAAAGCTTAGTAAACAAACCTCTTAGGTAAACGGTTGCTTTGTTAGCTTCAGAAATAGCCATTTGTTGGGATCTGAATACGCAAATCTGGACCATCTATGTATATCGCACTAGTCCAGGATCATGCTAGCGCACATAGTGTCAACATAAATGAATATCACAATTATATACAACAGAAGCATAATAAAAGACTCTATTTATTAAATATGAAATAGTTGACAAACCTTATAGTTGACTTTACACAACTATACCACGCAGGGCTAACTATAAATATTAAATTACAGCGGAAAGAAAGCGTAAAAAGAAATCCATCAATTTACCATAGGCAAGCCCGACAAGGCTCGCACCTAAATGTTTGCCACCTCTTGAAACTCCTCTAGTGCAATTATATTACAACTATATGCAAGGCTTTTTCCAATGGATGACTGATATGGTTATTTTACAGTAAAGTAGCATTTACAAATGAATACAATAAGTATATTGAAATGACAGTAAAACAAATAACAATAATAAGTAATTTTTAGGTATTTTCACAAGTAAACTTTGGCACGCAGCTCTAAACCAATTTCATTACTTCCAATGGCATATAGCCTCCCTTCTTAAGTTTTATTTCATAAAATATAACTCTTGAATAAAATTAACGAGCATTGTCTAATACCGAGGACACGGCTATCTGAATAGATTTACACTCTCTAGAGGTTATACAATTTACCCACATGGTATGATCAAACTATACTGCTACACATTTTCGCATACCCATCTACGTGTAGCTTGAAGATCCTAACAAAATTTTTCAGAGACTCCATCATAACACTGACCCTCCCGATAAGTTCGAACTCATTATACCTTCCATCACTCAGAGCAAAAGAATATAAGGGACATATTGTTGGATAGATATGAGGCTACGCTACACACACAAATTCCCCATAACTACACACTCTGTTTGGTTATCCTCTCGAGGCATCAAATGTTAAGACTCGATAACTTATTTAGTTAGGTCATTTCCATTCTAGACATGTACGGTTATATGATTAGTTTAGTTTATTGGCTTACAAGGTTAAGTCCTTAATTGACTGAGACAATACTTCCAACAATACACTCATAGAAACCACCTTATATTCACTTATAAAACAATATGTCAACTCAATGCCACACAGGTTCACCATGGCTCATAGCACCTTGCCACATGCCCTAGTTTAAATCATTTTACCACCCTAATTGATTGTTGTGCAACACATGTTGTCAACAACTCAACATGTGTTGTTGCTAACACATGACACACCCTTCTATAAACATGTTCTATATTCTATTAGTCAAATTGAATTTGAGATTCCAAAATGATATCAATAACTCGTTGCATGACTAAGCAATCTAAGCATGATCTAACCAACCCATATTAGCATCTATTAGCAACCAACTAATAATAAATCATTCTAGGGTGACAAATAATCACGGCATACAAATGATAAGGTAAGAATTATCTAATTGGGTAGAATAACTAGATCCCAAACTAATTAAAAATAGTTCTAAGCATAAAATATCTTGCTATAATTTTAAAAATATAGTATTTTTAAAACTGGGCTTAACATGATCAAAGCACAACTTGTCTTAGAAAAACTCTTATTCCTATCTAGGACCATGCTGTTGAATCAATGCTTCACCTTCAAATGCTTTGGGCACTTTGACATCAACACGAATCAAGAGAAAAAATCAAATAAATACCAAACCAAAGAGCAAACAAAGTCCAAAAATAAAATAAAATTCATCATTAAATAGATCTCAATTTTATAAACTTTTAGAAATTTTAATCGCCTCAATCGGAGCTCGTATGAAGAAGAACGGGCTCTCAAAAAATTCAAAAATAAAGAAACCCAAAAAAATGATAAATCTATATTTTCCTGAATTATTTTTCCATTGCAAGATTGATTTATGATGCAACATTGACATCAACAACTGATTTTTATTGAAGAAAACAAAGCTAGGAAATTCTCCACTGGCTGATTGGTGGGCTCGGGTCCATGGACCAGCTCCACAGAACCTACATGGTCCACCTTGAACTAGGTTCACAGAACTCGGCTGACTGATAGGTGGGCCACCACAACGCTAATGAGGCATCGCAGGCTTAGTAGACATGTGAAGATAGTACAACCACTAGAGCTGATGTGGCTGACATGTGCACATACGTGGCATCCAAGAGGCACCACATCGACTCGAAGCTCAAAATCGATAGCGAACTCCTGGCAGTGTAGCTCACCGTTGGAAGAAGATGACCATGCGACCACATTCCCGTGACTAGAAGACAACTTGATCCCACAAATCTAGAAGCCCTTGACACAATGTCCATGAATCTAGGCTCAACACCGATGGAGATGCAACGATGACGGAGATCTAGTCGAAAAACCTTGACAGTGCAACACACAACTCCAGAGAGCTCTTGAGAACGAAAGTCGATGGCTTGAGCACTAAGACTAGCAACAAAAGATGGGGCAACCTTCAGAGAACCCTAAGTGATGATTGGCTTGGCTTTAAAGGGCACAGTGTAGAGCACAGATGCTGAGGTGGAGACAGAAGCAATGCCAAGACGGAGTTCGGAACAAACACACAAAGACAACAGCACTCAGCTCTCCCAAATCAATGGCTCACATGCTAGGGTTTTCGATCCAGATCTGATCATCCCGACCATCTATGCTCTAATGATCGGCGACCATGATCCTTGACCGAACCGATCGGTCGTGAGAAAGACATGAAATGAAGGCATCGTGTGGGCCGAGCTGACATAGAGAACACGGGCTAAGCCCTAGGTTTCTGGCCCGATACTATATAACACATTTTTCAAGTTTTTCCCATTTAAAATAATCCCAAAAATTAAAATAATTCTGTCAAATATCTAAATATGGGGTATCAGTACGTGCAGGATATGTGAAGAATATGTTCTAGTGACATATAGAAACTTCAGATATCACAGGCTCAATTCTATGGGATAAGATATACGCAAAGAATGTAATTCTATATTAGGAAGAACTCGATCACTTTCCCGATACGAGAAAACCGATTCGAGTATGCCTGGTATCTATGGAAGTTTGGATATGCTGTGAAGATCAACATGACAATGGACTACTCATCAACTGCGATCTGGTATCCTAAGCCGACTACAACTTAACTTGAGACGGCGCTACCTTGACTATATAAGGACGGGGGTAGGTATCCTCAAAGGGGAGAGAGCTTTTACAAGACGCAGAGCAACCAAGAGCCGATGGACCACACTTCGTCAACCTCTAGCCATAGTTTAGCTATTATTTTGATCCAATCTTTATTGTAACTAGGGCTAGATAACTCGCTCTGTACTCGATACACCAAATATATAAATCATCCGCACAGGATGTAGGGTATTACTCCATCTTGGGGCTCGAACCTGTATACATCATGTGTCGCTGTCTTCGTGCTTGACTCTGACACCGAAGGTACCAATGATCATAAGTTTATTGTTGAATTTTGACCTTCGACAATTGGCGCGTCAGGTAGGGGCCTTCAACTGTTTTTGTAGATCAAGCATGTCTTCAGTAAACGCTCACATCAGATTCTCCGACGACAACTCCTGCAACAATTTTCGCCCAATCACCATCATCGACCAAGCACCCGCGGTTGGATCTAAGATTGTCTTCAAAACCATACTCTATCGATGGGGGATGAGGACCGGGCAAAGATCTAATACACGTCGGCTTCACCGAGTTCCGCTATTGGGATCCACGCCGAGAGGTGGGTTTCATAGACCGTGACCCTATGGAGCCCAACATTCTCATGTACGTCGAGATAGAGAGAGATAGCGAAAGCGATGGCCATGGCAGCTAGAACAATAGCCGAACAGATTGATGTGTGTTCATAACCGGAGCCAGCAACAGTGCTATTGCCGATAATTCCCAAGAAAGGAATCCAGGGGCAGACACCACAGAGGGTTAGGGACACTAGATCCCTCCGTACACACCTCAAGATCTTGCAGTAGTGACGACTACAGCCCGGGCGACCACAAACGCTTTTGCTCCTAATAATACAGATCATCAACGAGATCTAGTAGCCACGGCCATACCTGGGATTATGGCCAACCTATCGAAGCAACTTGATCTTGATAATCCGACAACGCCTCACCCACGGGCATCGGATCTTCAAGGACAACGAATCCCTCAACAGCACAACCACAACGGAGAGCCCGGCTACACCCCGGGAGTAGCATTCCGTTAGAGCCACAACCGTGACATCTTTAGCACCCTTGAGGAAAATGTCCAATGCACTCACATGTTGCTAAAATCTCTTTCGCCACTAGATCCAGGCAACCCAATGACTCTAGCGTTCCATTAGATGTAAATGCTACTCGATGCAACGCATAGCTCGGACCAAAAGCGATCAACTTTGAGGTTCAGATGCCCCCACCAGCGGGGCACGGGGGCAGTGCCGGGACCATCCCACGATCGTCATCGAGTAGCAAGATCGACGGTGGCTAGATCTAACCATTGCGCTTCCAAGACAGTTCATTCCAACGCTATCGATGATCGGGAAAGCCTGACCGCAGAAGTGTATGGGGGTTGATGTGAATGCAGGACCTGGAACTGGCTTCGCTCACCGAGGAAATGGACTCACTGCTCCAATGGACAGAGGAAAGAGGAAAAGAGGGAGACACTGAGAATTATACTGGTTCGAGCCCTCAGAATAGGTAATAGCTCTACTCCAATCTTGCCCAGAGGCGGAGAAATTCACTATGTTTGAGTACAAGGGATGCTCTCTAGCTCGAGCTCCTGTAGTCTGAGTGTGTGTGTCTGTCGTGAAATGCGAGACTTGAGTGTGAATTGCCCCCTGTGTTTGTCTCAGGGGGGTTTTATGCCTCTCCCAGCCGTTACCAGAAATGGCCGGGAGAGATTCCCGGAAGAGTGGCTTCATGCGCACTAAAGCTGGATCATAACCGCCCTGGAATTGTCGCCCACGTCTAGCTTGACTCCATCATTTAAGGATCTTGGTAACCGTCGATGTGAATGCTCAACCTAGATCCCCGAGCTTGACCCCCCTGGAAGGGAGCTAGTTCCTTACCCCCCTAGCTCGAGGTCGAGCGGGAGCCGCGTGGTCAACGATGTGGTCAGAGGCCTCACAGCTCGAGCTTGAGCTAGGGGTTTGTTGATTGATCCGTTGACCAGGCAAGGGTTTTTCAGTCCCCGAAAACTACCATCGGAGATGTCCTGAGGACCTTTGAGATCGTATTCCTCACGATCGACGGGATTTATGAGACGTCCTTCACGATCGAAGGAAGGAGCGTGCTAGGGAAGACCGCGAGCGACGGAAAATGAGTCCCCACCTTCGAGGGACCAATCACCCACACACCGGGCCCGACGGGGCAAATCTCCACCTTCGAGGGGCTGCTTGTCGACGGGCGAGGTTCCCTCCTCGATAAGGAGAACAACAAGGTCTACGACAGACGACCCCCAAGGACGTCAATGAAGGGTGCAAGGCTTTCACTCCTGAGCTACACGCAGTTAGATGGCTAGACAAGTTCAATCCAAGCCCCGTCGAGAAGTACTCGGGCAAGATCAACCCCATTGAGTGGCTACAGATTTATACTACAGTCATGAGGGCTGTCGGAGGAAATAAGAAGGTAATGGCCAATTACTTGCTAACCACCCTGGATGGTGCGGTGAGATCTTGGTTGCTCAACCTCTCACCTCGATCGATATTATCGTGGGCGGAGTTGTGGGCCCAATTCATCGCCAACTTTCAGGGCACGTATAAATGCCCCGAAACAAGCAGTGACTTGCATTAGGTAATACAAAAGTTAGGGGAGTCGATGTGCAGCTTCATCCAACGCTTCAACGACAAGCGTAACTGAATCCTTGATATCTCAAATGAGACGGTCATAGTTGCCTTCGAGAGTGGCATCAAGGATAGGGAGCTAAAGGGAAAGCATGCCACTCGAAAAATCAAAACCACCAAGGAGCTTTTTGAGTTGGCAGATAAATAGGCTATACATGCTGAAGCCCGAGACCATATAGATGATCCCAAGTCTGATGATGACAAGCCCAAGTCGTCCAAGCAAGGGTCGAAGAAGAACAAAAATCGTGAAGAGAAACACAAAGGTGACTCACCGTAGCTGTGGTTGAAAGGAGCAAGGCATGCAATACTGGCAATAATAAGGGTCAAAACCGTCGAGGAAGCAAATACTGCCCAGTCCATCACACAGACAAACACAACTTCGACGAATGTCAAGTAATCAGTAAAAAGGTTTAGGAGAAGCTCAAAGTTGCCCTCACCGAGTGCAAGATCGAGCAAGCCAAAGAGAACCTCTAGGACGACGAGCCTGAACACCACTGGGCTGATCACAAGCCGGCGCACATCTTTGGAGGATCTGCTACGTATAAGTCTAAAAGACAGTACAAGGTAGTCGAAAGGGAGATCAACCTAGCCACACTAGCACTCCCTAGGTTCCTCAAGTGGTCGGAAGTGCCAGTCACCTTCGATCAATCAGATCACCCAACTGTGATCCCACATTCGGGTTGATACCCCGTGGTGGACGAGCCCACCATTGTCAATGTTAAGGTCACTCGAACCTTGGTCGATGGAGGTAGTTCGTTGAACCTTATCCTCGCAAAAATGCCGGAGAACATGGGGATTCCCCGAACAGAGATCAAAGCTGGAGTCGAGCCGTTCCAAGGCATAACTCCATATTCATCATCGATGCACCTTGGCCAGATTAAGTTGCCCGTCACGTTTGGCACACCAGACAATTTTACATCGAAAAGATCCTCTTCGATGTGGCAAACTTTGAGACTGCCTACAATGTGATTCTTGGCCACCCAATGCTAGCCAAGTTCAAGGCGGTGGTGCACTATGCATACTAGACCATCAAGATGCTGGCTCCAATAGGAGTCCTTACAATCAAGGGGGACCAGCGCACTGTGGTTAGGTGCAATAAGAAGAGCCTGGAGATGGTCGAGTATCTCTGTGGATAGACAGCCAATGCCGATAGCGAGGGAGCCAAGTGCCAAAATCCAAGAGCATCGACAAGGCTCCTATATCTAATAGCGCCACCAAAGACCCAGTCGACAATAGCAAGAAGGATAAGAAGACTGATGGGGGCGTCAAGACAGTGCCCTTAGACCCGTCAGAACCTTCCAAGATAGTCAAAGTGGGTGTCGACCTTAACCCCAAATAGGAACTCAAGCTCGTCACCTTTCTTCGAGAAACCACGATGTGTTTGCGTGGAAACCGTCTGACATGCCCGGGGTCCCCAAGGAGGTGATCGAGCATCGACTAGCTGTGGAACTGAGCGCTAGACCTGTGGTGCAGAAGTAGCATAGATTTGCGGAAGATAGGAAGTAGGCCATACAAGAGGAAGTCGGTAAACTCCTGAAGGCTGGCTTCATTCGAGAAGTCTGTCACCCAATGTGGCTGACAAACCCTGTCCTCTTCAAGAAACCTAATGGCAAGTGGAGGATGTGTGTAACTACACCGACCTCATCAAGGCTTGCCCCAAAGACCCTTTTCCTCGTTCCCGCATCGACCAAATAGTGGACTCTACTACAGACCATGAACTGCTAAGTTTCTTAGATGCTTACTCAGGGTATCACCAAATTAGCATATCCACAGACGATGAGGAAAAAACTACTTTTACTACTCCCTTCAATGTATTATATTATATTAAGTTGCCTTTCGGTTTGAAGTTGTGCTGATGCTACGTATCAACGTTGTATCCAAAATTGCTTGAAATCCCAAATCAGGCACAATGTGATAGCATACATCGATGATATCGTAGTCAAGTCGAAAACCAGGAACATCTTAAGTAGCGACCTCGAGGAGACATTCGACAACCGCAAGAAGTATAGAATGAAGCTTAACCTAAGAAGTGTACGTTCGACGTTCCATCCGGCAAGCTTCTCGGTTTCCTAGTATCCAGTTGAGGCATCAAGGCCAACTCGTGTAAAATTGAGGCCATCAACCAAATGCATTCTCATGAACGCTGAGGGAAGGGCAAAAGCTCACAGGTTGCATCGCAGCCCTTAGTCGATTCATCTCTCGGATAGACGAACGAGGGATGTCCTTCTTCAAATTACTCAAGAAGCAAGATACTTTTGAGTGGACCAAGGAGGCAGAAGAAGCTTTTCGGGATTTGAAAAGATACTTATCGTCTCCATCGATTTAACCTCGCCTAACAAAATAGAAGAGCTCTTTTTGTACATTGCAGTTACCCCTCAAGTAGTAAGCACAATTCTGGTGGTTGAGCAGGATTACCCAGAGAAAAAGGCCAAGGTTCAGAAGCCGGTGTACTACATGAGCGAGTTCTGCATGACACCAAGCTACGATACCCTCAAGTGCAGAGATGTTGTACGCCATCCAGATGACTTCCTGAAAGCTGTGATACTACTTCTAGACGCGCAAGATTACGGTCATGATGATTTATCCGCTCAAAGAGGTAATACGCAACCGAGAGGTGACAGGTGAATCAACATCAAGTCAGGAGCATTGGCGGACTTCATCGCTGAATGGACGCACGTCGAAAAAAAGAGCACAAGATGGTCGATGACCACTGGACTATGTTCTTCGATGGGTCACTTACGCTTCAGAACTCGGGGTCTGGCATCATGCTCAATTCCCCAACAAGTGAGGAGATTAAATATGTTATCAATTTGATTTTTAAGCTTCAAAAAATATTGCAAAATATGAGGGACTAGTTAACGGGCTCCGCATAGCTGCGTCACTTGGGATCAGATGACTACTCGTGAAAGGAGACTCATAGCTAGTCATAAACCAAGTGTAGAAGGAGTATCAATGCTCGGATGACAACATGGTGGCATATCTGAATGAGGTTCATAAGCTAGAGTACAAGTTCGAATGGCTCGAGGTAAGGTATATTAGGCGAAGTGACAACTCCGCCACCGATGAACTTGCTAGGCTCGCTTCATCTCGTTCACCCACGCCCATAGGAGTCTTCGTTGAGAAACTCCTCAAACCATCTATCTCTCCCGTACGAGAGACAGATGCTACCCAACTCGATCAATAGCTTTGACCGTAAGCGGCGAGAACCAGTGAACACGGCTACACTATTCAAATGCGAGGTGTTGTTTGATATGCTAGTGATAGCATGATGATGGTTTTGCTTGATGCAACGCGACTTGTGTGAGTGGTTGCATGGATTGACTTTGAGTCAAGTCGTGGACTTGTGCTCAGATTTGTTTGTTTATTTATTCATGTGTAGGTGTTGCTCGAGGGCGAACGTGGTCGATGACGGGACCGGAATAGGTTCATGGAGGAACTGAGGTTCGGGACTAGATTTAGAGAGGAATCGATGTCTTGGTGGTCAAGGATATCATGCGGGATGTTCGGGCTAGAGAACATGCACATAGAGGTTGGTTAGTCATGTATTTACAGCATGTAGGCTGTACATGCGTGCAAGAGTTGTTTTTGGCCATGTTGGGCCAGGTTGAGATGTATACGAACTCTTTCCATGTGGGAAGTGGAATTGTATTCAATCTCGTTATGTTTGCTCAGTATAAATAGGGGGAGGTGTCTCCTGTTTATTTGAGCGCTCAGGTTTTAGGGTTGTATTCTTCTGTTTGGAGTACTGTTAGACAATAAAAATAAAATATCTTTCTTACGACTCAAGCGTCATGTGCATTGCGGCGAGGCCTTTTCCGGCGTCTGGGTTTTGAGTCGCTGATTGCTTCCGACATTGTGGCTGCATGCAACTACAAGCTTTAGCACCTTGAGGCTCCCTAGGTACTAGAAGTGTTTCACGTGCATGCAAGAAGACCTGCGCTAATTTGGTCTGTTGTTGATTCGCGTTTTTTCATCATTTGTTTCTTCAATCATCTTGCAAAGGTAATATCTCTTGATCTGTAGATCCGATCGGTTTGATTCTTATTGGGTTAGGTTCATAATTGAATCTAGTTTCTATAGTTAAAATTTTATATCAATCCAATGGTGGGATCTTTGAAAATTACTATTTTTGTGAACTAGTCGCCAGTCTGCTTGCCTGGTCGCCCAGAATTAGACATCTTATGAAGAACATAACTTTAGATCTATAGATCCGATTAACCTGATTCTTATTGCATTAGCTTTAGAATTGAATCTAGTTTCTACAGTTAAAATTTCACATCAATCTAACGGTTGGATCGTCAGGAATTACTATTTTTGTGAATATGTACCAGTCTGCTCGCCCAAACTGCTCGCCTGGTCACCCGACTGCTCACCCTAATTGCTCTATTGGTCACCCAGACTGGTCTACTGGTCGCCCGACTGGTCTACTGGTCGTCCGACTACTCTCTTGGGTCATCCAGATCTGCTCTCTTGTCGCCTAGATCGATCTCTGGTTTACTAACTACGCATAAATTGGTCTCCCAACTGTATGAATGGTCTCCCTACCGCATGAACTGGTCTCCAAGCAATTTGAGTTTAAATTGGGGTGTGTTAGAAAAATAAAGTCCAAAATTTTGATTTTAGCTTCCGCGCAATCATTCCCCCCCTCTGATTGCTACATTAGTATATTTCGATCCTACAAGTGGTATCAGAGCCTCGTTTTTCTAATTAATCTTAACCGGTGATTACAAACCGTAGCGATGGATAGATATTCGACAAAATCTTGTGTTTTCGATGGTGTTGATTTTCAGTTTTGGAAAGCAAAGATGGAGGCATACATTCAAGCTCAGGGCTTTGCAATCTAGGAGAAGGTATACAAGTCATATCAAGTTCCTGAGAATGATGAAGTCAATGACACCAATCGAGCACATATTGAAGCAAACAACAAAGCACGAAATTTGATCATCCAAGGTTTCGGAAGAAGTGACTTTGACCGCGTGATCCATCTCAAGTCTGCATATGAGGTATGGAAATCTCTTTGTGATTACCATGAGGGTTCTAACACTATCAAAGAGGTTCGTCAATATACATATATAAGAAAGAATATATGCGATTTGAGATGAAGCCTGGTGAGTCACTAGATGATTTCTTTGCACGTTTCAATAAGATTCTTAGCAATTTACGTGCTGTTGAGGTTTTCTTTGATGAAACTACTAATGCTAGACAACTGCTTGGTGCATTAGATATGTCTATTTGGGAGATGAAAGTTACATCTATTAGAGAATCAACTGTCATGAGTGAGCTTACTGTAGATGTTCTTTTCTCTAAATTAAAAACTCATGAATTGGAAGTTCTTGCTAGAAAGAATGGTAACAAATCAATTGCATTGACCTCCCAGTCTAGCATGTCTCATATTAATGCTTCTTCCAGTTTTGCTTTGTCTTTCTTGTCTTCACTAACCGATGAACAGATTAAAGAATTTCCTGAAGAAGACTTGGCACTACTCTCTTCTCATTTTAATAAAGCCTTGCAAAATGTGCGAATGAGGAAGAGAGTTGGTAGTGGCCCTCCAAGATGCTATGAGTGTGGTGATCTCAACCACATTCGTCCAAATTGTCCTAAACTTGCAGGTAAAGCATCAAAGGAAGAGAAGGACAATGATAAAAGAAAAGAGAAGAAGAAGTTCTCTCCAAGTAGTAGCAATAAGAGACTTCGTAAACCGCAAAGTTGCCCACCGAGTCCTTTCCGCTCTTGAACAAGTCAATTTGAGCGATGTGGATTCGGAGAGCAGTGAAGATGACACAACAGTCCAAGCAAGCATGAACTGACAGGGTTGTGTCTCATGGCTAGGAGTGATGAAAGCTTCACCGAGGACGAGCACGACAGCGACTTCAATGAGGTAGAACCTTCTTACAATGAATTAGTTATTGCTGTTGCTCGTCTTGGTAAATTGCTTGATAAACGCGACAAGAAAATTAAGAAACATGATGTTGTTGTGGAATCTTTGAATGCTGAAATTGATAGACTTAAATCTTTGAATGCTGAAATTGATAGACTTAAATCTTTGATTCCTGATGATGATGCTTGTAAATTATATGACTTAATTTATAATGAGCTTACTTCACTCAGAAAAGAACATGCTTCTTTGCTTGAGCAAGTTAATACTGAAAAGAAGGAAAATGAGAAACATGTTAAAAATGCTAGCTGTTCAACTACTGATTTGCATGATTCAACTCCATGTTCTAAATGCTCCACTCCAGAATTGAAGTTGCATGATGCAAATGCTAGGGTTTCTCAAATGACAGATATTCTGCTCACTCATGAGATTCTTTCATGCTCAACTTGTCGCAAGCAAAAAGGAAAAGTGGATGTTCCCTGCAATAACTGTTTAACTCTTTCTCGAAAAGTTGATTATTTGGAAAAATCTTTAGAACGTTTCACTACAAGAAAGAAAAACCTAAACATGATTTTGGATCAATCAAAAGTCAGCACTCATAACAAAGGTTTATGTTTTGATTCTTATGCTCATCATAAATCACATGCTCCCACTGTTGTTAAGGCACTTGAAAGTGAAAATTTTGAAATTGTCAATGAGCCCAAGAAAATTATTTTTAAGTTTGCTGGTGTTTTATCTTCCACTGTGATGAATGCAAATGTTGCTTCTACTGTTAAAGCTAAACATCATGTTAAGTACAATTGCACTCATTGTGGTAGAGATGGACATTTAGTAGATTTTTGCTTTAGGCTAGCCAAACAGCAAAAGAAAGAAAAGGCTAAGGCTAGGTCTAATTTTAGGAAGGCACATTTTACCCCTCATTTTGTGTCTAGGGTGATGCAAACACCTTTTGTTGCAAAAAAACACGAGAAAGGGCAAATCTGATTTTGTGAACAAGCATACTCGTGTTGTGCCTACTCGTCGTGTGTCTCAGTACTGGATTCCTAAACATCTTATTTCTAACCCCATTACCGAGGCTTCGACATTCCCTGTTTTTATGTTAGCTTCTCGCGCAAGGAAGGAGAACTTTTGGCTAGTTGATTCCGGATGCTCACGCCACATGTCCGGTGATAAAAATTGGTTCTCCTTCCTCACTCGTGCATCTCGTGCTGAAAGTGTTGCTTTTGGAGATGCGTCTTCCACTCCTGTTGTGGAAAAAGGTAGAGTAAAGGACAGCTACTACATCTTGATAAGGTTGGACCTTCTCGAGTTCGATCTTCTGGAGGCAAATGGTACAGAGGCATATGTTCAGGGGGAGAGTATCTTTGTTGATGATGATGATGTTGAGGATGAACTATTGATTCCTATTACACAACCAGTTGTAGCTGTTTGGCACCTACCACCACATCACCTACAACTGAGCATCCTCAAGCCACAACATCATCTGTGCATGCTGAAATTGAAGAAGGAGAAGGAGAAGGAGAAGGAGAAGTTTTTGAAGTTGCAGCTCCTTTGCACATTCAAATGAGACATCCACCTGAATAGATGATTGGAGATTTAAATGAGAGAGTCACCCGATTCAGCTTTATGTTGATGATATTATCTTTGGTGGTTCCTCTCATGCTTTAGTATCTAAGTTTTCAGAAACCATAAGGAAGGAATTTGAGATGAGTATGATGGGTGAGTTAACTTACTTTTTGGGATTGCAAATCAAACAAACGAAGGAAGGTACTTTTGTTCATCAAAGCAAGTACACAAAAGATTTGCTTTGTCGCTTTGGGATGGAAAACTGCAAGCCAATCATGACACCCATGGGAGGCACTTGCACACTTGATCTGGATGAAGACGGTGAGATGGTTGATCAAAAGGAATATAGAAGCATGATAGGTTCACTGTTATATCTTACTGCATCAAGGTCGGATATTCAATTTGCTATATGCTTGTGTGGTCGCTTTCAAGCTTCCCCACGTATTTCACATCGACAAGCTGTCAAGCGAATTTTCAGGTATCTCCATGGTACTCAAGATTTTGGCATATGGCTTTCTGCTTCCTCATGATTAGTTTAAGAGCATTCTCTGATGCTGATTTTAGAGGTTGTAGAATTGATAGAAAAAGTACAGCTGGCTTATGTCATTTCTTGGGTAATTCTCTTATTGCATGGTCATCTAGAAAACAATCTTCAGTTGCACAATCAAGCTCTTTGAATCTGAATATATGGTCTGCGCTAGTTGTTGTTCACAAATTCTTTGGATAGTAGCTACACTTAAAGATTATGGGGTTAATTTGGATAGTGTTCTCTTTTATGTGATAACACTAGTGCAATATGCATTGCTAAGAACCCTATGCAACATTCTAGAACAAAACACATTGAGATCGATTTCACTTTCTTAGAGATCATGTAGAAAAGGGAAATATTGTGCTTCATCATGTGAATCTTGAACATCAATTGCGCGACATTTTCACAAAACATTTGTCTTCTTCTCGCTTTTGCTTTTATTCGGGGAGAACTTGAGTTGGTTCATCCAATGGGATATTTTTAAGGGGGAGTTTTGAAGTTTTTGTAATATTTTGTAACATGCTTTTTATTTTGTGTGTTTCTTAAATGAAAAACAATAAAAAAGTACTGAGCATTGTATTTCATACACGTATGTCATTTGAAGCCATGTTTATGTTTCAAGATCTTTGCAACTTCATGTTCATGCACATATGGTGTAGTTTATGACATGGCTATTTAAATGGAATGATAACTTGAATTAAATCTTGTCATGGTTGAATTTTCTTGACTATCTTGATCCTGCTCAAAAAGTGCTAAATATGAAAGTTAAGTGTTAAAGCTAAAAGAGTGAATGTTGATAAATGTAAGAACAAGGTTATGTACTATCGCACTTCTTCTTTACGAGACTACTTATCATTGCACTTTGATATGAACTTGAAGAAGTTGTGTATGACCGAAACCATGAAACCTTAAGCTTGTGACTGCTTGGCATGGTTGAAAAGTAAGGCTGATCGTGCATGTAATTCCTTGCAATTGTTATTGTTGCAATCAATTAATGAATCAATTTTTCAAGCACAAATAAAGTGCACAAAAAAATTCAATGTCTTCAGGTTTTAAGATTGTTGAGAAAGGGAGATCATGCCATGCAAAAAATCGTTAATAGTACTTGATTTCTAGTTATGCTTACTTTACATTGTTTATGTGTAGATTTGAGGATGCAAGTACTTTTGATAGCATGACTTGGTGATAAAATTATTGCATTTGTGGATGACCTATAATGCTCAGTGCATAAAAAAAGGAAAAACAAAAAAAACAAAAAATTTGTTTTCTCTTTTGTATTCTTGATGAATCCATTGTCAAAGGGGGAGAATTTTGGAGTCAAAGGGTGAGAATTTTGGAGATTTTTGGACACATATTGCACATTCACACACATTTCTCTTCTTTTAGTTTTTCTTCTTTTTAGGGGGAGATTATTTCTTCTTTTTAGGGGGAGATTTTTCACTTTGCTTTTTGTTTTAAAACAAAATTTCTTAAAACTTTTCTTATGAGGTGAATGCTAATGTTCAGTTCTAAATGGTGTTGCCAATGTTTTCATCAAGGGGGAGATTGTGAAATCATGTGCTGAAAAATTGGCTTAATAATGAAATTGGTATTGCAAAGTGGTTGTGATCATGGCATGTGTTGTGCATGTGCATATGTTGTTTGAGATGATTGTTTGATATGGAAGTGATGATGGTGGTTTGCTTGATGCAACACACTTTGTGTGAGTGGTTGCATGGATTGACTTTGAGTCAAGTCGTGGACTTGTGCTCGAATTTGTTTGATATCTTTGGTGATAGCATGATGATGGCTTTGCTTGATGCAACGCGCTCGTGTGAGTGGTTGCATGGATTAACCTTGAGTCAAGTCGTGGACTTGTGCTCGGAATTGTTTCTTGTTTATTCATGTGCAGGTGTTGCTCGAGGGCGAACGTGGTCGATGACGGGACCGGAACTAGGTTAATGGTGGAACTGAGGTTCGGGACTAGATTCAGGGAGGAATCGAGGTCTTAGTGGTCAAGGATGTTATGCGGGACGTTCGGGCTAGAGAACATGCACATGGAGGCTGGTTAGTCGCGTATTTATAGCATGTGGGCTGTACATGCGTGCAAGAGTTGTTTTTGGCCATATTGGGCCAGATTGAAATGTATACGAACTCTTTCCATGTGAGAAGTGGAGTTGTATTCAATCTCTTTATGTTTGCTCTTTATAAATTGGGGGAGGTGTCTCCTGTTTTTGTAGAGAGCCAGGTTTTAGGGTTTATACTCTTTTGTTTGGAGTACTGTTAGACAAAAAGAAATAAAATATTTTTCTTACAACTCAAGCGTCCTGTGCATTGCGGCAAGGGCTTTTCCGGCGTCTGAATTTTGAGTCGCTGATTGCTTCCGACATTGTGGCTGCAAGCTTTAGCACCTTGAGGCTCCCTGGCTACTAGAAGTGTTTCACGTGCATGCAAGAAGACCTGCGCTAATTTGGTCCGTTGTTGATTCGCGTTTTTCCGTCATTTGTTGCTTTAATCATCTTGCGAAGGTAATATCTTGTGATCCGTAGATCCGATCGATTTGATTCTTATTGGGTTAGATTTGTAATTGAATCTAGTTTCTATAGTTAAAATTTTACATCGATCTAACGATTGGATCTTCAGGAATTATTGTTTTAGTGAACGTGTGTCAGTCTGCTCGCCCAACTGCTCGCGTGGTTGCCCAGATTCAGTCATCTTACGAAGGACATAACTTTAGATCCGTAGATTTGATTGACATGATTATTTTTTGTGTTAGCTGCGGAATTGAGTCTAGTTTCTACATTTAAAATTTCATATCAATCTAACGGTGGGATCTTCAGGAATTTCTGTTTTTGTGAAGTAGTTGCCAGTCTGCTCGCTTTGCTCGCTTGCTTCAAATCGCCTTTCGTCGCTTAAACTGTCGCCCAAGTGCCCTCTTGGTCCCCTAAGTGGTCTCTTGGTCACCAAGTGGTATCTTTGGTCGCCAGATCGCTTCTTGGCGATCCGATCGCTCTCTTCGCATGATGCTTTCTTGGTCTCTGGATCGTCTCTTGGTGTCCCAACTACATAAATTGGTCTCTCAACTGTGTGAACTGGTCTCCCGACTGTTTGCCGTCTGCATGAACTGGTCTCCAAGCAATTTGAGTTTTAATTGGGGTGTGTTAGAAAAATAAACTTGAAAATTTGATTTTTGCTTCCGCGCAATCATTCACCCCCCCTCTGATTGCTAGTTTAATATATATCGATCCTACAAAAGCTCTATCGAAAGGGGAGCAATGGAATCTTGGTGAAGTGCATCACTTAGGAAGAGGGCAATAAGATATTGCTCGATGTCCATGGAAGCATCTACGGCAACCATGCGTCTTATCGCACCCTAGTCAGAAAGGTTTTCCAGTAAGGGTTCTATTGGCCGACTGCCCTCTAGGATGCTTGCAAGCTAGGAAAAAGTGTGAGAGCTGCCAATTTTACAGCAGGCAAACCACTCGACCAACCCAAGCCACAAACTATTCCTCTATCTTAGCCTTTCTCCGTTTGGGCTTGGATATCTTAGAACCATTCCCAAGAGCCCAAGGAGATTTCAAGTTTCGTTAGTGGCTATCGATACATTCACCAAATGGATCAAAGCCGAACCTGTCAAGAACATCACCTCAGAAACGGCTAAGAAGTTCATGAGGAGCATCGTTACTTGATTCGGCATCCCTAATCGAGTAATCACAGACACGGTAGCCAATTCAAAAGCAATGCTTTCATAGCCTTTTGCGAAGAATTAAGTATCAAACATTGCCTCCCTTCCGTAGCTCACCCTCAGAGTAACGATCAGGTCGAACATGCCAACGGTGTAATCTTGCAGGGAATCAAGACCCGCATATTCGATAGGCTCAAGGTTTACTTGACCCGGTGGATGATAGAACTCCCCTCGATGTTGTGGATTGTTCATATATCGACTAGTCGAGCCACTGGTGAAACATCGTTTTTCTTAGTCTATGGAGCAAAAGCAGTACTTCTGACCGAGTTAACATTTAGGTCACCTCATGTGGACAACTACTCAGAAGAGAAACATGAGCGAGTGTGAATAGATGATGTAAATTTACTCGAGGAGTACAGAGTTCGAGCATCAATTCGAGCAACCAAGTATCAACAAGCCTTGCATAGATATCATAGCCAAAGAGTCCAGGAGATAGCACTCACTGAGAAATTAGTACTATGAAAAGTGCAGAAGCAAGATAGAAGCAATAAGCTATCGCCTAAATGAAAGGTCCTTACATAATGGTCGAAGTGACTCGACCTGGATCGGTATGGCTACCGATGATAGAGGGAACAATGCTTGGCAACTCATGGAACATCGATCAATTGAGAAAATTTCATATGTGAATAATGAGGACCGTGCATCACAACCAAAATCTAGTTAAGTATGAGTTCATTAAAATTAACTAACATAAGTTGTCCTATTACATATGAGATAGCTACCCTGCTGCTACTTGCCCTTGAAGGCATCGCGCCACCTCTTCTACTCCCTCGGGGGCTAACAGCTGATGGTCCCTGGGATGGCCCATCGCCCTCGATATGGGCCGGAAGAGGACACGAAAGCCCGGCCACTTGTCGACGGAGAAGGAGACCTCTCCATCGTTGAGGGTGGCAATGCGCCAATAGATCGTGGAGCGCGAGCAGAGGCCGGGTTGATGACACCCTCTTCAACTTCATCTTCTTCTCCGTCGGCGACATATTCTCCCCTAGCGACGATGACGTCTTCTTCGACGATGGCGTCTTCCCTGACAGCCTCATCTTCCTCCTTCACCAAACCTCCCTCTCAATGGCCTCCCAGTCGATCTCCTCCTCATCATCGGAGAGAATGATGATCCGCCCTGGAGAGATTGCGGCCAATAGTGTAGGGAAGGGACTCTCCAAGAATCTCTAGAGATGGAGACAATGGTGGAGTAGAAGCCATGAGTGTGGTTGAAGAACTAAAGCGCTACGTGTAGAAGGCAAGAAAGAAAATAGAGTGTGGCAGACGACTACAAGTCCCTTCTATTTATAGCTCTGGGAACGGGTCACGCTATAGCAATGGCTCCATCAAGATCCACTTCAGTCCCAATTCACGAGGTGTCTATTGCACTTCCACACAAATATGAAAACCAAAGAGACGTTAAGCGATGATGTTGACTAGATGACACACCACGTGGAAGCCGAAGGGTACAAAGGCTGCAACAGTACCCAACCATTGGAATGGGACTTACTGCTAACCTACTCCAACTGTTCGGATTTCAAAAAAGTTGAGCCTTACCCATAGGCTCGGGGGCTCATGCGCCTGAGCGTATGGTCGGGGCTACTATTTTTTATGCTCACGCTCTACTCCCTTCTCGATACAGTCATCGAGTAGGGAGTCAAGGGCTACATCATGCATTTTCGATGCATACGCTCTACCCTCTACTCGATGCACTCATCGAGCAGAAGGTCGGGGGCTACATTGCTCGATCTTTTCTTTACCTCACTCCACTCTTGGGTCGATACATCTATCGAATAAGGGGTTGGGAGTCACAACAGGTATCTTTGATGCTGATGCTTCACTTTTTGCTTGATCTAGCTATCGGGCAGGGAGTTGGGGGCTACATCACGACTTTGTGCTTACATCATTCTACTCCCTACTCGATGATAGCATCGAGAAAGGAGTCGAGGACTACAAGTAACTCTGTACCTTGTTATTTCCCTGGTCGATACTACTCTTAAGTGGGGCACTGTAGGCATAATCTCTTTATTTCCTTTATATGTGATCTTTTGCACCATTTATTCGGTTGCATACTTAGCACGTCAGCGAACAAAACTAAAGGGTAGTCATGCTTGAACCGATGATGAGCAATTCTATCCAGTGCGCATACGGGCACTAGATTGTTAGACATTTAAATCTCAGCGGACTATGGGAGACTAGGCTTCTAGTCAAGTCTACATGCGCTGTCCTGCAAGTTCATGTTCGCTACAAAGTCTAAGCTATTTGCCCGATGAAGACTTGCAAAAATCATGTAGTTTTACTCTAACTTATATAGCGTTTATGTTATGTACTACCTCTCCGAGTATACGCTCGGGAGCTAAGTCATTTGATGAAAGTTTTTCTAGCCTTGTTTGCAGAAATGATCGAGCATGCGCTTAGCAATGAAGTTGATTATGGAAGGTCCATGAATGCTAAACCAGATATGTGTTTACTTGTGTTACTCTATTTCATTAGCAAGGGAATGGTAGGCAAAGCACAATGACTAAGCAAAATAGTTAGAAGTATCGTACAAGATCATGAGCAGAAAGGAAAGTTCAACCAATGAGTACAATGTTCAGGCCAAAGGACCCTAGTTGGTGTCACCGTCATCACCGTAAGGGACAACTTCAGGTGGGCCACGAACCTCTTAGCAAAGTCTTCGATGGACTCGATGTATTTGGCAGCTTCGCTTGCCTCACATGCAAATCCCTCGTCCAGTATCAAGAGGTCTAGGCCAGAATGGTGGCTCTTCACCAGGTCGAGCATGTGGAAAGTTGCAAGATGGGCAGATGAGGTCATGTGCTCGAGCGTCTCTGATTACAGAGTGGCAAGTGCCGTATCTACTGCAGCCTTTTTGACCTCGAATCACTTTCTTGCTAGCCTCTGCTTTATCTCAACTAACCTTGGGCTTGAGCAGCGCAGTGTCAGCAGCAGCTTTCTCGGCTTTTAGCTTCTCTGACTTCGTCTTCACTTCTTCGCCTCCACCTTCCGCTTCTCTGTCTTTACTTTTGCAACCTTCAAATCGGCCCCTGAGTGCCTCCAGTTCAACGTCTTTTATCTTGATCACTTGTTGATTGACAGCCAAGAGCCGCTCTATTTGTTGATAAGCTTGCCCGTAGAAGGCTTCAGCCTCAAGCAAGGTATCCGTAGTACATTATGAAAAGAAGCCAAGAAGTATCAAAAACAGAGCAAAGAATAGAGTAGAACACAGGACAGGGTTGTTCGTGGTCACATACCTGAATCTGTGGCTTCATAACAGACCAAAACTTTGGAGGCGCCTGTGAAGCCAAAGGAGGTGGAGCCATTGCTATAGCAGGATTGCGGTACACTCAACAGGAGCTGCCAGAGAGGGAGTTGCTTGTGAGAGTTTTCAGAACTTGCCACCTTTAAAATTCGTTTTTTCGGTATTTGACACCCTGGCCCACTGTCATAGACTCAGATGGACCCATATGTCATACACAGGAGCTGAAAGGCACACGAATTGGGTGTCATTTTCTGAAAATTCACGTTGCCACGATGGCAACTGTGCCTACAGACAACAAGGCAGCTACAGCGGTGTCAACTTTATTGACAACACCCTTCCTACAAGAAACTTCTACCCGACATATCCGAAAGGAAATAGGTAATGAGGTGAGAAGAAAAGTGGCTTACTTCGCTAGGTGCAGATTCGCCTGCACGACCTTCTTTTTCTGGGCAGGTACCTTCAACAGGACCAGCTTGGTCGATAAGGAGCCTGCACAAGGAGGTGTCTACTCAGAAGCCATTAACTTCAGCAGGTCAGCCCCTAAGGTGGCCCCATCATCATCCAACGCCTGTTGAATCATGTCAGTAAGAACTT
Source organism: Guadua angustifolia (assembly GCA_036346375.1). NCBI lineage: Eukaryota > Viridiplantae > Streptophyta > Magnoliopsida > Poales > Poaceae > Guadua > Guadua angustifolia. Next base: position 18,400,054 of record CM070509.1, read on the forward strand.
CATAACAACCAAGGGAGTAATTGAGGATTACCTATTTGGTTCATCTAGATGATGAAGTGCAAGGCCGCTTGGATAATTGATGATGTGTGGGAGATGCCAACCTCTTTGTTCGAGGGGGCTCCGCCACCTCTTGCTCAAGCGCAGCCTCACCCTCACCCGAAGTGTTGGTGGGAGCTGGGTCGCTCAAGAGGGGAGCGATGTCCTCGGGGATGGAACTCGATGTCTAACCATCGTCTTGGGTCAGCTCATCGTCCTCCAAGCCAATGGCTCCCTCAATCAACTCACCTACGCCACCAAACTCGAACTCCTAAGGATGTATCGTGTCAGATTGGCCAATAGATACACGAACGGTGCATTAAGAGCCATAGCATGATGTATACCTTTGGTCGAGGATTATCGAGTGAATATGCCTCAATGACGCAAGCGCCAGGTTCTAAGCCCCGGAACATCTTGCTTAACCTGGAGGAGATATCCGAGTCTGACCAATCTAGCAAGCTATGAGTCAGTTCACCACTCATCGACTAAAGCAAAGGTGACAAGAGCACTACAAACACTTACCTCCAGGATTGTCCCTAGTGGCATCATCAGCCCAGAGTAGTCCCAGGCCGAGTGGTCCTGGCATTTTAGAGGACTTGACCAACGCATGATGAATCCCTGACCACGTGCCACCCAGTCAACCTACTCTCCCTCAGCTCTTCGATCTTTCGAATGTAATGTGCATTGCAAGCGGTCGATGGAGGAACTTTTGTCTAGAGATCAATCGAGGTGGGGAGGAGTGGTTGATAGGTCAGCGGCCATTTCACAGTGTCCGGGGAAGTGATGTAAAACCATCGTTTCTTCTAGTTCAATTGCCATAAAGAAGTTACGGGGACTGGAATATAGGAATTTGATACCACACTGCGGAGGTGGAAACCGGCACCCCCTACTACATCATTCCTCATCGCCCTCTTCAAATTATAGAAGTGGCAGAACAAGTTGAGGTTGGGTTTAATCCCCAGATATGCCTCACATAGGTGGACAAAAACGCTAAGCATGGTGATAGAATTAGGGCTCAGGTAGAAAAGTTGGATCTTATAGAAATCAAGAACTGAGAGCAAGAACAGAGAAGAGGGAAAATTGAGTCCGCAGTGGAAGAAGGCCTCAAATACAACAGTCTTATCCTTATTTTTGGGGTGGGATACAACTCACCGTGTGACGGCCTCCAATGGAAGAACTTTTGAGGAGGAACAAAGCCATCCTTCACTAGATCAGAAAGGCGCTTCTCTGTCATGACAGATTTCTGCCACATCTTTTGAAGGGTCTTGTCCTCAAAGATCACATCATTGCTAGGGGAAGCAGATTCGCCCATATCGAGATTCTTCTCCGAAGACAAGGGGTCACCAGCACTGGCTGAAGGACTAGACACCATGGAAGGAGATGGAGGACAGATTGCTCGAAGGTGGCGATGCTAGGGTTTAAGGAACGCAACAAAAGTTTTGAGAATAAGGCTGAAGGCAAAAAGAGAAGAATGGCTACAGTTCTGGATCCGAGAATTTATAAGCCAAACTTTTCTCCAATCTACCATTCCACTCTCCACGGTACGGCACCTCAATCGATGAGAAAAGTAGAATGATGGCATTGCATGAATCTTGACATTACAGATGAAAGCAATAAATACTCAACTACCCAACGTTTGGATTTTTGGATTTGCTAACTCTGCCCAGAGTCAAGTCGATAAGACAACATCGAGTAACCATTGGTTAGCTTAAGGACTCGAGTTGAGCTGATGGTAGGGCGCTTGACCCAGCAACATTCCTACTCGATACTTAGCTACTACCAATCTACTCGAGTCATTCGACCACAAGTCAACGGGCGTTAGTCGACCAAATTAAAGTTTGGCAGTAATCGACCAAACGCTTGTATGGACCCTCCACTGAACAGAGTTCGAGGACTACTGTTGAATATCTAAATATGGGTATGAGTACATGCAAGATATGTGAAGAATATGTCCTAGCAACATATAGAAACTCCGGATATCATGGGCCCGATTCTATGGGATAAGATATATGCGGACATGGTAATTCTATATTAGGAAGGAATCGATCACTTTCCCAATATGAGGAAACCAATTCGAAGTACGCTTGGTATCCAAGAAAGTTTGGATATGATGTGAAGATCGATACAACGATGAACTCCTCATTAACTACAATCTGGTATCCCAAACCAACTACAAGTCAACTTAAGGTAAGGCTACCTCGACTATATAAGGTCAGGGGTAGGTATCCTCAAAGGGGAGAGAGATTTTACAAGATGCAGAGCAACCAAGAGCTAACGAACCATACTTTGTCAACCTCTAGTTATAGTTTAGCTATTATTTATATCCAATTTTCATTATAACTAGGGCTAGACAACTCGCTCTGTACTCAATACACCAAATATATACATCATCCACATAGGATGTAAAGTATTACTCCATCCGAGGGCCAAACTTGTATACATAGTGTACCATTGTCTTCATGCTTGACTCTAACACCGAATGTACCCGTGATCATAAATTTGTTGTCGAATTCTCACCTTCGACAAATTCAAATAAAATAGCAAAAATATCAAAAAATTCTAGAAAAATTTTGAAAAATATTTTGAAATATTTAGAGCTTAAATAAAATATTTTTGATAAAATTAAACTTTTTAAATATTTAAATAATATTCATTTTAAGCCTAATTCAAAGATATTAAATAAATTCCAATTAATTTCTAAAAATTCTAAAAATTGCCCAATTCACAAAATGCGCAAATAACAATATTAAATTAATAATATCAAAAAATTGGGATTTTACACCATCTAATTAGCTTATGTAGTAAACAATGAAACCGTAGCTTATAAACTTGCTTTCCAGCTAACGACATACCCTTTGATCTGCATAAAATTTCAAATTCTCCACAATAGAATTCCAAGCCATTGTCATGCTTGCTAGTTTATTTTTAATCATAATCTTCCAATCGTTGAATGCATTGAATACATCCAATTTGTGCTTTACATAATATGGTCAAACGCTTCTCAAGTAATCATCAATAATAGTCAACATGTAACTAGCACCTTCAAGGGAGGGATTATGGGACTCTCCCCACAAATCAGAGTGAATATTATCCCATATATCCTTTGTAGAGTGAGTTGCAATACTAAATTTCACCCTCTTTTGCTTGATGAAGACACAGTGTTTACAAAACTTCAACTTTTCAATGCTTTTATCATTAATGAGTCCTATTTTGCATAATATGATGTGTTAGCTTTACTCACATGCCTTATACGCATATGCTAAAGGTTAGTAGCATAAAAATAGGATAATTTGTTTGAGTCAACAGCATTATTACTTGAAATTGTAGTGCCTCGCAAATGAGATAGGTTGGCAGCCTTTATATCACCCTTCATCAAAACAAGAGAGCCTTTTGAGATCTTTAGAACTCCATCTACATCTAAATACTTGTACCTTTTAATATCAAGGGTACTCAGTGAGATTAGACTTCTCTTCAAACTCGAAATGTGTTTAACAAAGTTCTAACAGTGCTATCAAACATCTTGATCCATACAAAACCAGCGCCGCAATCTTGCATAGTGAATTATCACCAATCAACATAGATCCACTTGGCATTGCTTCATAGTTAATGAACTACCCATAGCTCTAGCTCAAGCAAAATATAAAGGCTAAATCAAGAATCACTCATCACCAGTAAAGACAATGAGAACATCATCATCAAAATTTTTATTAATAGCAATGGTGGCTTTGGTTTCATCCTCTTGTTGATCATTCTTGTAATTATTATTCATTATCTCCTTGTTTTTCAACTTCCAGCACTCGGATATATCGTGACTTCTTCTTGCAATACTTGCATGTTTTTCAACTTCCAGCACTCGGATATATTATGACCGTTCTTCTTGCAATACTTGCACGACTTGTACCTTCCTCTCAATTTTGATCTACATTTGTAATTTATGCTCGAGATTTTACCTCTTAAATCATTGTTCAAACTCATTTCCTATTGTCTGTTGTAGACAATCAGTCTTTCTTCATGTGAACTTGAACTTTCATTTGGAACCATGAAGTGCTTCATAGACTTCATTAAGGGTAAGAGTATCTCAGCTATATAGAATAGTCTCTTTGAATGTAGAGTACAAACTAGGTAACGAGAATAAAAGAATAAGGCCTAAATCTTTGTCATCATATTTTACATCCATAGAGTCAAGATCCGAAACTACTTCTTTGAACGCTATTATGTGTTTTAATAATGATCCGCCTTCTACCATTTTGTTCAAATAAAGCTTCCGATTCAAATACAACTTACTAGTCATATCTTTGGTCATGTAAATCTGTTCTAGCTTCAACCATAATACAACGGTGGTCTTCTACTTCAAAACCTTTTGCATAATGAAGATAAACATCAGATAAGGCCTTACAATCTTTTATTTGCTTCTCCTTAAGGGGCGATGCAGTGAGTATCTTTTCGATCTCCAATAAAGTGTCATCCAAATCGAGTCAGACAAGAACAGCCCGCATTTTGACATGTCATAGAGAAAACATTGTGTCTCAATCCAGCAGGGGAAGATCATACTTAAGAGCCGACATGAGAAAGAAATCCTATATTCTTGCTAACATAATTTCTTGTGTACTAGCAAGATATTACAAACTCCTAGTAGCCTTCCTTGTGTGGACGTAGCAAAAATTTACTGAATCACTAGTGCACTTCGTGTAGATGTGGTAGAAATTGCCAAAACTCATGTGCACCGATGCCACTTATTGCAAATAATGTATAGAAAATGGGAATGAGAGACACAAATTTTACATGAAAACTCTTTTGAGAAAAATAATGAACACATAAAGGCAAATATTTTAACCAATTATAGATATTTTAAATATCATAAAAACAAAACTCTAATGTAGTCATTCAAGAGAAGATATTTATAATGAGACTCTCTTTTCTCTTTCCTATCCTATGAACTCTATATACATCTTTTTATATAAATAACTTCATATAAAAATAAAACTCTGAATTAGAGTTGAAAACAAATTTGTCTCTCTCTCAAACTCAATCGATCCTAGTGAGCATTGGCTCTAATAGAGAGATCCAGATAGTACTGAACCGACTACTTTGGCGAATGGACCAATACAGCGAGATAATCCAGACCGTTAATTTCTTGATCGGACGGTTCCGAGGAGGCCCCCCAACTGCATGTTACCGTAAATGGAGCATGTATCGTAGCTGCTCTACTGCATCAGATCATTTTTCCAACACAGTAGTTAGAGCATCTCCAACAGTTCCTAATATTTAGGCCCCGTTTGGTTCGGTTCTAGATTCTAGTAGAAACGGAAACGGTTCCGGATTTTTGGTAAAAGCGTTTGAGTAGAATCGAAATCCGGAGGAACGGGTTGCTAGCCGATTCGACCACGGCGTGTAAAAATCAAACGATTAAGCTTTGAAACGTTCGAATCCTATTCCGCTTTGGTTGGATTTATTTGATTCTAGGAGAAACATCCGGTTCCAAATTGCCAAACGGAGCTTTAGACTCTCAATATTCTTAGATTGGGACCTTCCCAAAAATTTTGGATCTACAAAATACCTTGTTCTCCAACAGTTCCTATATTTTCTCCCAAAACATCTTTGAATTGGTCCGATTGGGCCATCCTAGCCGCGAAATAATGTTGATTGGGGATGACAGAGCGCACAAAAATGAGAAGTCGAGTGCTGTTTTTTAGGCGTCAAAATTTGAGGAGCTAGAAAGAGGAATCGTTGGAGACTTTTTTTTAATCAAGCCCAAAATCGGGTTTTGGGAATGGATTTTAGGCACTGTTGGAGATGCTCTTAACATGAATTACCCAATGTAATCGTACAATCATGCATGCTGTGTGAAGTCTCCTTCCTGTCATGCATTATGCTCAAATTTAATTTTTGTCGAGACTTTAGTATGCCATGCCACCTCAGTCCAATTACAATCGGTGCCACTATTTTGGGGTTGTGACTTAAACAATTACAAGAGCCGAGTTGTGCTTTGCATGACACTGTACATTTTACACGAGTTCTCCGTTGAATTAGGCTGTAAAACAGGGCATGATAATGAGTTTAGGTAGGAGCCAACGCTGACGATCGAGTCGTTTTATCGTCTCTTTCAGGTGTCCCAGTCTCGCAGGCCATTGCAGCATTAGGCAAGTACAATAATTCACTGTGGCCCAACCCAATGCAGGGACCCATCTCTATCTCCATAAGTTGTTGATCGACACATCCATGCGTCGTAGCAAATTCTTGATGTGTAGAATTAGGAACTCAGGGTATTCACCGCTTTCTCACTAGGGGTATAAACGGGTTGGATATGGGTAGGTAGTAGATTATTCTATATCTTACCCTATTATTTTTTCTCCGGATACAGGTACGGGTACAGACACGGATAGTAAAAATCGGGTAGGGTATAGGTAACGAGTAGTATTTTCTCTAACGGGTAGAAATCGGGTTCGGGTAGTGTCTTGGGCGGGTATAATCTGATAACGGTACTTTATCGAGTTGTGCACGAAATACCTAGGATCAAAACATGCGATGAAAACAATCCAACTATCACACTAGTACATCACATAATACAATAGATAATGTAGTATAGTCTAACAAACATACATAGTCTAACAAAGAGTTCAAATAGTACATAATCAAACATATGGAGTTCAATAAACACACAAAGTCTCAATACATAAAGTGACATTCACATACATAGTTCAACACATAGTTGAATTGGAGAAGAGGAACTTGGGGCAATCCCAAAGGAATAGGAGGCAATAACAATAGTTTTGGACAACGTGAAATCACAAGCGTCTGTAGTCTAGGAAATCAGGTCATGTATTTCTCCTCTTGTTTAGGTTGATAGCAAATAGAACATAATTGAGATATTTACCTTGTCAGAATTTTAAAAATTTTCTTGAGTGTGATCATGATCTTAAATTTTTATGAGAGATTACTAATTTCATCAGTATCAATATATAAAATTTTAAAAATTTTATAACATAGTTTGGATAATTTTTCATTTCGTTCAAATTTGTCGATAAGCCTTTTAACAAGACAGTAGTACTGTTCGAATTTTTAAAACTTCATGACATTTGATCATTATCTAAAAATTTTATGACAATATTATAAATATATCAGGACCATCCACAAAAAAATTAAAAAATTTATAACCTCGTTCGTTCTAATTTTCATTCGATTCAAACTTGCTAGTCAGTGTTTTATCAGGATAGTAGCAATGTTTGAATTTTTAAAATTCCTCAAATTTTATAATCACATGAAAATTTAATGAGAACATCTCTGATGTGTCAGGAACCTTCAAAAACAATTTCAAAATTTTTTGACATCGTTTGAACTATTTTTTAGTCAGTACAATTTCGCCGAAATTTTGAGAATTGGTAGTACCCGCTAGGTACCCAAATTGTGAAAATTATCCCGGTACCCGTATCCAACCCGTACCCGCCAGGTATTGCCGATCCCGTACCCTACCCGAACCTAACCTACCCGGGTACTACCCGTACCCGTACCCGGTGGGTAGTGTAAAATAGTTATCTATTAGGGTAATTTTGCATCCGAATACAGGTACGGATCGGATATTACCCAACCCATTTACACCCCTATTTCTCACTTCGATTCAGTCACCACCACCACATTTTTATTTTTTTTTTCGCAAATGCTCTCGTTGAGCCTCCCTGCATGAAGCTCAATCCGCCCCTGCTTCCCTACAATGAACTAGTTTCCATGGCATGGTTTTCTTTCCTATTTCTAGGGCGATCCAACATGTAATTTTCGACGAGTCCACTAAATCCGAGCATATATATATAAGATGAACAGATAATTCGCCTCTGCTTAGGTAAGGAAACTTCTATGAAGGGCTTCTATACTCGCACAAGTATCAATTAAGAAATATCAACGACCTGATTTGAGACCACCAACTACTATTCTGGAGCAGTGCTGCTAGCTACTGCCAAACCTCCTAAACATGCATACTGTTTTGCTATATGTGCGATTTGGATTTTTGAGAGAGCAAGCTAGGAAGCACCTGTTGCAAAGTTTTCTGTGGTGGCTAGAGCGGTCTGAACACAACCAAACTTTGAAGGGCAGGCCACTAGCTAAGCAAGACACAGACTTCCAACTAATTGAATGGTAGCTAGGATCCTGTATATGTCGTTGAAGTATAAGTATATTGCCTACTTCTCTTATTAGCTTCTTTGGTGAACTAGTTGGTAAGTAAAACTCTGTATATATAGTATTAGAGGCAAGATGTTCTGAGCTTGAAACCTAGCTGACGCAATTTTAAAAAGAACCATTGCAACTTACTTTGAATCCACATCATAGGCCTAAAGAAGCCTATAAGTGAGGAAAGTGTTAAATGTGAGTATATTGCTCACCTTTCTTATCATCGTAAGTTTTTTAAGTGAACCAAACATATGCTTCCTACTAATTCTCCAGACGTGAGGGCATATTTTTTTGGATCATCCATGCATCACAAATGCAATTTGGATTTGGCAGCAAGAAGCGGCAGTACTGTGATGCACTCATTTGTTCCTTGTGGAAGTTTCCATGGATGCCGTTCTGCTTTCAGCGGTTGATTTCGTCGCGGAGAACGACCCACAAGGAGTGATTGGATGCAAATTTGGCAGGACACTTTGACTCCCTGACGTGTTTGGTAGCTGACATGCAAACATCACTGCAAGCTGGCATTTTTCTCATAGATATATGATACGAGTATATATCTTCTTTATGCACATACTTAATTATCTGATTTATATGCATATGCATTCAGATTTATATCGCATAAATAAACAAAATACGTGGATATGTAATGAAATGGAGTGTGGTTTGGTCTGTGAATGCCTTATCCTTCGCATTATTTGGAAGAGCTAGCTTTAATTAAAACAGTGGCAAGCATTTTTTCTTCAGCCATGCTGTTAAAAAAAAAGAAACTATTTTGTTCATCCATGCAATGAAAAGAAACAAGAGGGGTTGGTGCAAGGATTGTCCATGCAAAGTGCCGATCTACAAATGTCAAAGGTTGCGAAAGGAGCAGTCCTAACTAAGTTTGGTACAAAACACAAGCTGAAGAAGAACCAAAGAGAGAAACAACCTGGGAAGAACTAGTAACTAGCCTGAGTGCCAGCTGGACCCTGTCCATGGACATGACTGGTCCAAAGATAAAAAAAGTCATGCTGCATGCAGACATGTAAACCATTATTCAGCTTTATTGTACTGAAAAGTACCGAATCCGCTGCCAGCAAATTAGCATGCGTGAAGGTGGAGCAAACTTCTTAATGATGGCCAAGAACCAGATAATCTTCGTGCGAGGTATCCGGACTGAAATATCTCCATCTCTACTTCGTTGCTTTGAATACTGCTGTTCTGTTGGAATCATTTCAATGCCAGGGTATCGAAAACATTTTTTTTTGTCTTGTTTGATGCATGATTAATCTGCAGGATGCAACCACATGAACTGGTGGCTTTGAGTTAGATTAGTGCAGGGTTGGTAGCTAATTTAAAGCTGTTGCATTCATGTTGTGCAAAGAAAACAATGATATCAGCAAGCTTTGGATCACACGATGAAAATACATATACATATACATTGAAAGCCAGGAGTCCAAGTCAAGGATAAACAACTCTACTATTATATATATTTCATCCCCACAGATTGCGTGCTTATATTTGTGATGTGTTTAAAGCCCTTTTTTTATGGTTGCTTCTACCTAAACAACGTGTTCCTTGGAAGAAAGGTCATATATTAAAACGTTCAGGACACTAATCATTTGCTAGCTCTACTGTCTTTGTCCAACTACTTCAAACAGTACTCTTACATGTTTCATAGAGAAAAAGGAAAATGGTCTAACGGAATTGTTAAGCTGCTCCAATAGGATGGACTTCTTTCCCTCTTGACCTCTCTTCCTCCTCCATTTTGCATTTTCAGTTGTCATTTTCGTAAATGCATTTTCCATTTTGCATTAAAAAAATCAGTTTGACTCCTGTGCCCCCAAAGACTTAAAACCTCTGAGAAAATCATGAAAACTATTTCGGTTTTACGGCGTGTAAGCTCCCTAATTTCTTTTAAGTATTACAGCTCTCTAGAGTGGTCATTGTAAGGCTCACAACCCACGTCACGGGTTAAATTTTTTGTAAAATAATATTTAAAAATCTACATAAACAACCAACTCAATTATGGTTAATGGGAATCGAACTTTGGACATTAGCTAGAGAGACAAGATGCCACACTCATAAGCCATGCTTGGCTCTTAACTTCTTATAAAAACAAGGTTTTCAGGTGCTAATTAAAGTTTGTTGTTAAAAACAAAACGACAGCGTTGTCTCGCTAACATGAATATGGGTCAAAAGCCTGCTTGGCATAGAATTTTTTTTCTAAATCAGAAACTAATTAAACTCTTGCAACTGAATGCAACTAAAAATTCCTTCTAGAAATGGGTGCTTGTAATCTACATAACTCTCTATTGTAAGAGATGTACGGATACTATGCCCTCCCGGTGTCACCCCACAAAACATTGTAGTTTCTACAGTAAATATCTACAGTTTTTTATTTAAAATATTTTAATATTTTTTGGAAAAAATTCCCCTTTCTCTGTTAACATTGAGTAACACTATTTTTATTTTTTTTATTTTCTCTATTTTAAAAAATTCTCTCTCTTTGCTAACATTCAGAAATCACCTACGGTACCATGCGGAGGTCCTGTTTGTTTGGGTTTTTTTACCGGTTTAAAAGCCAAAAAACTAAAGCCTAAACAAACGAGTAGTTTTTATCTGGACTTTTCAAAAGTTATAAACTCCATATAACTAAAAGTCAAAAGCCACTAGAGAGATATTTTTTTAACTTATTAATAGTTGATTTTAACCTAATAATACTAAAGTTAGATAAAATTACCTATATCTATCACGTACAAAAGCCATTAGCTTTTTAAACTATTTAAACAAAAAATTAGCTTTAAATTATAAACTAAAAAACCTAAATCTAAACAAACAAGTTAGAATTTCATCCATTAAACACAACTGGCACGTCTACTTTTGAGGTAACAACACCTTGCGTGGTTGAGCAGTTGAAGTAGACTACCAGCTGGGTAGCATCTGGCGTGGCCGAGTTGCAGTACTACCAGCTTGTTCCCAAATAGCAATAGTGAAGTACGTGGTGTCGTTTGCCTTGGTTTCCTATGCAACATCTTCTTCTTCAGTACATGCCATCCTTGCTCTTATATTTTATTTCTAAATATGTATCATTCTATAATTTAAAGATAACTTTTTACTAATTTTTTTCTTGAATACTCCTTCCTTTGGCCATTTCTAATACTATTTACTTTCATGAACTGGAGTAAAACATATCATCCAAAATAAATAAATTAATGTAATGAAAATAGATAATACAACTTTTTTATACTCTTCCGGTCACAAATAGTGATCATTTTAGATATAGGTACAATCAATCTTTCAAAACTTTTACTATCATCTTTTCAAATATTTAAATTGGACACATGAAAATCATATATGTAGATTTGTCTCAAAAAGTACTTTCATAATATTATAATTTTATTGGGTTTTATAAATATATTATAATAGAATTTAGCGATCAAAACTATGTATTGGAGATCGTATCGATGTTCAAAACGACAACTATTTATAACCAAATGTAGTATGTATCTAGGTGAATGTGTAATATTCTAGATAACATTTATTAAGGAGAGTAGCTACAAAGTAAGACTAGAAGACTACTAGTAGGAGTGAAAACGGGTCAAATACGAGCAGACATTGCTCTTCACGTATCCTAATCATATATTTTTTCGAGTCGGAATCGGATATGGGCTAGCCGGATACAGATCGGATCTAGTTTATTCGGAATACGGATATGTGATGGATTCAGTTGAAAACGGATAAAGATATACGGATAATGCACGCATGTATACAATAATATATGTTGAATTAAAACCATACGAGTACATGACTAAAGTGATAAGTTATATATCATCAAACTTAATAGATATCATAGAAAGAATATGCTACTTGAGAATCAATAAAACCAACTAATTGTTAATATAAATAGATTACCATAGAAAAAATATGATAAAAATGGGTTAGACCTTACTGATATCCAAATAGAAAAAAATCCGAATATTTGAATCTTATCTGTATTTACCAGATATTAGATACTCTAGATCTGATTTTAAATCTAGATTTAAGTATCTGCTTCCAGTCCTGACCAAATCTCGTATAGGAAATATCTTAAGCCGTTTTCACCTCTGACTACCAGCGGCAGTCCTTGCAGGCGAGCGTTACGTGGCAAGCAAGAGCACAACAGAAATAAAGCGGCAGAAAGCTGAAATAGCTTGGGTCATGTGCACCGTTGAATCCGTGAGAAGCTCCAAGAAAACTAGCTAGGCCAGGTTACGTACACTTGTGACCAGTAATGCGAGTCAGATTTTTAAAGGCTAAAAAATTGCTTATAAGAACGCCAAATACTACTCACACCGAGATACAACAAAAACACTACACAAATACACAATTAAAGATAAATTTGAATTTCATACTTAACATTTCAATAAAATAGATAAAATATGTCAAAACAATATAACGTAGTGGAATGGTAGAAAAATTAATACCTAAGAATGGCTTCGACCTCTTCATCATATATTTCTATTACATCAAATTGAGTTCAATCAATTAATCACGGACTATATAAATTGTTCAAATCAATATATTTGAATCTAGTTTCAGGGGCAATATAATCAGTAATCATTCAACTAAATTATCAACTATCATTCTATGATTGTATCAAAGCATCAAGATCAAGTGCTAACAGACTACCAGTGTACCTCAGTGCTACCAGTATGAGAACGAATAATAAAAATAAATCCTCATTAGGCAGCTTCTCTTTTAAGTTGTTAAATACTACTACTCCATTTCAATTCTCATTTCTCAAACCTGCTACCAGTACTACTACTCGTCTACTCCATTTTAGTACTACTACTCACCGTTTGGCGGTTCGGCCAGAGAGTCTGGAGGAGTGGAGCGAGCGTGTGGAGGGAGCGACGGCCGGGGCTGGGAGCGGCGGTCGACCCGAAGGTGCTGGGCCTGGAGGCTGAAGCGACGGCCGGGACTTGGAGCAGCGGCGTGGCCTGGACGGGAGCGTCGGCAACTCGATGTCACCTTGCTCGGGCCGGGAGCGGCGGCCTGGAGCCCGGGACTCTTGGAGTGTCGCCTTGCTTGGGACGGGAGCGGCGGCGTGGCCAGGCGCGGCGGCCTGGACGGCGGCGTGGCTGGGCGCGTCGCCTTGGTCGGGCCAGGAGCGGCGGCGTGGCTGGGCGCGTCGCCTTGCTCGCCGGGAGCGGCGGCGTGGCTGGGAGCGTCGCCACGGGCGGGAAGGCTGGGAGCGGCGCTGCGGAGGCCTGGAGCGGCGGCGTGGCCGGGCGGTCGGGCTGTCGGCGGGAGGCCAGGAGGGCGGCCGGACTCGGGACTGGGGTTTTGCTACTGCTACACTTAGGGTTACTACTTAGTTGCACTTGGCTTGCTATTTGAGCTGGGCCTCGGGCCCAGGCCCCAGTGGCCCGAGGCCCAGCTCCGCCCCTGCTTGTGACTTGGATAATGGATACATGCATGGATGCACTTGATAAGCTTGGCCTATAAGCGCGTGTGTGTAATTAGGATCGAGGATATGGCAACTTGTGACATGCCCCGGATTGATTGTCCGGTTTCGTTCATCTGCAGCGGATCGAAGAGAATACAACCAAACGTATCATTTCATGTACAACAAAAATGCATGATCGATCACTCAAATTTCTAGCCAAAGTTAATCAGAAATGCGAATATGAGCATTTCAATCAGCTTGTTTAAGTTCCTTGTCTGTTTGTGCTTCCATCTTCAGCCTTGACGGCTCTCGTTTAAACTCCAGACGGGAAATAATTATAGACCTCCTCGTTCCTTCAGAAGCTAGTCAGTGGCCACTTCAACTAAACGGGGCACTCTAGTCGTCTGGGTGAAGGTAAAGATTCAAGTCTCGCAAACTCCATGTTAGATGGATCTATGGCCAAGTAATTTTCAAGATTTAAACCGTGGCCTCTCGTTTGGTAAATGCATGAAATTTGCTCGGCCGCTGAGCTTATAAACAGAGAAACAGAGCAGACGGTAACAAATACTCCACCGGTCGATTCCTGGCGCAGTTGGGAACAATCACTGCTAAGCCTGTAAAGGAGCCAAACTCAAATGAGTCTGACCTATTGTTTGCGACAAAAATTTGGCAAGTACAGCATAATCGGCAATCCGAGATCAACAGGAGTTTGAATAGTACATGGAAGCAGCATTTGGAAATAGTTAAGTCTGTTTAGGAAATCAAGCCGACATAGATTATGTTTGCCATGTTGTAATAGAATTCGGATCGGTCGAAGGGTATATAAGATGAGCCCAAACCGACTAGGAAAAACAACCACAACTAGAAATCACATCTACTCTTGTTTTCGTTTACTAGTTTTTGAGTCTTATAGTCGAGTCTTGTAAGTCGATTTTAATCAATAAAGTTACGCATCGCCGATTATTGGTCTTTATCGATTTCATCCTAGGTTTGGTCTGCTCTGTTTTGCTGCGCATCGCCTTCTCAGAGTCGATCTGCCTTTATCCTTCGATTTAGCCTTGATCGGTTAAATTGCTTCACATCTTGATCGGCTTTTAACTGATCGGAGTCAGGCCGACTATCGATTTGATATCGGCTTTGATCAAATTTACAACTTTCCTTATCGATTGCAGGGTCAAATCGATTGGCACACTTGAACCAGATGTTCGTCTGGTGTGCTGAAGTCAGAAACCCTACTTCAAGTTTTTGACGTCAACACCTATCAAATTCGAGCTCGGTAAAAACTCGAGCCAAGCTCGAACGAGCTCGAGTTAGGGTTTAAACTTAGAACTTAGGCTCAAGCTCGGCAACGGTAAACAATTTGATATACACTATTTTTTAACAATAAAAAAATATTTAAGCTCTAGCTCGACTCAAGTAAGCTCAATAAGAGTTAACATATAGTAACATTTAACAAGTAATTTGTATACGACAGGTGCTTCTATGCTTGGGTAAAGCTCGAGTTCGGCTTGTCTGGAGTTCGAATCAAGAATAAAATGAATCAAACTCGAGTAGCTCGTGTGCCTCAAGCTTTTTTACAGCCTTCTTTATTGGTAGGCATGTGCTTTTAGAAGACTCAGTGTATTTGGCCCCTCTTTACACTTATCACACTACTACAGAAGGCCAATATTAGATGTCTCACAATAGACGGTTCTACAAAACTATCGGTGATGATGGCTATCACTGACGATTATATATTAAAATCATCAGTGATATCATCATAGACAGTTCTATCTATAAACTATTAGTGATATACGAAGATATCACAGACGGTTTTAGTATAAAACCGTTAGTGATGACATCTCACTACTGCACACAAACACATCATAGACAGTTCGTAAGGCTTATCACAGACAGTTTTACGAACTGTCTGCAACTAACTGTCAATGATGAGAAGGGTGATCACAGACGGTTTGCGAACTGTCAGTGAAAAGTTGTCATAGATAGGTCATAACAAGAACCGTCTATGATGTATACACTTCGCAGATGATTCTAAACAAGAACCGTTTGTGATGATACCAATAGCACAGACGGTTTCAAATTTAGAACCGTCTGTGATATAGGCTTCATCACAGACGAGAACTATCTGTGATGATGCCAATATCACACACGGTTCCAATTTAGAATCGTCTGTGATGAGGTCTACATCACAGACAGTTGTAAATTGCAACCATCTGTGATGTAGGTCTCATCATAGACAGTTCTTATTTAGAACTATTAGTGAAATATATACATCATAGATGGTTCTTAATTGCAACTATCTGTAACGTAGGTCTCATCACAGACGGTTCTTGTTTAGAACCGTCTATGATGTTGAATTGTCATTATTTACACTTTTTTATTTATTAGCTAGTCTCAGGAAATACTAGTCATATCCTCTGAAACAAAATAGATTATAGAGCATCACTAACATATTATTATGACATACATTTCAAAAATGAATTCGAATCACATATTACAACATATCACGCATCCATTCCAGAAATCAACTCAAATCACACATTACAATATACAGCGCATCCATTTCAGAAATCAACTCAGATATATTAACTAATTGAATTCAAAACTACAACTCATAAATTCACAACACAAGGTTCACAAATTAATCTAAATGGTAACTAACAAATCACAACTTATCATGTGAGGCTTGAGTGGCATCCGTCTTTTGGATTTACGACCTCACACATCCAGAAGGCACATAGTTATCCTTGAATACCTAGCAGGTCAGCCTATTCCAAAGTATATTCAGTGCATTTCCAAGCATGTCGATGGGAAGAGTAAAGTCTTGCGTGTATATAATTTGATAAGTGAAAACAATTATTGCAAGATTGATAAATCTCTATGACATTGGTCTTCTGTGAACCAATGAGGAGTTACATGTTGTGACAAACGTAGAATTCACATAGATTAGTACCCTTTAGCTACTAGTGGCACTACCAAAATATAATAGGTTAGTTCTGGAGGTATTATTATAGAGTGTGAAGGATTATTACATACTAGCAGATACTAGAAACTTATGAACATGCTTCAGTTTCAATGGGTCATTTCTGTGTGGCCCTCCACGAGCTTTGTGGACACCGAACGACGCGTCGAGTAAATTTGCGATAGGCGCCAAGTTATAGGTGCCGCCCTTTTTGGAATCATAGTAAATTTTCTGGTTATCTTGGTATAATTATGAGTAGAATCCAGTGAAACCTACACAGGTATGTCGTCATCGTCATTCAATCTAACTTTGAGCTATATATAAAGTATAAATCAACAAGTATAACAACTAAACGAAGCACTTACCGTGAGTTATGAGGTAAAAGTATGAATTTTTTATCTTGTTGAGCCAGCAATACTTTTTCCATGTACTCGTGCATGACTTATAAATTTTTGTGCATGGTTTACTTGGATATCGTGTGTGGGTCGAGGAAACCCACCGGTATTTCCCTTACTTTTGCTTCCATGATCATGTATCTATATATACAAAATCAAGCATCATATATATATGTCATTTATCGGTATTATACAAATATAGACTATGGTTGCATACACTTATAATATCCAGCATCTCATAAGTGAAGTGTCAAGGGCATTGAGAATGTAGAGATCAAACAAGTCGTTTAACCTAACCATGAAGAAGCCATCTAAAAATCAGTATAAGAAATGCTCCTGCTTGAAATTGATCGAGATACTCAATGCCCGTTATGCCACCGGGTTGTTGTCTTGTTCCATACAACAATCTTGCAATCTTTTGGTATGAACGACTATCATAGCTCGAATTGCTACGACAATGGGGCAAACGGAAAGTCATGCTGATGTGGTCCCCTTCGATTTGCCCTTGTCACCGTCTAGCAAATATCGTCTTCACGGGAGATGACTGGGCTTGAACTGCAGTAACAGCTTGTGCCTGACAAGACACAGTAGCCAATTTGGTCAGCTCCTTCGGTGCAGCACGTGGTTCCGGTAGTACTGGTAGCTCCAGTGTATCACGTGTCTCTAGTAGTGCTTGTAGCTTCAGTGCTGCAAGGCGATGATCGAAGGAGACATCCTTCCTAGGCCACTGGATGAATGTACCAATGGCATCCCCCTAGTGTGATGATCTCATCATTTGAGGGGCATCTCTAGCATGACAACCTTACAAATTTCATCTAAACAATTGACCTAAACCTTCGCGTAGCCTAGATCTACCGTGCAACCGTGCACCACCGACCCTACATTGGATGAATACGTGTGCCCCCAAGCAGCCTGCAGGGGAACGGAACCATTAGCAAGCCTCACTTAGAGATTGCATAGCATGGCCACCTACATAAAGGTACACAATTACCTAACACATCAAACATGTTTATCTAAGAAGCATTGCAGATAGGCAACATATCCTGTGCACACAGGCTTTCTGTGTACACACCGTGGACATCAACTAATAAAAGTCATGAAAATTTTTGAAAAAAATTGTAGATATACTTCATATATTACTCTACCTATGTATAAAATTGTAGGTTCAAATTCATTATATATCGAGAGTTATAAAAAAGAGAAAATTCTGACAAGTTTAATTAATATTGTTTCTCATTGTATGCTTGTTGATATTTATGGTGTCATATCTTGTTAATGTATTGATTACTGCAATTATCCTTACTATTTACTCATCTTGAATTAATCTAATTACTAAATAGTATCGAGCTTGCTTGTTGAAACCAAAAGTTTTTCTTCCTCTCTTGGTAGAATTTTCATGATTAGTATATGTTTTTCAAAATTTTCTTATCTTTAAATATTTCTGTAACGACATTTACAAGACATAACTAGTTATAGATTTTGTAATTGGATATAAAAATATTCTAGATGCATCGAGACAATAGCTTATCTGATGAGAATGGTCTCAAAATATGAATATTTGTAGCACTTTTGCCCCTTTCTTATTCTAATGTTGATGGATTCTAAGAAAAAAAATCTAATTCCATTTATAATTCGTCCTTAAAGTTGTCATGCTCTGATTTATCTTCCACTTCATCATCATCCCCAATGAGAAATACCATAGGTAGTTTATTTTTACTCTGATTTTGTGCACAAGACCAGAGTGAAAATAGGCTACCTTTGGTATTCTTATTTGGGAATGATGATGAAATAGAAGATAAATTAGAATATGACAACTTTAAGGACGAACTGTGGATGAAATTAGATTTTTCCTTAGAATATATCAACATTAGAATAAGAAAGGGATTCATTTTTTAAGATCACCCTCATCAGACAAGCTGTTACATCGATGCATATAGGATATTTTAATATTCAATTGCAAAATCTATAACTAGTTGTGCCTTGTAAATGCGTTGCAAAAATATCTAAGAAGAAAAAATTTCGAACAACAGATGCTAATCTTAGAAGTTCTGCCAAGAGAGTTAGGAAAAAATATATCACAGACGGTTATAGATAAAACCATCTGTGATCAACACATATCATAGCCGGTTCTAGATAAAAACTGTCCGTGATATGTGTTTTCACAATCGGTTCGAAAATCGTTTGTGATATGTCGTATTATCACTGGCATATATTTTCAGACAGTTAGAAAACCATCTGTGATGACATTTTTGAGCCGTCTATGATAGCCCTTCTCTGTAGTAGTGTCACCTCATCCGAACAAAATTGTAAATGTAACTCTCTTTTCGACCACGAAAGCATGTGCGGTCAACACGTGTAACCTATCAAACTTCTCTACCGCGGCAGGTCGTGCAGCACCACAGCGGTTCCATCCACCGTGGCAACTCCCTGAAAAGCATAGGAGGCGGTGCGCCACACCTTCATGCCAAGCATGAGCACCGTCGTTCCACCGAGCTATGGTAGCTCGTCTACATCAATAGGTGCGATACCAGCGACCTACCATGGTAGAATAACAGAGTCAAGAAATACACTAGATTTATAACTTTATTAAAAAGAAGTTAAACATTTTTTTTAAAAAAACAAGGGAGGCGAAATAGACCGAAGAATCCTTGCGTACACAGCTTCCTTGAGCAGCTGCGAGCCTGCGACGCACGCACCTGCCGTCTGAACCTCGGCACCGCTACTTCAACATGACCGGTCGGTCTAACAGAGGGCGTCCCTGTCAGCGTTCCCCGTGGGCTGGGGCGCGTATTCAGATTGGACACCCTGAACTGTCACTCTGATCCTAACTTATGACCAACTCTTATTTTCTGACAGTTTTGTTTAATCTTGCCAGCTCGAAAAACGTAATAACGATGTTCTGATTTTTTTTTTACGATCTTCATTGATTAGTCAGGACTAGGATTGCACCCATCAAAAAGCCAAGTGCACATAGGCATAGTAAAGGAAGCCTGCTTGGCGCAAGAATGACTTAACCATGTTTGCATTCCGAGTCTAACCGAAAAGAAGAAAAACTTCTGCTAAGTTATTGGATATCAGGCAGGAATGACGTTCTGATTTTAGGTTAGCTGCAAAAACATATACTTACTGCAATGGTCTGTTTCTCAAGAATGGTCAATGAAGGGAAACAAACACCTTGAGTCATGTACGACAGACAAAATCTGCAGCAGGGTTTACCAAACCATTTTAGACCCGAAATTTGTAACCCTGGCGGTAGTGAAAACTATGAAAAAACTGCTCAAAACCGCGAAAAAACCGAATGGTATGGAAATTTAAACTATTTTGAAATCTGATCAAACCGGCGAGCGAAAACCACTTGGTTTTGGCCTAAAACTGAATGGTTTTTGGCGAAAACCGCCAAAAACCGAAGGTAGTTGGAAAAATGAGAAAAAATGTAATTTTTTTGGAAAATTGCAAAAAAAATGTTGTAAAATTTGTAAAAATCTAGTGAAGACCAAAACATAGTAAAATATAATAAATATATTAAAAAAGTATGTAAAAACATAAAACAAATTCTAATATGATCCTTTCTAAATATGGAAAATTTTTGACATACCCTTTGCTATATTTTAGACAATTGGAAGTTGTAAATTTGGCATTTAGTAATAATATGTCAACAAATAACTTTCATTTCAATACTACTCATATATCAATCCAACAAGTGCAAAAATAAACATTTAGCAATAATATATCAACAAATAATCTTTCATTTCAATACTACTCACATATCAATCCAACAAGTACAAAAATAAGCATTTACATAATGACATACCAATATCATTCACATATCAATACCATTTACATTTCAATACCTTACAAAAATTGCTTGTGTAAATAATTTGCAAGAAATTGCTAGTGTCAAATTACACGTTGTACAACAAAATAAGTGCATAATATAACTAGTAGTACAAAGTACAACTTTCATACTAAACTTTTGGTAGTTCACGCATGCATACAACGAGAAGTAAGCTTTTCAATATTTGATAACATTAATATATTAAAATATACCATAACAAGATAATTTTGTGCATACAAATATTGCTACTTGAATAAATAGTACCATATTTGGGTGTCATCCATTGCTACTAAATATACTTCAACAAATATTGCTACTAAATATAATTGAACAAATATTGGTACTAAATATATTTCAACAAATATTGCTACTAATTATAATTCAACAAATATTACTACTAAATATATACTTCAATAAATATTGTTACTTGACATAATTGAACAAATATTGCTACTAAATATAATTGAACAAATATTGGTACTAAATATATTTATTGCTACTAATTATAATTCAACAAATATTGCTACTAAATATATACTTCAATAAATATTGCTACTTGACATAATTGAACAAATATTGCTACTTAACATACTTCTACAAATATTGCTATTTGATATACTTGAACAAATATTGTTACTAAATATAATTGAACAAATATTGTTAGTAAAATATATTTAAGTAAATATTACTACTAAATATTTCTACTTGGCATACTTGAATAAATATTGCTACTAAATATAATTGAACAAATGTTGTTATTAAAATATGCTAAAGTAAATATTGCTACTTGACATACTTGAACAAATATTGCTACTCAAAACACAGTAAATATTGCTACTTGATTTACTTGAACAAATATTGCTACACAAAATACTTCTAATTTCTTTTTTTGGCTTTTTTTATTTTCTAGATTTTGAATGGCTCAAAAACATCTCAAAACTTCATTTTTTTCAAAAAAAAAAAATCACACTAGAGGCCATAAAGCAATTAATACTAATTTTATAAAATTTTTAGATAAATTTTACTAATATTTTAAAAAAATTTAAATTTAAATTTGAATTTCACCGATAAACCGAACGGTTTTATTTCTGTAACCGAAGTAGTAGGATTAAAACCGTCTGACCCTGAGTCCCTGACTGCAGCTAAAAACCTCGAGCCTTGTGTACCAGCAAACCAACCAAAACTCTGAAACAAAGAATAAACAACAAAACAGAACCAGACACGCTCTCAATCTGACGTTCCTGAACTAGTTCCTTTTTACATAGCTTATTTTTAAATGCTCTGGTTCTTCGCTGGTATATAACATCTTTCAGAATTTCATACAAATTAGTGTAATGTTTACTTTATATTATTAATGAATATTCATACTTACATAATATTCTTTACATACATGTATTAAATATAATGCTTAGAAGTAATAATAGGAACATTTTAATCATTTTAAATATCTCCTTGTCTATATAATAAGAGGAAATACGCCGTATAACCTTTGACGGACAGAGCTAGTACTATATGTCGCTGTAGCAAATCATTGACTCACTAACAGAAATATACTACCGTTAATCTGCGCTGTGTCTCATGCTCTCATGGACCGGTTCCATCCGACTCGCATATTACTTACCGTTAATCATGCGCTGTGTCTCCAGCTCCTGGACCTATTTAAACCCCCAATTCCCACGCACCTCCCCAAATAAATCCAACCAAACCGAGCCCCACTTTCCTCCCCCCCAAAAAAAAAACCAACTTGGATTCAATTCACTCCGGCAACGCACACCACCAGCAACAGCTATCATCACATCCAGACCAAACCGCAAAGCCAAGCCAGAGGAGGCCGCGTCTCCTTCCGGCCACGCCATTTCTGTTCCGTTCGACGTGATGGCGGCGGCGGCGGAGGCGAGGTCCGTGCAGCGGCTCGCGCAGCGCCTGGTGGCGCCGGCGGGACCGACGCCGGGCGGGCTGCTCCGCCTCTCGTGGCTCGACCGGTACCCCACCCAGATGGCGCTCATCGAGTCACTCCACGTGTTCAAGCCCGACCCGGCCCGGGAGGGGGCCGACCCGGCCAGGGCTGTCGAGCGGTCCCTGGCCCGGGCCCTCGTGGAGTACTACCCGCTGGCCGGGCGGCTGGCCGTGTCCGACGCCGGCGAGCTGCAGGTGGACTGCAGCAACGCGGGCGCCTGGTTCATCGAGGCCGCCGTCCGGTGCCGGCTGGAGGACGTCGACTACCTCGAGTACCCGCTCGCTATACCCAAGGACCAGCTGCTCCCGCACCCGCGCCCCAAGCCCAGCTACGAAGACGAGAGCAAGCTCATCTTGCTCGTCCAGGTACGTACGGCCGCGGATTCGAATCGCATTGCGCTGGGTCGACGGTGGATTTGAGTTTGAGCTCATCACCCGGCTGGCCATGGTGGACGCAGGTGACGACGTTCAGGTGCGGCGGCTTCGTGGTGGGGTTCCGCTTCAGCCACGCGGTGGCTGACGGGCCCGGGGCGGCGCAGTTCATGGGCGCGGTGGGCGAGCTGGCGCGCGGGGCGGACAGCATCACGGTGGAGCCGGCGTGGGGCCGCGACGCGATCCCGGACCCGGCCGGCGCGCTGGTCGGCAGCCTCCCGGAGCCCGCTGGCGCGAAGCGGCTTGAGTATCTCGCCATCGACATCTCGGCCGACTACATCAACCACTTCAAGGGCCAGTTCACGGTGGCGACCGGCGGCGCCCGATGCTCGGCGTTCGAGGTGCTCATCGCCAAGGCGTGGCAGAGCAGGACCCGTGCCGCGGGTTTCGAACCGGGCTCCCCCGTCCACCTCTCTTTCGCCATGAACGCGCGACCGCTCCTCCACGCCCGACTCCCCCGTGGCGGCGCCGGGTTCTACGGCAACTGCTACTACATCATGCGCGTCTCCTCCACGGCTGGGAAGGTAGCCTCCTCCTCCATCACTGACGTCGTCAAGATCATCAAGGAGGGGAAGAAGCGGCTCCCCTCGGAGTTCGCGCGGTGGGCGGCGGGGGAGATGACCGGCGTCGACCCGTACCAGATCACCTCCGACTACCGGACGCTGCTCGTCTCCGACTGGACCCGCCTGGGCTTCGCCGAGGTGGACTACGGGTGGGGCCCGCCCGCCCACGTCGTCCCACTGACAAACCTGGACTACATCGCCACGTGCATCCTCGTCAAGCCCTGGGCCCACAAGCCAGGCGCCCGCCTCATCACGCAGTGCGTCACGCCCGACCGCGTCGCCGCCTTCCACGACGCCATGGTGAACACGAACTAGCTAGCTAGCTAGCTACTTGTTACTACCACTTACCACTCCTCCAGTCCTCCACCACCATTTGTTCATGGCTTTTTTTTTAACTTTTTTATAGAGGTAATTAGTGCTTAATTAATTACAGCTTGTGAGCAACAATAATGAAAACTAAGAACAATAATGGTAAACTAAGAGTGAAGAAAGGTAAAGAAGAAGAGTAGTACATATAGATATGGGGAACAGGTAGACAGCTAGATGGTTGTTGGCATAAGTGGGATTGGTATTGGATTCCTTTTGATGTTCTTGGTGCTGTTGTTGGGTGCAAGTGTATACCATACTACTTGTTCCTTCTTTCTCATTTTCTTTTTCTTTTTTTGGGGGGCTTTTGATTGAAGGATCAAAGCTGGACTTGGTGGGAACCCACCAACTAGTCTCCCTTCAAATCAATTAGTTGATGTCACTGTATTATATTCAAAAACATTTTTTGCGTATTATTCGATTAAGTACCAAGTATCCGTATTATACCCGTCCGTATAATATCCTGTGATCCGCTTTTCTCCGGATACCCTAGATCCGTGATCCGTATCCTACCCGATTTCCACTACCCACACTGCAGTACCAGATCCGAAAAAATAATTAGGTAGGATACGGATGACCTACCCGATAGTATCAGACCTGTTTCACCCCTACCAACTAGTCTCCCTCAATTAGTGTAATCTTGTATTATATTCAAAAATTTTTATTTTTTTTTTCAATATAAGCCAGTAGGTCTGAGCCTTATTTATGGGGAAAACTGTAATCCGCTTTTACATTTTTTAGAAAAACGTGTCAAAAATTTCTACGCTTCACCGAGTAATAATACATGTTCAAAAACCACCTACCGTGAAAAATAGTCTAGAGGAAAAAGGGCGAAAAATCATTAGAGACGACAACCTTCTTTTGTCTAGCCTAATACTTTACGCGCTCATCGAGTAATAATACATGTCTAAAAAATATCGAGATCGAGATGGAAAAGCAAGTTGGGGAAAAGTCTAGAGATAGACGAGATATCTCTCGGTGATGAAAAAATATGAATAAAAACTACGGATTTTTTTGGAAACGAAAAAATAAAGGCGAATGCCGGCAGGGTACAGTCCTTTCTTTGGTTCGTATGTGAATCCTATCCCCAAGTGGTGTTTATCCATGTAAAAATATACTTGATATACTACTAATTCTAGTGCTAATGTAAAGCAGCTACCTGTGTACCTGTGTACACTGCAACTGATAAGAGCATAGTAGCTTTAGTGAATTAGTGCTTAATTTTGTAAAAGTTGCTATAAACATTCGATGAATCTGCGTTTTTATCGTGACGAAAATATTTTTTCCGGTTTTTTGGGTGACGAAAACATTTTTTTTCGTTTTTTTAGTTACGACATTTTTTCGGTTTTTTGTTGCATTTGTTAAAAAAATGGATCGTTAGACGCTGACGAATCTATGGGTCGATATAAATTTTCTGACGAATCTACATTTTTAAAAACCATGGTTATGACCCGTTGGCAAATCCATAAGTTGCTATAAACCTTCGATGAATCTGGATAACAACCTTTTTGTATAATACTCTCGCGAAACATTTTTCCGTGTTTTTTTTTTTGTTTTTTTTCGTTTGTTAAAAAATGGGTCGTTAGGACCACGTTTTAATCCACGTCGCTATAAATCTTCTGACGAATCTACATTTTTTAAAAACCCATGGTTATGACCGCTGGTAAATCTATAAGTTGCTATAAACCTTCGATGAATCTGCGTTTTTGGTGACGAAAACATTTTTCCGCTTTTTTTGTGTCGAAAACATTTTTCCTGATTTTTTTTGTGACGAAAACATTTTTTCTAGGAAAAACGGAGAAAGGACCTGAACGTAAGAAGCAGGGACTTGTTTGTTATTTTTTTGGACCTGTTCGCTATCCTGAAAAATTAGAAAAGGGCTTGTTCGCGATTTGAACTTAACGGAAGGCTTTTCCGTAAAATACCGTGCCAGGGACCTAAACGCGAAGAAAAAAAAATATTTCCGTCTCACAAAAAATCGCGAAGGACCTATCCATAATTTGAAGAAGCGGAGGGACTTTTTTGCAAAATCGCCAAATGACACGTGGAGTGGCCGGTTGGGCTGGAAATCTTCCGCCTGTAATAGAGTTGATATCCCCAAGTGGTGTTTATCCATGTAAAAATATACTTGATATACTACTAATTCTAGTGCTAATGTAAAGCAGCTACCTGTGTACACTGCAACTGATAAGAGCATAGTCGCTTTAGTAAATTAGTGCTTAATTTTGTAAAACGTAGTCATTTATCCGTGATCAATCAACGGCACGTCAACCAAATCACTTGAAGAAAGTATAAAGCACACACAAAGTAGAGGCAATACTCTCACTTTATTAGATTAAAATTAATATCTCTTTACAATGGGTGCCCAATATATAGCCAAAACTATTAGAGATAGATTTAGATTCGTCCACAATTAGATGGAGTCTTTCCATACTAGGACTTAAATTTTATCTATATCATAACACTCCTCTTTGGACGAATATCACATAATGCACATGATTCATTAAAAAGTCCTCCCAAAAACTCGATGGGACAAAACAGATAGAGAAAGAGTACATTGCACTTCACACTCCATGTTACACTAATTGCCTCATTAAAAACCTTCATGTGAGAAACTTCAAAAAAACTCACTAAGGGAAAAAGAGCACAACTTATAATCTCTAGAATATAAAATATGATCTTCAGGATCATGCAAAAAGGGTCATGATTCAGGGATTTACTCCCCCTGAACTCTGCAAATTTCTAAGTCATCTCATTTTAATGCCATTAACACACCTTTGAAAAATAGATTTTAACAAGGACTCAGTAAACAAATCTACCAGATTTTCACATAACTTAGTTTGTAGTATCTTTACCTCATCATTCTTTTGGAGTTCATGTGGATATAAAAGTTTGGAGTAATATGCTTCGTGATATTTCTTTTCACATAACCCATTTGCATATGTGCAACACAAGCAGCATTATCTTCATAGATAATCTTGGGGGTGTCGATAGTGTTAAGACCACATGACTTCTGGATATGGTTAATCACACGTCTTTAGACAAACACATTCACGCGAGGCTTTATATAAAGCTATAATCTTAGTGGTTTGTAGAAGTAGTTACCAAGATCTGCTTACAAGACCGCCAAGAAATAGTTGAACCTCCTCAGAAAAAACAAAACCAGTCTGAGATTTGGTACTGTAGGAATCAGACAGATAACCAACATCAATATATCCCACCATGGTTAAGTTTTGGTTCTTCTGAAAGAACAATCGAAGATTTTGAGTACCTTGGAGGTATCTAAGTAAAGTCATGACACTAGCCCACTGTCTTCTAGTTGGGGTTGCACTGTGTCTTGCTAGCAAATTTTCTGCGAATGCAATATCAGGCTTTGTGTAATTCGCAAGATACATAAGTATGAGACTTTAGGTTCTAAAATTTTTCTCCTCAGTCTAAAAGGGTCTTTATCCATTCTAAGGGATCGCACAACCATGGGGATTTTAAAGAGTAAGATTTATCCATATTAAATCTTTCCAATACCTTCTTAGTATAGATAGACTGTTGTACAAAATTTTTTCTAAGAAATACTTTAGCTGCAGGCCTAAGCAATATTTGGTTTTACTCAAATCTTTCATCTCAAACTCTATCATGAGATAAGCACTTGCTTCCCTTATTTTCAATGTGGTTTTGATGATATTCCGATCATCGACATATACCGAGATGATACAGAATCCATCCTGCATTACTTTATGAACACACAGGGACAATCATTATTTGAGTTTTCTTCTTTAGGAGGAACTAACTAAGTTGGTTGTATCACATTCTCCTCAATTGTTTTAATCCGTATAACGTTCTCTTTAGTTTAACGCTATACATATTGCGATTATTAGGATCCAAAATTTTGAATCCTTTAGGGACTCCCATATAAATATCCGTATCTAGTGACCCATATAAATATGTAGTCACTACATCCATTAACTGCATTGATAAGTTTAAACTTGCTGCCATCTATATTAGTTATCGGAACGTTATTCACTCATTACACGAGAATATGTTTCATGTAATCGATGCCGGGTCTCTGCGTGAACCCTTGTGCTACAAGCTACGCTTTATGTCTCACCAGCTGGACATTTTCATTTCTCTTTTGAATGAAAAAACCATTTAATCCTATAGGAAATAGTTTAGGAGGTGTTCGGTCAATGAGGCTAAAAACTTTCTTCTTATTAAGCGAGCATTGCCTCAATTGCACCTTTTTATTTAATCCTATCTGAGCACTTCTGGCACTCTGTTATGGATTATATTTCTGGATCCAAGTAATTTTCATAGTTTTCTGCTAATTATTCAATAATTTTCATAATTACCATTTAACAGAAAAAAATTTAACATATATCAATATAGAATTATGCTAGGACAATAAATCTAGAGATACGGAGCTTTCAATATGCTATATAAAATTTTCTTTTTCATAATTTTTTGTTCATTACCAAACAATCTTCAGAATTACCATGTAATAGAAAAATAAATTACAACATATATTAACCATGGAATAATGCTAAGAAAATAAATACAGAGACATGAAGCTCCCAATATGCTATCTAGAATTTTTCCTAGCATTTTTCACCATTTTCTGTTAATAGTTAAGTAATTTTTAAAATTACTAAAGTAATAAAAAACAATTCTAGTACATATAAAACATGGAATAATGCTAGAAAATAACCAAAAGGTATGGAACTTCCAATGTGTGCTAAATATGAAGTTCAACAATTTTACGAAAGTCTATATACCCAGAAAATCTAATTTCCAAGATTTAACATAAATTTTAGACTTACTAATTATTTTTC
Organism: Guadua angustifolia; assembly: GCA_036346375.1. Taxonomy (NCBI): domain Eukaryota; kingdom Viridiplantae; phylum Streptophyta; class Magnoliopsida; order Poales; family Poaceae; genus Guadua; species Guadua angustifolia. Next base: position 18,428,992 of record CM070509.1, read on the forward strand.
AAAATTACATAAAGCACCAGGGGTTTAAATGCAAAATTTTCATTCTAATTTGTTTTTAGAACTATCATGTGGGCCAATGGCCCGAGGGCTACATGGATGGGTTTCTGGCCCATCTAGCTACGGCCCATAGGGAGGAGAAACATAAGGCCATCCAGCGGCCAGTTGCCTTCTTTCGAGGTGGCTGGCAGCCCATTGGGCGAGCGACGACGCACGGCGGGGCGGCACTACAGGCGCTAGTGGCGTGGCCAGTGGCTTTGCACGTGTGTCAGGCGCGGAGCTCTAGTGAGCTGACACATCGGATGCTCGACGACGGTGAAACGATGCATCGAGTGGATCGGTGCGACAACGGCCGACGAGGTCGAGCCCAGCTGCTCATCGATCTTACGGTGCGTCGGGCACAAATCCGGTGGGTGCAAGGCTCATCGAGCGCAAGGAGCGACTGTGGCCAACGGGGCCGAACACGACGGCACATCGGGCGCATGGGGCGGTAGCAGCCGACGAGGCCGAGCACGACGGTGCATCGGGTGTAGATCCGGTAGGCACAAGGCGTAGAGCCATCGTCGCGGGCGTGTGGGCACGAGGGCGGCAGGCGCGGGTGATGGACGACGTCGGTGCAGTGATGGGCTCAGATCACGGCGTCGGGCCAGTGATTCGCGCGGATGTGCATGTAGCATGGTGGCCGATTGAACCTGCAGGCATAGCATGCGACAGGTACGGGTGGAGACCGAACTTCTAGAAGCAGCACGCGATAGGGCATCGGGAGGCCGCAGAACAGGTGTTGTCATCGGTGGCAACGGTTCGAAGTGCGGACGCGGGAGGCCAACACGGTGCGCCTGCAGGGCGGTGTCAGTCAGGTGGTAGCCAGGTGCGTGGCGGTGCATCCGCGCATCAGGTTCGGTCGAGTGGGTTTCGAGGGGCCGAAGGCCAGTGCGGTGGTGGGGCGTTGTCGGTCGCAAGCACAACGGCCAACTAGTGGCGCGCTAGCCATAGATGCGCTCTCTTCTTCACCTATTTTTATTCTGTAGGTCTCGTAGGTCTTATTGCTTGTAGCAGATGATTTCGATGCTGTGTAGATTGATGTAGGTTGACGATCTCGATTGGCCTCAGTAGAACATTATACTGATAACGTGTTGTAAAACGTAGTTATTCACCTGCGATCAATCAACGGCATGTCAACGAAATCATAAGAACAAAGTATAAAGCACACACAAAGTAGGGGAAATACTCTCTCTCTCTCTCTTTATTAGATTAAAATTAATCTCTCTTTACAAGGGTTGCTCAATATATAGCCAAAACTGTTGGAGATAGATTCGAATTTGCCCACAATTAGATAGAGTCTTTTCATACTAGGTCTTGAATTCTATCTATATCATAACACTTAATACTGTACCCGGTTACAAGTAACTATCATTTAGGACATCGATAAGGTCTCCAAAAAACAGTTTTGACCACTATTTTCTGTTATAATATATTTATAAAATCTAATAAAATTATAATACTATGAAAGTACTTTTTAAGATAAATCTATACATATGATTTTCATGTATCCAATTTAAATATTTGAAAAGATATTGACAGTCAAAGTTTCAAAAGTTTAACTACACACATGTCCAAATCGACAACAATTTATGACCGGAAGGAATACATTGTGGTTTTGACATGCAACCTTGGTACTAAAATAAATACTCTCTGCTTCTCGCAATATAAGTATCTTCTCTTGGGAAGTTTCATCCCATAATATAAGTTCATTGTGGAGGTTAAATGTGTAGTTATTACAATATTTTCACTATATATTCTTTCTTTAATGCTGACAAAGCCGATGAGTGGTTCTAGTATGCCATATAATAATGGTGGTATGCATGGTCCAATGGTATTTACTTTTCTCATATTTAGTAATTTTTTTAAATTGTACGTACGGTGGGCATTGGATTTTATATCTTTCGAGTACAAGGATGTTTCTGACTCAAGTTCGACAATGGCTAAGTCTAAGCTCGAGCTAGGGCGCGTTGTGTGTTGTCTTAAATGCGCCCCAAAGGATCTGTGCTCCCATGGTTTTATACCTCCTCGGACGCAACGGCCGGGCTAGATTCCTGAAGTGGCCTTCATGCACGTTGAGGGCCAGTGAATCGCTCAACTTGTTGCACGATCTGCGCCCGCCCACCAATTCGCCTTGAGCAACCGTCGGTCAAATGCTTGATCCGAAATCCAAGGGTGGACCGCGGCTCCGAACAAGGGCCCGCCCGAGCTCGAGGTCGAGCGGGGCCGTGCTCGGGTCTAACGCGCTCTAGGTCGAGCGCCTCGGTACGCACCTAGGTCGAGGCCGGGGGTCTCCCGAGCTCGGGGGTTCGTTGACCGCGCGCCAGCCGGTCAAAGGATGCCCAGCCCTCGTCAGCTAGCCCCCGAGGCTTAAGGTCGTGGCCGGAACATGGGCCGACCTTGAGTCTCCATAGCCGGGATCGATTCCCAGAATTTCCTTGAGGTCGAGGTCGTGCGGAAACGTAACGCCAGGCCTTGAGGATACGACACCTGGCGCCTCTTGATCTCCGTCGCCCCGGTACGGATACGAACGGCTGGTGACACCTGCCGTGCCTCGAAAACGCAGCCCAGGCCTTAACTGCTCCCGTCAAATCGTGGCGGCGCGCCCTCCGAAGCGCCGTGGACCGGTCTCAACGGCGACGCAATTTTTAAAACACTGGAACCGCAGCGTCCGCTGAGGAAGACTCTCGACCGCACCCTCCGACTTCCAAGCCTCCTTGCCCAGAAAAAATCTCCCCACCTCGACCAAAATCGACGCGATCGCCATGGCCAAGCTAGGGAGGAGCACGTTGTCGTCCGCCAGGATGAAGGAACTCGAGGCCCTGGGATTGCTCGATCCGTTCGTATGGCGGCTGCCAGGCGGCGAGATCGAACCACAACCCAAGGACGACGAGATTGTTTGTACCGAGCACTATGTCCTCTTCGGCTTGCGGACCCCGGAGAGCGAGTTCGTCGCAAGGGTCCTCTCTAGCTGCGACATCGAGCTCATCAACCTGGTGCCGAATTCTGTTCTCCTTCTCACCATCTTCTCCCATCTATGCGAGGGATTCCTAGGGATCCTCCCGACCCCCTCGCTCTTCTTCCGATACTTCAGCCTCTTTCGCTCCGGGAAGGACCCCGTGGTCGGATGCCTCTACTTCCGGCAACGGGTCGGGCTCAAGTGGGCCTTCCCCAAGTTCCAACCTCGGGACTCCCTCGGCCCGTGGTCCGAGCGGTGGTTCTACCTGAAGAGGGGCGAGGTCGGCACGCTGGTGTACGAGGGGGCCCCCCTTCCCGGGAAGAAGGAGACCCCGGAGCCGGACGACCTCGAGGTCGACGAGGAAGCCATCGCCCTCATACACATCTGCGCCATGCGCGGCCTCAACGGGCAGGCGATTGCCAACGACTTTCTGCGGAATCGCGTGTCCCCCCTTCGGAGGAGGATGCACCCGTTTTACGAGATCCAGAGGCACGACGACCCGACCCGCGAGGGCGCGTCCGGTAAGCCTTCTTGTCCCAAGGTCTTGCTCGAGTCCACCTTTCGATCTTTCCTGACAGACGCCTCTTTTTTGCAGCGCCAAAGGAATCATGGGTCGCCTCGGTGATGTCCGAGATGTTCGAAGTGGCGATGAGTACGCCATTGCGACCCGTCGAAGAACGTGCTCCGTCGCAAGGCCGAGGTGAGTCATCCGACCAAGCGCCGATCCATGCGCCCATGAGCCCCTTTTTGAGCCTCGCTGCCCGCAGGATCACCAAGAGCTTGGAGACGGCCAGAGGATGCCCTCCACGGCGGGGCAAGGGCAAGAAAGGAAGAAGAGGCCTCCCATCGCCGGAGCGGGCCACCCGAGGCGAAGAAATCCCACGCCGAGTGGGGGACCGTGCCATGGTAAGGATCCCACCAGCTTGAGCCCCGAGCTCGTGTCGCGTGACTTGCCGGTTGATGAGCTTTTCCTCTTGCAAGAACAGAGCGCGGCGGCCACCGCCCGGACTTCAAGCCCCCAGCCGGCCCAGGGTGCTCGGGCTCGAGGCCCTGGGACCGCCGCTGCTAGCGACGCGGAGCCAGCCCGAGTCCTGAGGTCCCAGGCTAGTGGGGCGCGAAAGCGACGTGCTCCCGTGGCACCGGGGCAGCAAGATCTTCGCCGACCCTCGACGAGGTGGAGGTCGGTGACCTGTAAACCCCAAAGATCTTAGACCGTGACGCCTCGCATCTTTCTGGCTTAGTGTATGCTCTTGATCGCAGACCTTGAGCGCCCGAGCTCGAAACTTGCCCATTTTGACGATGGCTGTTATCCAGGGCGAGTCCGAGTCCGAGGAGGACACATTCGAATTGGTCCCGCGCCGCCTCTTGCGCCCAACGCGGACTCCGTCGGGGTCGCTGAGCCTGATTCCGGCCAGCGAGTTCGACCAAGGCCTCGACGACACGAACGATGACGAGCCCCAGCCCGCAACCAGCGCGGATTTTGACACCGGCGAGGCCCATGACGCAGCTGTCGACCATGACGCAGCTGGCGCCTACCTTCACCAAGAGGAGTTTACCCATGACGCAGCTGCCGACGTTGTTTCTCCCGGTGCCACCGCGAGGGAGGATACCCAGAGCTTTGCGGCCGCGCCCGGGGCGATACCCCGAGCTCCCCCGACCACGGCCGCTCCGGGCGTCGAAGCCGCGACGCCGCCGGCCACCGAAGGTGACCAGCACGGTGTTCCGCAGATCTTTCGATTCTGGTGCCGTGTCCGAGGCCGCGAAGATCCCAGTGCATGGAGGTCGAGGATGCATGACGGACCCGGCCGCCATTCCTTGGTGCCGAGACGAGCGAGGCTCGTCGCGAGGTCGGGGCGATCCGTCGCCGCGCCCTACGCATGGCAATTGAGTCCACCGAAGAGGCAGCGAAGACCGAGCCGCCATCGGGCGGGAGTCCGACCTCGCCCAAGTCGCGCCACTGATAACCGTGGCCGCCCCGACTTCAACACGGCGGTCGATGAGGAGGAGATCCTCGCGATCGTCATTTGACGACCATGAGGAATTTACCTGCACGCCGAGGGCCATCTCCGCGAGGTAAGGGTCTTCTCGCAACGTAGTTCATAGGCCGAGCTCCTTGTCCACTCACATTTTGGGCCACCCTTTTCCGTCGTGAAGGTGATCGACCATGCCTCTCGGGGCTACAAGGCCTTCAAGAGCATGCCGACGTCCGAGGGGCCTCCTTAACGTGATAGAGGCGCGGAGGTTGAGCGCTCAAGCTCATCAAGAGATGGCAATTTACCCATAGGTCTGGTACTATGGTGCCCGCCGATAGGTTCGGTCCAGGTCCGAATCTGGACCTATGGGTATTTTTGATCGGGTTGGTGCAGGTCCGGATCCGAGTCCGGTCCAATATAGACCCATGGGTATAGGAGACCCGGACCCGAAAATACTATTCCCAGCTGGCCAGCTCAATTGTCAATTCAGATTTCAGCCGATCCGCCGATCCGGCCCAAGGCCCATCCCTGCACGCCTCATCCTCCAAAGACCAGAGTCCTCAGTACAGACCTCCACGCCTCATCCTCCAAAGTCCAAAGACCAGAGTCCAATCGTCCTCGCCCGGCACCTCCACAGCGTCCACACCTCCATCGCTCCACACAAACCCTAGCCTTTGGCGCTTTGCGACGCAAAGACGCCTCACGCGATCGAAGCGACTCCGCGCTGCCCGTGCCCGTCGGCCGTCGCCGAGTTCGACCCGGCGACAACACTGATCAGGATCCGCGCCGTCTCCCCGGCGCCAGATTTGGCTTTCAGATTGAATAACCTAGGCTCTCTTCGCCGACCGGCTCCGGCCCGATCATGGCTACCTTCGAGTTAATTAGTGATCTGTAAGTTCTCGCAAATTACCGCCTCCTTCCATCGCCTTGCTAGATCTTTCCCTCTCCTTGTACTTGTCGGCTTGTTTGATTAGATCCATCGATGCGAAATGTAAACGTATGCATAAGAAGAATTAACACGCGGATGATTTGATTCCTCCTAATCTCCGGAAATCCTGGCTGTTTCAATGACTCATTAAAGAAAACCATAATTATGTTACATACTTATATGTTTCTTTTGGTCAGATATTTGAGAGCCTGAGCAAGGCTTTCTTTTTTGTTCGTTCCTGTCTTCCTGAGCAGGATTGAAGGGGGTAGCGTTGAGCTGCCGGAGGACATGAGCAGACTCCCCGAAGGCGCTGATTATTTCTTAGACATACTCCTGAAGAGACATCAAAGTCATTAAAATTTTTGTCTATTGGGTCACGCTTTTTAAGGTGAAATCCTACTTGATTTTATTTTCATTTGTTGTCAGATAGATTGACCCACGGCATAGATATGGGCACAATCTGCATTTTTACTATGATGTTTGGTGCCAAAGCCAGCCGCCGCCAAAGTTCTTCTACTAGTAAGAACTTTACCGCCAAATCGGGTCAAAGTGTATTGACAATTGAGATTTGCATGTAAGGTAAGGGTATGTTCGATGTTGTCTTGCTATACCGAAATTTCATCTCTCTTTTTTTGCATATGTAGGCTTGATATTGGGGGATGTCCAGGTGTCCAAGAGCTCTCTGAGGAAGTATATCTGGTCTGAAAATTGGTCTGGGTACCCATCGGTCCCGGGTACCGTCTGTCTGGTCTAGGTCCAGATTTGGACCCATATGTTATTCGGGTCTGGATTCGGGTCTCGGGTCTGGGTCCATAAGAGAAGGACCCGGAGCTACCCGACCCGATTGCCATCCCTACTCATCAGGACCATTGAGGTCGAGCAGGGGGAGCTCGAGCAGCAGGCCCAAGAGCTCGACGATCTGCGCCGGACGATGAGGGCGCAGGAGGTAGCTCACGCGGCAGAGCTCGAGCAGGCCAGGGCCTCCGAACGTGACCACGGCTTTAAGGCCGTGGAGCAGGAACGCGCGCGGTCGGCCAAGGCGCTCGAGACCGAGCGGGCTAAAGTCGAAGCTCTTGAGAAGGCTGCCGCAGAGCGGACGTCTCCCCTACCGAAGGCGTCCCCCGAGCTCGAGGCCAAGGTCCTGGAACTCGAAAAGAAGCTTGGGCACGCTAACAAGGCGGTCGAGGACGAGCGGGCCAAGGTCGTGGCGCTGGAGAAGGCCGTCGCAGATCAGTCGTCCTCCTCGGCGAAGGCGCCCCCTGAGCTCGAGGCCAAGATCTCGGAACTCGAAGGAAGGCTCGAGCGTGCCAAAAGGGCGGCGACGAGCGCCATGGCCTAGCTCCAAGACGAACGGCGCCGAGCTGCGAATGCCTCCACGGTAGCCCTCCAGAACCAAAGTGAGCTGTCGGCCCTGAGGGCCAAAGTCGCCGAACTTGAGCAGGAGAAGCTTGCCCGCGAGATGGTCAAGCTGTAAAAACACTGAAGTCAAAATGTGTTAATAGAGCTGTGGTTTGCTTTGGAGAGCAGGAAGAACTGTTGTCTTAGTTTTTAAGCTTATTGTCGAGGGTATTTGGCATTCGTCTCTTTCGCTCCTAGTCGTGCACCGTGGGTCGTATGCCAACAGGGTACCCCTATCCAGCCCCTGTTGGGCCCGAGGTCGAGCGACGCGTGCCTCGGGCACAAGACGTAGATACGGACAAGCGGCCACGACCTGCAGAGTCGAGGACAAGTTCGCGAAAGTAGAGTGACACAAAGCAAAACCGTTAAGTAGATGGGTACACCCAGATTAACGCTCGAGCAACCATCATGACCATGCGCATTTGCTCCATAGCCAAAGTGGCGAGGCCCTCGGCTAGGGCCCGGGCACAGGGGAGAGCTAGATCGCGAAGAGGTTCGGCTTACGTTTAGCTCGTCCCCTGGGGGTGAGCGTCAAACCCGACACGTAGACCAAGAGCAAACGTCTTTGTCTTGTGAGGTCGTGCTTCGAACAAAAAGAAGGCTCGTACAAAGAATGGTAACAACACAAGTGGAAGCAATCATAAAGAGTGAAAAAGAGCAATCACTTTATTGAAATGTAAGGTATAGAGTTTACATAAAACTTCCGGTCGATCTATGTTCCACGAGCTAGAGAGCTCTCTGCCATCGGGCATCGCTAGCCGGTAAGCCCCCGTGCGATCTGTTGAAACGACTCTATAGGGGCCCTCCCACCATGGGGACAACTTGTTGGTGCTGGACGAGCCCTGAATCCGTCTCAGGGCTAGGTCCCCAACAAGGAGCTTCCTAGGTCGTACCGACCGAGACGCATGTCTGCGAAGAGCTTGCAGGTAGTGCGTTGATCGTAGCAGTGCACGGCATCTTACTTCTTCCGCGAGGGTAAGGTCGAGAGACCGTTCGTGCTCGAAGTCGACTTGGTCGACCAAGCTGACCCTGGCAGAGCCCAGCGTAACCTCGGGAGGCAGGACGGCTTCGGTACCGAACACGAGCTGGAAGGGTGTGGACCCCGTGGCTCGGCTTGTCGTGGTACGAATAGACCATAGGACGGTGGGAAGTTCGTCCACCCAGGTCTTGCCGTAGCGTTCGAGCTCATCTGCAACTCGTTTCTTGGCATACTGGACGACGGTTCGCTGGCGCTTCCGCGCCGTCCGCTGTTCGGGGTGAGCCACCGGCGAAGCATATTTTGATGCCAAGTTCTCGCAAAACTCCCGGAACAACTCACCGTAAACCGGTACCGTTGTCGGTGATAATTTTGCATGGAACTCCGTGCACGGTGACCACGAACAAGCGGAAAAACGAATCGCCGCGAAAGCGTTGGATGGTCGAGACCGGTTCGGCCGATCCACTTGGTGAAGGTGTTGATGGCCACGAACAGAACTTCTTTCCCCGACCGCTGAGGAAAAGGGTCGAGGATATCCAAATTTCCATGTCGAGAAGGGCCAGCGGCGGGATGGTTTGGAGCGCATAGGCAGGCTGGTGCGACTTCTGGGCGTGGAATTGACATGCGTGGCAAGTGCGGACGATATCACGAGCATCTTGAAGAGCCGTTGGCCAATAATACCCCATGCGGAAGGCCTTGCCGACCATCGTCTGTCTGACGAGAATGTGCTCCACAGAGGCCCGAATGGATGTCGTTTAGTAGGTACTTACCCTCCTCCGTGGAGACGCACCGCGCCAGGATGCCGGAAACATGTCGCCTGTAGAGCTTCCCTTCGACGAGCGTGTATAGACTCGCCCGGCGCTTGATCCGGCTCCTCTCGGCAGGGTCGGGTGGTAGGTCGCCCCGTGCAAGGAAATCACAGATGGATTCGCCCAGGAAGGTGTACCTTCGACCGCCACGAGCAAGGCCTCCTGTTCGGAGATCGAGGGAGCCGCCAACGTCTCTAGGATGACGTCGGGTGGGATCTCGTCGTCGGAGGAGGCGAGCTTGGAGAGGAAATCGGCGCTGGAGTTGTCCTTCCTGGGGATGTGCTTGAGCTCCAAGTTCTGAAACCACTTCTCCATTTTGCGCACCTCGGCAAGGTATTTCGCCATCGAGTCTCCCGAGCATTGGTACTCCTTGTTGTACTGGTTGACGATGAGCTGGGAGTCGCCCTTTACGACCAACCGGCGCACGCCCAAAGCCTTGCAAGCTCGGTGGCCCGCCAAGAGAGCTTCGTACTCTGCCACATTATTGGTCGCCGCGAACTCAAAACGAACCACGTACCTCAGCTGGTCGCCGCGCGGCGTGAGAATAAGGATGCCAGCCCCCGAGCGCTTCAAAGACCTCGAGCTGTCGAAGAACATGACCCAAGGCTTTTCGTCCATGACCTCAGGCTCGGGCGCAGATTGCGACACCTGCTCGACCACGAAGTCAGCGAGCACCTACGACTTGATGGTCGTTCGAGCGACGACCGACATCAAACGCCGCCAGCCCATAGCCCACTTGGCGACGCCGCGCCGCCTGGTTCCGCAAGATGTCTCCAGCGGGAAGTTGCTCGACGCGACCACGGAATGCGCCGAAAATAGTGCCGAGCTTGCGCGACGCCATGAGGAGAGCATACAGCAGCTTCTACACCTGCGGGTAGCGCTCATTCGGGCCGTGCAAGACCTCGCTGACGTAATAAATTGGGTCATTGAGACCCCTGCTACGCCACCAGATTTGCACTAACGGCGTGGGCGGTGGCCGCAGATAGAGCAAAGACCTCTCGCCAAGTTGTGGCGTTAAGGAGGGGTGGGGACGACAAGTATACCTTCACTGTCGAAGGACCGCTGCGCCTCGAGTCCACTCGAAGCCCGTGCTTGCGCAGAGTTTGGAAGAATGGGAGCCAGCTTCGCCGAGCCTCGAGATGAACTCTGCTGAGGGCGCCATGTGACCGTGAGGCTCAGACCGCTTGATCGAGGTCGGGCGCCATCTTCTCGATCGCCTCGATCTTTTCCGGATTCGGGCCAACCCCCGTGCCCCCGATCATGTAGCCGAGCACCTTGCCCAACGCCGCGAACACGCACTTTTCGGGTTGAGCTTGATCTTGTGCTGTTCAGTTGGCGAAGGTTTCCTCGAGGTCGCGAACGTGGTCGCCCTCGGAGGGGCTCTTAACGATGATGTCGTCCACGTAGACCTCAAGGTTCCGCCCGATCTGGGGTTCGAATGTCTTGGTCATCAGACGTTGAAATGTGGCCCCCCGCATTGCGCAAACCAAATGACATTGTCGTATAGCAATAGGTGCCAAACGGTGTGATGAAGGAAGTCTTGCTCTCGTCGTCAACCGCCGCTTGATCTGGTGGTAACACGAGTAAGCATCCAAGAAGCTTAACATCTTGGCATTTGCGGTGGAGTCGACGATCTGGTCGATGCGCGGAAGCGGGAAGTTATCCTTCGGGCAAGCCGAGTTCAACCCCGTATGGTCGGCGCATTCTCCACTTTCCTCCTTTTTACGCGACGATGACCGGATTGGCGGCCACTCGAGTAATTAACCTCACGGATGAAGCCGCCTTCGTGAGCTTGTCGAGGTTCTCCTTGATGACCGCGACCTTCTCCGGGGAGAAACGACGCGCAACCGCGCATGTGTCGAGCCGGATCTCACCAGAATCTTGTGCTCGATCACCTCCTCGAACGCCGCATGTCCGCTGGTTCCTGCCGAATATACCCTTGTTGGCGCTGGGAAGGTGACGAGCTCGAGTTCCTATTTGGAACTCACCGCCGAGATGTGGATGCACTTGGTCGGGTCGCCCTCCTCGAGCGGCACGCCTTCGCCGCCCATCGGCCGGATCGCCGTCTCGGCGGGCGTTCTTCTGCCGCCTCCGGACCGCTGGGCAAAGATACCGCAAGAGCTAAGGCCTTGGTCTCACACCCATGCGCCGCCTGCAGGTCGCCTCGCTCGGTGATGATGCCGTTTGGGCCAGGCAGCTTCATACATCGATGGCCATAATGGTTGGCCGCCATAAACTTGACCAAGGCAGGTCGCCCGAGAATGGCGTTGTACGGGAGGTCACCCTCGACCACCTCGAAGGTGACCAGCTCGGTGCGGAAGTTGTCCGAGTCACCGAAGGTCACGGGCAAGACCACCTGCCCCAGGGGGATGGTCGAGCTCCCGGGAACGATCCCGAAGAAGGGTATGGCGACGTTCTTGACCTTCGACCGGGGAATCTGCATCCGGTCGAGCGCTCCTGCCTGCAGCAAGTTTAGAGAGCTGCCGCCGTCGACCATGACGCGCCCGACCGTGGTATTGCTGATGGTCGGGGTCACGACCAAGGCGGTCTTCAGGTCTCGAGCCATACCTGGGAGGGCGTCCTCCGGAGAGAAGGTGATGGTGGCTGACCCACTTGCGGTGGCCGATGGGCCTTCCAGAGGCGACCGTAGATGGTTCATGGCGCGGCTTTGACCTCGCGCCTGGACTGGTAAGCCGACGAGCCGCCAAAGATGACATCGATCCGGCGCCGCCGCCGAACTTTAAATCGAGGTCGTCGTGTTCGCGCCGACGCGTTTACCTGTCGGTCTGTCGTCATCCTTCGGAGCACGGGCATTTCACCCGCCCATCATAGAAGGCATCCAGCTTTGCTTTGCCAAGCCTCGCAGTCCGCAGTCGTGGCGGCCGCCTGCGTGAAACAAAGCAGTAACTTGGCTTGCCATATCCCGAAGCGCCTCGGCCCCTGCGGCGGCATCGGCCGGCCGGGCCTGTGTCGCTGGCCCTCTATTGGGCCGGGTTTCAGGCTTCGACGAGGTCGAGGCCGACCTTGGCGGGTTTGGAGCCCTCTCGAGCTTGACCTCGATCTTGAGGACTCTCTACCGTCCGCCGTTCCGATCACCACCATGACAGACCGCCGCCGCCCGACGGTCATGCTTCGCTTCCTAGCGGTGGTGCCGTGGTCAAGACCCTTGAATTGACGGCCGGCCTGTTTGGTTTAGACCAAGCTTACCTTGGTCGAAGTCGCGCTTCCGGGATCGCATCGTCCGCGTCCGCATATCGCTCCGCCATGCGGAAAAGTTTGTTGACGCTGAGCCTCGAGGTGATCTCCAGGTCTTCAGTAAGGCGCCGATCGCGGACGCCGAACTTGAATGCCTTGATGACGGCTTCGTCGGAGATGCTCGGAATCAGGTTCCTTGTGCGGATAAATCGCCGCACGAAATCACGCAGCGGCTCGTTCTTGCCCTGGATGACACGATCCAGGTCCTTCTCCCTCCGCCGCTCGTAATAACTCGAAAGTTGGAGCGGAGGGCGCTCGATTTGGTGCCACGACCAAAGGAACCGGTTTCGGTTGAACCGATCATGTAGCCGAGCACCTTGCCTAACGCCACGAACACGCACTTTTCGGGTTGAGCTTGATCTTGTGCTCGCTCAGGTTGGCGAAGGTTTCCTCGAGGTCGCGAACGTGGTCGCCCTCGGAGGGGTCTTAACGATGATGTCGCCCACGAGACCTCAAGGTTCCGCCCGATCCGGGGTTCAATGTCTTGGTCATCGACGTTGAAATGTGGCCCCGCATTGCGCAAAACCAAATGACATTGTCGATAGCAATAGGTGCCAAACGGTGTGATGAAGGAAGTCTTGCTCTCGCTGCCAACCGCCGCTGATCCGGTGGTAACACGAGTAAGCATCCAAGAAGCTTAACATCTTGGCATTTGCGTGGAGTCGACGATCCGTCGATGCGCTGAAGCGGAAGTTATCCTTCGCAAGCCGAGTTCAACCCCGATGGTCGACGCATTCTCCACTTTCCTCCTTTTTTCGCGACGATGACCGGATTGGCCAGCCACTCGAGTAATTAACCTCACGGATGAAGCCGCCTTCGTGAGCTTGTCGAGGTTCTCCTTGATGACCGCGACCTTCTCCGGGAGAAACGACGCAGCTTCGCGCATGTGTCGAGAGCCGGATCTCACTCAGAACTTGTGCTCGATCACCTCCTCGAACGCCGCATGTCCGCTGGTTCCTGCCGAATATACCCTTGTTGGCGCTGGCGAAGGTGACGAGCTCGAGTTCCTATTTGGAACTCACCGCCGAGATGTGGATGCACTTGGTCGGGTCGCCTCCTCGAAGCGGCAAGACGCCCCTTCGCCGGATCGCCGGATCGCCGGGCGTTCGCTTGTCGCCTCCGGACCACGCTGGGCAAAGATACCGCAAGAGCTAAGGCCTTGGTCTCACACCCATGCGCCGCTCGCAGTCGCCTCGCCGGTGATGATGCCGCTTGGGCAGTACCATACATCGATGGCCATAATGGTTGGCCGCCATAAACTTGACCAAGGCAGTCGCCCGAGAATGGCATTGTACGGAGGTCACCTCGACCACCTCGGAAGGTGACCAGCTCGGTGCGAAGTTGTCCGAGTCACCAAGGTCACGGGCAAGACCAACCGCCCTGTGGGATGGTCGAGCTCCGAGAACGATCCCGAAGAAGGGTATGGCGACGTTCTTGACCTTCGACCGGGAATCAGATCCGGCCGAGCGCTCCCGCCACAAAGAAGTTTAGAGAGCTGCCGCCGCCGACCATGACGCGCCCGACCGTGGTATTGCCGATGGTCGGGTCACGACCAAGGCGGTCTTTAGGTCTCGAGCCATACTGGAGGGCGCCTCCGGAGAGAAGGTGATGGTGGCCCCAACCCACTTGCGAATCGCCGATGGGCCTTCCAGAGGCGACCAGATGGTTCATGCGCGGCTTTGACCTCGCTACCGATCGGTAAGCCGACGAGCCGCCAAAGATGACATCGATCCGCGCCGCCTGCCGAACTTTAAATCGAGGTCGTCGTGTTCGCACCGACGCCACCTGTCGCTTGGCCCGTCGTCATCCTTCGAAGCACGGCATTTCACCGCCCATCATAGAAGGCATCCAGTTTTGCTTTGCCAAGCCTCGCAGTTCGCAGTCGCGGGCGTGGCCGCCTACGTGAAACAGTGCAGAACTTGGCTTCGCCATATCCCGAAGCGCCTCGGCCCTCGCGGCCGCATCGGCCCATTGGGCCTGTGTCGTTAGCCCTTCTCTGGCCGGGTTTCAGGTTCGACGAGGTCGAGGCCGACCTTGGCGAGGTTTGAGCCCTCGAGCTTGACCTCGATCTTGAGGACTCGCTACCGTCGTCCGTTACGATCACCACGATGAGATCGCCGCCGCCTCCGACGGTCATGCTTCGCTTCCTAGCGGTGGTGCCGTGGTCAAGACTCCTTGAATTGACGGGCGGCCTCTGTTTGGTTTAGACCAAGCTTACCTTGGTCGAAGTCGCGCTTCAATGGATCGATCGTCCGCGTCAAGATATCGCCCGCCATGCGAAAAGTTTGTTGACGCCGAGCCTCGAGGTGATCTCCGTGTCTTCAAGAAGGCACCGATCGCGACGCCGAACTTGAATGCCTTGATGACGGCTTGCCGGAGATGCTCGGAATCATGTTCCTTGCGGATAAATCGCCGCACGAAATCACGCAATGGCTCGTTTTGCCCCGATGACACGATCCAGTCCTTCTCCTCCCCGCCGCCAGAATAACTCGAAAGTTGGAGCGAGGGCGCTCGATTTGGTGCCACGACCAAGGAACCGTGTTTCGTTGAAAAGCCAGTCCTCGCGCCCCGGCCCAAGACGGCCGAGGTAGTTTGCCATCACCGCCGTCTCTCCGCCGCCAGATGGCGGTCGAGTAGATGGACAAGAACTCGTCGGTTCTTAGTCCCATCGGCGCCGATCAGCGGCTTGAACTGCGCTGCCACCGACGCGCGCAGACCGCCGGAATACGCCATGCACCATAGGTCGACAAAGGCCCGGTGTGGTCATCACCGACAAGGTCCCTACCGCCGCCGGATTCGAGTCGAGGCTCCCCGCGGCTCGACCTTCGGTGGCAATGACCACGGTGCCGGGCGCTGAATCCTCGTAGGTAGCGCAGCGGTCCCGACCTTACGGCGCTGGGCGAACGTCCGGAGAGGTCCGCAGAACCGCCGGCCGACTCGAGTTCAGATGGCTCGGCTCGGGCTTGGCCCTGCTTGGCGCGGTGCGCGAAGGACGCCGGCGCGCCTGCGTCAAAGCCTCATCCCGAGCCCGCTGCTTGGGGGCCAGCTCCTACGCAGGAGGCGTCCGATGGGTGCGCGGGCGACGACGCGACGTGTTGTCATCACTTTTCTGGGAGCGGGTCCCCGAGTGTTGACTTCGGTGCAGCGAGAGCGCGACCTCGGTCGCGGCCGATCGAGCTTTTCGGCTAGAGCTCGGTCAAAGAGCTCGACCTTGCCCTATCGGGTCACCATGACCAAGGCGATAGGCTGAGGCGCCTCCCGTGAGAGGAGACTGGGGGCCTAGAGGACGGCTTGGCCTCTCTCGGGCCTCTACCGAGGGCGTTATGGCTTAGTTGATAGCGACGTGCACCATCCGGCGAAGCGTCTTCAGTCTGCGGATCACGATCATCCGCATTTCCTCCGCTTTGACCGCCCGCCATCGAACGTCTGCCGAGGGGCGGCGGCGGCGAAAACAGGACACGGAGTCGAGTCCGTGTCGAATCCACGCTTGAGGAAAGTCCGCCAATGAAGTCGCCATGCTCTCGGTTCTTGATGTTGTTCCCGCGAGTAAGCGGCAATCGGCCCCACGGTTGGCGCCACCGTCGACGATCGGATCGCCAACCGCAAGAGGTGAGTTAGGGTCGGTGTGATACGGGACCCGAGCCGCTGCTTCGCCACGGAGGAAAAGTATAGGCGTGGTTATGGTCGAGCAAGACGACAACGAAGCGAGAGATCGAGATTTATACCGTTCGAGCCCTGTGGAGGTAATAGCTTACTCTGGCCTTCATGCGCTTCTTTTAGCTAATTTCGAGTACAAGGATGTTTTACACTCAAGTTCGACAATGGCTAAGTCTAAGCTCGAGCTAGGCGCGTTGTGTGTTGTCTTCGTGCGCCCCAAAGGATCGTGCTCCCATGGTTTTATACCTCTCAAAGACGCAACTTGGGCTAGATTCCCGGGAAGTGGCCTTCATGCACGTTGAGGGCCAGCAGTAACTGCTCCGAATTTGTTGCACGCATCTGCGCCTGCCCCACGACCCGCGCCTTGAGCAACCGCCGGTCAAATACTTGATCCGAAATCCAAGGGTGGACCGCGGCTCCGAACAAGGGCTCGCCCGAGCTCGAGGTCGAGCAGGGCCGTGCTCGGGTTTAACGCGCTCTAGATCGAGCGCCTCGGTACGCACCTAGGTCGAGGCCGGGGATCTCCCGAGCTCGGGGGATCCGTTGACCGCGCGCCAGCCGATCAAAGGACGCCCAGCCCTCGTCAATATCATAGTGAGTTTCTGTTGCAAATACAGTGCTTGTTTTTCCGGTAACATTTTTCTCAAACGCCTTTATTAATTGCTTGTTGTAGTGGTACCAGAGAGATTGATATACTACCAGTACAGGGCAGCACGCCAGCACTTGTTAAAAAAAGGGGATGTTGTTCCCTGGTTTATGCGTGTAGAGGTAAAACGGCGTCTAAATAACCACGGATGGAGTATTTTTTTTCCGCTGGGAATTGATGTTACGATATTATTTACTATAGTAAAAAATCGTTATAATATTTGTAGAAAGCACACTAAAAAATCTAGACCGCTGTTTTTTAATCATAGCAGCCACACTAGTCTAGAAGTCCTAGCATGCCGTCAGCCCGTCACTACTGTCCTCTTGGACCAAGTTAATTTTGCATGTCGTTGTCATCTGGCTGGCACGTATGGACTACAGTATAGAAATAGCCCTCATCTGTATCCTTTTGCAGTCACGACCGACAAATTGGAAGAACCGGTGGCTTCACCGTTTAGTTCGTGTATATAATCGTCCAGAGAAAGACGAGAGAAAAATCAACCCCGTTCGGAAATGAAGTACTCCTTGGGAGAAATGTCAGAGGAACTGTATTGGTTTCAACCAAATTGATGTGAATTTTCTGCGAGTTTCCTTTGTTCCAAACAAACCCCCAGCTAGTCTAAAAAATGAAATAGAGAAATCAAGCCTGCTACACTTTACTTTACAGTTGAATTGATTAGCCGCGACAAAAACTTGTAAAACAAGAGAACTGAGACGAGTTCCCTCATCTCACAAGTACACACACATCTAAACTTTCTATTGACGGCAGACGAGACTTGCCACCTACCGTATTTCCCTATCAAAATAAGTTATCGGCACCGTGTCCACCGAGGCAGACCGCGTACTGCCCATGGTTCAAAATTTCGCCGAATTTTGGCATTTCGCTTTTCGGGACATGCCGAATTTTAATATACCGGCCGAATTTAAAATTAAAAAAAATTGATTTTGCCACAGTACTGCTACAGTATTTTTGGAAATTTCGGGTTTTTAATCCAGATTTTGATGTTTTAGGGCTGGATTTGACCGGAATTACTCCAATAACCCCTAATAAAGTGATCTTACATGAAAATTTGTTGAAAAACTAACTTTTTGAGATTTTTTAAAATTTGGGCAGAAACACTTTCAGATTTTTAAAAAATTTTACAAGATTGATAATGATCTGAAAAATTTATGGTACCATACTTAGTAGTTTAGGATCATACAAAACAATTTTAAAAATAATTTAACATCATTTGTTATCTTTGAAAAATCAAAAACAGAATGGACATAATTGGGACAGTAAACTTTTTAGATTTTTCTAAATTTTCTCGAGTGTGATCATGATCTAAAACTTTTACGAAAGATTAATAATTTCCTCAGTACCATTCTATAAAATTTTCAAAAAATTTAAACTTTCTTTGTTTGCTCAATAAAATCTATCAATGCAGTAAGCACTGAACTTAATTTGTTGTATTATATTTCAAAAATCAAACAGAGAAAGAACATAAATGGTAGTGTGCCTTATAAGAATTTTATAAACTCACTTGTGCGTGATCATGATTCAAAATTTTTATGAG
The DNA here is from genome assembly GCA_036346375.1 of Guadua angustifolia. NCBI lineage: Eukaryota > Viridiplantae > Streptophyta > Magnoliopsida > Poales > Poaceae > Guadua > Guadua angustifolia. The sequence goes on from CM070509.1 coordinate 18,447,184, forward strand.
ATATTAAGAATTTCCTTGTCACCCTTATGTAAAATTTTTAAAAAAATTTAACCTTTTTTATTGCTAAAGTAAATCTATTATTGATCATCGGCATTTTAACAAGATAGTAGCACTGTTCAAATTTTTAAAAATTCATGACACTTGATAATCATATGAAAATTTTATGAAAATATTATGAATGTGTCAGCACCATCCAGAAAATTTTAAAAATTTTATAACCTCGTTTGTTCTAATTTTCATTCGGATGAAACTTGCCGCTCAGCGCTTTACCAAGACAGTACCAATGTTTGAATTTTTAAAAATTTCTCACATTTGATCATCATCTGAAATTTTTACATAAATATCATAAATATTTCCTAATCTCCACAAAAAAGTTCAAAATTTTCTAACATCGTTTGTACTATTTTTCATCCGGTTCAAACTTGCCAATCAACGTTTCATCGGGACAGTACCAATTTTTGACTTTTTCAAAAATCCACAGAACTGATAATCATCTGAAAATTTTATGAGAACATCTCTAATGTGTCAGAAACCTACAAAAAAAATTTCAAAATTTTTTGACATCGTTTGGACCAATTTTCAGTCAGTGCATTTTGTCCGAAATTTCGGGGTAATTTCGGCGAAATTCGGTGCCAAACAAGCCGGATTTGAATTTTGCTTTTTGAATTTTGAATGTCTTTCGGCCGAAAAACCGAAATTCATCTGAAATTTTGGATTTCGGGAGGGTCCGAATTTTTCCCCAAAACGAAAAGTTGAACCCTGGTACTGCCGAGCTTGTCGAAAATGTGTAATGGGCCAAATAGAACAGAACTTCCAAGATCTGATTGCCACACTGACGATTTGCGACAAACAACCTGCAGAGTCCCCTCCCCTGCTGCTGATAGATTTACAGGAAGTTAGCTCGTCGAAAGATGAAAGATGCGTGCCAACTACACATGGGGTTTTCCCAGTCGAGTCTAACCACAATAGAAAACGAGTTGGCGATGAGAAAACAGCAAAGTGGCATCAAAGCGGCAAAGGTGTTCGCTTGCGAGAGACAAAACGAATCATCACGAGATAGCTAGTGATGGCGCAAAGCCAACGACCCCGAGCACCAGAATGACGCTTCTCGATCGCCAGTGTCGAACGTGTCACGCGATTTCGATGTGAGCCCTTGTTTAAGTCCCTAGTTAGTGTCGCGTTGCTGGTATTGGTTTTGGAGTTGCTCTCCTCTTGGAGCCTTCGCGTTGCTTGCTTGCACGGATCAGCCAGCTACCCGGCACGCGAGTGTCGGCGAGAGATCGTCGTCACCGGTAAGTTGGTACTCATTGACGTGGTAGGAAAAGTCGAGAGCGTTTCAAGGGAGAACGATTTATTAAAAGTGAGCGATGTAAGTTTACGATCTCGACTTTCTGGTCATATAAGTGAGAAGATTCATTAAAAATTTAGGAGTTTAGGCAAATAATATAACCTGAATTAGAAAAGGTACTGCATTGTCAGATCACTAATTTGACAACTAACTAGGGTTAAAGGCAAGATGTTTGAGTGTATGGGGTGTTTAGGAGTAGGGATGAAAATGGTTGGTAAATTGGTGTTTTGTTTCCGTTTTCACATTTTTTATCGGTAACGAAAACAAAATCAGAAACCCTAGAAATAGATATGGAAACGGACATTAAACGGAATAGAGTGGATACGGAAATGAAAGCAAAAAATTCATTCAAACATGTTCCCAGTTGTAACACCCTAAAATCTGTAAATTCTTTAATTGAGCATTTAATTTGGATTTTATGATTTTTTCCGAATTTTCAGCATTTAACTAATGATTTTTGTATTTTAAGATTTAAATAAATAATTTATTTGAGAAAAATAAACCAAAATCTTGCTGCAAATAATTTTTAGAAGTTCAAAATGTTATAAATATTTTTGCGAATTTTTGAACTCTATTTGATATTTTCGATAAAGCAATATACATTTATAGTATTATTTAAATTAGAAAACAGAATTTTTGGTTTCATATATACTGAATTTCCATTTCTATTTTCGTTTCCATCGGAATTGGTTCTTCTGTTTCCATTTCCATACCGATATTTTTCATTTCTATTTCCAAAAAGGGATTCTGTTTCTTTTTTCCTGGAAGGGTCAGAAATTATATTTTCGTTTTTCTCCGAAAAGGTAAAAAATTCTGTTTCTTACTCAACCCTATCTAGGAGTACAGTAATTTCGCTGGAAGCACTGTGCCATGAGATATGTTACTCTCTGCTAACTGGCTTTATGTCAAGTTGTCTATATCACGTTAGGATTCCTGTACCAATCATCTAGACTTGGTGCATGTTCAAATTACCTTTGATCGGCATATGAACTCTGATTAGTAGTTGGGACTCCAAGATTAATTAATTGGTGCTTCAGTCTAGCTAGCCAAGTCTTCGACGAGGAATGTTGCAATTCGGTTGTGCGTACGTAGGTATGTAGAGTCTTAAGGGATCTTAGTGCCTAGAGTAACACCTAGAAGAGGAGACTTAGGTGAATACCTTCGGGATTCGGGTTGGATGACGAAGAAGCCATTGCACTCGGTTACGGAGAGGAAGTAGAGGTGATGAAGAAGAAGCAGTGGCACCGATCCAAGTGGCGGCGTCGTGATTCCCTTCTCCTCCTGTGAGCGTCCTGGCGGTGAGGAAGAAGAACCGGCGACGGAGAACGGCGGCGGTGGTCTTCCCGTCACTTCTCGCGCTAGGGTTAGATCGGGTCTTGGGTGTATGTGGGGTACAAACAGCTACGGCGAACGTTGGTTCGCGTGCCAGCCTTGTGCCTCCCTTTTATAGCGTGGGCGTGACGGGGGCCACAACCAGTTGAGGGCGCTGCGCCCCCGATCAGGGCGCCGTCATGGGTACGGACTCGGTCTCTGACCGAGCCAACCCGAGATCAAACCCAACATTCTCCCCCTTGATCTCGAACTTAGAACAACTTAACTTAACATCAATTCCGCTCCTCAATAGATTAGTGCACAAAGACCAAGACGTTGCAACAGCCAGTTACGTGCTGTTGAACTCAATGACTATAATACACCTTTCCATCTTAAAACGGAAACTTAGTCTTATGGGAGATGGTTGCTTATTTGACCCCTTACATCCAGAATCACAGGCTTTCCAATAATTCCATGCCGGCTACGTGCTCTCTGAACACATATGGTGGTAAGCCCTTAGTCAGTGGATCCGCAAGCATTCGCTTGGTACTTATATGCTCTAAACTTATGGTTTGATCCTGGATTTTCTCCTTCACAACATAAAACTTAATGTCAATGTGTTTGGCAGCACCACTTGACTTGTTGTTATAGGAGTAAAATACTACTGGTTCATTATCGCAGATATTGTGAGTGGCCTTTCTATGTCAGTCCACCACTCTCAATCCCTGACAAATTTCTTAAGCCATAGTGCCTTCCCGGTTGCCTCATAACAAGCTACAAACTCAGCATGCATTGTCGACGATGCAGTGAAAGTTTGTTTGGAGCTTTTCCACGAAATAGCTCCCCCTGCGAGGGTGAAAACATAACCTGATGTGGATTTCTTAGTATCTATACACCCCGCAAAATCTGCGTCAGAGTAATCCACAATCTCGAGGGTACTCGACTTTCTATACGTTAACATGAGGTCTTTACTTCCTTGCAAATACCGCAAGGCTTTCTCAACAGCTTTCCAGTGATCTATTCCAGGATTTGACTGATATCTGTCAAGCATCCCTACATAAATGCTAAGTCGTATGTAGTACACACTGAGCATACATTATGCTTCCGACAAATGAAGCATATGGAACCGATTTCATTTGATCGATCTCATATTGGTTCCTGGGACATTGAAAATTCCCAAACTTATCGCCCTTGACTATTGGGGCAGGCGAAGCCTTACACGCATGCATACTATATTTCTTTAGAACCTTTTCTAAGTATGCCTTTTGCGATAGGCCTAATACCCCTTTTGTTCTATCTCGGTGAATCTCAATTCCTAAGACATAAGATGCCTCACCGAGATCTTTCATTTCAAAATTTGAGGATAAGAAGTTCTTAGTTTCCAGAAGTAGATTTTTATCGCTGCTTGCCAGCAGGATATCATCTACATACAGGACTAGGAAAATGAATTTTTCATTCTTAAACTTAGCATAGATGCAATTATCTTCCTCATTTTCCTTAAAATCAAAACTTCTTATAATCTCATCAAACTTAAGGTACCAATCGTCTCAGACGCTTGCTTTAGTCCATAAATGGATTTCTTCATCAAGATCCCATATTTTCTTTGCCTTCCATGACAAAACCTATGGGTTGAGCTATGTATACATTTTCAGATAGATCCCTGCTATGAATGCCGCCTTAACATCCATCCGATGTAATTCTAAATCGTAATGTGCTATAAGCGCCATAATGATTCTAAAAGAATCCTTTGTCGAAACAGTAGAAGGTTTCATTATAATCTATTCCTTCTCTCTCGAGTGAAGCCTTTAGCCACGAGCCTTGCTTTGAATCTTTCAAGATTCCTCTGAGTCACGTTTAGTTTTGTAGACCCATTTACGCCTCACTGCTTTTGGCTCCTTTAGGAATTTCTTCTAAGTCCCATACCTTATTTGCGCTCATGGATTTCATTTCATCTTCCATGGTCATGAGCCACTAAGATGAATGGGGACTCTTCATGGCTTCTTCAAAAGAGGTGGATCACCTCTATTTCTAATTCTTCACTTACATAAACTTCATAATCGCAGAAATAGTGATCTTCTATTTCGTTGTGACCTCCTAAGAGGTTATTGAGCAGTACATTACTCACTATAGTAGGTTGTTGCTCTTCGTGCAACTACAACAAAGATCTTGGGGCTCCATGACAACAGAGCCTCGAGCACGCTAATAGCTGCACTAGGAGAACTATCAGCAGTGTTGCAAAGAATCGGAGGTGCAACAACAACAGTATCGAGAAAATGGGCTCTTGAATCATCGGTTAGGGCCGAATTCGCTTCTCCTCAAGGCTTATTTCTCGGGGTACCATGCTCCCCCTGATCATTTCTTCCTCTAAGAACACAGCGTGTCTTGTTTCTACAAACTTAGTCTGTCTGTCAGGACAGTAGAAACGGTACCCTTTTGATCTTTCAGGATAGCCAATGAAATGGCAACTGACTGTCTTAGCGTCTAACTTTCCAATATTTGGATTAAATACTTTAGCCTCAGCCGGACAGCCCCACACATGTAAATAATTTAGAGTGGGCTTCCTCCCAGTCCATAACTCATATGGTGTTTTAGACACCGACTTACTGGGAACCCGATTAACAATATGGGCGGCGGTTTTTAATGCCTCCATCCATAGACTAATCGGTAAGGTGGAGTAGCTTATCATACTTCGTACCATATCCATTAATGTGCGGTTACGCCTTTCAGCTACTCCATTTTGCTGAGGTTCACCCGGCATGGAATACTGGGCTACTATGCCATTTTCCTGCAGGTACCTTGCAAAAGGTCCAGGAACTTGGCCATAAGGGGTATGTCTACCGTAGTACTCCCCTCCACGGTCTGATCTTACTACTTTAATCTTTACATCATGCTGATTTTCAACTTCAGCCTTAAATATCTTAAACTTATCTAGTGCTTCTGATCGTTCTTTAATTGGGTAGATATAGCCATAATGCGAAAATCATCGCGAATGTTATGAATGAATCAAAACCATCCACCGACTTCACAGAAAAGGACCACAGATGTCCGTGTGAACAATTTCTAAAATTCACGTGCTTCGCTTTGGCACCTTTCTTAATTTGCTTAACATATTTGCCCTTAATGCAATCAATGCAATGTTCGAATCGAGAAATCTAACGGGTGGAGAATTTCTTCTTTGATTAATCTCTCAATCCTCCCCTCAAATATGGCCTAAGCGACAAGGCCATAATTTCAAGACGCCTCGCCTCACTTCTCTTACGCTTCTTACATTCATTCACAGATGAAGAGGCATTCACATCATTACTCTGGGAAAGTAAATAAAGCTTGTCATGCATGAAGGCAAGACCAATATCAATATTATTGAACTGAATCAAACATTTCTTATTCCCAAAATGACATGTATAGCCATCATCATCTAAACAGGATACTGAAATCAAATTCCTCCTCATGGAGGGAACAACTAAAACATTATGTAAATGAAGAATGAAGCCATTATCTAATTCTAATGGGAGTTCTCCGATGGCTTCAACATCTTCCTCAACGCCGCATGCACTCTAATGCTTCTTTCTCCTCTTTTCAGATCCTCTTCGTATGGAATCCTCAAGAAAGAATTTGCAACATGAACAGTTGCACCTAAGTCAATCCACCATGTATGAGTGGAAAAATCTAAGTACAGGGATTCATCTATGAATGTAATTTGATACTTACCATTCTTGCTCAGCCATTTAAGGAACTGAACGCAATCCTTCATGTAGTGTCCTTTCTGATTGCAATGTCTACATGTATCTTTGTCCACCTCTGCTGGACCCTTACCTTTGCCTTCATAAGGCTTCTGGCCAAGGGAAAAAATTTTATTATGAGGTTTTCCCTTATTCTTAAAAGAAGGCTTAGACTTTCTCTGAAAATTGCTCTTTTTATGTGGAGATGACTTGAAATGATTGATATGGTCAAGCCTCTGAGCTCTAAGCCTTTCTTGTTCTTGAGCACACATAGCCATCAACTTTTCTATACCCCATTTTTCATTTATGGAGTTGTAATTTACTGCAAAAGTCTCATATTCCTTGGGCAAGGAGTTTATGATAAATTGCACTAAATATCCTTTTGAAATCTCCATTTCCATGGTTTTCAGCTTTGTGGCTATGTTGCTCATCTTCAGAATATGCTCTCTAATGTTACTTTGCCCATCAAACTTCTCATTTGCAAGTCTTTGCATAAGAGAGTTTGCATACATCTTAGTAGAGCCAGTGAACTCGACTCTTAACTTTGCTAAGATATTCCTTAGCCAAGACATTCTCGATGGCACCTCTTATTCCTTCCACAATGGAGTTTTTAATCACCATCATGCATTTACTGTTAGAATTTTCCCACTTCACACGCCAAGGTCGTATGCCATTCTTATGTTTGCATTATTCTCAAAGACCCGCTGACCATCGTGGATCACCGGGGCTCAATGGGATGATCATGCATGATTGCATAATCAATATCTCGAGAGTGCAAGTGCTATCTCAATCTTCTCCTCCAAGAGGATAATTCCCCCATTCAGGCTCAATAGCGAGATCGACCTAGAACATTTGAAGTGTTCGCACTTCAAAAGAAAATAATTTAATCGAATATCGAAATAAAAGTGCATGAATTAATTCAACATTGGTTCAATTAAAACATGCTCTTAACAAAAAAATTTGTTCTACTTCTAAATCACCGTTGGGCAGAATTAGAACGGAACAAATTTTAAACTTAAATATTGTGGCAAATTTTATCATCAACGTTGGTCAGAAGATAAAATTCCACGCTGAGAATAAACTTAATAATTTTATGGCAAATTTTATCATCAACGTTGGTCAGAAGACAAAATTTCCATACTAAAACAGACTTAATATAATTTTCTAATTAAATTTTCACATTGGATCCAATTTAATCAGAAAAAATAATCTAAAACTTAGCAGCAGAAACATACATAAACTTAACTTAGTGCTTAAACTAATTATTTACAGCCAAAACAGTAATTAAACTAATCAATCACAGTCAAAATAGTGTTAAAAAAAGTTTTTTTACTGTTCATGACCAAAATTTGGCCCAAACCGGCCCAAACTAATTTTCTTCGCCTCGACACCAAAGCCACGGCAACTGGGCTCGGGCGGCAGCTCGGCCTTTCTTCGTGGGCCAAAAGTAGCCAGTAGAGTCAAGACGATTCTCATTTGTCCGATCAAGATGGACGGCCAGGATTCAATTGCTTTGATACAAAATACCGAAAAAATCGGAAAAACCCCGAAACCCTAATTCATTTCCTCCGAATCTTACGCCGGCTTCGTCTCCAACTCACGCAAGAGAGAGGGACGGAATGGAGGAAACGGCGGCGGCGTCGTCTGTAGGCCCCCTCGCCGGTGAGCATGACCTCCCGTGGGTGGACATGGCGCCGTCGAGAGGCCCTGCGGCGGTGCCCTAAGCCGCGAGCCCTTGGATCCGAAGGCGACGGAGTGCATGGGCGGCGACGGTAGCTAATCTTCCTCGTCGGCGACGACGAGTACGGGAGACCAGGTGCGTCTCCCTTCTTTTCTTGCCGCTCGGGTTCTACGGATTGGGGAAATTTTGCTAGGGTTTCCTGATTTGGGAATAAAAATCCGATCTAGGGTTCATAACTTAGAGGTAAATTTGCCCTTCCTCTCCTTCTAATTGCTGCGGTTTAGTTCTAGCCCGAAGGAATTTCTTCATCTAAGGTTAGATCTAGGCACTACAACGTTGCTCTGATACCATTGTAGAGTCTTAAGGGATCTTAGTGCCTAGAGTAACACCTAGAAGAGGAGACTTAGGTGAATACCTTCGGGATTCGGGTTGGATGACGAAGAAGCCATTGCACTCGGTTACGGAGAGGAAGTAGAGGTGATGAAGAAGAAGCAGTGGCGCCGATCCAAGTGGCGGCGTCGCGATTCCCTTCTCCTCCTGTGAGCGTCCTGGCGGTGAGGAAGAAGAACCGGTGATGGAGAACGGTGGCGGTGGTCTTCCCGTCACTTCTCGCGCTAAGGTTAGATCGGGTCTTGGGTGTATGTGGGGCACAAGCAAATACGGCGAACGTTGGTTAGCGTGCGATTTGTGCCTCCTTTTTATAGCGCAAGCGTGACGGGGCCACAACCAGTTGAGGGCGCCGCCCCGATCGTAGCGCCGTCATGGTACGGACTCGGTCTCTGACCAAGCCGACCCGAGATCAAACCCAACAAGGTATACTCTAGAAAGCATACGCACTCTCGATCGGTCCGTCAACGCTAGCATATGATGCACATCAGATTTATTTCCACGATGGCAACCTTTTTGCTATAACATCCTGAAAATTTTAAATAAGAACTTAAAATTTAAAAATAAAATAGAATAAAGTTTTCAATTAAAATTCAGAAAGTGAAATAAAATCTTATCCTTCATCTCAATACCTTGAAATCCAACCTTACTCAAAGGATAAGCTTCAAAATAAAATTTCAAAACAATAAAAATATGAAAATGAGTTGAAAATAAAATTCAAATTGAAATTTCATTTAATCATAAATTTTCTTGAATTTTTGGTTCTTAAGAAATCATTTAGTATAAACTCAAATAATGGATAAAGAGAGGAGCAAAATATTACTACAATAAAATGAATAAAAATTTTTATCTAAAACCAGGAAAATTCTAGTAACTCATTTATAAATTTTAAAATGTCATTTCAAGCAATTATGCATGAAATGAAAGACTAATAACGTGTCTTGACTAGCAATAGTAAAAATGTCAGAATTAAATGAAAATATTCCATCATCATTTCTACCAGAAATTTTTATATTATCTTCACTATGAATCATTCCATCAACAGTAAAAATATAATCGAATAATAATTAAATTTGTTAATTATAAAAATTCAAAAACTGAAAAGCTGAAAATCTGAAAATACAAATGTCAGGATTTTAATAAATAAAATGTAAAGAATTTGGAGCTGAAAATTTCACAGGATACTAATATTCCAATAAAAAAATTAGAAAAAGTTTTAGAAATTATTGATGAGATATAAACTTCCAGAAAATTTATAAACAGAAAACTGAAATCTATGTACAGTATATTGTCCGAATTTTTATAAATTCCACAGGAATTATATGAAGCTAAAAATTTGTCAGAATAACCATCCTCATCCATAGTACACGCCATAAAATTTTCATTAATTTGGAGACAAGATAGCTAACTGAATTACATGAACCAATTCAGCTCATCATTGCCTATGCGTGAGAGAAGATAAGGTTTCAAATCAATAGAACAGTATCTAAGGAACACTTGGCAGTGTCTATACCATTCTAACCTTGCTCTCTCACTGCCAATGGGACCGGCCAGCAGGTCAGCCCCATTTCATCTCTCCTCCCTTCTTCCTTGAAGCTTCGCTTCTGCCCAGAATCATTCATGCATCCTGTTTTGCCTTCACTCCAAGCAATGGCGCAAGAACAAGTCATTTAGCCTAGCACACCTCTCTGCCACCCTATGTAACCGCCATTACTTCATTTGGATAAAGCGGTTTCGTTTCAAATCAGTGAACCAGTGAGCAACCACTTGGCAGGATCGTAGCTCTACTCTTCTCCCCGCTAGCGATTGAAGACACCTCCGCCGCCGATTATTGCTGTGACAGAAGCTTGCCACATCACTTCCAGCCACGGCAAGCTTTCAGAGTAGCCCATGCCCTGCCATCCCTAGTTCCTACGCTACTCAGCCACGCCTTGCCTCTGGCGCAACCCATCTCCTCTCTTGTGCCGAGTCGCAGAGCAGCGCCGAGTCCTTCCCATCGAGTTCTCCCCTGGGGCAGGCTCATACGATCCCCCTCCGGCTATAAATACCGCCTTCTAGTTCACAATGAGCCGCACACTTCTTCCTTCACCTTTCCCCTTCTTCTCCATACTGCCCCCTAGCTAAAACATGCTACTCTCCTCCATTTCCGCCATGACCGCATGAGCCTTGAGCTCGGAACAAACTCGATTCCAGTCGATACACTCAAGCATTCTTAAATTAACCTTGACTAGAGCTTCTTGGGGCACTCACCAGGAAAACCACCACCACCGAGCTCACTTCTTCCCCAAAGCCGGCGATTGGTGGCGAACTCTTCGGTAAGCATCTAACCCCACCAAATAGCAAAATGGAATCCTTGACATCCCCTAATGCTCATTCCGTTACCCATTCCAGTCGAGGTGCTATCTTCTTCTTCTCCGGCGAGACGCCATTAGCGCCGCCACCTAGCCCACGGTGGCAGCCACCTCTGGCCACCACCAACTCCGATTGAACCCACCAGCAGATGCGGTTTGTCAGGCTTTTCTCAACGTGGCGCTTGTTTAGACCGGAGACCCACCGGAGTAGCGCCAAGATGCCCTAACCACCGCCTGACTCTCCTTGTTTTCCCTCACTGACGCCGTGGGCCCCTCCTGTCAGTCGAATGAAGCACCGGGCTAGTTAAGACGCATTTAAGCCAAAAGGCACCTCTACTAATCCGAAAACGTATTTCACCTTTTAAGGTAATTTCCAAAACCGACAATTATTCAACTGTTGATATCTTTATCATTTTTAATCCAAATGAAATGAAACAAAATTATAAATTCATCTAAAATCAAGTTATTCCAGAATATTCAAGAATATTTTGAAAAGGATCTCTGTATGAATTTGAAATTCAAATTTAAAGAAAAGGCCTGAATATATGCTTCACATAAAAATTCTACAAACAAACTCAGAATTGTGTGAAACCAATTTTTATAGAATCCTTACGTTACTAGAAATCTAAATATATAAAAATATTTGAATTTCACTTATGTTTGAATCATTTTCTAAAAAGAAACATTTTCAATGCCTTAAATATTCAAAAGGGGAATAAATGGTACAAAAGAAATCTGAAATTAATGAAATTGATTTCTAAATGACAGTAGGTAAGTAGGTTATTTGAATATGCCAAAATATTTAAGAAATGAATTTGACTTGAATTGTTTAGTGAATAAGGAGACTTATAGTTATGCATATATTAAATAAACTAGTAGTAGTACACCTACATTTGTACATGCACATGGTTCAGAATGGATTATGAGACTACATCACTTTACAGCAACAACAGATTACATATAACTTCATGAGTTAAGTAACAGATTTGGCAAAGCAAATCTTAGTATATGAGATAAGCCCATAATAATAGGCAAAATGAAAATAATGTGAAACTAGTTTTAAAACACTTCTAAGGTCATCCCCTGAAAATGCCAGAAAAATGAATTAATAATTATGTTTAATGTAGTCGCAAACTTAAAATGAAATTCGAATCTCGATATAATCAATTATGTGATCATTTAAGCCTTTTAGGCAACTCGAAAAACTTCTTGTCTAAATTCCATTATTAGGGAAATCTATCCAGAAACACTCTCCATTACATGTACTATTATAATATTGAAAAATATTCTATTTAGAACTTGCTCTGTATATAAATCCTTCTACTGCAAATACCCTTCATGAAATAGTCGCGTAGAAAACTAAGCCAACTAAGCAATTTCAATGGTCTGTAGAATAACTTGTCTAAATACAAGTTCTAGAAAGATCAGCATAGAAATATTATTTGGTATATGGACTACCATATTCTTGAAAAACATATTAGTTACAACTTGTTCATCAATAAGATCCAGCTAAGTCAAAACCCTCAAGTGTTAATGATTCGCTTCACCATTCTCGCCGATTCCGTATAATGTAAACTTTATAATACCACATAAGCTTTTTCAACAATATATATAATATCCCGTCTAAACCCTAAAATTGATAAAATCAATTTAGAAACACTCTCCAATGTATAGACTACCATACTATGAAGAAATAATCTTATTTTGTCACGCATTGAATATTAATCTTGTTAGCAGAATAACCTAAAGTATTATGATTACCGAACTTGATAATATGAATAAACGAACTCGATAATAATGACGAAATCTATATTTAAGATATTTGTATCACCAGAACCTTCTTAAAAAGCATAAATATATAACTAGTAACCTATCATAATAGGTCCAGTATATTCAAACTAACTCTTATGCAATGTTAATTAAGAAATGAATACTATTCACATATACATCATACAACAAATTGACTAATGAATAATTCTATTAATCCAAATAATTTTTGCAACTTGAATTCGATATTATAAATAAAAGAATACATAAATTTAGCTTCTTGAATTTGTAAGATAAGAGTAGATAATACATAAAAGGAATCATGTATTGCTCAATTGGAAAGCTAAATGAACATGTATAAATATACATAATCAACTAAAATGTAAGATTGTGAAGTCATTTAACCCAAACCCTAAATCATGCCTATTCTATAGCAAGTCTTTGTTTGTTTTTCTATCTATTTTCTTTTTGCCCTTATTAAAGTTTATTATTTGCTATATTTCCGTCAAAAGACGTGTAGAACTCTACGTTACTAACTCCGTCATTGACAATGCCAGCTGCGACCACAACTTCGTCATAAATGACAAATAAGCAAGGCAAGCACCCCTTTGATCATATTGATCCCAATATTTAATTTTTATTTTGTTTATCAAATTGTTTCATGCATGCGTTTATTTTCTATAAATTCGCTACTTTGTGGTAATGGTAGAATATACCTGTTATCTCATGGAACTTCCTTGATAAGTATGGCATGTGAACCTTGATAACTATAGGATGGGGTTAGAGAATAAATAATGTCAACATGGGTATAAGCGATTACATATTATCTATGCTTAGCCATATTTTAGAACCGACGTTGGATGTGATCAGATCAAAATTGTTACTTGGGAAATTGAAAATGTTGGTTACGACATGATGTCGGATGTGGGTATTTCAAATAAAAACTCAAAATAAAACTATGGTTTTGATACGGGCAATTATTGACAATAGCCGGATGTACAAGAGGACTTGTACATAGTGTAGGGTGGAGTATTGCCCGTGTTAGATTAAGAACCGAACTATGGGTTGCTTACAAGTCAAGAAATCCGTTCAACCACAAGTGCTGATATTGGGCAGCCTTAATCTATTAAGTTGCTTAAATCTGGCTTTGCACATTGGTAGGCGGGAGATAGTAGAAGCACTCGATCAGGTTTGCTTGTGTGGGGCTTCTACACCGCAGTGTAGGTAAATGCATATCGGTACAACTGTGTACGCCTTGTTATGAGAAGAAACCTTTATTACTGGGGTAATGCTCATATTTTTCAATACAAAAGATAGGGTCTTCCTGCCATTCTTGTTTCTTCTCCATAGCAAGGAATAACATCACTAGGTTGGTGCAAAGTCAGGTTCACTACTACAGAACTGGGCATCACAACCGCCTATTAGATGCGGTTTGGTGCAAACCCGTTGCCTCTCCAAGTACCTAGACATCTTTTAGGCACTTGTTGGTACCTAATTTTTGTTGGGACCAAGAATGTTAGTCACAAAAGATTTAGGGACCCAAATATCCCAAACATTATTGGTCTTAGGTGAACTAACAAGGCTAGCAAAAGATTTGCATTTGTTATTACTCCTAAGCGATTTATTGGCATTGAAATGATAAGGCTCGGTAGTCTTAGCAATTTTAACAAATCTATTTCTAGTTTTATCCTTTCCAAGCACATGATGATCATTATAATAAATGAGTTTAGATGATCTAGCATATTTAGCAAATGGTTTGCTATTGCTATTTCTCCCAAGTAATTTATTTGTATTGCTTTGAATGGGCTTATGAGTTCTAACAACTTTTGCATACACATTTCTAGATTTATTTCTCCTAAGCAAATTATTATTATTATTTTACATAGACTTAGGAGAATTGACAAATTTGGCATATATATTACTATTTTTTTGTCTTTCTTAAGCAAATAATGATGATTGTAAAGAGTTGGCTTAGGAGATTTACCCTTGAGACAATTTTTACCAATATGTCTCTTTTCTCGGCAATTGAAGCAAGTTTGGTTATTTGGACCTTTCTTGATCTTCTTGACTTGCTCATTGCTAGTTTGCCTCTTTGTTGATGTTCTTGACTTGACATACTCTTGGTTTGGGCACGCTAAGAAGTAGTGACCCTTCTCATGGCATCCAAGGTACTTGATATTCTTCTTGTCTTGCGATGTGCCTTGTCTTGCTATTTACTTTCTTCTCGGGAATGTAGCCAACCCCGCTCTTGTCTTGCAAGACCCATTGCTTGCTTAGAATGTTGTCAAGGGTGGCCTTTCCATTGTAGCGCTTCTTCAAGTCATTTTTCAATTTAATGATTTGAGCCTTAAGCTCGATATTTTTTTCTACAATGTTAGTCTCACAAAACATAGAGGAACTTTACACAATCTTATTAAAGCAACAAGGCATATTATCACCAGAGATGGGCATATGAATTTTTGATGAAATACTAGGATTAACATTTAAGTATGGTATTTCATCAATTAAATTACAAGTAATGCCTATGTCCACCTTAGGCTTAATGATTTCCTTGAGGAGGGATTCAAGATTTTCCTTAAACACATTATAATCATTTTGAAGTGAGTCATACTCAAGCTTCAAAATCTTATATTTTTCTTTCTACTTCCCAAGATATTCATTGAGCTCCTCTAACATATCCATAAGTTCATCATAAGAGGGCTCATCATTATTATCATCATTTACTTCAATTTTACCTTTAACCATGAAGCAACGAGTTAATGAAGATAGCATTGGAAGCTTATCGCCGCTTGAGGTGGTGGTGTAACTTTCTTCGTCGCTTGAGGTAGAAGTATAGGTTTCTCCTACTGAAGTCCAATCCTCAATGCAATCATTGTTTGTTGATGTGGATGACTCAAATAATTCTTGAAACTTGGTCCACATTTCATTGGTGCTCTCAAGATTGCAAATTAGATTGAAAACATCTACGCTCACAACACTAAATAAAATGTTAGTAGCTTAAGCATCGAGATGTAGGCATTTCTCTTCTCCTTTAGTTGGAGCAAATTCATTCAACTGAAGAGAAAATCCCATATCTACGATCCACCATATTTGGGGGCTCATAGATTTAAAATGAGAAATCATAAATAATTTCCATAAAGTATACTTCAAGCCATAAAAAATATGTGAATCGGTGTAGTGCACTAAACCACTAGTCGCCATACTTACTCTCTAGGCGGTAAAGCCTAATAAATAAGAGACCAAGCTCTGATACTACTTATAAGATCGAGAATGCCGACTAGAGGGGTTGAATAGGCGGCTTTAAAAATTTCTTCTATGATTAATTAAAATCTTGCATAAGTGCTCTAACTATTTATGTCTCTAATAATAATTTGCAATCCTAAATATAAGCAATCAAACCATCAAATCTATGAATATAAATTACTTGAGTATAAATAAAGAATAAAATGTAAATCACAAGAGACACATCGATATTTTACCATGGTGTTGGGAGACTTGCCGATCTCCTCTAATCCATGTTGAGGCAAACTCAAACCACTTTGGACCGGCTCTACGAATTGAGCACCCGCCTCGATTCCACTAGTGGTAGCTTTTTTCCCTCCGGTAGGTAAGCTCCAACCTTCACAACTTTGCCGGACCTTCTCACAATCTCCTTGATAAGGTCATTGCGTATGTCGCCTCCACACGCAATCTAGGTGTCGGTAAACAACAAGAGTAATAAGTCAAGCCCCCAAGCTTGAGCTCCACCGAGTACAACAAATGTACAATGGTGATCACTGAGTGCAACACAAGCACAAGACTTCCCTCAAGTGCAACACATGCACAAGAGGCTCTCAATCCTCTTCTAATTGTAACATATGCAATTAGAGCTCACTCTTAACTCAAAAACTAAATTGGAGAGTGCAACACATGCACAACTTAACCACAAAGAGTAATGAACCCTCAAAAATCCTAACAGGCCCAAATACCAAACCCTAAGGCTCCTTTTATGGCATCCACAAGAAAAACTAGCCATTGAAGGCAAAATAGGCAAAAACACATAGGAAACCCGGTCAAACCTCCCTAAGGCTGGTATGACCGGCCTTCGGTCCAACAGCTAGAAAAAACTAGCTGTTACTTAGAAAATCCTGTAATACCAAAGTGTGTCAGGTCATATCGGGCCTATTTTCAATTTTTAGGGCTAAAATACATCTTCTCTGAAAAAACACACTGAGGTGACCCCGGTCAAACCGGAGGCCAGTATGAACCGAGTGAGTCTGGACATACCGGACTTGGGGCGGTCATACTGGACTAGGGTTGGCCATACCACTGCTACAACCACTAAAATACTCATAACTTTTTACTCTGAACTCTAATTTAGGTGATCTTAGACTCTATGCGAAGTTTATCAAGAGGGCTACAAACTCTACTATTTTTAAGATTTAAACAATCATATATATTTTTAAATATCATAAAACAAATACTCTAATGTAGTCATTCAAGTTTAAAATATGATTTCTCAAAATCCTTTACATAGACTTGATCAAGAACGTGATTACAAGCTAGAAAGAGTTACTAAGATCAAATATTGAGCCATGTGATGAACAACTCATAATCAAAAAATCTTGCAAAATACATTTGAAAATTGTAATCACATGCACAAAAATTGTGATATCCAAAAATTTGCTTCTTCATTTAACTTATTTAATCTGTAATTTATTTGGAACCTTGTTGATTTTATAAAGTCTTTTTGTTGTAATTTTAGTTTTAATAAAAAGAATTTCTGGGTAAAATTTAAAAGTTGAAAAATTCCAAACATAATTTTATTGAGTCCCAAATATTCTAAAGTATTTTTGAGAATTTTTCTAGGGTTTTTAGAGCTTTTTATCTATTTTTAGCATCGCGCTTTTCTTCTCAGCACAAAATAATTTCGAAAAAAAGAAAACTGACAGTGGGACCGGACCCCACTATCAGGTGCTTCTCCTACCTCCAGCCAAAGTCCAGAGAATACCTCGTCTCTCTCTTTCCTCTAGGGTCTGACAGAGGTGGTATCTGAGCTATATCGACTATAGGAGTGATTTTAGTTAGAATGCTTTAACCTTAAGGACTTATTTTAAAATAATAAAATATTTTGTAAAAGTTCTACTCTCGTCTTGTTCTATCTTGACCTTACCTTAAGTCATTATTTAAAAGGAGTCATATCTATTTCTTTCCCTTTCAAAATGATAGTTGGTCAGTGATAGCATCCAGCAAAGCAATGGATGGAAGTGTGTTCTTCAAAGTCTCCTGCAAGTCTTCGAAGAGATGAAGACATGTTTTGTACCTCGAAGACTATGAAGACTAGTGCCGGTACCAGAAGAATAACCTAATTAAGGTTTAGGTCAAGCTATCCATTTCAGTAGGCAACATTGTGAGTTGTCTTATTTCCTCTTTTGGCAGCCACAATAAATAAGATATTGTGATAAAATAAAGTTAGTATTTATTGCTTCTTTAATTGGATGTGCAATCTTTATCCCCCTTGTTCTCAGTCTTCCTCTTTCATGTCTTCTTGAATCCCATCAGATGGTGAACACCCACTGTCGGTGTACTTTGCACCGGGGTACCCTCTCCGCCGAAGAAATAATAGGCCCAAAAGCGGCTCGCCCATTTAGCCCCCGGTGGGCAAATGGGTGATCACGCCGCCGGTAGGCGAGCGCCCACGCAGCTTCTAGCGGTGGCCGGGCGATCACGCCGCTGCGTCGAGCGAGGAGTCTCATGGCCCCGGTGAGCAGACGGCGATTACACTCGCCACCGAGCGAAGCGGCACACGCGGCTTCTGGCGGCGGCGGGCGATCACGCTTTGCCCGCCGGGCGAGGAGCCCGCGATGGCCTGGCGAGCAAATGGGCGATCACGCCTGCTTGCTAAGGTGGCGGCCAGCGGCCGACTTATGAGGCAGCCTGGTGAGTGGGCGGGCATCTGGGCCCCCCTCATCAGGCCACGGAGGCAACCAGAAGAATGAGGGAAGGCTTCACCGAAGTTTCCTCCCCGCACCTCGTGTCGTGGTCATTAATTATGAAGGATTCTGCTATCGACACGTCAACGGCACGTCCCTCCGACACCTCTTACCAAACCCGTCGCAGGGGCGTCGTGTCCCATGCGGGCCGAGCGAGGCCACTCACCGACATTAAATGGGGTTTGGAGGACGAGGCCACGGAGGCGTGCGTAATAAATGAGTCGTGGGTCAACGTGGAAGTTGGAATGATGGCTGTAATTAATGTGCTATAGATAAGTATAGCGTCACCTTCTCCCCTACCCAGGCCGGTTCGTCTATATAAGGGCGCCTGGGTGCATGGAGAGGGGGGTCGGGAAACTTAGAGTAATTAAGAGGTCAGTCGGTCAAGAACACGTATAGACGAGAAGAGAATCCTCAGAACACTCCCACATTTTCTCAAAGAAAGAACCAAAGAGGACGTAGGGCTATTACCCACTCTGGGGGCCTGAACCTGGGTAAATCGTGGTGTCCTCGGCTTGTTGATTCCCGAATCCATCGTTGAGAGACATTAGGGTTTCCAGCCATGAAAATGCCTCCTACCAAACCATACCTTCCGTCTAGGGAGTAGCCAACTCTGTTCATTGACGAGATCTTGTTAGGCGAAATACGCCGATAGGGGCGCGCTAGGTAGGGGGCTTGTGGTTGGCTCATCCATCTATCTCTCAAGCGGATTCCGGCCTTCCGTCCGAAAGGACTTGGCATCTGGTGTTGGCGGGTTCACACTTGCAGCGACCGGAGGTGGCGGAGGTTAGCATGCCCAGAACACGTCCCAGCGTTCTCGCCGAACGAGGGATCGCCTCACGCCGCCTCCACAGGAAGGCAGTGGTTCCCCCATGGCGGCGGCGGGCTTCCTGTTCGGCGCTGGCTAGCCATGGAGGCCGCCACTCTAGCTCAGAACTTGCATGTGGTCTGTCTCCTCCTGGACCACCTCGGTGGAACTTGCAGGAGACACCCCGGCCACGCCGTGGCTGTGGGATATCGCTGGCCTCGTGGACGTGGCTCAGCTTCACGTAGGGATGCCCGACCAGTCTGAGACCATCGGTACCCTCGATCAAGGGTGCATGTTGATCGCACCCAAGCTTCCAGCCGCCCTGCTGGGAAGCGCTCTGGCCAGGTGGGCCAGAGTAAAGGAAAGGGCGCAAGAAGAAGGTCCTAGCTCGCGAGGAGCCGGGGACCGAGGGCCCATCTGAGCTCCGCGCCCGGCGGCAGGCGGTGATTTGCGTGATCACCTGCAGCGTCGCCGCGCTCGCGACGGACGGATGGCCCCTGGGGGTGAGAGTTCCTTCCGCGACTCTCACCTTCATTGCGAAGAGGTTCAAGAAGACCACCGCGGTGAAGACGTCAACCTTCTGGAGGAGATGCGTGACCGGGCGACTTTGCGCGCTGCTCGGTACCAGTAAAGTCTCAGGCAGTACCACGCCGCTCGGGTCTACGAGAGAACACTGGCAGTTGGCGACCTAGTCTTGCGTAGAATCCAGACACATGTCGGGCTCCACAAACTGTCTCCCCGATGGGAGGGCCCCTTTAAGGTGGTCTCAGTATCTCGACGGGCGGTCCGGTTGGCCACTGAGGATGATCAAGAGCTGGCCAACTCCTTCAACGTGGAGTTGTTGCGAAAGTTTTACCCCTAAAAGCTGTAAGTCTCTGGTAGCTTGCTTTGATCGGCTGCGTGGGTGAGTTTTCCCCCGGCCGATCGGTGGCTGCTAGCGGTTAGCAAAGTTGTTTACCTTAAGAGCTTTTGCTTTATTCCCTTTGCTTGTCCCCTGGCGGGAAGGCTTGCACGGAAATGTCATGTGTCCTGATGGTTTGGCCGCTTCTTGCTGATCTGCGGTTACACCCGGCCTTTGCGTCGTGCCCGGACGGGTGACCAGGAGTGCGAGTTTGGCACGGTGACTCAAACGCGGCTCGTACACTCGGGTTAACTCCGCGAAGTCCCGCTGGCTGTCTCCGTGAGCACCACAAGCCCAATACCCCTCCTGGGAACCTGCTCCCATGCCACGCAATGCCGCAGGCTAATTCCACGTCACAAGAGCCCAAGTTCCAAAGAAAAGGACCATGACATACCCGCGCAAGGACTTGCGTTCTTTAATATATTTCCTGTATACTTTGCGCAATGCTTACTTGTGCTTTTAGTAGCCATGCGCGATTACAGATGAAGTACTGGAGCGCCTGTAGCTCAAACATCTGAAGTAACCCCGTGGCAGGTGGGTGAGCAGGTGGGCGACCATACCCTGCCCGCTAGGCGAGCAGCCCACGTGGCCCCCTAGCAAACGAGCGGGCAATCATGCCCTGCTCGCCTGGCAAGAAGCCCACATGAGGGTCCGGCGGGCAGATGGGCGATCACGCCCCGCCCGCTGGGTGAGCAGGTGGGCGACCACGCCCTACTCGCCAAAGTCTTGGCCTCTGTGACTAGTCCAAGAGCTGGTCGCCCAGTGGCCTATAGTGAAGATAAGTTGCTTGTCTTCATAGTGCTAACTTATTTTTCGCATTTGCACCCTATTGGGTGGAATTATGCGTGGTTGTCACTGGCTCTAGTAACCTGATGGCTCCTTGCTAATAAAAGGAAATGCCCAGTGTTTATGTCACAAGAATGGGTGACCGGGAGTGCGAGTGTGGCATGGTCGACTCAAACGCGGCTCGTACACCCGGGTTAACTCCGCGAAGTCCCGCTGGCTGTCTCCGCGAGCACCGCAAGCCCGGTACCGCTCTTGGAAGCTCACCTCCTTGTTGCGTAACACTGCGGTCAGGTTCCAAGAGATCACGACGGTATAAGCTTTAAAAGGGCAAGAGTCAGTGACACCCTTGCACAGAAACTTAAGACTTTGCTTGTCTACGTTCTGCATGCTTTGCATAATCCCTGTTCACATTATTGCAATTACTCAAAGAATGCCTAAGTATCTACCTAACCTGAGTGCTTAGGTTCGCATCATGGTAAGACTGGGGGCTGATCGCCCGGAGATTGAGTTGAACAAGCATACCCAAAATGCGAACGGATAAACATGCCCAGGTGAAACCAAAATATGCCAACTTCATTACAATTGCTGATATTGTTCTGGCATATAAAAAACAGGAACAAAGAAGAAAACAAAAGAAAGTGGCCCGGGTCATCAGTCGCCGTTGATGACTTCGATGCCCCCGTCGTCATCCTCGGCCTCCGGCCCCGCTGTCGTCGCGCCAAGGTCCGGGGCTTCCGCCGCCATCATGCTGACGACGTGCTCCGTGGCCTCCTGCACGCGCGCCTACGCCTGGGCTTCGTCCCCTTCAATGCCATCTGCGATGGTCATTGGGTTGAAGGCGGCGTCGCGGCTGGCGTAGCAAGCGAGCACGAAGGTTGCGGTGGCCCTGGCGACTTGCTGCCCTTCCTGGACGGAGCGGGCGGCCATGGCGACTGGCAGGCCGGAGAGCACATTAGCAACCCGGGTGGTGCAGTGGGCATACTGCATCGCTGTGGGCTCAAGCGGCTCGCGAAGGTCCACCCCCAGCAGTGCCAGAACCCTTGCCATGCGCCGGTACGATGACCGGAGCATGGTCACGATGTTGTGCAGCGACCGTCGCTGCTCCTTCGCTGCCTCCCTCCGCGCTGCCTCGGCCTCCTACGCCCGAGCGAGTAAAGTCGCTCCGGTGGCCCTCTCTTGGGCCAGCTGCGCCTCTGCCCTCTCCAGCTCCCTGCGCAACGCTTCCACTTGTTGTGTCACATGGGCTTCGCGTTGGGTAGCTACCATGAGGAGAGTGCTTGCGGCTGTGAGCGCCTCGCCCAGCTCGGCGAGCAGTGTATGCAGGCCTACAGCGCGTGTGACAGGGACGATCAGAGCCGGGAGAGCAAGAATGCTTGTCCCAGCGATGTCCAGCCCAGTGGATTCGGAGCCACCAGGCTGTCCTTGAGCAGAAGTGCCCGCCGCGCTTGTCGGCGCTGTGGATGTCTGCGCAGGTGGGGCACCTGAGCGATCCGCCCTTGGAGGCAACTTGAAGCTAAAGGAAGTGACCGCCACCGCAAGCTTGCTCGGGCAGGCACCAGCGGCGATTGGGCTCGGCACTAGTGGAATCAGCGCCGGTGGAGATGGCGTCGCAGGAGTTGGAGTCGGCGCCGGTGTGGCCGACTCCGAAAGAGGGGCGGCAGGAGTCGCCGCCCAAGATGAAGATGCCGCCACCTCAGACGCGCTTAGCGGAGTTATGGAAGCGGCGGCAGCGGAAGTTGAGCTCCCGGTGCAGGCCCTCTTGGGGTCCACGCCCGGGGCGTCCGGAGCAATCGGCCATTTGCTCGTGCTCGGTTCGTCCGGCCGGTGGTCCTCGATAACCAAGGGCAGCGGGCAAGACTACTGTGGGACCAAGGAGTCCATCGCCAGAAAGGACTGGATGATCCGAAGGCGCTCTGCGAACTCCAGATCGTAGGGCGGCCGGGCCTCGGCCAAAAATTCTAGGCCGCTCGGCACCAGCGGGATCAGCACAAATAGCCACCTGAAGAGGGCGGGACCATCCAGGTTCCCCTCGCCTGGCACCACAAGAAGACAGAAGTATTAGCTAATGGTGACCATGAAGAGGAATATGCATTCAAGAAGAAGAGTAAGAAGACTTATCGCCGCACGCGTGGCGCCATGTCGTCATCCTCAGATAATCGCCATGCAGTATGACACGACGACGTTAGGGCCGATCCTCCGAGCTACAAAGTCTCGGACTACCAGCGCCCCGATCAAGCCGGTGCCCCGCAACCAATCGATGCGGGCCGCCATTGCCGAGAGCTCCCGCTTCTCGACAGGCAAGCTCCAGCTCATGGACTATCGCACAAGAAGGCACCCCAAGAAGGTCAACCCCGCTACCCTCGCCGACATAGAGCCAGTCGCTCCGCCAAGTCTTCCAGTTGGAGCGTGGCTGGAAGGGAATGTAGCGGGAGGCCAACCCATCGCGGAGGCGGAAGTGGCAACTCCCCGCGACCCCGCTGTCGGGGGAGACGCGGCAAGTGAAGAAGTAGCGAAAGAGGGGGAGATTGGGCATTACCCTCACGAACATCTCGCAGAGGTAAGCGAAGGTGGAGAGAAGGACGATGGAGTTGGGGGAAAGATGAAGATGGTGAATCTCGTAGAAGTGGAGGACGGTGAGAAAGAATTCAGAGAATGGCGGCACCAAGCCCCCATAAATCCCCAGGTGAAGATGATAATCTCTTCGGTCCGGCAAACAGCACGACAGGTCCCCCGGGGTGAAGGAACCCTGGTGCCATCCCAATGACAAAATCCACCCAGCTCGCCAAAGAGAAGAGAGAAGAACGCCATCAAAGCAGAAGTAAATTTTTTCAAGTAAAGAAGGCGAGAAAGCAAGGAACGAAGTATGAAAAAGATCAGAAGGCGTGAACTGTTGAGTGAAGGCGCACATATATATAGACCCCCCATGAAGACGGTTCACGAGCAGGCAAAAGGCGCGGCGTTTCGGGTCCCAAGAAAAATCGACGGAAGTGGGAGGACCAAGAAGCGGTTGCGTCTTGTATGGTAGGCCCATCCAGAACGCACTAGCATTAAATAAGGTCTGAAAAGCACCGCACGCTGTTCGGGATCGACCCTAGGGACTACCGTCGGTGTACTTTGCACCGAGCATCTTGAACATCCCAAAATTTGGGTTTTCAAAAATTTATATTAAATTAGCTTTCCAAAAATTTTTCTTCAATCTTATTTGATTAAAGAAGCTTAATCTAGAATTTTCCAAAGCTAAACTATTTTTTTATTGTGCCTTTTGTTTGCATCAAAAATTTAAAATTTGGTTTTACAAAGTGTTCTTTGTATCTCAGGGAATTTCTCAAATTTGAGATTCGCTAAAAATTAATTAAAATTATTAATTTAAACATTTGGATGTTAATTGGATTTTTAATTCGAATTATTAATTTTTCGGGCAATTTATATCCAAATTCCATTTCAAAACCTTTCCAAAAATCTCATCCATTAAAAATACAGTTTGGAGACAAAATAAAAGAGTTGGATTTGCTAAAACTATCTTAATTAATATAAATAAACCTAAAGGAATTTCTGCGAAATTTCCTACATTTGTCAATTATATATTTTCTAAAACCTTTCCGAAAGTTTTAACAAAATAAAAATATATGTTGATATAAAAATAAAATATTTGGGGTACCAAAATATTTTAGTTGATCTCAATCTCAACACTTAGAAAGATTTCACTTAAGGCTATATATTGTGAACTGAACCATTTCTCTCAAGCTTAATAAATTGACCTAATAAGACTATGTTTGTGTGCATGTTACCTTATTCATTCAACAACACTTTGAATATGATCTCGCCAAGTTTCATGTGAAATGGAGTTCAATAGCTATTTTAATTAGTGAACACAACATGCTTGAAAACCACAAACTGCAGCACTAGAAAACTTTCAGAGCTAAGTCTGTGAATTTGTGGTTCTGAGGCACTTTTCAAAATTCAATAACTTGAACTACGAAGCATTGCAGACTATGCATGTTATACCATTGCATACTTTTAACACTTGAACCACATTCTTGCCGAGTTTGACAAATTCTAAAGCATGTTTACTAGTGCAACTAAGTGGCCAAAGAAGACATAAAACTGCTTTTTCAGGAGACTTAGTTCCATCCAGTTCCAAATCAACTAATCTGACGTGGGAGTCTCCCTGGCCGTTTTTCCCTGCGCCCATTGGATGGTAGGGGCGGTGCCCAACTACACACTCTTTTACTTCTGCCCCATGCTGCCACTTCCTCCTGCAGTTCTTTCCCCAAACCGAAACCCCACTCCTCTTCTTCCTGGTTCTCCTCCCCTAGCAAGCCTCCACGCACTCCCTCCTCTCCTTGCTGCGCCAAAGGAGCTCCTCCTGCAGGTCCTCCCTGGGCGCCACTCTCTCCAGCTCTCTTCCTGGTAGCGCCTCCATCTCCCCACGAGCACCAAGCCCGCCCGGCCTCCTCTCGCCGTGCATGCGAGTAGCAATCACGCCAACCGAGCCATGTCCGCTTTGAACAAGAACTCCGGTGAGTTGCTAGCAAGTCCGCCATCGGATTCTTCTCCGAGCTCAAACCGTACTCCTGACCTTGCTTCTCCACCTTGCATGCAGCCAAGACGAGCCTCGCCATCTTTCCAAAGACCTGCATGCAAGCCTGCTGCAAGAGGAGCTAGCTCGCTGTGTTGCTTCCTCCGCCAGTGCATCCACGCCAGCTCCGGCCGCCACTGCTAGCTCCGGTGATCGCCGCCGACTCCCAGGAACCTCCGCAGCCGAGCCACTCATCTCCTGCAGTTGCCTTCTCCATTCAACCGAAGCACCAGCCCGTAGCGCCATTGCTGCTCTCGTGGAGCTCTAGGGTTCGTATTGGTAAGCCTAAGTATTAAAGCATGAGACCTTGTCACAAGAAACACTATGGTGTAGTGGTAGTGCACCAGTGTGTGGATTCAGCAGGTCCAGGGTTCGAATCCCCACTTTTGCACTTATTTTTTTTTTATTTTTCTCCTTTTTGCATTGCGCAATGAAACCTTTATAACTTTTGCTGTGAAACTCCGATTAATGCAAACTCAATTCCTAATCTTGAGTTACTCAGTAAAGATTCAAAATATGCAATAAAAAGTTATATGTTACTTGCAGCAAAAATTTTTAATTAGAGTTTGAATGAAAGTCACCTTTTAGGTAATATGAAGCAAATATATGTTTCCTTGCTCCATAAATCATGAAATAAATAAAACATGTCCCTGCAACCCCAGAGAACCCATTTCTATGAAAAGATTCAGATTTAAATGTATTTTGTATCAAGTATTGATTGTGCGAATACCTTAATAACATGCAAGACTCAAGTGGTTAAAATATGTATCAAATGAGCTCAACAAGTGATGAAACCAGTTTAGTTGCACTTCTAGGATAGCATAGATCACAAATATACAAAAATATTTAGACTATTCATTAGTTTGCCCTATTTGCTCAGTAGCCAAACATGCAATCGGTAAAATGAACAAATAGCCGTAACTTTAGCAAACGGACCTTAAATTCGACTAAACCAACTTCTATGACCCAGAAATGATATGCCTTAGCTTGCCATACAAAAATAACATCAGTTTGATCAACTTTGAGTTCAGCTCATATTAAGCCTAAATAACTATTCATTAGAAAAACACCATGAACGAATGAGAAACATCGCGGAATCAACTTTAAAACACTCTTAGGGATATTCCCTAATAAGCCCTAAAAAATGGTTACATTATCCCATTTGGTGCAGCCGCAAACGAAGAAAGAAAATTGAACCGCAATAGCGCTAAAAGTGTGGTCGTATAAGCCTTTTCGGCAGTCTATAGAATATCGCATATAAATATAAAATCATGAGGGAATAACTAGAAAACATTATCTGATATATATAGTACCATATTCTGAAAAAAATGTATTAATTATAACTTGCTTTGTATCTGAATCCAATCACAAGCATATGCTTAGTTCATGGCGAACTAACGTAACTTCGTGGACCCGGTCTATAGATCGAGAGTCCATATGGCATCGGCTATCCAATCAAAATAATATTCTTCGAATAATATTCCTTCTTTCCAGCTTATTAATCCTTCTCTTGATTGTATTTTAAAGCCGTTCTCTTTTGTCTAATCATCGACCCAATCCATCCAAGTTCCTAATTTCATTAAGCCAGCAGCCCAATGCTATTCGTTCTTAATTTGGAGTTTACTTGATTTGCTTTTTGAAGTTTTGTTGTATTTGAGTTTGTTTATCGTTAGACACGTCATTGTAAGTCGCTCGAAGGAGCCGAGAAGCAAGCAAGCGAGATTGAAGATCGAGGATCAAGGATCGAAGATAAAGAGTAAAGAATAATATAAATTGCAAGGGCTGCAAGTTGTGCTTTGACCATATTGCTCGGTTTACAAATTTACTTTGATTCAAATTATTGCATGCTAGTTCAAGATTAAAATGAATTAAGTTAATTTGGGAATTAGTTATTCAACCCAATTGCTAAATATCACCTTGCCATGATTATTTGTATGCCATAATTCATTTGTCACCCTAAGATGGTTGATTATTAGTTGGTTGTTATTACTTGCCAACGTGGGTTGGTTAGACCGTGTATAATTGCCTAGCCATGCCACGCAACTCATGTCTTCGAAAATAAAAGGATAATACTTGATTAATGGATTATGAAATGTGTTTGTGAAATGGTGTGACGTGTTGCCACACGATGATGTTGATATGTGGAACCAGAGTGGTTCTACGGATGTTGAGTTGTTGTTGGCATTGTGTTGCGAATAATCAAGCTGGGGTGGTAAAATGTTTTAGACCGAGGCAAGTGGCAAGAGTGGCATTGGATATGTCACTTTGGTATTTGACGGTGTTGTTGGTGAATTATGTGATGGTATTGTTGGTAAATTATGTGATGGTATTGTTGGTGAATTATTCGGGGTGGTCTTGCCTTGGTCACCCTAAGGACTTAACCATGCAAGCCTTTGAACTGAGTCACTCGTACAACCACATGTCTGTTATGGGACGGATCTAGTTTAGTAGGATTCTGATATCTCACCTTTGATACCTCGGGGTGGCAGTCACCTGAGGGGTGACTGCGTGGGGGAGCGTACCTGTGCTACGGCTTGGTACCCATCCAACGGTGTTCGTCGGTCCTATACTTCGGCTCAGAGTGAGGGAAGTGATAGTGAAGGCAACACGGAGAGGTTCCTAGGTTGAGCTAGAAGTTTCTGAAAGGCTTTGTTATGATCGCTCATTCGCATACTATTGTATGGCGATTCACGGCTGACGTGGTGAGTTGATTGTATCTTGTGGGTAAAGTGTACAACCTCTGCAGAGTGTAAAACTATTGAATAAATTGTGCCTACGGTATTGGACATTGCTCGGGATTACAAATCAAGGGTTAGATTTTGATAAAGATGAGATTGGGAATGTGGACAATGTGTTATGGAAATTGGTTAAGAAAGAGAAATGCTTTACCTGAGAATGATTACGAAATTTGTTATGAGTATTAATTGTTTTACTGCTTTTCCATCTATTATGATTATTTGTGAATGCTGCTTTATTGCAAAAGAACCATTCATCCATTCCTTTGGAATAAGCCATGCATGTAGTAATAGAACTGCATTCTGTGCACGACTTGTTGAGTACGGTTGTGTACTCACCCTTGCTATAACAAAATATCACCAGTTGAGGAGAAGTCTTTGTCTTCGAAGAAGGAGAAGTTCTGCAAGAAGGCAAATATCTAGGAGTTGAACCTTGTCAAATGCCTGTGGTATTTTGACGGGATTCACCGACGTTCTTCGTTCCGCTGCTGTTCGTTTTACTCTGAGTTGAAGCCATCTAGGCTTCACAATTGTAAGTTGACCTTAAAGTTGTTCAACATATTATATTAAAAGATGAATTCTTTATTTATTATTCCGTTGTGTATGATTGTGTTATTCACCTTTGTTAACTGTGGGCACTAGCGATCGATCTCGACTAGTGCCGAAACACGAGGGTTTCGGATTGTGAATTCGGGTCCCGACAAGTACCCTCTCCGCTGAAGAAATAATAGGCCCAAAAAGCGGCTGCCCGGTTTTGCCTCAAGGGCAACGGCGATCACGCCTCGCTTGGCGGGCGAGCGGCCCACGCGACTTCCTGGCGGGTGGCCGAGCGATCACACCCTGCCCGTCGGGCGAGGAGTCCCGCTATTTCAACGAGCAAATGGGCGATCACGCCGCCGCTAAGCGAAGCGCACACACGGCTTCCTAGCGGGCGGCGGGCGACACGCCACCATTGGGGCGAGGAGCTCGCATGGCCTCGGGCGAGTAGCCGGGCGATCACACTCGCCGGTGGCGAGCGACAGCAAGCGCCGACTTATGAGGTAGCTGGCGAGTGGGCGTCTGGGCCCCCTCGTCAGCCACGGAGGCAACCAGAAGAATGAGGAAAGCTCACCGAAGTTTCTCCCTTGGCACCTCGTGTCGTGGTCATTAATTATGAAGGATTCTACTATCGACACGCCGACGCAGACGCCCCTCCGACACCTCTTACCAAACCCGCCGCAGGGCGCTGTGTCCCAAGCGACCAGTAAGGCCACTCACCGACATTAAATGGGGTTTGGAGGACGAGGCCACGGAGGCGTGCGTAATAAATGAGTCGTGGGTTGACGTGGAAGTTGAAATGATGGCTGTAATTAATGTGCTATAGATAAGTATAGCGTCACCTTCAACCCTGCCCAGCCGGCTCGTCTATATAAGGGCGCCTGGGTGCATGGATAGGGGGGTCGGGAAACTTAGAGTAATCAAGAGGTCAATCGGTCAAGAACACAGAAGTAGACGTAGAAGAGAAACCCTGTAAACACTCCCACATTTTCTCAACAAAGAACCAGCAGGACGTAGGGCTATTACCCACTCTGGGGGCCTGAACCTGGGTAAATCGTGGTGTCCCTGGCTTGTTGATTCCCGGATCCATCGTTAAGAGACATTAGGGTTTCCAGCCATGAAAATGCCTCCTACCGAACCATACCTTCCATCTAGGGAGTAGCCAACTCTGTTCATTGACGGGATCTTGTCAGGCGAAATACGCCGACACCCGCCATAATGGAAGTCGGATTGATCTAAATAGCGAGGATCCCGAGAACAGCGATGCACATAATCTCCCGCAACACCCTCTAGTTGAAGGACCAAGTTGGCAGCAAATGATGGCCAACCATAACCAGTTAATTCAACTCCTCGCCCAAAGCATTACCAACACTCAGGCTGCTAAGGCTGCAGTGTCTCAACCTCATCAACAGTCACGCCTATCAATGTTTATGAGAACAAGACCTCCAACTTTTTCTAGCAGCACCGAGCCAATGGACGCTGACGATTAGATCAGGACAGTTGAAAAGAAACTAGATATTATCCAATGCAGTGGCCAGAAGAGAGTTCTCTTTGCCTCCCACCAGCTCAATGGAACAGCTTTAGAATGGTGGGACAACTTTCGTATCACCCACCAATATGACCAGGCCATCACTTGGGATGAGTTCGTTCAGACTTTTCGGCGAGCTCATATACCCTCTGGTATTACCTCCTTGAAGAAGGAATTTCGTAGTCTACACCAAGGAAGCCATACCATGACCGAGTATCTACACAGGTTCAACCAACTAGCATGGTATGTGCCGAAGATGTGGCCATGAATGAAGCAAAATAGGAGCACTTCATTGATGGGCTGAACGATGAGTTAGCGATCCAACTCATCTCAAATGACTACGTTGACTTCCAGCAGCTGGTCAACAAGGCACTTCGTCAAGAAGGCAAGCGCCAGGAGATAGAGTACCACAAAAGAAGAATGGTTGCCCAAAGGTTCAATCCTAGAGTTTCTCCCGAAACTCGAAAGGTTCCATCACGGTCGATCCAACCTGAGCCGGTAGTTAAAATAGAAGAGCCATCCATGTTGAATCACCCCGACAGTTCAATGATCTTCAATGCAACCCAGAGTGGATCAACACAGAAGGATTCACCTCTTGCCACTGGAGTCACGTGCTTCAATTGTCAGGAAGTTGGGCACTTCACTAAAAAATGCCCTAATAAGCAGCAAAATGCAAGACCAAGAATGAATAACTCCGGAGCCTCTAACAATGCTTCAAGAAGGCCATAGAACTTTGGCAAAGGGTGCTTGAACAATGTCACAGCTCAGGCCGAACAAGATATACAGGAGGGTATGTCTGAGAATTAAGTTGAAGGATTTGTAAACCTACCTTCTTGCTAGCCTCTCCAAATCTCGGGGACAGGATTCTTTTTAAAGGGGGTAGGTTTGTGACATCCAAAAATTTGCTTCTTCATTTAACTTATTTAATCTAGAATTTATTTGGAACCTTGTTGATTATATAAAGTCTTTTTGTTGTAATTTCAGTTTTAATAAAAAGAATTTCTGCATAAAATTTAAAAGTTGAAAAATTCCAAAGATAATTTTATTGAGTCCCAAATATTCTAAAGTATTTTTGAGAAATTTTCCCCGCCGGGTTCGGGTATAGTTTTTTACCGAATAGGATATTCGGGTTCGGATCTAGTTTTCTAATTTGGGTTTTTTTGTTAGGTCGGGTTTTGTAAAATCCGCACCCGACCCGACCCGTTGCCATCCCTAGAGTGAGATATATATTGCTCTGATGGGTAGATTTGTTCGTGGTTTGTGATTTCGTCGTCGGCATTGAATGAATTCTGATGAATGTGCCATTTCAGTGAGCAGGGTGTTCGGGGAACTGTTGCTGAGGGCATTGGGCAGATGGGAAAAAAACAGGGCATGACTGGAAGGTATGTGGTCCTTAAGCACTAAATTTTTAGATTGTGAAGAGCATCAGTACCAGTATTTTGATAAGCATGAGCTTAGTAGAATTTTAAATTTTGATGTTCAGTACAATTATTTTAGAGTACTCATGGAACCCTCTATTGCTAGTTGGATATCTTTGATCCTCTTATGTCCAGGCAGCTTCATATAGTTTTTCTTGTTATACCATTTTGTCAACTGATTTGTGCCTCGAAACTTTGGATTGCAGTTCAGTTTGGCAGAGCTCAAGCGGTAAAGTTGGAGCTGGCTGGATTGAGCTAATGATAATTGAAGCCAGGGATCTTGTTGCCGCTGATCTGAGAGGCACTAGTGATCCTAATGTCAGGTTGCTGTATGGGAACAGCAAGAAGCGAACCAAGGTTTGCTGACGAATTTTACTGATATTTTTCATCATGTTCGTATCAAGAGTTGCATTGTTTTTTTATACATGGAATCTCTATACAATAAGCACAGTGCAAGTCATGCTGAATTTCTGAGCAGTTTTAAAGTAGAGAAAATTAGCGCAGTACCATCACAGTGAGGTATAAATTGTGTATTTGTACTGTAGTAATAGTATCCGACATGAATACATGAATATTAGATATGCATAGGGTCACTCCAGATTAGTCCAAATCTTGTAAGTTCGGATTGAAGGACGCCGGTGACTTCTTCCGAGTCGGATGTTGCATGCCGCACAAAAAGAAAAGGAGAGCAACTTCAGCAAAGAAGAAACATCAAGGACTTGACGCGAGAAAGAAGCAAGACCAGCCTTAGCTGTGGAGGTCAGGTAAGCAAGAGGAGGCCGCAGACTCACGCAGACGCAAGTTCTCGACGAACGCGGAAGCATGCAAGGCTGGCAAGAAGGAAAGAGGCTTCGCTCACGAGCCCGACACGGCGAATCAAGCGAAGCAGAGGCGCCAGACACGGTTGCTTGCGTGAGTTCACGACGCAGCTGCAGAAAGCACGACTCAAAGCTCACCGCAGAGAAGGACGGAAAGAAACAAGTAAAGTAGAGGCTGCTCGATATCCGAAGATCATGGGTGAGAAAGCAAAGATTCAGAGTGGATCTATATCTCCAATACCCTCTCCGACGATCGATAATTACCCGGATGGGCAATGAAGATGAAGGCAAATTTATGCGCTACCAGTGGTGTCTAGGGTGCAATGATCCAAAGAGGAAGGCCGAGAAGATGACAGATAGATCCGGCCGCACTTGTCGCGATCTATCAGCAAGATTGTGATTCGGCGATGCATCACCATCGAAGGAGACAAAGACGTGAAGCATGGCTAACACTTGAGAAGATGCACGGGAGTTGACCGCATGAAGGAGGTGCGACTACAAAATCTACTTTAACGAGTTTGAAAATCTTCGATGGGGAAACCTCCATGGACGAGTTCACCGGTAAGCTCACTTCATTATACAACCAAATTATTTCTCTACGATGTGATGGAGGAATCAGGGCGTTGAAGAAATACTGCGCTGCTACCGTAAAAGTTCGTGACTGTTGTCACCACACCTCATGTACTCCTCGACGGAGAATATGAAAATTGAGGAGATCACCGTTCGCCAAGGCGCATGAGGAGTTAATCAAGGGGTATCACCTCAGAAAGAGCAGGGTATCAATCCCAGAACGAGCGCTTATTATCATAAAGGAAGATGAAAGAGGTGAACGAAGCGCTTTAACCACCAAGTGGACGCCGCGGTTTTGGGAGACGAGGAGGCAGAGGTGGTCGAGGAGACAGAGGTGACCAAGGAGATAAGTCTGAACAAGACGTGATTACGCATCACGAGATAAGTCACATATCAAATATTTTGAATGTGAAAAATATGGTCACTACGCTACGGAGTGTCGCAGCTCATATAAAGTGCTTCAATTGTAACAAGTATGGGCACTTTGCTTCGGATTGTCGAACAAGAAGAAGAATGAGGAGGTAAACCTCACCCAAGCTAGTGCAGACGATGAACCGCTCTATTCCTCTCATTGTGCAAAGAAGAGAAGCCAACATGTTGATGTTGAACGAGGAGAATATAATTCCTAATTAAGCCCGAGGAGATAGCCACGATCACACCGATTTGTGGTATTTGGACAATGGAGCAAGCAATCACATGACCGGAGATCGCCCGTGTTTCATGAACTTGACGAGAAAATTTCGTGAAACGCCAAGTTCGGGCGATGGCTCTACCGTGAAAATAAGAGGCAAAGGAACAATGTTGGTACAATGCAAGAACGACGATCGGGTTATTCTCAAATTTACATACTCGCCCTCGACAATTGGCGTAAGAAGGGTGCAGAGTAGAGTCAGAAAGCGAGTTCTTGCGTGTTTACGACAAGAACAAAGATTTGTTGATGAAGGTCATGAGATCCCTAAACCGGTTATACAAAATTTCCGAAAACTTGTAAACCGTTTGTCGTCAAAGCTAGTGTAAGGGAAAATGTTTGGAGGAGGTGCAAGCTTGTCAACATATGTTGCGGTAAGAAGGCGACTCTCAAAGTGAGGAGTCGCGCAAAGTGGAAGAAAAGAAAGCGCCAGAGGCGTGACACAAGAAAAATAGCAAAAAGCAGAAAAAGAACAAAGAAGAAAAAGAAAATTTGGGAGGTGGGTCAAGTAGCAGAGAAAAGGAGACGATGTCACGATGAAAGCAGAATAGAAAGAAGTCAGCCACAAGAAGGGAAGAAAACATACGACAAGAAAAGAGTCACAAGGGCAGAGTACTACAAGTTGAGTCCTCGAGGTACAAGCAAAAGAATTCTTCCATAACGCGCAAAACAGAGGCACGAGAGAGTTTCTGTGGTCAAGCACAACACAAGGGAGGGAAGGCTATACACGTATTTACAACAAGGCAGGCACTTCAACAAGGTAACAAAGACACAACCGAGAAGAAAGAGCAGCTTTGGCAATGGTGTAAGAAATCAATGTAAAAAGAAGAGAAAGTGAAGAAAATTTGTTGAAGAAATTTAGAAAAATTAGATAGAGTTGAGTTAGAAGTTAAATATTACAAAATTAAGGGGGAAAATGTTAGAGATAATTTTGTAATTAGATTAGGAGTTTGATTAAGAGTCCATTTAGGATAAGGAGTCCAATTAGGAAAAGGAAGTGGAATCCTATTCTGTTTTGTGCGTTGAAGTTTTGGGGTATAAATATAGGGGTAAACCTCAGTTGTAAAAGTGAACAGAGCGAGAAGAAATAAAAGAGAAAATTGCAGCAAAGTTTTAGCGTTCTGTTCCAACAGTAACAAGTAGCAGTCGATCTATGCTTAGCAATTAGCAAAATGGAAGAGCTTCCATCGGAATGTTAGAGAGCTCATTAGCATATACTATGCCAATCATTCATTTGTCACTGTTTATATATTTGAGATTCGAGAATCAAGGTCAGTCTGTTCTTTGCAGATGCTAGGTGTGGGAACGGGTTTAAACTCAATAATTCTTCCCGTGCAAGTCATCTACAAAACATTCTCTCCATACTGAAACCAGATATTGTGACGAACATCATGTGCTTTTTGACAGATCAGAGACAATCTGAAGAAATGTGCAGGCTTAATTGATCAACGTGGTGCCACACAGGCCCTATTGTTGGCCTTGACAGAGGTGGAAGGCATCCAAGAGGAGCAGGAAGTGAACACACAACAACTCGAGCGGGAGAAGGCGGTGTTGTTGTGTAAAATACAGGAGCTTGGTTCTGAAACCATTAGAACATCGTCTGGCCCTCCAAGGACGCCGTACTACTTAGATCAACAAATACACTCCACGATCAAGATAGTGTTCACAATTATGGGCAAAAAGCTAATTATTTTACATACAACTATACTTTTGCAGATCTATTAGCAACAACTTGTAAGTGGATGGATAATAAGATAATAGGCGTATTTGTAGCGATGAAACATCCAACGATTGATGCATCTTATTGAAGGCTCCCCACTTTGTACATAGTTATAAACTACTACTGCTATTTTGGAGGACTTCTTTGAGTGTGTATGCCCGCAGTCACTGGAAATTAGAGTAGAACTCTGGAAGAAACATTACAGTGCTTTTATTGCAATCCAATGGTTTACCTTTCTTTTCATGCATATCTTACATTGCAGTGCTACCAATACGCCATTCGGTGAAAAAATCATGAAACATTTGTATCAGAAAAAGTATTTCAGACTTTCGATCAATAACCTACACTATCCTAACTATCTCATAAAAAATCCAAGATACCAAACAGTCTGTCTCAGCAGTCAGAAAAAGGAAGAAAGGAAGCCTTGCCGGATCTCCATGTAACTAGTCCAGGTGACACGATCGAGCGGCTCTTTTGGGCTTTGGAGCCTAGGCTGTACGAGAACTGGACCGTTGCATGCAAATATGCGATTTTTCTGCCTTTCTTTTACATTTGCGATGCTTTAATTGTTTAGGTTAGCCCGTTTAGTGGCCCTTATTAGGCCTCTCAAGTTGTTCCTTATTGGGCCTATGTTCGTGCACCGGAACAACAATGGACAGAAAGAAACAAAGAGCAAAAGCAAGGGTTTTGGTATCTAAGAAATGGAAAGCACCTTTTACCCTAGAAAAAAGAAGAGAAAATCTACAATATATCACTGAATAACTATATGATCTACAGGATGCTGCTCATTGTGAGACTATCCACATGTTTAGTAAGATATCGGTGACATGTCATAGACATGAGAAGTCATTTCGTGGTATATAAGTGATTACCCTGGAAAGAAAGAAAGTGCAGAGCACTTTCCACCGGGTAGAATTATGCGAAGTACTACAGAAAATGTTTTTTTATTGAAATAGTGAACATATGAGTGTTCAGTTTGACAAACTACGTGTTATAAGTATTTATGAAATGGTATTTATGAGGTTGCCGACAACATCAGAGATATAATTTTTCTGTGTATAAATTATGTTTTAAAATATGACTTAGCGATCAGATTAATTAGATATGTAAGTAATTAGATGTATAGAGTAGCAATAGTTGTCTACATATGTAGGTATTAGTGTATAGTAGCAATAGTTATTTACATATGTAGGTATTTGTAGATTTGCAGTACTACTTTTATGTCTTAGGATGGACCGGTTCGGTAATGAAAAATTGCTAAAAGTTTATGGGGTAGGATGTAGTTGAAAAATTAAATTTATATATGTTCAGTGCAATTGTTTCATGTAAGGTATAGTAGATAGTCATCATACGTTTGTCTTATCGAATATTTGTCAAATAAGATATTTGTCAAATTGTATCTGATCGGAACCGATGTGAAATTTGAAGATTTTTTCATGTTCTAAATTTTGAAGATTTTATCAGCTTTAAGTTTTCTTGAAAATACAAACACTACTGCCGTTAATAGGAAAATATTTTAAATAAAGAGCTAAATATGTAAAAAAACTCATTAGTACATAATTTATTATTATAAACATAATTCAATAAAGAACAGAAATATTGGTTCATTACATGTTCATCATGAATTTCAAATTTTTTATTTTTCTATTTATATCTACAAAATTCATTTTTTTGTCGTACTAATATTGAACGCTTGAATTGTAGGTATGGCAAACGACGAGGCACATGCGCAGCCACAATTCGAGCAACTCGACCCAGCGACAAACACGACACACCGTAGCCACTTGTCCACCTTGGTCCGACAGAGGGTGAGCCAGCGATCAAGCTTGGCTCCCTCCGCTTGCGAACCCCGATTAGGGCATGGCGGATCAACCCATGATGGATCCCAAGGTAAGTGCACTCATTTCACAATTGTGTTAGGATGTGATGTATGTATCGCACAAGTGTACTAACAATATCTTCCTGTATGTTGAGAGCGGTAGGGCTTCTTCCTTTAGCACGGATGGTGGAGACGACAGGCATTGATGCATAGGACAGATGTGGCACCTCTAGGCAATTTCCGTACAACATGTGCTTACTGATGGCTCTCATCAATCATTGGCGTCTAGAGACGCACATGTTTTACCTCCTGTACGGGGAGATGGCCCCGACACTTAAGGACGTCAAGTATCTGTTGGGCCTACTATGTACTGGGACACGGTTAAGCCTCAAGATGTCGACTTGGAGTGGCGTACTAAGCTGCTCGGTAGGTTCGGCGGAGTGCTACCAGGGAAGGCACCATACGCACAGTTCTCTAGTGCGAACGGTCCAACGTAGAAGTTGCTCACATAGTTCTATGGACGTATGAAATCATTTGGATATTTCTATTTTGTTTTGCATTTTTGTTATCGTACACACCATTATGTTTCGCAGTCGGAGAGGTTGGCGTATGGAGCGGAGGACTATGTCGTGTGTTGTCACTTCGAGGCATACTTGCTATTGTTCTACAGCTAGGTTATGTTCTGCTCGTCCCATGAAGATAGTGTGGACAAACACATGATCCAATATGTAAGGACGATAGCAGACGCAGACTTAGAGATCCCACTATCTGGTTGGGCCTTGGATGTACAGATTGAAGGATCATGTGGAGGTCTACCCATGTTTGTGATGAGTTATTAACATGGTTTAAGTTAGTAGTGTTTGAGTTTGAGGGATTTGAAGTTTAATTTAAAATTTGAAGTATTTGGAAGTGTTGTCTAGCAAGGGCGGTCCTACCGGTCTAGCATAAGTGTTAGCACTAGCTAGCGGTGCTACCGGCTTAAGTGCAGTAGCATCGGGTAGGGTGGTAGCACCGGTCTATGGCTTGCTCTTTTAGCTCATAAATTTTCTCATGCCTACAAAAGGGTAAGGGAGAGGAAGAGAGGTGGCACGATTACCTACTTCAAGTGTGGTTGCCCCAACCACATTCGAGCGAATTACCCCAAGCTAGAGAAGGGTAAAAATGACTCCGGTAGTTTGGATAAGAATGACTATACCGACAAAAACCGCAACAAGAAGTTTGTGAGCCAGCATATGAGAAGAAGTACCGCAACTTCTCAAAGAACAAGAAGTTCTTCCATCGTGTTCTCGCCGCCGACAACATCAACTTCTTTGACATGAAGACCTAGAGCGACGAAGGTAAGGATGATCTGCAAGAGAAGAAAGGCGGTGATGACTTCACCAACATGTGCTTCATGGCAGACTGTAACATCCCAAAATTTGAGTTTTGGAATTTTAAAGTGAAAATTGAACCATTTGCATTTTCTTGAAATTAATCAAAGCTTAAATTGAATTTTCTAAAAATGAGAAGATTTAATTTGATTCTAAAAATTTTTTGCATTTTTGGAGATTTTTCTAAATTTATTTGGTATTTATTTGAATTTATTCGGAGTTATTTGGATTTTGGAATTTAATTTAATTTGGAAATCATTTTTATTTCAAAAATCCATTCGAGCCGAATCCTTCACCGACCCATTCCTATTCTCCGCTAGCCCGCTCCTATTCCGGCCTGGTTTCCTCCGCCTGCTGCTTCATGACCGCTTCGGCCACCAGAAGCCTTCACGAATTGTTTACTTCACCACGCCAAATTACCTGATCCATGATGCACGGCGGTCCCGATGTTGCCACATCACGCGCCACATTGCATACGCCCTAACCCTAACCCTAGTCAAGGCCGTCTTCGGTGTCCGTGCTCGGCAAGCCTCCCTAGGCCTATTTAAGCCACCACCACCCCCAGTCCGAGGTTCGCCGCCTCCTCCCGCACCCGCCGCCCTATTCCTCGTCACCCAAGACCTTGCCGTCGCGGAGAACGAGCTCGCCGGAGTTCTTCCGTCGCCCGAGCACTTCTCCACAGTCTCCTGGCCACTCCGGTCATCCTCCGCCATCATCGCTATAATAACCGACTCGCTGCGTCGTGTTTTCCAGATTCGATTCTTCCATCCGACCGCCGCCTCACGCCGCCAATAATGTCGCTGCCCCGGCCCGTGAAGTCACGCTGCTCGCCGTCGAGGACCTCCGCCCGTAGCCGTCCGATCGCCACCGCACGCACTAGATTGCGCCACGCTTCACGCTGTTTCCCGCCATTGCCGTCCGACGAGCTGCTGCTCGATGTGCGACGCGTGGCTCACCTCGTGCCGTGCTCGGTCTGTGACGCCTCATCGCCCGTGCCGCACCGTGTCAGCCGCCGCGTGGCGCCACGTGCTAGCCACATCTGTGCCACCGCAAACCTCGAGCCCACGCGGCAACCGATCTGGCCGTGCACACGCCAACAAGATTGTAGGCTGCAGGCGTCACCACGTACGCTAAGCCGCGCCACCTCAGCCCTAGCCGCCACATCGCCTCGTGAACCCTCGATAAACCCGGTCTATCGTGGACCGTCTCACTGACATATGAGCCTCATGTGTTAGCGGCATCTCATTTTCTTTTTCTGATTTTTTTTTCAAAATCCAAAATTCCAGCCAAACTGGTTCTGCCACGTGTCACCTCACGATTTTTCTCTGAATTTAATCTTCCAGGAGCTCGTTCTCGCTCATACGAACTCCGATTGAAGCGATTCAAATTTCTAAATTTTTGTAAAATCGAGCTCTACCTTTCATAGGCATTTATTTTCAGTTTTGAGCTTGTTTGGTTCTCTGTTTTGTATTTATTTGGTTTTGTTGCTTTCTTTTCCGATAGACGTGAACCCTAAAGGAGCGAACGGAGACTTTGAAGACCAAGATTCAGTGCTTGATCAGCAAGGCAAGTCGTAACCTTTGATCATATTGAACCCATGTTTGCAAAAATACTTTGTTTTTATACAATTGCTA
This sequence comes from Guadua angustifolia, assembly GCA_036346375.1. Classification (NCBI taxonomy): domain Eukaryota; kingdom Viridiplantae; phylum Streptophyta; class Magnoliopsida; order Poales; family Poaceae; genus Guadua; species Guadua angustifolia. The sequence continues at coordinate 18,487,631 of CM070509.1, forward strand.
GTTTATGGGAGTAGCTATTCACCTGATTGCCATTATGCCACCTTGATTATTGGGATACCATGTATCTATTGTTAACCTTAGGTTGGGACATTACTAGTTGGACATAATCATAATACCAACATTAGGTTAACGTAGCTATGCTTAGACCTGCTTAGTCATACGATGGGGTTCATGTCACATATGCATTAATGTTAATCTTGACTTAATGAGATATTGAATTGTGGCTGTTGGCTACTGTTGTAAAACTTATTATACCATGGCAGGGGATGCCATTGGTCTTGGATGAACAAAATATTTGTTCCTCAGGCAAGTGATCGTGCAGTAAAAGGGGTGCTGTCTAGCACATTGGGATGTGGTTTCTTGCCTGAGATAACTTAAGAACTTAATCTTGTGTGCCATTGAACTGAGCCTAACCGTGTAACCACAAGTCTGGTATGGGACAGATCTAGCTGATTAATTTGTGATGTCTAGTCTTGAGTACTGCTAAATGTTGGTGTGGGTTCCGGGATGGACGGGTAGACTCACATGGCTCAAGAGGAGGCCCCGAGGGGCGAAACCTTAGAGGGCAGTACCGTGTTTAGACATGCATTATAGAGGCTTTGTAGTGATCTCTCTGCCGATACACCAAAGGAAGTGTGTTCGTAGCGCTTGGCACTAAGGGATGATCATGTCTTGTGGGTAAAGCTGTACAACCTTTGCAGAGTGTAAAACTATTCGAATAGCCGTGTTCGCAGTCATGGACAAGCCCGGGGATTTCACACGGGTATAGAGTGTTTCTTGAAATGTGGAATTGTTGGGATGTGAACGGGGAGTTCACTATTGTTTTGTTGTCTAAAGCTAATGCTGTTGAATTGTGTGGTTGATACTTGTTTCGAATGATGTAGGGTGATGCCTCGCCATTCTGTTCATGTTGTCTACCATTGATTTACCAGCTATTTATTATTGTTTTCGTCAATGTGCCTTCAATCTATTTACTGTATTTCAATTCAAGTTATTGCTTTCTGCAAATGAACCTTATAACTATCCTTTGTCAAGCCGTGCATGAATATATTGCATCATTTTTCTACGGCTTGCTGAGTATGTTTTGTACTCACGGCTTTACGCCCTTGTTGTTTAGTTGCTGAGGAAGGACCAGGTAATGAATTTCAAGAGGAGGGGTACTATGAAGACTATGTCGACTAGGAAGACATTTCCCAAACAATTGCCTGTGGTATGTCGAATGGCCCAAGTTATCTTATTTTTGCTACAACAGTTTTATTTGCTTCTTAAGCCATGAGGCATTGGTGTATGAACCTTGACCATAAGGTCGTTTGCTTTATTCAATAATAATTTACTTCTTCTTAGTTATTTCGATGTATGGAATGATGTCATCTATGTTTCCACTGTGTGCACTAGCGTGATTCTGGACTAGTGCAGTATACACAGAGGGTTTCAGATTTGCATATCCGGGTCACAACACAGACGCCAACGGCATCAGCATCTCTAAGCTCTACAGCGACTCGAACGAGGTACTCACCTATGATCAGCTCAATGAAGATTTCCGCAAATTAAGAAAATTTCATGCTAAAGCTAGAGCTAGGTCTACGGAGCTTGAGAAGGAAGTAGGTACCTTAACTCGTGAGTCAGCTTCTCTTATATCTTCTCCCTCCCAAGTCTCTGATGACTATTCTTTGTGTGATGCCCTGCTTGTGGAGCTAGAGAACTTAAGGACCATACATGACAATGTGCTTGCTGAACTTGATGGTCTTAGATTGAACAATGCTAGCAATGAATCTATTAATGCTATGTCTTTAGGTGCTAGTTTTCTCCATACTCACTCTACTCCCTCATCTGAAAATTATCCTAAATTACTTACTGAGGTTGATGCCATGAGCACTCACCTTAGGAAGCTCTCTACTAGAAATGATGAACTTGAAATACATGCTTCTAAGGACTCAGTCAGCTCATGTGAGGGCTGTAGGCAACCAAAACTTGACAATAAATCTTTAAAAGCTAAGTCTGCTAAACTTGCTAAGAACTTACTAGATAAGTCACATGAAAGTGTTTGCGATATGCTAAGATTGAGAGGGACTTGGATAAAATCCAAGAAGAACTAACGAAGAAACTTAAGGCCTAGACCGTTAGGATTAGAAATGCCCCTTGTGTTTCATGTGAGGCCCTCAAAGTTGAGGTAGTCATGCTGAGAGAGAGAAATACTCATGGTGGTAGTTCTTCTCTTTCTGTTTCTTATTCCTCTTCTTTTCCCTGCTCTTTCTGTGCCTCTTTCTTCTCGGAATGTAAGTATCTCATGAACACTCTCGAGAAGTTTTTAGGAGGCAAGAAGAAGCTCAATTTTATTCTAAACCAATCCAAGATTGACAATTTAATTAGGGTCTAGGATTTGAATATTGGCTGGCATGTATTGTGCCCTTTGCGACGGTGTCGTCGTGTGGCGAATAGATCCACTCTCACCGGATGCTCTCTACTTCTTCAACTCTGGTCGTTCGAGTGCTTTTAGATCAGATGACCACAGATCGAGTTGGTGTCTAACAGGTTAGTCCTTTATAGGGCCCCAACAGATGACATGGACCATCATACCATGGGGAGTTGTGGTGTCACCGTCAAGTTAGTAATTTCATCTCTGGTGTTAGTTGTACAATAGTTTGCCATCTTTTGTACTAATGTTCGTCTATTTTGTTTTTTGCAGTTGACTTTCACTCCAGTTGAGTCACACGCATCTTACCCCGAGATTGTCGCGATATTTGACCAACTGGCAGAGGATCAAATCATTTGGAGGCCATACATCTAGGAGGTTGTAGCCACGTGAGCACCTCACAGCCTCTTGGTGCAGTGCACCCGTGATACCGCCTTCTGGCTCACCCATCGTCACCTAATGTACGACATCTTGATTGAGATGTACGCAGTTCACCATGTGATATAGCAATTTGTCTCCGACAGTGCAAGGACCCGAATTCACCAATTCGAATCCACTGTGTTTTGCCGCACTAGTCCCAGGATCAATCGCTAGTGCACATAGCTTAACATCGGTAAGCATCATATCATACACAACGATAAGAATAATAAGACTTTATTCATTGAATATAACTAGTGTATGATCTTATGATCACTTACAATTGTTCAAATTTCACAAGGCAATAGTAAGACCAATGAGACAAATGCAATGGAAAGACAAGAGAAGACGAGATGTCCCATCAAGACACCACAAAGCGCATCGACAAGGATTGGCCTAGTGACATGCGCCCACCAAAGTCCTCCTCCAATAACGCATTTATGATTCCTCCACTGTGGTTGGTTGTTAAGCAAGGGTGAGTACACCAACACGCACTCAACAAGTTGTGCATGTAATGCAATGCTATCATAGCTATATGCGTGCTTATTCCAAAGGAAAGGCTAAGGGCTCATTTGCAATAAAGCAAGATTTAAGAACACATACAAGACATATATTGAAAGACAAGAAACAAATAATAACAAGTGAATAGATTCAAGATTCTCAAATAAACCCAAGTTTTCCATCCTAAATCAAGTTCCATTATCCACATGGCATCCTCGCCATCCGATAACAGCTTGTTCATTTTAATTATCTACCCTTGATCAGTAATCCCGAGCATTGCTCAATACCGTGAGCACGGCTATCCGAATAGTTTATACACTCGCAGAGGTTATGCACTTTACCCACATGATACAACCATGCACCACATGTGAACGATTATAACAAAGCCTTTACAATGCATCCTCTAACCCAAGGCTACCCGCTAAGGTTTCAACACCAAGGGTTACACCACCACAACAGGCCCCCTCTTGCGCCATGTGAGCCACCCCTAAGCATGGATCGTTACCACCACCCGGTCTCACTCCACCACGATAGCACTCAAGTTAAGCATTTGCAAATTAGTCACTAGGTCTGCCCCATAATGTATATGTTGTGGTTGCATGATAGACTCAGTCAAAGGCTCGCAAGGTTAAGTCCTTAGGATTGATTAAAGCAAGACATACACATACCCTCAGCCTCCGAGCCCACCTCGCACACTTGCCCTTCCACTTGCTTCAATCTTAAAATGATTAAACCCCTGTTGGTTACCAAGCACCACGCATATTCACAATTCAACATCGTAGGTGACCTCCCGCCACAACAACTCAATCTCTTTGTGTGACCACACATGACACACAAGTTATCATCATTGCTCCATATTCCATTAGTCAAAATTAATACTCATCATTTCATGTATATGTGATGACGTGGCATGGCAAAGCATTCTAGTCCGCTCTAACTAGGGATGAAAACGGATATCCAATTTCTCAATAAATTCACATTTTTAAATAGATATATAACGATTTTGGTTTTCATTTTTAACACTTTAGCAAGCTCATTATAAAAAATAAGATTATAAAATTAGATAAAAAATTACGATTATTTGCTTCCCATAAATAAAAGGTGAAAAATATCCTAATCCGTATCCGATTGATATCCTAATTTTGTTTCTATCATTTAAATAAATATATAATGAATTTGAGGTTCATTTTTATGAATTTGAATAAGCTCAACACCACAAACAAGAATATGAATTCGATAGAAAATTCTATATCCTATTTGTTTCCCATTGAAGAACAAAGACAAAAAATTGATATCCTAATTACTATCCGCTTTCATCCCCGGTTCTAACCATCCATGTTGATTTCAGTATTAACCAACTATAATGAACCAACCTAAGGTGACAAGTGGATTATGGCATACAAATAGCAAGGTAGGGTGTAATTCAAAGGGTACATTAACTAATCCCAAAGATAAGTTGAAATCATTTGTACTCATAAAATATCATGCAATACGGTAAATCAAAATAGCAATTTTGCAAACATGGGTGCAACATGATCAAAGCACAACTTGCCTTGCTTAAGCTCCCGATATTGTTCAAGATTGCTCTTGAAATGATAATTCTCCTCCAAACCTCGCTCAACTCAAAGATTCACGCGAATCGAGAAGAAATAGCAAATAAAAACCAAAACCAAAGAACAAATGAACTTAAAAATTCAAATAAAAGCCACCATTAGAAATATCTCAATTTTACAAATTTTAGGAATTTGAATCACCTCAATCGGAGTTCAGATGCAAAAGTTATAGCACTTTGAAGTTTTAAAATCTCAAAAATCCTTGAAATCATAAAATCCGAATTAATTGAATTATTTTTATAAAGGAAATTCGAATTTTTCCGCCCGAAGCAGACGGATGCCACGTGGCAAAATCTAGGCCACTCGATTTGAATCAAACGGCCGAGACTTACCTGCGCGCTTTATCGCTCATCGAGGCGACGTGGCTTCACTCCTCGATCGTCCGATGAAGATCCAACGGCCAAGACCTTCGACCGGCGATGGTCGGGCGCGGCGCCGAATTCACCGGAGCTGGGGACGAAGATGAGTCTGACAGAGTTTCGGCGCTTCCCAGCGAGGATGAGTTAGCGAATCCGATGCGCTGTGACTTGAGGAACTCGAACCGTGTTCGGCTCGGCGGAAGAAGTCCCTTGGCAAGACAAATCCCGCTAAACCTTCTCGACAACTTCGCGAAGCTCGCGGGCGGTGTCTTCGCGACGGCGCTTGAGGGAAAAGACGCGCGACTTGAGGCGATCCTGGTTACTCCGAGTCCTTAAATACCAATAGAGCGCTTAAAACCGAGGAAGAAACGGCGGCAACAGAATATCCCAGCTTTTTGACTTTCTAATTATTTAATATTATTTTATTGCTAATTATGGATTTTCATGATTTTTTGGATTTTATTGGATTTTTCTGAGATTTATTTGAATTAGTTTTAAAATACATTATCTTTTGTCAAGAAATAATTAAAAAAGACATTTACAAAATAAAGTTTGCCCAAAAATATTTTATTTAAGTCCAGAATATATCAAAGTATTTTTGGGAAATTTTTCTCCGGAATTAAATCGAATAGGAATTTAATTGGTTGGACCAGATTGGAGATAGGTTGTGTCCGAAGGAAATTAGGTGCAGTTCGGATAGATGTTCGCTGCATGCAATCCAACCGAAGATCCGGACTCGTGGAGAGCCTTTCCGTTTCTCCAGAAGCGTGGAGAGCCTTCCGTTTCTTCCATCACGAGTTAGGAAATACGTCCGGCAGAGCGCGCGAATCGTGGCAGAGACAAACACATTGGCGCCAAACATGTAGACAGTAGAACAGGGAATTCCTTTCCATACGTAGCGATTCCAGAAATTTCCGAGTTAGAGCTGGCTATCAAGCAGCGCGTGGCCGAACGGAGTCCAATGCGCGGGAGAAGCAATGTGCGGAAGGACAGCTGGCTCGTTCGGACCGGCGCGTGGACAACTCGAACTCTCCGGTGTCGACTCGATCCTTCCGTCCGAGCGCGGGAAAGTGTGACCGATTCCAAACGCGAGCGCAGGCGCGAGGAAAATTCAATCGTGACCGATTCAAACTCGCTGGCGTCGGCGCTAAATTTCGGCAAGGATGCAGAGCCTTTCCAAGCGGGAGGTGCAGGCGTGCTATTTAAGCCGCGCGAGGCGTTGCTAAGAATCGAGCGCAGGCATTTGAAATCGCGAGCGTTGAGCTGGCCGGGTTCTCGCGAAGGACAGCAGGCGCTGCATTGAGCGAGTCGCGCCAACGATCGAAGGGTCTCGCGAAGGAGCGTGTGGTGTCGTCGAAGAATCGATCGACAAGAAAAGCGGGTCACGCTGTCGTCCGAGGAATCGCGAGGAACAGCAGCGCCGCCAGAAGACTTCCGAGCGCATCGCCGAAGTTGCCGCCGAGAAGCATCCTGCACGCCGAGTTACGCCAGAGCATCGCCATGGAAGGAGATCGCCGGATCGACATCTTCTTCGAAGTCCGCAAGTTTCGCGACGCAGTCCATATTGCCGATCGGAACTTCACCAAATTGGCCGGATCGTAATCAAGCTGACGGAATTTATCCACGCCAACGCAGAATCGGTAGCCGTCCGAGATTAAATATCAACCATTGGATTTAGGTCGATAGTTGATATTAGGCCACGAGTAGATTTACCCGTGAATCGCTAGATTGAGTTCATCACTAGATTTCGCCACGCTTTGTAAATCAAGGTGGAAAATTCGGATTTTCTTTATAAAAATAATTCGAAAGATTTAGAATTTCTAATTCCGAGTTTAGTCTATTTTCACAAAATCTAAATGTTGTAACTTTTGCATATGAACTCCGATTTGGGTGATTCAAACTCCTAAAAATTTATAAACTCAAGATATATCTAATGGGGGTTTTTATTTGAATTTTCGAGTTCATTTGCTATTTGTTCTTGGTGTTTATTTGCTATTTGGTTTTGGTTTTATTTGCTTTCTCTCTCGATTCGCAGAGACGTTGAGTTGAGCGAGGTGCTCAAGAAGGATTATTATTTCAAGAACAATCTTCTGAGCAATACCAGAGCTTAAGCAAGGCAAGTTGTGCTTTGATCATGTTGCACCCATAAACTAGATTGCATGCTATTTTGATTTACCTTATCACTTGTTATTTTATGTGTACAAATGATTTCAACATAAGTTTGGGATTAGCTATCGTATCTCTTCAATTACACCCTACCTTGTTAAATTGTATGCCATGATCCATTTGTCACCCTAGGTTGGTTAATTATAGTTGGTTAATAGAAAATCAACATAGATGGTTAGAACGAATAGAATTGCTTAGCCATGCCACGCCATCACATGCTTTTGGAATATTGTTTATTAATCTTGACTAATGGAATATGGAACTATGATAATAATTTGTGGGTCATGTGGTCGCACAAAGAGATTGAGTTGTTGTGACAAATGAGTCACGAACGATGTTGATTTGTGAAGAACACGTGGTGTTTGGTAATCAACTGTGGAAAAATGATTTAAACGAGGCAAGTGGCAAGATTGTTTCGTGGGCCAAGATCGCAATTGGGCGGTCGATTTGGTTTTTGTGGGCCAAGAATGGCAATTGGGCGGTCAGATTTGGTGGGCCAAGATCGCAATTGGGCGTCGATTTGGTTTTGTGGGCCAAGAGTGGCAATTGGGCGGTCAGATTTGTGGGCCAAGATTGGCAATTGGGCGCCGATTTGGTTTTTGGTTAGTCTTGCCTCGGCCAACTAAGGCAAAATAAAACTTGGGATAGATGGCAGGATGCCATGGGAAGTTGAAACTTGATTTAGGATGGAGAACTTGGGTTTATTTGAGAATCATCAATCTATTTACTTGTTATTATTTGTTTTACTCGTTTTTTAATCTATTAATGTATGTGTTTCAAATGTCGCCATCGCTTATGAACCATAAGCCTTCCTTTGGAATAAGCCCGCATATAGTTATAATAGAAATGCATTCTGCACAACTTGTTGAGTACGTGTTGGTGTACTCACCGTAATGTTCAATTTTCGCATAATACGTAAGTGAGGTTCGCTATGTTAACATCTTCCGCACTGCTGTTAAAATCCTCACTTAGTTATAAACATACAAGTGTTAGTGCATTATTTTGCATGGTTAAGGAGTAACAAAATCTCAAAATCATTTTTCAAATCGCACACATGTTATTTTACATTAGTCAATGACATGTGGGCCATATTCTTAGAGAGAGGAGTGAAGGCTGCACATACCTACCCTACTAGTTGCTACATTACTCACCCCTACCCCTAGTCAATGACACATGGGGCCTACCATTGCATAGGAAATTGTGGCTGCACATCCTTGCCATGTCTTTTCTCACTCAACTCACCCATACCCACCCTTTTACTTACCCTATGACATGTGGGACCTAGCCCCACATGTAAGGCATGAGTGGGCAGCCTATATAAGGCCTAAACCTTGGTTTCCTCCTCCTTTTCCTACTCATTTGCTCACTCAAACCGTAAAATACAGCAAGTGTGTTCTTCTCCAACCCTTGCCACTCTCCCCTCAAAATCCCTCAAATCTTGAGTTTGAGCTTGTGCATGTTATACCATCTTGTAGCCAAGATCAAGAGCTTCAAATCCATCCAAATGGGTTCTTGAGGCATCAAGTCTTTGGTAAGTGGCAATCGCTTTTTCCTCCCTTGTGCTGAAATTTTTGCTCTTGTAACTCATTTCTTGCCTTTCCATGGAATCCATCCTCAAACCTTGAATCGGTCATGCATGTCGCATGAAGCTTGAGGAGGAGGGCTAGAGGCTATTGCAAGCACGAGCAAGTGAAGGCATTGTCGCCTATACGAAGCTAGGAGGAGACGAACTGCAAACCGGCGTTGAGACATTTTCCGCTGCTCCCTCGTCGAAACCAACATTTCCTAAGTGTAACAAAGACCTTTGTAGTGGTAAGATCCCACCCTAGTCCACCCTTTTTAGCCCTAGTGCATTGCTATGGAGTTTAGAAGCCAATAGCAAAATAGCCGTTTTTGAAACAGACTGCTCAGCCCGGATACTCCGGATATTTAATCCGGATACTCCGAGGATTTATTCCGGATACTCGGGGATTTAATCCGATATCTCGGATAGGGCAAAATTCGTGAGACCGAGAGGGTCACCGACACTCCGGTAAATGTCCTGGATACCCGGACATAATTCAATAAAATGCCTCTAAAACATGAATTTTTGACAATCAAGTCCAAATTTGGCAAGACTAAATTGGTATTTTCATAGTATAATCAAGTATTGTGCCTCATGAGCATTTCATACATCTTTTAATCATGTGCATCTTTGGATTCTTGATTTGGTGTTTATGGACTTGGATCTTCTCGTTAGGTGTTGACGCTTCTAAGGCACTCCCAGCACGACTACGCAAGTCAAGAACGAAAGCAAAGAAGGCACTACTTTACTCCTTGACCATGATTGCTCCCACTAATTGAAATTTATGTTTTGGAAGTATTTTATCAATTGCATGCTTACTTTCAATTACAATTATGTTTGGGTAGAAACTCGTAGCTATTACCGCATTGTGATGCCATCCCTTTATCATATTCTTTCCATGTTCCATTGTCGCCTAGATGGTTGGTTTATTATTATTATATGGGTTCGTGACGATTTGCTTAGCCATGCTTAGAACATCGTTAGAACTGTGATAGATGGACTTAATCCATCTGGCCGCAATGATCAAGAATTATTATGATGTTGGCGTTTCAAATGATGTTCAATGATTAGAGATGTTGGCTAAGGACCTTAAGGATTGAATCTCGTGACGCTTTTTGAGTAACTATCGTATAATCACACGCCGCTTATGGGACCGGCGTAACCAAGTACTTATGTATGACTAGGTGTGTAAACCATGTGCACTCAAATTCCTTGAGCTTAGTAGAGTGTCAAGGAATGTCCGCCGAATTCCTTGGGCTTAGTGGAGCGCCATGCGGTCCCTGAGTCCCTCGAACTTTGTTGAGTTGGGGATATCCAACAACGGTGTACTCCTTGATCCACACACACCGAAAGCCATCGCACGCGGATCAAGGGTCAGCCGCAGGGAGTTTGAGCTCACGAGCAGCTAAAGCCACGAGGACTTGCGCCGAGGTTACGCTGTCGCCGGTACCTCTTCCGCCAAGGGATTGCAGATTCGAATTTGCCAAACCGCGCCAACCTGTAGCACCACTCCGTCGCCATCGGGAAGCACCAAATCGCCGTCGGATCACCTTCGCTTCGCTCCGGTGAAGACCGAGCCGCCGCAGCCATCGCCGGATCGGGAGTTTTTGAGCCGCCGGATCCTCAACGGGCGTCGAGATTCATCCACGCCGCCGGTGAGTAAGTTGATAATTGCCGACACGTGGCGCCACGTGGCGGATCGCTGAGAGGCGCCGAGTCAATGGCGTCGTGTTGGCGCAAGTCGACACTGCGTGTGCACACACACTGACAACGTGGGCCCAGCCGTCAGAGACAGAGCCCCACCGAGACACGTGTCAGCCAACGAAAAATTTAGAATTTCCTTTATAAAAATAATTCGCTAAAATCGGATTTATGAATTAGGGTTTATTTTCAGGATTTTCAAACTTCAAATTGCGATAACTTTTGCATACGAACTCCGATTGAGGTGATTCAAATTCCTGAAAATTTGTAAAATTGAGATATTTCTAATGGTAGCTTTTATTTGAATTTTTGAATTTGTTTGCTCTTTTGTTTTGGTTTTTATTTGCTTTTCTCTCTCGATTCACGTAGACGTTGAATTGTGCGAGGCTTCGGAAGGGGATTTCACAGCTCAAGAATTATTTCCAGACCAGGAGCAGGAGCTTAACGAAGGCAAGTTGTGCTTTGATCATGTTGCACCCATGAATTAGATTGCATGCTATTTTGATTTACCTTATCACATGTTATTTTATGTGCATAAATGATTTCAACCTAAATTTGGGACTAGCTATCGTACCCTTTGAATTACACCTACCTTGTTAAAATTGTATGCCATGATCTGCTTGTCACCCTAGGTTGGTTAATTATGGTTGGTTAAATAGAAAATCAACATGGGTGGTTAGACCGAATTAGAGATGCTTAGCCATGCCACGTCATCACATGCTCATGAAATATTATTTATTAATCTTGACTAATGGAATATGGAACTATGATGATAATTTGTGGGCCATGTGTGGTCGCACAAAGAGATTGAGTTGTTGTGATAGCGGAGTCACGCAGCGATGTTGATTTGTGAAGAGCATGTGGTGTTTGGTAATCAACTGGGGTGGGAAAAGTGATTTAGACCGAGGCAAGTGGCAAGATTGTTTACGTGGGCCAAGATCGCAATCGAGAAGCCACGACGGTTTTGAGATTGTTTACGTGGCCAAGATCGCAATTGGGCTATCGATTTGGTTTGGTGGGCCAAGAGTGGCAATTGGTGCTACGATTGGTTTTAAAATTATTTCGTGGGCCAAGATCGCAAATGGGCGGTCGCATTTGGTTTTGAGATTGTTTCTGGTGGCCAAGACTGGCAATTGGGCGGTCGCATTTGGTTTGGTGGGCCAAGAGTGGCAATTGGACTGTCGCATTTGGTTTTATGACATGTTGATGTGATGAACTTTTGGTTAGTCTTGCCTTGGTCAACTAAGGACTTAACCTCTGCAGAGTGTACAAACTATTCGGATAGCCGTGATCACGGTATTGAGCAATGCTCGGGGATTACAATCAAGGGGTAGTTAATTAAAATAAACAACTGGATGGGATGGCGGAATGCCATGTGGATAATGGAACTTGATTTAGGATGGAGAACTTGGTTTATTTGAGAATCACTGAATCTATTTACTTGTTATTATTTGTTTTACTGTCTTTTCAATCTATGTAATCAGTATTTGTTCTTAAATGTCGCTTTATCGCAAATGAACCCTTAGCCATTCCTTTGGAATAAGCCTGCATATAGCTATGATAGAATTGCATTCTCAGGCATAACTTGTTGAGTACGTGTTGGTGTACTCACCAATCCTCACTTAGTTATAAACATACAAGTGTTAGTGCATTATTTTGCATGGTTAAGGAGTAACAAAATCCTGAAAATCATTTTTCAAACTGCACACATGTTATTTTACATTAGTCAATGACATGTGGGCCATATTCTTAAGAGAGAGGAGTGAAGGCTGCACATACCTACCCTACTAGTTGCTACATTACTCACCCCTACCCCTAGTCAATGACACATGGGGCCTACCATTGCATAGGAAATTGTGGCTGCACATCCTTGCCATGTCTTTTCTCACTCAACTCACCCATACCCACCCTTTTACTTACCCTATGACATGTGGGACCTAGCCCCACATGTAAGGCATGAGTGGGCAGCCTATATAAGGCCTAAACCTTGGTTTCTCCTCCCTTTTCCTACTCATTTGCTCACTCAAACCAAAAATACAGCAAGTGTGTTCTTCTCCAACCCTTGCCACTCTCCCCTCAAAATCCCTCAAATCTTGAGTTTGAGCTTGTGCATGTTATACCATCTTGTAGCCAAGATCAAGAGCTTCAAATCCATCCAAATGGGTTCTTGAGGCATCAAGTCTTTGGTAAGTGGCAATCGCTTTTTCCTCCCTTGTGCTGAAATTTTTGCTCTTGTAACTCATTTCTTGCCTTTCCATGGAATCCATCCTCAAACCTTGAATCGGTCATGCATGTCGCATGAAGCTTGAGGAGGAGGGCTAGAGGCTATTGCAAGCACGAGCAAGTGAAGGCATTGTCGCTCTATACGAAGCTAGGAGGAGACGAACTGCAAACCGGCGTTGAGACATTTTCCGCTCCTCGTCGAAACCAACATTTCCCAAGTGTAACAAAGACCTTGTAGTGGTAAGATCCCACCCTAGTCCACCCTTTTTAGCCCTAGTGCATTGCTATGGAGTTTAGAAGCCAATAGCAAAATAGCCGTTTTGAAACAGATCGCAATTGGATACTCGGATATTTAATCCGGATACTCGAGATTTATTCCGGATACTCGGGATTTAATCCGATACTCGGATAGGGCAAAATTCGTGAGACCGAGAGGGTCACTCGACACTCGGGTAAATGTCCGGATACCCCGGACATAATTCAATAAAATGCCTCTAAAACATGAATTTTTGACAATCAAGTCCAAATTTGGCAAGACTAAATTGGTATTTTCATAGTATAATCAAGTATTGTGCCTCATGAGCATTTCATACATCTTTTAATCATGTGCATCTTTGGATTCTTGATTTGGTGTTTATGGACTTGGATCTTCTCGTTAGGTGTTGACGCTTCGGAAGGCACTCCCAGCACGACTACGTCAAGTCAAGAACGAGCAGCAAGGCACTACTTTACTCCTTGACCATGATTGCTCCCACTAATTGAAATTTATGTTTTGGAAGTATTTTATCAATTGCATGCTTACTTTCAATTACAATTATGTTTGGGTAGAAACTCGTAGCTATTACCGCATTGTGATGCCATCCCTTTATCATATTCTTTCCATGTTCCATTGTCGCCCTAGATGGTTGGTTTATTATTATTATATGGGTTCGTACGATTTGCTTAGCCATGCTTAGAACATCGTTAGAATCCGTGATAGATGGACTTAATCCATCGGTCGCAATGATCAAGAATTATTATGATGTTGGCGGTTTCAAATGATGTTCAATGATTAGAGATGTTGGCTAAGGACCTTAAGGATTGAATCTGTGACGCTTTTTGAGTAACTATCGTGCGTAATCACACGCCGTTATGGGACCCGTAACCAAGTACTTATGTATGACTAGGTGTGTAAACCATGTGCACTCGAAATTCCTTGAGCTTAGTAGAGTGTCAAGGAATGTCACTGGAATTCCTTGGGCTTAGTGGAGCGCCATGAAGGTCCCTGAGTCCCTCGAACTTTGTTGAGTTGGGGATATCCAACAACGGTGTACTCCTTGATCCACACACACCGAGACGGGCACGCGGATCAAGGGTCAATCATCCGGATGGTTTAGATACACTACCATGCATACCGAAAATAGTTTGTCACGTTCACTCTACCGACACATCTAAGGAAATGTGTTAATAGCTTGGCTCACGAGTGTGACGTGTCGGTGGGTAAAGTCGCACTCTGCAGAGTTTAAACTATTCAATAGCCGCGCCCATGATTAAGGACGATCTCTTGAATTGTCACCATCGGCAGTATTAAGGACTTGGTAAGAATGGGATGGGAGTGGAAAAGAGACACAAGTATTGGAGTACTTGTGTGTAGTCAACATGAGCGATGGAACTCATGGTTCGGAGTATGCTTGAAGGCATGATATGAATGTGATTATGATGATGTTATATTATGTATTAGATTTTGCAAATGTTTACTAAATGCAATTCTTTTCAATCTACACATGCTTATGAATTATTCCAAATATTGCTTTATGCTTTGAAATTGCTATTTTGCCTTCCTTTGATGTAGCAACCACATGTAGTTAGAAACCAGCATACAACTTATATTATTGTGCGAGTACACTCTTTGTACTCAATCGGATTGTCCACTTGTGCGAGTGAGGATGAGCGCTGCCGGGACTTTATAGGCAGATTTCGACAATTCTAACGTTTAGTCGCCGTTCTTGCCCCGTTGGTTGCCGAGGGTTTGGGGCATGCCATGCTGGCCCTTTTGTTGTTATCTTATGATTTCCTGCTACTTGATGTAATAACTATAAATATGTCGTTATGGACAGCAGTCCTACTTTTGGTATGTAATAACGCTTTATGCTTCCGCTAATTGTGTATGTGTTGTGATGTCAACTGTTGGATGAGAATGCTCGTGTTGGCGAACTATCCGGACCAACACGGTATAATCATGGGACGCCTTGAGGTTCCTTGATTCACTTGAGATATGCCACGCATTTGGGTGAATCAGTGGAGTCCCGGGGACGGTTCCCCACATCACCCTTGCTTAACAACCAACAACAGTGGAGGAACCATCTTCAATATTGGAGGACTTTCAGGTGGACGCGTGTCACTAGGCCAATCCTTGTCAGTCGCCTGTGGTGTGCTGATGGGACATCTACGTTTTCTACTACTTTCCGCTGCATTTATCTTATTGGTCTTATTATTGCCTTGCAAGGCTGAATAATATAAGTGATCATAAGATCATACACTAGTTACCTTCAATCAATAAAGTCCTATTATTCTTATCGTTGTGTATGATATGATGCTTACCAATGTTAAGCTGTGTGCACTAGCATTTGATCCTGGGACTAGTGCGGAAAAACACAGTGGATTCGAATGGTTGGATTCGGTCCTTCATGTGCAAGGGATGACAGGACTCGTGTCCGAAGTCGAAGACGATGATCGCGAGCCGTTCGATTTCGATCTGATGGCACGCATTAACCCTACCGATCAGACAAGAGAATGGGCGCTGACTTATCGTTCACGGAGATTTTCCCTGGATTTTCCATTTAAATAAATTCGAGAAAATCGTTTGATTTATTTGAAGCATTAAAAGTACTCTAAAATTCCGAAAAATTCTCAAAAATACTTTGAGACATTCTAGACTTAAATAAAATATTTTTGGCAAAACTTTATTTTAAACTTTTCTTTTTATAATTATTTCTTAACAAAAGGCAATATATATAAATTCAAAATAATTCCAATAAATCCCAGAAAATCCAATTAAATCCAGAAAATTCACAAAATTCATAAATTGCAATAAAATAATATTTAATAATTACAAACTCAAAAATTGGGATGTTACTGACAGGCTTTCCCAGTCCTCACTAGTGATGTTGTCCCCTCAGCAATGCACACGTGAGTTCTCTTTTACTTCACTTTCAATTGTAGCACATGTTTTATGTCGTTGCTAATGAGGTCTGGATGCAAATCCCTTTTTTTTGCAGCACACACGAAATGGTTTTGGTGGACATGGGGTCTAGGTAGAATGCATGCTGCCCCATGCACAGCAGCGGGCTCATGCGTTGGCGAATGTACACTTGGAGGCTGCCCCTTATAACCGTGCGATGTACTATGACTACAACCGGTGGTACAGCCCACACACATGCATTCGAGTCATGCCAATCATCGATGATCCTTCGAGGCACGTGACGGTGGACACCTACCCTATACAACTGAACTCAACATTTCATCACTCGGTTCGTACTTCTATTTAAATGTCTTAAAATGTAACGTTCACACAATTCCTACAACTAACAAGCTGTTTACTGCGTGCGCAGAGAGACCTAGCCAAGGAGATTTTTGAGGAGGTCATCTCACTTAGGTCCCAAGTTGGCCTTTGGGACAGTTTAGAGTTCGGCATGGACTACCTAAGAGGGGCGTTGTAGCATCTTCAGGACAAGACATTGTGCATCGTCTACCTTATGTCTTGCGAAAGGCCTAGAGAGGACAAGGTAGTATAGGCCCATGCCTAGACTTTCGCCGTATGTGGTGAACATACGCCTCATACCGTAGCTAGGACATCACACGCACAGAGCGCCCCTCCTTCCGACGTGCCCGAGGGCTCCAGTTGACAATGTTTGATATCATACGCCCACATATTTCTAGGTACACCTTTATGGTACACCTTATCTATAGCATTCTATACATTCCATTGTGTACTAATAAAAAATTTTCTTTAGCAGCAGACGATGCAACTCATGATGACACCGTGACCCACTCCGATGACACATACTTCAGCGACGACACCATAGTGGACTAGTGGTTCGCCGACGTCCCCCATCAGTCACCGGCCATTGTGCTTGGTTCCTCATAGCTCCCAGATGCACCTAGACCGGCCAGCCATCGCAGGCTAGCTTCATTAGTCTACTAGCACCAGTATGTCTGCTAGGAGCACTCAAGGAGTGGCACCAGACTAGCTCACATATCCATCCGACATATGCAGCGACGTCGTAGAGCTAGCACCACAAGGGTGTTGCACCGCAGAAGAACCGCGGCTAGTGTTAGTTTTTTCTTTATTGCTCTACTTTTGTGTGGATGACTACATTCGCAATCTCGTTACTTTTGTTAGCTTGTTTCTTAGTATTGTACCTTTTCTTCATTATTGTTTGTTTGTTATTTCTTTTGAGTATGTTACCAATATCGTCTATCTTTTCGTTTCTCATTTCATGCTTGCCCGACCTCGCTAAAGCGACATCACGCTATGACAATTTCACTGTCAATCAGCCAAAACTGCTTTGAATTTTATGCGGCATAGTACACGGACAAGAAAAGTGCAAAGTCCAACTATGCTAAGAAAGCTAACACCCAAACTATATTTTATTACAAATTACTATTTCAAAATAAACAAACAGCCTCCCCAACAAAATTTTCATAAATAAAATGCCGATAATTCTCAATAAAAAAGTAGCGGGTACTTTGCAGAAAAAATTGATAGGAATATTGTCGCCATTTGAAATAGCGACAGGGACCTGCCCCATTAGCGACATCTTTCTATCGCTATTTCAAACGACGATAGGTATTGCTGTCAAATTTAGAACTGTATATTATTTCTACAAATCTTTTTTTAAAATATATTATTTTAAAAAGTCAATGACACACACCGCATTATAACATTCTGCACACGTCAGACATGACAACTCAACTCGTAGCACCCGCCAAAAGAATCACGTGTCCCTCGACCAAAAGAGGCAGTAGCATCTGGAAATGACTCCCATCATATTGCATTCATCGTTCATGTGCACATCCGGTTAGATTAGGAGAAATTTCGTAGTGTATCGCATTAGTAAGTATATAATGCATTGTAAAAATACGATCTAGACATTGATTTATTGAGGTATTTTTGCTACTATATTACTAGAGAAAGTATAAATAAATACTTGATAATCTGATGTGGTAAATTGAATCTGTCAGTATTAAATTTATTACACCGAGCTCTGTATTAAAAGATCGTCATTGATTTGATCATTCTCAACACCGGTTTTATACACCATATCACTCTATATCCTTCCTACAAATCGAACGTAAAAAACGGATCGGCCCGGCCCGGCCCGCATAAATACAGTTGGGCCGGCCGCTTAGTCAAGAGAGGTCGTGCTCGTGCCAGCACAGGAGCATGGAGATGCACCTCCGGAGGATGTAGATCCTCGTCCTCTGCTGCTTCAGCACGGCGTAGCACCGCCGCCGGGGCCCGCCGCCGCCGCCGCCGATGGGCTTCCTCCGCCGCCGTGGGAGCCGGGAGGGCTGCGTCTGCGTGCCGTCGCTTACGGCGCCGTCGGTAGCGGCCCGCGTCGACGAGAGGTGGCGGAACGCCGAGCAAACGGAGGCGGAAGCAGAGGTTGCAAGCTCCATGGAAACAGCTGTAGCAGCAGGAGAGGAGAGAAGAAGACGCTGAGGACGGCGAGTTAGTTGGGTGTTGCAGATAGCGCGGTGTGGTGCGCCTGGAAAGGATGCCGGGTGTTTTTATAGGCCCAGCCCGCTTGATGGTCCGGGCCCACATGACCGTGACGGCACGTTATTGGAAGCCGACATTGGTACCGTCCAAATGACGATTCTACCCTCCGTATTGTTTCTCTAATTAATCCAATATTAGTTAATCGATTGAGGGCATTGTACATGTTTTTTTTTTCTTTTACGATGGAAATTTCTAACCGTATCTATAGTCACCATGTTAAGACCAAAGATTATTTCAGTGGACTAAAAAACCAAAGTTGTTTTTTGTTTTGCAAGGTATTGCCATTTTGCAGATTGTAACCTGTAGTATTAGTTATTCGTGGCGTTCACTAAGAATTACTAGCAAAACGTTAGTACTACATCTTTTTTATTTCTTGTGATCACGTCATTATGGATGCTTTGGTCATTTCGAATATATGATTTGATTATATTAGTGCAATGATTAGGAGATGTTTGTCTGTACGCTGCACTAATATGTAGTACAGATGATTAGTGCGGCAGCTAATGGTGACGTTCAGCAAGCTCAAGTACGTGGATTGCTTAGAAAAATGGGCTTCTGACTCGGATCTGACGCAGTCAGGCAGGGCGATAAGTGGTTAATTTATAATTGTTTTCTAAAATAGGTGGATTAAAATAAAGATGGGCTTACATCATCACTTGACTTGGACATGATGCAGATTAATATAGCAAAAAAAGAGAGAAAAGTTAGGACACATAGCCACTTAATTCCACAATCATCGGTGACATTCATGAACCTGACATCAACCAAAATTCAGGCAGGCGGTCAGGTTCATCGATGTGTGGCAGGAATTTATGATGTCACACTTATGACTTTATCTCACCCGTTGCCATTCAGCCGATAATATAGTTTAGATTGGAGTTTTTTTAATAATATATCTTTTAAAAAATTACAAAAAAATATGCTATTTAAAAATTTTACAGAACTACCCTATTGCCGTTAAATTGAATGACGACATGCCTCTGTTGCTATTTGGAATAGTGATAGAGCTACTAGAAGCCTAGCCAGTAGCATGTTGTCGGCCAGAACAGCCACATTTCATAACTACCGGTCGAAAGAAAGAAAGAGAGAGAGAGGGGGGAAAGAGAAGAAAAAAAGGGAGAAAGAGGAGGGCACGAAGGAGAAAGAGGAAAAAAAGGAGGAGAAGGAGGAAGAGTACGGAGAGAAGTAGAAGAAGGTGGAGGAAGAGAAGGAAAATGTTGCAGGTATAATTTTTACTTTAACTGTATAGAGTAGTAATAGTTACGTAGTTGTGTAGATATTTTAAGATTTGTAGTAGTATTTGCAATGTGTACAATAGATCAGATTGGAAATGAAAATTTGTGAAAAGTATATGTGGTAGTATATAGTGTAGAGTAGACAAGACGATGTTATGTTGTGCGTGTAATAACAATTTGATAAAATGATCGACAGAAATAGATGAATGAGTACAATTTAAAATACACTATAGAGAAGGGCTTCCAAGCATGGGTGCACAAGGTGTGGAACTGGACCATTTTTCAAATGTGGTAACTAGCCTATCACGTGCAGGAGAGTGTTCATAGGACACGATAACGAGATGGTTCTACCACTTGTTCACATTGGACCACGAGTTGCATGATCTGAAGTTGCATGAGGTAGGCTGTCAGAGACAGGACTGCACATATTGAGAGTTAGTAGATAGAGCTCGCATGTAAGATTGGCGAATGAGAAAGGATGACCATTAGTGTTGTTAGCTCAAGTATTTCAGAAAGTCGATGTCGGCCATCTAACGCAGGAGGAGTCTATTGCTGATAAGCCAGAGGAAGTTGGGGAGAATAGCCAAAGTACAGAAGGCTTAGTGAGGCAGGATATGACTTCAGGTCAGGAGAGAGCAAAAGCAAAGGAAGTTGATGCTGCATTGCCAAAGGTGTAGGAACCGATGGGTGTGACATACGAGGGAGAACACATTGAAAGGGTGGTACAAATGATGGAGGCTAAGAGCCATAACTATGAGGCCTTATCTAATGAAAAAGGTGATGAAGAGCCATTTTCTATGGAGTTTGAGGAGTACCAGTTCGATAGCCTGATGGTCAACGAGGCCAAAGACGTTGTATGAGACTATGATCAGAATGAGGTGAGGTAAGGAGCTATATACAAGAGTAAGTGGGAGGTGCAAAAAGCAATAATAGCATAGGCAGTGTCACTGCGGAGAACCTTTAAAGTTGCAATGTCAAATCCCCAGGTTTATGATGTGAGATGAACGGTTGCCCATGGCATGTCCATACCTATCAGCCTAAATGGGACACCATTTAGAAGTGTTCCATGTTCATCCCGCACACATACATGTTGACGGAGTCTATGCAATTGCATTGAAATATCTCTTTAGACTTTTTGCAAATGCAATGTATGGAGAGATTGTGGGCATTCTAGAATTGGAGCTATGTGCCATCATACTTGCAATGGGGCAGAGGTTTCAATACACCATCAGCTATGCAAAGGCATAGAGAGCGAAGCAAAAGGTCTTGGAAGCAAGGTTGGGTTCTACGAAGACTCGTATCAAAACCTGCCAGGTATGCTTCAAGTGATCAAAGAAAGGAGTAATGAGACTTATGTCGATATTTGTGAGTAGCATTTGCAGTGCTTCACTGGGAAGATGGTATTGAAGCGCGTATTCTTTGCTTTCGGTGTATGCAACAACGCCTTTAGGCATTGCCGTTCGTTGCTTTGTGTAAATAAAACATTTTTAACTAGGAAGTACAAGGGCTAGATTTTGACTACCATAGGAGTGAATGCCAACAATCAAGTTCTTTCCATAGTGTTGGCATTTGCGAAGAGTTAGAACACCGATAGCTAGCTCTGGTTTTTAAGGAACGTTAAAGTCAGCATCGTCAAAGAGTAGCCTAGAGTGTGTATCATACACGATCGGCATTCTGGGCTGTTGAAGGCGATCTTGCAGTTGCAACAAGGACTAGATGAGCCATATGCATGGCCTGATTTGCAAAGTAGGTGGTGCAAGCGTCACGTAGGTGCCAACTACTACACGTAGTTCATGAACAAAGCATCCACAGAGCTATTCAAGAGACTGTGTGATTAGAACCAAAAGCAAAAGTTTGACGCACAATGGAAAAAGCTGGACAAGTTGACAGCAAGGTATATATCAAAGAAGGCAATGACTACCATAGGAGAGTCCCCAGTTATGCTTGAAGAGTTATCCACGGACCATCCACAGTTGGTTCGGAAGAATAGATGGGGCACTAAATGCTTCTCTGAGTGGATAGAGCATGAGCCTAGGGAAAAGTGGTCTTTGCTTTATGATACCAACGGTGCTAAATATGGTGTCATGACGATAAACCTAGCTGAGGTGTACAACTAGGTCATGTAGGATCTAAGGCCCCTTTTGCTAGTAGTTATAGTGGATGTAGTTCTCCATGTGATTACAAAGTACTTCGTGGATCAATATGTCAGGGGCGTTGGTCCACATAAATAATCCTATTAGCAAATACTCTAATATGATCACTGTATATATGGAATAGAAAACCAGCAAAGGGGAGAGGCACAGAGCAATGAAGATGGGGACGAATGACCTTCGTTTTGAGGTATTGTGAAAAGATGAAGTTGGCCGTGACACGAATAGAAGAATAGTTATTCAGGAGTGCCTCATTCGGAGGCAAATATGTTCCTACACATATAACAAGCCTCGTCTATTATACAGGCCATGGGCACACATCATATTCGCCTGCTCAACAGTGTGTATGGGCCCAGGTGTATTCATGTCAGAGTACTTCACAAAGGAAGCGGTGATGACAACTTGGAGTGGAGAAATGTATGGGTTCCATGTGGTTGGTTCGTTCATGGAGCATCATAGTTGGAAGGACACAAGGTGGGTTCTAGACATGGAGAGGCTGAAGGGCATCGGCAGACAAGGCATATAAGGAATGACATGGACTGCAAGATAATGTGGGCATCGAGTTAAGAAATATTCGCTTTGCAAGGAGATAGACCACAATTTCAAGAATTGCTTAACGGTGCAAAAACCGTGACTGTTGTATGTCTTCCATGTGTAAAATTTGTTATATGGAACTTATATGTCTATCGTACAGTTTGTATGTAAAATTATTGTGTGTTTTCATGTGTAAAAATGTTAATGTAGAACTTGATTGTTGTACGGATTTTATTATTTCAAACAATTGCATTACTATGCCGAATTACTGTACTAAATTATTACATTTCTACGTCAACTTATTGCATTCATTTTTCCTAGCCTCATTCTGATGTCATGTAAATACACGTCTTTCTTAAATTATTGTTTGTTGTTCATTTCTTTAATTCTTGTTACCATGTCGACCTTAAATTCTCATTTTTTTTATTACCTTCCCATTTAATCAATGTCCTTTCTAATACATTGTACATGAATATTCTCATACAAATTACAATTTTAAAACAAACCCGCCTCTATTTTAAATGGGAAAGCAATATAATTTTTACAAATAATGAACAATTCAGAAAAAATTACACAATCTATCTATAGCAAAAAATTGACAAAAACACATGTTGCCATTTCAATTAACGATAGGACCTATCTTAATCATCATGAGCGAGGTCTTGATGCCTTAGTGATTTTATTGCAAATCCCCAAAAGGTTCCATGTTATTGCTCTTTAGTTTTTGCAATAACTTAGGCAATTCATGCATAAGAAATTTATGGCCAAAGTTTGGCATGGTTTAGTAGGATAATTTTCCATATCGAGATTTTATTTCTAGTAAGTTATTTGTACAAATTTACGTAATCCATGTGCTATGTTCTCGAGTTTGAGCATTCCAAATCTAATTATATTTGAAGCTATGAAACACAAATCTATCTATGAATATTTTAGCGAACCAACTTAGGCTAGAATTTTATAGAGATTTTGCATGATTTTAACAAAACATAATCTCATATAAACGATGAAAACCTCAAATTCGATGTGGAGCCTTAGTGGTGTCAAGAAAACCATATTGGTGTTAGCTAGCTTACAACCTGATTTTTAAGCAGCGCCCAAACAATACAAATCGAACCTACCCATTAGCAACCATGAACGTGAACCTCCCAAGCCTATTAGAACACAGTCGAAGTTGCAGAGCTGAGGACTAACGTGCAGGTATGGAAAAGCGCTTTAGGAAAGGTATTTTCGCAACACCAAAACCTCAAGACCGACTTGTGTAATCTCAGCATATGTACTCATACATCAAGTGGATGCTATCCAGTCCGAATTGGAAATGTCGCGGTCATCCAACGGGGGGGAGAGAACTTGATTGTTGTCTGAGTTTTATTATTTCAAACAATTGCATTACTATGCGAATTACTGTACTAAATTATTACATTTCTACGTCAACTTATTGCATTCATTTGAGAGCACACGCTGCCCTCCATTTCTCAGAGTGAGGTGACAATACACTGTCCATTGCTTTGTCAACCTAATTTGACAACACACTGCCCAAGCTTTGTCAGACGAAATTGACATCACACTGTTTATTACCTTTTCAGCCTAATTTAACAACATGTTGCCCCCGCTTTCTCAGTGCGAAGTAACACCACACTGCCCATACGTTGTGGACCGCTTTTCTCAAAGCGAAGTAACAACACAATGTCCATTACTTTGTCATACCAAAACGATGACACGATACCCCCACTCTATCAGTTATGCATCGACTATACACTGCCTATAAAATCACCCCACCCAAGCAGCACTTCTTCACTAGCCCAAACTCCACTGTGGAAACTTCAACTGTGCTAGTGCCACATCCAACACTCCCCAACAACGTCAGGGTTGCCGATGTCCAGCTACCCAGAGCTTGTTTGGGAGTGGAGGAGGAATCTTGAGAAGGTGGCATCCTACCTTGATATTTCTTGCAAGGAAGCACCTATGTTCCCGGAGTTTTCCTGATCAAACTGCGACTGTGGTCTTCCAACATGGATCATGCAGTCTGAGCATGTAGATACCGCTGGCCGAGCTTTCTACAAGTGCAGCGAGCTCCTCGTAAATTAACGACAAGCAGTTACATTCCGTAATGCATGTTGTGTTCCCCTAAGCTCTAACTCTATTCACGCATAATCCCAGCAAGAGACCAGATGCTACTTCTTTCAGTAAATCGATAGGCTAGACAAGTATAACAGGTTGTTCTACGAACAACCTCACTTCTTGCACTGCCCTGTAGCGCCCAAACAATACAAATGTTGGAAGCCTGAGCCTCAGACTGCAAAAGACAAACCAAAGCCACCGCGCCCTCACCCTAATGAAGCACACTTCTGGAAGGCACAGGAGGAGCTTCAGACACATCAGAAGAAGATGAAGGAGAAAGCTGAAGCGGCATATGCACGCGCGTGGGAGGAGCCTAATATCATGCCTGAAGACTATTACTGGGTGAATGTCTACGGGAGTAACTGAAAGAAAGCCAAGGCCCTGAGCCTCATGCAATCTAAGAGGAAAGCATCGGTGGATCATTCCATATAGGGTCTACGATAGTAAGAATGACTTTTTTCCGATTTCAAAAGATGCGCATATACCTTAGCTGTAGTTTCTGTTCATGGTTCTTTCGTGTGATCGCGCTATGTCTCTTTCGTCATATTCTATGTCAAGCTATGTTATTTTCTCTGTTATGCTATGTCTACGATGTCATGTTATTACTGTATTTTTTCTAAATTATTGTTTGTTTTTCATTTCTTTAATTCTTGTTACCATGTCGTCAACTTTTTCATTTTCTCATTTCTCACTGGCTTCACCCTACTGAAGCGATGTCCTCCTCTAATACATTGTACATGAATATTCTCATACAAATTACAATTTTTAAAAAACAAACACACGCCCTCTATTTTAAATGGGAAAGCAATATAATTTGTACAAATAATATGGCAACAATTCTGAGTAGAAAAAAATTACACAAATTATTTACAGCAAAAAATTGACAAAAACACATGTTGCCATTTCAATTAACGATAGGACCTATCTTAATCATAATGACCAGAGGTCTTGATGCCTTGGCGGATTTTATTGCACAGTGACGCTAGGTTCCATTTATTATTGGCTCTTTAGTTTTTTTTTCAATAACTTAGGCAATTCATGCATAAGCAATTTTATGGCCAAAGTTTGGCATGGTTTAGTAGGATAATTTTGGTGGCCAATCAAATACCCTTTAATTTCTAGTAAGTTATTTGTACAAATTTACGTAATCCATGTGCTATGTTCTCGAGTTTGAGCCATTTCAAATCTAATTATATTTGAAGCTATGAAGCACATAATCAAATGTACTATTGCAGACATTTTAGCGAACCAACTTAGGCTAGAATTTTATAGAGATTTTGCATGATTTTAACAAATACAGACCAATTCTCATATAAATCAGGAAAAAACCTCAAATTTGAAGTGGGAGCCTTAGTGGTGGCAAGAAAACCATATTGGTGTTAGCTAACTTACAACTGATTTTTTAGCACACGACGGACAGTCACACTCAACACACAATACACCCACATTAGCTGCCCATGCACGTACACGTGTAGGGATGTAATCGGATCGGATACAGTCGGATATTGTTCATCCCGTATCCATATCTATATTTTTTTATCGAATCTGAAGTCGGATCTGAATGGTGTCGGATGTGAATCTGAATCACGAATAATCTGGGATACTATCACTTACGAATCTGAAATGAATCTGACCGGATTCAATACGGGTAGGAATATTTTTAGCGGATAATACGAAAATATAGATCATTTATTGCACATGTAACATACTGAATGTTAGATTAATTACTTATGAGTTATGAATAATTATTGACAAAATGTGAAGAAAATAGTACAAGAATTTACTATAGTTGCATTGTATATAATTAAGAATTAATAATGAACGCACTTTGACGCTGTGGTGCACTTGGCGTTGGCACTTGGTAGAATGGTAGTTGGTACTTGACACTTGGCAGTTGGCACTGGTACTGGTAGACTACCAAGAGTGGTATTGGTACACTGGTACTAATGCCTCCAGACTCTGGTGACTGGTGCTCTTTGATTGGAGAGTTACAGACTCATAGTCTTGGAGAAGTCTTTAAAGTTTTCGGATAATATCTATATTTTATATCCGGATATTATCCGATTATAAACTTCGGATATTCTGTATCCGTCGGATAATTACTATCGTATCGTATCCTTATCAGAGATAACTATCCTTATCCGTATCCGTATCAGGAAAATTCTTGAATATCAAAAAACTATTCAAATCGCTATCTGAATTGATTCGGTTGATCGGTCGGTCGGAAAATATCCGTTCCAGTTGCACCCCTATACACGTGAACCTCCCAACACCTATTAGAAACGAGCTCCTCGCGTGAGCCGGGCGTGAGGGGAGCTAACGTGGCATGGCTCTTTGCTCGGGAAACCTTTAGGAAAGGTATGATTTATCGGAGACACCGAAACCTCAAGACACGTACTTGTGTACTGAACATGCATGCATATGTACTCATACATCGGTGGATGCTATCGCCGAGTCCAGGAATTGAACTTTGGTCGCTAGGTGCACACCGCCGAGACAAGCCATCTGTCCACGTGGCAGGAAGAGCAAGAATTAGCTACTGAACTATGCGCAGCAACAATTATTCATTCTTCAGTCACTGGGCACATGCATATATATGGACATATAACGTGTTTAAACCACTTTTATCGTATAAACTATATACAAATTACATGTAAAAGTTTTGAAGAATTCCCAGAAAAATTATCATATATAGAGGAGGTTAGCTCTACAAACCTGTAAAATTTGAAGATCAAACTCAATCGCATTTAGAAGATATAAAATTGACAAGCAGCAGTTGCATAATGATGAACAGCAAAAATCATTATTTAGGGTGAACTTGTCTTTTTTATATCTTTTAAATATGATTGATTTTGGTTTTCAAATTTTACAAGATAATTTTCACGAAATTTACATATCCGTATATATACAGATAAATTCGTTGAATACGTCGACCGAATTTTTTTAATAATACATTTTTATTGAATTTCAAAATATTCCACGAAAAAAAAAATTCAGAAATATACCTCTCATCGCCGTTGGACGTCAGCGAGGCCTAAATAGAAAAATACCGCGGCGTAGGTGCAGCAGCGTACCTCTACTCGCCTGGTCGCGTCTTGACGAAGAACCGAACAGCGCTGTCGCCGGGCAAGCGTCAGCGACGAGGGCGAAAAAACACTTGTCGCCTGCAAAAGTGCTCTGGGAGGCATCCGCCATACGACTAACGTCACGGCAACCAGCGAAATCTGAATTTTTGTATTTAATATTTTTTGTTGACAATTTTTGTTGTAAATTGGTTGTACATAATTGTCCGGTCAAGAATGTGCCGTCCACGCACAACAACGGATGTGATGTGAAATGCCTTAATGCAAGCGTCGAATCACGAAGAACACTCTCCTCGGATGCATTTTAGTTGGCCACTTATGCGGCGGACAATCTTGATAATCATAGTAGGTCGAGTTTCTTCCACGAATACAAGCGGCGGTCGCAGGGAGATTGTGATACGAGTCTTCAAACTTCCCAAACCTCGTTTCTAGTGCCTTCGCCGCCCTCCACGCCTTCCGTAGCTAATTGTGTCTTGATATCTGTTCTCGATCACTTTCGGATAATAGCACGAGGCTCAAAACTCAGGTTCTCCACTATCTCTGCGTACATGATATTCGCGACATACCGGATGATGATTCTGTGAGCCATCACTTGTTTTCTCGATCATACATGTGTCTTTGCTCAACCTTGAATATAGCCAATGGGTGCCCCACTTGGGCTTGTCTGCGTACTCTCCACGGACACCCATGGATCTCACACACCACGTCGTAGTAGGTTTGGGTGGATTTCTTAACCACAAAAGTCCTTCTTAATGATAGAGCCCAATCTTTCACGGCATCCTGCGGCCTCTTTTGTTTCCGGATACATCTTGTTATGCCTAACCTCATTATCACTGTACTGCCAAGGCATCTCCCTCATTTAATTGACAACCATATTTTCAAATTGCTGCGTGCTCCACTCGGCTGGCACAAGTGGCTCCGTACCTCATCCATCTTCCTCATCCGACTCATCGTTGTCCTCCTCTTACCTTTCTGCTTGTACTCATGGTCTTCCTCTTCCATCCTAGTTGTTATTTCCTCAATTTGCTCACCTTCGTCTACCGGTCCCCACGCTTCTTGGCCAACATTTTCATCATCCTCCCGCCCGAACACTGTTCACCACTTTTTGAACATGTTGCTCATGGCTAGATCCCCAATTTCGGTGTCACCGGTGAGCTCATTTTGAGGTGACTACACTCACGGCGTCCAAGCTGCTTTGGGGCAACATCCTCTCATATGCTCGCACTAAAAGCACTCGATTCCATCCTGTTGCTCTGCCCCCTCACATATGATCTCACGATGGTTCCTTTAGCTCAACTAACTCCCGATAAATAGTGTCGTTTACTTTACATAGGCAAAATACCTTCAACTCACACTTGTCTTCTTCCATCCAGAAAAGTATAATACAACCATTTCAACACGGAACCAAATGTGCTCCTCGAGCCTACTCAAACTTCTCCACATCTTGCATGTTACTTAGATCTGCACCCTCCAAACCATGCATTACAACCCTATCTCCATAATAAATCCTAAATGGAACTGGAGTTACGCCATATCTGCGAATCCATTCATTCACCCGCAATTAATTATCTTCCGTACAAAATACTATGGCGTAACATAACTATACCTACATGAATGCGAAAATATATATCTAACGGTAAAAACATCTACATTCATAATAATTCATATCGATGTAGTTATATCGTAAAAAAATTACATTTCCATCAATATGTACCGATATACTCCTATCAGTAAAAATTCATTCCTAACAATATATACATTAAATATCGATGTACTTATATATTAAAAAATACTCATTAAGTAACTATATTTCCTTCAATATATCCGATATACTCTATCATAAAAAATATCTAAATTTTCTAAACTAGAACTAGTTTTGTGACCTATCAATTTACCTACATTTATCCATAACATACATCTAAAACTATTTCTAATCTACCACTATTCTTTGCTACAATGCTCTAGATCTAACTATTTCTAACATATCATAATTTCTTTGCTAAGAAAAGTAAACAACAAAAATTTACCTCAAAAGCAGTGGTAGCAGAATCGCCTTTCTTCTCTCTTCCCTCTCTCCCTCTTCCTCTTCCCTTCCTCTCCTCTCTCTGTTCTCTTCCAGGCGCACAAATGAGAAAGCGATCAGGCAAGGCTCATATAGCGCTCTGTCGCCACGACCATCGTGCGGCAGGAACCGCGCTTACACATCGCCAGACGACCATCGGTCGATGCTCCACTGTCGCACTTTCGTGCGTGCGACAGTGCCTTCGCTCTGTCGCCACGTTTGCCATCGACGGTAGCGCCGTTCAGTTCTGTCGCCGTTCGCCGTGCGGCGAGAGGCCGCGTCGGCGCCGGGCACGGTCGCCGTGTATTTTCTATTTAGGCCCTATCGCCCGTCCAGCGTGCAGCGAGGTATATTTTTGAAAAAAAATTTCGGTGGAATATTTTTGAAATTCGAATAAAAATGTATTATTAAAAAAATTCCGTACGACCGAGGGATGCCTGGTCAAGTGTGGATCAGCCGGCCAGCAGGATGGATCGCCATCCATTAGATGCATGCACCCTACTAGAAGGCCGTGCGTGGCAGTAGGGCCGGCAAAAATGCTACCTAAGGGCTCCAGTCCAAATTATTTTAATTATAGTAGTTAATTTGTTTAAAATTAAAATAAATTTATTTTGAGTAAAAATATTAATGAGGTTCGGTTTGATATGACTCATTAGCTTAATTAGAATAACCATTTAAATAATAAATAAATAAATTTACATTAAACTACATTAATTTTAGGAAAAACCAATAATAATCTGTTAAGCTCGATAGCCAATTTTAGGTTGCTCTGCAAGAGCAAGGCAGCTAGTCTCCGGAGATAGGGACGGGGCCGGACGTAGCCGCGAGCCTTCTTCCGGCACACCACGTTCCCGTCCACCGGTGGTTGGGTTACCACTCGCATCTGCCTTAATCTGGGTGGGACCACACGTGCGCACTTGACTTGTTGCTTTAGCCCACGTTTTCCTTGCCACGGTTTTCTTATGCGTTGACTGCATCCATGTATAGCTAGTGCCGAGCTGTTCTAACAGCACATCCATGAATGAGAAACACGTGAATAGGAAAAAAAAACAGCATTCAATGTCATATAAATTGAGAGTCGAGCTCGGTTGGCGGGTGCAAGGGAACACATCTAGTTTACTCGTGTTCGAGCGCTGCTCGTTGCGGACACTCACGAAGTCAAGGGCGTAGAGGTGTGTTAGATGGTGGGTGGTGGGTATGTGTTTATGGCTCAGTTATTATCCTCTTTTAATGAGATGCTAAAGCTTTTGGACAATTTTTCTAAAAAAAAAAGTCATATAAATTGAAAGCATATAAGGAAAGTACGAGATTTGCTCACAAGAGCAGAGGTGTTTGGATGCTTTAGGTCTTATTTGGAATACCCATTTCTGATCGGGATTTCTGTGGATGGACGTTGTTAAGAGAAAAATACGGGAATTGAGGTTGTCGTTCGACAAAATCGGTGGTCTTCTATTCGATGTAGCCATCCAATTTCCTTGCTTGCCCATTTATATAATCAAAACTGAGGATAAAGAATGTTGATGATAATTAACCATCGACAATTTCAAGCGGCGTGGCATTTTAGTTGTTTAAATTAACGGCTAGAGTTCGACTCTTACGAGTACATTTTGTGTTCAGGTAAGTAATCTGTGAGGAAGAGATGGTACCTATGCATAGCTTGAAGGGAGTTGCTAGCACATCATCTACTTTATTAAAAGAACAAAAGGCAACACTCTCGACAGCCATACATGTTGTTGTATCCTTTCTCCTCTTTTTTTTTCCTTTTCTTTTCTTTTTTGGTTTTGGTCCATCGGATTGCACTTTCAGTTCATTGATTAGCAGAGGCAATGCTAGCCAGTAGAGGAACATGTAGTGCCTGTCATGAGCTGTACTGTCTGTGATACTTGGCAGCAAACAAGGAGGTAAAACAATGATTAGAGTCCTCCTCCTGTTTTCTTTTGGCCCTGGAGGGACAAAAATATATTAAACAAATGAATCTTATATCATTGTCTAAAAAAATGAATCTTATATAGTTAGAGACTTAGAGTCTCCTAAAATAATCATACAAAGTTAAAAAAAAAAAAACTCACCTTCTTAAAAGGGTACAGGCTTAGCACATCCAGGCAAACAAGGGCCCAACGATCGCAGCCCGAGAGCCCATGTGAGGCTTACTTTTACAAAACAATGTGCTCATATGCTTCTCAGATGTTTTTTTTTAAAATTGGTCAGGAGTTCTGGCAATGCATTACAGAAGAGAGAAACAACAGACGAGTGACATACGCACACACACGCACCCCACTCACACACGCCGCGTGCTGACCCTCGCCTCGTCTTGCGTGATCATGAGCCGGCTCGAGCGCTGCGGACTTCGCATGCTTAGCGCCAGCGTTCGCATGCTTCTCGAGCCTCGTTTTCACCTATTTCTCTGGCCTGAAATATTTATCGTGAAAATCCCATATTATTCCTGCGTTTCGGATGGAAGCAAATCGCCTGCCATTGCAACTGCAGAGGCACAGACGTGCCGTTGCGTAATCCTGTCCGTTCCATTTCTTTAGGGGAAAATGTCCTGTGCAATCAGACAGGCTGGTGAAACCACGGTGCAACCCAACTAGAAAAAGTTTCAAAAAATTCTGAAAAAAATCATGGATGTACATCTCAGCTTACCCCATCTACATATAAAATTTCATGATCAAATTCGTCCTGTGCTAAGAGTAATAAAAAAGACAAACTTGATCATGAGCGATGCGATAGCTTTTCATGATCAACTTTGTCTTTTTATAACAGCACAGGACAATTGTCTATGAAAAACTGAAACATTTTTCAACTGAGAATTTGAATTCGTGGTTTCACCAACTCTTTGGTTGCATAGGATATGTTCCCTTTCTTTAGATGGTCAGGATCTACGGTCCTTGTAGGTGGTTTCGACTACCAGGCCTGGTAAGCCCACGCCAGGCCCAAAACATGCAACTAGTTCGCTCGGCCATCCAACGGGATAACAAACATGTAAATCTGTTTTAGATCCCTAGCTCAATGAATGTGGTACGGATAAAAAAATAATAATCATATTACCCTTAGCATTAGGGATGGCAATCTTATCCAATTATCCGTATGTCCGTGGGTAAAAATTCTAATAGATGTGGATATATTCCTCTTTTGTTGCTCATAGGTATATTTATAGGGGCTAAGTTTTACCTGACAGGCAAACGGGTGCGGGTATAGGAGAGCTCCACCCGTACCTGTTCCACCAGATTACCTGCCATCTTTTACTGACATGTGGGTTACAATAGATGTCTAGTTAGCCTCGTGATCCCTAATTTGCGGTACCTCATATTAGTAATTTGTGAATGGTGATACTGTAATGAGCAATTTGTAATATGTGTGATAACTAATGAATTGTTTCTATTTTAATTATTCAACTTGAGCATGTGTAGTGACTGATGAACTATTTTCATTTTAATTGTTAAACTTGAGCGCTATTCGTCATTTGTCTGCATGTATTATTTTAATTCTTATTCCCATGTGCACTTAAAATTTTGAATCATTGATAGTCATTTTTCAATTCACAAAATATAGTTGATTCCCAAAATTTTATCAAAAAAATTGTATAAGTACTATAGCTTAGTAGCTCCCAGTGCCATTTGGTTAGAAGGACTGTTGATAGTAGTGAGTCAACGGGTATACCCAGGGTAACGGGTACCCGCGGGCAATGGGTATAGGCGAGTTATTTCGCCTGCGACCCTTCGCGGATATATCTGTGGGTGAGATTTTGGCTAGCGGGTATAGGTATAGATGAGCACTACCCGTACCAGTCGTACTCGATTGCCATCCCTACTCAGCATGTCCAGTTAGCATGTTAGGATTAACCTACTTCAGTACATACCTCCCCGCTCGGTTGGATGGCTCCTTCACATTCTCCAAACTACTTAACTACTTTTTTTATGTTTTTTGTTAAGAGAATTTCTGAAGAGATAGAATTTGTTTGTTGGTATACTGATTTTTCCACTAGAGAATATTTAGGTAGATAAAATTTGTTTGTTGATATATTGTTTTTCTGCTTTTGTTAAAGGTTTTTTAGGAAGATGCAAAGACGAAGTAGAGTATGAGAGGTAGATGAACCATCACACTAGGTTTTTAAAAGTCAGAAAGATTCTCTCCAAATTTCTGTTTAGAGGGATAGTGTTCTGTGCCATTATAATGGTAATTGAAACTTAAACAGTTACCACTCATCAGCACTGTTTGATCGAGGCAGCGAACGGTTTGAATCATGCTACACTACCATAGAAGATATGTGCGAAGATCTGAATCATTAATTTTTAATTCAATGGTTGATACACAATTGCTAAAGTTGCAGTCGTAGTAGCATCTTTTCCCTGTTTAGGGTGTGCTCAGGGCGCAAAATGCGAGCACCGCCGGTGAGATTCGTCGTTGCCGACGGAAAATCAGGAGTTTTTGCGCTGGTGTGGAGCGAGGATTTGCTTCCGTTTCCAATGGGTCCTAGAGATTTCCAAGCTTCGTAAACACGGCACCTTTGGTGAACGGTGTCTCAGTTGGAATTAAGAATTGTGTTCAGGTAGACATATGTTCTGCTCTTGCCTGCAGGTGCTAAGGCATATCTCTGATCTGCTTCCAGCTGTTGCCTTGCTTTGGAGGATTGGAGCTATATATGTAGCATCACTCACCTGATCAAATAACTGTCGTCCAACGATTCATGCATGCAGCCATCCAGCCATTCATTAATTATGGAGAAGATTATGTGAACTTGCATTGCATGATGCATCTCTACACAACTATGGAGATCCGCTTGCCTTCTGATACGCCATGTCACCTCAATTAGTCGATCGATCAAAGTTAGTTATTCCAGTCCATCATGGTTACTAGATCCTTGAGCCATCGCACGTTCTCATCGAAGAAGCATGAGCTTTTTCGTTCTTGTTTTGTTCAAATCACGATCATGTGTTTTTGTTCAAATCACGATCATGTGCTTAGTTAGCCTTTATAGCTTACAAAAACTTGCATCTTTTCACTACAAAAAAGTGGGGAAAACATTTGCGTCTTATGTACGAGTTCGACCGTACGAGAGAGAGCTCCAAGGAGATCGGATTTACTCAGGAAAACAAACACTGACATTCCATCTGCATGTCAGAAGCCAAGAACACTACAAGGATACTAATCAGACTAAGCGCAAATCCTTCAGAGTTCGGACGATAACAGTGAGAAATGATTCGAGGTGAACAATTGTCAGAATCAGAGCAATCGTCCCTGGTAGTGCAAGACGTCCACTGCCACTCGTTGGAGCCCCCTTCACCGCTGGATCAGACGGCGGCGAGGAACTCACGGTGGCCGGTGACGCGCTGTTGTCCAAGATCTTCGCCTCCGGCGAGCCCGGCTCCATTCAGCACATTGCAAACCAATGGAAAACAGTGTCAATTTGTCCAGATATAGCAGCAAAGTACCAGTATTGGTATATATCTGTCTACATGTCCTGATGTGCATGACAAGCACCGCTTACGAGGGCACTGGGAGACGTCGGCGTCGCTGCGGCACGCCGCCCAGGGAGGCGTTGGTGCTCCACAGGATGAGCAGGCACAGGCACCTGGGCTTCTGGGACCTCATCTTCTCGGCGCCGGCACAGCACTCCGGCGAGGGCCTCGCGGCGCCGCCGCTCACGTACACGATGCACGGAGCCAGGCCCTGCATCTCGTCGGCGCAGTCCTTGTGGTCTTGCTCCGTCGCCGCCGGCGCCGTGGTGGCGGAGGCATTCTGGGCTAGCACCAGCAGAGACAGCAACAGCAATAGTAGTTTCAGAGAATGCTTAGCCATCTTCTCTCGCTGCACGTAATTGCCGGCACTGTCTACTCCTTTATAGTAGGAGTAACATATAGTCGGAAGTTTGGGTGTGTAAACTGTAAAGCATTCATGGTTGCTGCCTTCGATTCTGTCACCATCTCCCTCCCCATGAAATCTAAAATGGAAAGGGCATAGCAACATAACTAGTACTAGTAAAGTCATAATATGCAAGACTAAAAAATTTCACACTTTTGCTTGAGAGATAAAGGTTTCTGGCTCTAAAGCTCTATTTAGTAGAACTCTAGATCTCAGCTACATCTCAAATCTGAAACTTGTAGACTAAAATAAAGTGAATTAAGTATATATTAAAATGTAAACAAGATGACTTATCAACACTCTTAATATATACATAGCTTTAACTCCATAAATTTCTAGAGTTAAAAATACTCTCAGTGCCACTAATTCTAAGGATTTTGGTGGAACTAGAGCTATACCAAACACCCTCTAAGAAGCAAAACACAGTAGCAAGCGGCACTGGGGCTAGCAAACTGTTCTGTCTCCCAAGGCATGATATGAAGACTGCATTTCACATACAATGGGCTCAGATCAGCATTCGGTATTAAGAAAAGGCAATGGTTACCAGCCTTTTCTGGCCGGCCTTTCGGCTGATACCGGCCGATTACCGCCGGTAACAGGCAAAGGCCACCCGTTCAAGTCAGTTATCAATTACCGGAATTACCATACCCAGACCACCTGATAGATATGTGTGCTGTTTACTGATAATTTTGTGAGGGAACAAAGCTAGAAGCAACATATATTGATAAATAATGAGAGACAGTAGTCAGTTAGAAAAGAACATGTTGGATCATATATGGGCTCGTACATCTTTGTGATCTATTTCACTCTATAATTTACAAATTGTTCCGTGGAAACCACATGAAAGGTGTCCTCCGCTGTCATTGAAGAAGGCAGGGTTATCGTAGTGATTCGATGACGTATCCTACCCTGTTGGCGTTGTGGCGACGCCCAAAGCCAATGGCTGAAGCACTTGTCAAACCACTGTCTATCTCAGTTTTGCAAAGGGGCACAGTGCATTTATCTTGAGCCATTTATCTACGCATTCCTTGTGGAAGAAGTGTGAAAGTTTTAAAGTGAAGCCTTAGAGAATGAATAGGAGGATAATGTTGAAACTCTGGAAGTTTTCCATCAGCACTAAGTTATGTTTTCACCCTCCATCCTAATAATGTAATTTATGTTTCCATTATAATTATTTGGGGAGCATTAAGTATGTTGTTAACTCTGTTGGCTTCACCAAAAGTAAAATATTTATGAGAGTTCATCGAAATTGTGGCATTGACGCTTGTACCACATTTCGAGGGGGAGAATGGAACGTCTCATTAAGAAAAGAAAAGCTTCATTATGTGAGACATAAACCCCATAAACAAATTATTTACTTTATTAAAGTTACTCTTCTTGTCAATAAGTTTAATGGATGGGAGAATTAAAGATAATTAATGTCAATACCTATACTTAATATATATATATATATATATATATATATATATATATATATATATATATATATATATATATATATATATATATATATATATATATATATATATTTGGATTGTCAAGCTTCCATCCGCACTAAAGGGTACCATCTGTTTTTAAACCAACTGAGTTGATAAAAATGTTGATTCTAGTGGGAGCTCGAGGCAAGATAAACTATACTTGACACAATCGTACTTATGTTCTAATGTCGATAGTACGAGAGAATAGCAATCTGTCTCCAAAGTTTCACCTCCAGTTGATTCTCGAGTTTATGATAATGCTGAGTCTCACATAAAGATATTTTAAGTTTTAACCTTAAGACCAGTGGGAGTAAATTTAATCTCTTAACTGTTTATATGGACTTAATTGTTTATATAAACGATGCCTTGTTGGCTATCAGCAATAGGGACATTAATGTTTAAGATCCAAATATTTTCTTTCTCTTCTAAGAATTAAAGTTTGTCTTGGTGATGTCTCTCATGTTTTGACTATTAAGATTCACCAAGATAGGTCCAATATTAAGGAAGTTTACTCCGATTATTAAGGGCGACATAAGTTTTCCTTACGTTCTGCTGTCATGAACATTATGTATACTTAAGTTTGTATGCGCCCTTATTTAACGTTTATAACCAGGATACTTGGCAGGTATTAATCCAGGATTGGATCACTGGAAAACTACTAAAGACAACTTTGCATCATAGGCAAAGTGCTAATGATTACATGCTCACATATAAGAAGTCTGATAATCATAAAGTTGTGGGTTATTTAGATACAAATTATGCAAGGTGTGTTGATATTAAGAAATCCACATTAAGTCAAATCTTCAACCTTGCAGAAAGAGCCATATTGTGGAATGGCTCTAGTCAATATCTTAAGGCGTCATTAATGATGCAATTAGACTTGTGGCATGTCATAAAACTATTAGATAATAAGAAAACCACAATAGGCTGTTGTGGTTTAAGAATAAGAAAATTTATTTTTGGCTTAAGATTATATCCTGGAATTTATTATATAATAGTGCAATTTTGCTTCGAGTAACAACATGTCAAGTTGTGCTGCGAAACACATGACGTTGTGAAAGATGTAATCCAGAATCGAATTATTAATGTTCAGCCTATAAGATTGAGTATCATGTTTACTATGTAAATTTATGCATCATGTTTGATTTAATGATTCCTTGTTAAAGGCTTGTCTCAAAATTAATGCCGACATAAGACTTATTGACAGCCTATACTTCTGGGAAAAATTGAGATCACAAAACTTCGATTCTGGAAATTACAAAGTTTGTTTTCACTCTTTTAATGTGCACATAATGACAAATGAAAACAAACTGCACAAAAGAACCATAAGAATAAAACCAACTCCCGTTAAGAAATAATTAATTATCCTATCGAGATAGAATGGTGCACTATAAATTCTGGGGTTGCAGCGGTGCTTAGATTAATCGTTGTAATACTTAATTTTGGTGTGTTGTTTTGTTGAGAATGGACTTATGATATTAGCCTTCGATCAAGTGGGAGAATGTTGGATGTGATCTTCAGTTGAATGGAAAGTCAGAACAAAAGGGGAAGATCCGAAATTAGGGGCAAGGCCCACTCACGTATCGCGCAATGATCGGGAGCGCACCAGAAAAGAATTGGTTTTGGTCCCGTTGGCTAGCACAAAATATAAGAGGGTAGAGGCCGGCACTCATTGAAAAGGTATCAACATTGAGTTCGTCTCTAACCCTAAAATCTCATCCGATCAAGAAATTTTGTGCTCAAGCTAACGAAGGCCCTCACCACCACCGAAGAAGGTCTCGTGTCCTTTTCTTCCTCACGCGGATCGGTGCTACGCATCTTCACGGCTCGCCTTTGCTTCACCGACGACACATCAACCCCGATCGAACACTCTAATGGCATCTTCTTCACCGGTCGCGGACTCATCTAAATTTTACTTCGTAACGCAGTGATCAAGTCTTAAGGCTAGTTCATGATTAGTTAAATTTAAGTCTAACAGCTGCATGCAATTGCCGGCACTGTCTACTCCTTTATAGTAGGTGTAACATATAGTCGGAAGTTTGGGTGTGTAAACTGTAAAGCATTCATGGTTGCTGCCTTCGATTCTGTCACCATCTCCCTCCCCATGAAATCTAAAATGCATAGGGCATAGCAACATAACTAGTACTAGTAAAGTCATAATATGCAAGACTAAAAATTTCACACTTTTGCTTGAGAGATAAAGGTTTGGCTCTAAAGCTCTATTTAGTAGAACTCTAGATCTCATACATCTCAAATCTGAAACTTGTAGACTAAAATAAAGTGAATTAAGTATATATTAAAATGTAAACAAGATGACTTATCAACACTCTTAATATATACATAGCTTTAACTCCATAAATTTCTAGAGTTAAAAATACTCTGCCACTAATTCTAAGGATTTTGGTGGAACTAGAGCTATACCAAACACCCTCTAAGAAGCAAAACACAGTAGCAAGCGGCACTGGGGCTAGCAAACTGTTCTGTCTCCCAAGGCATGATATGAAGACTGCATTTCACATACAATGGGCTCAGATCAGCATTCGGTATTAAGAAAAGGCAATGGTTACCAGCCTTTTCTGGCCGGCCTTTCGGCTGATACCGGCCGATTACCGCCGGTAACAGGCAAAGGCCACCCGTTCAAGTCAGTTATCAATTACCGGAATTACCATACCCAGACCACCTGATAGATATGTGTGCTGTTTACTGATAATTTTGTGAGGAACAAAGCTAGAAGCAACATATATTGATAAATAATGAGAGACAGTAGTCAGTTAGAAAAGAACATGTTGGATCATATATGGGCTCGTACATCTTTGTGATCTATTTCACTCTATAATTTACAAATTGTTCCGTGGAAACCACATGAAAGGTGTCCTCCGCTGTCATTGAAGAAGGCAGGGTTATCGTAGTGATTCGATGACGTATCCTACCCTGTTGGCGTTGTGGCGACGCCCAAAGCCAATGGCTGAAGCACTTGTCAAACCACTGTCTATCTCAGTTTTGCAAAGGGGCACAGTGCATTTATCTTGAGCCATTTATCTACGCATTCCTTGTGGAAGAAGTGTGTGCAAGGAAGTTCTCGTAGATCATCATTGTCCACGTACCTTGCCAAGCAGATACAGCAAACCTGCCGATCAAAGGCGCACCTCAGTTTTAAATTGAGGACAACAGGAGATAAATTTGTGAAGAAAATAGGTGTAGAAGAAAAACTCACAGTATCTTCAGCAGAAATAATCCGCTCCTTTTCTGTTCCAGCAGCCAGGACTCCACCACCAACCTCATTTCCCTCAGCATTACGAACCTTCTTTGATTTGAACTTGTATGTACCCAAGGCATTGATTGCTTCTGCAGTAGCACCTCTATTTTGATTCAAATCTTCACGAAAGCCCAATACGGAGATTATGCAGGGTAGGCAGCAACATATCAATGCACAGAGAATGAAAGGTATAGCGTAGCCGATGCAGCTAAATGTGAGGAAGGCTATACACAACCTGAAAAAATTATTACAAGATGAAATATCTAAATAAGTTGCAAAGATATTGCATCAGGGCAAGCTACAGCACACCTGTACAAGTTGGGTGCATCATGGGCAGAATTGTGGTTTAAGAATAAGAAAATTTATTTTGGCTTAAGATTATATCCTGGAATTTATTATATAATAGTGCAATTTTGCTTGAGTAACAACATGTCAAGTTGTGTTTGCAGAAACACATGACGTTATGAAAGATGTAATCGAGTCGAATTATTAATGTTCAGCCTATAAGATTGAGTATCATGTTTACTATGTAAATTTATGCATCATGTTTGATTTAATGATTCCTTGTTAAAGGCTTGTCTCAAAATTAATGCCGACATAAGACTTATTGACAGCCTATACTTCTGGGAAAAATTGAGATCACAAAACTTCGATTCTGGAAATTACAAAGTTTGTTTTCACTCTTTTAATGTGCACATAATGACAAATGAAAACAAACTGCACAAAAGAACCATAAGAATAAAACCAACTCCCGTTAAGAAATAATTAATTATCCTATCGAGATAGAATGGTGCACTATAAATTACGGGGTTGCAAAAGTTAGATTAATCGTTGTAATACTTAATTTTGGTGTGTTGTGCTGCACGTAATTGCCGGCACTGTCTACTCCTTTATAGTAGGAGTAACATATAGTCGGAAGTTTGGGTGTGTAAACTGTAAAGCATTCATGGTTGCTGCCTTCGATTCTGTCACCATCTCCCTCCCCATGAAATCTAAAATGGAAAGGGCATAGCAACATAACTAGTACTAGTAAAGTCATAATATGCAAGACTAAAAAATTTCACACTTTTGCTTGAGAGATAAAGGTTTCTGGCTCTAAAGCTCTATTTAGTAGAACTCTAGATCTCAGCTACATCTCAAATCTGAAACTTGTAGACTAAAATAAAGTGAATTAAGTATATATTAAAATGTAAACAAGATGACTTATCAACACTCTTAATATATACATAGCTTTAACTCCATAAATTTCTAGAGTTAAAAATACTCTGTGCCACTAATTCTAAGGATTTTGGTGGAGCTAGAGCTATACCAAACACCCCTCTAAGAAGCAAAACACAGTAGCAAGCGGCACTGGGGCTAGCAAACTGTTCTGTCTCCCAAGGCATGATATGAAGACTGCATTTCACATACAATGGGCTCTGATCAGCATTCGGTATTAAGAAAAGGCAATGGTTACCAGCCTTTTCTGGCCGGCCTTTCGGCTGATACCGGCCGATTACCGCCGGTAACAGGCAAAGGCCACCCGTTCAAGTCAGTTATCAATTACCGGAATTACCATACCCAGACCACCTGATAGATATATATGCTGTTTACTGATAATTTTGTGAGGGAACAAAGCTAGAAGCAACATATATTGATAAATAATGAGAGACAGTAGTCAGTTAGAAAAGAACATGTTGGATCATATATGGGCTCGTACATCTTTGTGATCTATTTCACTCTATAATTTACAAATTGTTCCGTGGAAACCACATGAAAGGTGTCCTCCGCTGTCATTGAAGAAGGCAGGGTTATCGTAGTGATTCGATGACGTATCCTACCCTGTTGGCGTTGTGGCGACGCCCAAAGCCAATGGCTGAAGCACTTGTCAAACCACTGTCTATCTCAGTTTTGCAAAGGGGGCACAGTGCATTTATCTTGAGCCATTTATCTACGCATTCCTTGTGGAAGAAGTGTGTGCAAGGAAGTTCTCGTAGATCATCATTGTCCACGTACCTTGCCAAGCAGATACAGCAAACCTGCCGATCAAAGGGCGCACCTCAGTTTTAAATTGAGGACAACAGGAGATAAATTTGTGAAGAAAATAGGTGTAGAAGAAAAACTCACAGTATCTTCAGCAGAAATAATCCGCTCCTTTTCTGTTCCAGCAGCCAGGACTCCACCACCAACCTCATTTCCCTCAGCATTACGAACCTTCTTTGATTTGAACTTGTATGTACCCAAGGCATTGATTGCTTCTGCAGTAGCACCTCTATTTTGATTCAAATCTTCACGAAAGCCCAATACGGAGATTATGCAGGGTAGGCAGCAACATATCAATGCACAGAGAATGAAAGGTATAGCGTAGCCGATGCAGCTAAATGTGAGGAAGGCTATACACAACCTGAAAAAATTATTACAAGATGAAATATCTAAATAAGTTGCAAAGATATTGCATCAGGGCAAGCTAGCAGCACACCTGTACAAGTTGGGTGCATCATGGGCAGAAGAACGTCCACCAAATATCCACACATTCCCCACAACAAACCACACGGCAAAGAAACAGTCCAGGGCCATTTTGAAGTGATCAGCGTAAGCTTGGACCCTATAACAAATGGTTAAGAGTACAACTCAGTTTAATAAAAAATAGAACAACTCAGAGGTTGGACTCTACAGTAAGTTAGCCAAAGAAGTCTTGAGAATACTTCAAACTATATTGTCCTACACACTGGCCATACTTTGATAGCTTTACTACAATGAAACGTTACCAGAATAATAAAATTTTACAATAGATTGCTGTGATCTAATTTTGCCACAAATTATCCCATTTAGTTGCAATCAACCATGGCATAAAAAAAGTTGCTTATGTGCAGTCCTAATAGTACAGAAATGTGATAAATATAGGTTTAATGCAATTTACCGACATGTGTGCGGACTTCAGACATATAAATTTCAGAAGAACAGACTTGATGTGGAACTGAAGACTATAATCTGTTACCTTGGATTTGTGACCACGTTGTTTCTTGAGACACCATTTGTGCCAGTTACATCAGCAGCTTCAGACACACGAGGGGCTGAAATTACTGGATAAGAATTGGTTTCAGGGATGTCTGAAGGTAAGTTTTGACTTGCTGGTTCTTGCCCTGTGGTTAGGCGGTTGAAATGGAGATAGCGCCAGTAAAGATGAGGAAGAGTAGCAATACAACCTACAGCATAACCAATAACCCACTCAAACAATGGAGCGTGTGGATGTTCATTCCTTGATACTGACAGAACAGAAACAGCTGCTATGATCTGGCTAACATTTACAACAAGCTCAATTGAGATCCAGCAACCAGAATTCAAAGGACTTTGCTGACGACGACCACGATTATCATCTCTTCTTGCTAGAGGACCATTTTGAGAGTTAGGCGCAGTAGTTGTTCCAGAAGAACTTTCTAAGATATGAGGCAATTGATCCAAGACATCATTATTATCTCGCTGAGATGTTGATGAAGAAGCAACATCATCAATTGGGATATCAATTGCATGCTCACGATGACCAGTATTTTCCATGTAGTCCATCAGTAACGGGTGATTATCTGTTTGATAGCTTGTTTCTGATTCAATGGGAGAAACAGCCATCAACCAGAAGGTGCATAGCAAACTAGCTGGTTGCACTTCCCAGAAATGCAGCTGCTTTGATT
Organism: Guadua angustifolia; assembly: GCA_036346375.1. Taxonomy (NCBI): domain Eukaryota; kingdom Viridiplantae; phylum Streptophyta; class Magnoliopsida; order Poales; family Poaceae; genus Guadua; species Guadua angustifolia. The sequence goes on from CM070509.1 coordinate 18,531,795, forward strand.
CAAGGTAAAGGACAACCTCTAGAGCAAAATCCACTTAATCTAAGACAAAATACTTTGGTTTTACCCCCCCAAAAAAAAAAACCACACGCACACACACAAAAAACAAAACAGCAGCAGGACAATTCCACTCCACCTGAAAGAAAACAAACACTGCATACCGATTAGTTATTTAACTAGGTCTCTTAAACTAGGGAATACATTATCTTGAAGGTAGTAACACAAGAAAAACATATAGCCATGGTGTGATGGTTAATTCAATTGATCTGCAATCGAGAGGTCAATCTGCAATTTTATTTTTATTGCCTTTGGTCAATGTTGTATACTGGCTGTATACTGTATACAGCCACCATATGACAAGCATTAGGAAAAAGGAATACTTCATTTATTTTAGCAGTCTGACATATGATATACAGTTGTCAGTTAGATGGGAATGAATTAGCAGTCAAGCATAAAAGACCAAACAATACTTCTCTGAAATATCATTCGGAGGCTTAGATCCTATCCTACAAGCTTCTGACTTGGTGATTCACCATAATGGACTCATTTGTTTATGGACATAACGACATGCAAATTTGTGTATAGATGTGAGCCTAGTATCACTGTTAGTGCCACATACATGCGCATGAGCTACTAAAAAAATAGAAAGGATTGTCATCAATTTATTGTCAGCAACTTCAAATGGAATGCTTAGTTTCCTAACAACAACAGTTGCTTATGAATTGTTTCATTTCATCATTTGAGCAGATGATCGATCGCACAAAAAAAAAAACCTAAGGATTTGTATGCTTTATTTCATTCACAAGAAAAAGAACATCACAGAATGCACATGGCAAAACAAAATGTACAGCAGTGTTCAGTGGAAACATATGGAGGTCTCCATGACAGCATGTTATCAACACCAGACCGATCTGTATCTTTCAAATTGAACTAGTTAGGAAAGGAAATCATAGAATTTATTTAAACTATGACAAAACTGCAGAATCAAGAGATAGGGACGAGTCTATCCTTGGCATGTTAATTCTCTAGACATCATTCAGAATAGGTGAAGAACACAGTTACACCTAGAATTTTGAGTTCATCTTGGGGAAAATACATATTAAAAAAAAAACAACAGCCCTATAAACTATATGACTCTTTGAAGTTTCATGCTCTAATGTAACAAAGTAAATTGTTTAATTATTATTCCATACAGCCCTAGAAACTAATCAAATACTAACCTGACTCTTTGAAGTTCTAATGAAACAAATTTTACATTTTTAATCTTCTTCCATACAGTCCTAGAAGCTAACCAAACACCAACCATGCCTACCAAAAGACCAATTCAAAACCCCTTCAAAAGAACATAACAAGGTATCAAATAGGCCAGCTGCACTACAATATGGCAATTACCTATTTCCCTCACATGATCTCCATCAATTAATTCCATAAAACACTAGAGTAGAGACTAACAAAACTCCAAGCTCACCACCTAGAAAAGATCAACCCAATAGGACATACCATAACAAGGAAAGCAAAAAACACCACATAAATCAAGAAAAATCATGTTCCAAGAACCGGCTCACCAACAGCGGCTAGAAGCAGCTCCAATCGCCTGAAAGATTCAAGAATCCATGAAAAAGCAAGAACACCAAGAACAGGACGGAACTAGCAAGCCTCATAACCATATCAAACACATACCTAGAGCACTTAAAATCAAATCAATGCCTGGCTCGCAAGCATTCACCAAGATTTTCACTAGAAAAATCCAAAGAAAAACTACTGGACGAGGTCGCGAAGCAAGATTGAGCCGGAGGGAAGGAACAGGTGCCAAACCCTTCGATCAAAGCAAACGCCGCCTTAAATAAATGGAAACAAAAGCGGAAGCATCGAGCTAGCGGAGAAAGAAAATCAGAAATATACCAAAAGGGGAACTCTTGATTTCTTTCTCCTCCCTTCGGCAAGTAAAATTCGAGTGGAGACGTATATTTAGAATTTTTCTTTTTAGCTCATTTTTTTCATCTTTATTTTTAATGAACCTTTTAGTACTCTTAAGGAGGGGATGACGGGGAGCTGTATCAATCGTGGCCGTTCCTGCGATGCGCGTATCGGATCGGACGGGAGGAGGGAGGGAAGAGATGGGCGGCGCAGATCTCGCGTGGTAGTTTGATCGGAAGGCTGGGATTTGGCAGTGGAACACGTGGCGGGTTGTGAGTGGACAGGAGCGGAGCTCGGTCCTCGGTGCTCCAAACGAGAGAGCGGGACGGTGGAGCAGGATTACTTGGAAGTAATCATTATTCTCCATTTCTAGCCTTTTCCTTTTAAAAAAAAACTTCTTCCTAAAAAAAATTTACAAAACTATTCTCCTTTTTCACCGTGAAAGGCACGACAGCGTGAGCTCAGGAGGTGTCGTGCCGTGATCTGACGATGTGGGAGGCTACGCCTACTGACTAGGGGTGGAATCGAGCCGAGCCGGGCTCGGCTCGGCTCGTCCGAGCTCGGTCAAATTCGAGCCGAGCCAGGCTCGGCTCGGTGGACGTAACGAGCTCAAAATCAGGCTCGGCTCGGGCTCGTTCGAGCCACGAGCCGGCTCGTTAGGCTCATGGGCCGGATGAAAATCAGCTGAGCTCAAGCCTTTGTCCGGTCCCCTCCCCACCGGCCCGGCCCACCAGAGACCAGACACCACACTTCCCTTCCCCACCCCCACGCGAACAGACGCCCTAGCCGCCAGTCACTCGACTCACTCCCCCACGCCCACGCACGCCTCACGGCTAGGGTTCAGCGGACCGCGTCGCCGCCACCACCACCATACCCATTGCTCGCCGGCTACCGCCCACGACCAGCTAACCTGGCGCAGCATTCATCCTTCACCCGGCTAGGGTTCAGATCATTTCACGCCGCCGCCACCTCGACCAGCCTCAAGAAGTCAAGATCGCTTCACTCGCCGCCATGCAGCATGCCAGCACGCGCATCACAGCTCTGCCATTGCTCTCGCTCTCCTCCACGCTCCACCGTGGCGGAAGACTCCCGGCGGAAGACCTCCTCCGGCCGATTCGATGGAGCGGAAGAAGAAGCGAAGCGGTCAGGGCGCTAGTGGTGCGCCAAGCCGAGTTCTAGAGAAAGCAACTAGTTGTGAAGGTTCATTTTCTTCTTTGAGAACAATGTATGGATTTTATGTTTTATGTTGGATGCTAATTTGTATGGAAATGAACTTGGAACAATGCATAGTGCTTGTGTAGAACAATGTATGGAAATTAAGTCGATTGTTTGAATTTGAACGAGCGAACGAGCTGCTTTCATGAGCGGCTCGGGCTCGGCTCGCACGAACGAGCTCATTAGTAGGCTCGGGCTCGGCTCACTGCCGCACCGAGCCGAGCCGAGCCGCACCGAGCCAAGCCGAGCCCGAGCCGAGCCTCGAGCCTCGAGCTTAATTTCCACCCCTACTACTGACATGCTCTGCCGATGCGGGAGTAGGCATGTTGTACGAAGGAGCAAGCGCACAGAGCGCAGGAGTAGCCCTGTCGCAGAGGAGGTGCACGGGGACCCTTCCGCAGTCAATAGAAGGCTAAATTTGTAATTTTTTTTGTGAGAGAGCTATTTTTATAAAAATAACTGAAGGGGGAAAGAGCAGTGATCACGTCGTTTAGTTGGATAGTGACTTGACTTCGTCAGCATGCATAATGCAAATATATGTAAAGCAAGATTAGGAATGCCATTTTGTTAATATATTTTTTTAATAAACTTTGCAACATAAGACTGGAGAGTACATACATGGAACGTGGCCTTTCCTTTTCTTTTTGTACGAATAGTTTATTGGAGCATATATTTGGAAGTTACTGGCTTTTTTTAGCGTAAAAACCACACATAACTTAGATGCACATATAACCACACTCGCGCGCGCGCACACATACGTATGCATCGGATACACACGCTTAAGTGATTGGAAGTCACCGGTTCTGGCCTTGATTGGAAAGCAGGATATATTTTCATGGTACAAGGGCTTGTTTGGAGGAGCTGTAGTAGGTTGAAAAGTTGTTTTTGGTTTGCTATACTATAAAGTAGTTGTAGCTAGCGGTTATTACTTTTTTGTTATGCTATTTAGCAAACTAGCTGCTGCACTTATAGTTTTTGGGGGCCAACCGAGTGGGCAGGTAACAACATGAAGAAGTACAGCGGTGTCCGAGTGGGAATGTGACGTAGAGACGGTGAGGCAGGGTGGTGGAGGTCGAGAAGGCAAAGCGACCGAGGTGGGAGGTGGTCAAGGGAAGCAACAGCTTAAAAGCTCTTCCCCAGTAGATGCAGCTTTTAGAGGGTGTTTCTGCTGTGGCTTAGTTTCTCAGCTGCTTTACAGCTATACTGTTTGGAGGAGTTTTTATCTAAAACTAAAATACAGTCCCTCCAAACAGACCCTAACTCATAAGCGAAATTTTCTCAAGACTCTTGTGAAAAGGCGTTCTAAACAAGCGCACAAAATTGTAGTCAGATTGATGTTGTAGTAGGGCCAAAGAATGCTCGTGATAGTATTTTGAGGGAAAAGACAAGTTCAGTGAAGCTGATTGATTTCTAGTATCTATTTTTCTTGTGTCCTTGAGACGGAAATACAACAAAAGCACATGGGATGAAATACAAATAGATCTACATATAAATGAATAACCTACGTATTGATTAGAAGCTAAACCTCCGTGCTTAGCCAGAACGTCACAGCTAGCAAACAGTTGCAATACTTTGCGTAATATTTACATCGTACTTGTGGCGATAATACAATACCTAAATGGCTAACTACCCATGTGCATGGTCAGTACGATGTCCAGGGCCAAGAATGAAGGCTGACCCGTCAATTATTTTAGCAAGATGACTTGTGCAAAGTTCTCGGCCGAATTGTTTCCATATCTTCTCATCAACTACTTTGTTGGTACTGTTTATTAATCCCACCGCAACGGCGGTGTATTTTATTCGCATGCGGCTGTCAGAAAGACGTGTTGGGTGAGATCAGATCGGAGATTTTAGGAGCTAGGCGCACCTCTAACACACGCAACGTTCTGATTAGGAGCTCTCTAACGAATTTAGTTAGGTCCTAGTAGCTAGCGTCAAATTAAATGGAGAGAGACCGGCACTCAAAAAATCATGAGATTTTGTTCTTGAGTTTTGCCATCTCTCTTGACATCCCTATCTGATCTAGGTTTGGCACTGAGGCTACTGAAGACTCTCACCATCACTGTAAAAATCACGGTACTCCCATTTTCTTCATCGTGTATCAGTGCTTCCTCTACCTCAATATCTACTCCGACCGGATCTCCTACACCGACAAAGAACTAATGGCTTCCTCATCTTCTCCGGGTCAGTTAATCTTACGTTTTATTTCCGCATTATTGATTTTAGTGATCATGATTTAGACTAGCTAATTGTTCATTTTAGTTAAGCCTAAGTTTAAGGGGGCTCCCTTCCCCCACCCCTCAATCCCTCTGTGGTTGCGCTCTCCTCTCCGGCGGGTGGAGCTCCGGTGGCCTGGCGGCCGGATCTTTGGTGCCCCTCTCCGGATCCGTGCTCTCGGCCCCTGGATTTAGCTGTTCTTGGTGGGAGCCTTGCCAGCCGGATGTTTGTCGCTGTTCCCGGGTGCGGCGCCCCACCTATGCATCGGCCTGAGGGTCGGCGTCTGGTCCTTCACAGTGGCGACAATGGGTGGCCAATGGCGGTGGCATTCTTGGCCTCTCGGTGCCTTATGGTGGTTTAGGTTGGATCTCCTCACTTGTTGTTGCCAACACTGGTGCTGGTGGCTGGCTTTGGCAACTTGTGGATGATGGGCGATTTAAGTGACTACTCTTCGCTTCAGCGTCTTCATCTCTTACTAGCGTTGTTCATACATTTCTTTTGACCTATGTCATCTTAGCATCGATTCATGGATTCGCTTTTCTTAGGCGACACAACTCATTTTTAGATGCACTCTATGGACTTGATGATCGTGTGCCTATTGGCTAGCTCGCGAATCTGTCATCGTGAGAGTCGAACATCTAAAATTGTTTGTCGGCCTTGAGAAGGTGGCCGTTGCTATTGGCTAAGATTAAGTGGTATGGTGGCACTAGCTTGGAATGAGGGTGGTTGCAACATCGATCTCCGGTGATTGACTTCGTGGAGAAATCCTAGGTCGACCTTAGTTGGTTGTGCCTGGCAATGGTCTTGTTGAAGGCATTGTTTTGTAGTCTGAGGATTTACTCTCCGAGGTGAAAACCTTGGTCTGGCCTTCACTGGTTGAATCATGGCAATGGCGGTGCATGTGCGTATCGAATCCTTCTTAGAAGCGTTGTCATTGGAGAGCTTTTATCGCGGTCCAAATGTTGCTATGATGGTGGATAGCCTTGAAGACAATATTGCGTGATGTAGTTTGCCGCGACGGTTCCTTTGTCTTTTCTTGTGTGTGTGTGTGTTTGGCTGTGTACACCCTAGCTGTATAGAGGCCGAGAGTCTTCTTAGTATAATTGTATCACCTTGATGTAATTTACTAAGATTAATAAAAGCTTCCTTTATCGAAAAAAGTTTACATTTAGTATTAGAGCAACCTAGTCTAATCTTGATCCTCCTTAAACCCGGTTTTAAGCCATGTTCTTGTTGGTTAAGGGTTGGTTTAGAGCTCCTTTGGCCTCGGTTAGCACTTAGGAGAAAGGGATCTGAAACCCTAATCCCATGTTTGTCCCCAAATCCCAAATCAATCAGAAAAAACCTAATGATCTAAGAAGGGGTTTCGGGCTTACCTTGGTTGGTCGTCGCCGTTCTGGTCGTTATTGCCATCCACTGCTCCGGTCATTGTGCTTCCGCTCGCCGTCGTGGGCCTTAGCTTCGCCCATGCATGCATCAGGGCTTGTGGATCTTCTTGCCGGAGCCGCTCGTGGCATTAGCTTGTTGCGCACGTGCGCATTGTCCGCCGCTTCGCCGGATCCCGGCACGGCCTTAGCTCCTCCGTGCGCGCGCGCCATCGCCACCGCTTGCCTGCACTCGCTCAGTCGTCGTTTGTGCAGTGTTTTTTGGGCGGAGAAGACAAAATGTTTTAGGGTTTCTTCGCCCGTGTGCGTTTTTGTTCTTGATTGGGTTCATCGCGTCCGTCTATTCGCGATCGACGGCCGACGCTTCGCGTCGTGCACCAGGCCGCCTTTTCGTGTCGTGGGCCATCACTTCACTTCAGCGTGGTTGGGCGCCAAATCGGCCAAAGTTTACGACGCGTTCGCTTTTAGTGCCAGCCAATTTTGTTTTGGGCCGAGTTTTATTGATTTGTTCTGTTTTGGTAATTGTAAGTGTTAGTTTTAGCCTATTTCAATTTATTTTATTCGTTCTTTTAATTTCCAGGAAAATAAGCATGGTTTAATTTCTTTTTCCTGAGCATATATGTTATGATTAATTTTTTGGAATAATTAATTAATATGGCAATTAATTTTTATCTGATGATTATTTATGAGTATTATCTCTAATTAAAATGGAAACAGGAAGTTTTGATTAAAGATTATTGTTATGTTAAAAATTAGGATTATGTCATGACCATGATTATATACTGACCAACTTGTTTATGAACATGTATCACCTGTAAGCTTTCATTTTTTGCCCAACGGTGATGCGAAATAGAACTGTTAATTTTTGTCATTAGCATATGATTAATGAGACCAACGTAGGGTTAATTTTTATGCAAGACATTTATGTTTAAATGTTTACTGATTATATTTTGTTTTGATTCAGCCATGAACAATACTAATGTTACCACTTGCTTGAACATCATTGAGCAGCTGACTTGGACAAACTTTCCCTCTTGGAAGGAGAGGATTTTGATTGTCCTTGGAGTCATGGACTTAGATTATGCCTTGCTGTCGAGGCTGGATTTCTAAATCCAAACCCTTTGTTTATAACCGTGCTAGTCCAAAAAAAACTAGCACACACAGTGGAAACAGTGATGATAACACAATCATATCACGAATCAAATAATATTAATTAAGTAAAAAGGTATCAGCCTTATGGCCAATTATTACAAATAAGCAACCTTATGGCTCGAGTTCAATAAGAAACAGCGGAAACGAAATAATAGCAGTAGAATAAGCCCATATATTTGCGCATAGGCAATCGACTGAGGTTCACGTCCTAGCGAAGTCAATAACGAGATACACAAATTAATTAGCCAGATCATACCCATATAAACTTGTGGTTGTACAGTAATACTCAGTCTACGGTAACACATGCTTCAGTCCTTAATTGACTAGGGCGAAACATTCACTTTCAAGACTCGTGCATCTAGCACCTGCCAAACATCCATCCGCCCCGGACTTCACAAATAGGTTTAAACAATGTTTGAAAAGATTCCTATAATGGCATAATATCGAAACGTTTAAGCTGGACTAAGCAATTCTATCGTCCCATGGTACACTATTGGTTATCACCAAAAAATAGCTAAATATCATCTAGGGTGACAAAGGTTCGTCATGATTAGGGGTGGAAAAATAGCTCGAGGCTCGCGGCTCAGCTCGGGCTCGGCTCGGCTCGGTGCGGCTCGGCTCGGCTCGGTGCATCAACGAGCCGAGCCCAAGCCTACCATCTGGCTCGGTGCTACAATGAGCCGAGCCCGAGCCGGCTCGCGAGCGGCTCGTTGGCTCGTTAGGCTCGGTAAAATTCAGATATCCAGAATCACTTTCACTAATCACTAATCATTAATCGATTATCCAAATTACATGAGGCTTAATTTTAATACAAAATTAGCCACGACCCTGAACATTCAATCGGCTTGGCATTCATACACCATATTGAACAAGGAACATACTTGAGAGTTGACGCAATGAGGCGGGCCCACATGCCAAAGGTTCACGAGCCGGCTCGGCTCGGCTCGAGGCTTGATCGAGCCCGAGCCGAGCCCGGTTTCAACTCGACAAAGACAATGAGCGAGCTCGGCTCGGCTCAAGAATCGACGAACTTCGGTCGGCCGAGCCGAGCTCGGCTCGGCTCGGCTCGATTCCACCCCTAGTCATGATTAATGTCAATGAGGGTATAACAAATCTGAAATTTAACTAAACCTTAAACCACATTTAAAGTGCATTACATAAAAGTATGCATGTATAATTTAAAACAATATAAGCTTTTCATAAAATTTGGAATCAACATATTCAAAGAAGACTTGCCTTCGTTGCTTCCTACTGGATCTATCTCCAACTGCTGGTTCGAATGAGTTTTGATTGTGTCGTCTACACGCGAAACGAGAACACATAAATAAAATAAATTTAAAAAAATCTAAAATTGAAAAGAATGGTACTGAAAGGTAGATCTTGAATTTAGATGAATTTAGGAATTTGAATCACTAGAATCGGAGCTCGAACGAAGGAGAACGAGCTCCTGAAAGATTTAAATCACAAAAAAGGAGAAACAGTATTGTACCTAAGTTACTATTGCATCATGCTACTGTTCATGTGCGACACAACAGAGAGCAAGGCTCTCTGTGATTAGCCATGGTGCACTAGAATGAATGGTCAGCCAAGTGGAGAGGGGTGGCAGGCCACCACGTGGGAGGATGGGTGGCACGGCCAACAACACCGCCGGCGTGGCGGAGCAAAGCGATGGGGCGGGTGGATGGTGATGGTGGCCAGAAAAAGAAAGACAAAAAGGAATCAAACCTTTGCAAAGAAATTTGAAGATTGCAAGCACAAGATTGGTTTGTGGAGGAGACCACTGATTGTGGAGGTAAGAGAGATTCTTCGGGAGGTATTTATAGTCGCGAGGAGCTCACAAAAGATGGGAATCAATGAATTTTTTGTGATTTGATTAGAGAGTGAAATCTAACCATTAAGAGTAAGATTTTTTAGGAAAATTGGCCATGAATAGATAGAGTAGATCATGGGGAGTTCGGATATGATTTTTCTAGAATTTTTGGTGCCCAAATCGCAGAGAAATTGAAGCTCCAAATCATGCCCTAATGGAGGAAAGAGAGAGTTCTGACTCTAGATCGATACTGGAGCTGACTGAAGATTGAAGATGATCTAGCAGGTGGAGTCTGGTCCCACCTATCATTTTTCAGAATTAAATGGAGCTGAGAAAAAAAACACGATGGTAAAAATAGTAAAAGGGTTCTAAAAATCTTGAAAAAATTCTCAAAAATACTTTGAAATATTTGAAACTAAATAAAATCATTTTTGGAATTTTTAATCTTTTAAATTTTATGTAGAAATTCATTTTGTAAAACTAAGAATTGCGAGTAGGGCTTTAATAAAATCCGTAAAATTCCAAATAAATTCCAAACTGAATAAAATAAATAAAACAAATTAAAATTAAATTTTTAGGATGTTACACTTGCCAAGAAGAGTAATGAAACTCTTTTTGCTGATTTTTCCGCTAATATCTGGTGGATTGATTCTGGTGCCATTGTGTACGTTTCTAATCCAGTACAGGGATTCCTTACCATGAGCACACTAAGAAAAGGGGAGCGAAATCTTAGAGTTGCTGATGCAAGAGAGGCTGAAATTAAAGCCGTTGGCACACTACAATTAGCATTGGATAGTGGCTTCACCCTTCATTTGAATAATGTTGTTTATATTCCCACCATAATGTTGTTTATATTCCCATCATGAAGAGAAACCTTATTTATGTTTCTCTTTTAGATGACGATGGATATATTTGTACCTTTTGGGGATAATAAATGTATTATAAATGTTAATTCAAATAATATTGGTCTCGCGACTCGACGAGACAAACTCTATATGCTTCCTCTATCTGAACTCCCTGTGTCAATGAACGTGTGCGATCTCACCAATAAGTAAAAGAGAAGTTTAAATGATGAGACTTCATCAAAATTATGGTACTGTCGTTTAAGTCACATTTCAAAGGAGGGAATGGAACGTCTCATTAAGGAAGAAATACTCCACTAATTAGACTTCTCTGATCCAGACCACTGTATTGACTGTATTAAGTGGAAACATGTAAAATAAATTAAGAAAGGAGTTGCACGAAGCATAGGGATCTAAGAATTAATCCACATTGATATTTGTGAACCATTTCCTGTAACTTCAGTTGATGGGTACGACTCCTTTATTACATTCACTAATGATTGCTCCTGCTATGGTTATATGTTTCCCATTCGTGATCGATCTGAATCACTTGATAAGTTTAAAATACTCAAGACTGAAGCAGAAAATTAGCACAATTTAAAGATTAAAGTAGTGAGATTAGATCGTGGAGGAGAGTATTATGGGAGATATGCTCCTTATGGACAAATTCCAGATCTATTTACTAAGTTTCTTTCAGAAAATAGTTTAATAGCCTAATATTCAACACCTAGTGAACCTCAGCAAAGTGGAGTAGCTAAAAGATGCAACTGTACCCTTATGGATATGGTGCGCAGCATGATAAGTTACTTCAGTTTACCAGTTGGATTATGGATTGAAGCATTAAAGACAGCCACACATATACTTAATCGGGTTTTCAGTAAATCAGTGCCTAAGACACCATAAGAATTATGGATTGAGAGAAAACTGGGCTTAAAATACTTACGTGTTTGGGGTTATCCTCTTGAAGCTAAAATCAAAAATTGGGCTTAAAATACTTACGTGTTTGGGGTTATCCTCCTAAAGCTAAAATCTTTAATCCACATATTGGGAAATTAGATTCTAAGACAGTAAGTTGCCATTTTATTGAATATCCTGAAAGATCTAAGGAATATCGATTCTATTGTCCAGATTGCATTACTAAGTTTGTAGAAACCCAACATGCTGTATTTTTAGAGAATGATGAAATTAGTCAGAGCTTAGAGGTTAGGAAAATAAAACTTGAGAAGATTCAAACTTATGTACCATTACTGATAATCCAAGAGACTATTCTTTTTGTACCTCATACAGTTACACCTCTAGCTGAAAATTCTGGAGTGGAGCCCCCACCTGAGGATTCTGGAATTACCAGTACAGCATGTGATGATGAGCCTTCACAGTCTCTTATGATAACTAATGAACCACTAAGAAGATCACAGCGGGACAGAAGGTCTGTCATCCTAAATGATTATGTCGTATACATAAATGAAGATATAAATGATATAGGGAAATTAGACGATCCCACCTCATTTAAGGAAGCTATGATGACTAAGGATTCACACAAGTGGCTTGAGGCCATGCAGGATGAAATTAAGTCTATAAGCATTAATGACGTCTGGGATTTAGTAGAAATTCTTGATGGGTCTACAAAACTAAGCATGACTCTAAGGCAAATGTTGAAAGATTCAAGGTAAGGCTTGTAGCAAAAAGGTTTACACAAAGACAAGGAATTGATTATGTTGATACTTTCTCTCCTGTCTCAAAGAAAGATTCTTTAAGAATTGTCATAGCGTTTGTTGCTCATTATGATTTGGAACTACATTAGATGGATGTTAAAACTGCATTCCTTAATGGAGACTTGCATGAGAATGTTTACATGGCTCAACCGGAATATTTTATCATGGAAAGCAAGAAACATATGGGATGTCAACTTAACCGGGATTTAGCATTTGTAACCGGGATACTTGGCAAATATCAATCTAATCCAAGGTTGGACTACTGGAAGCCGTTAAGAAAGCTTTGAGTTATTTGCAAGACACTAAGCATTACATGCTCACATATAAGAAGTCTGATACCCTTGAGGTTGTGGGTTATTCACACGCTGACTTTGCAAGTTGTGTTGATACTAAGAAATCCACATCAGGTTATATCTTCACACTTGCGGGAAGAGCTTTCGTGGAAAACCTCCAAACAATCCCTAATTGCATCATCAATAATGTAGGATGAGTTTGGCAGGCTGTATGGCTTAAGAATTTTATCCTGAGATTAAAAATGATAGACACATATCTAAACCACTACCTATATACTGCGATAATTTGATCGTAGTTTTTTATTTGAGTAACAACAAGTCAAGTGGTGATGCCAAACACATTGACATTAAGTATCATGTTGTAAAAGATAGAATCCAGGATCAGATAATTGATGTCAAGTATATAAGTATTAAGTCTATGCTTACGAATCCGCTTACTAAAAGCTTACCACTCAGACTCTTTTGAGAGTATGTTGCCGGCATAAGTTTATTGGAAAGCTTCTGATTCTGGAAATGAGGACCATAAGTATAAAACCAACTCCCGTGAAGAATAAGTAATTATCCTATCAAAATAGAATGATGCACTATAGATATTGGGGTTGCAGCGGTGCTTAAATTAACCGTTGTAATACTTTATCTTGGTGCACTGTTTTGTTGAGTGTGGACTTATGATATTTGCCTTTTGATCAAGTGGGAGAATGTTGGTTGTAATCTTGTGTCGTGCCCCGAATTTGCAAATCCGGACACTCTGTGTATTCTGCACTAGTCCAAGATCACGCTAGTGCACACAGGCTAAACAGGGTTTAATGTACCACAAACATACACAGCGGAATAATAATAAAGTACATCAAACATGTATATAAACGAGTTGTACAACCTTATGGTCATCCTTACAATAGTTTCACCACGCAGGGCTTACATTATTCAGAGTAAATAAAATTCAACAGCGAAAAAGTAAACGTCATGGTGATCCATCTTCGCCACAGGCGCCTTGACAGAGGCTTGCTCCCTAGTTCTCTGGCCCTCCACTATACTCTTTTTCCCACGCTGGTGTAGACTCCTCCTCTGGTAAAATTTTGCCCGCAAGGGTGAGTACACACCGTACTCAACAAGTCATGCACAGAATGCAGATCTATTACTACATGCATGGCTTGTTACAAAGGAATGGCTCTACGGGTTATTTTGCTTTTGCATCAATATTTTAAACTACTATTTACTTAGATTGAAAGCATCAAAACCATATAACCATTATATTTCTCAATTTGTTTTCACATTGTTTTGGACACACAGTTCCTAAGCGACATTCATCATTTACTTTGGCACACAGCCTTCCACCCCATTTTATTTTCAAACACTACCCTTGATCAGTAATCCCGAGCATTGTCGAAGATAGATTCGGCTATTCGAACAGTTTTGACACTCTGCAGAGGTTGTACACTTTACCCACAAGATACAGTCGCACACTACAAAGACGATTAACCATAACAAAGTTTTTCAGAGACTTCTATCTTAGCCTAAGAACCTCTCCGTGTTGCCTTCACTATCACTTCCCTTACTCAGAGCCGAAGTATAGGACCAACGAACACCGCTGGATAGGGTACCAAGCAAGCACGAGCACGCCTCCCCATCTGATTACCCTGTAATCGCCACCCCGAGGTATCAAAGGTAAGACATCAGAATCCTACTAAACTAGGTCTTCCCATTCAAACATGTGGTTGTACGAGAGACTCAGGTCAAAGGCTTGCAAGGTGAAGTCCTTAACTGACCAAGGCAAGACTTCCTTCTCTTAGATTGGCACACAGCCCTCACATCACTCAAACTCACAAATGCCACGAAGGCTCACCTGACACAAAGCATCGGTCCACTTGCCCCAGTCTAAATCAATTCCACCCCAGGTTATTTAACGGTGCAACACATGCCCGTAATCATCTTTCATGCAGAACCACACAGGTCTCTACATTCCAGTTTCGATTCCAACATCGTTCCACCTTTTATCAAAATGCATTCACTATTCTTTAGTCAATGTTACTTTTGTAATCCAAACAGAATTGTTCGCGTTATAAGCATGGCTAAGCAACTATTCACGGTCTAGCCTCCCGTGTTGGCACACTATTAACAACCAACTAATATTACCAATCCTAGGTTATCAAAGGAATCATGGCATACAAATATTATTAACAAGGAGGTAATAACAATTAGGTTAATTAGCTAATTCACCCAAAATATTTAAGTCCATTTTTAGTTGAATTAGCATGTATAGTTTAAAACAAAATATATTTCGAAATTTAGGAGCAAGATGGTCAAAGCATAACTTGCCTTCAAAGAGTTGCTGATCCTGATCCGGAGTTAAGTCTTGTACTGGAAATTCTCCCTCGTAACTCCCTGGCAAATCAGCGTCTAATTAAAATCAACATACACACAATAAATATATTTTACAGAGAGCAAATTCATCTTTAAAAATTCAATAAAATTAACCAATAAATAGATCTTAATTTTATAAATTTTTAGAAATTGGAATCACTTGAATCGGAGTTAAAACGCAAAAGTTATAACTATTTGAAGTTTGAAAATCAATCAAAAAGAATAAACCGAATTTTTTTATTTATTTTTATACTGAAAATTCGGCATTTATGATGTCAGCACCGAAAACATTTTCGGTCGAATATATTTTTTTAAAGAAAATCGGAATTATGACGTCAGCATGACGTCCATCACGACGTCGACTTCTACGGTGCGGCAGATCGACAAGTGGGCCCCACTGATGACGTCACGGCTGACGTCAGCATGACACGTGTCATGATCTGGTCGTGACACGTGGCGACGAACTATCAACCGAGAGGTTGATTTAATCTCAACCGTCCGATTAAAAATGAACGGCTAGATCAAATCCCGACGCTTCGGCTCGGTTACTCCGGAGTCGACACGTGGCACAATCTCAACCCTCGGATCACGATCTAACGGCGAAGATCAACCCGAATGACGACTCAACAGACCCGGTCAAACGCCAAGATTTGTGCGCTTGCCACGTGTCTCAATCTGAGCCGTGCGATGAAATCAACGGCCAAGATTGCACCGACACTTCAGATCGCTACTGTGGTGCTGACACGTGGCTTAACCGTGACCTTTGGATCAAAATCGAACAGCTAAAAGTGAATCGGCGATGTTGACAGCAACGGCAGCACCGACGCCTTGATTCCCGCGCGACACGCATCAACACGGGATTTGCTCGGTGCGCGGCGGAATCTCTACCGTACATTCAAATATCAACGGTCCAGATTGAATCTAATTCACGCACCTCAAACTGCGACGTGGCTGCCTCGGTGCGCGACGCGTGGACGCATCCGCACCGCAAATCCAAGATTCAACGGTCTACACTGGTTCAATCCTATGATATTGATGTAAATCCAACGGCTACGGCTGATCTAAGCTACGTGGTGAAATAGAAACCACACGATCCGGATCCAATGGCTAGCAGTTGAAGATGGGGTTCACTATTACCGTGACTACGTGGCTAAATCCAGACCATCCAAAACGAATCCGACGGCTATTATCTAACGCAGTTTTGAGCACACGTGGGCGATCCCAGCTACGGGCACGTGGCGCTATCCTAGCCATTCATCTCTAGATCTACGGCTACGGTTTAAAGATGAGGCTTACTGTTTGAAGGAAGACGTGGGTGAATCGAAGGCGTTCGATGAAGATCGGACGGCTGTCGAAGCTCCGAGTCTCGGCGAAGGCACGGCGAGAAGAGGCGGACGGAGAGGAAGAAGATGACGGCGGTGTGGACGCTCGGTCTTTGCCCGGCGACACGGCTTGTCCCACGTGCGGCTTGTCATGGGTTTACTCCGGTGGTCACAGCGACGGCGGAGAGTGACTGACGGCGACGCAAACAACGGCGGAGAGTCTCGGAACTACGGCGAGGTCGTGCGGCTAAACGGCGGCGAGAGAAACGGTGTGGGTTAGGGCTACGGGTGCGCACGGCGAAGAGCTTTCCCGCGAGGTCATCGACCGGCTTTATAGCCTCGGGAGGCGAGCTCAAACGGCGCATTAACGCGGCGGTTTCTCGCCGGGGACGACGGCGGCGGCGGTAACGCACGGGGCGACGTGGATCTATCCCAGCCATCCACGCGGCGACAATCCGGTGGCGCGGGGCGGCGAATCGACACGGATAGATCTCAACCGTAGGATGAAAATCCAACGGTGGATGAGAAGCGCTTTAGGGTTTCTACGAAGTGTTGCAGGCAAATACAAGACAAAGAATGGGCCTGCCCTTTACTGTTCATCCGAATTTCAATTGTTTTTTTCAATAAAAATAATCCCAGAAATTCATTTAAATTATTTGAGGCATTAAAAATATTAGAAAAATTCTAGAAAAATTTCAGAAAATGTTTTAAGACATTTTGAACTCAAATAAAATATTTCCATTTATATTTTATTAAAACTTTTCATTAATAAATTAATTTCCAAAGAAAAGTCTATTTCCAAAAATCCAATTAATTCCAAATAAATTCTGAAAATTCTCAAAAATTCAAATAAATCATTAAATTAAACAACATCCAAATTTAGGGATGTTACATCTTGGCTAACTGTCAAATCCTAAATTTTAGGGGCTAGGCCCACCTCTAACGCACGCACATGTTCTGATCGAGAGCTCTCCAACAAATTTGGTTAGGTCTTGATAGCTAGCGCCAGATTAAATGGGGAAAGGCCGACACTAAAAAATACATGAGATTTTATTCTTGAGTTTTACCATCTCTCCTGACATCCCCATCCGATCTAGGTTTGACGCTGAGGCTACTGAAGACTCTCATTATCACTGTGAAGATCACGGTACTCCCATTTTCTTTATCGTGCATCAGTGCTTCTTCTACCTCGGTATCTGCACCGACAGGATCTCCTACACCAACAAAGAACTAATGGCTTCCACATCTTCTCCGATCAGTTAATCTTACGTTTTATTTCCACATTATTGATTTTAGTGATCATGAATTAGACTAGCTAATAGTTCATTTTAGTTAAGCCTAGGTTTACAAGACGTGTAAGGTTTTTGGTCATACGCGTCTGAAGACGCGTGATTTTTGCCCTCCTGTCACGAGGGTTATTCCCCAGTTAATAACTTCCGACCATGACCCGATGAGTATGACCCCAGCGCATATGGTCCTCATTTTGCATTAGCATTCGGGCGTCAGCTAATCCAGTTCCAACATGAAGCACTGAGCTCAAATTACAATGGCATGCCAACGTAGATAGCATTTTGGTAGTAACAATGGATGGAGGTCATCCAATACGTCGTCAGTGTCTGCAAACGCTTGCGAACAACATAGGAAGGAAACAATCATGGGAACATATTCTGTGCAATCACATGTTTCGTGCAATCACGGTGCAACCCAACTAGAAAAAGTTTCAAAAAATTCTGAAAAAAATCATGGATGTACATCTCAGCTTACCCCATCTACATATAAAATTTCATTATCAAATTCGTCTTGTGCTAGAAATTACAAAAAAAACAAACTTGATCATAAACAGGAACTGTTCCTGTTCATGATTAAGTTCGTCTTTTTTATTACTCTTAGTACAGAATGAATTTGATCATGAAATTTTATATGTAGATGGGGTAAGCTGAGATGTACATCCATGATTTTTTTCAGAATTTTTTGAAACTTTTTCTAGTTGGGTTGCACCATGATTTCACCGTGACAGTTGATTGCACAGGATATTTTCTCAACAATCATCCATCACCGAATGTGCGATATCAGCGATATCAAGTATCCTGTTAACAAGCTTTGGGATACCAAGTGTTGACAAAGTTTGAGACGATGGAGTTCTCGAGAAAGTTTATGGCGGAGCTGGCAGATGAAACGGGTGTACTGACAACATGATCTGGACAAAGAAACCGTAAAACGACAGGTCCAAATTTATCTCCATCTCGGGCCTCCCAACCTGATAACCTCCTCTGCGCATGAATCGCGGTGAAGCCTTTCGGCATCGCCATCGCCATCGTCCTTCTTCAAAGTAATATCACCGTACAAGTCCATCAGCTTGGCTATGTTGCTTGAGACAGCGGTGGTCTTCTCTTTGCTTGCATCCCCAAATGGACTGGATCGCTGCTCGTTCCTGCTCCGGCTCCTGCTCCTACTGCGACTACGGCTCCTGCTCCTATGGCGAGAGCTGGAGCGTCTATACCTGCTACTGTCATGCTCCCTTCGGTCGTCTCGTCTTTCGTCTGAATGCCTGGATCTGTAGTGGTCACGGTCCCTGCTATCACGGTCACAACGACGATAATCCCTGCTGTCCCTATCATGGTCCCAGTCACGGCTTGAACGGTCAAGTTCTCGGTCACGACTCGAACGGTCAAGGTAAGCCGCTTGGTTTCCACTACAATGAGATGGTGAGGATGGTCTTCGATGATCATCATGGGTGACTGTCCGCCGAACTGGGGATGAATCCCTTGTGGAAGAACGATGTGGAGTACGCTGTCCAAAGGAAACTGATAGAGAAGCTTTCACAGAAGGAGGCCGACGGCCAGTATCTTCTGATCCATGACGACTCGAGTCTCCGGTCACCCCAGAAAGCTTAGTGGGTAACTTCATCTTCTCAAGATTGGCTGTCACCTGACGAATTACTGGAATAGGTACTCTTGGAAGAAGACTATCAAAGTAGTACTGCACCATGAAGAAACAAAGCAGCATGCTGATCAATATAAGGCTTCCTGTTACAAAGCAGCATAGAGTGGAGATCGCTTATCAAATTAAGTGACACACAAGTCAGAAGATTCCATTCAATTGTGATGATATGGAAATTAAAACAGCAATAAACTAACCTTAAAGCTTAAACTAAGGGTTTATTTATTGTATAGTACTAGTCAGAAAAAAGGAAGGAGAGTATAAACTATAAACAAGATATGTTGTGGAACCATGACTTGCTTGACCAAGAAAATTGTCCAGTTAGTTGGCATAGTTTCTGAACATATATGAAATAAAAGTAGGATTAAAAAACGTTCACATGCATTAGAACCCAAAACACACACACACACACATCTGAAGTCACCATAACATAGGTAAGAACCTCATATATAGTATTAAGTTTATATGAGAAGGGGCGCTAGCTTCAGTAGACAAGTCATAAAGGAAGGCAAGAACTTTCTTTAGTTATTGGGGCAATTCCTTATATGCCACTGAAAATTTGCCTCATCCCTTATATGCCACTCATTATCTCACTAACATGTGGGCCCTCACTCCACATGTCCGTGACACATTAAGAGATTTCCCCAAATTCTAGTAGCATATAAGGAATCAATCCTTAGTTATAAGGACAGAATTATCATGGCATATGGTTATTCATTTACATGAAACATTAACACAACAATTGATCAGAGAAACAGTGTGCTTATTTCTATTTTGAAAGCAAAAAGAAGTTAAGAAACAGACCTGTCCAAGTATAAGATCACGCACATACACACCCATGGTTGTCATGTGACCACTAGATCCAGGGGAGAATTCCTGCATCAGAAGAAAACATTGACTGAATCAGCTCTTATGTATTGCCACATAGCTCATCTGTGGATCCCGATTCTCCCGGCATCCAGAATCAGCTTTTCCATAATCTGTCCCAAAAGGGGCCTAAGCATATCATTCCTGATCAAGCTACTAGCAAGTCATGTAGCTCCTCAAGTGGCTTTTTCTCTCTCTTATATCATGTTGATAAACCATATTTTTATATAATGGCAAAAGGCAGAGGTTATTATTGCCTTAAAAGTTTTGAGTGCATATAGGAGTAAGAAATAAATAAACAGACAGATTAAAAACAACAATACCTCAACATCCTTCAAGTAGGGCTCATACCACGTCCATAGGATCTTCGGATCTGCAACATATCGAAGATACAAGAATCCTATCTGCAAAACAACACCAATCGGTCATTTACCATGAAACAACTGATTCTTTAACAGGATAAATAAAGACAAACAAAAAAATGCTCACAACTCCAATGCACAGACTGGTACACTATGAACTGCTTGCAAACTTTGTCATCCACGTGTCCTAGGACCAAAATCGAGACACAAGGCCATCCAAGGAAGTAAGTCATAGGACTGTGAGTGCATATAACCAATGTAAACAAAAACATTATGTATTAGTGAATCAAAAGGAATGATAAAGTTGATAGCTCTGGAAAGCACCATACTGCAAAACTTGCTAACGCTGTGGTTGTAGTATAACTTGATAAACAACCTACTGCATGCATTAATATCACATCTAATGAATAGAGACATCACCATCAAGTGTGACATTTGTCAAAAGCATCTTGGGGAAAAGAAACTTACAGCTCTAATATATGGAGAGTCGTGATGCTTCAACAAACCATGCATCTGTTTGACAGTAAGCTTCATTGTGAAGAACTTATAGAGGAGACAGAAGGCATTGGAGGGGCCCCTGCAATTGCCAGTCATCCAAGGCTCCACATGATCGACTTGACTTGATTGTAAATCTCATCAATGACCTCATGATAGGTCTTCAGCCTGTAGAGCTCCTTGAAGTAATCAGAAGACAGAATGTTCATACAGAGAACCTTCTCCATCAGCAGATCAATGGGCATCCCTGAAGTCTGTATCTCCATCTTTCAGCAAACTTAAGTCTGAAACCAAAACAAAGGGAAAAGGTATTCCCTTATTAGCTGAAAGCTTTACTTAGACACATGTGAAAAAGTACAACATAGGAAACCTATTTCCCAAACTAATCAGAATATTGACCGAGTTCAGCTAGAACTACTTAGCGAGCATCTACAAATATCTTCATTCTGAAGACATCAAATAATCAAATGTAAACTGGTCTGAACCTCAAACGGCTAAAATCCCCACTTTTGCATGTAATTATCCATGAAATGCCAAACTAAACTTGCAATTCCAAAATTCACACTATGTTAACATCAGTACATCCAACCACTAATCACATCAAGTGCACAGCAATAACCATGTTACAGCTAAAAATATAGGACTTTCTTCACTAAATCCTGGTATTTGATTTCTACCCTGTACTACACTCAATTCACAGAATAAATAATGTCGATTACGAGGCATATCTGAACAACCAGCTTCAAACCCCTGTTATCAATATATATCTAGTCTATAGATTTCCCCAAACACTTAATCCTTCCAATATCTCGCTTCCTTATATTTTTATCGGGTCATGTAGAACAAAACTGGAGCAACTTTACATACAGATTCAATCACCAACCACCCAAATTTCGTCAGAAACTCTATCGTCACCTCACATGATTTCATCCCCGCGAATTGCAAACAAGAGCGCGAAGAACTAGCAATCGGCGAGATAAATGTACGTACCCAGAGACAAGAGAGAGATACGCGCGCGATGCTTGCGAACCCTAGGATCCTCCACGGCCTCCAAGCGCGCAGGCAGCTCGCCGAGACCCCGAAGCAGACGAGATGACGCCGCTCGCTCGAGGCTTCGCTCGCGGTGGTGGTGGCGAGGAGGAGGTGGTCGCCGGAGAGAAGGAAGAAGAGAGGATAGGCGGCTGTGTATTTGGAGGTGGGAGTCACGTACGCCTCGGGATTTATTGGGCTTTTCCAAGGGCCGGCCGAGGCCGTTGGGAGAATGGAGCAGACGCAACCGTGGCCCGTGGGCTTTTCCAAAGGTCGGCCGAGGCCATTGGGAGTATGGAGCAGACGCAACCGTGGGCCTTTCTGGGCTCTCTGTTGACCATGGCATAGTGGAAAATAGAAATTTTACAGAAATAGTTGTCGTTTTACGCATTAATACGATCTTTAAAATATAGTTTTAATTATTAATTTTTATTATAATATATTTATAAAATATAATAAATTAAAATGTTATAAAGGTACTTTTCAAAACAAATATACACATATAATATCCATATATCTAATTTAATTTGATAATCAGTTTTAAAAGTTTATCTACGCATACATCCAAAACGTTGGCTACTTGTGACGGAATGAAGTAACAACGGATCTTGTACCAGGGTTCTTTCTCCTCTTGGTTTAAATTTACCGGTGCTAGTAGTTCGAGGCAATGAACACACGCTAAGTTTAACCCTATGGTCTTCAGAATCATTCACATATCTATATGCGCAAGAATTGGAGAGCATGCAGCCCATCTAGGTGTCAAGCCATGTCAATTCGCGAAAAAACCCCTCCGTTTTTTCAAATTACGAATAGGTCCCTGTAGATTACGAATAGGTCCTTTGAGATTTCTTGTGAGGGGAAGATTTTTTCCCCTTCATCGCGTTTGGATCCCTGACGCGCTGTTTTACGGAAAAAATCCTCCCATTGAATCCAAATCGCGAACAAGCCCTTTTCTATTTTTTCAGGATAGCGAACAAGTCCAAAAACATAACAAACAGGCCCTTACTCCTTACGTCTAGGTCCTTTCTCCGTTTTTCCCAGAAAAAATGTTTTTATCATCAGAGATATGTGTGCAGCTCTATCTCTAGACTTTTTTCCCTGCTCGATTTTCCATCTCGATCTTTGATATTTTTTTAAGCATGTATTATTACTCGGTGAACGCGTTGAGTATTATGCTCGACAAAAGAAAGTTATCATCTCTAATAATTTTTCGCCATTTTTCCTGATATTTTTTTAAACATGTATTATTACTCGTGAACGCATAGAGTATTAGGCTCGACAAATATCTCTAGACTTTTTCCCTAGCTCGATTTTCCAT
The DNA here is from genome assembly GCA_036346375.1 of Guadua angustifolia. NCBI lineage: Eukaryota > Viridiplantae > Streptophyta > Magnoliopsida > Poales > Poaceae > Guadua > Guadua angustifolia. The sequence goes on from CM070509.1 coordinate 18,555,029, forward strand.
CTCGATCTCTGATATTTTTTAAGCATTTATTATTACTCGGTGAACGCGTTGAGTATTATACTCGACAACAGAAGGTTGTCATCTCTAATAATCTTTCGCCCTTTTTTCTAATATTTTTTTAAACATGTATTATTACTCGGTGAACGCGTAGAGTATTAGGCTCGACAACAGAAGGTCGTCATCTCTAATAATTTTTCGCCCTTTTTCCTCTAGACTAGGCCTCAAATTAGGTTATTTTCTTGAAAAAACTACGTCACCTAGGTTGTTTTGAGAAAAAACTACGTAGTTCTGGGTATTTGCGAACAGGTCCTCCACGGGTAATTTTGCGAAACAAAAAAATACATCCAGATCCTTCTATTGGTAATTTTACATAAAAGATCCTGCAGTTTCGTATATTCACAAACAGATCCTCCAACATCCTTTTTCCCAAAAAGAACCACGCGGAGCGGCGTAGCGCGAGATCCCATCTAGTTAAGAACTAAGTTAGACAAGGGAGAGATGGCGAAAAGATTCCAGCTCTGTTGGAAACCTTTCCTCTCTCTGCAAAAAAAAGTATAGGAGTATGTGTATATATAATACACACACGCATGGTAGCGCTAATCTGCGCTAGCCTATTCTACGCACCGGTCGTACCACCCGGAGCAGCTCCTGTTGTAACCCACGTATCAGGAAACAAAGCAGTATGGTACGGCTAGGGGTGAAAACGGAACAGAAACGGTCGGTAAATAGCTATTCCGTTTCCATTTCCATACTTTTTACCGGTAACGGAAACGAAATCGGAAACCTCGGAAACGGATAATGACAGAAACGGAAGAGGAACGAAATGGAGTGGATACGGAAACGGAAATAGAAAATTTCATAAGAATATAGTACATGATCTATTCAAAGTTCCAAACATACCAACATTAAATAGTATTGTAGTTACAAAGAACAACATCGTAATAACATTAGTCAACATTGAGCGAGCATGGTATGTACAAGGGAATGTAAACATTATTTACCTTATAACCAGCCAGCACATCATAGTATAATAGCAAATATAGATAGTTTTACTGACACTTCCGTTGTTTCCTTTTACAGCCGTGGAAAGGGACTTGGTCGAGAAGCAATACTAAGGCCCTGTTTGGGAGAGCTCAGATCTCACTCATTTCGAAAGTGAAACTTATAGGCTAAAATAAAGTGAATTAAGTTTATATTTTTAGTCTAAAATGTAAACAAGATGATCTACCTAAACACTCTTAATGTTACCACAGCTCCAGCTTCATAAATTTCTGGAGCTAGAAATACCCTGCTCCACCAACTCTATAAATTTTGGTGGAGCTGGAGCTGTCCCAAACACCTCCTAATGATGATGGCATTTGCAGTAGAGAAATATGGAATTCACACTTTCAGAGAAAAATTAGTGAATCAAATACAGCATCCTTCAAACTCTTCAGAAAATTGAACAATATCAATATGCCATATCCTTCAAGCATTTGCAGTAGAGAAATATGGAATTCACACTTTCAGAGAAAAATTAGTGAATCAAATACAGCATCCTTCAAGCTCTTCAGAAAATTGAACAATACCAATATGCCATAGACTCAGTACAGAAGCATCCTTCAAGCTTTTCAGTAAAATAATCCAAGTACCTTATCCTTATGCCTTGCTAGTAATATGTTACTCATTTTGTCGCCCAAACTCAGTACAGAAACGAGAGGAAAAGAGATACAAGAAGCTTACCACTTCCTTTGTCGCTCAATCTGGAGGATCTCCCGTCACAAATTGTGTTTTAGTTTTTTTCGCTCCTAGACTAAATACAAGAAAATGATAAAAAAATAGTTTCAGCTTTGACTGCAGCCAACTACAACAGCATTTGATAGCTAGTCTCAAGCTAGGAAGACAAGATCAAGTAGCCATCGTCTTCTACAAACCAAGTATCACATAAAGAAACCACAGAAAGGCACTTAGGGGTTAAGCTTTAGATGGATGACATTGCATAACATTAGGAAGAACTCAGCTATTGGCCAAACGAATCTGCATATCCAAATGTCGAGCTCGGAAATTCAGAGGAATTTTCTTAAAAGAAATGCAGCTCCACGTAAACAAATTCCATGTGCAGAACACTAGACGAATGGCAAGCGATTTAACATCAATAACGAAAAACAAACAACATAAAAATTGCACAATGAATTTACACTAACAGGATGAGTAAGCCAACATTGCTCCGTCCTCCGTTTTTTAACGGACTCTCAGTCTATGCTTAGGGTTTAACTGTTGGTAAACTAATCCAAACAAAGCAATTTTGCATTGAACAAAAATTTTCAAGTGGAATCTGTGTGAACAATTTACTGTAGAGCACGAAATAATCACCATATTCTCAGGGAAATGGTTTAGAACACACGCACCTAATGTCCATGCATCAAGTTGGAGTCACATGAACTCAGGAGCGGGCGAGACTCAGGAGACCAGGGCGGCGGCGCAGCGGGCGCGACTCAGGACTTCAGGAGGCTAAGCTGCCGGGGCAGTATAGTGATTGGTGATTGGTGAATGAGTCTGAGGCTTTGAGCTAGGGTTTGGACGACGGCTTGAGGCTTGAACGTTTGGGCCTTTCGGACGATTGGGCTTTAGCAGCACACCGCTCACTCGCTCAGCCATTCGGAAATTCCGAATAGAATTATACGGAATTTCCGTTCCGTTTCCGTTTCCGTCGGAACTGACTCTCCCATTTTCGTTTCTGTTTCCATTCCGATACTTTCCGTTTTCGTTTTCGAAAAATAGCTTCCGTTTCCGTTTTCCTTCGAAACGGTCGGGAAGTTTCCGTTCCGTTTTCACCCCTAGGTACTAGAGGTGAAAACGGGACGGATAATTCCCGCCCGATCCGGAGCCGGATTCGGGAAGTAAAACGGATATCGGGTCGGATTCGGATCCGGATCCGGATATTTGAAAACAGATATCGGGTCGGATTCGGAGCGTCTACTATCCGGAAAATATGAGTCATAAAACGGATATCGGGTATTCGGTAATTCGGATATCCGGATTGTCTCATGTGGGTCTGGCCGCCGTGTCCCCTCCCCAGTCACCCTGTCAGGCCGTCACCTTGCCCTGCTCACCGTGAGCCCAAATGCTGGCTCCCATCTCTCTCCTGTCTCTCGGACTCCTTCCAAAGACCGTGGCCGTGCTCCCCTCCGCCCGTCGGCGGTCCCCGGCCAGGCCTCCCTCCCTCGGCGTCATCTTCTCCCGTTGGCGCTCGTCTCGGCTCGGGTGCTGCCTCTGCTGACGGGCTCAAGGCGGCTCCACGCCACCTTCCTCGCCATGAGCACGCCTGCTCCTCGCCTCCCTCGAGCTCCGGAAAGCAAGCCGAACCACTTCATAAATGTTGTTTCCGTTTCGCTTTCTCTGTCGATTCGTCCCAAGATGGATGCTTGACTTGGGTTTTGGATTCGATTAGGAGAGGGACATTCACGACGGATCCGGATTGGGAGCGGTGTGCAAGATCTGAGATCCGGTGCTCGCTAAGGTGCTTCCCGACGGCATCGAGGTATTACCTATCGATTTGCTCGTCTTTGCCATTTACCATTGGGAAATATTTTGGTGATTCTGGTCACAGGTCACATGCTTTCAACTATGTAATGCAAGCTAGGAAATAACCAAAATGTAGTACTTCCTCCGTTCTTTTTTACTTGACTTCCTAGAACTGGCAATAGATTTAAAACTATCTAGATTAGCTATATGAAAATAATATCATTAGATTTGTTGTTGAAAATGCTCTCATAGTATTATATTTTTATTAGTATATCTTAGTTATATATGTTCATAATTTTGAGATCATTTTCCAGATTGCTTATACGCCATCCAGTGTTGTTATCTGATTTGTATTGTTTTCTGGAGAGCTACTCCCTCGGCATTTTGTTATTCTAGGCTTGATCGTTTGGAATATCATTAAACTACTCTTATTACTAGAAATGCTTCCCAGATTATCTCCCTGTCTAAGTGTGGAGCTCATACAAAAGAAAATATCCACAGCGTTTGATCAGTAAGGAGGTTGTTTGTAACATTCCTAATTTCGGGTTTCTGTTAAAAGCTAATTTAAAATTAATTAATTTCAAATTTTGGTATTTCATCGGTGTTCTAATTAACCTGACATCCATATCCTTCCGAAATTGGAGTTCAATCTTTCATCGTCCGCAAAATCAAAATTCCTAATTCTGGTCCTTATTCGAAATTTCACCCGAGTTCCAAAATACTCCAAAAATCTCAAAATCCATTGCATTAGGTTCCAAATGTTCTAAAATGATTTTGGGAATTATTCCAAGATTTTTTAGAATCTCTCTTGTATTTTATCTCTCGCGGTCTTTCATCAAAATCAGTATATTCGTTCCAGAATAATCTAAATTCAAAAATTCATCAAAATTCAGTGAAACTAATTTTATTGGATTCCAAATAATCTCTAGTATTTTTAGGAATTTTTCCAGGATTTTTAGATCATTTTTACTATTTTATTCCTCGCGCTTTTGTCTCTTCATTTCTTCCAACCAACGAGAAAGCGACACGTGGCATGTCACTGTTCATCGTCTTCTTCCTTCAGACGATGCCATGAGCAGAAATTCTAAGTTTTTGACTCTATCTTCAAATGCTCATAACTCTCTCCACGATTGTCCGAATCCAGTGAAATTTGAAGCGTTGCGACGGCGTCATAATGGAGATTGATTACTCTGCCGTTGCTCATTCTGAAATCAAGTGAAACGGCCGCTGCAATCAATTCTTTGCCGTTTCTTGTTTTAGCCATAACTCTTCCGTTTCTTCGTCTCTCCGAGCGTGCGAGTACTCCAAACATGCGTATTGACGTCCTCTACACCGTGCTCACCTTGCCCCTCTGGTTCTGTGTCGTTTGCCATCCCAAAACGCAAGAAAACAGTACGCCCGACGTCCTCCAAAGACACCGGCGAGCCATCTCTTGCTCCGGTTAGTTTCTTGACAAACCAACCATGTCACTTTGTGCCTTTTGCTTCCGTGATCATAACCATTTAATCGGATTTGATTTTCGTTGTAGTTTGACCCCGGATTTCGAGTTTGTTCGTCGTCGGCCGTCGCTCCGTTTGTCGTCGATTCCTTCCAATCCGGTAACTTCTAGCTCAATTCCTTTTAGCCGTAGAATCACCTTGTCATTCTCTACGCGATGCTCTCTTTCGTTTCGCGAAATTTCGAGTTTTTGTGCGGATTTGACCGTCATGGCGTCGGCCCGTTTTTTCGCCGTCGTGGCTCGTCGCCGTTGCCGCTGCCTCGGGTCTTCTCACCGACGGCCACCGTGAGCATGGCCTCCGCGCCGCTTCGCCGCACCCTCGCCGCCCCTCAGCCGGTCGCCTTCGCCGCCACCATCACGCCACCACACTGTCACCCGCGCCCAGCCGGTAGCCGCCTCGCCTGGCCGCCGCCGCCGTCCCCTGGTCGCTGGCCACCGCTCCCCGCCGCCGTGCACCGCTGCCAGACCAGTCGCCGTCTCTTTCCTCTGGCCGGCGAGCTTCCTCCTCTAGCCATGGCTCTGCTCGTTTCCTCCCATGGCGTTTCCTCTGTACAGAAACTTTGAGGAAGAAGCTTGAGCCTATGACCAGTGGGGCCCAGCTGTAATAGAGTGAAGAAAATCTGAAATGCTGGAAAAAGAAAAGATTCCAAAGAATATTCTTCGGTTTTCAATTTTCATAATTTTGAGAATTCAAACAATTGTTTCTCCTCCGTCGTAACTCCGAATCGAGTGATTCCAATTCCTAAATTCATCTAAATTCATCCTCTATCTGCCAGTATTTTTATTATAATTTTTGGTGCTATTAAAATTTATTTTATTCTTTTGTGTCGCTCCGTTTTGCACGTAGTCGAAGAAGCTGCCGTAGTCGCCAACGAAGGAGAAGACTCTCAGAGTAACGCAGCACACCTCGTCGACGAAGGCAAGTCTTCCTTGACGCATTTTGTACCCAGTTTGTAAATGCTTTTGTAACTGCTTCTTTAAACATGCATTGCTATTTACATAAAAGTATGATATTAACGTTAGACTGTTAGCTATACCTGTTGTTTATACCTCCTTGATATTGTATCTATGAACCTTTGTTGCCTTAGAACAAGTAATCCACCATAGTAATTATTCTTGATTAAATAATCTTTGATTAGAATGGAAATTGGAGATAGAACCCAATTTTTATTGGAGATTACATGGATATTAGTGTTGATGGGGATTAATAATTATTATAGTGATCAAGGAATGTTGATGATTGAAATATTGTAAAGTTGGATTGTTAACGTTTGCGGGAAGTTGTTATTGAGGAGCCGATTAAGAAAATAAATACTGGTTGGAATATGGATGGTGATAATCATATGTGAATTGGTTGATTAATATGGAATATGCGTGATTGGTTAAGATTAATTGGTTATGATCATAGGAACTACCATTGTCAATGGATTAAAGTAGATGATTTTGAGAGTAATATTTGGGTGGTTTAGTAATTAATATTATGAAGTATTCTCGGTGCACTTAATAGATAATAGTGAGAATCATACTTATGGATTAAATAGATAATGTTGAGAATCATACTCGATTGAATTTAACAAACATTCTTGGTGATTTAGTAGATGATTATGTGAAGTATTCTCGGTGAATTAATGTAGATAATGTTGAGAATCATACTTGGTGGATTTAGTAGACGATTATGTGAAGTATTCTCGGTGAATTAATGTAGATGATGTTGTGAATCATACTTGGTGGATTTAGTGAATGATATTGTGAAGTATTTTTCGTGGATTAAGTGGATGATAAAATTGATCAATACAAGAATGATGGATAAATCAATAATGTAATTTATAGTTCTAGGAAGATATTTCATATTCAAGTGATAATTGTAGCTTAATATGATTTTGGAGTCATGATTACTCTTGATATAGACTTCACTTGTTGGAATATCATATTGAGTTAGATTATACAAGTGCTATGATAATAATGTGAGATCTCGGTGACTTCATGATTTTAGAAGACTACATAATTGATTATAATCATTTTTATCAACGCTGAGAATTGAAGTTTATTAAATAAACTATTGGTGGAATAGAGTAGTTCGGTAGAAATGCTTATGCTTGCAAACGGTCAGTATACACCTATGGGTGGGGATTCTTTATAAAACTATTGCAACTTGTGTTGGAAAATATAGGCAAAAGGTATTGCCGTTTGTTTGTAAAATAAAAATAAAAAGGAAAATGATTTAGATTAGGGCGGAATGGTTTGTCGGGCGGGTGCAGACAGAGCACTGATCTTGGTTTGTGGAAGCCGCCCTAGTCAAATTAAGGACCGACTCTTATGATTGTCCATTCTTAGCACAACAGTACAACCACATGTCAAATGGGCTCTGACCTGACTGAATAATTTGTAGAAACCTAACTTAGACTCACCAGATGGTGGAATGTGGATGCCAGATAGAGGCAAGTCGTATTTTCCCACACGGCGCAAGAGGGGGCTTCTATACTGGGCGGATAGAACCCTAATAGCGGTGAAACCTCAACGGGTGAGTCGAGTTAGGCGTATACATTGTAAAGGCCTTGTCATGATATCTCTGCCGGCACACCTAAGGAAGTGTGTTAATAGCTTGGCATCAAGAGAATATCATGTCTTGTGGGTAAAGTGTACAAACTCTGCAGAGTAAATAAACTATTCGAATAGCCGTGCCTACGGTCAAGGGCGGGCAAAGAATGCTTTGCATATTGGTAGTTTTTGGTTTTGTTTTCGAAAATGAACTTTGGGATTCGGGAGAGGTTAGAACTCTCGGATATGCCTCTGGCGGCTAGAGCCAGTCAGGTAGTTGAAACTGTTTTGATCATGACAGATAGAGTCATGAGTTGGTTTACCTTAATCTTCTTGAAATGTGGCGGATAGAGCCTGTATACTAGTGATTGGTGGCTAGAACCTTCGCTAGAATAATATATATATTCAACGGTTAAAAATGTTTGTTAAAATGTGCATTGTGAAAATTATTATTAAGTATGGTTTGATGGAACTTGGCTTTATGCAAAAGAACCATATTAAGCCTTTCCTTGGAAAGCCCTTCATGTTGCATTTTCCCAGACTTGCGGAGTACGTTTGTACTCACATGCTACACTCAAATCATCTCTCAGAAGGTTGAAGCTGTCGAAGGAGATCACCTGGACTAGGACGCGCTCCCCACTCGATTGCCTGTGGGCATATGGTTGGGTTATTACTTGGAGTTTTCGTCTTCCGCTGCAGTTATTCAAGTTGTTCAGCCTGTTAAGGTGGTTTTGGTAAATCTCGACCATAAGGTTATTGTTCTTATTTGATGTTATTTATTACTTCAATATTTAATCCTGATATGGTCATTGATTTACCACTGTTACGACTGTGTGTACTAGCTACTGATCTGGGACTAGTACAGAAATGCACAGGAGGTTTCGGATGGTAAATCTGGGGTCTCACATTGTTTTAATTAAAAAGTTTAATGAATGAATTTCATGTTGAGAGCTGCAGTTGTAAGATCGCCAATAGATACTATGATGGTCGGTGTATTTTTTTTCTTCATTGTGATCCATGATTTTTCAATTTACTTAATTTATTTTATGTAAGTTTTTTGGGTTTGCGTGTGTGGCTTTGAAGAAAATATCCATATAGGGAGACATGAGACATCCAAATACTTGTTTTTGGCTCTCAAGTAGATCTACATGCTAATACTTTATAGTCTTCCATGCCACAAGAAAATGTAGATAAGCGAACATAAGTTTTATGCCTAGGCTATCAATGCTGAATTTTCTGTTATAAACAAGTGAAAAACCTTCCTTTGTTGGAGATGGTACTAACATACTCATATGGATTCATTTATCTTGTTGAACTACACAGCTTTTGCATGTTCTACGTTAAGAGAGACCTTAACAATTGGAAAAGAAAATAAATGTAGTTGTGAGAGAAGCATGGTGATTTGCGGAATGGGATTCATCTGAAACCGTTTTGAGCATGCCAGAAATATTAAAACAAATAGCTTTGGCTTTTTTTTCTTACAGTTGGTACTGTGGTTTAACGGCCAACCTTGTTTGGTTGACAATCATATTTTTTACATGTGATTGGCGACTGCTTTTGTTGATATATAACTTGCTATAATTGGCATTTATTTATGTGATTTGATTCACCATATATTACTCAATGCATGCGTGTGTTATCCGTATATCTCTGTCCGTTCCCGATCCGAATCCGTCACATATCCGACCCGTATCCGTATCCCGAATTATCCGGATTCGTATCCGGATCCGGTTAGCCCGTATCCGGTTCTGAATCCAGAAAAAAAATATGGGTTAGGATACGAAAAGAGTAATATCCGTCCGTATCCGACCCGTTTTCACCCCTACTAGGTACGGCCCAAAAACACCGGCCAGCCCATATCAGAAATAACAACGTAATAATTAATGGCTCGCTGCACTTGCACTTGTACCCATCACTGATGGTAATCGTAAGTGTGACAATAGTTAAGTATAACTGATAGTAAATTGGATACGGAAATACGAACAGTACTGTACGGTCGAATTAACACCTTGTAACTTATCTTCCAGATGATTACCCTCTCGATAGTATTATGTGCGGGCTAAAAATACCTCTAATAAGTACTAGTATAATCTTTATTCTTCAATAGTAAACTGTACATATAGTTTTCTAGTTATTTAGTAATAAAAATCCGTAAAAAATATACGTACATGTTTTGAAAAGTTCTCAAAAATTACCATAGGTAGGGGGACTTGAGCTTCTATGGTCCTGTAAAATTTAAATATTAAACTCAATCGCATTTAAAAGATATAAAAATGATAAAATTACTATTCATCACTGATTAGTGCTTTTCAATTTCATATTTTTCAAATATGACTGAGTTTGGTATTCAAATTTTATGGAGTTGTAGAAGCTCACATCCCCTACGTATGGTATTTTTTTAGAATTTTTTAAAATCTATACATTTAACTTTTTTAGAATTTTACCTTCAAAATGACTAATCAAGATTAGTAATTGCCATTTACTATTTTATACACTAACATCTACTACTATTTTACTACATCTTACTATAAAGAACTAATGAAGATATTACTATACCAATCAGCTAATAAATGCGCCCTCTAGTTTGCACATAAATCTGTTTTTTTTGTTGTTTTAGCCATAACTTTTTATTCGCAGCTCCAATTTACGAACGAATTTCACCGGTAAATTACTAACGAAAAGAGGAACAACACAATATAAGTTTTGAGAATAAACTTCACATAAATTAAATTTTAATTCCAAATGAGCATCAATTTACTGTTTATTAGTGAGACTTATATCATTCTGTTCCTCTCGTCGTGAGTGATCTACTGATGACAACCATTCGTGAATCGGAGCTACGAACAAAAAGTTATAACTAAAATAAAGAATAAACAGATTCATATACAAACTATGAAACATATTTTTTAGTAGGTTTGAATACATTACTGATTCATAGTAATTTTGTTGGGTTGTCTTATAATAAAATATAGTAAATAAGATAGTAATCCATGGCTCGGTCAAAACTAGATTGCATTTATTAGTTGGTCAAAAAAGAAATGGACAATAAAGTTTTCACTGTAGTATAAGGTAACAAGCATGATAGAAAAAAACATACATGTGCAACAATAGCATAAAAAAATTACGAGATAGTAAATTCTACTATCTGTAAAAAAAAAGTATAAAAGTGATTGTGGTATTAAAGGGTAAGGTGTCTAGGTCCATTACCACTAGCACATAGTGCAGCGGGGTCCACAGACATAGCTCTACCCTTATTAACATTACATATATCACTTTAATCGATAGAACAACGCCAGTTGGCTATATACATAGATATTGACGAATCTCCGCGAACGATGTGGGACTACTTTTCTACACATAAAAGTAGTTGGCAGTACACCGCCCTTATCATATAAAGTTTGTGAAAATAATATGTACAACTTCTAAAAAATTCTTAAAAATTACCATATGTAAAGGATGTAAGCTTCTACAACTCTATAAAATTTGAAAACCAAACTCACTTGCATTTGAAAGATATAGAAAAAAATACTATCCATCACTGAGTAGCGCTAGTTAATTTTCAATCTTTCAAATGAGATTGATTTTGTTCTTCAAATTGATCGCGGAGGGGGTCGCGTACGGGCTCGGGATTCTCAACGGTCACGGCGGTGGCATCCAAATTTGGTACGGCGGCGGCATCTGAATCCTTCTCGGAGACGATACATGTCCACCGGACGATCACGATCAAACGGCAACGCAAAACTCCCACCGCCGCACGATTTCATCCGGTCATTGCATCCAACGGTCGGGATGGATTAGGGTTCTGATATGCTCCGACAAATCGCGTCCGTCCAATGCTGATCATTTGGCGTGAAGGCGTTAGGGTTTCCGACACGACGTGGCTGCTTTCCGGTCGTCCGATTGCGATCTAACGGTTGGCAGCGGGTTCTCTAGAAGCTGGGCCGAACGACCGATTAACCGAGCGGGCTGGGCCGCATCGAGCCGGCTTTGGCGCCCAGAGTACAGGGCTTGGCCCAGTATTATTCACTGAGCTAATTCGGGTTTTTTCTTTTAAAATAATTAGAGAAATTAATTTGATTTATTTAAGGCAACTAAATACTAGAAAAAAATACCAAAAAAATCTCAAAAATATTTTGAGATATTCTAGACCCAAATAAAATATTTTTGGCAAAAATTTATTTTAAATTTATCTACATATAATTAGTTTTCCACAGAGGGTTAATATACTTAATTTAAAATAATTCCAATAAATCCCATAAAAATCTAATAAATCCAGAAAATTTACAAATCACTCACAAATTGCAATAGAACCCTATTAACTAAATAAAAAGGCAAAAATTTGGGATGTTACACCATCCACCGGACTAAAACCAGACTTTGCAGCAGGTCACACCTACGAGAGATTTACTATAAGTTTTAGCAGTGGCAAGATGTGCTCGCAAGCTTCTGCCTCAGTTTAGCTTTCTCTTTCTGCAAAAGCAATTGCCTCCTCTTTTCTTTTGTTTTATTCCGTCCCTGTTATTTTACGTGACAGTTGATGCATACCTAGACTAGAGTACATATACTCGCTGAATGCAAAAGCCACAAACGTGTTGTGCAGTGGCAGACTGGTAGTACCTTGAGATGTTCTCCTTTTTGCCCACTAGTTCATTTTTAACTATTCTCTTTTGCATTTATCTTAAAACAAAATGTATTCTTTTTAGAAAAAAATATTCTCCCTGTTTCAAGCATGTGTTTTTTCTTTCTTTTTTTAAATATGTGCTTTCACTGTGTTGCTTGCCCATGCTGCAGAGAACATCCTTAATTACCATGCATTTCATGAATGCATGAAACAGAGCATACAGGGGATGATTGTGGATATGGATAGCAGTACTCCCTCCGTCTAAAAATATAAGTCATATAGTTTGAATGATTTATTTAGAAATATAAGACTTATATGTAGATTTAATGAGTCTTTTTCTACTATACCTCTATTTATTATCTCCCAACCATATGTATTTATTTATTATAACCCACATAAAGTATTATCTCTCATCTTAAACAATTAACTGTGTGTTTGGTAGAGTTCTAGCTCTATCAGATCTATGGATCTGGTGGAGCTGGGTATTCTTAGCTCCACCAGATCCGTGGAGTTCTAGCCCCTTCAGAAAATGTGATTGCCTAGCCTTATTTGTAGCCACATCCTCCGGAGCATAGCGTGCCAATTGTGTGAACTTGTTCAGGTAATCTGCCACTGACTGGCTTCCTTGCTTCAGAGCCCTGAACTCTTCCTTCTTCAGGTCCAGCATTACTTCTGGCATATGATACTAGCGAAAAGCAGTTGAGAACTCTTCCCAAGTGATCTCCTGTAAGGCTTCATGCGCGGCATAGTAGTTCTCCCACCACTCTGCAGCAGTTCCCTCTAGCTGATGCGAAGCTTACAACACCTTCTCGTTGCCCTCACACTGAGTGATGTGCAACTTTCTTTCAATGGTCCTCAACCAGTCATCAGCTTCCAACGGGTTGACGTTGCTTGAGAATGTTGGTGGGCGAGTCCTCATGAAGTCTGATAATTTGGAGTAAGAACATAGCCTACTGCTGCCATGCTGAGCGCTGTTGTTGGCTACAGCCTGATTGGTCACACTCTGCATCTGCTGCATCATTGCTTGCATAAGCTGAGTTTGTGCTGCTAGAAAAGCTCCTAAGTTCTGCATGTCCACCGGCGGTGCTGGCTACGATGGCACTCCATCGTTGAAGTTGTCGCTCGGGCGAAGGCTACTTCCTGAAGCTCCGTTGTTTCCACGAGTGTTCACCATCTGCTTGATTGCTTCTTAGGTTAGGAAAGGTAGAAATAGCATAGATAAGATGTAAGAACTTCTAAGGCGGGGGAATAGGTTAAACCCAAACTTAAACAACTTTATTAATTATATTTGGTATGGCTGCTTACAAAAGCCTAAAGGCTATGCAACACATACTGCACACCCAACAAACAATAAGAACCAAACTAAGCACACAATCTTAATGCTTATTACAAAGGGTAAGACTATCTTATTGACGCGACTCAACACTTGAGCCTCAACTTAACTTTAAGACTCTCACTCCTTCAGCCACCCTGGCTGAGGCTGACCCACTGCATACACCGGTGGGTGGGCTAGCGCAAACTGATCGTAGTGTCCTACAGCTAGATGCACCTCTTGCTTCTTTGGTTCGAACTTGACCTCCTCTGGGTCTTCCTCTTCCTCCTCAATGTCTAGCGATGTTGGTGCAGCCTGGCCACCCTCCTGCAGTGCCTCCTCGAGCTCCATAATCCTCTCAGTGAAAGCCACGTGAGTATCTTGTAGCTCCTCCTCCATGACTCTGAGGGCCTCATACACCATCTTTAGTTCTTCTGCGGTGTCTCTGGCATAGGCCTCCTAGGCTGCTGCCAGCTGTGCCAAGTGCACAACAATGGCATCCTGCTCCTCTGCGATCCCCTGTCGCCACAAAGCTCGTCCTGAGGGGTAAAGTCTAAACACAGTGCCCTCAAGCTTGCGAGAGTAGTCGTGACAGATCCTCCTCAAGGCAAGTCGAGACGCCTCCTGAATATCGATCTCAAAGGTAGTCCTCCTCACTGTGATGTTAATGGACTGACTTGTTTTTTCATTGTCTCTGGCGTAGATCAAGAGGCTGCAAACCACTCCTCTTGTGACTCCATTAACAATCTAGTTTTTGCCTCGATGCATGGGTCTGGTGAAGCCTCCCAGAACCTGAAGAACTCTCTACAGCTCTGCTGCGTAGCCACCCTCATGCTCTCTATACGTCTACTGCCTCCTCATCTATTCAAAAGAGAAATAGATAAGTCCACAACTCTCAAACGACCACGAGAAAATAAAAATTTCAGCAAAGGTGAGGAGTGAAGAATAAGAAGTGTCAAGAGTGTTATTTTAGTCAAATTTAGATTTTTCTTTAGAAAATAGTTTTGGACACACCTAGGACACCACTATGCTAACTAGGGTCAAGACCTACAATCATTATGCTCTGATATCACCTCTGTTGGGACCCGAATTCACCAATTCGAACCCACCGTGTTTTACCGCACTAGTCCCAAGATCAACGCTAGTGCACAGAGCTTAACATTGGTAAGCATCGTATCATACACAACGATAAGAATAATAAGACTTCATTTATTAATATAACTAGTGTATGATCTTATGATCACTTACATTATTCAACCACGCGGGGCTAGACTGAAAATAAACTAAGACAAATACAGTAGAAATAGCAAAAGACGTTGGTGACTCATTAGTACACCACATGCGACTGACAAGGATTGGGCCTAGTGACTCGTGTCCACCTTGAACTCCTCCTCCAGCAAGGGCAACGATTCCTCAACTGTTGATTTGTTGTTGATGGCAAAGATGAGTACAAAAGTACTCAACAAGTTGTGCATAGAATGCATTTCTACTATAACTATATACAAGGCTTATTCCAAAGGAATGGCTATGTGGCTTATTTGTAGTAAAACAACATTTATGAATACATACAATACATATATTGAAAAGAGTAAAACAAATAACAATATAGATAGATTTAATGATTCTCATGTAAACCAAGTTTCTAATCCTAAGTCAAGTTTCATCATCTACATGGCAACCTGCCAGACCATCCAGTTGTCCAATTGATTAATTAACCCTTGACTGTAATTCCCGAGCTATGCTCAATACCGTGAGTACCGCTATCCGAATAGATTTACACTCTGCAGAGGTTATGCACTTTACCCACATGATACAACCATGCACCACACAGACGAATGATCATAACAAAGCCTTTACAATGCTCCGCCTTAACCCAGTACTACCTGCTGAGGTTTCAACACTGATGGGCTAAACCACCACAACTGGGCCCCCCTCTTGCGCCATGTGAGTTCATCTGTGAACCCAGACTCACACCACCAAAGCAGTACCAAAGCTAAAACATTGTAAATTATTCAGCTAGGCTGCCCCATAACAGACATGTGGTTGCATGATTGACTCGGGTCAAAGGCTCACAAGGTTAAATCCTTAGGGTGATCAAAGCAAGACTTGCACATACTCTCTGCCCATCGGGCCCACTCTGACACACTTGCCCTTGCCACTTGCTTCAATCTATGTGATTACCAACCCAGTTGATTACCAAGCACCACGTGCTATCCATAAATCAACATTGTTGGGTGACCTCCTCGACACAACAACTCAATATCTTTGTGTGACCACACATGACACACAAGTTACATCATTGTTTCATAATCTATTAGTCAAGATTAATTATCAATGATAAGTACATGTGATGACGTGGCACGGCTAAGCAATCTACTCCGATCTAACCATCCCATGTTGATTTTATTATTAACCAACTATAGAAAACCAATCTAGGGTGATAAGTAGATCATGACATACAATTGACAAGGTAGGGTGTAGATCAACAGGTATGTTAGCTAACTCCCAATCTAGATTGAAAACATTTATATGCATGAAATATTATGCAATATCGTAAAAACAAAATAGCAACTTTATGAACATGGGTTCAACATGATCAAAGCACAACTTGCCTTGGTAAAGCTCCTGGTCTTGATCTGGAATCTGGTCCTGAGGTGCCAAATCTTCCTCCGATGTGTCACATAGTTCGGCGTCTATGCGAAACAAAAAGAAAAAGTAAATTAATACCCAAAACAGAGAGCAAATAAACTCAAAAAATAAAAAAGCCACCATTAGATAGATCTTAATTTTACAAATTTTTAGACATTTGAATCACCTCAATCGGAGTTCGTATGAGGGAGAACGAGCTCTCGGAAGATTCAAAAATATAAAAATCAGAAAATTAAGAAATCAAATAATATCCGAATTATTTTATAAAATAAAATATGATTTATTGCGTCACGCTGACGTCAAAAACGAATCGCGCGAATCAGAGAGTGCCACGTGGCTCGGCATTGTTCCATGGACCCGATGCACCGTAGGGCCGGTTCACCGTGGAGCAAGGTACTGTGCCGTGCACTGGATGATGTCATCGTTGACGTCAATGACACGTGTCTACTCCTGATTGGTCCAATCCAGATGCGATCTGGTTTGCTCTGCGTAGATCTAACGATTCACAAAGCAACCCGATCTTGCACCGTCCAGATCTAATCTAATGGCTACGGATCGTGGGGCACGCGGCGCAATCCTGAGCACCCAACTTGATCAGATGGCCAGGGGTACCCGAGGGGTTTACTATTCTAAGGGCGACGTGGCGTGATCTAATGTGTTCATGGAGAATCCGACGGCTGGCGACGCTCGAACTCGACAATGGCGGTGCGGTGGTGTGAAGTAGCCGGACTTGAAGACGATGACACGGCTTGCGGCGCTGCGGTGAGATCTTGGCGACGCGGAACGGCGGAACGGGCGTGGCACGACGTGACGAATCTGGAACCGGGCTCATATTGGTGGAAGAAGCTCCTAGCGGTGACGAAAATGCAGTGCAAAGCTTGCGGACTCTAGCGAGGTCCCGCACGAACTCTAGGGCTTCTCGGCGTCGGCGCTTCGGGGAAAAGGCTGCGCAGAGGCCGGTGAACCTCGGGAGGGGGGTTGGGATCCTGAAATACCCCTCGGAGGTCGTGTATGGGCTCGGGATTCTCAACAGTCACGGTGGTGGCGTCCAAATTCGGTACGATGGCAGCGTCCGAATCCTTCTCGGAGACGATACATGTCCACCGCACGATCACGATCGAATGGCGACGCAAAACTCCCACCACGGCACGATTTCATCTGGTCATCGCATCCAACGGTCGGGATGGGATAGAGTTCTGATACGCTCCGACAAATCGCGTCCGTCCAATGCTGATCCGATGGCGTGAAGGCATTAGGGTTTCCGACGCGACGTGGCCTCTTTCCGATCGTCTGATTGCGATCTAACGGTTGGCAGCGGGTTCTCTAGAAGCCGAACGACCGATTAACCGAGCCGGCTGGGCCGCATCGAGCCGGCTTTGGCGCCCAGAGTACTAGGCTTACCCACTACTGTTCACCGAGCTAATTCGGGTTTTTTCTTTTAAAATAATTAGAGAAATTAATTTGATTTATTTAAGGCAACTAAATACTAGAAAAAATACCAGAAAAATCTCAAAAATATTTTGAGATATTCTGGACCCAAATAAAATATTTTTGGTAAAAAATTATTTTAAATTTATCTACATATAATTAGTTGTAACATCCCAAAATTTGGTCATTTTTAAATTTCATAAATTATGTTGAATTTTTGAGATTTTTTGGAATTTATTTGGATTTAATTGGAATTTAACTTTTCTTCAAAAATTAATTAAATATGAATAAGTTTTTGTGAAATAAAAATGAAATTATTTTATTTGAGTTCAAAATGCTCTAAAATATTTTGTAGAATTTTTCTAGAATTTTTCTGATATTTTAAATACCTCAAATGATTTAAATGAATTTTGGGAATTATTTTTATTCGCAAAAGGATTTAAAATAGTCTTAACAGTGTTTGGGCCAAAACCCAACAGTCCGGCCCATCAGCACAGCCCACGCCACGTGAACCCTAACGTCGTCGAACCCTAGCCGCGAGATCTTGATCGCACGGTTGTGAGACGCCCGTGCCGATTCGCCGCCCCGCGTGTCGGATCGTCGCCGCGTGGACGTCCCGGATGCGCCCACGTCGTCTCGTCTTCGTCTTCTGGTAACGCCACCGCCGCCGTGCGTTACGTTCGGTAACCGCAAGCCATTAACGCCGGCGAGCGACTTCTCCGCTTCATTAACTGGCACACGGTATAAAGCACACCCTTCCGCACACTTCGAGACCTTTCATGCCTCCCGAGGACCACCGTAGCTCCCGTACGTGCTCGCCGTAGTTTCGAGGTTGTTCCGCCACGTTTGAGCCACCGCCGGTCACCCTCCGCCGTCTCCGAGGTCACCATCGAGTCCCTTGCGTCAAGCCGCATCCGGGGAGTCAATCCGTGACGCCGGAGAATCACCGGAACGCCTTCGCCGACATCATCTTCCTCAGCTCCGGTCTTCAAATGCCGTCGTGCCATCACCGAGCTCGTAAGCAACGTCGGCCGTTGGATCTACATCTTACCGTTCCGGTGAGTCCACGTGTTTCCCTCTCGGTAGAGACCAGAACAGTGCCGCGGTAGATCTTAGCCGTAGAATTCTTGATGGACGGATTAGATTCAGACACGTGCCCATCTTCGGGACTACCCATGTGTTCCTTAGATGCGTTAGACCGTAGCCGTTAGATCTGTGGTGAGCGGTTTAGATTAAGCCACGTCTTGATTCAATAGTAAATTTCATTATCATATCTCAGCCGTTAGATCTAATCAACGGTTTAGATTGCTCGGTGTAGAAACGTGTTGATTTATGTTGACCGTTAGATCTAGATCCGTTGGTTGCCGTGCCGCCGTGTGTCGCGCATCGGTGAAGCCACGTAGCCGGATGCATTGCGTGACACAGACTCAATCCGGGCCGTAGGATTTTGAATGTGTGGTGTAGATTGCGCCGCGCGCCGGGTCAGTCCCGTGCTGACGCGTGTCGCACGGAAACCGAGGGGTCAACGCTGCTGCCTCGGTTGACGTCGCCCAATCCGATTCTAGCCATCCGATCGTGATCCGATGGTCACGGTGAGGACATGTGTCAGATTAAAACCAAAGCGTTGTTTTGATCCTAGCCGTTCATTTTAAATCGGACGGACGAGATTCGATTGAGCTTTCGGTTGATAGTTCGTCGCCACGTGTCGCAACGAGATTGTGCCACGGTCGTCGACCGCAGATATCCAACCGCCGTCGCGTCGATCGTGGCCGTCCATTTTGAATCGGACGGTCGAGATTAGATCAACCTCTCGGTTGATAATGTGTCGACACGTGTCACGGCCAGATTGTGCCACGTGTCATCTTGACGCCAAAGTAATGACGTCGTGATGGGACCCACATGTCGATCATGGCACGAGAGATGATGATGTGAAGAATGACGCCATGTCGACGTAATAATCCGATTTCTTTTAGAAAAATAAATCGGTGGAAAATAGTTTCGGTGCTGACGTCATTATTGGTCATGCAGACGTCATAATTCCGACTTTTCTGTATAAAAATAAATCAAGAAATTCGGTTTATTCTTTTTAATTTATTTTCAAACTTCAAATGACTATAACTTTTGCGTTTTAACTCCGATTTGAGTGATTCTAATTTCTAAAAATTTGTAAAATCAAGATCTATTTATTAGTAAATTTTATGGAATTTTTAGAGTTGATCTAGCTCTTTGTAAATTATATTTATTGTATGTATGTTGATTCTGATTAGACGCTGATCTGCCGGAGAGTTTCGAGGGAGGATTTTCAGAGCAAGACCTAGCTTCGGATCAGAACCAGCAACTCTTTGAAGGCAAGTTGTGCTTTGACCATGTTGCTTCTAAGTTTTGAAAACGTATTTTGTTTCAAACTATGCATGCTAATTCAACTAAAAATGGATTTAAATATTTTGGGTGAATTAGCTAATCAACCTAATTGTTATTGCCACCTTGTTATTAATATTCGTATGCCGTGATTCCTTTGATAACCTAAGTGGACAATACTAATTGGTTATAATGACATGCCAACACGGGAGGCTAGACCGTGAATAGTTGCTTAGCTTTGCAAATATCGTGAATAGTCTTTTGAATACAAAAGCAATATTGACTAAAGAAATAGTGAATGCATTTTGATAAAAGGTGCAATATTGTTGGTAATGGTGTTAGAGTGTAGAGACCTGTGTGGTTCTATATGAAGGATGATTACGGGCTTGTGTTGCACCGTTAAGTAAATTGGGATGGATGTTGATTTAGACTGAGGCAAGTGGACCGAGACTTCGTGCCAGGTGGGCCTGTGTAGCATTTGGGGGGCTGAGTGATGTGAGGGCTGTGTGCCAAATTTTAAGAGAAGAATGTCTTGCCTTGGTCAGTTAAGGATCTTACCTTGCAAGCCTTTGACCTGAGTTTCTCGTACAACCACATGTCTGAATGGGAAGACCTAGTTTAGTAGGATTCTGATGTCTTACCTTGGAAATCTCGGGGTGGCAGTTACACGGGGGTAACTGTATGGGGGAGCGTGCCTGTGCTACGGCTTGGTACCCGTCCAACGGTGTTTGTCGGTCCTATACTTTGGCTCTGGGTGAGGGAAGTGATAGTAAAGGCAACCCGAAGAGGTTCCTAGGTGGAGATAGAAGTCTCTGAAAGGCTTTGTTACGGTCAATCGCTTTTGTGGTGTACGACTGTATCTTGTGGGTAAAATGTACAACCTTTGCAGAGTGTCAAAACTGTTCGAATAGCCGAGTCCACGGTACTAGACAATGCTCGGGGATTACGGTCAAGGGGCAGTGTTTTGAAAATAAAATGGGGTGGGAAGGCTGTGTGCCAGGGTTAATGATGAATGTTGATTAGGGACGGTGTGTCTAAAATTATATGGAAAACAATTGAGAAACTTATTATATTATTAAAGTTTTGCTGCTTTATACCTAAATAAATATTGAGTTAAAATATTGATGCAAATGCAAAATAACCGGTTGAACCATTCCTTGTAACAAGCCATGCATGTAGTAATAGAACTGCATATTGTGCATGACTTGTTTAGTACGGTGTGTACTCACCCTTGCGGACAAAATTTACCAAAAGAGGAGACTACGCCTGCGTATGAGGAGGAGTTCGTTGAAGAGCCAGATAACTAGAGAGCAAGCCTGTGTCAAGACGCCTGTAGCGAAGATGGATCACCAAGATGTTTACTTTCCACTGTTGAACTATTTACTCTGATTATTGTAAGCCCTGCATGGCAAACTATTGTAAGGGACCATAAGGTCGTACAACTCGTTTATATACATGATTGAAGTATTTATTTGTTATTCCACTGTGTATGTTGTGGTACTTTAACCCTGTTTAGCCTGTGTGCACTAGCGCGATCCTAGACTAGTGCAGAATACACAGAGTGTCCAGATTTGCAAATTCGGGGCACGACATTAGTTTTCCACAGAGGGTTAATATACTTAATTTAAAATAATTCCAATAAATCCCATAAAAATATAATAAATCCAGAAAATTTACAAATCACTCACAAATTGCAATAGAACCCTATTAACTAAATAAAGAGGCAAAAATTTGGGATGTTACACCATCCACCGGACTAAAACCAGACTTTGCAGCAGGTCACACCTACGAGAGATTTACTATAAGAATTAGCAGTGGCAAGATGTGCTCGCAAGCTTCTGCCTCAGTTTAGCTTTCTCTTTCTGCAAAAGCAAATGCCTCCGCTTTTCTTTTGTTTTATTCCGTCCCTGTTATTTTACGTGACAGTTGATGCATACCTAGACTGAGTACATATACTCGCTGAACGCAAAAGCCACAAACGTGTTGTGCAGTGGCAGACTGGTAGTACCTTGAGATGTTCTCCTTTTTGCCCACTAGTTCATTTTTAACTATTCTCTTTTGCATTTGTCTTAAAACAAAATGTATTCTTTTTAGAAAAAATATTCTCCCTTTTTCATGCATGTGTTTTTTTCTCTCTCTTTTTAAATATGTGCTTTTACTGTGTTGCTTGCCCATGCTGCAGAGAACATCCTTAATTACTTTGCATTTCTTGAATGCATGACACAGCATATGATTGTGGATATGGATAGCAGTGCTCCATCCGTCTAAAAATATAAGGCATATAGTTTGAACGGTTTGTTTAGAAATATAAGACTTATATGTAGTTTTAATGAGTCTTTTTCTACTATACCTCTTTTTATTATCTCCCAACCATATGTATTTATTTATTATAACCCACACAAAGTATTATCTCTCATCTTAAACAATTAATTGTGTGTTTGGTAGAGCTCCAGCTCTATCAGATCTATGAATCTGGTGGAGCTGGGTATTCTTAGCTCCACCAGATCCGTGGAGTTCTAGCCCCTTCAGAAAATGTGATTGCCTAGCCTTATCTGTAGTCACATCCTCCGGAGCATAGCGTGCCAATTGTGTGAACTTGTTCAGGTAATCTGCCACTGACTGGCTTCCTTGCTTCAGAGCCCTGAACTATTCCTTCTTCAGGTCCATCATTACTTCTGGCATATGATACTAGCGAAAAGCAGTTGAGAACTCTTTCCAAGTGATCTCCTGTAGGGCTTCATGTGCGGCACAGTAGTTCTCCCACCACTCTGCAGCAGTTCCCTCTAGCTGATGCGAAGCTTACAACACCTTCTCGTTGCTCTCACAATGAGTGATGTGCAACTTTCTTTCAATGGTCCTCAACCAGTCATCAGCTTCCAACGGGTTGACGTTGCCTGAGAATTTTGGTGGGCGGGTCCTCATGAAGTCTGATAATTTGGAGTAAGAACGCAGCCTACTGCTGCCATGCTGAGCGCTGTTGTTGGCTGCAGCCTGATTGGTCACACTCTGCATCTGTTGCATCATTACTTGCATAAGCTGAGTCTGTGCTGCTAGAAAAGCTCCTAAGTTCTGCATGTCCACCGGCGGTGCTGGCTGCGATGGCACTCCATCGTTGAAGTTGTCGCTCGGGCGAAGGCTACTTCTTGAAGCTCCGTTGTTTCCACGAGTGTTCTCCATTTGCTTGATTGCTTCTTAGGTTAGGAAAGGTGGAAATAACATAGATAAGATGTAAGAACTTCTAAGACGGGGGAATAGGTAAAACCCAAACTTAAACAACTTTATTAATTATACTTAGTATGGTTGCTTACAAAAGCCTAAAGGCTATGCAACACATGTTGCACACCCAACAAATAATAAGAACCAAACTAAGCACACAATCTTAATGCTTATTACAAAGGGTAAGACTATCTTATTGACGCGACTCAACACTTGAGCCGCAACTTAAATCTAAGACTCTCACTCCACCAGCCACCCTGGCTGAGGCTGACCCACTGCATACACCAGTGGGTGGGCTGGCGCAAACTGATCCTAGTGCCCTACAGCTGGATGCACCTCTTGCTCCTTTGGTTCGAACTCGACCTCCTCTGGGTCTTCCTCTTCCTCCTCAATGTCCAGCGATGCTGGTGCAGCCTGGCCACCCTCCTGTAGTGCCTTCTCGAGCTCCATAATCCTCTCAGTGAAAGCCACGTGAGTATCTTGCAGCTCCTCCTCCATGACACTGAGGGCCTCATACACCATCTTTAGTTCTTCTGCGGTGTATCTGGCATAGGCCTCCTAGGCTGCTTTCAGCTGTGCCAAGTGCACAATAGTGGCATCCTGCTCCTCTGCGATCCCCTGTCGCCACGAAGCTCGTCCTGAGGGGTAAAGTCTGAACACAGTGCCCTCAAACTTGCGAGAGTAGTCATGACAGATCCTCCTCAAGGCAAGTCGAGACGCCTCCTGAATATCGATCTCAAAGGTAGTCCTCCTCACTGTGATGTTAATGGGCTGACTTGTTTTTTCATTGTCTCTGGCATAGATCAAGAGGCTGCAAACCACTCCTCTTGTGACTCCATTGACAATCCAGTTTCTGCCTCGGTGCATGGGTCTAGTGAAGCCAACCAGAACCTAAAGAACACTCCACAGCTCTGCTGCGTAGCCACCCTCGCGCTCTCTGTACGTCTACTGCCTCCTCATCTATTCAAAAGAGAAATAGATAAGTCCACAACTCTCAAACGACCACGAGAAAATAAAAATTTCAGCAAAAGTGAGGAGTGGAGAATAAGAAGTGTCAAGAGTGTTATTTTAGTCAGATTTAGATTTTTCTTTAAAACATAGTTTTGGACACACCTAGGACACCACTATGCTAACTAGGGTCAAGACCTACAGTCATTATGCTCTGATATCACCTCTGTTGGGACCCGAATTCACCCATTCGAACCCACTATGTTTTACCGCACTAGTCCTAAGATCAACGCTAGTGCACACAGCTTAACATCGGTAAGCATCATATCATACACAACGATAAGAATAATAACACTTCATTTATTAATATAACTAGTGTATGATCTTATGATCACTTACATTATTCAACCACGCGGGGCTAGACTGAAAATAAACTAAGACAAATACAGTAGAAATAGCAAAAGACGTTGGTGACTCATTAGTACACCACATGCGACTGACAAGAATTGGGCCTAGTGACTCGTGTCCACCTTGAACTCCTTCTCCAGCAAGGGCAACGATTCCTCAACTGTTGATTTGTTGTTGATGGCAAGGATGAG
Source organism: Guadua angustifolia (assembly GCA_036346375.1). NCBI lineage: Eukaryota > Viridiplantae > Streptophyta > Magnoliopsida > Poales > Poaceae > Guadua > Guadua angustifolia. The sequence continues at coordinate 18,579,700 of CM070509.1, forward strand.
TACAAAAGTACTCAACAAGTTGTGCACAGAATGCATTTCTACTATAACTATATACAAGGCTTATTCCAAAGGAATGGCTATGTGGCTTATTTGTAGTAAAACAACATTTATGAATACATATAATACATAGATTGAAAAGCAGTAAAACAAATAACAGTATAGATAGATTCAATTATTCTCATGTAAACCAAGTTTCCAATCCTAAGTCAAGTTTCATCATCTACATGGCAACCTGCCAGACCATCCAATTGTCCAATTGATTAACTAACCCTTGACTATAATTCCCAAGCTATGCTCAATACCATGAGTACGGCTATCCGAATAGATTTACACTCTGCAGAGGTTATGCACTTTACCCACATGATACAACCATGCACCACACAGACGAATGATCATAACAAAGCCTTTACAATGCTCTGCCTTAACCCAGTACTACCCATTGAGGTTTCAACACTGATGGGCTGAACCACCACAACAGGGCCCCCCTCTTGCGCCATGTGAGTTCATCTGTGAACCCAGACTCACACCACCAAAGCAGTACCAAAGCTAAAACATTGTAAATTATTCAGCTAGGTTGCCCCATAACAGATATGTGGTTGCTTGATTGACTCAGGTCAAAGGCTCACAAGGTTAAATCCTTAGGGTGATCAAAGCAAGACTTACACATACCCTCTGCCCATCGGGCCCACTCTGACACACTTGCCCTTGCCACTTGCTTCAATCTAAGTGATTACCAACCCAGTTGATTACCAAGCACCACGTGATATCCATAAATCAACATTGTTGGGTGACCTCCTCGACACAACAACTCAATATCTTTGTGTGACCACACATGACACACAAGTTTACATCATTGTTTCATAATCCATTAGTCAAGATTAATTAGCAATGATAAGTACATGTGATGACGTGGCACGGCTAAGCAATCTACTCCGATCTAACCATCCCATGTTGATTTTATTATTAACCAACTATAGAAAACCAACCTAGGGTGATAAGTAGATCGTGACATACAATTGACAAGGTAGGGTGTAGATCAACAGGTATGTTAGCTAACTCCCAATCTAGATTGAAAACATTTGTACGCATGAAATATTATGCAATATCGTAAAAACAAAATAGCAACTTTATGAACATGGGTTCAACATGATCAAAGCACAACTTGCCTTGGTAAAGCTCCTGATCTTGATCTGGAATCTGGTCCTGAGGTGCCAAATCTTCCTCCGATGTGTCACATAGTTCGGCGTCTACGCGAAACAAAAAGAAAAAGTAAATAAATACCCAAAACAGAGAGCAAATAAACTCAAAAAAATCAAACAAAAGCCACCATTAGATAGATCTTAATTTTATAAATTTTTAGAAATTTGAATCACCTCAATCGGAGTTCGTATAAGGGAGAACGAGCTCTCGGAAGATTCAAAAATATAAAAATCAGAAAATTAAGAAATCAAATAATATCCGAATTATTTTATAAAAGAAAATACGATTTATTGCGTCACGCTGACGTCAACACCGAATCGGGTGAATCAGAGAGTGCCACGTGGCTCGGCACTGTTCCATGGACCCATTGCACCATAGGGCCGGTTCACCGTGGACCAAGGTACTGTGCCGTGCACTGGATGATGTCATCGCTGACGTCAGTGACACGTGTCTACTCCTGATTGGTTCAATCTTGATGCGATCTGGTTTGCTCGGCGTAGATCTAACGGTTCACAAAGCAACCCGATCTTGCACCGTCCAGATCTAATCTAATGGCTACGGATCGTGGGGCACGCGACGCAATCCTGAGCACCCAACTTGATCAGACGGCGAGGGGTACCCGAGGGGTTTACTATTCTGAGGGCGACGTGGCGTGATCTAATGTGTTCACGGAGAATCCGACAGCTGGCGACGCTCGAACTCAACAATGGCGGTGCGGTGGTGTGAAGTAGCCGGACTTGAAGACGATGACACGGCTTGCGGCGCTGTGGTGAGATCTTGGCGACGCAGAACGGCGGAACGGGCGTGGCACGACGTGACGAATCTGGAACCGGGCTCAGAATGGTGGAAGAAGCTCCCGACGGTGACGAAAATGCAGCGCAAAGCTTGCGGACTCCGGCGAGGTCCCGCACGAACTCTAGGGCTTCTCGGTGTTGGCGCTTCGGGGAAAAGGCTGCGCAGAGGCTGGTGAATGTCGGGAGGGGGGTCGGGATCCTTAAATACCCCTTGGAGGTCGTGTATGGGCTCGGGATTCTTAACGTCCACGGTGGTGGCGTCCAAATTCGGTACGACGGCTTCTCGGAGACGATACATGTCCACCGCACGATCACAATCGAATGGCGACGCAAAACTCCCACCGCGGCACGATTTCATCTGGTCATCGCATCCAACGGTCGGGATGGGATAGAAATCTGATACGCTCCGACAAATTGCGTCCGTCCAATGCTGATCCGATGGCGTGAAGGCATTAGGGTTTCCGACGCGATGTGGCTGCTTTCCGATCGTCCGATTGCGATCTAACAGTTGGCAGCGGGTTCTCTAGAAGCCGAATGACCGATTAACCGAGCCGACTGGGCCGCATCGAGCCAGCTTGGGCGCCCAGAGTACTGGGCTTCGCCCAGTACTGTTCACCGAGCTAATAGAAAAAATACCAGAAAAATCTCAAAAATATTTTGAGATATTCTGGACCCAAATAAAATATTTTTGGTAAAAAATTATTTTAAATTTATCTACAAATAATTAGTTTTCCACAGAGGGTTAATATACTTAATTTAAAATAATTCCAATAAATCCCATAAAAATCTAATAAATCCAGAAAATTTACAAATCACTCACAAATTGCAATAGAACCCTATTAACTAAATAAAAAGGCAAAAATTTGGGATGTTACACCATCCACCGGACTAAAACCAGACTTTGCAGCAGGTCACACCTACGAGAGATTTACTATAAGAATTAGCAGTGGCAAGATGTGCTCGCAAGCTTCTGCCTCAGTTTAGCTTTCTCTTTCTGCAAAAGCAAATGCCTCCTCTTTTCTTTTGTTTTATTCCGTCCCTGTTATTTTACGTGACAGTTGATGCATACCTAGACCAGAGTACATATACTCGCTGAATGCAAAAGCCACAAACGTGTTGTGCAGTGGCAGACTGGCAGTACCTTGAGATGTTCTCCTTTTTGCCCACTAGTTCATTTTTAACTATTCTCTTTTGCATTTATCTTAAAACAAAATGTATTCTTTTTAGAAAAAAATATTCTCCCTGTTTCATGCATGTGTTTTTTCTTTCTTTTTTTAAATATGTGCTTTCACTGTGTTGCTTGCCCATGCTGCAGAGAACATCCTTAATTACTATGCATTTCATGAATGCATGAAACAGAGCATACAGGGGATGATTGTGGATATGGATAGCGGTACTTCCTCCATCTAAAAATATAAGTCATATAGTTTGAACGATTTGTTTAGAAATATAAGACTTATATGTAGATTTAATGAGTCTTTTTCTACTATAGCTCTATTTATTATCTCCCAATCATATGTTTTTATTCATTATAACCCACACAAAGTATTATCTCTCATCTTAAACAATTAACTGTGTATTTGGTAGAGCTCCAGCTTCCTAGCTCCATCAGACCTGTGGAGTTGGAGCTTTGAGTATATTAAGAGTGTTTAGATGGATCATCTTGTTTACATTTTAGACCAAAAATATAAACTTAATTCACTTTATTTTAGTCTACAAGTTTCAGACCTCAGGTGATGTTAGGATCTGGAGCTCTACCAAATAAGCCTTAAGTGGGGGTATCTAAGTCAATTTCTCTTATACCTTTCTCAATTTCGTTGTAACCTTAATCTTATATAAATTCAAAATACACCTTATATTTTCAAACGGAGGAAGTACTATATATATATATATGTAGCTAAAGCCTTCATTGCATGGGCCAAGAATGGTGGGATGTATCCAATCCACTTGTATCCGTAATTCTCTTCTCATTCACGTGGGATGTATCCAAAGGAGACATAAAGTTTACCGTAGCAACTCTGCCTAACAGGCCTTTTTTTTAGTATGTTGATTTAACTTTATGTGCGCACACAATTTTAAGCTTAATTAATTTGTGTGCACTGAGAATTTTCCCAATTTACAATATAAGCTGGATATTGGATTCCTTGAAGAAGCTCAAGCTAGTGCACGTCTCGGTCAACTTCCATGTTCCATTGAAAGAAGGCGACGTATCTAGTGTAAACTGTTTTTATCGTAAAAACTCTGTGAAATCTATATGTATAAGTTTTAAAATTTTTTAAAAATTACCATACGTAGGGGAGATGACCTTCTATAATCTTATAAAATTTGAAGACCAAACACAATTGTATTTAAAAGATATGAAAAAGACAAACAGTAAAATGAATAGTGATGAATAGTGAAAATATTATTTAGGCTGAATTGTCTTTTTCATATCTTTCAAATGTGATTGAGTTTGGTCTTCAAATTTTATAAGATTGTAGAAGTTCACTTCTCTTACGTATGATAATTTTTTTGAAATTTTTTCAAAACTTATAGACATGGGTTTCATAGATTTTTTACGATAATAAAGATTTTCACTGGATACCTCCGCTTGAAAGAAACTGCAAGTAGACCATTTTGGACTGCACCACAGTGTGGACGCGACAATGTGTGGGCAGGCAGACAATATGTAGTCCAATTGTAAAGCAAAGAACGACGGAAGGTTCTCTAGTTTGACCCACTCTGGGCAATTGGCCTACTAGGTCTAGGTAGGCAGGTGAGGGGCAAGAACAAATCAAATTGGTAGAGGGCACAAGCCGCCCAACCAATGGAAGGCAGATAAAACCTGATTCATATTGTCAACACAAAATGGGGTGCACCTTCTGAAGTCTGAACAAAGTGGATTTGTGAATCTCTTTTGGTTGGCTTATTTGTGGTTTCTACCGAAAACTAAATTGAGCACCGTGTTTGATTCTGAACGATTAGTGGCCCAGCAGACAGGCCAGGAAATCAGCAATGTTGTTTGATATGATATCGTCTCCTAACTATGTTTCTTTATAGTTTCTGCACTCACGCAGAAGCTTGGCCTGTCTATTCTTGCTTGCATCCGTCAAGTCGTCGAAGGTAATTAAAAACAACGACAAAGGACAAGAAATTATACGTTGCTTCGTTCATCCTGTTCCACGCTAATAAGAACGATGCACATTGCGGGCTTTTTTTTTTTTGACAAATGGAATATAATTATTCCATTAGCATGGCGACAGCCAGACGAGACATAAACTCGGGAAATCTTTAATCCATACGCATGGGTTCCAAGAAACCAAAGTCGCACCGAACTTTGCGAGTTCATGCTAGCTCCAACACATTACATTCTCTAGGACAAAATATCACCTCAACCTTATCAAAACCATTCATCATAGGCAATTTAGCTTCTTTAACCACCCCGTCACTTAGACCAAAGTACTCTTTTTTCTCGGCTAAACAAGAACACAAGTTAAGTGCATTAGTTTCAAAAATAACCTGATGAATGCGGCAGAGGTGGGTGTCGTGCCGTGCCGGACCGGTCCGGCATGGGTCTATCGTGCTTTGTGTATAAACCGTGCCTAGCCGCAACGGCCTATCATACCCGGCGTGCCGTGTCGTGCTGGCCCAGCTCTCCTTCGGTGAGCCCAGGCATAGTCCATTTACGCTTCGTGCTATGCCAGCCTAGGCCCGACCCATTTGCACTATTGCAACGAGAGGAAATGAGCGGAAACGTATGGAGTTGAGACAGTGGACGCAAATATTATGAGAAAAAAAACTAAAATTAATTTATTTTTGAACAGTTACATAGAGCAAGTGGATATGCTTAACAAGAGCAAAAGAGGGGGCAATGGGCGAAAAAGAAAGTGAGTGAGACAAGTGAGATAGATAGAGAGAGCTGAAAGAGAATGAGAGACGGTGTTCTCTCAGCTCTCTCTCCTCTTTTGCCTGTCTCTCTTAGGTGTCGACAGTAGGGATGACGTTCATGCTGCTAGATGCATCTATAACGCTCATGCTCTGTGAGTCAGTGGTCTTCATGCTAGGTTTATTTCTCATGCCCTAGGTTATCGGGTCCATTACGGCCCATTCTACAGTATCGTGCCGGGCCGTACCACCTATCATGTCCGGTTCTCGAGCCCGGCATGATCCATGCTATAGTATTATGCTGATCCAGCACAACCCACTTTATACCAGGTCAAGCTTTGAACCGGACTGTGACATCATACCTCGTGTCGGCCCAAAAGAGCACGGCCAAATGCCTACCTCTAATGCCTGTTGAAGACAATCTCCGGAGCATGTACAGCTATTGTAACCTCCGACTGAAAAGTATTCCGAAGATTTTGAAGAGGACCGGCTGCTGCCATACATAATTACTTCTTAAGCATATACGCAAGATATAGCCCATCCTCCTAAATGATTTAAAGAAAAAGAACCATCTATGTTGATTTTCAGCTCACCTTGAGACGGTGACCTCATTTTTTTTCACTCACTCTACTCTCAACTGATTTATCCCTGGTAAGTATTTTTTGACAAGTACGTAAATGAAATGCAACAGAGTGAATTGCTTCCTCTGTAGAGAAAGAACTATCCACTGCTACTAACTTGTTTTCGTGCAGTCCACCAATACCATATAAAGATGATAATTAACTTTCAGCTGCACTTCTCTTGACACACTCCAGAATCAGACAGTTTCAAGAGCATACTGTGGTGAAGGACATATTATTAGTTGCAACCTTACATCCTCAAGCAGCATCATCCTCCAACATTTTCAAACCGCTTTGCATTTGAAAAAATGATGTCCACCATCTTCATCTACGCGGTTGCACATTAGACAGAGTGCATCCAGATTGACACCTCTTCTTTTAATATTCATCCTCAACTGTAAGCAATTATGGGCAAACATCCAACGGAAATGTTTCACCTTGTTTGGAATACAATCATTCCAGATAAGACCCCAAATGAAATTTGAATTAGCCACCTCAGAAATTTTCCATTTGACCTGTACTTCGATGTTATTATTGCATGAAGACTTGATGTGCTAATTTTACACTGAACTGCCCTTTATTATCATAGAAGCAAGCCAAATGATCATGCATATTATCTCTCAGTAGAATTCGTTGAATAATATCTACTTCTTCTTGGTAAAAAGTCTGTTAATGTAGACTTAAATCCCACTACACTATGGTGGGATCAGTATAAGTTCTTTCACCATACAAATTAATGCATGTCGTATTCTCCACATGGCTCCTTGCTTCAGAAGCTTAATGCCCTTAATGATGCTCCTCCACGTGTAACACATACCTTCCTTTGGCTTAGCCACCATTTGGAAAATATTTGGCTTTCAAGATTTGAGCATAGAAAGAATCTGCATTATGCACAAGTCTGTATCCTTGCTTTGACAACACTGCTAAATTAAATCCATTTAAATCCCGAAATCCCAGCCTCCTATCGTTTTCGGTATAAGAAAATTTTCCTTTCCCAGCCAATGAATTTGTGTTCATTCTTCTGTTGTGCCCACCAGAACTTCAGTACTACACTTGACAACTGATCACAGAAGGTCTTTGTCAAATAGGCACACGACATCGCATACGTAGGAATTGCCTGTGCTTTTGACTTGGATTTCCTTTATCTAAAAAAAAAATCATCGTTTTTGCCTGTGCCACTGACTTGATTAAAATCTCCTCACCTGCTTTGGATATCATCTTTTCTTTCCATCCTTGGATGCGTCTCCATAACCTCCCTTGTAAATATGCAAAAGCTTTAGATTTTGAGCGTCATACCCTCGTGGTCCTTGGGGGCGGAAGAAGCTTCTTGACATGACCTTGAGCTTGTACGATGCCTAGCCTTGAACTATTTATTTTTGATTTTTCAGGCTTCGTATATCAAGAATATCATTTCTAAATTTGTTTTAATATCATGAATGCCTAAATTCATGTCAAATAAGAGATGTGTTTGGCTTGTGTAATCGTGACAAATAGATGTTTGATCTTGTAGCACAATTTTCTTTTGTTGTTTGAGCTTTATGTTTCGAGGACCAAATTTATTTTCTCTGTGGCACACGGACATTGAACTAGTTAACTTTAATTTTGTACCTCACTGTTTTGACACATTTCATTAAGAGGTTCACCCAATTTGCACAAAAACCCAGCTTCTGAAGCTTTTTTTTGAAGAAAATACCACTCCACCCTGTCGTGAGCTTTACTCATGTCTATCTTGATAGCCGTGAAGACTATTCTTTTGTTGCGCAAATGATGTGTGGTCTCATATGCATTTAAAACATTATCTATAATCCACCTGCCCCGCACAAAGGTGCTTTGGTTCAACGAAATAATATATGGTGAGATACACTTTAATCTATTGGCCAGAACTTTTGACACTAATTTGTAGATAATGTTGCGGCCTTCTTTTAAGTGACAGTGACATGTGCTAATTTCTTACTCCATCTAGTTACAAATACTTGTGGATTTAGACATAGGTACATTCAAACTTTTGAAATTTTATCATCAATATCATTTCAAATATTCAAATTCGATTCATACAAATTATATGTGTAAATTTGTCTCAAAAAGTACTTTCATAATATTATAATTTTATTGGGTTTTATAAATATATTAGAATATAAACTACTCCCTCCGTCCCAAAATATAGGGCGTATTAGAATTCAAAAAAGTCTTTTGAAGTAAACTTTGACTATTAATTTCTGTTATAATATATTATGAATTGTTATGAAACCAACAATAATTGAAAGATAAGTGAAGTATGAATCAATTGATACATCTTTTGTAAATTAAACATGCACATAATTTGACTAATTCTTAGTCAAAATTTATGTAATTTGACTTTTCTGAATTCTAATATGCCTTATATTTTGGGACAGAGGGAGTAGTAATCAAAGTTTTATTTCGGAGACTATTTCGATATCTAAAATGACATGTATTTATGATTGGAGGGAGTATTTTGTTCAGCAAGTCACCTGTATTGATAGTTCTAGTCTTGGTTTTAGCCCTCGATTTATTTGTCTGGTAAATGGATTTGGTGTTAGTGATATGCCCTAAATGGATTTGGTGTTAGAGATAATTGTATCACTTTTATGTTTATGAACTATTGAATAAAATGTTGTTTTGTTTTTTGAATGAACTATCATTTATACTAGCAATAATAGCGCGCTACACTGCGCCGTTCTGTAGAGTCGATAGGACCCGTCGGCAAATTAATGGGGGTCGTATTTTCGGTTTTCATATTTGTTTTAAAAAATAGGTCGTTAGCTATAAACCTTCAACGAATCTACGTTTTTTTTAGAAAACCGCGGTTACAACCCGTAAATCGATAAAATTTGTCAATTTTCGATTTCCGTAATTTTAAATAAAATGGGTCGGTAGGACCCGCTAGCGAATCCATGGGATATTACAAACCTTCGATGAATCCACGTTTAATCTACGGGTTACTATAAACCTTCGACGAATCTGTGCTTTTTTTAGAAAATCGTGGTTGTTTTTTTACGCATTTTGGGATATTTGATCGTTTTTTTGTTTTTTGTGTTTGTTAAAAAAAAGGGTCGTTAGGACCCGCCGTCGAATCTATGGGTCGCTATAAATCTTTGGACGAATCTACGTTTTTTTTTAAAAAAAACCCGCGGTTATGACCTGTTAGCAAATCCATAAGTTGTTATAAACCTTCGACGAATCCATGTTTTTTTTGACAATGCGTGTTTTATTTAGAAAATTGCGGTTGAATATGTGTTTTTTGCTTTTTTTTTATTTTTTGTGTTTGTTAAAAAAAAATGGGTCGTTAGGATCCGCCGGCGAATCTATGGGTCGCTATAAATCTTTAGACGAATCTACTTTTTTTTTAAAAAAAAACCCGCGATTATGACCCGTTGGCAAATCCACAAGTTGTTATAAATCTTCGACGAATTCGTGTTTTTTTTGTCGATGCGTGTTTTATTTAGAAAATTGCGGCCGAATCTGTGTTTTTTTGTTTTTTTTAAAAGAAAAGTGTGGCCATTTTTATGTATTTCCTTTTTAAAAGGTTTGCTTTCGGACGAGTAAATGAATCCATGAACCGCTATAAACCTTCGACGAATCTGTGTTTTTTTGGCGACGAAAACATTTTTTCCGGGTTTTTTTGGTGATGAAAACATTTTTTTCGGGAAAAACGGAGAAAGGACCTAGACGTAAGAAGCAGGGGCATGTTTGTTATTTTTTTTGGACCTGTTTGCTATCCTGAAAAATTAGAAAAGAGCTTGTTCGCGATTTGAACTTAACGGGAGATTTTTCCATAAAATACCGCGCTAGGGACCAAAACGCGATGAAAAAAATCTTCATCTCACAAAAAATCGCGAAGGACCTATTTGTAATCCGGAAGGACCTATCCTTAATTCAAAGAAATGGAGGGGCTTTTTCGCAAAAATGGCTTGGGGGACACCTGGCTCACCTCTCCTCCCGGCAATCCTTAACGCTATAAAGGGTGTAGCCATTGATTAACAAGGATCTATATGAGTTGTTTGTGACATGTTATGATATTATTCTAAAGGGGTAATTCCTTATTTGTCATTGAAAGTTTGCAATATCCCTTATATGTCACTTATTGTGTCAATAATATGTGGACACAAATAGGGATTTGAAATTTCCAGTGGCATAAAAGGAATGAACCCTACTCTAAATAAACCTGATCTTATATCATTATGTGGGACACTTATGATTTATAGATCAACTTGATTGACGATCACATTTCACGGAATGTGAATATGAGATATCAAATCATGCGTGGACATATGTTGAAGAACATGATGCTGGATTGATCCACCTTGAGACTCTACGGGAATTTTTATATTCTTAAGTAGTATCAGTTGGTCTCAACCTGAGATCAGTATGGTTTCCTACATGTGTAATAGTTTAATTACTTAGGGATTGCAAAGCGCTACTCTGTCACTAGGTATTCATAAAGGTAGCTTTCACCGACATGTGGGCCCCACATGTCGGTGACTGGTTCATGGCGAACCGAGTCCACCAAGAGGACTCGAGTTGGCGTGGCAAACCAGATGACGTGGACGCCACGCGGGATGCTAGGGCTGACGCAGCGGCTGACTGGCGGACACGGGGCGACCACGTGGCAGCTGGTAGGGCGCTTACATCGATGGGCCACGCGTCAACCATCTGATGACAGCGCGGGATCAAACTACAGAGAAGCGAGGCGCAGTCGATAGCAACGTGGCGAAGTCTGGAGCGCACATGAGCGATTGGATGGATACGGTTTGCGGCGAAGAACGACGATGAGATAGCAGTGCTGTCCCACTGGACATGAGGAAGACGACGCAGCGAGCGGTGGAAGAGCAACGGATCGGGCATGACTTTGCACGGATCGGGAAGAGGGCGACACAGGCAATGCGAAGAAGCAAATGGCGATGGTGGAGACCAATTAGAGGCGAAGATCGATAGGGAAGAAGGGCTCGGGCGGCGGAGGAACTTCGGCAAGCTCAGGCGAAGCAACAGTGGAGACTCGAGCTGGGGCAAAAGAGGCGATGCGGAACAGGGAACCATGGGCGGGGTGCGACAGCGGCTTAAATAGCCTTGGGAGGTGCGCAAAACTCGGAAATCGAGATGGCAGCGTGTGGCGTAGGGACTCTAGCGGCGGCTAGGGTTTTGATCGGTGGCGCGACGTGGCTCAATCGAGACCGTCCACGAGGCGACGAACCGACGGCTCACATGCGCACAGCCACGCGGGCGAGTCTCGACCGTTGGATCAAGATCCAACACCCATGGCACTAGGGTTTTCGGCGGTGGCAACGGGCTGGGCTAGGGAAGCAGTAGTGCAGAAAGGTGCCGCATCGGGTCAGCGAAATAGGAACGGGTTGAGGAGAGAGATTCGATCCGGGAGGAAATAAAAGAAATTAAAAACATTTTCCGAATTTAGAAAATCCCAAAAATTCGAATAAAAGCCAATAAATTCAAATAAATAGCAAATAAATTCAGAAAAATCTCCAAAAATACAAAAAAATTCCTTGAAGCATAATGAACCCAACTAAAACTGGAAATCTTTTGTTTGATGGATATATTAGTAAAATTAAATCCTTTTATTAATAGAAAATTCAAATTAAGCTTTGTTTAATTCCAAGAAAATGCAAATGGTTCATTTTCAAATTTGAACATTGCAAGACTCAAATTTTGGGATGTTACAATGAGGTACCTTCTTATGATGAGCTCAATGTTGTTTTTTATAGCTAGAAAAATTTCATGCTAGAGCTAGATGTTCGGAGCTTGAGAAAAAAGTAGGTAGCTTATCATGGGAGCTTGCTTCATTTAGATCTAGTTCTTCCTGTGACACTGATGACTGCTCTTTTTATGATGCTTTGATTATGGAGTAGGAGAACCTAATGAACTTGCATGATAGTGTGTTGTTTGATCTTGAGGTTTTTAGAGTGAATGATGCTAGTCTTTCCCTTGCTCCTACTTGTGCCTCATGCGAAAATTTCCCTAGGTTGCTCATTGAGATTAATGGTATAAATTGTCACCATAAGAAGCTTTTTGCTAAAAATAATGAACTTGAACAATTTGTTTCAAAGACCCAGTTAGCTCTTGTGAGGACTGTAGATAACTAAAACTTGACAATGATGTTTTAAATGTCAAGTGTGAAAATTTGACCAAGGACCTATTATCTAAATCATAAGATACTTGTGCTACATGTGTTAAAATTGAGGGGAACATGGGGAGGATCTATGAGGAGCTTAGGACTAAGTTTGAGGCCCAAAGTTCTAGGATTAGGAATGCTAAGTGCGTTTATTGTGAGGTCCTCAAGACTGGGCAGCCATGTATAGGGAGAGATATGGATGTGATGTTTGTTCTTCCACTTCTGATTCTTCATTATCTTCTTCCCCATATTCTTCGTATGGCTCTGTATTAAGAGTGTGATTACCGTATGAGCATTCTTGAGAAGTTTGTTGGAGGTAAGAAGAAACTCAATCTTATATTGGACCAATCTAAAATCTATATCAGGGTCTAGGATCTAATTTCTTAGAGCATACTAGGACACATCCTCACACTATTCTTTATGGCACCAAGAGTGGTGAGATTGAAGTTACTTCTAGGTCTAGCACAATGGTGTTTCAGTTAACCGGTGTTGTCTATAGGATTTCTAATGAGAAGGTTGTCCTTCCTGCAGCTTCAGCCTCTAGTAAGGTGAAATATTTTTGCACCTTCTATTAGAAGAATGAATATTTGGCTGAGTTCTGCTTCAGATGTGCCAAGATCTCACGGCATGAGTGTTTTCGTGCTCTTAGGGGTATTTAGGATCATCTCCAGACTTGGAGTGCTCCTAAGGCACCCACACCCACGGCTTCTAGATAGGTTAGAGAGTCTCCTATTTTTAAACAGCGTTCAGAACTTGGTTTTTAGTCTATTAGTTCGGTTTTAGTCCTAGAGCTATTCATAGTTAGAGTTTTCATCATCCTCTTGATATTTCTCATTTTTTCCATCAAGGTGGGTATCAGTGGTGTGAGTTGTTTCCACCAGTAGGAGGTTTGGGTAGCTTTACTGAGATGGTTCTATCTTTGCACATTGGAAGACCAACTCAGCTCTATCTCCCAGACCTTCTATAGGGGCTACTCCTGATTTTGTGAAAGTTGAGCATCGGAGAGATGTTAGAGTTCAGTCTTTTGCCTTTGTGATGGGTACTTCTACTTGTCGTATGATTTAGTATTTAGGTTCCTAGATTTGCTCTTATCTGCTCCAGTAATGAGTCATCGACCTCTTGCTTTCATTGATTTAGGTTCATAGGGCTGGAAAGGGAGAGGTTTGGCTCATTGACTCTGGCTGCTATCACCACATGACTGAAGATTCTCGTTGGTTCTCTTCCCTAGTCCGTGTCCTTGGTGATCAACTGATCACATTTGGGCATGTTCATCTAGTAGAGTCATCGCTAAAGGTACTATGTGCTGGTAATTTTATTCTTAAAGATGTTGTCTTAGTGAGTACGCTGCAGTATAATTTAGTTAGAGAAGTGGTCTAAATTTTTTAAGGAAAATTTTATTTAGCTTCTATTCATCTCACTATAGTTGTCGTTTTAGGTCCTGCAATTAGAAACCAGTCAAGTTTTGCATGAAATAGTTTTCGTTCTTAGTAATTCATTTTGGAAATGCTAAGATGCAACACAAATACAACATTATCAACCGATCTGTTTTCTTAATGTCAGCTTCAAAATTTTCATTAGAGTTAGCATGAACAGGATATCTAGTGTCATTGAACATGTTGTACGGCCAACACAAACTGCTTTTTTGCTCCATCGAAACATATAATGGATGGTGTGATAATTCTTCATGAAACAATTTATGAGATGCATAAGAAAAAGTTAGATGGGTTATTTTTAAAGTAGATTTCGAAAAGACCTATGATAAAGTCAAATAGCCCTTTCTTCAATAGACTCTTCGAATGAAAGGTTTCTCACTACAATGGTGTAAGTGGATTAAGAATTTTGTGTCCAGGAGGAGTGTTGGCATTAAGGTCAATGATGACATTGGGCTATACTTTCAAACTAGAAAAGGACTCCGGCAAGGAGATCTCTTGTCTCCTATCTTATTTAACATTGTTGTGGATATACTGGCTATCCTTTTAGAACATTCCAAAGAGGATGGAGTTGGACAAATAAAAGGAACAATACCTCATCGGTTGATAATGGGTTGTCCATCCTTCAGTATGCAGATGGCACCATTACTTTTATGGAACATGATATTCAACAAGCCAAAAATATGAAGCTTTTGCTCTGTGTATTTGAACAACTTTCGGACCTTAAAATAAATTTCTAGAAAAGTGAAATTTTTGTTTTTGTGCTGCTAAGGAATTTGAACTCTAATACACTCATCTTTTTGGATGTGAATTAGAAAGTTTACCTTTTCGATACCTTGGCATTCCAATCCATTATCGCAAATTGAGAAATAAAGAATGAAAGGGGGTAGAAGAACGATTTGAAAAGAAGTTGAGTAGTTGGAAAGCAAAACATCTATCAAGCGGAGGCAAATTAGTCCTTACAAATTCTGTGCTTAGCAGACTATCTATGTTTATGTTATCTTTTTTTCAGATACCACATAGGATTCTTAAAAGATTGGATTATGTCACATCTAGATTTTTCTGGCAGAATGATAATCCTAAGAAAAAATATAAGCTTGCTAAGTGGAATATTATATGTCAACCTAAGGATCAAGGTGGGCTGGGTATTCATGATTTTAATGTAAAAAACATTTGTTTGTTTTGCAAATGGTTATTTAAACTTTTAAATGAGGATGTCATTTGGCAACAAATCCTTAGCAAGAAGTATTTAGGAAGTAAAGCCCTTTCTCAAGTGGAATGTAGCGACCCCCATTTTTACATAAAATGTAAAAATGGAAATCTCATGTGCACACAGTACTAGTCCCTGGATCAGTAGCTAGTACGCACATTTACAACAATTGATATCACATCCATACTCTTTATTGCAAATAATAAAGGTAATATACACAATAAAGTCTTACAATTGAGTAATGCAAACAGAAAGAATTAAAAGTCTTGTAGTGTGCCCATCCAACCCTCGAACAACCGACAAGGCATAATCCTAGAAAAACTCATTAACATTCCGAATCTGCGTCGAATAAGTTTAAATCGAGCTATTACGATTCTTCACCTAAAAACCACGAATAAGCAAGGGTGAGTACTTGCGTACTCAGCAAGACTTTTTCAAATCCTATAATGCATGCAGGTCATTTCAAAGGAAAGGCTTCTACGGTTAATTTGCATAAAGCAAATTTAAATTGTAAAACAAGTAGTAATTGCAAAACGGAATTTATAAAAGCAAGTTGACTGATATAAAAGTAATAAACAAGTAAGGTATAAGTAATAACTCACAGTCCTCCACGACTTGAGTATCGAACCATCCATTGCCAACACATGGCCCAAATCTGAGACAAATACCTTCCAACAAATGTATCCAATCCAATTCATTTTGAAAATACCAAAACTGCTAACTATGTGATGACTTTACCAAGTGCCCTTGACTGCGGGCGCGGCTAATCGATTAGTTTTATACTCTGCAGAGTTGTACAGCTTTACCCACAAGAAATGATCAACCCCTTTTGCTAGGCCATTCGACACACTTCCTTTGGTATGTCGGCAAGGTGATCATAACATAACCGTTACATTTCTTAATCCTAACTTTGCACCAGCTCAATAATGTAATCCCTTGTTACAATGGTAGGAATACACACCCAAAACATGACAGTAAACCCCGTCATTCACACCATAACACAGGCAGTGAACCCCGCCGTTTACACCACAGGCAGTAAACCCCGCCTACACACATTCCTCCTCATAGCAAGGCACACATCACTGTCTCCAGCCTACCAATGTGCAAAGCTAGTATTAAGGAACTTAATAGGTTAAGACTGTCCCATACCAGTACTTGTGGTTGCACGTTTATCTTGGCCTGAAAACAACCCATAGTTCGGTCCTTAATCTGACACGGGCAAAAATCTCCCCCTACACTACGTGCAAATCCATGCACCTTCGGCTATTGCCAATAATTGCCCGCATCAAAATAATAGTTTTATTTTCATTTTTAACCAAAATACCAGTGATCATCATCATGTCTCAATATTTCTAAGTTTCATCTGATCAATATTTCCAATTGATTTATCCCAAGTCTAAAGCATGGCTAAGCATGATCACTAACTATCGTATATACCCAAATTGACATCAGATGTTGTCTAACCATAATTCTAGGGTTATCAAGGTTCACATGTCAATACTAAAGGAAATTTCATAAGATAGCAGGTATATCTACCAGTACCCACAAAGTAGCAACATTTAATGAATATACGCATGCAATAAAAACATTTAATGAAAACATTTATAAAATTGAGATCAACATGGTCAAAGGAGGGTGCTTGCCTTGCTTATTGATGTCTTCAACGAATTTGAGGTCGTAGCCGACGACGGGAGGTAATTACGTCGGGTTCTACACGTCGCGAATGAATAATATAAATAACGAATAACATGATTTCAATAAGGACAAAAAGAAATCAGATGAAAATCCAAATATAAATAAATCATAGAAAGCAGGCATGATTTAAGGTTGGGTTCCTATGATTTTACATATTCGGATCTTAATTAACTTTATATAGTTAGTAATAATACCGTTTATGAAGTTACATATTTATGTTAGTTTATCAACATTTTTCTTTAACAACTTTTGAAAATGATTTCATGAGTTGTATTTCTATATTCTATAATTCCAGATTACTAATATCATGTATTTTATTATTTACTATTTCAGATTCATGAAACTAAAATTACTTAATTAAATTTTATACTACTTTCTTACTATTTACAATAACGTAAATATTTCCTATAGTGAACCCTAATTATTTTTACATATTCAGGTTCCTAATATCATAAGGATTCTAACAAAATTGGTTTTAGCTAATTTTGAGTTCATTTGCATAAATTCTATGTATAGCATATTTGAATTCTTCCTTTAAATTAATATTAAAATTTTAAACAGAGTTGAACTTCAAAATATTTTTGCATATTCTGAATCTACATGAATTTAGATGAATTTAGGAATTTATTTCACTTTATTTTGACTAATGGTTCAAAAGTTACAAACAATTGAATGACCTAAGGTATTGAAAATCTTTGAGAATAGGAAATTCTTGAAATAGGAAAATCGCCTTCTCATCGGGAATCGCCTTCCATTTCTGGCAGGCTCGGGTTGAGGGGTGCAATCGGGCCCATGAGGTCGAGGACTTGGCAAGGGCGGTCGGCGACAAAGACGACGCATGATCGATGACTTAGTGCGAGGCGGGGGCCCATTTAAGGGGACCCGATTGCGATGACAGAGAACGAGGAAGGTGGTTCTCGGCTCATGACAGCGAAGGAGCACCGGACAACAAGCGGTACAGATTGAGCACGAGCAGCGATTGCGCACCAAGGGAAGGTCTTGAAGTAGCCGGAGGTGGCCGGAAAGGTTGTCTCCACCGGAAGGAGCCGGCGGACGCCATGGATGCTGCGGCGAGTCAGTACTCACCGTGGCGAAGCATAAATTCGGGTAGGAAAAGCATCAGTATGATCTTATGACTGCGATTTTGCAATTGACCGAGCAAGAGGGTTACCGGGTTGAGTTATCACCGTGCACGGCCATGGCGGAAGGGGAAGCTCGGGGCGACGACTCACCGGAGTAGGGGAGGTTAAATTGGTACTGGAGTTGGACTCTGGAGAGCATGAAGGTGCTTCAGTGTTGATGATTCGGGTTGATTCGGATTGTAGAGCTTCGCGTGATGATTTTCTCCATTCGGGTCTTCACCGGGTTTGGGAAAGAATATAGAGCTAGAATGCATGAGGAGAGGCTCAGAGGAATGAAAATGGCTCGGGACAAGTTCTGGAGACTGGTTGCGCTGAGTTTTGTAGTTGAGCCGGAACAATTCGTTGCAAGTGGAAAAGATGGAGAGGCGGTGAAGCGGTTCTGGGGATATTTTGCCGTGGCAGAGATAAGCCAGTGGAGACGTTTGCCGTGGCAAGGGTTGGCAAGATGTTGGCACTGCTAGTTGGTGTGGCGCAGGTAAAGACAAGCGACGAAGGCGGCAAAGGGGATGAATCGAGTCGGCGATGGCTCTGGTGGCCAGCGCAAGAGGTGGAATGGTATGAGAGGGTGAAGGCTAGGTGAGGGAGAAGGGGTGACGATGGGGTCTCCGGCCACATGGCGAGGAGAGGAAGAAGAGAAAAGAAAGGAGCTATGGCTGCTTTTGGATGGGTGACAAGTGGCGAATCCTGCGGTCATGGTGAAATGGACGGTTTGCGAGATAAAGTGAAGTCGGTTTGATTAATGATTCAAGTGACATGACCTACTCAAGATTTTATGAGAATTTTTATAGAGGTTTTTCAAGTGCGAGATGAAGGTCTAGGTAAATTTTTAGATGAAAAATCTTTGTAGATATTTTATTAAAATTCGACAATGAAATATTTTAATTTTCTATTATTCTGCTTTTTGATTTATTAGGGTGTCCAAATGATTTGATTTATTTAAAATTTTTTTTTAGATTCATTTGAGCTAATAATGCTTTTGTAAAATTTTCAGAATTTTTACTTGATAATTAAATTATAAAAATTCGACATTGCTATTTTCAACTTTATTATTTTTACTGTTTTTGAATTTCTAAAAACTTTAAATATAAGTTTTATTTTGGATATTTTTACCAGAGATATATAAGGTTGTCAAGACTTGAGGTAAAATTCTCATAATTAGGCTTTTAATATTTCTATTCATAATTTTCTTAAGATTAGAATGCATGAAAATAAGAAAAGGACATTGTTTTAAATTAAAATTTTGATTCAAATTGAAAATTTTATTTTATTCCATTTTTAAATTTCAAAAATTTTATTTTTTCTATTTTTGAATTTTTCGGGATGTTACAGACTACCCCCCTTAACAGGAATCTCGTCCCCGAGATTCGCCGGGTCAAGGGAATGGCAGGAGGTTATAGGATGGTTCTGACGATTGGATTAGTTTCAATCATCTTGGTAGACAAAGGGTTTTGATTTGGATTTAGCAACTACGAAGGAATGGTATGTAAAAATCAAAAGGATTGATTGCAATAATTGAATACACAAGGAACGTATTTAATATCACGACAAAGGTGTTGGATGCAATTGCACGACAAGGATGTTTATGCTCAAGGCTTGATGTCAAGGTAGGTGTTGTTATAAGAACATGATATCCTTTAAGTCCTTAGGATGGCTTGAGGTATTGCGCTAACTTTCTTGATGACGAGGTGGAGTAGAATTCTTCTTGATCAGATATTGGCAAAGTATCCGGGTTCTTCATGATTGATGTAGATGACGCAGACCATCTTGTTTGAAGCAACAGAATGATTATTCACTAATGTTATGAAATGAATGATCAAGAAGTGGTTGAGATCAAGGAGATTGAATTTGGAATTATTGAGTGGATAGATAGGATAGAAAGAGATAAGATGAGAATTGGTTTGGTTATAAGGCAACGTTTCGTTCTTTAAAATTTTCTTGATTAGATTTTCTTATTATTTCAGGGTTATCGCATCGTGAATTTCAACCTGAGGGTTAACCATTCACGAGAGTAACCCGAGAAGCAATACACAAAGCAATACAACAAAAGTCGAGCAATCAAAAAGATTCTCACGCAATGCAAACAAAGAGGTGTAAATTTTAATTTAACAACTAACCTATTCTAGCGTATTAATTTTGCATCTAATGATACAGCTTCTTCATGAAGCAACTTGGTGTCGTCGGAATCTTCAGAGACTTTTCATTTTGAAAACGTAAATCCACCACGCTTTCGCTGCGCTACTCTGATAATAGTATTTGCCCAAAACTTTTACTAATCCTACGAGGCTATGCTATTATATTAACTCCGATGGGGAAAGAATAGGGACAAGAGGAATATACAGATGAGAAATTCTACAGAGAGAAGAGATAAGTTTGTGAGAAATTCTATAGAAAGAGGAGAAGAAAGTTTACAAATTTTCATTTTTAGCCTACAGGTTGAGGTTTTTGGATTCATACATAAGGGCAACTCATCGTGAAACTTTGACCTAAAGGTTAAGTTTGCACGTAAATCAGCCCGAACAAGAAAATTAAAAAAATCAATTGCAAATAGCAGAACATAAACATTACATAATAATGGTTTATATAGCTAAAGCGGAATAATACTACTATACATCGGGGTTCCTTTCCTAACGAAGAACCTAATATATTCTTAATCTTCCGCATTCTACTGTTGGATAATACCAGCTCTTCATGAAGTAGAACTTGGACTTCACTTTCGTCTTGTCGGGGGGTGACAAGAGTAATGTCCGTCTTCTTGAGGTTGCCGGCATTGACGTTGTAGTCTTCCTTGATCGGCATGAAGAATGACGGCGACATATCTTGTATGTCTTCAGAAGCAACCGCGAAGAAAAACTATGGCCAAGAATTGTTTTAAGGAAAGAAGAACTTGTTTTACAAACCAAAATGAAAGTAGGGGTAAGAAAGAGATTCTTAAGAAGGAAAGAATAGCAATGACTACATTTTGCAAATATAGTAGCTTTTGAAAATAGTATTTTGAATTAGTTTATTCTAATGCTAACGACCATTCTAGGGTTTATCTGCGATCGATATAGCTCGATACCAATCAGAGCGACCCCATTTTTACATAAAATGCAAAATGGAAATCTCATGTGCACAGTACTAGTCCTGGATCAAGAGCTAATGCGCACATTTACAACAATTGATATCACATCCATACTCTTTATTGCAAATAATAAAGGTAATATACACAATAAAGTCTTACAATTCAGAGTAATGCAGCAGAAAGAATTAAAAGTCTTGTAGTGTGCCCATCCAACCCTCAGGCAACTGACAAGGCATAATCCCTAGAAAAACTCGTTAACATTCCCGAATCCTGCGTCGAATAAGTTTCGTCGAGCTATTCTGATTCTTCACCTAAAAACCACGAATAAGCAAGGGTGAGTACTTGCGTACTCAGCAAGACTTTTTCAAATCCTATAATACATGCAGGCCATTTCAAAGGAAAGGCTTCTACGGTTAATTTGCATAAAGCAAATTTAAATTGTAAAACAAGTAGTAATTGCAAAACGGAATTTATAAAAGCAAGTTGACTGATATAAAAGTAATAAACAAGTAAGGTATAAGTAATAACTCACAGTCCTCCACGACTTGAGTATCGAACCATCCATTGCCAACACATGGCCCAAATCTGAGACAAATACCTTCCAACAAATGTATCCAATCCAATTCATTTTGAAAATACCAAAACTGCTAACTATGTGATGACTTTACCAAGTGCCCTTGACTGCGGGCGCGGCTAATCGATTAGTTTTATACTCTGCAGAGTTGTACAGCTTTACCCACAAGAAATGATCAACCCCTTTTGCTAGGCCATTCGACACACTTCCTTTGGTATGTCGGCAAGGTGATCATAACATAACCGTTACATTTCTTAATCCTAACTTTGCACCAGCTCAATAATGTAATCCCTTGTTACAATGGTAGGAATACACACCCAAAACATGACAGTAAACCCCGTCATTCACACCATAACACAGTGATGAACCCGCGTTTACACCAGGCGATAAACCCCGCCTACACACATTCCTCCTCATAGCAAGGCACACATCATCATCTCCGACCTACCAATGTGCAAAGCTAGTATTAAGGAACTTAATAGGTTAAGACTGTCCCATACCAGTACTTGTGGTTGCACGTTTATCTTGGCCTGAAAACAACCCATAGTTCGGTCCTTAATCTGACACGGGCAATAATCTCCCCCTACACTACGTGCAAATCCATGCACCTTCGGCTATTGCCAATAATTGCCCGCATCAAAATAATAGTTTTATTTTCATTTTTAACCAAAATACCAGTGATCATCATCATGTCTCAATATTTCTAAGTTTCATCTGATCAATATTTCCAATTGATTTATCCCAAGTCTAAAGCATGGCTAAGCATGATCACTAACTATCGTATATACCCAAATTGACATCAGATGTTGTCTAACCATAATTCTAGGGTTATCAAGGTTCACATGTCAATACTAAAGGAAATTTCATAAGATAGCAGGTATATCTACCAGTACCCACAAAGTAGCAACATTTAATGAATATACGCATGCAATAAAAACATTTAATGAAAACATTTATAAAACTGAGATCAACATGGTCAAAGGAGGGTGCTTGCCTTGCTTATTGATGTCTTCAACGAATTTGAGGTCGTGGCCATTTACGGAGGTAATTACGTCGGGTTCTACGTCGCGAATGAATAATATAAATAACGAATAACATGATTTCAATAAGGACAAAAAGAAATCAGATGAAAATCCAAATATAAATAAATCATAGAAAGCGAGGCATGATTTAAGGTTGGGTTCCTATGATTTTACATATTCGGATCTTAATTAACTTTATATAGTTAGTAATAATACCGTTTATGAAGTTACATATTTATGTTAGTTTATCAACATTTTCTTTAACAACTTTTGAAAATGATTTCATGAGTTGTATTTCTATATTCTATAATTCCAGATTACTAATATCATGTATTTTATTATTTACTATTTCAGATTCATGAAACTAAAATTACTTAATTAAATTTTATACTACTTTCTTACTATTTACAATAACGTAAATATTTCCTATAGTGAACCCTAATTATTTTTACATATTCAGGTTCCTAATATCATAAGGATTCTAACAAAATTGGTTTTAGCTAATTTTGAGTTCATTTGCATAAATTCTATGTATAGCATATTTGAATTCTTCCTTTAAATTAATATTAAAATTTTAAACAGAGTTGAACTTCAAAATATTTTTGCATATTCTGAATCTACATGAATTTAGATGAATTTAGGAATTTATTTCACTTTATTTCGACTAATGGTTCAAAAGTTACAAACAATTGAATGACCTAAGGTATTGAAAATGCTGAGAGAATAGGAAATTACTGAAATAGGAAAGTACACCTTCCATTTCTGGCAGGCTCGGGTTGAGGGGCTGGCAACTGGGCCCATGAGGTCATGACTTGGCAAGGGAGACTGGCTGACAGCATGGGCCCGCGGTCAGTGACTTGGTGCAGGGCAGGGACTGACGAAGGGGACCCGATTGCAGTGACAGAGAACAGGGAAGGTGGTTCTCCAGCTCGCCGACAGCGAAGGAGCACCAGGGATGGCGAACGGGTACCAGATTGAGCACGAGCAGGCGATTGCGCACCCAGGGAAGGTCTTGAAGTAGCCGGAGGTGGCCGGAAAGGTGGTCTCCACCGGAAGGAGGCGGCGAACGCCTTGGATGCCGAGCAGGAGCTGTACTCGCCGGCGGCGAAGCATAAATTCGGGTAGGAAAAGCATCAGTATGATCTTATGACTGCGATTTTGCAATTGACCGAGCAAGAGGGTTACCGGGTTGAGTTATCACCGTGCACGGCCATGGCGGAAGGGGAAGCTCGGGGCGACGACTCACCGGAGTAGGGGAGGTTAAATTGGTACTGGAGTTGGACTCTGGAGAGCATGAAGGTGCTTCAGTGTTGATGATTCGGGTTGATTCGGATTGTAGAGCTTCGCGTGATGATTTTCTCCATTCGGGTCTTCACCGGGTTTGGGAAAGAATATAGAGCTAGAACGCATGAGGAGAGGCTCAGAGGAATGAAAATGGCTCGGGACATGTTCTGGAGACTGGTTGCGCTGAGTTTTATAGTTGAGCCGGAACAATTCGTTGCAAGTGGAAAAGATGGAGAGGCGGTGAAGCGGTTCTGGGGATATTTTGCCGTGGCAGAGATGAGCCAGTGGGGACGTTTGCCGTGGCAAGGGTTGGCAAGACGTTGGCACTGCTAGTTGGTGTGGCGCAGGTAAAGACAAGCGACGAAGGCGGCAAAGGGGATGAATCGAGTCCGAGCGATGGCTCTGGTGGCTTCGCGCAAGAGGTGGAATGGGCGCTGAGAGGAGAAGGCTTGGTGAGGGAGAAGGGGCTGACAGTGGGTTCTCCGGGCCACATGGCAGGGAGAGGAGAAGAGAAAAGGGCTGGGCTATGGCTGCGTTGGATGGGTGACAAGTGGCGAATCCTGTGGTCATGGTGAAATGGACGGTTTGCAGATAAGGCTGAAGTTGGTTTGATTAATGATTCAAGATGATAGCCTACTCAAGATTTTATCAGAATTTTTGTAGAGGTTTTTCAGGTGCAGATGAAGGTCTAGGTAAATTTTCAGATGAAAAATCTTTGTAGATATTTTATTAAAATTCTGACAATGCAATATTTTAATTTTCAATTATTCTTTTTTGATTTATTAGAGTGTCCAAATAATTTTATTTATTTTTTAATTTTTTTTTCAGATTTGTTTGAGCTAGTAATGCTTCTGTAAAATTTTTAGAAGTTTTTACTTGATAATTAAATTATAAAAATTCTGACATTGCTATTTTCAGCTTTATTGTTTTTCTGTTTTTGAATTTCTAAAAACTTTAAATATAAGTTTTTATTTTGGATATTTTTACCAGAGATATATAAGGTTGTCAAGACTTCAGGGTAAAATTCTCATAATTAGGCTTTTAATATTTCTATTCATAATTTTCTTAAGATTAGAATGCATGAAAATAAGAAAAAGACATTGTTTTAAATTAAAATTTTGATTCAAATTGAAAATTTTATTTTATTCCATTTTTAAATTTCAAAATTTTTATTTTTTTCTATTTTTGAATTTTTCGGGATGTTACATGGAAGGGCTTGGGAACTCTTATTTTTGGGCAGATCTAACGAAGGTCAAACATCACTTCTTTAGATTTGAGTCTTTCAATCTTCAAGATGGATCTCAAATACGTTTTTGGCTATATACTGTTTGGGAATAACCCCCTTAGTATACAATACCTTGTCTTTATAACATTGTTTGGAAAAAACATGCCATGATGATTGAAGTAATGAGTTATGGACATTTTAATATGTCTTTTCGTAGGACCATTACTAGACCTAATTTACATGTTTTTGCAAGAGCTTATTACAAGGATTGAACTTGAACAAAATGGATAGTTTTCTGTTCAATCCATCAAAACATTCCGATTACAAATAGACAACTTTGGCAGATTAAAGTACCATTAAAAAAATTTATGGTACTTACGTCGAGGGGTAATTTGACAAAGGATAACCTAAGTAAAAGAAATTGGACTGGCAACAAACAATGTTGTTTTTGTAACAATGAAGAAACTATACATCATCTCTTTTTTGACTGTCAGTTTGCTTGTTTCGCATGGTGTGTTATACAAGCGTAGTATAGCCCGTATGTTTGGATCTTGGCTATTGGGGTTGGGAAAGGAAATAACGACTCAATGTTTAGTTAGGGCTGCTGCTTTATGTTAGGCTATTTGGCTATGTCGAAATGATGTTGTCTTTGATAAAAAAACAGATGTCCAATCCATTGCAGGTTATCTATTTGTGTATCAATTGGTTACGCTCATGGTCTATACTGCAACGTTAGGAGGCTCGAGAGATGGTGTTAGTGGCATACAACTTTTTATAGATTGCGGTCCGGGAACTCTTCAATGGCCATAGATGGAGGTTTAGCACAAGATTGTGTGCGCATTGAGAGTTTTTGATTAGTCTTTTAATGGCTTGTTGAAACTATTTTCTTCATTTAATTGTCGCTTGCTAAGTCTTTTTTTATGAGTCTCTTGATGACAACATTTTGGTTGTAACTTTATAATAAATGATTTGTTATGTGTATCTCATGGTGCAGAGTCCAGAATATTAACATATTCTGCTATTATCTTAAAAAAATACCTTGCGGCGAGGGGGTCCTCTTAACCTTGCCACCTTGGAGTGGAACAAAAGATCTGTAGTCTTCTGACCATCGAAGAAGATCTTGGCGTGTTTCTTCTTCTCTCTTAC
Organism: Guadua angustifolia; assembly: GCA_036346375.1. Taxonomy (NCBI): domain Eukaryota; kingdom Viridiplantae; phylum Streptophyta; class Magnoliopsida; order Poales; family Poaceae; genus Guadua; species Guadua angustifolia. The sequence continues at coordinate 18,606,109 of CM070509.1, forward strand.
GCCTTGGCAAGGTTAACAAAACCGTATCGCGGTTTTCAATCGATTTTCGCCGGTTTTGTTTACCGTGCGCCTTGGTGTGCATGATAGCCAGCCGGAGGAGTAGTAGTCTTTTGAGTCTTGCCTTGCTTAAACAAGACAGACGTGGCAGGATCCCCAGCTGTACGCGGCCTTGCATGCATGCAGAATTGCAGTTGGATGCAGTGTCCATCTCTTCCAGTCTTCCTTCTACTAGCGCTACCTTTTCGTTCTTTCCACTTGAGCGCATCATCGATCCTTGGATTTGTTGCAGATGCAGGTGTAAAGTGAAGTAGCACTAACAGCGGTGTAGGCAGGGCTGCAGGGGTGGGCAACAAGCCAACAATGTACTGACTGGCGTGTTGGTTTTCGCATGAGCCACCGGCCGATCCACTCACGGACAGAGCATGTGACTATTTGGGCTCCTCTGAGACGCGTCGTGGAGCAGGTTACAAATCCTGACGAAATTTCACAAAATCTCGGTAAAATCTTGAAATTTGGTCAGGAATGAAATTTAAAATTTAGCTGGATAAAAAAAATAAATTGCTACAATAATTTTAGAAATTTCCACTGAAATCCTGGGTTCTTTTTGACCGAAATTTAACTTTTTTTTTACCAGATTTGGCCCAATAACTCTTAAGATTTGTTGAAAAACCAAATTTTTAGATGTTTTATAATTTCGGCAGAAATGTTGTTACATTTTTATAAAATTGTACAAGCTTGATTACACTCTAAAAATTTATGGTACCATCTTTAGTAGTTTAGGATTATATAGAAAAATCTTCAAAAGAATTGAAGTTCATTTGTTATCTTTTAAAAAATAAAAAATAGAATGAACATAACTGAGATAGTAACCTTGTCAAAATTTTATAAATTTTCTCGCATGTAACCATCATCCAAATTTTTTATGAGAGCTTAAGAATTGCCTCAAAACCATTCTATAAAATTTCCAAAAATTTTAAAATTTCTTGTTTGCTAAATCAAATCTATGGAAGCAATGAACTTCATTTGTTATATTTTAAAAATCAAAAACAGAAAAAACATAAATGGTATAGTACACTTGTAAGAATTTTATAAATTCACTAGAGTGTGATCATGATCCAAAATTTTTACGAGAGCTTGAGAATTTCCTTAGCACCCTACTAGTAAAAGTTTCAAAAATTCTAAATCTTTTTTAGTTGCTCAAACAAATCTATGTATCGATTATCGGACTTTTTTCAAGACGTAGCACTGTTAGAATTTTTGAAAATTCTTGAAGCTTGATCATCTTCTAAAACTTTTATGCCCAATTTTAGAAGAATTCCTGCCAAGATGACGATCCAGCCGTAGGTGCCTCTACATGCGCTTTGTGTAAGCAAATATGAATCGGTACCATAGGCACTTTGATGGCAAAAGAGGCGAAAAAACAATTCATAGAAGGATTTGGAAACCTTTATGATGCATCAAGATTATACAAAAAATTTAAAAATTTTTTTAACGTGGTTTGAACTATTTTTCATTCAGCTGAAGTTTGCCGGTAAGGGTTTTATCAGGACAGTAGCACTATCAGAATTTTTTAATATTTTTGAAACTTGATCATCATCTAAAATTTTATGGAAACATTATTGATGCATCATGACCATCCACAAAATTTTTTAAAATTTTTATAATGTGGTTTGTTCCATTTTTCAAGTGGTTCAAATTTGTCGATCAACTTTTTATCGAGGATAGTACCACTGTAAGATTTTTTAAAAATTTCTTAGGCTTGATCATCATCTGAAATTTTTATAGGAACAATAGTAATATGTCAGGATCATCCACAAAAATTTTTAGATATTTTCAACATGTTTTGCAATATTTTTTGCTCAGTTCAATTTTACCAAAATCTCAGGTAATCTTGGTGAGATTTCGGTATTTTTCTGCGAAATCTCGTTTGAAAAAAACCGGATTTGAATTTTGATTTTTGTATTTCATTTGCAATTTGTCCAAAATTCCGAGATCTAGGTGAAATTTTGGATTTCGCCAATCTTCGAGATGTTAACCGAAAACGAGATTTCTAACCCTGTTATGGAGGTCCAGAAATGGAATTTCTCCGGGTAAACTTTCATTTTGGGTCATCAAGTAGTGAGGTCTACTTAGAGGTGGGCACTCGGGCCAGGCTCTTTTGGGCTGGTCCGAGGCACGCTGGGCACGACACGGTTCGAAGCTCGGCTCGGCATGAAGTGGGCCGTGCCAGTGACCTGACATCTTAGTACTGCAGGCGTCTTGACACACATGAATTAGGCCTGACAGGCAAGACGACAACAGAGCACGGGCGTGTCGGGCCCGATGATCTGGGGTATGAGAAAGAAGCTCAGTATGAAGATCATCGACCCACAGAATATGAGTGTTATGGACGTACCCAACAGCATAAACGCCACCCTACCGCCGACACCCGAGAGGGACGAGTCGGTTCTCTCTCTTACCCGTCTCTCTCAATTTCTCTCTCGCTCATCCGTCTCTTTTAATTTTCATTGCCTATCTTCCTCACTCTCTTGTTGCCCTCTCTCTCGCTCATGTTCAGTACATCCCCTCGTTCTAAGAATAAATAAATTTTAGTTCTTTTTTCTATAATATTTGTGCCTACTGTCTTAACTCCATGTGTCTCTAATTCCTTTCTTCTCGTCATAATAGTACAAATGGGCTGGGTTTAGGCCGGCACGGCACGAAGCAGACATGAAACGCAAATGGGACGTGCTTGGGCTCGTCAAAGGTGAGTCGGGCCGGCCCGGCACGGCATGACGGACCGTTGCGGCTCAGCATGGTTCAGACATGAAGCACGATAGACCCGTACCACGACGCCCACCTCTAGGTCTACTTAAGCTCTTAAAATTTTATGGCTTCACAGCTCGTGAGAAAAGTGTGTGCCTACCTAGGGTAGACCTGGGCATATGGGTCGGACCTCGATTAATGGGCCGAGGCACTGAGGGCACGCAGACGGTCCAAGCCCGACCAAAGACGTTAGAGAGGTCTTGGCCGACGACATCATAGCTCGGTAGTCGCGCCCAAAAAGCAACAAGACGATGGGCGCGGCGGCTGGCCCGACCATTTGGGCCGTGCGTGCGTTGCTTGGCCGAGACGCGTCGACTGGAGCAACACATTCTTTCTTTGCTCTAAGAACTCCCAAGCTCGGATCTTGGAAATGAAAGGGGCTCAAATCTTAAGCGAAAAGAGGCACAAGGGCGGAGGTCCAAGTCTTGAAGAATACTAGAATTTATGAACTATTAAAACTTGAAAAAATTTGAAATATTGGGGTATAAATGAAGTCTAATCAAACTTCACCTATACTTGACCCGAAAAGGAGATTTCGATGATAGCAAAATGCAACATTCACATGATAATGATACATTCACATTTGAACCAAGAATTAAATAACATCTTTCTATTTTGCGATAATATTACTAATAGTTTATAAGGCGTATTTTTTACAATCAACTTCATGTGTCTTCAGACCTTTTCCTCTCGTTGCAATAGTATAAATGGGCGAGCACAGGCGTCAAGCGGCCGGCGAACCACGAAGCACAAATGGACCGTGCTTAGGCTCTCCGAAGATGAGTCGGTGGCCCGGCCCCAAGACTGGCGAGACACGACGGTCACGTTTGACCAAGATTTATTCGGCCCGAAGCACGATGGGCTCGTCTTGGGACCTTACGACTTCTGATAGCGACTTTTGCTTTCTGTCGAAGCTAGCTATCGGTTGTATACTTCGTTGATTTTGGGAGAAGCGACATCAAAGCGAACCTATTGAACGTTTCTTAGTTAAATGCGTGTTTGCGAGGAGAAGCATGCTAGCTATGCGTAATACATGGACGCCTCATGCATGCTAACGAGCGTTCACTTTGTCATGTGCCGGGTAATTACATTGTCTGCCGGGATGGAAGCGTCTGTGAAAGCGATGGCGCAAGTCTGAAGAAATGCTGGCGTAGCGTTGTGTGAGATGCGTGAGTTGTGTCTGGGTGGTGGACCCGTGAGAGAGTGTTGGAGGGGAGTATATAAGACAGACTTGTGTAACTAACTGGGCATGAAAAAAGAGAATACTCAAATCCCCTTTCACCTGCTCTTCCTTCTTTCTTTCTTGCTCTTCACGTTCCCCATCTCTGTTCTTCTAAGTGATCTCGCGAGTGCTTAACATTTGGTATCGAGCGGTTACGATCATTCCTATTTGGGTTGTAAACTCGAGCGAGGTTGGAGGTCTTGGGTATCGATTTTGATCACGAGAACTCATAAAACTCCGATTACTGGCACAGTAAACTTCGGTTTTGTTTGATCGGAAGAGGCTAACTGGCGCCAAGAAGAAACAATCTCGATGGGAGTTGAAGTTGGAGACAACACTGGAGTCCATGGAGAACCAGTTTGAAGGTATTAATGTTCTGCTCAAACAGATTCTGGATGATCTACATGGTGTGAAATCGGAGGTCGGTGAGGTGCGATCCGCGGTGGAAATGGTGAGCGGAAGGGTAGAAATGTTGGAAGCACGACCGGATGGGGGTTTGTTGGATCCAAATCAACAAACATCTGGAGCGGCGGTGAACCCTCAGTTCTCCCCGCCGTTGATTCCAGGCACGATTGAGAGTGCAGTGCCGACCATTGGAGTTGGGGGCCAAGGGCAACCGAAGAGCATTTTGGGGTGCCCTCCCTACAGAGGAAAATCGGAGATCAACCCAGTTGCAAGAGAAGGCGACTGGAAGAGTGGTTTGGGGGCGAATGTTAATCAGGCATGGCAACCACGCCAGCCTCTACCAAAGCTGGAATTTCCCAAGTTCGATGGTGAGAATCCTCGGTTATGGAAGGAGAAGTGTGAAACATACTTTGAAGTGTTGGGAGTCTGCCCCGAATTGTATACTCGCTTAAATGGCGTTGCATTTCATCGAACGTTGCATTATGGTTGCAAAACACGGAAGCAAAAGGAAAATGTGAGGACTGGAAGACCTTGTGTGATCTTTGTGGAGGAAAGATTTGGAAAGAATCATACAAGAGACAAATGAACCAGTTGATCAATCTAAAACAAACGCGAACCTTTGTGGCGATTATCTTTGAGAGGTTTGAGCAGCTTCAACACCATCTTTTGCTTTACAATTCGCACAGGATGATACATTTTTGTTACTCATTTTGTGGGGGATTAAAGAGGAAATTAAATGCAACTATAGTTCTTCATAACCACGATCATCAGTAGATAAAGCGGTTTCTTTAGCTTTCTTGCAAGAGGAAGAGTTAATTAATGTCAGGAAGAGGTCATATCAGAAGTTGGGTAGCAGAGATTTCAGTAAAGGAGAAAGTAAATACTCTGACAAATTTAGATCCAGTAACAAGCTAGAAGAAGGTAAAATAATAGGGGATCCTAAGAGAACTGTGAGTCGGTGGGAGGATAAGTTGGAGGCTCTCAGATCATATAGAAGAGCTAATGGCTTGTGCTTTACTTGTGGGGATAAATGGGTTAAGGGCCATAAGTGTCCTGACCAGGTGCCTTTACATGTTATAGAAGAGTTACTAGAAGTATTTCAAATTCAATCCACTGCCGAAGATGCAATGGAAGAAGTGAACAAAGAAGATGATGAGGAGCTCCTGTCAGTGACAGAACAACAGGGTAGTGATAAGCCCAAACACAGAACATTGAAATTACATGGATTGGTTGGTAAGCAAGAAATACTCATTTTGGTTGACTCTGGTAGCACATACTCTTTTATTAGCGAAGAATTGCTTCACAAGTTGCATTGCCAGACTACCAACATTACACCAGTGAAATTGACTATTGCTGATGGAAGATCTATGCTATGTGATACAATGGTGCCAGCATTTGAATGGTGGGTTCAAGGGTATTCTTTCCAGCAGGATGTGCGGGTGCTTCCTTTGGGCAGTTATGATATGATACTTGGGGTAGATTGGTTGGAGTCTCACAGCCCTATGTGGGTGCATTGGAGGAATAGATGCATGAAGTTCACACATCAAGGACGTCGCATTATGCTGCAGGGCATCTCTGATGCTCAGAGGGATAGCAAGTGTCTGCAAGCTAAAGAGCTGAAAGGGCTATTAAAAAGGGGGGCTGTGACATGTTTAGTCCAGTTATATCAGTGTGTGGAGGATGAGTTGAGCACCACCACCATGCAGACAGAGACACAAGTGCCACCCATGATAAATCAAATTGTGAAGGAGTTTGCACATCTGTTTAGGGAACCCACAGACTTACCACCAAGACGGGTCTATGATCATCCCATTCCCTTGGTGTCCGGGGCGACTCCAGTGAACCTGCGAGCTTACAGGTATTCACCACATCAAAAAGATGAGATTGAGAGGCAAATAGAGGACATGTTGAACAAAGGGGTGATTCAGAGAAGCACCAGCCCGTTTGCATCACCGGTTCTTCTTGTCAAGAAAAAAGATGGGACTTGGCGCTTTTGCGTGGACTACCGGCGGCTTAACGCCATTACGGTAAAAAACAAACATCCGTTACCTGTGATCGATGAGTTACTGGATGAGTTGGCGGGAGCTAGTTGGTTCACTAAATTGGATTTGCGTTCCGGTTATCACCAAATTCGGGTGGCTGAGGGTGAAGAATACAAAACTGCCTTTCGGACACATCAAGGGTTGTATGAGTTTCTTGTGATGCCTTTTGGTCTTACCAACGCTCCGGCCACGTTCCAAGGAGTTATGAATCAAATATTCAAACCTCTGTTACGCCGTTGTGTGTTAGTATTTGTGGATGATATACTGGTGTATAGCTCTACTTTGGAAGAGCATGGCGATCATCTTCGCAAGGTGTTTGCTATTCTGGCCCAACATCAGCTCTTCATTAAGATGGAGAAATGCTCTTTTGGGCAGCAGCGTTTGGAGTACTTGGGACACGTAATTACACCGAATGGGGTGGCCACAGATCAGAGCAAAGTCCAATCAGTGTTAGAGTGGCCGGTGCCATCAAATTTGAAAGAGTTAAGGGGATTTCTTGGTTTAACTGGTTACTACCGGAAATTCATCCAAAATTATGGCATCATTTGCAAACCTCTCACAGCATTGTTGAAGAAGAACACACCATTCTTTTGGACCCCTACTACTGAAGCAGCATTTCGAGCCTTACAGCAAGCACTTGTGCAAGCACCCATTTTAGCATTGCCCAATTTTTCTCTGCCGTTCGTCTTGGAGACCGATGCATGTAACACTGGAATAGGCGCTATTCTAATGCAGGCAGGACACCCCATAGCTTATCTCAGCAAGTCCCTCAGCCCAAAAAATCAGGCCCTATCCACTTATGAGAAAGAGTGTTTGGCAATTCTTATGGCAATATCCAAGTGGAGGTCTTATTTGCAGCACAGCGAGTTCATCATCCGCACTGATCAGAAGGCATTGATGTACTTGATGGAGCAGAAAATTACTACTGATAATCAGCATAAAGCCTTCATTAAGTTACTGGGATTGCACTTTCAAATTCAATATAAGAAGGGGGTCAACAACGCTGCTGCAGATGCATTGTCCAGGAAGCCAAATTCGGGTGAGCTCCATGCCATTTCGGTTAGTACTCCAGTGTGGATTTAGAATTTAATGGAGGGATACCAGCACAATGAAGCTGATAAGGCCTTGTTAGCTGAATTGAGCGTGTGTGGTGAAAATGAGCAGGGTTTCCGATTGCAAGAAGGAGTCATCCGTTTTAAAGGCCGAATCTGGATTGGCAACAACAAATTAGCTCAACAACATATATTGCAAGCTCTTCACAACAGTGGTATAGGAGGCCATTCAGGCATGCATGCAACATATCATCGCATTAAGTCTCTGTTTGCCTGGCCCAAACTGAGAGCTTCTGTGGAGCAATATGTTCGGGCCTGTGAGGTTTGTCAGCAAGCCAAAACTGAACGCACCAAACTACCTGGGCTACTCCAACCTCTTCCTGTACCAACTCAGGCATGGTCGGTGATAAGTATGGATTTTATTGAAGGGTTGCCGTCATCTCACCGCTACACGACAATTTTTGTGGTGATTGACAAGTTTTCCAAGTATGCACACTTTATTCCTTTGCTTCACCCTTTCACAGCATTGCAAGTCGCCAAAGTCTTCTGTGATCAGGTGTACAAGTTGCACGGTTTACCTCAGATCATTATTTCCGACCGAGACAAAGTTTTCACAAGCACTTTTTGGCAAGAATTGTTCCGTTTGTCTGATACGCAGTTGAATATGAGCTCCGCGTATCACCCTCAAACTGACGGGCAAACAGAACGGCTGAACCAATGTCTGGAAACTTACTTACGCTGCTTTGTGCATGCTTGCCCCAAGAAATGGTCGGAATGGCTTCCACTTGCTGAGTTTTGGTACAATACAGCCTACCAGACAGCTGTGGGCAAGACCCCCTTTGAGGTGTTGTATGGTTACCCTCCCAGGCATTTTGGTATATCTAATCTGAATGTTTCGGCAGTGACTGATGTCAAGGAGTGGTTGGTGCAAAGAGAGCATATGATGAAACTGATTAAATCACATCTGGACCGAGCATGTCTCCGCATGAAAGCACAAGCGGATAAGCACCGTTCTGAACGGGAGTTCCAAATTGGTGATGCTGTGTACCTTAAGTTACAGCCATATGCTCAGTCCTCTATCGCAACACGCAGCAATCAGAAACTCTGCTTTCGCTTCTATGGTCCTTATCGCATACTGGACAAAATTGGTAAGGTGGCCTACCGATTGGATTTGCCGAAGGACAGCAAAATCCATCCAGTGATACATGTTTCGCAACTCAAAAAACATGTGGCCGCATCGGAGGCAATCTGTGAAGATCTGTCGCTCATTTGCATTCAGGGCGAACCTCATCGTCTGCCAAAAACAGTTCTGCGCAACCGATTAATTAAGCAAGGCAACCGTGTGCTTCCTTCAGTATTGGTGAAGTGGTCTGGGTTATCAGTCAATTTCTCTCTCGCTCATCCGTCTCTCTTAATCTCCATTGCTTCTTTTCCTCACTCTCTCGTTGTCCTCTCTCTCGCTCGTGTTCAGCACATCCCCTCGTTCTAAGAATAAGTAAATTTTAGTTCTTTTTTTCTATAATATTTGTGCCTACTTGAAACGACCCCCATTTTAGCACAGATGCAAAAATGGAAATCTAATGTGCTTGCAGTACTAGTCCCTGAATCAGTAGCTAGCACGCACATTTCAACAATTGGAATCACAACCATACATTATAATAATTAAGCGGAAACGATTATACAAATAAATATTACAACTCAGAGTATTTAGCAGCAAAAGAAGCAAGGCCTTGTAGTGTACCCATCCAATCCCGCAGGCAACTGACCAAGCATAAATCCTTAGAAAAGAGCACGACAGAAGGATCCCGCAACCTACGATGAAACAACTTCGAAGCTTCGCATTCTAATCCACCTATAAATAATAGATTAAGCAAGGGTGAGTACTTTCGTACTCCGCAAGACTTTTGCAAAACCTACAATATATGCTGGCCATTTCAAAGAAAAGGCTTCTACAGTTAATTTGCATAAAGCGAATTTCATTTGTAAATCAAGTTATTTGCAAACGGAATTTATAAGAGCAAGATTAATTGATAACAAATAAGTAAAGCATAAATAACACTCACAGTCCTCCATGACGTGAGTGGCGAATCATGAATTCCTAAAATCCAACAATGTCAGCCCTTCGACATAAAGCACAGTTGCAAAACAAATGGAACCAACCCTTTTGAAAATAATAAAATATCTAAATCGTGCAAGTTCGCCAAGACACCCATGACCGCGGGTACGGCTAATCGATTAGATTTAAACTCTGCAGAGGTGTACAACTGTACCCACAAGACATGACCTTTTCTTTTTGCCACACGCTTCACGACCCATGGTAAGCGCGATGGCGTAATGTTCATGACGAAAACCTTTACATTACAGGTTAACTTCACACCAGCCGGGCGTTAACCCCGTTGTAGAAAGCGAAACACACACCCAAGCCGTGGATCCACTTTCATCACACCCAACACAACGTTTCGAGCACGGCAGTATGACTGCGATACACCGGCGAGCAATTACCCACACGAATGTGGAAGCCCTCACAAGCAATCGAGCGGAGTGCTACGCTAGCTCCGCCTACCATAGATGCAAAGATAAACCAGGTAACTTAATCAGTTTAAGGCTGCCCCATCCCAGCACTTGTGGTTTGTACGGGTTATTCTTGGATCATACAACACGACGTTCGGTCATTAATCCGACATGGGCGATACTTCACCCTACACTACGTGCAGTTCCTTTTGCACCTCCGGCTATTGCCAATAGTCGCCACGTCCAAATCATAGTTTTATTTTGGGTTTTAATCGAAATATCCGCAACCAACAAAGTGCCATTTTCAATGTTTTCAGAAGCGATTTTGATCGATCATGCACATTGTCGATTCTAAAGCATGGCTAAGCATGAATAATATGAGCGATATACCCATGATGACATTAAGTAAAGCCTATCCTCAATCTAGGGTTATCAAGGTTCACATGTCCATAATTATCAAAGAAAGGTTAATGAGACAACAGGTATAACTACCATTACCACAAAATAGCAAATTTGCAGAAAGTAAACGCATGCATAATACAGTTACAAAAACAACATATTGTAGGTAAAGTACTGGGATCAATATGATCAAAGGGGTGCTTGCCTTGCTTAATCTGGATTACGACGAAGGCGAGGATTTGATTGGCGATTTACGACGGAGTTCAAAGACGTCGGGTTCTACGCGTCGAGCAAACGGAAATAAAGCAAATAATAAACTTCAATAAGGGCAAAAAGAAAATTGATAGAAAGACAAATAAAACTCTTCACTAGAAACAGGGATTGCTCTTTTATGAATTTATTAATCTTATTTTACGAATTCAAGATGCTAAAATTGGTTAAGATTAATAGAATTAGTCATTAGTTGCAAGCTTTCATTGATTCACTATTCACAATATGAGTTTTGTCAATCCTTATCACTTACGGGTTTTACTCTATTAGGATTCAGATTCGAAGCAAGATGAAATAAGAATATTTTCTTAGATTACTACAGACCATATCTTAAAGATCATTTCTAGACTGTTCTTTACTAAATTCAGATTTAGATGAGCTGCTTTGCGAGCTGATGAAAAGGCTTAAATGATCACATTAGATTATGAATGATTAGTTCTTTATCTTTAATTGATTTCGCTTAGAATTAGCTTTACGCTGGTTAGATCTTACTGATTTAGGCTACTGGCTTAATTTACATGATATTCGAGAAGGTTCTGGTCATACAAATATCTTAACTACAGTTTTCCTCATTTGCAACTACAGTTCGTTCATTCATAGTACGGTCTAACGTAATGTGATTACTTAGGGTTGTTAAGCTATTTAGATTAATATGAAAATCACGATGAAATGAGATTATCTTTTCATATTTGGGTAGGCTATACTTTGGAGGGCACTACTGGGCTAGTTTTATAAGTTTTACGATTTAGATGAGATATTATGTTCATCGTTGAAAAGGCTTATATGGCATTGTAAAGTTTTACGTTTACGAAATCGGCAAGAACATAAAGCGAACGATTAACTCTTTAGGGTTTTGAACTAGCTAGATTTAGATGGAAAGAAGGTTATAAATAAGATATTTTTCTAGAATAGGGTAGTATGAACTTTGTACAGTGATTTTAAACTAGTTTTACTGATTTTGGTATTTAGACGAGTTATTTTATCTATCGCTGAAATAGCCTAAATGATCATATTGGTAACATTAAATCGGCCAAGATTCAAACTTAATTTCCAATTACCCTATACAAGATTCTTGATTCATTTTTCAGGTATTAGCGGGAAGCAATCCTAGAAACATTTTAAAAACTATTTTTACATTATTTTGGCCTTAACCGCGGTAGGTTAACTATTTATTTGCTGTTGTTGTCTGCACTTTCTTGCATTAAAGAATGCAAGATAAGTTTCACTTTAAATATTTTTACATAATTGGTTCTCTATTGATTCCAGGAACCTATTCAAGGTATTCTTACTATTTTATGAGCTATTATGCACTTACTCTTATAAACGGTCATATTAAGGCTTATTGATATTTACAAAGTAAGCAATTTAAACACAAATCAAAAGTTATATGTTTTTGCATATCTGAGTTTATTATTGTTCCAGAGACAACCAAGAATTTATTTTCGTTATTGTACGAATTCAAGATGCTAAAATTATTTAAGATCATAATGATTTAATCAATTCAGGCCTAATCAGATTCTTACCCCTTTTTATTGGATTCAAAGCAATATTTTAATAAGATTCTAGCTACTAATAGTTGCCTCCCATTGCTAGCATATATATGAACTTCATATATATAATAGCAAGTGTATGATTATGCATGCAAGAATATGCATGAATAACCAGAAACTCAATTGAGTTCAATGCCATCACAGACATAACTAAAGTTGCCTATTATTTCCTCTGACCCTGCATTTACTTCTATTTTCATTCAAGCATATGTTTATCTTAATCATGTATATGACATGTTCACTTATTGATTCGTTAAACTAATAGAATGACTTAGTTTGAGTACAATCATTTTGTATTATTATTATTTTTAAGCTATTCACAGTGTAAGGATTTCATAAAAATTCACTTTTCTTCATTTTGCCTAAAGTTAAAATCATTAATTTCTTAAGGCATAAAGCTTTTCTCCTGTATTTCATTTATTAAAATTCACACATTAATTCTTCTAAAAATATTTTTGCATATTCTAATTCTACTGGATTTTATACGAATTTACAAATTTATTTCACTCAAATTGGGCGGTTGGTTCAAAAGATATTCAAACTTGAATTTATTCGGGTGTGCAAAATCCCTGAAAAATGAAACTTTCCAAAAATGGCAATGGCGCTTTCCCTCTGGAGAATACGCCTTCCCTTTTTGGCTCGCCTGTCTCGATCCATTGGTCTTGGGACCTGCAGTCAGCCGATCAAACAGGGAAGGAGGTTTGGCCTCAAGAACGACAAGCAGCGAACGCCGGAATAAACGGCACCTAGAGCTTCAGCGCGACGAGGGGAGTTCAATGGTGGTGCTCATTCGGCTCGGGATGGCCGGGGCGAGGTCGCTTGCAGCGCATGCGCGCCACCATGGATTCCGGCGAAGGTTCAACTCCAGCGGCCCATGGGCTCGATTGAGTACTCAGTAAGCATCAGCGGGACGAGGGGGTTCCGTTTCACTGCGAACGGCGCGGAGAAAAGCGATGGCCTTACTTACCGCAGTGCGCTGAGCCGAGAAGAAGACCGACGGAAAATCGGCAACTGCAATAGAATGGGTTCAAATTGAAGCTTGATCAGTAATCTAGAATGCACGGAGAAGCTTTGGGTGGAATCGATTCCAAGGATTACCCAGTGCTTGGCTCGATTGATGATTTCCCCCTTTCCCTAGCTCCCTGCGGACAACGGCAAAATGAAAGAGCTAGGAGCCTGCCCATGAACCTGGCGAAGGGAAAGGGGAAGTGTGCTAGTGCGCTCTGCAATGGCTTTTGTAGGAGAGGGTGAGCGCTACCATTGTTGAGTGGGGCCAGCTGGTAATCGCCATTCTTGCCGGAAGGACAAGGAGCAGGTGGGAGAAGGTAATAGCGAAGCTTGGTGCGAGCGACTCGCGGCTGGTCCATGCGGAAGTGAGGGAAGGTGACGCATGGGAATGACCGAGAGGCGAATGGATTCGTGAATCGTGTCTGGGTTGGTTGGTGCCGGGAGAATTGTTGGCCTCTTGCTCAGTGGACCGAACGGCATTTGGGGAAGAAGGGTCTGGCAAGTGGGGCTTGGGGCCACTGCCAGCCACTGGACGATTTCACCGTGCGCCAATGAAACGGAAAGGGGACGAGCTGGCCCACATGGCAGTGAATGACCAAAAGTAACAGAGTGGTTAGAGGTCAATTTCTCCCTCTCTCTCTGATTTTTACTGGCAGTCAAATGGAGGTAGAAAGTGATGAAAAATTTTGACTGAGGTCTCCAACCAGTATTTACCCCCTGGTAAAAATTTGGGATTAATTCGAGTTACTGAGAATTTTTAAATATTCTTTCAATAGTGGCTATTTAAATCTCTAGTCTCTGTCTTCGATTTTTATTTGAATTCAAATGAATTCTATTATTTTTGAAATTTTGTTTTTCAAATGTATTAGGGATATTTATTCTACTGTAAGATTTTGAGCTTAAAACTTTGCTCCATTATTTTATTAAAATTCTGACATGGAGATTTCCTTATTTTCATTGTTTCTGTTTTTAAATTGTAAAAAGTATTTATCCACATTATTCATTTATGATATTTTAACAAAAGGTAGAAATTGCATTGATATGTTCATGATAATTTTTACAGCTCCAGATCAGTTATATAAATATTTTATAAATTCTGACAATGCATTGTTTTGATTTAAAAGTTATCTTTCTAATTTATCTCTTCATTTCTTTATGCATAAAATTTCAATTACTGGCTAAAATGATTTACTTACATGCTCAGGGTTCTCATGGCTATTTTCTAAATTTTTACTTTTTACATTTTTGCATTTTCCTCTTTTTCATTCTTTATTTCCCTTTTGTTTGATTTTTCTTGCAACACCAAAAATCCAAGAAAATACAACTAAAGCAAACAATATTCAGAAATTCCAGAAATACTCACAATCAAATTTAAATATTATATTTTTACCGTTCTTAACTTTTGGGCTGTTACACTACTGTCTTAACTCCATGTGTTTTTGGTTTCTTTCTTCTCGTCACAATAGTACAAATATACTGGTTTGGGCCGGCACGGCACGAAACACAAATGGGCCGTGCTTAGACTCGTCGAAGGTGAGTCGGACCAGCCCGGCACGGCACAACGGAAAAGTGTGTGCCTACCTAGGGCATTGGCATTTGGCAGTAGTGTATCCATTCCATGCGTCCATTGCTGGCTTTGGTTATGACTTACGAGTAGCAGCTTTTGCTTTCTGTCAGGAAGCTAGCTATCAGCTTGTACACGTTGTTGATTTTGGGAGAAGCAGCAGCAAAACGAACCGGCTGAACGCTTCTTAGGAGGTGTTTGGGACAGCTCTAACTCCACCAAAATCTGTGGAGTTGGTGGAGCAGATTTCTAAACGAAATTTATGAAGTTGAAGTATGGAAGACATTAAAAGTGTTTAGGTAGATCATTTTGTTTACATTTTAGATTAAAAATATAAACTTAATTCACTTTATTTTAGCCTATAAATTTCAGATCTGAGTTGGAGTTGAAATCTGAAACTCTTCCAAACAGTACCTTAGTTCAACGTGTTTGCGAGGAGAAGCATGCTAGCTATGCGTAATACGTGCACGCATCATGCATGCTAACGAGCGTTCACTTCTTCCGGTTTGTAACCGTAGAACGCAGAAGCAGCAGAAGGAACACGTTTTGGACTAGATGATCACCGACGACGAATCCACGTCGACGCTGTCCCGTCGTCCTACGTGGCGCCGACGCGGCAGTGGGCCCCGCGGTAAAAGAAGGAGAACAGAAAAGAATGACCTCGCGCGCGCGGAGCCCGAGGCGGCAAGTCGCTCTCGTGCGAAGCGTGCGGGAGCGGAAAGCGATTCGATTTCTTCCCTCCACTCCAGATCGAAAGCGAAACCAAAACAAGATGTTTAATCAGGCGGCGGACACATCCACACGCCTGTCCCCTGGCCCGTACGCTTTCCCCCTCCGGTTTGTCCTTTTACCGGGTCCGAGTCAGCGTCCGTTGAAGGTGTCCCGGCCGTCGGATGGGGATCGGGCGGTGCGGGTGGGTGAGAACGTGGGTGGATATGGGCGCGAGCGGTAGGGTGGCCAACCGGCAGCCCGGGCCCACTCATAGGAACGGCCGGCACGGACGTTAATGCTGCAACCCACGCCACCGCTGCGTACGGATTGAGGGCCAATTTATGTATGGGACCTCGACTTCTAACAAAATTAATATAGCACGAGTTGCAAATTGCAATTTGCTCCCTCTATTCTTGAATTCGTGTCATTCTAGCTTTTTGCACTTTCACTAAGTTATGCCTACAAAATACTTATTACTGTTCTTTATTACTCCATCTATTTAGAAATATAAATCATATAGTTTGAATAGTTTTATTTAAAAATATAAGACTTTCATGTAAATTTAGTAAGATTTTTCCTACCATACTCATATTTATTCTCATTTATTTATTACCATCCACACAAAGTATTATCTCTCATCTTTCAAAACAATTAAGTAGGCTATTTAAATAACTTTCTCTCATAACTTTCTCAATTTCACCGTAATCTTAATTCTTGTGCAAAGTCAAGATACACCTTATATTTCTAAATAGAGAGAGTATATCTTTGAATGTTGTGTCATGCTTTAGTTTATGGTAGTAAACGACATTGAAAATAGCTAAAAGAGAGAGTTATAAGAAAAAAATGTTAAATGGTCACATCGAAATTATAGAATGACATGCATTTAAAAAACAAAATTTGAAAAGCTGAAATGACATGTATAAGAGAACAAATGAATTATTTCACTCTGAGCAGACCGGCGCTATTTTATCCATGATTAAACATTTTTATTTGTCTAGGTCCTCTTTGCACGTACCAATAATCTAATTCTATAAGAATCTAGAAACTTTTCCTTGGTCCTGGTAAGCCAAAGTCTCCTAATTTGTGAATACGGTAATGTGTGCAAAAAAAGAAATTATCCGTTCGAAATACATTGGACATGGGGCTTATGTGGGATATCAAAAAAAGTCAGGCAATGCCACCAGAAACTGCCAAAAAACAAATAACAAGAGGGAAAACGCCATGTGTCACCAGACACCCGAGGATTAAACGCCGACGACCGGTAGACCGGTGACCGCACCCGCCTATAACCTCCTCCTCCTCCTCTCACCGCCCCACCTCGCAGAGGAGAGAGAGAGAGAGAGAGCGCGGCAGCCGCCGCCGGCGACCGGAGCCAAAGTGCAAACAATACCCACCGCGCCAACTCCTCCGCCGCATTAGCAGCCGCTGGGATGTCGGTGGAGACGGAGCGGAGCTCCACGGAGTCCTCCACCGCCTCGGGCCTCGACTTCGAGGACACCGCCCTCACCCTCCGCCTCCCCGGGTCCTCCTCCTCATCCTCCTCCGACCCCGACCGCAAGCGCGCCTCCATCTCGGATCCGGACAGCCGTTCGCCCCGCGCCGCCGCCTCGGACTCTCCTCCCTCCCCCAAGTACGCATCACCCCCACCCCCTCAGACACTGGCAGAGGTTTTGGATTTGGCACGATTTGAGTTGACGTGGTCTTGCGGTGCAGAGCCCGGGTGGTGGGGTGGCCACCGGTGCGGTCGTTCCGGAAGAACGCCCTCGCGGCGGCGGCGGCGTCCAAGGCCAAGTTCGTCAAGGTGGCCGTCGACGGCGCGCCGTACCTGCGCAAGGTGGACCTGGAGGCGTACGCGGGCTACGACCAGCTCCTCGCTGCACTCCAGGACAAGTTCTTCTCCCACTTCACCATCCGTGAGTACACCGCCGCGACTTGCTTGTGCCACGTGTTGCTGTTTCTGCTGGTTTTCTGACAGTCTGATGGGTGGATGGCCGCAGGCAAGGTTGGGAACGACGAGATGGAGCTTGTGGACGCGGTGAGCGGGATGGAGTACGTGCCGACGTACGAGGACAAGGACGGGGACTGGATGCTCGTCGGAGACGTCCCCTGGAAGTGAGTATTGTGCGAAAGCTTCTTCTGTGTTGTATATGAATTAAATCCGCATGCTGCTGCAGCTCATGTTGTTATTTATCAACAGTTCAGGTTGTATAAGTTCATATGGAGAGAGCTTAATTATGTTCATGGATTGGTTCGGTGTTGGGTTGGGTGCAATTGCACGTGAGATTTGAAAATCTAGAGCTTAATTATGTTCCGTGGCTAATTCCAGTTTTTCTTTTCTTGAGAAATGGTTAGTTTGAGTTCAATTAATGATCGATCTGGTAGTAACATGTAGGAAATGGGGATCTCTTTGTTATTGTGGTACAATACAGTTTTTCTTTGCTACATGAGACTAAGGAATCATGAGTTTGTTTGTGTTCTCCGCTATTATGAGATGTATCTGCTGGTTTATCAACTATGTATTATTTGCTAGCCTGGGATCCATGAGAGTTTTTCTTCATATGGGCTCTGGATCTTGCTAGTTTCTTTTAATAGTTGTTTATCAGCAAGCTAACCTGAGAAATTTAGGAGATTAAATGATTAACAGCGAATGATGCTGATAGATACCATTCCATGGGAGTGTGTCGAACCGGTCATTTCTTGGACCTGACGATTTAATAGCATAATTAGAAAGATAGGATTGAAAACCAGTGTAGGCGCTGTTAGGAAATGTAATTGATATTGGTACTAGATTGTGTTCGGATAGCAATCCGTTTTCCTTGTTTTCCAAATACATCAAAGATACAATGGATGAGGTGATTGTGAGACTGGGACTACATAGTACATTCCATCCTTTCATGTGAAAGTGAATCTAAATAACTTAGAAAAAGTGAACAAAAAATGGAAATTGTGCCTACCGGCTGAAGTTTTGGGCAAATGCTTCCCTTCAGAAATTTCTATTTTTGTAATCTGTAGCTCAATCATGGGAGTTCCCTCTTTGATTCATTTTGCACCATGCGCTCTTCTTATCTAAGTAGGTTCAACAAACTTTCTTTTTCTTGAGAAACTGAGACAACTGTGATGTATCTATCTCTCCACAATTAGATAAACATGGGCCTCAATAGAAAAGAATCAAGTTGGTTTTGATAGGCTGCTTTGGATAAGGTTGCATTGCTTGCTTGTCGGCTCTACCTTTTTGGTTTAACACTTAACCGATCCCTAACAAAGCCCTTTTAATTTGTTTGTGGTAAACTGCATCTGAGATTTTTTTCCCACTTTCACTTTGCATGACATCTTTTCACGACAGTTAAATTCCTGTCACACTATTACTCGCATAGGCTTGTAGGGGATCTGATTCCTATCTAGGAGCATAGTGGGCTCCCATTACCTGTCACTTTTCGTTGTACCTTAGATTGCAATGAATTAGAGCTTCACATGAACACTGAAAATAATTTAAAAAAGAATGATATATTCTCTAAAAAATTTACTCCAAAATGGTTCTGACCTCCTAATATTTGCTTATAGAATGTTTGTGGAGACCTGCCAGCGTCTTCGTCTCATGAAAAGCTCTGAGGCTGTGAACTTGGGTACATGCTCCTCCCAGTCTTCTGAACCTTGTTCTGCAGAGCTCTGGCGGTGACTTTCTATATTGTTCAACTCGGTATTTTCCGGATAAATCTAATTTTCCCTTTTCCCTGCAGCACCAAGAGCTGGTCGATGAGGCACCATTGCGGCTCGGCTCCTTTTGCTATAAACTGCTTGAGAGGGAGACACATCTTTGCTTGCTGAGGTTCTTCCATGCGTTTGACAGAAATGTGTAGTGTGTACAGCCATCTACTTCTACTTTTGGTTCCAGCGTGCTATTGAGTTCAGAAAAGGTTGTATTGTAGTTTGTAATTTCATTACCAGTCAGTAGTATCTACATATAGGTGAGCGTGGCGGTGATGCCTTAAAAATACACCTAGAGTTTGTGGCATGGTAAATAAAGATCAGGCATACAGAGGCTCTGTACTTTCGAGTTGCTTGCTAGTTTGCTTGATTATGTGATATTGGTGCTGGTGAGGCCTCCTGTGCAAGAGTCATAAACTGTGTCATGTTGAGTAACGATTTTGTTCTAAGTTTGTGTTGACTGCGTGGTATTATATACGATATTTTTTACTGTTCTTGCCTCAGCCGCTGCATATGCCGCTTGTTTTTGGCTCTTGGTGGATACTGTTCGTACTAACACTGCAAGAAGCCACATTGTGTTGGATATTGAGTGCAATCCGTACTGGGATGTTTTGCACCTAGAATTCAAAAGTATTGCTTCTTAACAGAGTGAAGCAGTGGAATTAAAGCTTTCCATTGAATATTATGAGTCGAAAGAAAGCTACAGACATCTGTACCTTGCAATGGTTGCTCTCGAAGCTACAGACATCTGTACCTTGCAATGGTTGCTCAAACGAGTGCGTTTGTTGTTGAACTGCTATGCATATCATTGAATCAGTATGCAGGTGTAACGTGTGCTTTGTGATTACGTTTGCGTGGAGGTTGTTGAACTGCTCTTTCATCTGCATGTCATTCCTGTGTCATCTCGTTAACTAATTGTGGCAGAGCGTTGCTGGTGGTTCCATGCTTCTGGATTCCGGATGTCAATCGTCAATGGCTTCATCTAGGCTTCAACGCTCATAGTTTTACCTGGTTCCTTTTGCTATTTCGCGTTGACCAATCCTAAGAGCTAAGAGTTAATTATTTACATAAGATTTCCCTCTTTATCCCACCGGGTATTCTTGTCATGGTAATGGTAAATGGCTTGATCATCGAATCAAATGTTTTGCTGTTTCATAAGCATTTTTGCAAGGGTTCAGGATTTATTTAAAAAAAAAAGGCCAATGTATTAGCATTCATTAAAAAAGAAAGCAACAACAGTCGAACTACAAACACTCACACACCCCTACACACACATGCGGTTGTACATGGCTCCGCGAGAGCCTATGTTGAGCTGTGTTCGAATGTAGGCCAGTTGGACGCACGGCTCGCACCCTGACCAACCGAGCTAGCTCGGCCCTCAGAATTCTGAGCATGTTCTTTCGGTAATGCTTTGGACCCATGCATACGCAAAAACATCAAAGGAGAAGCTCCTTTCTTTCCTTCCTTTTTCTTCGCAAGTGGATGATGCCCTGAAACATATTCTGATGTGATCTAATCAACTTAGCCAAGCAGTTTGTCTTCTAAATCGATTCTGTTCCTGTAAGCCCGTTCATGTTGGCTTTAATACCAAGACACGCTAGTAGCTGATGGATGGATAGATATTTCTCGGCGTCTGACGCAGGGAACAGGAATGATAGTTGGGCCAACACATCGACCCGGCGTCTTCGACCCTTTTCCTTTTTTTTCTCTTTCGTTTTTATGCGTGACCTGTCTAAATTGGTTGTCACCGCTTTGTTAAATAGGAGTGTGGCAGCGATGGATCAACTGAAAATTCAATGGTGTTTGCTTCTCTCTCTCTTCTGATAAGAAAAGGACCCCTCCAGTGTAGCCATGTCCGGAAAAATACTTCTTTGGGCTTAAATCAAAATTTCTTCGATTACAGTAATTAGTAGGTTTAAAATTAAAGTTAGTTTATTTCGGACGAAGAAAGTTAATGAAGCTTGGCTTGATAGTAGCTTATCAGCTCGAATTTAAAATAACCATTTAAGTGATAAATAAAATGATAACCAGCTGAAATGCTTTTGCCATTGCGCGGCTAGTTTGAGTTGATGCAGTTTCGAATTTTTTTTAACAATATATTTTTTAAAAAGGAATTGTGACATTAATACGCGAAATAAAAAACTGCAAAAATAATACCTTGTTGCCAAACGGTACGACGAAATAGGAGTAGTCGCCAGCGGGTTGGACGAAGACCATATTATCGCCATACCGTATGATGACAACTCTTTAATCCCGAGGTTAGCGTTGTACCTATAGAGCCGAGGTAGCAACGCGTGACATATAGTATTGTTGCCATATGGTGTGGCGACAATATGTTGTTGTCCAACGTTGCCATATAGTGTGACGATAATATGTTGTCGTCTAACGGTTCGTCACACGCAGGCCGGTGCATGCAGCCGTTTTGAAGTCTAGTCATCGCTATACAGTTTGGCGGCAAGAGGTTGTTGCCGAACCGTTGGATAACAACCTATTGTTGTCACACCGTATGGTGACAATACCACGTGTCATGCGTTGCTGTCTCGGCTCTTTCGATGCAACATTAACCACGGGATTAAGGAGTTGTTGCCCTATAATATGGTGACAATAGGATCTTTGTTTAGCCCGCTGGTGACTACTCCTATTTCGTCATACCGTTTGGCGACGAAAAATTGTTTTTTGCAATGTTCCTGTTTCACGTATTAATATCACAATTCTTTTTAGAAAATGTATTATTAAAAAAATTTCCATGCAGCTTCACATTTAAATTGGTAAAGGTTAATCTAATGAAAAATACACCTGTTCATTACTATTGAAGTCGTCAAGTCTTTTAAGAAAATGCTAGGTTATAGGATATATGAGAGGAGAACATAAACACATGCGTACATATTAAGAATTTGGGATGAGCTACAAAGTGAGTATGAGGCCTCTTTTGGCGCAGTTTAGGTTTATGCAAATGGCAGATTTTAGCTGACTGTCCTGAAAAGGCGTTTTTAAAAAGCTTCTGCTTTTCTTTTTAAATGGGTCTGGGCTTTAGTAAAAAATTAAATTAGAAATCAGTTATTTAGTATAATTTATAGCTTTTTGTACGAAAAAGCCAAAAGAGAGCCTGAATATCGCAAGACTAACAATTCAAGACAATGCATCAAGAACCACAACAAATTAAGGTGGTAATGAGAAATAAAGTGGTCATGCTCGTCCATCTATATTGCAACCGCTGTGTTTCTTAAGCTCCATATGTGTGTTTGGTAGGGATTCAGCTTCTCCAGTTTTATGAATCTGGTGAAACTGAAAATTTTAGTTTCACCAGATTCGTGAAACTGAAACTGCAAGTATATTAAGAGTATTTAGATAGATCATCTTGTTTACATTTTAAACCAAAAATATAAACTTAATTCACTTTATTTTAACCTATAAGTTTCAGATTTCAGGAGAAGCTAGAATTTGGAGCTCTACCAAACAGGCTCTTACGCTTCACGGACCGAAAATGCTATCGATCAGATGTCTACTCTATTGAGAATATTGAACACATTGTTTTTCCTAATTATAAAAATATCGAACACTTGTTGAACCTCTGTGTTCCGAATGTTGCAGTGCAAAAATATGTTTATTCATGATATGTAACAAATTTACACGATATGTAACAAATTTACACAACTGTGACATTTTTAATGGGCTATAACAACATCTGATTCAGAATGCTGCTGCCTGTTGCAGTAGCTGATTCAGAATGTTGCCATCTACCTATCGCAACATTCTTGACGAACTACCGCAACAACAAAGTCCAGACATCCATCCATAAATCCATCCCACTCTTGGATGTACTTTTTTACCATACTAATTAATCATCACAAATGGATCATATGGATGCTTCTTTTGGAAAAAAGGGACCAAACATACTCATCAACCATAAGCCATTGTCGCCACAACTTTTGTCTATGACATTAAAATAAGAGCGATAACCCTTTAGACATGTAAACCTAAGCATGAACTTGGTAAAAAAAAAAGCTCCCATTATCACTCAACTTCTGTTGTCTTGCAGCTCATTACCTTCTACATTTCTCACTTTAAAACACCGCTGTCGGCCTAGTGGCTGCAAGCGTTCTGTATTATCATGATCTTTCATATCATATAGTCTATGTACAGTGACAGATGAACCATAGGGGACATGCTAAGGCTGGCACACTGGCTCTAACCGCGGCACCCCTGGTACTTATTATAGGGTCGTCGATCATTTTTTTCGGTGCCATCCATAGCACAACATCGTTTGCTATGACTAGGGACATGTCCATAAGCAATACATATGTTTTTATCCTACGTGTGGCACATAGCACAATATCGTTTGGTATGACGAGGAACATGTCCATAAGCAACACATGCATTTTTATCCGATGTAGGCACGTAGGCACTGTTTGTGCGTGCTATCAAGTCGGAATTTTCATCGTTACCCAAGGATTATCGGACAAGTAATCGGTTGTGCATTTAGCCATACAATGTACACTTTCCGCAATCCGCAAGCAATGCATTTTCTGCTGAGAAAACTCCATTTTCACCAGCCCACGTCAGCATCAAAACACTTCGGAAACCACAATAAACCTTAGAACGTTCCAACGGCTGATACATCCCAATCCACCAAAACCGACGGCCGAGATGTGTCGAACCAACCACCCATTCGTCTTCCGGAATCCGGAGGCCCTCAACTCACTGCGAATCCGCCCAAAACGCCAAATGCTCTGCGCATTTTGCTCCCATCCTCTAGTCCTCCTCCCCACGAGATCCCATCCATGGCGGCCTCGGCGCCTCGCCTCCGGATCTGAGCCCACCCAGCCATTGCGGGATCTGTAACCGGGGCCCCGACCGCCGCACGGTTTCCTTGCGGCGGCCCCGGTGTTCTTTGCCGTGCAAAATTTGCTTTGCTGCTCCGTTTCTTGGGTGGGTGGTGGGTACTTCTCCCTGGCCTGTCCATGGTTTTTCTTGAAATGGGAGCCTGACACGAGCGGTTGGCGCTACGCAGTGTTGCCGCCGCCGCCATGTGGAGGCAGTTTCTTGGCAAGCTCTCTTGGAAGTCGCTAAAATCGGGCGGGGGCGGGGGCTCGCCGCCGGGGAAGTGCCCGCCGTCGTACGGCTCCAATGGGCGGGAAGCGGAGCTGCTGAGCGCGTCTCCTCGTCCGCCGGTATCGCCCGAGGTTGCCGACGGAGCGGAGGGGGAGACCAGGGAGGACGTGTTCCTCCGGAAGCTGAACGTCTGCTGCGTGGTGTTCGACTTCTCCGCCGAGCGGGGCTGGGATTCGCTGGACAGGGAGCGGAAGCGGCAGGTGCTCGTGTCCCTCGTAGACTGTGTCGGCGCGGCGGAGGAGCCCCTGACGGAGGCGATGGTCTCGGCCTGCGTGCGCATGTTCGCCATCAACCTCTTCAGGGTCTTCCCGCCCAAGGTCCGGTCGGGCCCTGCGGGGGCGGCGGAGGCCGACGAGGACGAGCCGTTCTTTGATCCGTCATGGTACCACCTTCAGGTCGTGTACGAGCTGCTTCTCCGGTTCGTCACGTCTCCGATCGTCGATGTGAAAGTAGCTCGGAGGTACATGGACAATTCGTTCATCTCAAGGCTGCTTGACTTGTTCGATTCCGATGATCCCAGAGAAAGGGACTGCTTGAAGACAATCTTGCATAGGATATATGGCAAATTCATGGGCAATCGACCATTCATCCGCAAGACCGTGAGCAATATCTTCTACAGGTTTGTGTTCGAGACTGATCGTCACAATGGGATTGCTGAGTTGTTGGAGGTGTTTGGGAGCGTGATTAGTGGGTTCGCGAAGCCATTGAAGGAGGAGCATAAGTTATTTCTGTGGAAGGCATTGATTCCTCTTCACAAACCAAAGACGGTGGGCTTGTATCTGCCGCAGTTGACATACTGCATTACACAGTTTATTGAGAAGGAACCGAAGCTTGCAGGGACTGTGATCCGAGGCCTGTTGAAGTACTGGCCAGTGACGAACAGTCAGAAGGAGATGATGTTCTTGGGGGAGTTGGAGGAGGTGCTGGAGTTGACAGAAATGCCTGAGTTCCAGAAGTGCATGGTTCCGTTGTTTCGGAGGATTGCACACTGTCTGAATAGCTCTCATTTTCAGGTAAAATTTCTTCCTGGAAATTCAGTTTGAACTAGTCCATTGGTCAGTGCTTGTTTTTGTGTTGAAGTCTATTTTATGTATCTTGTTTTGTAGCATTACCGCAACAAGTGCTAGCTTTAGGCATAAAAAACAGAGACCTGAGAGGTCGTTGATTCATAGTTTTTTAGTTCAGCAATTCATTTCAATTGATGAACTCTCAATCCTTTTCATTTTTCTGTGGCATCACTATTTCCAAACCAGCACCACATTTTACTGCCAAGATATTTTCACAGTTGGCTTCAATTTTCAAATCATAGTGTGCACAAAGAGTTCCCTTTGGGATCCTTCACATGGTCTTGTGTTTTTTCAATGGAAGACCAGAAATAACCTACTTCTTGGTTCTAAACAACAGGTTGGCTTCTAGTTTTTCCCTTCTCAATGCGTGGGGTGTGGACTATAGAAGTTACACATGATCTTGCTCATAAGCTACGAACAGGTCAAATGGTTGTACTTGAATGATTAAAAGCTCTTCAGAATTAATGCAGCACCACATAGTTAGGAGATTTTACATAATTAAGTCATTTTAAGCCGTGAACCCTAAATTTTTGGCCCATTATATCCGGAAAACTTCAAGTTGGATCCAATTTTTTGCTGTAGTAACATAGGGTACCAAACAAAACCTCTAGTGGCTGAGATTAGTATGGAAAAAGCACCTGACTAAGGCCCTATTTGTTTGGGCTTTTTCACTGGCTTAAAAGCTAAAAAGTTAAAGCCTAAACAAACGATTAGTTTTTTATCTGAGCTTTTCAAAACCCATAATCCTCCATATAACTAAAAGCTAAAAGCTACTGGAGAGAGACTTTTTTAGCTTGTTGATGGTTGGTTTTAGACTAATAACACTAAAGTTAGATAAAATTACTCACCTTTATCACGTATAAAAGTCATTAGCTTTTAAACTGTTTAAGCCAAAAAACTAGCTTTAAGCTATAAGCCAAAAAGCTTAAGTCTAAACAAACAGGACATAAATGCACTCCCACATTGGAAATACCAAACTGGAGGAAACGATGAAGAAAACTATAATAGGAGTCAGCAAGATAAATTTGGCCTGTTTTGGCTTTATAATTGTTTGGTAGAGGAAAGAAGCAAGAAAGCATCAACTGAAAATTAAGGCATGATGATTCAACATGTCAGCTGGGCATTTCAGATCTTACTGTTTAAATTTGTTGCTGACCATTGCCCAGGTTCAGAAACTGATCTTTATCATTTCCTAGGAAGAAAATTTTAGTATGTAGTTCACAACCACACAATGGATGTAGCTACAAGGCATTGCTTCCAAAGGCATGCTAATCGTTCCAAGTAAAATATCCAAGAAAACTTACGTATACATTATTTTCCTTCTCGTTAATTTTGCTGTCCATTGGGGAAGCTTTTCTTTGGTATGCCTATATGAGGCTTTAGATAACCTAGCACTTGCATGCATCATGCGACAGAGCCGCAAAAAACGAATGCAGGATCCTGGTATTGTCTGCCACATGCTTTTTTCTATAATTTGTACACTACTGGTTAGACTAGAAACTCATGAATATTCTTTCTTTCTTGTTAACAGGTTGCTGAAAGGGCCTTATTCCTGTGGAACAACGAACACTTGTTCGATTTGATCTCCTCAAATCGCCAAGTTATCCTGCCAATTATATACCCAGCCCTGGAAAGGAATGTCCGTTGGCACTGGAACCAATCAGTTCTGAATGTTACAATGAACGTCAGGAAAATGTTCCTCGACATGGATGAGAGATTGCTTTTGGCTTGTCAGAGTAATTTCCAAGAGGAGGAAGAGAAGCGTGCCACATCTGAGGAACGTAGAAGGCTTATATGGGAGCACCTCGAGAGGAACGCCGCATTCCATCCAGTAACTGGAGACATCAGCTTTGCTGTTCTTCCTACATCTGCTCCTCTGGTAGCTCCCACTATGACGTAATATGACATGTGTCCAAATGTACTTCATTCCACTCCATTGTTAGCTAGCTATGGGTGCTGCGCAGGGCATTTTGTTAATTTTGTAAGCCCCTTGTGCCAAGTCTGTAATTAATAGTTGCTGTTTGAGGATGAACGCTTGGTTCTTTCACAGTGTACTCTCAAGTGATGGACATTTCTTTGTTTGACAAGATAATGTCCAATTCTACTCGACTGTTCTGTGAACAGCTGAGGATATGAGAGATCGGTTGATTTTCTTGGAAAATTTACAAGCTCAGCTGGTGTCATGTGGATGTCAGTATTTTTATATTTTTCGGATTCTGATGGATCTACACACATGCCAGATTTTATGGATGAACATACAATGAGGTAAGTCAATAGTTATTTTCCTGATTTGGTAACTCAACTGCATTATTTCCTTGTCTGCTTAACAAGCTGAAAAACATAGGAAATTTGGATTTCACAGCAAGCTTGAGTAGGTGTTTGTGGTATTGTGCATCTTGCAAGTTCATGACAAGAACATCACTGCATAATTGATATTGTCTGCTTCACCACTTATCCACTGCTCTTAATCCTATGCAGGCGCTATCTATTTATCAGGTACTATGCATCAAATAAGGATGACTGACCTGTGACATGATAAATCTCGTAACTCTCTGCCTTATTTACAACTATGTGTGCTTGTGTTTGTTTCTTTCACGGTCTATTCTACAAGGGAAAATTGTTCCTTATAGTTTAACCTCTAGGGTTGATATTCTAAGTTCACTGTATAAAAATTCTACCTGTCAAAGCTATCTTGTAATATTACACAAATCTGGATTAATCACAAAGTATATGATAGGAATCTCTTTTTTCTTAAGTACCTCCCTTTCCCCTCCTTGTCAGCACGAGTTTCATGCCTTCCTGTAATCATGGATGAATGGATGTTGCCATTCATGAATAATGACAGATGGGCCTTGTTGATAAAATCAAGTATGGTCCCTGGTGCAACCATCTACCAATGAATGCAAGAGGGACCTAATTTCACCTAAATATTCAATGTTAAATCACTTGCATCCAGCTAAGCCCTGTACATTTTCAGTCAGATGGATACTCATAGGAGATCCGCCTCATAGCATTACTATGGATTTGGTACGATCCAATTCTGATGTGACCTGTCTAGCTATCCAAAGAAAAGATCCAATTCTACATTTTTTGGAATGATAGCTTGATAGTTACTATAGTACTTAGCACTAGTAACTAAATTGACTTCAGTACTGATTCCAAGGATCTAAATATATACATTTACTGGTAAAATGAACAAATTTGCTATGCTGCTTAATATATTCTTTTAACAAGTACTTTCCATAGATTATTTGTTGGAAAAAATTGTCCTATATCTATTACCCTGACAAATAATTCATCAGTTGCCACAATTATTGTTCCCCTGGTCAAGCGCTTGTTGTTTCCATTGGTGCTTGGAACCGACACAATGCAAGCTTGATTTGAACTCTCTATAAAAGAGAGCTTCACATCCGCACATAAATCTACTAGCCACTCTATATATCTCCCTGCTTTGTTCCTAGTCCTTTTTCCTCTCTTTTGGTGTATTGGTGATACGTGTGCAGGGAGATATAACAAGATGTATAACCCTCCAAGTGTGCTGGACATGTCCTACTACGATCATGTTCAGAGGCGCCATGAGGAGAAAGGCTGTTTATATGCATGGTAACCTTTCTGTTATGTTGTTCTTCTCGATTACTCTTATTACTCTCTTTATAGTTTTATATGCTTTCTAGTGGAGTATTTATTGAGAGATTTGCAACTATATCCATGAGAAATTCCTCAAAATTCTGAAGTTTGTCTTGAGGTATATAGAAGGCCACCTGAGTAAATTTTCAGAATAGTGCATGTTTTGTCTAGTTGGTTGGATGAACAATGTGGATACGAATTCAAGGTTCTTTTGAAAACAAGTATATGGATTTAACCAATTGTCACTAATTTGTTTGAAGCAACATATACAAAATCATTCTAAGATGCAAGAAGACTAAATTAGGTAGTTGGTATGCAGTTTAGATAGTGTAACTTTTGATATTTGCTGAGTCTCATCTTGTGGTTAAATCTAGAGTAGAGTTAGCCACAAATTACGACAAAGTTGATTCCTCCTTTTTGTGAACATCTGAGCTAGCCTATCAAGATTTCAGAACAACAAAATTTTCCAGCACTTATCATCATCACGGCCCCTGTTGTGTTAGAGATTGCTATCAAGAGATGTAACAAACATTACGGCGCCTGCTTTACTGATAGAGAATTCCACCACAAAGTCACCCAATAGTGTGCTACCTTCGGCTCATCTGATCAAATGGGAAATGGAATCCTATGGGCAATGTAATAGTTACCGGTCATTTTCATGTAACGTTTTGCCTAGACCTACCGGGGTCCGGTAGGATTGTCTTTTACACTCAAGCACCGCGATCAATAACCTGCCACAATCCAAATGGAAGTAGTTTTCAGAAAGTTCTACAAGAATTAATGCAGTAAATATCAATTCAATTGACAAATCAGTTCTTTGGTACTTATTATTATTTTTACATTGCCTTTGGTTAAAAAATTGTGGCAATGTGGCTTTTACATTGGGAGCTTCTTCTTTGCAGCCTATTTACTCTGTGCTGCTGCTTCTGCTGCTACGAGACCTGTGAGCACTGCCTGGAGTGCATCTGCTGCTGCGGTGGATTAAGCTCGATGACATCATCATTCAGGCGTGCCCTATTGGGACACTCATCGCTGTCATTATAGGCCACATCATTTTCATCGCAGTAAACAGGCCGTGCTGCTTGTTGAAATAAAATTTATATTTCTACTTGCATGAAAGAGAGAGAGAGAGAGAGAGAGAGAGAGTGATGTATGGTGTAACTGGCGTTGGTGTGTTTGCCTTTGAGAATGCTCTGTGAAATACTGTAAATTTGGTGTATCTTGATCAAATGAATGATTGTTTGGTTTGGAGCAGATGGTTGCCAAAGTTTGGGATACCAAAATTTGTTAACTTTGACCAGATTTGGCCTATTTTTGGTTTGTAACCTAAATTTGGTAATATTCCTTTTTGTTGGCTCTAGTCTATTTTGTTGCCAAAACTTGGTCCAATATTAGACAACCTATCTAACGAACAAAATTTCGTTGATGTCAATTTTTTGCGGACTTTGGTAGGTCAATTTTAGTCTCTAGTTTCCTTCTATGTCGGGGCCAACAGAGCTACACCATATATATAACACTCTCAGGCTGTCCTCACTTGAGCATACGAGTGAATTAGGCTCACTTAATGACACGACTAACATGTCTCATTCACGCGACATTTTCTTTGAGGAGTTGTGTGTTTGTTTGTTTGGGTTGCATGAAATGGATAGGCCTAGTGATGCAAAGTGGGATTTGTTGGACCAGGCTTGGAGGGAAGTTTGGATTGAGCATACTAGCGAGTCAGGCTCGTTCGATGATATCATTAGATGATTTGTTAACATGTATTAACCTTGATTAAGGTCTACCAAGGATTTTAAGGTAGAATAATGGTTACTAAAGCGAAACTAATACATATTACTAGGTTCATGGTATTTTTTGTCACACAAGCATGTTGCTTGCATAATCCGTACAACTAAGCTAAGAGCTTCTTTGGGCAAGAATTTGGTTGGGTGACTGGACAGGCCCATCAAATGCACCCTTGCTTGTTTGGTTGCCCGATATGCGGTTCTAGTCATATAAACATTGTTACATTGTATAGCAAGAATCGATTTATACAACTTCTCTGTCTCATATTTAGGAAAGGCCAAACTAGAGACTAGCGCGGCAGAGCCCACTGACTACTCCCACTCAAGGATCTAAATCTCACCGAGATCTCGGTTTCCGGATATAGACAAATTTTGAAATGCCGGCCGGAGTAAAAAAATTCAAAAAATTTAAATTGCTACAGTAATACAAGAAATCTCGGTGAGATCATTTTTGACCTAAATTTGACTTTTTTTGACTAAATTTGACCGGATTTTGTCCAATAATCTTAAGAAAGTCATCTCCTATGAAAATTTGATGAAAAACTAAATATTTGAGACATTTTTTAAAAACTGTAGAAACACTATCGGGTTTTTATAAAATTGTACATGCTTTATCATGATATAAAAAATTTATGGTACCATCCTAGGAAGTGTAGGATCATACTGAAAAATTTTAAAAATAATTTAGTGTTATTTGTTATCTTTAAAAAATTAAAAATAGAATGAACATAATTAGGACAGTAACCTTTTCAGAATTTTATAAATTTTCTTGAGTTTGATAATGATCCAAAATTTTTATGAAAGCTTAATAATTGACTCAATACTATTATATAAAATTTTTACAAAAATTCAACCTTTTTGTTTGCCCAATCAAATCTATGTATGCATTGAACTTCATTTGTTATATTTCAAAAATCAAAAACAGAAAGAATATAAATGGTACACTGCACTTGTAAGAATTTTATAAGTTCACTGGAGTGTGACCATGATTCAAATATTTATGAGATCTTAAACATTTTCTTAGAATCCTTCTGCAAAATTTTCAAAAATTTTAAAAAAATTTTGGTTGCTAAAGCAAATCTATGTATTGATCATCAGACTTTTGTGAGGACGTAGCATTGTTAGAATTTTTGGAACTTTTTGAAGCTTGATCATCATATGAAAATTTTATATAAACATTGATGTTACATCAAAACTATCCACAAAAAATTTAAAAATTTTCTAACGTGGTTTGTACCATTTTTCATTTGGTTGAATTTTGTCGGTAAAGCTTTTATTAGGACAGTAGCACTTTTCGAATTTTCAAAAATTCATGAAGGCTGATCATCATCTAAAAATTTTATGAGAATATTAGTGATGATTTATAACCATGCAAGAAAATTTTCAAAATTTTATAATGTGATTTGTTTTATTTTTCATTCGGTTCAAACTTGCCGGTTAGCGTTTTATCAGAACAGTAGAAATATTTAAACTTTTAAAAATTTCACAAATTTAATAATCATCTAAAATTTTTATGGGAACCTCATTGATGTGTCAGAAACCTCTAAAATTTTTTTAAAGTTTTTCAACGTCGTTTGAGTGATTTTTCGCTCAATGCAATTTTACGGAGATCTCAGCAAATCTCGCCGAGATCTAGGCAAAACCGATGGAAGGACCCGAATTCACCAATTCGAATCCACTGTGTTTTACCGCACTATTCGCAGGATCAACGCTAGTGCACACAACTTAACATCGGTAAGCATCATATCATACACAACGATAAAAGTAATAAGACTTCATTTATTTAATATAACTAGTGTATGATCTTATGATCACTTACATTATTCTGCCACATGGGCTAGACTGAAGTAAACTTAAACAAATACAGCGAAAAGTATAGCAAAAGATGTAGATGTCCCATCAGCACACCACAGGCGCCTGACAAGGATTGGCCTAGTGACTCGTGTCCACCTGAAAGTCCTCCTCCAATAACGGCGATGATTCCTCCACTGTTGTTGGTTGTTGATAGGCAAGGGTGAGTACAAAAGCACTCAACAAGTTGTGCATATAATGCATTTCTACCATAGCTATATGCAAGGCTTATTCCAAAGAATGGCTAAAGGTTTATTTGCAGTAAAGCAGCATTTAAGAACACATACAATACATAAATTGGAAAGACAGTAAAACAAATAATACCAATAATAGATTCAATGATTCTCAAGTAAAATCAAGTTTCCATCCTAAGTCAAATTCCTTTATCCATATGGCATCCTGCTATCCCCTTTCAGTTATCCATTTTATTAAACTAACCCTTGACTGTAATCCTCGAGCTTTACTCAATACCGTGAGCACGGCTATCCGATTAGTTTGTACACTCTGCAGAGATTATGCACTTTACCCACATGATACAACCATGCACCACACAGGCGAATAATCATAACAAAGCCTTTACAATGCATTATCTTAACCCAGTACTATCCGCTGAGGTTTCAACACTGAAGGGCTACAACACCACAACAGGGCCCCCCTCTTGCGCCATGTGAGTTTCCTCTGTACACCGGACTCACACCACCACGGTAGTACTCAAGCTAAGACTTTGCAAATTAGTCAGCTAGGCTGCCCCATAACAGACATGTGGTTACATGATTGACTCAGGTCAAAAGCTCGCAAGGTTAAGTCCTTAGGATTGATCAAAGCAAGACTTGCACATACCCTCTGCCCACCGGGCCCACCCTGGCACACTAGCCCTTACCACTTGCTTCAATCTAAGTGATTACCAACCCCGGTTGATTACCAAGTACCACATGCTATCCACAAGTCAACATCGTTGCGTGACCTCCTCGCCACAACAACTCAATCTCTTTGTGTGACCACACATGACACACAAGTTAATATCATTGTTTCATATTCCATTAGTCAAGATTAATAACCAATGATTCATATACATGTGATGACGTGGCATGGCTAAGCAATTCTATTCCGTTCTAACCATCCCATGTTGATTTCATATTTAACCAACTATAGCAAACCAACCTAAGGTGAAAAGTGAATTATGGCATACAATTAGCAAGGTAGGGTGTAATTCAAAGGGTACATTAACTAATCCCAAATTTAGGTTAAAATCATTTATACACATAAAATAACATGTAATAAAGTAAATCAAAATAGCAACTAATCTAGCTATGGGTGCAACATGATCAAAGCACAACTTGCCTTGGTTAAGTTCCTGGTCTTGCTCTGAAATTTGTTCTTGAGTTGCCAATTCCTCCTCCGAAGCCTCGCACAATTCAACGTCTACGCGAATCGAGAAGAAATAGCAAATAAACACCAAAACCAAAGAACAAAAAAACTATAAAAATCCAACAAAAATCAACATTAGATAGATCTCAATTTTATAAATTTTTAGGAATTTGAATCACCTCAATCGGAGTTCGTATGAGGGAGAACGAGCACTCGGAAAATTCAAATTCCTGAAAAATCATAAAATTGGAAAATCAATAATATCCGAATTATTTTTGAAAAGGAAAATCCGATTTATTGCGTCAGCTGACGTCAGCACTGCACCGATTCGGTACGGCTGACATGTGGTAAAATCTAAGCCGTCTAAAACCAATCTAACGGCCACCGATTACACGCCTATGTGGCTGAATCCGACGCGTCCATCTTCGATCTGATGACTCTTATTTACCCGAGAGGAATGCTGTTCATCGAGGCGACGCGGCACGATCCTAAGCATCCACGGAAGATCCTACGGCTGACACCTACCCGAGTGGTGCGCTGTGGACTTAACTATCGTGGCGCAATCATAACCGCTCGTCTACGATCGAACGGTTGAAACTTACCCGAGGCACTTACTATTTCCGAAGCAGCGTGGCGAAATCCTGGCGGCCCACTGCTGATCCGACGGTCGATGCTTCTCGCAAACGGCGATGGAGAGACGGCGGTGCAAACTCGCCGAACTTGGAGAAGATGACAATCCCGACGGCGATCCGGTGCTCTCCGGCGAGGAAGAAGTAGCGGAACGGACTCGTCTCGACGTGCTGAACTCGAATCCGGATTTGGTGCAGCGGAAGAAGTTCTCGGCGACTTCGAATCACGGTGCAAAGCGTCTTCGAACTACGGCGAGCTCTCTCGACCTCTCTAGCGCTCCTCCGGCGACGATGCAGCATGGAAAAGAGACGACGGCTCGTGGTGAATCTCGGGAGAGGCTTCAAGGTCCTTAAATACCCGGCGAGGCGCGGAAAACTTGGAAAGCTTGGCGGCGGCGAAGTTCGACTCAGACACGAAGACGGACAGCCATGCGATCTTGATCCGACGGCCCGGATAGAATGTGGTTTCCGAATCGGTATGTTTGATGAAGGCCGTGCGATGAAGATCTAACGGCCGCTAGCGATTAGGGTTTCATTAAATGACGTGGCTTGATAAAGTCCGTTGGATTTCGATCCGACGGTGCGCGTTGCTTCTCCCGGAAGAACAGGCCGAATAGCTGGGCTGGCGCACGCACAGTGTTGAGCTTCGGCCCAATACTGTTCATACCGATTTTCCCGGGGTTTTTGATTAAAATAATTCAAGAAAATAATTTGATTTATTTAGGGCAATAAAAATGCCAGGAAAAATCCCATAAAAATCTCAAAAATACTTTGAGATATTCTGGACTTAAATAAAATATTTTTGGTGAAACTTTATTTTAAACTTTTCTATTTATAATTAATCTTTATCAAAAGGCAATATATTTTAATTCAAAATAATTCAAATAAATTCCAGAAAATCCAAATAAATCCAGAAAATTCACAAAAATTATAAATTGCAATAAAAAACTATTAAATAAATAAAAAGCCAAAATTTGGGATGTTACAACCGACCGAGATTTCGGTTTTAAAATATAGAATTCAAATTTTATTTTTACAATTCGTCTAGAATTTGTTTGAAATAGCGAGATCTCGCTGAGATTTCGTTCTCCGACCATGAAAGATATTTAGAACGAAACTGAGATTTCACTTGGGCCCATATCAATTGCTAATGTGCACGCGCGTTAGTGATATACGCAATTTTGATGCATGAACATTCCAAGACCTTAGGCTTTGGTAGTTGGCAGTAAAGATTGATGTTTAGGCTCACTTAAAACCCGGGAATTTTTCTTTATTCTCATAAGAACTAAACTATTTTTTATGAAATTTCTCAATTTTAAACAAGGCCTTAATAGGAATTATTATATCTAATTTTTTCCCTAAGATGGATACGGAAAATACAATCCAATGTGACGATAACATGAAGTCAATATCATCAATGTTGATGAATCCAAACCCACTCCCCCTAGAAGTCACTATCTTTGTACTTGTAAGTTATTTTGGTTCATTAGCACTGCATTACATAATTGTACTGTCAAAAGAACCTCTATAAATTCATATATCTTTTTATCGGTAATTTCTTGCGATTTTTTCATCAAACCGTGACGTATTATTGGCCACACAATCATATTTGTATCACATGACACATGTAGGGCTTTACCGGGGACATGTTGCTCACGGTGAATACAGAGGGAAGCTACCGGTGACAGGAAGGGGAAGATACAGACTAGATCATGGTACGCAATGGATCCTGTGGTTTATATTATCGAATCGACATTGAAAATCACTCCCCCTCCGGCGGTATCGATATTTGTCAAAAATCAGTAAAAACCGAACAAAATTCAAAGTCAAACTTTTTGAACTCGGCGGTTAAACAACAGCGAAATAAATCGAAAACCTACCAGTGATTTTCACCGGTTTACATAAAAAAATCGACACGCTCAGCAGAAACTAGAAAAAAAAAAAAACTAGAAAAAATTGCAGAAAATTTGGAAAATCTTTTGTCAGCCATTACCAACAGCCATGCTTTAATATGTTGCTTTATGTGCCCTGTTTTGTTTTAGTGCCTTGCCATTTCAATTATTCATATTTGATATGACAACATGTTATTAGCTAGTACTTCGATAAATCTGGATTGAAGTCTGACAATTTATTTCCGAATCTACTTGTGGTACATGGGCTTCACTAGGGGTGAAAGCGGGTCAGATACGATCGGATAGTAGGTCATCCTGTATCCTACCCTAATTATTTTTTTCGGATACGGGTACGGATACGGGTAGTGGAAAATCGGGTAGGATACGGATACGAATATCGGGTATTTACGAATGGTAGAAAACGGATACCGGATATTATACGGACGGGTACAATACGGATAATGGGTACTTATACTAACAGATCATGCAACAAATGTACGGAATAAGCTACAAGAATTGTGATTTTATCCTTTTTTATTTTAAGCAGAAGATATAATTGTGATTTAACTACATATGAATCACTTCATATTTAGTATCCTGACTGAACATACCTAGCTTGCAGCTTGAACATAAAGTTTTTGTTAGTGACATTAATAAATTCATCATCACACTGTCCACAGCTTCAGATATAATATTAGTTTCTAAAGAAAAGAAAGAAATTTGAACCACTTTGAAACAGCACATCAAGAATAACTGCAAGCAAATTATGCATGCATGGTGGTTAAAAAATACTAGCTTGAAATAGATTCAAGTGGTGCAGCCTGAAGACAGTGTTTTCAATTGATAAATAAAGTTACAGTGCACACACGATTTAGTCATGATAAGAATATATTAATGTGTTAGTCACCCAACTAAATAAAGAACAACATTTAGAAAACCAAAAGTTTGCCAAAAAGCAACAGATAAATTATTTGACTTATGCTGTGCAACATTACAACTAAGAGAAGACAACGCTTCTCAGCCAAATTAACCTAATGGAGTAGTTAAATTGTCAAAAGATCATAAGAGAAAGATGCAAATGACAAGTTTGCAACTAACCTTGAATTTACTTTTAGCAGTTGAATGCACTCTACACACTAACCCCATTTTGGCTTCTTTGTTTGTTATGCCCACATAATAAAAGTGAGCTGATTCCTTTTCCACCTGCCAACATGTGAATCTGAAATATTACCAAGACCTGCCAACATGTGATTCCTTCGAAGGGTCATCCTCTGTACTTACCAAGACCAGCATCTATAAACCCAATTAGGATTTTCATTAATTCTTGCAAATGGAAATAATTGGTAGATTAGATGAACACCAACAAACATGATAAATCCAAGCGTGTTTTGTAAAGGAAAGTGCAGAAAATGCACCCAATAAGGATCAAAGCTATCACAGGTACCTAATCCATTCAACTTTGCTAAACAACCTCAAATATATAGGGTTAAAGAAACCTTTTATTGGATCAAAGCGATAATAATAGTAGTACTTCATATTAGCCACACCAGGTTTCTTCTATTGTAACCGAAAGGAGTACATACGCAGTGCAGCTCATGACACAATGATAAAATTAAGTTTGCTTCATTGTAGTTACCAAAGCTATGAACAGTTTTGGATACTTTTGTCCATGATACGCACATACAAATCATGTATCATGATACGCACAAATAAATCATGTATCTCTCAATCAAATATATACAGGCGCATGAACACAGGCCAGATCACTAGATCAGTTTGTTACCTTGGCGGGGCGTGGCCGGCCAACAGAGGCGACGGCCTTCCTGACGCGCGATAACAGTGGCCTCACTGACCAAGGCGCGGCGGAGGCGGCCTCCCAGACCAAGGCGTGGTGGCGAGGGCCTGAGTGATGAGGACATAGCTACGTCGGATACACCCATGCATCAATGGTCAATGATCAACAAAATTCTCCTTGTGATCAACAACATTTGACCCACATAAAAGGACCAATTACCCGAGCATGAGCACAACAGCTAAATCAACAGGTGAACTCGTTTCTCGGGTTGCATAATTGTATTTTAATGGATGGACTACTGCATAATAATGTGCTTGTGCATATGAATCATGGATTAGAGTAGCAAGGACATCATCCCTCATCAATACAAGCTAGAGTACAAGACATTCCCGAGGAAGAAGCTGAAACGTCCACCTAGGAGCAGTCCACCTTCAACTGGCCATAACTTTTGCATGCAGAGTCCGTTCGGGATGAGTGAGTACTTGATTGAAAGCTAATTTCGTGCTCTTTCTAATGGATCTAGTCTCATCATCAAATTCCACTTGAGCTGGACACAACAGTCAAAAATATGCGACAGTTTCAGTCTCTTTGGGTGCTGCGCTACCATTATTTTGGGCTGAGTTCCCATGTAATCAATGTAACGTGAATCCACCTCCTAGCAGCCATCTCCTTGGCTATATATTGGACAAGCTCCCTCTCTATTCCCTTATGTTTTGTTAAGTTTAGTTGCCCCCATGTGTAAAACTATATCCTTGTTCTCCTGACTCCGCTAGAGCAGTAGTAAACAAGTTCAGAACCTCAGTTCGTGTGTGTGTGCTTCATCCTTATTCTTGCTAGTTCTTCGATTGCTTGCAAGAATAGACCTTCGTGGTCAGGTCATCCGGGCTTTTGGCGTGGTTGATAACAACTAGGAGTGTGGTTTAGCGATTGCGAGCGCTTATCCTTGTGTGGTTCGTAGTCAGATCGTCAAAGTCATCCTCCGCCTAATCGAAATTATCCCCTCACCGGAAGATCGGGCACCCGTGCACGCATCATTTGGTATCAGAGCAACGGTTGACCGGTGAGTTCTTGTATCTTGTTGTTTGATTGTGTTCCTCTTAGAGTCTAGAAAATTTGCCCCACAAAAATATTGTTTGTTCGCTGTCCAAACCCCGTTGTGCCTTCCAATCGTTAATTTTGTTTTTGCTAAATTGAGTTTGTGTCCGTTCTAGTGTTGTCTTGTTGCTATTCATCTTCTTGTTCATCTCCCTACCCCAACATCTATACATAAAACCCAAAAACAAACAACCCTATCTCGGCTTGAAAGATCCCCTTTCTATAGCCGCCACCAAAAACTCCATAACTCTCAATTTCTGCATCATTTTTGAGTGGGACCAAAAGGAGAAGTTTCCTCACTCAACCCAGCATCTACACGTCAATTTTTATGCAAATCCATTCAGGAAGTAAAGAGTTTGGTGTGTTGCAATATGACCTAATTGTTGTCACGAAATCTGGATCTGTGTGCATTTCCAAAAATTCGTGCAAAATTATCGGTTGTTTTTCAGAAAGTTTACCCAAAATAAAATTTGTTGAAAAAGCCATTAATAAGAAGAGAAAAAAAGAATAATTGAAAAAGAGGCATCTGACCAAAAGTTACGGCCAAAATACCGACCTGCTGTCTGGTGAACAGAAATCAGCAAACTAGAAAGTTGGAATCCATCTTGTGCTTCCAGGTTGCAAATTGCAAATTCGTGAGTTTTCCTGTGTTTATCACTTGTATCCACTACTGTCAGCGTACTCTACGCTGGGGTACCCTCTCCACCGCACAAAAGCGGTCCACGTGGCGTTCGGGCGAGCAGGTGGGCGAGGACGCCCTGCTCGCCTGGCGCCCAGCCCACGTGGCGGCCTGGCGGTCGGGCGGGCGAGCACGCCCCGCCGGCCAGGTGCCGACCCACGTGGCGTTCGGGCGAGCAGGTGGACGAGGACCGAGCGAAGCCATGTTGGAGGAACGGGACAGCACGGGAAGGAGTAATAAATGTATGAAGATCAGCATGATGACCCCCCTTGTACCTACCCACGTTGGCCTAGCCTATATAAGGGCCCTCTAGTGCATGGGGAAGGGGGGTCAGTCGGTCGATCAAAAGAGGAGGAGGAGAGATCACTCGGAGAACCCAAGGGAGAACTTGTAACCCGAGAGCTCTATACTAGCTTCAAACACTCTATAAGAGATCCAGTAGGAAGTAAGGCTATTACCCTAGGTGAAGGGGGCCTGAACCTGGGTAAAAATCTACGTGTCACCTTAGTTCATAGGCTCCAGAATCCTTCGTGCTTGAGTCGCTAGGGTTTTCACTCGCTAGGGTTTGCCAGCCGCGAAGACGCCCTCCTACCGAACCAAACCCGGTCTGTAGACTCGGGCCTGTCAGGCGGAATACGCCGACAGGCATGTTGTGTTGATCTTGATCAGTTGATGACTTGATGTGTTCTGATTTTTTCTATGCGGCAGACTGGGAGTTGCATTGATATAATGAGCCTGCGTAGTGCGTGTGAGCCACTGAGATAAAAGAACAAGTTTGCAACTGTTTTGATATTTTAAGTAGAATAATTATGCCATCATCTCTTATATAAATGGTTTTAAAATAGAATAGTTTAGTGTATTATTTATTATGCATTGTTGATAAATGATAAGAGCTAAACATTTGTTATTTGATTTGTGAAATTGCAAAAATGAGAGAAGAATCGAGATGGTGATTAGAGGGGGGTGAATGATCCCAAAATAAATTTTATCCTCCAAAGAAACCAAGCTAAAACCCTTAGATATCAAATGGAAGTGAAAAAATTATTTTTCACAATTTTTAGCCTGAGGCTGGCACTACCGCTCATGTAGGAGCGGTACTACCAAAGTTACTGTAGCTACAACAAAAACAGGCATATGAATAGTGATTTCTGCACGAGTTCAAAATGAAGAATTGAGGAATCTTTTGATCGGCTGATCCAAACTTAATGAAACTTTGTGGATACCTTCCTATAGATGTCAGGAACCTATTCCAACCTTCGATTGCAAGAATCAACATCAAAGTTCTGAACTTTTTCAAATTTATAGAAGAGTGCATAAGAACGGGTTCAAGAACAAAAACTTGGCTCTTAACTAGCTCGTGTGTTCTTGATGAACAAGATAATCCTAAATGGCTTCCCACATGTCATCGCAAGGTAGAACACAAGACAAGAACAGTCAAAAACCCAATCTTCTAAGATTGATCATCTGAAAAACAAAAATCAGTTTCTTATAAGAAAGAGCACAAGACTTGCCTAGATGATTGGGATATGGTCTGAAGAAGACTCATCCATCAATTATTTATTCTTGGCATACGATCTATAAGCATTTAGAAGGAGGGGAGGCAAATCCAAATTTGAGAAAAGTGAATTGCAAGAATGTATATTGCATAATTTAAAGACATAATATAAATGCGGAAAATAAATTCAGAATTGAGAGAAAATTATATTTTTATTTCTGGAAGGGGGGTTTACAAAGCCTCACAAACAAGTGGCAAAGCTCAAAGTAGTACAAAAACTTCAAAACCTTCAAGAGATGAGGGCTACCCCTACCCTTCTATTTATACTACTCTTGAGTCATCCTCCACCCTTAGATGAGTTCATTCTACCCTAAGGATCAATATTAAGAGTTAGGATTGACTCACTCACTCATACATGGGCTAACCCGAAACCCAACAAAATAACGGGTTTTGCATGCTTCTCAAAGCAAACTAACTAGACCCACTACTCTATCACATAGATCGTGATCCAACGGCCCTCCTTGATCCGTGCAGCTCCTAATTAGCATCTCATCCATTCCTTGTCTTCTAGATTTGCAACAACTCTATCTCCAATCATCTTTTGGCATTCCTCGACTGTCTAGACCTCTGACATACCTCGTCTAGTCCTAGTCATCCTCCGCCTCACCATGATCTAGCACCGTCGCCCTGCAACCATCAAAAATAAGGAAACACATCATATAGCATTGCCCAAAATGCTATGCAATAAATCACATGCAATTCAAGATTCATACTCAAAATTCGCTTTATAGACCGGCACTACCACCTCTTGGGGTCGGTAGTGCTGCTCCCCTGGAAAACCAGAAAAGACCACTCTCTGGAATATAACTACCGCTCCCTCGACCGACATCGCCGCCGGTCGGCAAGATCACCGAGGCCGGTAGTAGTGCCGCTCTAGGTAGACTTAATTCAAATTGCTTCAATTTGAAAATTCAATACAAATCAAACTCAAACTCAAGCACCTTATGCTTAAACACAGCCAATAACACCAACAAGGTTAGACCTCCACATAGTCTTTCAATGAGGAGGTTTTTAGTTGATAAGAGAAGCCTTGTAAGTGATGGTCATGGAAATACTAGATTAGCTCAACCACAACAAGCACAAGCTGAAGTGACACAACCACAAGGTCAAGATCCGCCAGCACAACCAAGTAATACTAATGCTGTCCGTATGTTTAATTTGGACAAAATTGTAAGTGATCCTGCTCTTAGGAAACAAATAGATGAGTATCTGTCTAAAATTCAAGACTAAGTTAGGAGGTGTAACATCCCAAAAATTGAGTTTTGGAATGTTGAATTTAAAAAATGAACCATGTGCATTTTCCTTAAATTAATCAAAGCTTAATTTAAATTTTTTATTAATAAAAAATTTAATTTAATTAATCTATGCATCAAACTAAAGATTTCTAGTAGTAATTGGGTTCATTATGCTTTAAATAATTTTTTTGCATTTTTGGAGTTTTTTTTCTAAATTTGTTTGCTATTTATTTGAATTTATCTGCTTTTATTCAAATTTCTAGAAATTTCTTAAATCAGAAAATATTTTTATTTTCTAAAATCTCCTTAGGCCAAATATCCCACGGCCTAGCACACCGCCTTGGCCCATTGGCCTGCTTCACCTGGCCTGCCCCGCTCTGCAGCCTACCTCCCTAGCCGTGTTTGCTCGGCCCACTTCAGCCACTTGCGTCGCCACCTTGGAGTCTAGGTCAAGCAAGCCTATCGAGGGCTATACAAGTGCCACCACACCCCGTCTGAGGTTCACCTCGCTCTGCTGCATCTGCCGCCCCACCTAGCTTAGCTCGACGCTTCGCCGTCTTCGTGTACGCCCTCGCCGGAGTCTGCCACCACAACCAAAGCCTTCTGCCACCTTGTTCTCTGCCTCTGGTTGGTCTCTGTCGATGCCACTTGCACGTCTGAGTTCATCGCGTCATCATCGTCCAGATCTGCGTGAAGATGCGCTTGACTCGATCGTGTTTCGTCGAGATCCATGTCTTCTTCCTCACGTCCGGTGGAATAGCATCACTTCCCTCGCCGTCGTCCTTCGTCGCGAAGCCGTGGCCGTCCAATCATGACCGTGCACTCTGGATTTCACCACGTCATTGCCGATCGTCGTGGTGCCTCCTCGCTATCCGATCTGTGGTGCGTGCTCCAGATCTCGCCATGTCTCTACAACCGTAGCACTGTTCCTTCGTCATTCGATCTGGCCATGCCGTTGGATGCGCAACGTGTGGCAAGCAGCGTGTGTGCCTATGTCAGCACTCGGTCAACAACCACGTCGGCATCCACCACGTCAGTGATGACGTCAGCCATAGTTGGGTTCGGTGGACTTGGTTTACCGTGAACCCTGATGACGTTAGCGTTGCGCAATAAACTTAATTTTCTTTAGAAAAATAATTCCCAAAATTATCTTTTTCTATTTTATCTGAATTAAATCTTTTAGAGGCTTATTCTCTCTCATACAAACTCCGATTAAGGTGATTCAAATTTCTAAATTTTTCTAATATCAAGCTCTACCTTCCAAAGCCATTTATTTTTAGTTTTGAGCTTGTTTGAGTCTCTATTTTGTATTTATTTGGTTTCATTGCTTTCTTTTCTGGTAGACGCGAACCTCAAGGGAGCGAACGGAGACTTCGAAGACCAAGAATCAGTACTAGATCAGAAAGGCAAGTCGTAACCTTTGATCATATTGATCCTATGCTTTCAAAGTAATTTGTTTTATACAATTGCATGCTATTTGTATATCGATGATTATTTCATAGGAATAGCTATTTACCTAATTGATGTTACACCACCTTGAATATTAGAATGCCATGTATCCATTGTTAACCCTAGATTGGGACATTACTAGTTGGATATAATCATATTACCAATAATGGGTTATCGTAGTTATGCTTAGACATGCTTAGTTGTACGATAGGATCTATATCACATGTGAATTAATGTTAATCTTGACTTCATGAGATATTGAATTGTGGCCATTAGCCACTATTGTAAAATTTGTTGTACTATGGCAGGGTGTGCCACTAGTCTTGGTTGAACAAAATGTTTTCTCTCGGGCAAGTGATCGTGCAATAAAGGAGGTGCTTTCTAGCACATTGGGATGTGGATGTCTTGCCCGAGACAACTTAAGGAAATCTTGTGTGCTATTGAACTGGGCCTAATCATACAACCACAAGTCTGGTATAGGACATACCTAGCTAATTAATTTGTGATGTCTAGCTTTGAGTACTGCCAATTGGTGGTGTGGGTTTCGGGAT
Organism: Guadua angustifolia; assembly: GCA_036346375.1. NCBI lineage: Eukaryota > Viridiplantae > Streptophyta > Magnoliopsida > Poales > Poaceae > Guadua > Guadua angustifolia. Next base: position 18,651,042 of record CM070509.1, read on the forward strand.
GGACGGGTAGATTCACATGGCTCAAGATTAGGCCCCAAGGGGCGAAACCTTAGTGGGCAATACCTAGTTTAGGCAATGCATTGTAAAGGCTTTGTCGTGCTCTCTCTGCCGACACACCAAAGGAAGTGTGTTAATAGCATGGCAACAAGAGCTGATCATTTCTTGTGGATAAAGCTATACAACCTCTGCAGAGTGTAAAACTATTCGAATAGCCATATCCGCGGTCATGGACAAGCCCTGAAATTTCACATGAGATATAGAGTATTTCATAAAATGTGGGAATGTGGAGCTGTTAGGATGTGAACGAGGAGTTCATTGTTGTTTTGTTGTCTAAAGTTAACACTGTTGAATTTAGTGGTTTGATACTTGTTTTGGATGGTGTAGGGTGATGTCTCGCCAATTTGTTCATGTTGTATACCATTGATTTACTAGTTATTTATTATCTTTTCATAAATGTGCTTTCAATCTATTTATTGTATTTCAGTTCAAGTTATTGCTTTCTGCAAATGAACCGTATGGCTGTCCTTTGTCAAGCCTTGCATGAATATTGTATCATTTCCTTATGGCTTGCTGAGTACTTTTTGTACTCACGGCTTTACGCCTTTGTTAATTAGTTGCTAAGGAAGGACTAGGAAATAACAAATATCATAAGGAGGAATACTATGAAGACTACGTAGACTAAGAAGACGTTTCACCAAATGATTATCTGTGGCATGTCGAATGGCCAAAATTATTTTTTCCGCTGCAATGGTTTATTTGTTTCTTAAGCCTATAAAGCATAGTTGTATGAACTTTAGCCATAAGGTCATTTGCTATAAATAATAATAATTTGCTTCTTCTTAGTTATTTCGTTGTATGGAATGATATTTCATCTGTATAGCCATTGTGTGCACTAGTGTAATCCTGAACTAGTGCAGTATATACAAAGGGTTTCAGATTTGCAAATCCGGGTCTCGACAGGAGGGCATACATACATAAAGGACCAACACAACCTATTGTTAATTTTCCTCACAAACAATTTGGAAATTGTACAAGAGCCTTTTCACAAGCATGGTATCATAAGTATGATTGGATAGAATATAGCGAGTCTCAGGATACGGCATATTGCTTCTATTGCTTCTTCTTTAAGCAACTAGGAAGGGCAGAACACTTTGGTTTTGATGTGTTCAACAAAATAGGGTTTAGTGATTGGAAATATGCATATAAATCATTGCCTGAGCATGTTGGTGGTGTAAATAGTGCTCATAACAAGTGTGTCAAACATTGTGATGATTTCAAAAATCAAAGACAAAGTGTGTCAAGTAAGTTATCCAGTGCAACTCCAGAAGCCGAAGAGTTATATAAAATTTGATTAAATTCTTCTCTACAATGTTCAAGATTTCTCATAGCTCAAGGCATGGCTTTTCGTAGCCATGAAAAATCTTCTACTTCCTTAAATAAGGGAAACTTTTTAGAGATGATATAGATTGGTACAAAGATAAGAATGAAAATGTGAGAAGTGCTTTTGACCATGGTGGTTTAAATTGCAAGATGACTTCCTCTAAAATTCAAAAGGATTTTTCAACATGTTGTGCATAAGAAATTACCAAGGTGATTATGGGAGAGATTGGTGATAGACAGTTCTTCGTGCTTATCGATGAGTCGCATGATATATCAGTGAAAGAGCAAATGGCAGTAATGTTGAGGCTAGTAGACTAGTGATTGATTCATTATTTTATTTATCCATTACTCCATTGTTGCCCCAATTAACCTGATAACAATTTTTATGTAGGTTTGTGAATGATGAAGGGAAGGTTGTGGAACGATTTCTTGCTTTAAAACATGGTATTGATATTACATGCAATGCACTAAAGAGAGCTTTGGTTGGTCTTCTTGATAAGTACAAGCTATCCATTTCTAGGCTAAGAGGGCAAGGATATGATGGAGCTTCAAATATGAGAGGTGAATTTAATGGCTTGCAGAAACAGATTTTAGATGAAAGCCTATATGCTTTCTATGTCCACTACTTTGCCCACCAATTGCAATTAGTGGTTATTTCTATTGCTAGTTGTTGTTTATCTATTCATGATTTTTTAGTATGTCTCCTTGATTGTGACTACAACAAGTGCATCTTGCAAGAAAATGGATGCATCGAAAGAAAGCTATCAAAAAAGTATTTTGAATAGGCTTGAGGGTGGTGAGATATTTATGGGAAGAGATTTGCATCAAGAAACCAATCTTACTAGGCCTGGGGATACTAGATGGGGTTCACATCATACAACTTTGATTCGCTTAGATCAAATGTGGGACTCGGTGATAGAGGTGCTTGGCATGGTCCACGAAAATGGCCGTGGACCATCTTAAGTGGCGGGTTTGATTGAAAAAATGGAGTGCTTTAAATTCACTTTTATTTTAAAGCTTATGTTAAGGTTATTTGCTATCACAATGAGCTTTCACACATATTGCAAAGAAAAGATATAAATATTGTTCATGCCATGGAATTAATTCATGATATCAAAGCTCGGTTGGCCATCATGAGAGATAGTGGTTGGGAGGAATTCTTTGATATGGTCCAACAATTTTGTGTTGCTAAAGCTATTCTAGTGCCAAATATGCATGATGAAATATCGGTTAGAGGTCATTTAAGATGAGAAGGGTACACTATCACTAACTTTCATCTTTACCGTGCCGAACTTTTCTATGTCGTTATTGACCAAATATGTGCCGAGATGAATCATTGGTTTGGAGAAGCAACTACAGTGATAATAGTATGCTTCTTATGTCTTGATCCAAAAAACTCTTTCTCCAAGTTTGACACTGACAAGCTTGCCCGACTTGCTAAAATTTATAATTCAGATTTCTTTGATGATGATCGTGCAATAATAAGAGACCAACTTAAAACTTATATTCTTCATGTGACAAGGCATGGTGCCTTTGCTACCTGTAAAGATCTTGCAAGTTTGGCTTCAAAGATGGTTAAAACTAGAAAACATATGGTTTTCCCATTGGTTTAAAAACTCATTGAGTTAGCATTGTTATTGCTGGTGTCAACGAGTCTTTTCAGCAATAAAAATTATCAAATCTAAATTGCGCAGCAAGATTAATGATAATTGGTTCAATAACTTGATGGTTTGCTATATCAAGTGGGACATATTTAAATCACTTGATGATGTTACCATTATGTACCGGATCCAAAGCATAAAGACTCGGAAAATGAATTTGCCTCATACTAAATGTGATTAGCACATTAGTAGTATGTGTTGTACTAATTCAATACTTCAATATGAATATGTTTTTTATGTTACTTGATACACTAATCAACGTTTTTTATCATGCAGAGTCTCTTTTGGTGTGTGGTTGGATCTTTGTTAATGAATCATCGAAGTGTTCACAGTGTCGCAATGAGGTACCACTACCATGAAAAAAGCCATCTGTGGTGGTTCATAACTACCATCAGTGGCGGTTTTTGAACCACCATAGACTTAGTACCATTGATAATTGAGGATTATCAGTGGTGGTTTGTGGCTAGAACTGCCACTGATAATATTAACAATGGCGGTTCTATCCAAAAATCGCCACTGATAATGTGATTATCAGTGACGGTTCTAGCCAAAAACTGCCACTGATAATATTATCAGTGACGGTTCTATCCACAAACTGCCATAGATATAGGGTTATCTGTGGCGGTTCTATCCACAACCTGCCATAGATATCCTTGTATCAATGGCAGTTTTTCAATAGAACCACCACAGATACTCATATCAGTGGCGGTTTTTGGATAGAACTACCACTGATACTAGGAGTATCAGTGACGGTTTTAGCCAAAAACCACCACTGATAACTCCAGACAACAAAATAAAATGTAGGCATTTTGAGCTAGCCTCAGTCAGCGCTAGCCATACCCTTTGAAATAGCATACACATATCATACACATTGTAACAGATGTATACACAAAGTAGCATAAGATAAGCCATAATGAAACATCAATTTACACTTTGTAATCAATTTACACTCTGTAATGAGACAAAATTTAAATAATGAAAGACTAAACTAGTTTTCTAAATTACAAGCCTACTAGTCTTCGGTGTTGGTTAGAGACACACGATGTGTAAAATGAGTATGGATGACTGAATCGTTATTGTCTTTGTCATGAAACTCACCTTTAGGGTTGATGATTTCCTTCATGATAAGTAGGCGAGCTGTCCCTGAATGGCTTGGATTTCCATATGAAGCAGTACTCCTGTAGGCAACTTGAGGCGCTATAAATAGGAATAATAAATCTTAGAGTATATAGAAATTGAGTGGTGTGAATCAATGTGTGATGTAAGCATGAAAAACCTCTACGTCATTGTTTATTATTGTAGAACCTAAGATTTTGCGCATGTATTGGCACACGAAGTATCCACATAAATTTGTGCCTTCCGGCTGCTTGTGACATTGTAAAAATTGAATAAACTAAAATGTCATAGAAGGAGTTATTTACTATGAAATGCGATATAAGAATATTGTTTACATACATACTGGATATTTAGTATGGATTGAAAGGGATTTGTGGTATGGGTGGTATCTTGAGCTCTTTTTACAATATCATTTGAACACATTATTCATTACAATTAACATCTCTTCGTAGTTTTTTCTATCTTTATCCAGCGGCTCCATGATCAGCATCTTGCTCTTTTCTGGAGTAATTACTATGAGAATCCAGTGGAAGCTACATACACGTGTATGACGCCATAGTCATTAGTCCTAAGATCAAAGTAAAGAACAAAATCAGCGAGTAATTTAACTAGCTAGTGAGAAACTTACTTAAAATTGTATGGTAAAAATATAAACTCCTTATTTTGTAGCTTGATCAAAGTATTATATACGTATTCCTCGACCTCCTTTGGTACTCTTGTGATTTCGGCCTAGCAGACCATTCCCAGGTCGAGGAATCCCACTGGTCCTTGGGTTCTTCTTAGTTTGATTATCTCCTATCTAGATAAGGAAAAAGTTAGACATGCATAACATTTATCGGTATTACATGAATTAGACCATGATTTATATATTAGACACTTACAGTGACCAGCATCTCAAAAAAGATATGTCGAGGGCGTCGTGATAGAACAAGTTGTGCAAGTTATCAAATTCTATCATGAAGTAGCCAACTCCCTCATGGTGAAAATGTTCCTCTCAAAAAAGGGTAGTGATAAGCTTCGGGAGTACCTCTTGGTTGGATCGCTCCATATACCAGGCATGTAATTGCCGCATCATGAGTGATAGGCTATTTAACATTGAAAGGGTGATTAACGGCTTCCCCAGCTTAAATACCGATCTTTCTTGGTTATCTTGTAATTCAGTCTTCGCCTTGCCCTTACTTTTTGCTAGCACAACATCATATTCTGTTCTGGCTTCGCCTGATCTTGCTAATACGGCTTGCCTAATGTGCCATTTCTTCGGATCAGGGGTTGGAATTAGTTTGTCCTATGAAGTACTTGCATTAGCCATGTTCTTTAGTGCTTCATCTTGCTTCATTGCCATTTCATGCTCAGGTGCTAGTGACGGTAGCATGAGTTCTACTGCAGGAGAGCACTACAAAAAAATAATTTTTAATGACGGTCCAAACTCGTCATCATTAGTCCCGAAATCATCATTGTAGGTTTTTTATGACGAATTTATGACGAAATTCATCTTGTCATAGAAAGTGCGTCATAGAAAGTTTTCAACGATGAATTGCTTATTTTCGTCATAAAAAATCAACTTTTCTATGACGAATTATATTTCTATCAGCGAAGAGGCCACTTCTATGACGAATATAACCATTATTAATTGTACCCAAAATGTCATGAAAAACGTCAAATTCGTCATAAAAGAACACTCTGGTCGGCCAAAAATGAGCGTTGACTATTTTATTTATGACGAAATAGTTCGTCACAGATTATTGCCACGTGGACATGCATTTTCGTCATTGAACACTCCAGTGCCACATCAATAGCCAGGGTGTCAGATGACGTGGCATGTGTTGTGATGCAATTGTTTCGTCATAGATGATTGCCACATGGACATTTATTTTCGTCATGAAACACTACAGTGTCACGCCATCAGCCACGGTATGAGGTGACGGAGCATGTGTTGTGACACGAATGTTTCGTCACAAATGAGTGCCACGTGGACATGCATTTTTGTCATTGAACGCTCCAGTGCTATGTCAACAGCCACAACACACAATATTTTCAGGAGACCAATTAATACATTGCACAGAGCAACATGAATTATCCACAGATAATAACCATTCCACTTACGAAATGAAATATTGAAATGGAAACCACCGTATACCTTTAAAAGACAACACATTTCAATAGAGTGGCACGCAAACAAAGGTTACGGATACTTCTTTTTTACAGATACTTGATGAGAAGCCAAACAATAACCGTGAGAATCACTATTGCGACGACGAATAGCAGCAGGCACATGCATGAGCAGCCACCTTTGGTGCGCTTGTTCATAATTGCAAGCCTCTTTTGCACACGCTGAATGAAAAGGGCTCGTATCAGTGGTCCATTCATGTGAGCATGAAACAATTAATATTAAGCACTAGTAAAAAATCTCTAGTGGTTAAGAAACAATTTAGATCTAGGAGAAGGATAAAAGACTAACCTGAAGACGGGAGTTTGTAACATCAACATGATCTTCTAAATCATCCTGCAAACATGGGGAGAACAATCATCATCCAGATTTACAAACAAAAATGCATATGGCTCTTTTAAGGGTACTAACAATCAATCTTGTATGCAAGGTAAGTTCTTTATTGACTGTTAATGCGATATGTTTTGTACTCAGAACTGTCTCTTCCAGCTTCTCAAGACCCTCATCTTGTTCTGCAAATTGTTAAGACAAACAAAGGAATTAGCCCAGGCAAGCTGGCAATGGTTATCAACTTCACAAATAGCTGGTGTTTGCAACTATTTATATATATGTTGTGCTACCAATACGAAATGCAAGTAGTGTGAAGAAACAGGTCCACATAGACTCTATTAGGCGTGCTTTGCACATTTTTATTCACATTCCATAGTTACCACTACTGGAAGAACAATAATAAGTCAAACATTAGGATAAACTAATATGGTGCCCATGCGTTGCAACAGTATCCATATAAAAAATTAAGTGATGAAAGGATACAACAAATGTATACTGTAGAACTCATAAAAAACCAGAGTTGCTGATTGAAATCCTGGAGAAGGAAGGATATTCCACACGGTAACTTGTCACTGAAAATTTGACAATACCAGAATGTTTATAAGAACTCAAAGAAGAATAAATGTGTGTTATGGAACATAAGCGTCTTTGGAAACATTAGACACATTTACGCAGCAAAAGGACTGACAAAGAGTTCACTTGAGCTTTACAACAAAAGGCAGCTCTGGCAAATATTTAGTTGTTCCAAAAAAGCATTCATACTAATCTAATTGCCTTCCACAGCTAAAGCCTGCAAGAAATTAAAAAAAGGTCATGTCGACAATCAGATGAATGCAGTTTAAAAATTGCAACATTGTGCCCAATTCCAATCAATTGGCAACAACTTATGGAAATACTCTATGGCAAAGAATGATATACATTAGTGTTGCTGATTTGTGTACAATTACTCATTTTTTTATCTGTTGTACCCATAGGCGAGCTTGCCTTCTACAAGTTCTTGGTGTCTCCATCTAATTTATTGATCTTGGATGAGCCAACAATTCACCTTGGTATTCCATCAAAAGATATGCTTGAGGTTGCATGTAGTTCTCATTCTTTGCAAAATCATTTTTTAATGATCTATCAGTTCCTTATTTTCTGTTGATATTTCTTGAGTAGAGTAGTTCTAAAAATGCTTTTGCGTGCATGACAGGAGGCAATGTCAGAAATTCAGAATACATAGGCACAGTGGTAACAGTTTCTCATGATCGGTATTTCATAAAACAAATCATTAACAGAGTCAAGTGAAAGATCAAACTATCCAGAACTGTCAAGGAGATCACAATGTAAGTTATCCTATACTCGCTTCAAATTTCTGATTGCATTGGGAGTGAAATATGTTCTACTCTTTTTTGCTCATGATAATTTCCTGTAGTACAGCAACATATTCATTAATCTATCTATAGTGTTCTCCACTTAATGCGGAGTTAAGTGCTTCATCTTTTCTACCAAATTATATGCTGGTGACATGCCAAAGTAGTATGTCAGCAACTATAGAGATAGTAATGGTGAAAGACAATGAATCAGAATCTCCAGTTTAATGAGAAGTTCCCTTTTTGAATTGACATGAACCTTTTGGGCAACCAAATCATATTGCCCATTCTGGCTACTCAGTGAATAAATTAGCAATAAGCCTATGAATTTTAATCTCAGGACATAAGTACACCAAAACACACACACACTCTCTCTCTCTCACACACACACAAATGATGAAATTTTCTTCTTCTTTTTTGCAGTATTATCTTGGAAGGAACCCTGAGGCCAGAGAGAGAAAATTGCACCTGAGGAAGAGCTAGAGGAGAAAGCCCCCAAAGTAAAAGCCAAGTCAAATATGTCAAAGGTGAATATCTCTACTATCCACTCGCAATGCAAACTTTGGTGTGAACTACAATAAATTTGTTTATCCTGCAGATTAAGGTACATATTTGGATTGATGTATGGTGTCCTACATGAATATACTGCAGGCACCTAAGAGTTTCTGTATCATTACCAACAATAATAAATACGACAATGTTAAATAGATGGGAGATCAGGAAACATAGAAAAGACCTTAAATCAACACAGTGAATTAGTGACCACCAGAATACCAGATTGCATGGCAAGGACAATGGTGTAAAAATGGTAAGCCATCTATACAATGCAGTAAAGAACATTACAAATCTGCCAGAGCTGCAACTCGAGGGCATAGCATATTACAGATTCATGGCACTCCCAGCTCAAATCTTAAGCTCACACGGTCACTGCACCAGGAAGGGTTAAGAAGTGTGGCTTACCTGAGGAAACTTGTCGCACGCCGGCCTCCTCACCCATCTCAGCAAGGTCGTCGCTGATGTTGAGTCATTAGCCACATCCACCTCCTCCCCGGAGAATCTCGCTGCCGATTTCTGCTGTGTCCTCACCAACCTCACCTCCGCCGCCGCCTCCTCATCCCTCACCGAGGTGTTCAGGGTCCAGGTATGGAAGCTAGTTGTCTGCCTCTAGAACGCGTGCGTCGACCGTGCCAACTCCACAGCCCTGGCCAGGAGCCCATCTGCACTCGCCGCGGAGGCGGAGATCTGGCAGGTGGCACCGGAGCTCCTCATCCTCAGCGGTGCCCCCGATGGCGTCCTCCGCGGCCGCCTTCTTCCACCCCTCCGGGCTAGTCGATGGAACCGAGGGCCAGTGGCGGCCGTGGGCCGATGCGCAAGGGAGGGAGGGGGCCAGCGCTGGAGTGGCCGAGCCGCGGGGGGTAGCGGCGATGGAGAGAGGCGGGCGCGTAGGGCGTGGGGGGAGATGACGGTGGGGTGACCGGGCCGGGGGCGGCTGCAGCCACGGGGCCATGCGTAGGGGATAGTGGGTTTTGTGGGATTGAGAGGGTGGCGGCGACAATGAGAGGGCGGAGGCGGCGGCACCATGGGAGAGGGCGCACGGGCAGAGCGCAGGGGGGCGCGGTGTGCGGCGGCGTGGTCAGGCATGGGAGGGCTGGTGAGGGGCTATGGAGAGGAGGCGATCGAGTGGGAAGGGGGGCAGCGATGCACAGGCGTAGGGGAGGCAAAGGCGGCGACCCCACGATGAGGGGATCGACCGGGCTGGTCGGCCTAACCGGCCAAGAAAAAAATAGTAAAAGTAAAATAATAATAATAATAATAATAATGAGGATGATAATAATGATAATAAAAGTATGTATGTATGTATGTATATATATATATATTCTCCAACTTAATTCAAACTTGGAAATATAAATGTATTTCAAGATAATCATGAGGTGACTTATTATCTTAATAATATAAATCAAATAAGTTTTGCATCTAGAATTCGAAGCAAAATGCATGCAATTAAGAAACTCTAAACTTAAATCACAACTATTCTGTGTAGTAGAATTCTAGTATCTTAAATAAATTTCTTTATTTGTGCCATAGTTGATTCAGAAGCCATTTTAATCACACGATTGAGACAAGTACAAATCAAATTTCTTTGTAGTAACACCCACAGATAGGATCACACTGTTGGTCCATTTAACTCTGTTTTTATTTCACTTTGCAAACGGACAAATCGAGAATATTTTGAATTAATCTCCTGTATAAGAATCAATTTGAGTAACACAAGTTATTTTTAGCACTAGCATTCATCCCAAGTGAACTCAATAGGAAATCGACAAGAAGGAAGCAATTGCATTCAGATATAAGACAATTAAAAGTAGTTCCATGCAAGGGACAATGTGGAAGCCACCAATCGTATAGAAGGATTCCAATGAAGCCTTGCACTGCATCACATGCATCTACCAACCAATCCAGACCTGAACCCTAATCAGCTGACTATGAAAGGACATAAATAAGAACTGACAGCGTGTAAGGTGTAACCCACATATGGGCCCATAAGGCCAAGTCGGACAACAAGGTCACCTAGGACAGGATGCCCTCTAGATATAGCCTCTCGATAGGCCATGCCTCCGTGACGAAAAAGCATATCGTCACAATACAGACATATGTTTGACGTCAATCCAAGACAAACAACCATTCATTTTCCATGACGATTTGTATTATAGTTTCATGATGAAATTTTATGTTTCGTCACAAAAGTACATGGGGGCGACGGCGCCTGATACAATTAATGATGAACATAAATAAGTCGTCACAGAAAATAAATTTTCCATGACAAAAGTTGACAACGTCATGACGTTTTCGTCACAGATAATCACTTTTCTTGTAGTGGAGGCATGCACTACATGGTCCAAGACGATGTCACGCTTGCGCCACTGGATGAATGAGTGGACAACACTTCCTAGAGTTGTAACCTCATCGTTGCAAGGAATTTCCAGCGCGATGTCGGCAAACTGTGGAAGTACCGTGTCCACCTGGACCTTTGCATAACCTGGCGCTATCGGGGAGTTGTGCAGAACACCCCCTTCTTGGCATGGATAAGCTATTCTTGTACCGACTTGTAAGAATATGTTCATGACAGGCACGTTGAGCTGGCAAGGTGTGGGGTCTTGTATGTCGTCCACAGGATAGTGGGTGTTTTCCAGTTCTACCAATGATGTGGACGCGCAATTGCTGCGATGATTCATAGGGCTGGAGAGAACATTGTGGACTTGCGACTAGCGCATGGCTTCTTGTACTTGTTGTTGAACTTGTTCTTATATGGTGCCTTGTAGTTCTCGAAGAACCTTTTCCTTCATCTTTTCCAATTCTTTTTCGGCATGCTTTTCTTTGGCTCTCTTCCGACTCCTATAAGAGTTTTCGTGATTTGGGAATCCCATCTTCTAGGGAACCTTAACCCCAACTCCTTGTGTATGACCAGGGTGCTCTTTGTTTCCCAGGGCCGCCGTTAGTTCATCTTTCTCCCTGTCTGGGTGGAAATTTTCTTGGCTAGACTCGGCATACAGCTCCTGAACTCTTTGCGACATTACTTCATCATCGCTGTTTTTGAATGATAGGGCCCCACCAGATGTGATAGATGCCCTCGCTAGCACGTAATGCTTGACTCGGTCTGGTAGTCCAGTCAATGAACTTGCGCCAGTCAATCGGACTGCATCTAATTCCTGCCTCTCCCATTGTGGAATTTTACCGGCGTACCCACTTGTGTCTAGTCTGTGGCGGTGAGTATTCCACCTTGCGATGTTTATGTGGTCCTCACTGGATTTCTTTGCCACTTCATCTTGCTTCATTGCCACAAACTCAACCCAATATGGCTCTAATTTTGGGTAGTCTCCAATGGCTGACCAGTTTTTCTTCACATAGTTTGTATTCAGCCTCGCCTTGAAGTTCCTCTATGCCACATCCATGGTAATCAATGCATCACGACGCACGAGCTCTTCGGCTTCTTCAGGGAATTCAAATGTTTCTTTGAGCTCTGTCCACAGATCCTCTTTGGTGGCGCGAGGCACTTTGTGCCAATCCAAATAAATGATTGGTACTTTATTCCTTACAATATACCCGCATATGGACCTGCATTTTGCTGCTAATTTCTGTGGTGCAACAGGGCCCCCAGCATTTGAGACCTCTGAGATGGTATACCGGCCTTCAGGCTTCTTAGTTTTTCCTCGGCCTCGACATCTTGCAACGGGAGCATCATTTGCAGCTGCGGTGGAGACCTCGACAACTTCAGTGACTAGGTCGATGTTAAGATATCGGCTCGGGCTCGAGTTAGAAGTCTCCTCCATTACAGCCTCGGGATTGGGCTCCATAAGAACTACATTTCCATAGGAAATGTTGATGTGAGTTAGAAATCATAAGTGAGATGGAAAGAATCATATAAGTTCATAACCGACCAATCGACTTAAAAGAATATTCATACATAGGTTAAGCCAATCATCACATACAAGACAAACACACTACAAAACAGACATTTTGCAACTACTACATGCCTCCTTCAAATGATCTCTAAAAACTGAAGTGGGTGATCATTTCATACCCAAGCTTGGCATTCATGGAAGTGGTCGACAGCCAATATAATGGTAGCTTGCATTATGCATTATGCCAATATAATGTTGTCTGCCACCTTTTCAAGTAGGCACTACAGTACTAGGAACTCTTGTCTCCATGGCGGTCATGTCATGCAAGGAAGAAGAAGATTGATGCGTGTTCTCAAGATGTTAACGAGCAAAGGGAGGAGAGAGGTCAAAAGGCAAGGCAAGAAAAGGTGCTTTCATGTGGAGGAAACGGTAAACAGGAGCAGCTCGGCTGAGGATGACGCATGGGTCAGAAATCGAGTTTGAATATGGTTAGCTATAAAACTTTTTAGTGAAGGATAAAACACAATGTTAAAAGTTGCATGAGGCTAATAAAATCACTATGATTTAGTGAAAATGTCTATTTCTCATTCATCCTAAGATATGAGCCGCAGCAACATTGCAGTAGTATCACCAATTCTACATTGTTGCATGTACTTTCATGTAGCACTAACCAAATATGTTTAAGTTTTTCATAGAGATCTCCAAAAGGGAAAACAATATGTTTGGTGCACCACTAAGAAATTCAATCACATATTCAATATAGTAACAGTCCATTGATAAGGGCGGGTTAAAAACATACAGAACTAATCAAAAGAAAATGGTTGTTACTAATCAAAAGAAAAGTCCAGTACACTTTAACTAATGCAAAGAAAACTAACGGCAGTAAACCAGTAAATACTTCTCCAATTTACTTTGATACATGACAAAAAGCAATAACATAATCCAGGAGCTCATAATCAATGATATAAACATGTGCATTGTCATGAATATCAAAGAGGGCATAACAACTAGAATATAGCACAAGTTGATTATTATAAGTTATTCTCAGATGTCAGGTTGTGTTTAAAGGCATTCCTCGCCATTAGGACAAGATATAGACGTGTTTGTGACAACCTTACCTTAAATTAACAGATTCAATACATGATAGTTTAGAACCTTAATCAATTTGACAATCTATAACAGTGAGAAGATATATATATATATGAGGACGCCAGATTAACAGGTTCTTATTGGACAACCGAAACAGACATGAGCATGAACAACAGGAAGCATGAAGTGATACTGAAACTAATAGGGAACCACCAGCACAGCAGGGAAACAGATTGATAGTAAGCAAACTATCACATATATATGAATTCACAAGTTATAGACAACAGCAAAAGGATCTAACCAAGTATTGCAGTAAATGAAAAATTAATTTGTTGTCACAAACAGTCTATCTTAACACAAATCCTCACTAAACAATTGATCCCACTTGCAAGGTCTCCAAGCCAATTGACTGGCCCCTTTGCAATACGCATGCAAGGTCCACAAGTCGCAAGACTGGCCCCTTTTGCAAATCACTGACAAAGAGCAATCACAGAAGAAGATGAAATAAGTACATACTAGCGTGTAATTAATTTACATATGCTGTTGTTACTAGTAATATTTAATTACACTAACCATGCATGAATTATCAGCTTTTCTGAAGCACTGCTAGTGTTTTTTCTTAGTCAGTTGTCATCATGTCCTTGTCGGATTTCAAATATCTTCTAAGTCCTAATTAGAGAATGGAGTATATATACTTCTATTTGGAGTATGAAATTATTTATTTGCACTGCTAATTACAATATGAAGGGTGCGATGTCAGGCACATTGTATGGTATGGCAAGAGCTAGCTAAGAGTATACCGGGCCTATGTACGAACTAGAAGTTGAATATCATAGTAAAAAAATGGAGTATGGTGTATATATGTAAAAGCTAAAAAACTATACACTCCGTCTTGACCTAACTTGGCTCTTTGGGACATAAACGTTATGTAAATTGACAATTTCTCAATGAGTATTCAAGCCCCAGCACACTAAACAAATGCAGTGTAAAACTAATGCATGGAGGAGTCTATAAATTATAAAATTGAAGTATATATTTATAAAAAAGTAATTAATGGAAGCCTCTTTTGCACCATAGCAAACCCAATAACAAGCGTTCTATTTTCCTAATTGCGGGATTTGTGGCCGTGTGTGCATTAGTTTGTTTCTCTTTGACCCAATAACAAGTGTAACTTCGGAAGGCAATCAAACGTGCTTCCCTCATTGTGTCATAGGGATTTTGCTACAGATCTTTGCAAATGCACATACATTCATGTGCCATAATGACGAAGCAATCAACATTGGGTTTCAGATAGTGGGAAAAAAATCCATCAGGACAGCAATATCAACCAAAAAATGGAAATAATACTATCGTTCCATCAATGAAAAGCATCTTCTACTCACCTCTTGGACACATTTCAACAATGTTTTGCTAACCATAACGGTGCACAACCTAGTATGTGCGAAACTAGAGAAACGGGCTTAGAGTTCTCACCAGTAGGGGGAGGCTACCAGTCAGGGGCAGCGTGGTGGGGGGGCGCTGGTGGGGCTTGGAGTGGCAGCGGTGATGCTCAAAGAAATCGGAGCAGTGACCGGCGGCACTATAGGGGGCGGTGACCGGGGGCGACGCTGTAGGGGGCAGTGACCGGCAGTGATGCTACATGACGATGGGATCGAGCGGGTGAGCGGGAGAATGGAGAAGAGGTGGCGAAGGGTCAAGTTAGGGCTAATATTTATAGGAGGCAGTATCTGTGGCGGTTTTTAAGAAAAATCGCTATAGATAATATTATCAGTGGCGGTTTTTAAGAAAAACCGCCACAGATACTGACTCATCTGTGGCAGTTTTTCTTAAGAACCACCACAGATACTGCTCCATCTTATGGGCAGTATCTATGGCAATTTTTCTTAAAAACAACCAATGATAAATTACATAAAAATTATAAAAATTCTCGAATTAGAATAATTATTATTTGCTCACTTCTATTTTTTTTTTTATTTGAGGATGAAAATGAAGTCAAGAATTTTTCAAAATTATTGAGAGAGTTTAATATGTGAAATTTTTTATTATTTACATTTTTAGATCAAAATCATGCATATTTATTTTCTATTAATTCTGATAGCATATTGTTTTTTGGAAGTTATGGTAAAATTTTTAGCTGGACAAACATATCACATTCGCAGTCAAAAGGAGTCATATCACATTTCACTTCAGTATCTTATTTTTCACATATAAATGGACACATATTGCCATTACTCCTAACTAATTATTTTCTTTTACAATTTGGCCTTTGTTGTGATCATCGAGATGAAAGGTAACTTCTTGAGTGGCTTCTTCCTCAAGTCTGATGTTGCCATCTACGAAAGGAGGCAACTTAACAAACTGGTTGTACTTTTCCTCATCCACGGCATTCTCAACTTCGACGATTCTTCTTTTTCCTTGAAGAACTACATGGCGCTTCTTATCTGTCGGGTCGATTACATAAAAGACTTATGCTACTTGCTTCGCAAGTACGAATGGTTCGTCTCTGTATCCGACATGTTCGTTGTCCACAGTAGTCAAGCCATACTTGTCCACCTTGACACCCTTTGGGAGTTGGACCCAATGACACCGAAACACCAGGATCTTGAAAATGCTGTAGTCGAGCTCCCAAATCTCCTCTATGAACCTGTAGTAGTTGCTCTTCTTACTGCCTGTATTGTTGTAGGCATCTATACGGACACCACTATTTTGGTAAGTGCTTTTGCTATCCTGATCTCACGTGTAAAATGTTTATCCATTTATGTTGTATCCTTGCCATGTCACGATTGTACCTAAAGGCCCTTTTGCCAACCACCTCAACGTAACACTCATGTTTTCACCAGACATGTGCTCTCTGAACCAATGATTAAACAAACAATTGTGCTCTTTTGTTATCCAAACCACTGACCGTCCATGGTTTTCCCTCCGTAGCTTATCCTTGTGTATGACCATATACGGGTACACCTCAACTGGCTGTTGCAAGACTGTGAAATGGGCTTGTTCGAACAAAACATGATAGTAAGAATTTGTAGATTGCTTTCCTATTACACCTTTCCCAGCTAGCCTGCCCTCATGGTGAGATGCAGGCATTCCTACCAGTTCGACCTCGTCCATGTAATCGACGCAGAACTCAATAACCTCCTTAGTTGCATAACCTTCTACAATGAAGCCTTCCAGCAGAAATCGATTACGTACATATTTCTTTAGAACACCCATATACCTTTCGAACGGGTACATTTGATGCAGGAATACGGGGCCACAAATATTTATCTTATTCACAAGGTGAACAATGAGATAAACCATGATATCAAAAAATGATGGAGGAAAATACATCTCTAGCAAGCATAGAGTCTGGACCACATCAGCCTACAGTTCATAAAGTTCAACAGGATCGATGACCTTCTGTGAAATCGCGTTAAAGAAGAAACACAACCTTATGATTTTCCCTCGGATCTTGTCAAGTAAAATACCTCTAATTGCAATAGGTAGCATTTGTGTCATCATCACATGACAATCATGAGACTTCATGCCAGTTAACTTCAAATCTTTCATCAATACCAGTTTCTTGATGTTTGCGGAGTACCCGGACGGAACTTTAAGACCATGCAAGCACTTGCAGAGGTCTATTTTCTCTTTCTTGGACAGGGTGTAGCAAGCTGGGGAAAGGTAAAGTCGGCCTTTCCCAGTGTCTTGAGGATGTAGCTCGATTCTGATTTTCATATCTTCCAGGTCCCTTCGTGCCTTCAGTCCATCCTTTGTTTTGCTAGGAATATTTAGTAAAAGACCAAGCACGATGTCACATACATTCTTCTCTACATGCATGACGTCAATGCAGTATCGAACTTCTAAGTCCTTCCAATAGGGCAAGTCCCAGAATATGGATCTCTTCTTCCACCTGCTCTTCTCATTATGGGACCTCGATATATTATCAGTACTCCCCTTTCCAAGTACAATATTAAGATGCTTAACCATATCATAAACCTCTTCCCCATGAAGAGGCCTTGGAGCTGAACCGTCCTTTTTTGTCCCGTCGAATTGTTTCTTTATATTGCGATACGGATGGTTCCTGCGAAGGAACCTACGGTGACACATGTATACTGTTTTCCTCGAGTTCTTGAGCCATACACTAGCGGTTTCATCCAGGCACTAGGGGCATTCTTTGGCTCCTTTTATAGTACGACCGAACAGGTTACCAAGGGCAGGTAAATCATTGATGGTGTAGAACAAAAAATGCACGTAGAGTGAAGTACTCTCGTTTGTACTCATCTCATACCTATACACCTTCGTTTCACAGTGTCACAGGATCTTCCACCAAAGGTTGTAGGTATACATCAATATCATTGCCAGGTTATCTCGGCCCTTGGATAAGCAGCGACATTATAATGTACTTTCGTTCATACACAGCCAAGGAGGAAGGTTGTAGATACAAAGAGTCATAGGCCAAGTGCTATGAATGCTGCTCATGTTACCGAAAGGATTAATTCCATCCGTACTCAAGCCAAGCCTTACATTCTTTGGTTCATTTCTGAAGTTCTCCCTGAAGAGCCTATCAATAGTTCTCCACTGGGCAGAATCAGTAGGGTGTCTTAGTTTTTCATCCCTCTTACGCTCTTTCAAGTGCTATCACATCAATTTAGCGTGCTTTTTGTTTCCAAATAAACGCTTCAAACGAGGTATTACTAGCAAATACCACATCACTTTAGCGGGAGCTCCTTTGTTCACCTCAATGCCTTCGTTGTCATCGCCCTTACGCTTGTATCGCGATGCTTTGCACACCGGACATACATGCCTATCTGCATAGTCTTTGCGATAGAGTATACAGTCGTTTGGACATGCATGTATTCTTTCTACTTCCAATCCTAAGGGACATATAATCTTCTTAGCTAGATACGTGGTTTTAGTCAACATGTTTTGCTCTGGAGGCATATCCGCTAAGAGATGTAACAACGCCGTGAAACTCTTGTCCGACCAATCATTGCATGCCTTCAATTTCAGTAGTGAAAGTACGGTGTGCAACTTTGTGTATTCCTCCTTGCAACCCGGGAACAAAGGTTTCTCCGAGTCCTCCATCAAACCCTTGAATTGATTAAACTCTCTCTGACTAGTGTAGTTCTCTTCTCCATTGCGCAACATTCGAGCCAGATTATTGTCGTCATCGACGACCAACCTATCCTTACTGGATCCATAATTGATGTCAGCTGTCATATTGCTGGCTCCATCGTCGTCGACGTTATCACATTGAAGTATGATCTCCTCTTCACCGTGCCTTATCCAACTTGTATAGCCAGGTATGAAACCCCTCCGAATCAAGTGCAAGTGGATATGGTCTTTGTCCGAAAACATCTTCTCATTCTTGCAACCAATGCATGGACAATGTATGTACTTCATCTTCTTTTGCAAGCTGTTCACCTCGGCGGCTCTTAGAAAAGAAGAAACACCATCGATATATTCTTGGCTGTAATGGTTAGCATTGTAGATCCAATTTCGGTCCATCTACAATAATTAATTAATGTAAACAATTATTAATATCCAATAATCTGAAGTAAAATATATGCTCATACCAAACTAAAATTAAATTTATCCTCTAAATGAGCTACATAATAAATTTATCAACTCAAAATGGAAGGCAACTTCATTATCACGAACCTACCATATTAACTAAAATTTAATATTTCTTAATATCCAATAATCTTAAGTAAATAAATTTAATATATGCTTCATAAAAATTAGCTAACCATATCCACTAATGGAGCAAGATGTATATACTCACGCGATGGTAAAAAATTAATGGTAATTAAAAATAAATCTTAATTACTTAATTTTTATATATGCTCATACCTAGCCAAAATTAAATTTATCCTCTGAAAGTGCTAGATAATAAATTCATTATTTTCAAATGCATGTTAACTTAATGATCACCCATCTACCATATTAGCTAAATTTTAATTTTTATTAGTATCCAATAATCGTAATTAAATATATTTGATATACGCTTGATAAAAATTGGCTAACAATACCACTAATGGAGCAAAATGTATATGCACGCGCTAATGGTAAAAAATTAATGGTAATTAAAAAATAAATCTTAATTACTTCATTTTTATATATGCTCATACCTAGCCAAAATTAAATTTAACCTTCAAATGAGCTAAATAATAAACTCATCATTTCAAAATGCAAGCCAATTTGAAGATCACCCATCTATTATATTAACTAAATTTTTTTGTTAATATCCAATAATCTTAATTAAATAAATTTTATATATACTTGATCATAATTCATTATCTAAAAAAGATAGATAACTTAATCTAATGGAGCAAGATAATAAATTCGTCATCCACAAAATGCTAGGTAAATAAAAACAAACTAAATCTAAACCTTAATTAAAATAGGTCTGAGCATTGGATTGCAATGACACCACTACAAATGAAGAGAGGAGAACGAATCACACACCTTGGAACAAATACAGGAAGTAGAAGCACAAAAATCTTTGCAAAATGAAATATGAAATCAGCTACTAGGGTTTTGTATTCAGGGAGAAAGATGACCATGGCGTAGCTGTAGGGGGTATTTATAGGAATATTATTTGTGGTGGTTTTGAATTAAAACCGCCACAGATAATAATATTAGTGGCGGTTTTAACAAAAAATCACCACAAATACTAACATTATCAGTGACGGTTTTTGCTAAAACCGCTACAAATTATCAGTGGCGGTTTCAAAGAAAAACCGCCACGGATAATGTGATTATCTGTGGCGGTTTCATCCAAAAACTGCTACAAATAGTCCCAAGATTATTTGTGGTGATTTCAAAGAAAAACCACCACAAATAATAAGTTATTTATGACAGTTCCAAACAAAAATCGTCATAAATAGTCTTCCCGCTATTTTCAGCTTTAGAACTGCCACAGATAAGTGTATTTGTGATGGTTCTAAAAGAACCGCTACAAATCAGGCATCATCTATGTGCTGTTTTATGGTAGTGTACTTGTCACATCTTTCTTTATTTTTATTCATGAATGTTCACATGTGTATTAGACTATGCTTTTAGTAAAAAAAACTTGTTATTGTCCTTAATTTTGCTTGTGTGATATATATAGACTTGTTTGTGTTTATGGCCGTAGTCACATTTACTCTGGCTTCTAAAATTTTCGAGGTCCGCCACTGACGGTAAAGATGACACCGATAATCTCTGGCAATGATCTAGCTATGTGATGGCAGTAAGGATGTATTGGTGTGTCGCAATGCTTAAGGAAGGAGCTCAAGTCGTTGTTTAAATAGGCAGCAAAGGAGTTCAGTCACAGGCAGTTGTGAAGTGGTGCGGGTTTCCGGCGCTAGGTCAGAGCAGGGTATGGCGTGGGATTTCCAATTATGAATGTGGCAGCAGGGAGACAGTGACGACTCGTCGTGGCCCGTAATTGCGACGATATTGAGTGAAGTGCTGAGAGACGTACGCGGTGCGGTTCTGGTTCAGCGCAAGGAAGAAGAGAGGTGGGGAAAAGGACAGAGCCTGGCAAGTGGGACTGGGCCCAACTGGCATGGACATGAAAAGGGCAAGAACGTTTCCCCCTACCTGATGGGTCCCAAATAGTAAACGGGCCCACTTGTAAGTGAAACGCAAGAAGGGATAGAAAAGAAAAAGCCTCTGGGCAGTGCATTCTTGGTATTAAGGGGGTGTTTGGGACAGCTCCAGCTCCACTAAAATCTGTGGAGTTGGTGGAGCAGGGTATTTCTAGCTCCAGAAATTTGTGGAGCTGGAGCTGTGGGTACATTAAGAGTATTTAGGTAAATCATCTTGTTTACATTTTAGACTAAAAATATAAACTTAATTCACTTTATTTTAGCCTATAAGTTTCAGCTCTGAGCTGGAGCTGGGATCCGGAGCTCTCCCAAACAGGACCTAAATTAGCCAACAAATCACGATGAAAATTTTCGAAAGTTTTTGACTGTGGTTCTAGGATAAATATTGTTATCCACTAAAAATTTTGGATTAAAATATTTTACATAATAATTATATAAATTCTGAAAATGCTGACCATCCAATTTTCTCATCAGAGTTTTATTTTATTTGAATATGAAAATGATGTCAAGAATTTTTAAAAATTTTGAGATAGTTTTATATGGTCTAATAATTCTTGAGTAAAAATATTGGATCAAGATCATGGATATTTATTTTCTAATAATTCTAATATTTTAGATTTCAGATTTTATTATTTTGTGTTTTTGAATTTGAAAAACAATAAATTTGATTATTAATTTTTATATTTTTACCAGAGGTTACTAATTTTCTATGTAAGACTTCATAAAATTTTCAGCCAAAGATACACATTGAAGTATTTTGTAAAATTCTAACAATTCATTATTTTGCAGTCAAAACATGTCATTTCATATTTCATTTCATTATCTAATGCATTTAGATTCTTTTTGACTGCTTAAAAGAAGTACTGGAGGCTTTAAAATTTTAATTAAAATTTTTACATTTTTTAACATTTTACTTTTACTTTTTACATTTACCTTTTTACTAATTCTATTAAATGATTTTTCTTTAAAGTCAAAAATCCAAGAAAATCCAATAATGAAAGAAAAATTCAGAACTATACATATTTAAATTCAAATTTTCCAATTTTTTCTTTATTTGAATTTTTGGGATGTTACAGTTTGGCAACAAAAATGAAGGAAGAAGATCTACCTCAACAATGTAACAAGCACGAGGCATTTCGACCGCTTCAAAAATATAGAAGAATCTAGAAGGCAAGGCGTCTAGTTCATCTTCTGAAGCATCGAGCAGGTCGCAAGAAAATTCACGGGTAGAGATCAACCACTACCTCGAGAAGCCTTTCATAGAAAGCGAGTTTGATATGGGCAAGGACAAGAAGCCTTTCTTGTGGTGGAAGAATGTAAGGAATCGGATGCCCAAGAGGGGGGGGGGTGAATTGGGTTTTTTCAAATTTTAATCTCTAAACCAATTTTATACTTGTATCCAAATCTTAATATAATGAGGAAGATGAAAACTGATATTTGAACACAGGTTATTATTCTAGGTGATGGCAAGCAAGATAAGCACCCTAAAATAAGAATTAACTAACTTTTGGTTTGCAATCCTAGGGAGATAAGCAAACAATTCAATTCTAGATATGAGGATGCTAGCAATAAAATTGCTCAAGATAAATTAATTAGCTCACACAAGTCAACACATGACAAGGGCAACGTATCCTGTGCACACGGGTCTTCCCGTGTACACATCGTGCACACCAACTAAAAAAAGTCGTGAAAAATTCTGAAAAAAATTGTAGATGTACTTCATAGATTACTCTACCTATGTATAAAGTTTTGAGATCAAATTCATTATATATTGAGAGTTAAAAAAAGAAAATTCTGACAAGTTTAAATTCTTTAAACTTGTCAGAATTTTCTCTTTTTCATAACTCTTGATATATAATGAATTTGAACCTACAATTTTATATATAGGTAAAGTAATCTATGAAGTATATCTACAATTTTTTTCAGAATTTTTCACGACTTTTTTTAGTTGGTGTGCACGGTATGTATACGGGAAGGCCTGCGTGCACAGGATACGTTGCCCATGACAAGGGCATAACTAGTAAGGTGCTAAGTCATAAAATGCATAGTGGATAAATACAAAGTAAAACAATCCATAAAGGAGACAAGAGATACCACAAGTCACACAAGTATTTTTATCCCGTGGTTCGGAGCCACACTCCTACTCCACGTTGAGGCAAGCCCTTGCTCCTCACAAGGACCGGCTCCCGCTCGAGCCCACGCCTCGTTTCCACTAGAGTGACTCTTCCACCACAACGGTGAGGTGAGCCCCAACCTCTCACAGCACGCTAGTTCCAAGAGTAAATAGGTCGTCCTCAAGCCCTGTCTCTTGGCTCACTAGCACTTGATTCACCTGGGCCTTCTCACAACCTTCGTTGAGAAGATCACCGGCTCACGACGCCTTCCACACCGTCTAGGTGCTCTCAAGCACCAAGAGAACCAAGCCCGAAGCTTATTTGATCACACCGGATCAAACTCAAGAGAGATGCACAGAGGACACTCTTGATCACACACTAATATCACTTAGAATTCTCTTAATCACACTCAAAAGATTAGTGTCTTGGACACTCCTAACACATAGGAATTCCTCTCACACACCTTCAGTTCAAAGATAATGAATGGGTTTAAAAAACCTGGTTCCCAACAGTTTGGAGGGGGTATAAATACCCAACACCCCCAAAACTAGCCGTTGGGACTCAAAATTAGCCGTTGAGGACATCACCAGAGGATTTTACATTTACCATGGACTGGTCCTATACAAAATCCCATTTATGCCGGACCAAAAAATTTGGTCCGTCACTGCATGTACAGCCCGCATGAAAATAGCGATTTCTCTCTCGTCCGAACTTGGAATTGGGTGATCTTAGGCTCTATGAAAAGCTAAGAACAAGGGCTATCCATCTAGTAAGGTCTCAGCACCCAAATACCAAAGAATGAGTGCTGAATTCATAAGGAATCAAAAGACACCCAAAACCTCATATTTTTGGACACCACTAACTTCTCTCTTTTGCTGAACACTTCTAACACCCCATGACACCTCACTAGGCTCACTTAGGGGCAAGGTGACTCAATGTGCATCACTCGAGAGCTTGGAAACGGTCCGATCAATATCGATCCAGACTCCTCTTGATAGTACGGCAACTATCCTAACAATCCGGTCTTTCCACCAATACCAAGATCGGTGAAAGACTAGGAAACATCCTTAGTCCTATACTAGCCATACCTTGGCCTTGAGCATCTTTAGGTTCACTTCTAAGCTTCATGCTTTTTACTTGATGTGTTGTGCATGATGACCGTCATAATTGTTCAAGTTTTCGTCTTGTCAATCTTGACTTGATCACCTCATGAGGCTCTTTCATCCTATCGACTTTGATTCAATCATCCGCTCGATGATCCTCTCATCAAATCGATCTTGACTCATCCTCAGCTCTTGGTGAATCCTCGTCTAGTTGATCTTGACTTAACAATCAATCCTTTATCATGCCTTGGTCATCACGCATGCTCTTGGGACCTATTTCTCTTCAAAGTATCTCAAGAAAGACATTAGTCCCAAAAGCTCAATAGATTTGCATGGATATACTTGATAATCATTCAATTTTAAGCTCAACAAGTGTTTGATAATGAAACCCAATATATATGAACCACTTGACAAAACAATGCTCCTACTAACACTACAAGAAACGGGGAAAAATTCGTGAGCCAAAAACCCATGAATTTAAGGTAAATTCGTGGGCAAACCGTCGAATTTAGTTCACAAATTTAACTCGACGAAATTAATCAATTAAATTCGTGGGTTACTGAAAAAACCCACGAATTTAACTGTTAAATTCATGGGTTGTTTAACTGTTAAATTCGTGGGCTTTAAGTGGCCCACTTAATTTATCGCATTATACCAAAAAAAAATATATCCCGGTGATCGACCACCCATCCAAATTTTGTATTTCATTGATGTCACCGATCATTATTTTGGTAATTTGATACCCAAATTATAGTAGCAAGCACTAGCCCATTTTCCAAACCTCGAAAACAGAATAACATATATACTGACCGGATTTAACGTGGAAAACCCCGCAATGTGAAGGGTAAAAACCACGGCACCCGCAAAAACTTCACTATTTTCAAGAGTGTTTACAAATCGCCGGAGAGATCAACTCATGACGGCTTACAAGATGAATATATATAAGGCAATGACCTAGATCAAGAATAACAACGATTCAGATTACCACGGGCTTACCAAGACCTCAGCGCCCCTAACTCCGCCCAAGCCTCCTAGCGACGGGCCCCGCCCGACAAAAGTTAGCCTTCTTCTGAATTTGGATCATACTTCAACAAAAACTAAGCCACCGAATATACAAAAATTCGCATGACCTCTCTAGTAAATAGGCCATCCACTCAGCAGACAAAAAACATTTGCGTTATAATATATAAATACTTGTTCGACTTCAAAGACCTCCTTCTATTCTACCCGATGTTAGGGCGATAGCGAGAAAGCATTTTGAAATGCTCACAACAAAGAACTCAAACCGTGAATGACCCATATGACCTAATGACTCAAAATCAGATAATTTTCCTACATAAATGTAATAAACGATTTCACCAATCTTCTTGTTCAATAATCACATATACAATTGTAGCAATCGATGGCTCTTAAGCATTTTCAATGGATGGATGGATCCTATATGTGCATATGTGCATAGCCCATCGTAAATAGTTGTACCAATGAGCTAATAGTTCTACCCAGATATAAATGATGCATACATATTAATGTAACTCAGAACGCAAGTTTACATAGCACTACGCACATATCTCGCTCACAAATAAAAACAAGTACTTGGAGCAACCAGTATGTAGTTTATGAACCATACTTTCACAAAGATACTTCTTGTCAACTAGAAGATTTGGAGACTTCAAATCACGGTGAACAATAGGAGGACTACGCTTATGTAGATAGTTCATTCCTTCACCGTAAAGCAAGCAGAGATGATTTAAATAGTAGTATGACCGCTTTAACTTTATAGTCGTGAAGTTAAAAGATACCGAGAAAACAGTACAGATTGACAAAATGAGATAGCACAATACCACATCAAATGCCATATTCAAGCGGCGTCTCTCATGCGAACTTCCTTTGCACCACTCCTATGCGTAAGTTTATACAAACTACCTCTGCAATAAAAGAAGTGTGTCACTTGTTGGAAGTAGTCAAATGGGTGAACTCCACGATTATCGTATGAAATTATTGTGAAAACAGAATAACCCCGATAGAACAATAAGGTCATTCCGACAGAGAGTATATTGCATTATAATCAAATGGAAGTCAGATCCTCAAAGTAGTTGGGTTCAAATAGCAAATCATTGCGATAGAATAGGCAACAACCAGAATTAACTACAGGAGTTAGCCTTCTTCTGAATTTGGATCATAATTCAACAAAAACTAAGTCACCGAAATATACAAAATTTCGGCATGACCTCTCTAGTAAATAGGACATCCACTCAGCAGACAAAAAACATTTGCGCTATATATATATATATATATATATATCAATCTCTCAAACCGTATGAGACATTCTAGCAGATCCTTAGATAATCAATCACACATCCAACGGCAATTTGTAAACTACGCAATGACGCACAACACATTACAACCGAATAGATACAATACCGCAATAGTAATCATCGTGTATTGCAACTACGATATGATATTATACCAACCTTTATTACAGAGATTCCTTAGTAACCGAGTCAAAAGCAAAATTGAACACACCCAAACCAATTATGTCGACAGACAAATTGGAGAACTCAGCTTCAAGGTCCACAACAGTAGACTTTTGCCCATTGTCTCCCCTTTCAGTAAGTTCTTCAAGCTTCAATATGGTTCTCTCCGAACATTTGGCAAATACTCTCACCATAGCTTCTATGAATAAGGCATGGATCCCAGGTGTTATAATTGCAGAACACATAGATTAGAGAAGGCACACCATCAACAAAACATTATGGGGAAAAAAGTAGGAGGAACTACCTATCTTTAAGTTAAAGAAGAAGAGTGGGGACACGAACCCAAGACCTCAACAATCACAACCTTGTGCTTTACCACTAGGCTACATGGGTGTCCCCATCAGCAAAACAGTATAGATATTGCCTTATATAGATGGAGCCATGCTGCAAAGGTATCATCATAGATCATACGTTAGTATTGCAGAAGTCGTCCCCATAGTTACTTGATTATGAACATAACGGTAATGTAGAAAATAGCTTGTCGAATCAAATTAAAATAATATCATATTGCAGCAACAAGGATTGAACAAAAAGAATACATGTGAACTGTTAGCATCTCATCTTCTTGTTATATGATGCTTTGTTTTTTTATCTTTGGCCATCTACCTCACAAAGGTGTAACTAATTTTACTTTTACACATAAGCGTTGCATTTCTGAATAGGGCAGTAAGAGGCCTCATGTTCATGACACATATGGTGCACAAATACACATAGATAAGTTAATGACAGGTTTAGCTCGCTATTTTATGAGATGGCCTAAAGTGCATATAATGGGACTTGAAAAAGATTTTGAAGACATGTTGTAAAACATGGTATTTGAATATGAAGGAGACAACAATAACTTGTACAAATGAGCTCATTCACGTAAGGCAATGCATATATCTATATATATAAGCAATTTTTCTATACTTTAATCATATGCAAATTCTCACATTCATAACCATAACCACAACAACAACCTCCCCACTCACCATCCCTTCCAACGCTCAAGAGCTAGTTTCATTTATACTCATAACCACAAATATATCATTTGTGTTTGTTAGCATTAATACAATCTTAGGCCAATCATCAAAATAACTTCCTATCCACACATCTAGGGATGCACTTGCACCCAATCCTCAACCATTAAAAAAAGAGTTAACTTCTGTTAACAAGAGATACAAATGAAGAAGTGACATGTTAATATGCTTTGGCATCATAAATTATGGAAGCTAGTACCAAATGACACATAAACATATACTAGGGCTAGTACCAAATAATGTAACAAAAACACAGCTCCTAAATGTTCAGTTTGGCTCACTTAGCAACATTGAGAAGCCATGAGTTTCTACAGGTTGAAGTACTTGAAGGATATCATCGCTACACAATGAGCTTCATCAATAACAATTCTAGAAAGATGGCCTCGTGAATATATCGCTTCCAATTGTCTCAATAGAGCATCACTCCTGTTCTCGTGAAACCACTACCGGTTATACAAATACCTTGATAGAACACATGTAAATGATACATCGACAAAAGAAGGTTGTAACTGTTAAAGTGCCAAACTAACAGAGAAATTAAGACTTTGAATATATCCAGAGTACCAATATAGCATGCCAGGGAAAACAATAATTGTAACAAAGAACCTCACCACCATTTACATAGATTTGAAGTTTTAAAATTCCATGGAAGTTCAGACTTGTTAATTAGAACTAGCTCTCGTTAAAGACAATGGAAAACAACAAAGCTATCCATGTCACAAACACATAACTCGAACGATCTCCAATCGGATCACATGACGAAGGTAAATAAAATAGCTAGGAAAAGGAATATCAATGAACTCACCAAGTGGCAGATTGTATCAACAGATAATCCACAGGGCTCACAAGATATGCGATAGGAATTTGCTAAGTCATCAGTTGAAAAGCATATATGAAAACCCTAAAAGGCAGAATCTTATGAACTCAAATAATGCCATATATACAATCTGAATTTTGTTGAATTGGATAAATCAAATAGAAATCAATATCCTTTATACAAGACTGAAATGAGATCATCAGACCGATTCCAAAATTCTACTAGCGTAACACAAAAACAAGTGAAACAATCAAATTTCGATCCGAGGATCGAGTATGCAACCAAAGAAAGTTTAATATCAAGGTTGATTGTGACTATCTGACTACAAAATAACTTCGGTTCTGAAGTATCAGGTAAGTAACTTCAACAGATAGCAATTAACAATAAATCATTACATAGAGTTACCTTAACATATTATTAACAGGACAAACAAAAGTCAGATAAAGGTTGATGATAAGAATTAGCTAATCTGATGCAACAATGCATTTTCTTTTTTTTAGATCGAGATAAATAACACATTCTTATTTTCATAACCATTTTAACAATGCAAGACCCATAATGTGCAATATACTTGGGCTTTTCTTCTCTTCCTAGCTAAAATAATGACTTCATATTCTCATCCCGTAAGATCCGTAAGATAATAAGAAAGGTTCTCTTTGGATGAATTGATTTGGACCAATCCCTACTAAAACGTAGCTGTGAAGGTAGGCGGGCTTGAAGTATTAAGCCCATCATTGTGATGTTCCAAAAGTATTAAGCCCATCACAGTGCTGGCTATTCTAGTACAAAATTGATCCAACTCTAAACAGGAATCATTTGGTCATTATCCATTTTACAAGAAATAAAATATATATGTACACATATCAAAAATTAAATTTCAAATCTGAATTTGTTGTTTACAAGTTACAGAGCGATCATAAGTTCCAGACAAAGCATATTGAAATCACACTAATGATGTAGTGCACGAACTAAATTAGTAGCATTAGTGAATGAGAATTTTGGTACATCTCTACATAGCCGCTAAAATCCCAAGCCATGAATTTGTCAAGGCATCGTGCATGCATAAATGCTTTTTTCTTAACATGCATGTACCATTAATTTCGAGAAGTGAAAATGTCATTGACTCATACAGAAAATATGTGCACAACTATATGACAGAGCCCAACCAATAAGAGTTAAATCTGCACAACATTGGCATAGATTTAACATATAGCCACAGAAATGTGCTTTTCCTTTTTTAGGAGACTAAAGCAGCACACATGAAACTTAATGGGCAACAGGACGGATGTGAAGTGATTCATCATGGAAACCCATGAACCAATTAGCACATTGGGATTTGGGAACAGTTTACAAATCATCAAATTTCCAGAAGTGGAATATAAAATAAGCACTAGTCAAAATAGCTACGAGACAAACATAGAGTAATTTGCATTTGCAGAGCATGATTAGCAATGAGTAAATTGGTTCTATATGGTTTATTCTTTTGTGCAGAATTCTTCTGTTACTGTAAGTTTATGCTTACAACATTCAATTATAACCAAATTATGCTTTGATCCTCAAACAGTTAATTCAAATGAAATGGAAATGCATAGTTTTAAGAAAACTTCCATCTGATTCTTTCAAATTTGATCATTCTAGTTCAACTCATCAACATATAACAATTTCTCCAACACGACTTGCAAAACAGATATTTTTAGATGAACAATTTATTACATGGACACTAATAAATATTTTTAGATGAACAATTTATTCCATGTGTTTTATTACTCAACTCAAGAAAGAACAATGGAACTATCACATGTGAAATTGTCGATAATCCTATAGCAAAGACAAAACACCAACACTTTATGTACGCCAAGAATTATGATAGAAGCAATACAAGAGCTTGCAATCGTAGTCCCAAAGAATATGTCCCAAAAAATTATGAATGAAAACAAGTCGATATTTGCCAAAAGGCCGATCACCAGATTGACAAAGACAAGATCCCGAACTTAACCTCGCTTCCTTCCGACAATGCTTCCTTCCATCTCATTCACCTCAATCTGAAGCCAAATAACTTTCATTGCCACCATTCAATATCTATCTTTCCCAATTAACCGACAATCGACAACTTTGCTTTACAAACCGAACCACATTAAGGCCCACGCCATTATGCCAACCAACTCAATTTTTCAAAAGGCAAATCGATCGCTAATAATATCGAAATGGGGATATCCTCAAGATTTCTAGAGCCACCACCGGGGTGTCATTGTCGGGTTGCGGGCGAGACTTCAGAATCAAGCGGCAGAGGCGCTGGCGCCGGAGGGCCTGAGCGGGCGGGAGGTGGCAGCAGGACGGCACGGCTCCTCGCCCTGAGGGCTTCACATCGGCGTCGGGGGTCCGGGATGGGGCGGCGGCGCAAGCGAGCTAAGTGGCGGGAGGCGCTGCCGAGCGGGAGGGGGGGAGGGCGCTGCCGGGCGACGGCGGCAAGGCGGCGGCAAGTGGCGGTGGGTCGTGAGGGCACCGGGGCGCGGGTGCGTGAGAGGAAGCGAAGAGAGAGAGACACTCACAAGAGCCCTAGTTATTGGCCCATAAATTGTGGGGTTTTTCGCCACTTAATTTAATTAAATTGTGGGTATTTTCGTAAGTTTATTTAATTTAAATAAATAAATTGCCGGTATTTTTTGGCCCATTTATTTAATTAAATTCGTGGGTTTTTACAAACCCACAATTTAAATACGTAAATTCATGGGTTTTTTTTGACCCACGAATTTAAAAAAACCCATGAATTTTTCACTGTTTCTTGTAGTGTAAGTGCACCGAGATGTATATGCATTTGATTCATATACTTAGTGAGAATAATACCAAAAGTTATTTAAATTAATTGCAAGGCAAATCAATTTAGATTACTCAATTAATCTTTATCTTCTTAATAATGTGCATATGAATGAATATGAATGAGGAAGACATGTGCATTGAAAAATATTTATAATTCCAACACCAAAGAACATAAAAATTTCCTTCACAACATAGCAGCCAACTTCAAGAATTTTTATGAATTTTTCAGTTGCTCAAATGAGAAAGTTGTCAACATGAAAAAGATTCATCTCAAAATTCTCTACAACTTTTATATATAAACTTTATTTTTCTGAGCACGGGAGGACCCTCAAAAATGTAAAATATCAAGACCCTGTCAAAAGCCTGTGTACCACGGACCAAAAATTTTGGTCCGCCGTAAATGGGAAACCACTGTTCCTTGGTCCGGCGCAAAATGGAAACTCACTGTTAGATTGAGTGAGTAATCCGGTGCATATTCTAAGCACTAAATCCGGTCCGTTACCCATGAAAGGATTTCCGAAATTGTGTCAAACATGCAAATCCAAATCTATCACAATCAAATTCAATCACCAAAACACAAGTTATCAAATACCCATCATAAGCTCTCTTAAAAGTCAGGGAATGAAGATATATTGATCCAATGAATTAAACAAACATAGATACATGGAACAACATCGAAACAAAGATATTTAAACCAAATTAGACTCCACGAAGGTTGTGCATGATAGAAACATTCATGGTGAGCTTATATGCACAAATATGATCAAGCATGGTGAAGTCTATAAAGAAGCAACCAAAGGATCACTAAAGAATAGTCATATAAGATCAAAGATCCAAAGACAAGCAAACCACGTTCATGCCGGACTGACAAATTTAGTCCGTCATACATAGGAAGTTAAGAAGATTTTTGTTCGGCGAAGGAATGAGAATTCAGTATGTACACTGGACCAAAATATTTGGTCCGTCGTAGATGGATTTCACAGGAATTAGTAGCCACGGGCATTTTGACAAAGAATTAGAGGAAAGACGGTCCAACGTGAAAGGAAATCTTACTGGACTAGCGCCGAACTGAGATAAGAATATCTAAAGTTCAGTCCGTCGCATAGGCAAAAACCATTATTTTAAGAGCAAACTTGGGAATCACTAAAGAACTAAATAAGAACATGATCCCAAGAGCAAAATATGAACAATGTGGTAATATTTATGCCCAAATGAATATAACATGCATATGACAAATACACTAATAGATAGGAGTGAAATACCGAGCACATACCTCAAAGTTGCATACTCATTCTTTTCATATATGATTTCCCTTTAGATAAGATGAGACTAAAACAATCTTCATAATGAACATACACTACTACAGCGAGGCTTATATCAGACGCACGATCACAAACGGTTATGTACTCAAACCGTCAGTGCGGATATCACAGACGATTTTATATTACAGCCGTCTGTGATGCAAGAAATATCACAGACGGTTTCTAAATATAACCGTCTGTGATGGCTACAGTTACTCATTACAGATGGTTTCAAGTAAAACCGTTCTGGATTTCACAGACGGTTATGTAAAACAACCGTCTGTAATATCTACAGTAGTCATTACAGACGGTTATATTTAGAAACCGTCTGTGCTATTTCTTGCATCACAGATGGCTGTAATATAAAACCGTCTGTGATAAAACCGTCTCCCGTAAAAACAGAGCCTCAATCCATCCTCTTCGTTTATAGGGTTTCGGTTTCTATCCTAAGTGGCGGCTGTGGAAGTGAGGCGATTTTTTGAAAGAAAGCCATTGATTTCGAAGGGTGATATTAGATTCATTTGATTTTGGTGATCTAAGGTTAGTAATGAGTTCTCTAATTGCATGCATCCAATTCAATATCTAGGTTGGTTAGGAGAGAATTAATTTAAAGATTGTTTGATTAGATCTAGCTTAATTGTAGCTGGATCCATATGTTGTTTGTGATATTTGGTTAGTAATGTGTTTTAATTGCATTATATTCAACATCTATCTTGATAAGGAAGGAATTTGATGATTTTTTTAGTTCTAGCTTGTAGAACCATGTGTTGGTTGTTTGATCTATAAGGTTAGCTAGTAATGGTTCTATTTGCATAATATAATATTCGATCATGATGTAGCTAGCTAGCTTGTTAAGGATAGAATTTAAAGATTGTTTAGATCTAGCTTATAGATCAATTCAAGTCTTTTGGTGATCTAAGGTTAGTAATGGGTTCTAATTTCATTGTTATATTGAAGATTAATTTGAATTGTGTTAATTATTTCTTTGTGATGTAATTAAGGTATGTAATTGCATAATTAGTTTAAGAATGTGTGCATACACACTACACCTGGTGCACTTAATATTTAACACTAAGTGTTATATGTGTAGCGTAGATAGATCGAAGCTGGATGTACGCTGAGAACCGTACGAGTGTTGAGTACCTTAATGGCGTCTCCACTTTCAAAAGAGCTGCAGAGGAGGATATGTTTAATAAGGGGGTGCAATTCATGTCATGTCCGTGCATTGATTGCGAAAATCAAGATGTTTCAAACTCAAATAGCAGATCGAAGCACACTTGTTTCAAGGGGTTTCAAAAGGGCTATACATGTTGGACCACCATGGCGAAGAGCATAATATACTGAAGCGACAAGTAGTGTTAATATCGTCGACGAAGTCAATGATATGTCGGATGATCATATCGATTGTGCTTCCGATGAGGACAGGTTGCACAATGATAATTTGGATCAGATGCTACGCGATGCAGAAGGAAACCTTGATGACAGGGAATATGGAAAGTTCCAGGGCTTAATGGAGGACTCGGAGAAACCTTTGTTCGCAGGGTGCAAGTTGAAATACACAAGGTTATCATCCGTGCTTGAACTACTCAAATTGAAGGCAAGCAATGGTTGGTCCGACAAGAGTTTCACAATATTTATTCGTCTATTGGCGGACATGCTTCCAGAGGGAAACGAGTTGCCGACAACCACCTACAAAGCCAAG
The DNA here is from genome assembly GCA_036346375.1 of Guadua angustifolia. Taxonomy (NCBI): domain Eukaryota; kingdom Viridiplantae; phylum Streptophyta; class Magnoliopsida; order Poales; family Poaceae; genus Guadua; species Guadua angustifolia. The sequence goes on from CM070509.1 coordinate 18,685,521, forward strand.
AAGGTTCTTTGTCCCTTGGGAATGGAAGTAGAAAGAATACATGCATGTCCAAACGATCGTATCCTCGTACCGCAAAGAGTACACAAACTTGCATATATGTCCGTGTGCAACGATCCCGATACAAGCGTAAGAGTCATTCATATGATGATGGCGAGAGCATTGAGGTGAAAAAGGTCCTCTGCTAAAGTGGCATGGTATCCGCTCAGTAATTCCCCGCTTGAAGCGTTTGTTTGCGAACCCAAAGGAGGCAAAACTGCTATGCGTGGCATTTGAGGAGCATAAGAATAATGGAATGCTAAGGCACCTCGCCGATTCCATCCAAAGGAGAAACATCGACAGAGCTTTCAAGAATTCAAAAGCGGATCCGAGAAATATAAGGTTTGGATTGAGTATAGATGGAATGAATCCTTTCGGTAACATGAGCAATGCAAGCATAGCACTTGGCCCGCAAATCTCAGATTCTACAACCTTCCTCCTTGGTTGTGTATGAAGCGGAAGTACATTTTGTTGTCTTTGCTTATCCAAGGACCGAAACAACACAGGGAATGATATTGATGTGTACCTAGCTCCATTGGTGGAAGATCTAAAAACACCGTGGGTTACCGGGTACACGATGGGATGCGATAAACGAGAGAACTTTACTTTGCATCGCTTGTTGTTCTCGCACCATAAATGATTACCCCGCCTTTGTTAACTGTCGGGGCTAGAGTACAAAAGGAACCAAAGCTCGCACTCACCGCTTAGATGATACCGAGAGTTTATGGTGAATCACTCCCGCAAAACCGTGTAAATGCGCCATCAGAGGTTCCTTCTGAGGAATCACCCATATCGCAAGATGAAGCAACTTTTCACGGAAGGAACAAAATGGTTCAGCTCAAGGCGCTTTGAGCGGAGAGATGTTCATGACATTGTTAAGGATTTGCATGTTGCGTATGGAAAGGGACGTAAATCAAGTACCCGTGAAAAGAGCATGTGGAAGAAGAGATCAATATTCTAGGACCTACCTTACTGGGAGCACCTAGAAGTTCGCCATTGCATCGATGTCATGCATGTAGAGAAGAATGTCTGTCACAGCGTGATTGGTCTCTTGCTCAACATTAAGGGTAAAACAAAGGATGGTATCAACGCACGGCTTGACTTGGTCGATATGGGCATAAGACCCGAGTTAGCACCGAAGAGACCGATAAAGGCCGTGCGCATTTGGAACCTCGCTTGTTATACTCTATCAAAGGCCGAAGAACTGAATCGTGCTGCTTGCATGGTGTGAAAGTTCCGTCCGTTACTCCTCCAACATGAAGAGACTTGTTTCGTTAGAAGATTTGAAATTAACCGGCATGAAGTCTCATGATTGTCATGTGCTGATGACACAGATGCTCCCTGTCGCAATTAGAAGTATTTTGCCGGTCAAGGTCCGAGAGACAATCACTAGGCATGTTATTTCTTTAACACAATCGCCGAAGGTCATCGATCCCGGGACTAGATGCTCGCAAGTCGAGGTGGTGATGACTCTATGTAATCTTGAGATGTATTTCCCTCCATTATTTTTCGATATCATGGTCCATCTCATTGTTCACCTTGTGACAGAGATAAAGATATGCGGGCCAGTGTTCCTACGTAGCATGTACCCGTTCGAGAGGTACATGGGAATTCTCAAGTCTTACGTACGGAATCGATCTCGTCCGGAGGGTAGCATTGTCGAAGGTTATGCAATGAAGAGGCCGCGAGTTCTGGCCGATTACATGGCCCAGTCGAACCGATAGGTGTGCCTCGATCTCGCCATGAGGGAGGCTCCAGGTATCGGGACCATCGAAGGAAAGAAATCACGCCGATTCGGTTGCGTATGCTCGAGCCCATTTCACGGTTTTGCAACACATGGTCAGTAGTGTCCGCCTATATCGTCGAGCATAAGCAATGGCTAAGGCAAGAGAATCCAAAGACAAAGAGAGTCTTGGATCACGAGACAAGATAACCTTCGGCTTCAACAAATGGTTGAAGGAGCGACCTATCACTGGAGCTCGTTAGATGACACGACATGGTTGGCGAAAGGACCAACTTTTACGCTTGTCACATGGAAAGGATATGACTTAAATGGGTACACATTTTACACGAGATCGATCGATATGAAGAGCACAAACCGTAACAGCGGTGTCCGTGATAGATGCATTCAATAATACCGCTGGGTTGACAAGGAGCTCCTACTATGGGTTCATAGAGAAGATATGGGAGCTCGACTACGACTTTTCAAGATTCCCTATTTCGGTGCCGTTGGGTCCACCTTCAAGACGTGAAGGTTGACAAGAATGGCATCACTCATGTGGACCTCGAACGTGTTCGGATACCAAGATGAACCATTCAGATCGCTAACCAAGTTGTTCAAGTCTTCTATGTAACCAATTCGTCCCAACAAAAAGCGCCACGTAGTTTTTCAGGAAAAAGGAGAATTGTCGGAGTTGAGAATGTAGTAGATGAGGAAGAGTACAATCAATTTAATGAGTTACCACCTATCGGAAATGACATCCTCGGTCCTGTAAGAACAACATGAGGAAGCAAGCTACACACGATCGATCATCATGAAGGGCTAATTTTCATACAAAAGAATAAGCATGTGGTGGCATAGTTATGAGAAGGGTGCATTGTCATCATGCTTACTAATTTTCATGTGTAATAATATTACATTAATGCTATTGTAAAGATGATATGACCCATCATGCTTTGTACATATGATTGTGAAGATCTTTGTAAGTAGCTTGTGAAGCATCTGGATTGATGGAAAAGATGCAAGTATAAGAGCAAGTATTTATTCCTTAATATCAATATGATTCCAAATACATGATTCAAAGATGGCCATTCGCACATAATTGATGACAAGAAATAAATTATGTAGACTATGGCAAACAAGAATGTAATCATGTCTACTTTGGCAATATGGAAATAGTTGTATGTGATTGCTCTCAGATTTTAGGGTTTGAATTGAGGATTAGAATCTCCACTTCAACCACAAGATGCCTATATTCTGTTAAAGACAATTTTCCCGTAAGATACAACAAAGTGGCATGCATAAGAGTTGATTGAACTGAATGCATAAGTGAATGTCAATGAATAAAGATATATCACGACGGTTCTTTAACATAACAATGCAGGATGTTATTTATCATGACGGTTATGTTACCTAACCATCCGTGATATTCAACATCACGAGCGGTTCTATTATATAACCGTCCGTGATATCTCAACATCGCTGCATTTGTTCTATTATATAACCGTCAGTGATATCTCAACATCACTGCATCGTTCTATTATAGAACCATTCGTGATAATACATCATGCATCGTTATCTTTAGAACCGCTCGTGATGTGCTCTCCTCTATATATCTCCCGCGCGCAGGGCTCATTCACAGCGCGCCAAACCCTAACCCTTTGAGACGTTTTGTCTCCCGCGGCGGCCTCCCCCTCGGCGTACGTGCTTCCTCGGCGGCGTCCTCCCCCCCGGCGTCCTCCCCCTCGGTGTCCTCCCCTTCGGCGTCCTCCCCAGCATCGACGTGCTCCCCATCGTCGTCCTCCCCTGCAGCGACGTGCTCCCCCTCGGCGTCCTCCCCCTCGGTGACCTCCCCCATCGTCGTCCTCCCCCGCAGCGACGTGTTCCACGGGGTGGGCGCTGTGTTCTTGTGCATCTCAGGCTTCAACCGTGATTCTCGCGCTTTGCCTCGGCTTTGTTGGCTCGGATCCAACGCTACGTAAGCAAATACGGTGCTCTCTCAGGATCTCGAGGATCGCTGAACCGATTGAGTATTTCGGGGACTAGCCATCGAGCTAGAGGTCGTTTCCGATCTGGAGGCACCGCCGCCATTTGCTCTATTTTTCGGTGTTGCTCGCTAGTTAGTGAGTTCTGGGACACTTTCTGTGATTATTCTCGGTCTTACAAAGGGGCCAGTCGATCTGCGGCTTAGGGACCTTGCGTGTGGGCTTAATGTTCAGTGATGATTTAGGGGATGGAATAGACTAATTGTGACAACAAATCTTTGTAGGGTCGAGGATGCGCCTAGAGGGGGGTGAATAGGCGATTTACAAAATTCGATCGCTCACTAATCAATTCGCTCTAATCAACCCCTATGTCAAAACCTAATCAATTTATATGCGGAAGCGATAAACTCGGTTTTGACAATTAAGGCCTAAATCAACTAGGCTCACTATGTGCACTATCTAAATTATGTCTCTACACAAGAATTGCTAAATTGATCAACTAAATAATACTAGCAATTCTAATTCAAGCAATTGATAAATATTCAATAATGTAAAGTGCTTGAATATAAATGAGACAAGAGACAACCGATATTTTTCCGTGGTGTTCCGAGACTTGCCGGTCTCCCCTAGTCCACGTTGAGGCTAGCCCACACTTGGACCGGCTCCCGCTCGAGCACCCGCCTCTTTCCACTAGACGTGGTTTTTCACGCTCGCGCGTAGGCTCAACCCGAACCTTCACAAACTTGCCGGGGCTTCTCACACCTCGAGAGCTCCCGCGCACGACGCCTACGCCGTCTAGGAGTCGGCAACCTCCAAGAGCAATAAGCCGCTCCTCCGCTTGAACTTCACCGAGCACAACGAATGCGCTCCCGGTGATCACCAAGTGCAACACATGCACAAGGACCTCACTCAAGTGCAACACATGCACAAGAGCCTCTCAAACCACTCACTAATTGCAACACATGCAATTAGTGCTCACACTTAGCTCAAGAAGCAAATGGAAGAGGGCAACACATGCACACAACTCCCACACACTCACAATAACTCTAGCAACCTGCCCCAACACCCCAAGGCCTCCTTTTATAGCCTCCAAGCCAAAACTAGCCGTTGGGGGTCGAAATGGGCAAACCCGCAGGAAACCCGGTGCTACCGCCCTACTAGAACCGGTAGCACCGACCTACGGGCCAACGGCTACAAAACTAGCCGTTACCAGGAAATTCGGTAGCACCGACCAACTAGGAGCGGTGCTACCGCTCGCCGGTAGCACCGGCCATAAGCCCGGTAGCACCGGACCTCAACAAACCACAAAAACACACCCCTCTGGAAAAATCACACCGGGGGTTCGGCCGGTGCAACCGCTTCTCCGGTAGCACCGGACCACCATGGCCGGTAGCACCGGCCCTGAGGCACAAGAACACCCCCTCTGGAAATTTCACACCGGCCAGAGGGGCGGTGCTACCACCCACCGGTAGCACCGGTCTCACAGAGAAAACATGATTTTCAATCCCAAAATCATTTCTCCAAAAACCAAATGCTATTCTTTGAGCCATATGATGATCAACACATGATCATACACACGTGCAAAACACATTTGCACCAACACAGCTCATGCTCAAAGAATTTAAACCAAATTGCAAAAACACATTTTGCAACCAACTCCAAATCTATTTGCAAAACGATAAGCAAATCAAACTCGAAGTTTATGAGATTAATTCCCTAGCCATGTGAAGGTCAACACAAGACCGGTCAACTTGCCAACACCGTTGCAAGCCCCACTCACATGCTCTCGAATTCGGACTCATAAACCTCGGTTTATTCGCTGCTGAACTTGCAAATAACGCAATAAATACATTTCATGCTTGAGCACTACTCTTTGCAACACATGCAAAAGTCTAGCTCGAAGCAACATCAAATCAAGATGCATGAACTCTCTAATTGCAACACATGCAATTCTCTAGTTCCATGCAACACCAAATCGAACTAACACCAAAACCAAATCTCAGGTATGAGCTCTTTACTCGCAACACATGCAAGCCTCTAGCTCCATACAAACACACAAGTTTTAGAACGATTGTTTTGCGAAACCAAAACATGAAGCTTCAACTAATGCAACACATGCAAAAGTGAACTTCACGCAAAAGCCAACGCACTAGCTTATAACATCTTGCAACACATGCAAATCAAAACATTATGCGAAAACCAAAACAACCAAGCATAAGTTTAACCCATTCGCAACACATGCCAAATGGTTAACCCATATGCAAAAACCAAATCCAAATGGTTGAGCTTGAGTGAACGCGGAATGAGATCATCAACACATGATGAAGCTCAAGCAAAGGGACAACCCCTCTTAATAGCACGGCGATAAAAACCTTAGACTCAAAGACTATAAAGTCCTTAGCCTATCTAATTATACCTTCGCCGCCGCGCGCAAGCAATCCCCTTTGGGGTCTTTCTGATCTTCACTTGATACTCCCCCGGGATCATCACTCAACTCCACTTCTTTATCATCTCATCCATCTTTGGATCTAACTCAATCACAACTCATAAAACTTGTTAGTCCAAGATGCACGGTTGTCTCAATTATCTCTTGCACTCCATTAACACATAATGGATGCCTTTAGATCAATTGAGCACAACCCTAAATCAATAGAAATGATTTAAGTGTGTCTTAAGTACAATAATGCAACTCATGCTTTATTATACTTAAGAACTATTCATTTGTCCTTAATTAATCACGGAACACCATCAACATATGATGAAGTGTTCGTTAATAATTAATTAAGACAAATGTACTCAATTTAAATTATCATTTAAATTGATATGAGTATATATATTAACTACACAAGTTTTCATATACTCATGTTGATGGAAAGTAATGATCCATTATATGTAAATTGTATGGAAATGATCATTACTCTAGATCATCAACTATAGAATACACCCCACATGTATATGTGCATAAATATGATTGACTTGGAGATAATATGCACATATTCAAATTGATCGTATTGGAGTATATCCTATATTACCATGAGTATACTTATAACTAGGCAATTCAAATATATACTCAAGGATTTAGTTTCTTTGTCTTGATCCTTATATGTGTCAATAAGAATTAGATCAATACAAAGAGACTTTCAAGTTAAACTATAAACTCCCCCTAAGTGTGTGCATCCATGTAATATATGGATTGGGAAACATGATGCACATTTTGTGGTTAATATAACGGGGACATTCATATTTCAACTTGACTCCAAAGTATGCAACTAATATTAGAATGAATATGCAAACATACCTTGGGTTTTCCATTTTTCCATGCGATGAGACTAATCAAAAGATATTCTAAACAATCATGTTAGTCTCGATATAAGATTGTCATTAATAACAATATCGCATTAGGGGATAAGCTCAATATTTGATTTGTCATTAACACAAGATTAGATTTGTCATTAATAATAAAATCGCATTAGGGGATAAACATAATATTAGATTTGTCATTAACACAAGATTAGATTTGTCATTAACACCAAAACCATAACTAATGATGGTTGAACTTACAATCTTAGCAGTCAATTTCACTTTCATATATATATATTTGATTAGCTCTATTGCAAACCTGTCTTTATATGCTTAGTTAGTGAATATTTCTGCTTACTGCTATTGTCATCTATCTTGTGGCTGTTCTGGTAACATTTCACTATCTTGTTTCCTTAGCATTGCTTCGTAGTGTTCTGTTCAAATTAAAGTCGAGCATGTTATTTCTTGTCGATAGAAGCTTGCTTTGAATGATTCACTATTCTTGTGCATATAAGATAAGCAATTGAGTAGATTTATACTTAACTTTGTCAAGTATTAAAACTGTTATTGAGATAAAGTTGTCACAATCTAGTCTATTACTTGTCCATTGTGGCGAGGAGGGCCTTTTAAGGCAACCCGACATCTGAGAACATTCAAACAATCAATATGAGCTTTATGCTAATTGCTTTATTCGTAATATCTGCATATGTTCATATGTGAGATCCTGAGCTTCGTTCTATTATTCATTAATCGTCAAAGTTCAATCCATATGTATTCTTCTCGCTTGTCTCATTGTGGATGTCCTAGTTTTAGGGAGGTCTTTGCCAAATTTTTATTAAGTTCGGCAACCTCCTAGTTCGCTTCTTTGCTAAAAGGCTAATAACAAGCCATTTAGGCTAGTTCTTTTAAAAGGCTAATAACAAGCCATGGTATCCACAAACTCATTCACTCTAATGTGATTTTATTTGTTCTTCTCTTTTAGTTACTTTGAAACTATTTTAACTTGTAAAGAAGATGTAGTCCTCTAATCCATCGTCGAAGGACATGATGTGCCCTCAAAAGAAGAATCGACCAGCACCGCAAGAGGACCAAACAATAGGCCAACAGACCGATATACCATTACAGAGATCGATCCAAAGGATGGGGGCCCTAGAAAGCCAATAAAGGCAGCGAATGCATTTCGAGTATGTGCGGGATAGTAGCACGGAGCGGGTTCGATCACGCTATCTTCCCGGAGGTTCTTGACTATTGAGGCTCGCAATGCCTTCTTGACGGAAATTCTTTCATCGCTCAACATTCGGAAGAATCCGCTCCCCTAGTGCGACGGTATGCACTGCTAGCGGCAGGAAAGGCATGGAAGACCTTCAAGCATACGCTTTTCGTAGACTACGTCAAGAAGGATATAGATCCGTACTCTAAGTATGGGTTCATTGATGCGGACACGTGGCGGCGTTTTGTTGAGATGAAGACGACAGACGAATTCGTGCGTCAAAGTGAAGCAAACAAGGCCTTGCAGGCAAGGAACACTCACCCCCACAGACTCGGCACTGCTGGCTACGCGGGGAAGAGAGCGCAATGGGACAGGGAGGACGAGGAGGGTATCTCGCCATTTGCATCGATCACAGATTAACGTGCCAGAGACTGGCTAAGAGCGAGGTCAGCTGCCATGTCCTCCGCAACCGTCTCCTTTGTAAACCCCGCAGACGAGGAAGTTTGCCAACGCCTGGTAATATATAAATCGAACTACCAATTTTACGTAATTAGTCCATGACTTCATAAGTGAAATACCTTGTTCGGATCTTGCAGGTAGCGTTGAGTACACAATCGGGCGATGGCTCTTTTTTCCCAAACAGGGAGAAAGATGCACTGTCCATGGCCTTGGGAAACAAGGAATACCCTGGTCGTACAAGAGGCAAAGGGGTTTTTGTTCCATGGAAAACTGGATTCCCATACGACTTCCACATATACCGAAGTAAGAAGAGAACTAAAGCCGAGCGCGAGTCAAATCTTATAAAGAATTTGGAGGACAAGTTGAGAGGAGAGTTGAGAGAAGAGTTGAGGGGAGAACTGAGAGAAGAATTTTATGAAAGGATAAGAATCCTCGTGGAAAGGCTCACCAATCAAGAAAGAAATAATGTACAAGCCCCAGAAGTATGTCCGCAAGTCAGCCCCACTGCCCGTAAGAGCAGCTGTGCATCTGTTCCTCCAAGTGACATAGATGAACATAGCGGGACTTGTCCTGTATGTGACATTAAGGTGGCCACGCGGTGCAATCTCCAAGTGAGAATTAACAATGGCACCGTTCCTCTGACCGCTGCTTGGGGCATGGCGTATCCATGCACTAAGGGGACCATGGTGCACGGTACCATGATAGCGCCGGGTTTCACCAAGGTCAATGTGGATAGGGTATATGATAGTTTCAAAATTGTCGATCTACAGAAGCTGCCAAACGACGAGATCATGAAACTTGGGGATGCCATTGGCACATTCATCCAATGGCCTAGCAGCGACATCTCCCTGGTGGTCCCTTCTGTCGTGCAACAACCGCAACGATCTGATTCGCCTATTGTATCGTCTGATCAGTAGGCTACCAAATCAGCAGCCGTAGAGCAGACTCCACTTGAGGTACATAATGTTGACCTCTTTCCTGCCCATTCCTCTCCCGTGAAGGGTTCATACAAAACAAAGAAAGGCAAGGACAAACAGAAGAAAGAAAGGCAAGAACAAGTCGACTATCCATCTGCTGAGTTGGCTAAAAAATACAAGCTAGGAGAGCCGTTACTAACGAAAGGCAGCGTAACTTCACTTAGTATACCTTGTCAACAATTGCATAATTGGTACACCCAACAAGCTGCAAAGCCAGAGCATGAACGTACAACAAGTATCAGCGTTAAGTTCAAGTATGAACATCTATTCAACGACTCAGCGGGGGGCTTCTTCACGGTCGATTTTCTAGGCTTGTTCCATCTCTACAACCTCGGCGCCCTCGGCCAAGACTCATAAGATCTGGACCTTGTAAGTGTGTGCTATCACAGTCTACATTCGTCTAATAGTGATAAATGTCCTCCAATATATATATATATAATTCGCCTTTGTATATATAGATACATGCAACTTGAAGCGACACGGAAGAAACTATCGATCGGTTTCCTCGACCCACATATAGTCTCAAAGCAAACAATGGATGAGGATATAAACATGGTCGAGAAATACGTGATAGAGGCATTGCTAGCACAAAAAGATAAAGAATTCATACTTATACCCCATAACCCAGGGTAAGTGCTACCACATGCTATACTTTGGTCTGTACTGTGCACACAACTCTGTTTCGTTCATTGTCCATTATGATATACCTGTGTAGGTTTCACTGGGTTCTAATTGTAATTGAACCAGCCACAAACCGGGTTAAGTACCTTGATTCCGGACGTGGCGGAAACCACAACTTGACACCTATCGCAAAATTACTCACCAGGTAATCACGTTTCCTACGTACATGGTCGTGTAAGTTGTTCCAGGTTTATATTGCTATTGGAATGGCTTAGGCTAACCTTTTGCAATCTTGTAGAGCGTTCAAAAAGTTGAAGGATTGGAGTAAACTACAGCATGATTTGAACTTTCCGGTATCCGCTATACACAATAATCCTATATCAAACCCTGTAATAGTGACTCTAGAACTAACCGTAGGTTTTATTTGCGATGCCACCAAAGCAAGGTCGGAAATAACCTATGTGGATTTTATGTTTGCTACAACATGCAAACCATCGCCGATACAAAAAATAGCGATCACGGTTAAAAGCTGCGTTGGTCGAGACCCATTTGAGCAACATTAGAGGGAGAGTTTGCTACTTCCTGCTCACCGAAGTAGTACATAAAAAAGGTGCGTTCCACGCAGCCTGATAACTTCTAGAGTTGTACAATTATCAAATGGTATTCATTCGGAAAATATGTCAAAAACTCGTGGTTATTCTTGTTTGTACGATTCATTGTATTGTTACATGATATTATCCTTAATACACATTTCCTCATCTTGAATATATGCAACAACTTAACAATGTCTTGCTTGTTGGAACTAGATGTTTTTCCTACACCCTCAGCAGAACCTCCATTATTTATGGTTTGTTGTTCGAAATTTCCATCTACTTAGGTATTCTGCATCAATATTTAGGAACCTGACCGATTATAGATGTTGTAGTTGAATATCTACACTTCCTATATGCATTGAGGCAGCGATTTGTCCGTCGGGATAGACTTAAAATATAAACATTTGTAGCGCCTTTTCTCCCTTCTTATGATAATGTTGATGGAACTCGACTAATAAATCAACCAAGACCATACCTTGACATAATGAGGCGGCAGCAACCATAGTCTGCTGATCGAACCTAATACACTAGAGTGTGTGATCGCTTCATGCCATCTGAAGTGGCCTTAGCGGCGTCACCGTCGTGCCACGGTCTGAGTGCGGACGACATGCTCTTCATGGCGTCACCGTTGTGCCACGGTGGGAGAACAGGGTACTTTGAAAAAAATTATAGATGTACTTCACAGATTACTCTAGGTAGGCTAATTAAATATTGAACAAATGTGATTGCAAGTCGGGTCTTCCATGTCATGGGAAGGCCGACTTCTGTAAAAGAAAATACCGACTTTCAAATATGCATAGCAAATTAATATCTATAATAAATCTTGATACAAGTTGAAGGACATTGATCCGATGGGAAAAAAGGACATCACGCATTTATTCTTATTTGTAACCGCTGCAGCGATAAGTTAGTATCCTGAGCGGTTATGATTTGAAATCGCTCATGATATTTAGTTATCACGACGGTTTTGAACTAAAACCGTCGTGATATTTCGTTATCACTGAGCGGTTTTAAATTAAACCCGTCTGTGATATAAATTTTCTCAGACGGGTGAAAAACCGTCTCTGATGATCTCCTTCATCACAGACTTATTGTTACTGACGGTTCACAAAACCGTCTCTGATGACGTTTACGAACCGTCTGTGATGATGATTTCTGTAGTAGTGATATTAGTCTCATATCAATAAGCATATTAGGAGTTTGTCATTAAGCACTGCTTTAAAATAAACATTGTCAATAACTATGTTTGTCATTAATTATTTTTGTCAATAACTATGTTTGTCATTAATCACCAAAATCATACAAGGGCTACCTTGAACTTACAAAGAATCACAAACTTATTTACCCCGTGCTTTCACATTTTTCATGGGATGCACTTGTGGTTTCGGTGTTCATTGTCTTGTTGGAAGCCACTTTCAGTTTGGTGAGGAAGATACTTGAATCGAGAAGATCATCTCTCAGATCTGAGATGATTGACGCAATTACATGCCTCAAAGGTTGGCAGCGTGATAGGACACAATATCAGACTGAGGATCCGGAGATCATAGGTGCGATAGTCTACTTTGACCATCTCGGCGTTGAGTAGTCTATCTATATATACGTAGTTACTGTATTCTTTTCCTTATCGGGGATCCTCCACACCGGGGTGTAACAATTTTAATGAGATAGTAACTATGTACCTGATCAAGAATGAATCAAATTTATTTCTTTTTACCCCAACATTTATGTCGATCAATTGCCTCAGCTCTGTGCGTCTCCGGCTCTTTTCCTCTCGTTGCAATAATGCAAATGAGCTAGGCCTGGGCCGACAGGGCACGAAGCAGTTATGAAGCGCAAATGGACCGTACTTGGGCTCGTCGAATGTTAGCCAGGCCGGCACAGCGAGCACGATGGGCCATCCTAACCCTACAGGGTTTAAGCATTAAGCACGATGAATCTGTGCGGGGCCGACCCGGCCCGGCATAATGCCCACCACTCCTTGCCCCATACGTTGCTGGCATGCTCATATGTATGTGAATGTGCGTGCTGATCCAAATCAAAAACTTAATTGCTTGTCTAAAATTCTGATGCCATGCGGGCTTATAAATAAAGTTGAAATTGATCTGCTGTCGTCCAGACAAGCGTCACTCTTTGTCCTTTGCATGCCATGTGTACTAGATGCTTACGCGGCAAAGAAGTTGCTCACAAATAAGCTACGTGCATGCTGGCACACTTGTCACATGCCTTTTATGTTGCTTGCATGCTCACTCATACGTATGTTCATGCATGAGTAAATTTATCTAAATTAAAAACTTAATAACTTGCCTAAAATGCTTATGCCCTGTGTGCTCATCTATATAGTTCGTTTTTATGTCAATTGATCACCTCCTCCCGCAATAGATCACTGCAACTTGTGAGATCGATCACTAGAACTCAGCAACAATGCCGTCGTCGACCTCGTCGCCCGTCGAGAATGCCTTATATATTGCTTATATACGGTCCTGTTTGATTTGGCTATTTTACTGACTTAAAAGCAAAAAAAATCAAAACCGAAACAATCAACTAACTTTTAAGCCGGGCTTAAAAAAAAACTAAAGCATTCATATAACTATAAGCCAAAAATCAGGTGAGAGGTGCTTTTTTGGGATGAAATAATTCTTTGCCATAGGAAGTCTCCAAAATTATCCACCAAATGCCATTACATATAAACTCAAAAATCCTTCCCCCAACTCCTCATTTCTCCTCGTTTTTCTCTCTCTCCTCTGTGACATGCCTTCTCCCTTCGCCGCTCCAGTCTCTGCTGTCCCCGACCTTCTCCCTCCTCCACTGACCCGGATCCAGCGCGACGTGGGTTGAGGCAGCCAAACCTGAATTTAGAGCGGTGGGAGGCTATAGGGTCCGAGCAGGACACAGGTGGAGCTGAACGGATCTGGTCGTAGCACGACGGGAGGCAATCGGATCCAGCGTGGCGTGGGTGGAGGCGGCTGGACCAAAGGGTGGAACGGCGGGAGGCGGGTGGAGGCGGCTGGATCTGGCGTGGCAAAAGGCGACCAGATCTGCCTCATCGAGTCTCTCAATATATGTTTTTATTTAGTTTGACGAGAGTTTAGAATTGTTATGCTATTTTCAGCCTGATAAGAGTTCAAAATTGCCATATAGTAAGAGTTTTAAGTTGATAAATAATTATACTCAGAATAAAGTTTAATCTATGTTTTTCAATACGACATTCGGTGAAAAAAGTATGAAATATTTGTATTAGATAAATCATTACATAAGAAAAGTCTTTACAACCTTAAAGGGTATTTCAAACTTTTCAATAATAAGCTATACCATCCAACCCATTAAAAAGTCAGAATGCCAAACAACATATCTTGATATTAAAGTAGACAGTTTAAAAGTTTGTTAAGCCAAAAAGCTACTTTTAAGCTAAAAGCTAAAAAATTTAAGCCGAAACAAACAGACCCTATTTGTTGCTTTTGCATGATCACTCATACGTATGTGTATGCACGAGTTTATCTAAATAAAAAACTTAATAACTTGCCTAAAATGCTTATTCCCTGTGTGCTCATCTAGCTATATGTAGTTCGTTTTTATATCAATTGATCACCTCCTCCCGCAGTAGATCACTGCTACTTGTGAGATCGATCACTAGAACTAAGCAACAATAATGCCGTCGTCGATCTCGTCGCCCGTCGAGAATGCCGCCGCCTACTTCGACTTCCGTGCAGCAGAGCGCGTGCCGGAGTCGCATGCGTGGACGGGGCTGCACGACCACCCGGTGGTGGCGGAGGCGGCTGCAGGCCCCGACGCCGTGCCGGTGGTGGACATGCGCGACGTAACAAGCGCCACCTTTGCCATGGCGCGAGCGGCGGAGGAGTGGGGCGGGTTCCTGCTCGTCGGTCACAGCGTGTCGGAGGAGCTCCTCGCGCGCATGGAGGAGCAGGTCGCGCGCCTGTTTGCGCGCCCGGCGCCGGACAAGGCGCGGGCCGCGCGCCGCCCCGGCGATTACAACGGCTACGGTGTGCCTCCCTACTCCCTGTTCTTCTCTAAGCTCATGTGGTCCGAGGGCTACACCTTCTCTGCTGAATCAATCCGCTCCGAGTTTCGCCGCATCTGGCCCGACGGCGGCGACGACTACATAAGCTTCTGGTACAGGCATGCTCCGTCGATCAAACATATGCATGTATAGAAACTAGAAACTACCGCTAATTAACGTTTGTGTTTGCATGCGCCCAGCGACGTGATGGAGGAGTATTACAAGGAGACGAAGGCTCTCGGTAACAAGGTGATGACCATGTTCTTCAAGGCACTCGGTCTCAGCGACGACCAGATCGAGGCGGAACGAAATATCCGCGACACGATGACGGCGACCATGCACTTGAACATGTAACTACGATGTCTAGCTATCAGGGGCGAAGTTTCTCTAGGGCCAAATGGTGCCATGGCCCCTATGTGTTTTTCTCCAAGCTTCGCCGCTGCAAGCTATGACCAACTTAATTTTCCATGTTCAATTACACAGTCCGGCAATGACATGTACTCATTGTGACGTGACACGTGTGTATGTAGGTATCCCAAGTGTCCGGACCCGGATCGCGCGGTTGGGCTGACGGCGCACACGGACTCAGGCTTCTTCACGTTCGTCCTGCAGAGCCCTGTACCGGGGTTGCAGCTGCTTCGACGTGGGCCCGACCGGTGGGTGACAGTGCCAGCCGTGCCGGGGGCGCTGGCCGTTGTCATCGGTGACCTCTTCCACGTCCTCTCCAACGGTCGCTTTCACAGCGTGCTCCACCGGGCCGTCGTGAACCGGAAGCGCGTCAGGATCTCCGTGCCCTACTTCCTCGGGCCACCAGCCGACATGAAGGTGGCGCCGCTCACGTCCACGGTGCCGCCAGGGAGGAGGGCCGCGTTCAGGGCCGTGTCGTGGCCCGAGTACACGGTCATGAGGCAGAAGACGTTCGGCACGGGCTTGTCGGCGCTGACGATGCTGAAGGTGGCGGAGGAAGCAGGAGAGTCCGATGCCGGAATATGAAGAGATGAACTGAGAATACTTGTCATTGTTTAAAGGTTACTTGAAATATGGATGAAATAAAAAATAAATAAAACCTTGGGGAGAAATGTGTTGGGAATAGTCCCACATTGGTTGTGGAGAGGGTTTGAGCATGGTTTATAAGGGTGAGAGAGCACCCCTCATTGAGCTAACTTTTTGGGGGGAGATGGCCCAAGAGACCTTGGCCCGCTGCTCTGGTTGGTCCTGTGAGTGCGGGACGGCGGCCTGGGATCCGGATGCGCTAGGTGTGGCGGTCCGGCTGACAATTGGTATCAGAGCCCAGGCAGCCCAGGTGGTTCCTAGATAATCTCGGCCCGATGTGTGAGGGGGAGATTGTTGGGAATAGTCCCACATTGGTTGTGGAGAGGACTTGAGCATGGTTTATAAGGGTGAGGGAGCACCCCCTCATTGAGCTAGTTTTTTGGAGGGAGATAGCCCAAGAGACCTTGGCCCGCTGCTCTGGTTGGTCCTGTGAGTGCGGGACGGCAGCCTGGGATCTGGACGCGCTAGGTGTGGCGGTCCGGCTGACAAAATGTTGAAGTACATGTAGGAGGAGAAAAAGGGGAAATTGCTTCTACATATATACTACTATGATTTTCCAGTTTGTCAAAATATCACTCATAATTCTCATATTGCAAAAATATTAGGGAATTGCTAAAAATCTATCATCTGTTTTTTCTTTGATTTCAGTTACTTTTCTATCCATCCAATCTGCATTTAGATAGGTGATTTAATTCATTTATTTTCTATTAGTCATTTTTCTTTGTGATTCATTTATTTTCTATTAGGGTTAACCAATCCCATTTTTCTTTGTCTAACTTAGAAAAATTATTTTTCATTTTTCTCTGTGATTCATTTATTTTCTATTAGGGTTCAACAATCCCATTTTTTTCTCGTTTAGCTTAGAAAATTATTTTTCATTTTTCTCCGGATAAAAAGTGGCATGTATTGAGAGAGAAAAAAGATCTGTAAGTAGCAGGAGACACACAACGATGAATGCATTCTACGACCATCAATTCTCAGCATTGTTGTTAAGCAGCGAGCCCATCCACACCGGCACCAGCATCTGCAAAGTGCACTGCACAACGTAGCCTGCAATCAGCTATTCCATGCTTTAGGCTAGGCTCTGAAGCAAGTATTCTATAGCCTCCATATTGTTTAAGCGGCTGCTTGTGCATTTAAGAGGGTGCTTACCGACTTAAGCACCCCGTATAAGCTGCCTAAATGCTTGATGCTGCCGCTTATACAAATGTTGAGCGTAGGCATGGCGTTTACACCTAATCAGCCACTTAATCCACTTTTTAGAAATTTGAATGATTTGCCAAAAAAATCAGTTAAATGTTAAGTAGACATTCCCAAAATATTATTCAGATTTCAGTGGTGGACGCTAGACAAATTTCGAGTCTCGCCAATCTGAAAGATGGCTAATATGCCACAAATCTATCGGTCCACTTTGTCTGGCTTTCTAGTCTCGATGGAAAAGGAATTGCAATGTATCCATTATTATGAAAGTGATGAGGATCTTGATTAGATAAACATTTTCAGTCAAAATAGATTTTTATTTAGGCCTATTTAGTCAAGGCCCGCCTATTACCCTAGACAGGTTCACTTAACCGGTTATATTTTTGCCAGAAAGAAAATATACTTTATTCCATTATTTAATGTAACTAGTCAATGACTAGTTATACCCATGAACGACTAGCTAGGGATAATAGCCATCTTCCCAGACCGGGAATTTTTTTTTAAATAATATTATTTTAATTCGAAATTGCGACATTAATACTTGTATTTAAAAAATTGCAGAAATAATATCCGGTCGCCAAACCGTTTGGCGATAATAGGGTAGTCGCCAAACGGTTTGGCGATAATAGGGTAGTCGCCACACCAGTTGGCGACAACTGCCTAATCCCGCATTTTGAAGCGGTGACAGTCAGTTGTCACCGGGCCAGGGAGTAGTCGCCAAGTGGTTTAATGACTACTAAGTAGTCGCCGAGCGGTGTGGCGACTACTAATAGTCGCTGAGCGGTGTGGCGACTACTAAGTAGTCGCCGAGCGGTGTGGCGACCATAACCAAATATCTATTCGGCGAGCGGCCGGCAAATCGCTTCGCTTCGCTCGCTTTCGCTCGGCTCGAAGAAAGGAGAAGGAAGCGGCGGTTGGCAGAGGAGAGGAAGGGGAGGAGAGAGAGGCGAGGAGGAGAGGGAGAGGGAGAGAGGCTCATGTCTGGAGAGAGAGGGAGAGGAGCTCGGAAGAGGAGGGAGAGAGAGAGAGAGAGAGAGAGAGAGAGGGAGAGGAGGAGGAAGAAGGAGGAAAAAAAAAAAAGGTAATTTTTTTGGAATTTTGTTATGAAATTTGTATAGTGTAAAATAATTTAGAGATTTTTTCATATTAGAAAATTTAGGAATTTTAGATATTAAAATTTTTTAGAAATGTTAGATATTAGAAATTTTAGATATTAGAAACATTAGATATTGATACAATATCGATGTTTATGCAATATTAGAAATTTTAGATATTAATGCAATGTCGATATTAGAGATTTTAGATATTGATGCAATATTAGATAGATATTGATGCAATATCGATATTAGAAATTTTAGATGCAATATTTGAGATTCTAAATTTTGATGTAATATAGCGATTTTAGATTGTTAGTTGAAAATGCGGTATGATAATTTTGTCATTTTAGGAGGAATCGTTAATTTAGATATTTAAAAATTATTTTTGTTTAGTTAGTGATATTAAACGTTAGTGGTGATATAAAAATCAATTTTGTTTTTGTCGTTGATGATAATGTCGGATCTTGATGAAATTTAGGGTATATTATGGCGATGGTGAAATAAAAATTGGGCAAAATGGTGTTGATTTGAGCAGTTTTGCAGTCACAATGGCGGAACACTTATGCCCCGATAGAGTTAGCATCCGTGATATAAAGCTTTGGTTGACCAAATATTTTTTCCTGGATCCAAGTGTTTACTCTGTTACCATTCAAGCCGTATTCACGCGTAGTAAGGGTGACCCGGCTCTGTGGGAGTTGAAGAAAATAGATCGGACGTACTTGTGGCATAAATGGTTAAGGTGGTGCAAGGGATCTAGCCTTGAATGTGTAATCTTTGGTGCGGCGTGCCCTAGAAGAGGTGAATATTAGCGGCGTGGCGGCGAAGACGTCGACTCTGTTGAACAAGTTCAGGTAGTGGTGCCGGTTGAGGTAGCAGCGGAGGATGATAACAGCGGATGCAGCAAACGCGAAGGTCGGGCAGATGAAGGGGAGGAAATCGAGCAAATTGTTGATCAATTGGAGTTGGTGGACCATATGGCGATGCAAGATGAAGCTGAAATGTTGGAGTGTGATGATGACATCGACGAAGATGAGGAAGAGGGAGGAGATGATGAAATGCATAGTAATCTTGGAGACAACGGATGTACCCATCCCTGACGAGTGGAACAGGAAAAACAAAGCTAGTATGGAAGTTTTGTGGGGGCATGAGTCGCGTTGGGAGTATGGTAGCAATGCCGTTCGGCTGAATCAAGTTTTCGCAAATAATTCTGAGTTGAAGTTGGCGGTGAAATTTGTGGGCACTATCGCGTGCAGAGAGAGTTCGAGTTGTTTTATCCATCGAGATAGATACAGTGAAGTGCGAAGCGAAGGATGTGAATTCAGTACATGCATACAAGCGAAGTCACGAGACATTTTGGATTGCATCACGAGTAGATGGGCATACGTGCGGACTAGAAAATGTTACGGTGAAACACCGCAACTTGAATCTTGTTGTGTCGCTAGCGTGATGTTCAATGAGATCATCGAGAAGCGGGACATTGAGTGTTCTTATATTGAAAAGCAATGTTGAGAACATTTAAGTATCAGATCAGTTACTCGATGGCCTGGCGTGCGAAGTAAAAGGCATTAGAGAAGAGGTTTGGCACATATAAGGCTTCGTATTGTAACCTACCTCGTGTGCTTGATGTCTTGAAGGAAACCAACCACAGCACGTACACGCTTTTGAAGAAAGTGAAGCGGATGGTAACGGGTCTCGATATTTAAATCGTGCTTTCTTTTCACTTTGGGTCCTTGCATTGCGTCATTCAGTCTTCGCCGTCCATTCTTTGTCGTCGATGGTACATTCTTGGTAGGAAATACAAGGCGATTCTAATGGCTATTGTCATTGATGGGAACAACCACATACTTCCATTGGCCTTTGCATTTGTTGAGGGTGAGAACCGGATAGTGGTGTGGTTTTTCGACATTTGAAGTTCGGGTAGTTCGTGATCATTAGCGTGTGCATCATCCATGACCGCCATAAAGGTATCATTTCGCAATTAAGACTCTACAGGAGGACCTTGATGAGCCTTTTCCATGGCGGGACATGTAGAACAGGTGGTGCATGAGGCATTTGGGAGCAAATTTTTTCAGGCAGTTCAAGAGTAAGAAGCTGATGAACCTATTTAAGAGGTTATGCAAGCAGAACCAGGCACGTAAGTTCAACGCGATATTGGCCGAGTTGGATAAGCACACTACCGCACAGATTGAAGAGCTGAAGAAGCAACCAGCAACGCCGAATGATTGCCCACCCAAAAGGCTATCACCCCTTGGGCGCTCGATCCTCCAAATCGAGAGGCGATCGTCAAGAAACATTAAGTGTTTCTCGCCTTTGGATAGAGCGGAGCCGTTGGAGAAGTGGGCATTGCTCCATGACCTTTGGAGGTGCGAGTTAGTATACTAAATTAACATAGTGTGGACGATTGAGCAGTTAGAGTTATTGTGCTAAGCGATAGGTTGAACAGGTTCGGTGTCATGACAACGAACATAGCCGAGGTTTATAATTGGGTCATCAGAGGCCTGCGTCCGCTACCACTTGTGGCCATCCTGGAAGGCATGCTGCACGGCATCGTTGGCTACTTCTAGAAAAGGCATGTAGAGGCTGTACTTCACGCCACGACATTGCAAACGCCGTACTGTGCGCGGATGATGGCCTACATGGAGGAAC
Organism: Guadua angustifolia; assembly: GCA_036346375.1. Lineage (NCBI taxonomy): Eukaryota > Viridiplantae > Streptophyta > Magnoliopsida > Poales > Poaceae > Guadua > Guadua angustifolia. The sequence continues at coordinate 18,706,433 of CM070509.1, forward strand.
GCACTAGTAAAGCTCAGCTGCATATGGTGCGTAGCTTCGGAGTGACTGAGTACCGCTTTGAAGTGACTCTCCGGTGTAAAGGGGGATTGGGAACCGACACAGCGGTTATTACACAGGAGGTTAACCTAGGCCAAGGGGCCACTGGATGAATCTGAAGTGGGTGGCCCTGTTAGGAGGTGTTCTCAGTGCAGTGAGTACGGGCACAAGGCAACGCAATGCACGTAGTGTTATGTAGTGAATTATGTAATTTGTATTGAATTGTGTAATATGTATCATTTTATCCTATGCTAGGTACTTGAGGTTACATTGGACTATTTTATCAACGTCGGGTTGTATTGAATGCTTAACAATGCTTAGCTATGATTGTACCTTTTGTCATCTTTTTGTATTGAATTGCGTAATATGTTTGTCGTTTGTTTATTTATGTCGAACTCTTCAGTCTTTTCATTTACATTACTAATCGTACTGTTTTCCTGTTTGCTTGCAGGGATGGAGCACCCCGAGTCACTCCTTGACTCTTCGTTGGACCGACGGCACCGTCGCGTTAAATCCACGCCACACGAAGCGTTAAGAGGTGCCTCTGCTGCGGGTCCGTGTGCCCGGCAGGGCATGGCGGCTCCACCCAGCCTTCTACGCCCGGTGAGTTGCACTACATTTACATGTTTCTTTGCTCGCACAATTGTATTTCGTCTAACAATTGAATTTACATGTCGATAGGTTGGCACATCTTTGGGTTGCTTCCTCGCCGCATGATCGAGGCTCACTGAGGCGTGGTGAGTGAGATCTGCGGAGGCGGCGACGGTCCAGAGCGGTCACGGCGTTTTCCGTTCGACCGGAGCCTACTGTCTAGTCTGGTGGACCGTTGGCGCCCGGAGACGCACACTTTCCACCTGCCGTTCGGGGAGGTGACGGTCATCCTGCAGGACGTCGTGATGCTTACAGGGTTGCCGATCGCTGGGGCACCGATCGGACCCTCGTTGGCTCCTGCGGAGTGGCAGGCTGACCTGCAGGAGAGGTTCGCTGGAGTGGCTCACACTGATCCGACGATACCCGTCGCTAGGAAGAAGCACGGACCGTTGAGAAGGTGGTTGGCCCAGTTCGAGGTGAGTGCTTCCACGTGTATATGTTATTCTAATTTTTTGTAACATTATTAACATATTACTATATGTTAATTGTCATAGGTGCAGCACATGGCGGCGGACCCCACGCCGTACCAGGTGGCCCGACACTTCGAGGCCTACCTACTTTGGTTGTTTGGGATGGTCATGTTCACGACCACACACGGAGACAGCGTGGACGCACGGTGGATAGCCCTCGCGCACGGGCTATCGCGGACCGCTGACCCGAGCCGAGTCCCGGTGTCACGGGGTTGGCGGTTCTTCCGCACGCATCACGGCCTTTGCGACAGCGTCGCGTGGTGAAACAAGACCGCCAACCTGACCGATGCCCCTACTTCTCCGGCTTTGGTCGTTCGGCGCTTCCCGATGGGTCGACCCTTAGTCTTCCGTGACGATACACCGCCGAGATGTACGGGCGACGAGATCGACCGCCGACCGTGGGCTCGCTTTGGACTCGGCGGCGGCTAATTTTTTCTTGAATTGCATTTATCAAATTTTATTTGCGATCGCATGTGCTTACACATATTTTTTCCTTTTGCGGCCACGGTGGGCGGAGTGCGAAATGCGTTCGCGTACCACTCCTTCACGGAGGCGTTCGACCACCGCACGCGGCCGGGTTATGCAGGACCCTTACGGCGGCCAGTGTCGAGACGAGCCCGCATTGGGCTCTCGGTGCTGCTATAGGGACCGGGGTTCTTGGTGACGACGAGGAAGATCGTCCTCGGCGTCTCGTGGAGGACTACTGGCGCCGCACCGAGTCCTCGAACAATTCGACCTCGACAATAGGTCCTGTTCCTTGGGGATCGTGTACCGCCGGCGATACACGTGAGTTATCCGACCTAAAATATGTGAAATAGTTACGTTGTATGTGTAATAATTTGGATTTCTTTTCGGGGTCCACACCCATGGCCCTCCAAGAGCTGGTCACCTTACTCTGAGAGGATGGAGCCGTGGGCGGGCGATGGGCGGGGCGCAGCAAGACGTCGTCGATGAGGCCACACCTTCTGACGAATCGTCCCACCAGATACTGCCTGACCGCACGTGCCGGGACGCGTGCGTCGTCTCCCTCTTCGGTGGAGGCTCCGCCCACGTCAGACGCTCCTAGCGTGGTGACTTGTACCCAGGACAGGCAGGAGCGACCATGCACACCATGGTAAGTATTAATTTTGTAAATTACATTGTGTATTCCTGACGCTATGTCCATATGCATATCACTTTGTCGTATGTGGCAGGTGGACCACACTAGGGAGCTCCATACGCACGGCGGCGTCTTGTCGGTGGACCACCCTCTCGCCGGAGGAGATTGCAGAGGCACAGAGACGCATGGTGGCGGCTTTGGCCAGATCGTGGAGCTGGGTTCTTGTCGGCGCGTCGACGCTATCGACCGTGGCACCTCTTGAGGTCTGCCGCCGTGCCTACACACCCCACAGACCCCCAGCTCCTCCTTACAGTGGAGGCGGCGTCTGGCTTCCACTCCTTTGCCTCCGGCCCCAAGCGTGGGTGGAGGTCCGTGGCGGCAAAGACGCGGTTCCACCATGGTGCCCACGCCGAGTAAGTCGAGCTACTTACGTTTAGTATTAGTATCACGTAATCGCAATTAAAAGCTATTATCGAACGTGCGAGCTCGTTGAGGGTGGAGGGCGATTCTCGCGATCCACGCACTCCTCGGGCCACGTCGAGCAGGACTTCTTCGCGGACCAGTACTTCTCTGGTACACGCCCGTCTTGCCCCCCGACGCAGGCACACACCTAGACCGCAAACCACGGTACGCCTTGTGGACTTGGTACCTCTGGTACACGTTGCCTCCCCGAGACCGTCGACCGGTGCAGCGTTACAGCCCTTCCGACTACGGCCAGGCGGGGCCATCGCAGGAGCAGGCGAGGCCATCGCAGGAGCTTCACCCTCGCCCTCTTGACGATGCACCGGCCTCAGCACGTAGGCCGAAGAGGGGTCGTCGTAGGGGGGGTGCGGCCGACTAGGGACTCGCTGATAGGCTGTTGTCCTATTTTTGTTCTTACTTTGTACTATTCTACATTATTTAGAGTGTTGTTCTCGCTTTGTTACTTTGTTCGTACTGTTTTACAATGTTAATAGTACTGTTCACGCCTTTTTTATCTTTCCGATATCAATGCGACATGACAACGCGAATGTTGTAGCTTTCTCGGACCGATTCGACAACATCTTTGCAGCCACTTTTTACGAACGATTCGACAACCGCGCATACAACAGACTTTCTAGAGGCGAGCCCACACACCTTACTATCGACTTTTCGTCTTTGCGGAGGGCGTGCCGTCGGACGTGGATCGCCGGGGGCCTGGGGCGTCTTTCGGCCGGAGGGGGACGTCCTCGTTCGTCTTCGGGGGGCGGCCACATCCGTGTAAAGGGGAGACGTGCCGTCATAGGTGGATCGGGCGGGGGCTGAGGGGCGTCCTCGTCGGAGGTGGGCGTGGATATAAGAGGACTCTCAGGGGAGGCCGAAGCACCTTAGTTTCCGGAACCCGCAATCCTTCAACAAAGGAAGAGCTTTCATACCATCTCCGCTAGCACATATCCTTGTCTTCATCCGTTCCTTGCACGAAAAGACTATGTCTCAAACGGCGACCTCGGCCGTCGGAGGGCTCGTGCACTTGCCAATGCAAAGGCGGTAGATTGCCCTAAGCGCCACGTGCAAGCTAATGTGTTGTACTCAACACCGAGGAAAATAATGGGCGAGTGTTCTACAAGTGCCCTTTTTTCTCTGTAAGTGAAAGCTAGTTTGATTCCTTCTTGTGCACACTATTTCTTCTATTCGGTTGTGTAGTTGTTACGAGATATCACATTCCTTCATGCATACAAAGCTTGTTCACCTCATCACGTAGACTGCAGGTGCCAATATTTCGATGGGCGGACACCATGGACACCACGAGGGCGTCGTACAACCATTGTACCACAAAGGATGCACCGACCTTCTTTGGAGGAGAGGATGGACCCTATGCTTGAGCGGAGGTGAACATCTTGATGTTCAAGATGGAGCACATTTTAGATCATATGAAATGGTTAGAAAGCTTGTGTATGTGGCTATCATTCTTGTATTGTGCTCTATTCTTGCAAGTAGTTCATTTCGTGTAGAGGCGAGTTGGTAACGGATGTCTTTCAAGTGGTTTCGGATATCATATCTTCATGTATCCGTATTTTACATGTTAAGCGAGCTTTAATTAGAATATTTTAGTGTCATATGGTCATCCAAACCGGGTTCAAAAGGTAGTCACACCAACATCTGTATTTACACGAGTAATTCTAAAGGCATTGAATAGGCTTAGTTAGTTCGATTTTATGTGCAGATCAAGCCCTAAAAAGAATATATGAATCCTACTAAAGCAAGAGCCCTAGCGTTCACAAACTCTGCGCTTTTAGAAATACTTAAGCCTTTTCGGTGGCTTGTAAAACTACTCGACTAAACGACAAGACTACGCACCACGCCGCTCGGTGAGACGACAACACGTTGCACCCGCTTTTGAAACTCAAGCGGCGACCGCAGCGCATCCAAATTTTGGATTGAAAGCGACAACACGCGGTTTCGTGCGACCTTCGACAGAGGGTGACAGTCGTGCGACCTTCGACGAGAGGTGACGGTCGTGTAGCCTTTACAGAGGGTGAGTCTGCGACCTTGACATAGGGTGACAGTCGTCGACATTTCTGTGACAGTCGTGCGACCTTCGACATAGGGTGACAGTCGTGCGGCCTTGACGAGGGTGACAGTCGTGCGGCTTTGATGATGGGTGACAAGTCGTGCGGCTTTCACAGAGGATGCCACGCCATCAAAATGGACAAGTCTGTAATTGTGTGGAGTAACCCTCACCACCACTATAAAAAGGGCCGAGGGGTAGACATCCAACACGAGACAAACCCTCACCACCACTATAAGCGTCACCGAATCTACACAAATTAGGGCACAATGTCGTTCTCTGTCGCCTTTTCAAGCGAAGTCATCCCCCAAATATCCGGATGAAAGTAGCATCGGCGCCTCGATTCTGCGGAGTTGCCCGACCCAAATCGATGCAAACTCACCGCGAAGATGATGCAATCTACCCATGGAGAGCGGCCGCCGCTCACTCTTTGTTGTGGCCGCACCTACAAGGTAAACCTAATGGTGTCCACACAATCTGAGGTAACACTACCATCTCATGCATCGTTCTTTCTTTTCTCGGCACAAGGACCGGTGTTGCTTCTTCCAATGGATCGGCGGACCGGAAGTGCGTGACTCAATTTCTCTACAAGCGCCACGCGCCTACCCCGCTTCGCCGAAAGTTCACCCGGTGGGAGGCCGCCAGATATGTCCTTTCTAGATCGACGAGCTTAGGGCGGTGTGCAAGGGCCAACCGATCGGTGAGTTTCATGCGACATACTCATGTTGAACTCACAAAGCGATAGTTCTAAACCAGTTCATCGCACACAGAGTTCAAAAGGACACTTGCAAACATCAACAAGTCAAAGGAGGAACCTCCTCCGGGGCCACCCGAAAGCCCCGCGTTTGCGTACATGGCACGGAGGCGATGGTTGATACCGCCACGGTGATCTAGCGAGCATCGGAGATTCTACCGATGCCCTTGGCGAGGATGAGCGGTCTTTGGTACTTCAACTGGGTGGACCCGAGACGTACCACCCACATCTCGAGCAACTTTGCATGGGATAACCGGGGAACAACCCTCTCCGTGGTGCCACTACCGCCCGTAAAAGCGGACCTTGAGTGCGCCTCACGGTGTTATGCAACCACCAGCGGGCATCTTGCATTGATGCAGGGCACGCTTCGGTTGTCCAAGCATAAGCCCAACACACACCTCCTGCACCATATAGTGGAGTGCGAGCGAAAGCAGGCAGGCGTCTCGCATGTCTCCGCCAGCAGCCAACACAGAGAGGTGTCGGAGGTTCCTCCTCTCGAAGAAGAAGGGACAAGGAAGCGGCCGTAGAGGTCCGCACCATGCAACAAATCCTCGGCGTTCTTGCGGACTACCCGAACCCGGTGGTATTAACATAGGGGACGCCGGGAATCGGGATGACATGCCCATATGGGAGGGCAGAAATCCACATAAACAACAACCAAAATTTAAGTCTTATACACCCGAGAGGTACGGCATAGGCCTCCCAATGGGCGACAGCTGGGAGAACTGCGGAACCCTATAGAGTTCTTTCATAGTAGGGATTGAGCGGTGTCCGATGACACGTCGCAATATTAGAACGGGTAATATGCGAAAATGTCTTACATCATTCGGCTGTACTCGATAGGCGGAATGATCATTTGTTCCACCATGACGACAGTGCTTTCGTTAGTTAGTTAAATCGAAGCAATTTAAATCCTTGTTGTAATGCCCTTGTAATATAATCTAATCTATTGCTTATTTTCTCATCTGAACTTTGATTGTATGTGCCCTTATATATGTTCAACAAATAATTTAAGTGTTCATAACATGAGTTGTTGTCGACCATAAAATTTTGAAAATTCCTGTCTATGATGTTCATAACAATAAAAATTAAATTTTTAAATGTTCATAACAATCAAATTTTATTGTTTTAATTTAAAAACATTGTTCAGATCTTCAAATTATTTGAAATTTTTATGGTAATATCACTGATTTATCAGGAACCTCCATAAAAAATTTCAAAATTTTTCGACGTCGTGGTTGCCCAATTTAATTTTTATACGTGCTCGCTGATTCTACCCGCGAGTGTCTTTTCCGATTTTCGCAACAAATGGCCGGGGCAACGTCTGGCTATCTTGCCCATACGTAAGTGGTAGCCCGCATTGCGTAGGCCACCCTTGATTTTTTCCGTATTTTTTGGACCGTGTCTGGCCTATCCCGCGGGGCAACGAAAACCCATAGTGCCCACGATTTCCGTGGTTTCGTAGCCGTGAGTGCCTTTTCCGATTTTCGCAACAAAATGCCGCGACAACGTCGGCTATCTCGCCCATCGTCGCTGGTAGCCCGCCTTCGCGTCGCCGCCTTCATTTATTCCGTATTTTTAGACCGTGTTCGGCCTATCTGCGGGGCTATGAAAATACGCAAGTGAGATGCGTATCACTAACGAACTAAAATAATTCTTCCCGTTTATTACATGACAAGAGTTTTTTTTAGTTCTTTCCGGTTTAATATAACAATTATTGCACAAACAGTTCAAAACTAAATTTACCCAAAAAAATAAAATATGTACAATATTATCGGCAAACAGTTAGTCGTCGCCAAACGGTTCGGCGACTACTAGTCGTCGCCAAACAGTTTGGCGAACGGTCTGGCGACAACTGCCTGACCTCGCTATTAGCGGTTCAACACGCGGGATTAGGCGGTAGTCGCCAAACCGTTTGGCGACTACCCTATTATCGCCAAGCCGTTTGGCGACTACCCTATTATCGCCAAACGGTTTAGCGACCGGGTAATATTTCTGTAATTTTTTTAATGCGTGTATTAATGTCGCAATTTCTAATTAAAATAATATTATTTAAAAAAAATTCCCCAGACCGGTACCTACACACTCCAACCGTGGGGAGTGTCGTTGTCCGGAGATTCTCGCTGTGATGTTCTCGAGCCCTCACATATGGATGAGGAGAACTCCTTTGACCTCACCGACTACGCTGATCTCATGGACAAACACTATATCCCTAGAGAGTCGTACAAGTGTAACTTTTACCTCAATTATGTTCTTGAGAGAGTCATTGTCATCCTGAGCCAAATCGCTAGGATCGAGACAACAAAGACTCCGCTAATGTACCCAAGAAACTCTAATGGGGAGTATGTTCCCGAACCAGTGTCAACTAGAGAGGCATGTGTCAACCATTCCAATACCATGGCATCCACTAATGATATCGCTAGCGATTTCCATGATAACATTAATTCTAGCAAAGTCATTTGCAGGACATATAATGTGGAATTTTATGTACTATACCTATCCTCCGATAAGGATCCAATGTTGTCACCTTCCATCTACTTGATGTTTCGTGAATGCATAGCCATTAATGTAGGTGTGATAGAACATGCATAATATGAACAACGCGAGTCCTAGGAATAGGTAGCACGTCTGGAGTAGGAATGACGCAACAATGAGATACTTGCCACCAAACGGAAGGCAATGAAAGATGCTCGCCAACAGTACCGTTTCAATGTTCAGGGGATGTCCAAAAGGCCCAACACTAACACCAACGGCAATCACCAACAGTCACCGACCACACCTGAAGTCGTCCCACAAGCATCAAAGATATTGTAGGATCGATATATACTAAACTAGTAATTAGAGGGGGTGAATGATTTTACGGAAGCTAAAATCAATTTTTTGATGATTTTTGAAACACTCCAATTCAGACTCAAATTTACTTGATTCGGATTCGACAAAAGTATTATTGCACCGGATCAAAATCTTGCACCGCCGGACCAAAATCTTGTTGCGTCGGACCAAATTTTTGCTTGCACGCCGGACTAAATAAAAACAGACTGATATACATTCACTAAAACAGTAATTCCTGGAGATCCCACAGTTGGATTGATGTCAAATTTTAACTGTAGAAACTAGATTCAATTCTAAAATTAACCCAATAAAAATTAGCTCGATCAGATCTATGGATATATAGATATTACCTTTGCAATTTGACTGAATTAATAATGACGAAAATTGATCTTCAGAAGCCGTGACGGACCAAACACCGTGATGATAGTTCAACTACGTCGGACCAAACTTCTAGCCACCTGAAGCTTTTCCTTTTGTTGCATGCATGCACGGCCTTTTTACTAGTTGCTTGTGCTGCATGCATGCATCAACCGGCCTCAAATCGCATTTGGATACAACTCTACGCCTCTCCCTATTTATATTGAACAGGGACATCTGTCCCTATTTATATTGAGCAAACATAAAGAGTTTGGATACAACTCTACGCCCAATATGGAAAATGTTTGTATACAACTTCACTTGGCCCAACATGGACGAATATAACTTTTGTACACGTGTACAGCCCACATGCTATACTCACGTGACTAACCAACCTCCAGGTGCACTGTTCTCTAGCCCGAACGTCCCGTATGACATCCTTAACCACCAAGACCTCGATTCCTCCTTGAATCTAGTCCTGAATCTCAGTTCCTTCATGAATCTAGTTCCGGTCCCAGCATCGACCACGTTCGCCCTCGAGTAACACCTGCACACGAATAAACAAGAAACGCATCCGAACACAAGTCTACGTGTGAGATCATGTGATGAAAAATTGGTTGAATAGTGAAATTGGCATTGTAAAGTGATTTTGGTTATGGCATGTGTGGTGCTTGTGCATGTACTATGTTGAGATGATTATCATGCTTGTGATAGCATGATGGAGTTTGCTTGATGCAATGCACTCATGTGAGTGGTTGCATGTGTTGTTTTTGAGGCAAGTGGTGGACTTGTGCTCAAATGTTTATTTGATTATGCTGGGGATAGCATAATGGTTTTGCTTAATGCAATGCGCTTGTGTGAGTGGTTGCATGGATTAATCTTGAGTCAAGTCGTGGACTTGTGCTCGGACGCGTTGTTTGTTACTTCATGTGTAGGTGTTGCTCGAGGGCGAACGTGGTCGATGACGGGACCGGAACTAGGTTCATGGAGGAGCTGAGGTTCGGGACTAGGTTCAGGGAGGAATCGAGGTCTTGGTGGTCAAGGATGTCAAGCAGGACGTTCGGGCTAGAGAACATGCACATGGAGGCTGGTTAGTCACGTAATTACAGCAGGTGGGCTGTTCATGCGTGCAAAGGGTTGATTTCGGCCATGTTGGGCCAAGTTGAGATAGATACGAACTCTTTCCATGTTGGAAGTGGAGTTGTACTCAATCTCTGTGTTTTTGCTTTGTATAAATAGGAGGGTGTGTCTCCTGTTTGATACAAGCGTCGAGACTAGGGTTTTCTAGTTTTTGGTTCTGTGCGTGTGCAAGGAATTAGGGTTTGTACTCTTGTGTTGGAGTACTTTAGACAATGAAATAAAAATCAATCTTCCAAAAGTTATTTCGGTGGTGTGCATTGTGAGAGAAGTTTTTACGGTTCTAGGGTTTAGATCTTGATCAAAGCATACATGCCAAGAAAAGCTTCAAGACCAAATGGCTGTAGCATCGTGAGAAGTTTAGTCCGGCGTAAGTAATTTTGTTTTGGTCCATCGCTGCATCTGAAGATTGGTCCGTCATAGCTTTTGAAATCAATTTCCGTCATCATCTGATTCAGTGATCTTGCGAAGGTAATATCTTTTAATTTGTAGATCCGATCGAGTTGATTTTTATTGGGTTTGATTCATAATCCAATATAGTTTCTACAGTTAAAATTTCATATCAATCTAATGGTTGGATCTTCAGTAATCTTGTTTTTAAGTTTTGTCCGTCACTAGTCTGAATTGGGTCCGTCATATTAGATCGGGATTTGTTTCAGCTGTCTTGCGATGGTCATAACTCTAGATCCTTATGTCCGATTGAGTTGATTCTTTTTGGGTTAGCTTTGGAATCAAGTCTGGTTTCTACAGTTAAAATTTTACATCATTCCAACGGTTGGATCTTCAGGAATTATTGTTTTAATGAACATATATTAGGCTGTTTTCATTTTGTCCGTCATACACATATCAGAGGCGAAATTTTGTCCGTCATACACATGCAATTCTTGTCCGAAGTGAAGTTTAGTCCATCATACACGTGCAACTCTCTGTCCGAGGTGAAGTTTGGTCCAGCATACATGTGCAAATTTGGTCTGATGCAATAAGGTTCTTGTTGAATACAAATTAAGCAATCTGAGTTTGTTTGGGTTGTTTCAAAAGTCAAAAATTTGATTTTAGCTTCCGCGCAATCATTCACCCCCCCTCTGATTGCTAGATCAGTATATTTCGATCCTACAAGTGGTATCAGAGCAAGGTTTTTCTAATTAATCTAAACAGGTGATTAGAAACCGTAGCGATGGATAGGTATTCGACAAAACCTTGTGTTTTCGATGGTGTTGATTTTCAGTTTTGGAAAGCGAAGATGGAGGCATACATTCAAGCTCAGGGCTTTGCAATCTGGGAGAAGGTGTACAAACCATATCAAGTTCCTGAAAATGATCAAGTCAATGAAACCAATCAAGCACAAAGTTGAAGCGAATAGCGAGCACGAATTTGATCATCCAAGGTTTGGGAAGAAGTGACTTGATAGTGTGATCCATCTCAAGTCTGCATATGAGGTATGGAAATCTCTTTGTGATTATCATGAGGGATCTAACACTATCAAAGAGGTTCATCAAGATATATATAAAAAAGAATACATGCGATTTGAGATGAAGCCTGGTGAGTCACTAGATGATTTCTTTGCACGTTTCAATAAAATTCTTAGTAACTTACGTGCTGTTGGAGTTTTCTTTGATGAGGCGACTAATGCTAGACAATTGCTTGGTGCATTAGACATATCTATTTGGGAGATGAAAGTTACATCCATTAGAGAATCAACTGTCATGAGTGAACTTACTGTAGATGTTCTCTTCTCTAAACTAAAAACTCATGAATTGGATGTTCTTGCTAGGAGGACTGATCATAAATCAATTGCATTGACCTCCCAGTCTAGCATGTCTCATAATAATGCTTCTTCAAGTTTTGTCTTGTCTTTCTTGTCTTCACTAACCGATGAACAGATTGAGGAATTTCCAGAAGAAGACTTGGCATCACTCTCTTCTCGTTTTAATAAAGCTTTGCAGAATGTGAGAATGAGGAAGAGAGTTGGTGGTGACCCTCCAAAATGCTATGAGTGTGGTGATTTCAACCATATTCGTCCAAATTGTCCTAAACTTGCAGGAAAAGCATCAAGAGAGGAGGACAATGACAAAAGAAAAGATAAGAAGAAATTCTCTCCAAGCAATAGAAAGAAAAAGAGCTTCATCAACAAAAAGGTTATTCATCAGGTTCTTTCGGCTCTTGAACAAGTGAATTTGAGTGATGTGGATTCGGAGAGCAGTGAAGATGACACAACAACTCCAAGCAAACACGAATTGACAGGGTTGTGTCTCATGGCTAGGAGTGATGTAAGCTTCACCGAGGGCGATCATGACAGTGACTTCAATGAGGTAGAACCTTCTTACGATGAATTAACTATTGCTGTTGTTCGTCTTGGAAAATTGCTTGATAAACGCGACAAGAAAATTAAGAAACATGATGTTCTTGTGGAATCTTTGAATGCTGAAATTGCTAGACTTAAATCTTTGATTCCTGATGATGATGCTTGCAAATCACGTGACTTAATTTACAGTGAGCTTACTATGCTTAGGAAAGAACATGTTTCTTTGTTAGAACAAGTCAATGCTGAAAAGAAAGAAAATGAGAAACATGTTAAAAATGCTAGCTGTTCAACTGTTGATTTGCATGATACAACTCATTGTTCTAAATGTGCTATACTGGAATTGAAGTTGCATGATGCAAATGCTAGGGTTTCTCAAATGACAGATGCTATGCTCACTCATGTGGTTCTTTCATGTTCAACTTGTCGTAAACAAAAAGAAAAAGTGGACGTTCCATGTAATAATTGCTTAACTCTTTCTCGAAAGGTTGATTACTCGGAAAAATCTTTAGAACGGTTCACTACTGGAAAGAAAAACCTAAACATGATTTTGGATCAATCAAAAGTCAGTTTAGGTTTTGATTCTTATGCTCATCATAAATCACATGCTCCTACTGTTGTTAAGACACTTGAAAGAGGAAAACTTGAGATTGCAAATGAGCCTAAGAAAACGGTTTTCAAATCTACTGGTGTGTTATCTTCTACTATGATGAATGCAAATGTTACTTCTGTTACTAAAGCTAAACATCATGTTAAGTATACTTGCACTCATTGTGGTAGAGATGGACACTTAGTAGATTTTTTCTTTAGACTAGCCAAACAGCAAAAGAAAGAGAAAACTAAGGCTAGGTCTAATTTCAGGAAGGCACATTTTACTCCTCATGTTGTGCCTAGGGTGGTGCAAACACCTTTTGTTGCAAGAAACACGGGAAATGGCAAATCTGATTTTGTGAACAAGCATACTCGTGTTGTGCCTACTCGTCGTGTGTCTCAGTACTGGATTCCTAAATGCTTTATTTCTAACCCCAGTACCGAGGCCTCGACATCTTCTTGTGCTATTTAGGCTTTTCAGGATTGGGTTGGAGAACAGAAGCTTAGTGGATCTTGGTCTTTTGCATGATGGGATCAAGACTCGGATGGTTCTCACCCTTGAGATGGTTTTCAAGAGGCATGTGCAATAATTCTTCATCTACTTTGTGAGCTATTTGATACACTCATGTCTTTTACACTCACAGATATCTAATTGTGACATGAGATGAGATGTTTGTTCATATGCTCATATGTATCATCTGGCATGTTCAATAATGTTATATCTTATATCATGCCTTTCATGCTTTGAATTCACTTATCATGATTCATGCCTATGCTTAATTGAACATACCATGATAACTCAAGCTCATGTATATCATCATCTCCTCTCTGTTGATCTCATTGGTTATCCATTTAAAGGGGAGTTATTGGTTATTGGTGAAAATTCCTTTCGGTTGCCTTTTTGGGAGGCTTGTTCTTTCAGTTTTTTGTTTTTAAATTATTCCCTTCAGGTGACAATTTTGTAGAAGGCTTTTAAGATGGTTGTTTTGAGGGGGAGTTCTTTGAAGTTTTTGTAATATTGTGTAACATGCTTGTTATTTTGTGTGTTTCTTAAATGAAAAACAAAAAAAATTGAAAAACAGCAAAAGTACTGAGCATTGTATTTCATACACATATGTCATTTGAAGCCATGTTTATGCTACAAGGTCTTTGCAACTTTCTGTGTATACATATATGGTGTAGTTTATGTCATAACTATTTAAATGGAATGACAACTTGAATTAAATCTTTTCATGGTTGAACTTTCTTGGCTATCTTGATCCTGCTCAAAAAGTGCTAAATCTGAAAGCTAAGTGCTAAAGCAAAAAATGATTGTTGATAAATGCAAGAACAAGGTCATGTACTGTCGCACTTCTTCTTTATGAGACTGCTTATCATTGCACTATGATATGAACTTGGAAGAGGTTGTGTATGACCGAAACCATGAAACCATAAACTTGTGATTGCTTGGCATGGTTGAAAAGTAAGGTGATGGTGCATGTAATTCCTTGCAATTGTTATTGTTGCAATCAAAATAATGAATCGAGTTTTCAAAGCACAAATAAAGTGCACAAAAAAATCAATGTTTTCAGGTTTTGAGATTGTTGAGAAAGGGAGATCATGCCATGCAAAAATCGTTAATAGTACTTGATTTCTAGTTATGCTTACTCTACATTGTTTATGTATAGATTTGAGGGTGCAAGTACTGTTGATAGCATGACTTGGTGATCAAGTTGTTACATTTGTGCATGATTCATAATGCTCAGTACATATAAAAAAGAGAGGAAAACAACAACATAAAGGGGGAGAAGTTTCTCTTTTGTTCTCTTTTTTGCTTTCTTGATGAATCCATTGTCAAAGGGGGAGAAGTTTGGAGAAATTTAGAGTCAAAGGGAGAGATTTTTGATCACACATTGCACATTCACACACACATTTCTTCTTTCTATTAGGGGGAGTCTTTCTTTGTAAGGGAGATTTCTCTTTCTGTTTCTTGGTCACTTCATCTCTTTTAAAAATGGTGTTGCTATTGTAAGGTGAATGCCAATGTTCGTTTCCAAATGGTGTTGCCAATGTTTTCATCAAGGGGAGATTGTGAGATCATGTGATGAAAAATTGGTTGATTGGTGAAATTGGCATTGTAAAGTGATTTTGGTTATGGCATGTGTGGTGCTTGTGCATGTACTACGTTGAGATGATTATCATGCTTGTGATAGCATGATGGAGTTTGCTTGATGCAATGCACTCATGTGAGTGGTTGCATGTGTTGTTTTTGAGGCAAGTGGTGGATTTGTGCTCAAATGTTCATTTGATTATGCTGGGGATAGCATAATGGTTTTGCTTAATGCAATGCACTCGTGTGAGTGGTTGCATGGATTAATCTTGAGTCAAGTCGTGGACTTGTGCTCGGACGCGTTGTTTGTTACTTCATGTGTAGGTGTTGTTCGAGGGCGACGTGGTCGATGACGGGACCGAAACTAGGTTCATGGAGGAGCTGAGGTTCGGGACTAGGTTCAGGGAGGAATCGAGGTCTTGGTGGTCAAGAATGTCATGCGGGACGTTCGGGCTAGAGAACATGCACATGGAGGCTGGTTAGTCACGTAATTACAGCAGGTGGGCTGTTCATGCGTGCAAAGGGTTGATTTCGGCCATGTTGGGCCAAGTTGAGATAGATACGAACTCTTTCCATGTTGGAAGTGGAGTTATACTCAATCTCCGTGTTTTTGCTCTGTATAAATAGGAGGGTGTGTCTCCTGTTTGATACAAGCGTCCAGACTAGGGTTTTCTAGTTTTTTGGTTCCTGTGCCGTGTGCAAGGAATTAGGATTTGTACTCTTGTGTTGGAGTACTTTAGACAATGAAATAAAAATCAATCTTCCAAAAAGTTATTTCTGGTGGCTGTGCATTGTGAGAGAAGTTTTTCTGGTTCTAGGGTTTAGATCTTGATCAAAGCATACATGCCAAGAAAAGCTTCTGAAGACCAGCATGGCTGTAGCATCGTGAGAAGTTTAGTCCAGCGTAAGTAATTTTGTTTTGGTCCGTCGCTGCATCTGAAGATTGGTCCGTCATAGCTTTTGAAATCAATTTCCGTCATCATCTGATTTAGTGATCTTGCGAAGGTAATATCTTTTAATTTGTAGATCCGATCGAGTTGATTTTTATTGGGTTTGATTCATAATCCAATATAGTTTCTACAGTTAAAATTTCATATCAATCTAATGGTTGGATCTTCAGTAATCTTGTTTTTAAGTTTTGTCCGTCACTAGTCTGAATTGGGTCCGTCATATTAGATCGGGATTTGTTTCAGCTGTCTTGCGATGGTCATTACTTTAGATCCATAGGTCCGATTGAGTTGATTTTTTTGGGTTAGCTTTGGAATCAAGTCTAGTTTCTACAGTTAAGATTTCACATCATTCCAACGGTTGGATCTTCAGGAATTATTGTTTTAGTGAACATATATTAGGCTATTTTCATTTTGTCCGTCATACACATATCAGAGGCGAAATTTTGTCCGTCATACACATGCAATTCTCGTCCGAAGTGAAGTTTAGTCCGTCATACACGTGCAACTCTCTGTCCGAGGCGAAGTTTGGTCCAGCATACATGTGCAAATTTGGTCTGATGCAATAAGGTTCTTGTTGAATACAAATTAAGCAATCTGAGTTTGTTTGGGGTGTTTCAAAAGTCAAAAATTTGATTTTAGCTTCCGCACAATCATTCACCCCCCTCTGATTACTAGATCAGTATATTTCGATCCTACACTACGATTTGACTCAAAGTCAATCCATGCAACCACTCACATGAGCACATTGCATTAAGCAAAATCATTAACATACTATCACAACATATCAATTAATCAACTGAAATAGCACATGCACAAGCACCACACATGCCATAACCAAAATCACTTTGCAATGCCAATTTCACTATTAAGCCAATTTTTCAGCACATGATTTTACAATCTCCCTCTTGATGAAAACATTAGCAACACCATTTAGAACGGAAGATTGGCATTCACCTCATAAGAAAAGTTTTAAGAAATTTTATTTTTAAAAATAAAAAGCAAAAAGAAAAATCTCCCCCTAAAAAGAAGAAATGTGTGTGTGAATGTGCAATATGTATCCAAAATTCTCCCCCTTTGACAATGGATTTATCAAGAATACAAAAGAGGGAACAAAATCTTTTTGTTTATTTTTAATTTGACTTTTATAAGTGCGCTAAGCATATTAAGTCAGCCACAAATGTACCAATTTCATCACCAAGTTACACTATCAAAAATACTTGCACCCTCAAATCTATATAAACAATGTAGAGTAAGCATAACTACAAATCAAGTACTATTAACGATTTTTTTGCATGGCATGATCTCCCTTTCTCAACAATCTTAAAACCTGAAAACGTTGAATTTTTTGTGCACTTTATTTGTGCTTGAAAAACTGATTCATTAATTGATTGCAACAATAACAATTGCATGGAAATATATGCACCATCAACCTTACTTTTCAACCATGCCAAGCAATCACAAGCTTAAGATTTCATTTTTTCGGTCATACACAACCTCTTCCAAGTTCATATCAATGTGCAATGATAAGCAGTTTTGTAAAAAAGAAGTGCGATAGCACATAACCTTGATCTTGAATTTATCAACAATCACTCTTTGAACTTTAGCACTTAACTTTGATAAATTTCATATTTAGCACTTTTTGAGCAGGATCAAGATAGCCAAGAAAGTTCAACCATGACAAGATTTAATTCAAGTTGTCATTCCATTTAAATAATCATGTCATAAACTATACCATATATGCATATACATAAAGTTGTGCAAAGGCCTTGTAACGTAAACATGGCTTCAAATGATATATGTGTATGAAATACAATGCTCAGTACTTTTTTATTGTTTTTTATTTTTAATTTAAGAAACACACAAAATAAAAAGTATGTTACAAAATATTAGAAAAAACTTCAAAAACTCCCCCTAAAAAATAATCCATCAGATGAACTAACCCAAGTTCTTCCCGAATAAAAGCAAAACGAGAAGAAAACAAAGGTTTTGTGAAAATGTCTGCTAATTAATGTTCAGTATCCATATAATGAAGCACAATATTTTCCTTTTTACAAGATCTCTAAGAAAGTGAAATCTAATCTTAATGTGTTTTGTTCTATAATGTTGCACACGGTTCTTAGCAATGCATATTGCACTTGTGTTATCACACAAAAGAGGAACACTATCTAAATTAACTCCATAATATTTAAGTGTAGCTACTATCCAAAGAATTTGAGAACAACAACTAGCAGCAGCCACATATTCAGATTCAGCGGTTGATTGTGCAACAGAAGATTGTTTTCTAAATGACCATGCAATAAGAGAATTACCCAAGAAGTGACATGAGCCAGATGTACTTTTTCTATTAATTCTACAACCTCCAAAATCAGCATCAGAGAATACTTTTAAACTAATGCATGAGGAAGCAGAAAGCCATATGCCAAAGTCTCGAGTACCATGAAGATACCTGAAAATCTGCTTGACAGCTTGTCGATGTGAAACACGTGGGGAAGTTTGAAAGTGAGCACACAAGTACACAGCAAATTGAATATCCGGCCTTGATGTAGTGAGATATAAAAGTGAACCTATCATGCTTCTATATTCCTTTTGATCAACCATCTCACCATCTTCATCCGGATCAAGTGTGCAAGTGCCTCCCATGGGTGCCATGATCGGTTTGTAGTTTTCCATCCCAAAGCGACGAAGCAAATCTTTTGTGTACTTACTTTGATGAACAAAAGTACCTTCCTTCGTTTGTTTGATTTGCAGTCCCAAAAAGTATGTTAACTCACCCATCATACTCATCTCAAATTCCTTCCTTATGGTTTCTGAAAACTTAGACACTAAAACATGAGAGGAACCAGCAAAGATAATATCATCAACATAAATCTGAACGAATAGTTGATCACTGCCTTGTTTGAGTAAAAAGAGAGTTTTGTCAACATTTCCCATTGTAAACCCTTTTTCAGGTAAAAAGGTTTTTAGCCTATCATACTATGTTTTAAGGGCTTATTTTAAATCATACAAAACTTTTAACAATTTGTACACATGATATGGAAATTTAGAATTTTCAGAACCAGGTGGTTGCTTAACATATACCTCCTCATTAATATTGCCATTTAGAAAAACACTTTTCACATCCATTTGATAGAATCTAAAACCTTTAGATGCAGCAAATGCTAAAAGAATTCTAATGGCCTCAATTCTAACAACAGGAGCAAAGGTTTCATCAAAATATAAACCTTCAACTTGAGTAAACCATGAGCAACCAATCTAGCCTTATTCCTAACAACAACACCATCCTCACTTTGTTTATTTTTGAAAAACCATCTAGTTTCAATTATATTAAAATCAGGAGGAAGTGGAACAAGATTCTAGACTTTATTTTGCTCAAAATTCTCTAAATCCTCATGCATGACATTGATCCAAGATTCATCAGTTAATGCATAAGATATATCTTTGGGTTCAAAAGAAGCAACAAAAGTAGAGTGAGCATGAGAATCAGAAGCAATAAATCAGAAGCAACACCTGCACACGAATAAACAAGAAACACATCTGAGCACAAGTCCACAACTTGACTCAAAGTCAATCCATACAACCACTCACATGAGTGCATTGCATCAAGCAAAATCATTAACATAATATCACATCATATCAATTAATCAACTGAAACAGCACATTCACAAGCACCACACATGCCATAACCAAAATCACTTTGCAATGCTAATTTCACTACTCAGCCAATTTTTCAGCACATGATTTCACATATATTTAAATATTGTACTTCTCCCTCGTAGGAAGAATCTCTGGTGGATCACATTCCCACATTAGCAAGTGCCATTGCCAATCATTTGGAAGGGGTAACCAATGAACACAAGGCTGCTTCAAAAGGTAAACAATGAACACGCGGCTGCTTCAGAAGTCCAAAGCCTATTGCAGTCTATGAGGTCACAAACTAGTTTCACTAACCACAACAACAACCACTGTGCCCGTCAGGCAAAGGACCAGCCTCGGTAGAATGTATTCGACAACGTGACTTCGAGTTAGCACACTTACCATTGTTTATCAGGAAACAAACGACCATGTTCCCCATCTAGTCTTGATAATAGTCCTAACGTATTTTCATGACTGGGACCTTATAAATGATGCAATTCATTGTCATCCAGACTCAAAGACATTATTTGGCTAGAAAAGTCAAATCCGAGCAATTTGGAAACCTTTTTTTTTGACACAGAAAACCTCTAAACTCCTCCAAATTTACACTACAACTGTCCAGGCTAGGATGACAACAAGAAGGTAATGGCAAATATTTACCTACTGTTTTAAAAGGCTCTACACGTACATGGGTTTTTAATCAACCAAATAATTCTATCTATAATTGGGAATATCTATGTGATGCTATTTTAAACAATTTTAAAAAGTTGTTATACAAAACTAGGTAAAGAAGATGACTTACATCATCTTCATCACACTACAGGAAACCGAACTTTTTTCGTCGGCCCAAGATATTTTTGTCAGCATCCCAGAAGCCGACAACAAAAATAAATCATTTTTGTCGGCTCACGTAAAGCCGACGAAAATACATTTATTTTCGTCGGTCACGGCCAATAGCCGACGAAAACATATATATTGTCGTCGATCTGTTCATGAAACCGATGAAAACAGTAATGCCAGAGGCGGTAATGAATTTCAAACTATTTTTGTCAGCTTTGCTAGCGGACGAAAAAAAGCTCGGCCCACCCGTGTGGCGCCATGTGGCATGAATACCTATTTTCGTCGGCCATGTTGGTCGACGAAAATAAATAAAGCATTGTTTTCGTCGGCCACCCTGGCCGACAAAAATAGGACGTAATAAGCACACGATCGACCCCTCGCGTGCCTATTCGATTGTGCAATACCAAAAACACCAAATCTGCCACCCATACGTAGTCGAGCCGCGCCACCCGCGCGCCCGCCCTATGCCGAGCCTCTGCTGCTGCTTGCTGCTATGAGCCACCGCCCCACCGCCTGCGACTGAAATACGCCCGCCCGCGCGGTGCCGCCTCTCCACCCTTCGCCACCGTGTTCATACAATTCGCCCGCATCACCGATTAAGGTAAGGGTTTCTTATTTCTCTCTTGAAATGATTAGGGCTTGTATGAATTGAGATGAAACTGGCCAGGTAGAGCTCTCTTTAATCTCTCTTTAATACGCGTAGTGTTAGTATTCGATTTCCAAGATAAGGCTTGCTCGTATGTAACATGCATCCTGCTTTACTCTCTTTAATCACCTTGCCATGGGAAAAAAGCGAAGACAGACCATAGAAAATAGAAAAATAGCTTCCTGCTTTACTCTCATGTTGCCTAGTTGAGTTGTTGTAGTTGGCAAAACTTGTTTGTAAACAGCTGAAGAATGAATGTCTTTTGCATTACTCCCTGTTTGACTGAACCAGTTTTTGTCATGATCCTCCAATCTTTGTAGCAGCTACTAGTATTAATCAAGTAGTAACTATTGGCTTCTAGGTAGTGACACGAAAGACATTCTCGATGACTTGAAACCATTTGAGATGGTTGTTAGTTCTTCCCAAGAGATGTATGGAGTGCGTGGTAGTAAAATATTATACCTTCATGTAATTGAAATTATTAGACTTTCACCAATGGTAACTTTCTTTGTTTGTGCACCTCAATTATGGCAAGTTTAGCCAGCTAAAATGAATCTGAGAGAAGGATTTATGCAATTAAGACAAGGGACCTCATTATTGTAATTAAGAGCTGAGCTAGATGTTGCAGATTTCTTGTTTCTAATTAGCTTCCTTAAGATATGAGGATGTTTACTTGCAATGCCGTATTGTTTATTTGCAAATGTTACAATTTTGGTATATGAGGATTTTTACTTGCAATGCCATATTGTTTACTTGCAAATATTTACTTGCAATGCCATGGGAAGGTAAAACATGATTCAATTAAGTAGAATCGATTTGGTCAACCAAACCTAGGCGTCACTCGTTCGGGAACGGCGCATCTCACATTTAATTGTGAGGTGTGCCATTCCGGAATTGTCCAGTTTAATTTGGACAGCCTAGGAATGGACGCTAGAGCATATGTAGGATTTATGATGAGACAAACGGTCCGAACGGAATCTCGGCAGCATAATCCAGTTGTTCTCCGATGCACCAAAACTAGGTGTGCATTCGGAGAACAATGGGTTATGTTGCCGAAATCGCTCGACCGTAAGGCTCGTCATAAATCCGTGCTCTGGCGTCCATTCTTGGGTGGGTTTAGGACCTATCTTTCCCAATAGAGCTCTTGTTAGCAACCATAGCACACTGTGATTGATCTTGTTACTCATTTTTATCGTCCATAATGGGTGATGATAGAAGATGGATGTACGATGGTTGGAGTAAGACTGGGGCACATTCAAGAGAATGGGGGGCCAAGACACAGACGTTCATGGATAATGAGTTCACAGGGGCCGCAGGTGGTGTTGTAAAGTGCCCCTATAACAAGTGTCGAACTTTGCTCCGCATGTTAAGTCGGATGTGGAACGTCACCTGTGCAAGTTTTGTTTTATGCCGGACAATATGATATGGTACGAGCATGGTGAGGCACAACCCATTGAGATGGACCATAAGGATGAAGATAGGTTGGATGAGATGATGAATGATATTGGTAGGGATTTTGAGGTTACTTCAGAAGAAGAGCCTGGGCCGAAGGTTCAAAGGTTCTATAGCCTCCTTTCGGCTTCGGAAGAGCAATTGCATGATTCCACCAACGTGACCGTCCTAGCGGCCGTGACGCGACTCATGTCAATAAAGTCGAAATATAACTTTTCAAACAATTGCTACAACGATCTGGTCCAATTGATCAGTGATATTCTTCTGGCGAACCATAAGATGCCGAAGGACATGTACCAGTCGAAGAAGCTATTATCTGGCCTTGGGATGAAGTATGAGAAGATTGATGTTTGCGAAGATAATTGCATATTGTTCTGGAAGGAATATGCCAACAAACCTCGATGTCTATTCTACCAAAAATCTAGATATGTCGAGGTGTTAAATGATGAGGTGATAACGGTGACGACAAATGTCGTGGTGAAACAACTTCGCTACATGCCAATCACACCTAGGCTTAAACGGTTATACTTATCTAAAAAAACAGCTAGGCATATGAGGTGGCATAAAGAAGGTGTTCGTGGTAGTGATGGAGTGATGGTGCATCCGTCAGACGCCGAGGCATGGAAGGCATTGGATCGCTTCAACCCTGATTTTGCAAGGACCCTAGGAATGTTCGTTTAGGGTTGGCGATAGATGGGTTCACACCTTTCAGCACAAGTGCCACCTCGTACTCTTGTTGGCCGGTTTTTATTATGTCGTACAACCTACCACCTGCGTTATGCATGAAAGATGAGTACGTATTTCTAGCCCTTGTCATACCAGGTCCTGATCATCCTGGGAAGCACCTTAATATGTTCATGCAACTGTTAATTGAAGAGTTGAAAGAGTTGTGGATAGGGGTACACGCATATGACAGCTATGGTAAAGTAAACTTTACCTTGCGTGTTGCATACTTGTGGTCGGTCCATGATTTACCAGCATATAGCATATGGGCTGGATGGAGTGTTCATGGTCGGCTTTGTTATCCCATATGTATGGCTGACTCAGATGCATTCCGGGTACCACATGGTGGAAAGTTCTATTTCTTTGATTGCCATCGACAGTTTTTGCCGCATAATCACCCTTTTAGGAGACTTAGTACTGCATTCTGGAAGGGCACCACTATTACAAAGGGCCCGCCAAAACGTCTGACCGATGCTGAGATAGCTGCCTGGCACAGTCAACTCGTACCAACAGATGACGGTTTCGAAGGTTTCAAAGATGAGCATAACAGGACTCATATTTGTGCAATATGGAGCCCTCCTTATGCGAAAGCATTGATTCTTATGCACAATGTAGATGTTATGCATTAAGAGCGTAATGTCGCAGAAAGCATCATAAGCATGTGCTTTGATTTGAAAGATAAAACAAAAGACAATGTTAAGGCACGAAGAGACTTGGCCGACATTTGCGATCGGCCATATCTTGAGATCGTACAAGATTCAGGAGGACGAATAGCCAGGCCATGAGCTCCATATTGTCTTAAACCTCAAGAGAAGAAAGAAATGCTCCGGTGGATGAAAACTATCAAATTTCCAGATGGTTATGCAGCTAACCTAAGGCGTGCGGTGAATGTCAGCACCGAGAAGCTAAATGGTCTTAAGTGCCATGATTACCACATCATCATGGAAAGACTTCTCCCTGTAATATTTCATGGCTACTTCAAGGATGAATTGTGGAGAATGTTAGCAGAGCTTAGTTTTTTTTACAGGCAGTTATGTGCTAAAGAAATCACGAAGAAGATGATGCAAAAGTTAAAGAAAGAAATATCATTGCTTGTATGCAAGATGGAACAGGTATTTCCACTTGGATTTATGAACATCATGCAACATCTCTTGGTACATCTGCCTTACGAAGCGGAGGTTGGTGGACCTGTACAGTACAGGTGGATGTATGGGACAGAAAGAGGCTTGAAAAAGATAAGGGCATCCGTTCGCAACAAGGTTAGGGTTGAAGGGTGCATCGTTGAGGCATATGCTCTTAAAGAGATATCGAACTTCTCCAGTACGTACTTCGCTGATGAGCGCAATGTGAATGCCGGTACAACGTGGTATCACATTGCTGAAGAAGCACCTATGAGTGACCTTGAGATTTTTCAGTGGAAGGGTAAAGCTGTCGGTGGCAGTACGACTCATGAGATGTCACCAACAGAATGGAACTCGGCTTTGCTATATATGTACTCCAACATTGAAGAAATGGACAAATATTTTGTGTAAGTAATGATTCGTATTTTGTCCTTAAAAAGTTATTCTTTACAATATTCTCATTAGCCTAGCTGATAAGCAGATTGTTCGACCAACAACATTGGAGATCTACTCGTCAACTTACGAGCTGTCGGGACCCGAATATGCAAATCCGGACCCTCTGTATATACTGCACTAGTCCAGGATCACGCTAGTGCACACAGGCTCAACATTAGTGAATATCACAATCATACACAGCGGAAATAAGATAAAAGACATTGTATACTAAATATTACTAGTTGAATGACCTTATGGTCAACTTACGTAACATTGCCTCACAAGGTCAACAACCAATTTGAACTGCAGCGGAAACGAAGACGAGAAAAACCCTCAAGATACCACAGCAACCGACAAAGCTCGCACCCTAAACATTCGTCCCTTCATGGTACACCTTCTTGAAGATCACGATGTTGTAGGCAAGGGTGAGTACATAAAGCACTCAACAAGTTGTGCACAGAATGCAACTCTAACATAACTATATGCAAGGCTTATTCCAAAGGAATGGTTAACAATGGCTATTTGCAGTAAAGCAGCATTTATGAATAAGTACAGTATATAGATTGAAAACACAGTAATAAAACAAATAACAATAATAGATAGATTCAGCATTTCTCAAATAAACCAAGTTTCTCATCCTAAGTCAAGATTCAATCTCCCATGGCAACCTGCCATCCATCCCAAGTTTTCATTTTTCAAAATTCTAAACCCTTGACTGTAATCCCCGAGCATTGCTCATTACCGTGAGCACAGATATCCCAATAGATTGTACACTCTGCAGAGGTTATGCACTTTACCCACACGACATGATAATCTCTTTGTGCCTGGCCATTAGCACACTTCCTTTGGTGTGCCGGCAGAGAATCATGACAAAGCCTTTACAATGCTCTGTCTTAACTCGGTACCACCCGCTAAGGTTTCAACATTGAAGGGACAGGTTACCACAACAGGGCCCCCTCTTGCGCCATCTGGGTTCATTAAAAAGGATGAACCTCACCATCACTGGTAGTACCAAAGCTAAGACATTGCAAATTAATCAGCTAGGCTGCCCCATAACAGACATGTGGTTGCATGATTGACTCAGGTCAAAGGCTCGCAAGGTATCCTTAGGGTTGATCAAAGCAAGACTTACACATACCCTCTGCCCATCGGGCCCACCCAGGCATACTTGCCCTTGCCACTTGCTCCGATCTAAAACATAACCACCCCAGTTGATTACCAAGCACCACGTGCCATCAACAAGTCAATATCGTTGCATGACATCCATTGCCACAACAACTCAATCTCATCGTGTGACCACACATGACACACAAATTCATAACATTGTTCCATATTCCATTAGTCAAGATTATTTATCAATGAAAGTACATGTGATAACGTGGCATGGCTAAGCAATCTAATCCGATCTAACCATCCCATGTTGATTTTATTATTGATCAACTATAGTAAACCAATCTAGGGTGACAAGTGGATCATGGCATACAATCGACAAGGTATGGTGTAACTCAAAGGGTATGATATCTAAGGGAGCGTCCTATCCTATGCACACAAACTTGATGAAAAAACAGAACTATTCCTAAGCTCATGATCAAGTTTGTCTTTTTGGATTACTCTTAGCACAGGACGAATTTGATCATGAAATTTTATATGTAGATGGGGTAAGCTGATATGTACATCCATGATTTTTTTCAGAATTTTTTAAAACTTTTCTTAGTTGGTGTGCACCGCGTTTTCACCAAATATTTGTGTGCACAGGATACGTTCCCGATATCTAAATCCCAAACTGTGAGGAGCCGCCCAGACCGTCCTCGGGTTATTCGAATGCCCGGTCGCCCTCATCAAATTTGGAGGCTAGCAACGGATCACCGATGGTGCTCACAGTGCTAACACCCAAGCCCAATTAGGACAACAACGAACCCATTCGAATAGCTCGACAATAATCCCGGTATTCCCCCGGTATGCAACCCGAAACTCGCCAGATCGCCTGCGATACGGTTTCCATTGCCATATCAATTCAATTCGCATAAAGGGGGCAACGAACCCAAAACTTTACTACTAGACACGCAACGCGGAAGCACAACAACGACTAAAACCAAGGCACAAAGACAAACCAAACAACCACACAACAAACTCACAACCAAGACAACACGCAAGATCCTACTTAGACTCATAAAATCTACAAAATTTCGGCATGACGCCTCTAGATGTACGGACATCCACTCAGCCGGCATAAGAAACAATTAACCAAGTATAGCACAACAACAACAAACATGGTATAAGGATTAGCATGGATAGAAGTAACAACTAGGCATGAGCTAAGCATGATAATACAACAAGGTTCAACAACAGAAATAGACAAGTATTTAAACAAGCCATAACAAGTTTTAAAGTTAACTTTACAACAAAATAAATGAACAACCACCAAATTCAACCCAAAAGTCAGATATCTCCGGAAGTGTCCTGCCCTTGAACACTTCCGGGCGTTTACATCGTTGAGCTAGCTTTTACTCGATGCCCCGCCCACCAATGAGAAGCAAGACGACAGAACTCACACCGTCGGGTCCTCACCAAAACCACAAAGCGTACATGAGTACGAAGGTACTCAGAAGACTTACCCGTGGTCCATATATGACCGACTCGAAAGAATATGCATTTGGATGTAGCAAGGTATAAGCTTAAGGTAAAAGTGTGGAAAAGCTTACTTTATTGCATAATCGTATTCAACTACACAAATTTCAAGTTTTTAGCATTTATGGACAGCACCTATTGCTAGAGTGAAATCTGAAATTAAACATTAAAGAGAGCAAGTAATAGCATAAACAAGTGTCAACATCATGTATACCAACTAGTTTCAATTTAAGTTATTACTACGTTGAAGTGTCGGATGATACAAGCGTGCTCATATCCGAGAGCACGGCAATTCGAATCGCTTATTCACCCTGCAGGGGATCATCAATCGCACGACATGTGCCACAAGGAACCTCATGTCAACCCTCCTCCCATCCATATCTACTCGTTGAACCATCCTCATGCGGCCCGAGCACCTAGCAACCTCCCTCGAGCGGCTCAAGCCTCACTTAGCCCTCGAGAGAGACCTAGGCCTCGCCCTCAACCACGTCCAATCGCATGAGGGCATGACCCATCGAGTAGTATGTCATGAAAGGGTGGCTTACCGTACCATTATATCGGGCATGCGATCAACAAGGGTGCTCGATCAACATGGCAAACAACGGATCGGTCCTTAACCAACACAAAGTAGACTACAATATTTGAGTCTCCACACCCAAATGATCCAACCCTCTCGCCCGGTCTCAAGTTTTCCATTTCAAAGCATAATTATAACCAATTGCAACCCATTAGAGTGAAGTAATTAATCTCAAGTGATGTAGCCATCCACCACTTGGCCCATACCCGACATCTAAGCAAACTAAGCATGGACACATTATAATTACCCATACACTAGCTCCAAGGAAGATGTTCAACAATTAACAAAGAGTGTATGTGCAACAAGTAGGTTCTAACCCTATCCCACATTTCAATTCCTAATGCAAGACATAATCATCCAATAAGCAATTTATTCGCCAAAATACAATTATATAAGGTTGAAAATGCTTAGGTGCTTGCCTTGAGCTTCGCTAGATTTTCAATAATAGCTGGCTCTCCGTAACCCCTCGGTCACCGCCACAACCTCCGTGTTTTCGTTCTCTACGATCACAATGCATGTAAATGAGATACATGCGATGCATATGAAATGAAATACAAAATGAACCCCCCCCCCATGATAGTTCAAAAGTGCAACACATTCAGAAAATAGAATTAAAGCCCTCAATCCAACCCTGAACTTCAGCCCCAAAGTCTGAATTTTCAGCAAAACAGATTTCAGAACAGCATTGATACAAATGGCCATAACTTTTTGATCACTTAATCAAATTGAGCAAACTCAGATCCTAGACGACCACAAGACATAAACCTACCACTTAGCTTTGGCCAATCACCTAGATTATACCCAGAGAACTCCCAGTTCGACCAGGAACAGAGAGCAGTTTCAGTGTTCAGAAGTTTCAGGGTTTCAGAACAGCATGCACAAATATCATCATATAAATTGCTATACTTAACGGAATTGAGTAAAGGATGATATTTTTACAATCTACACGAAATTTACTACAACTTCTCAGGCAAAATTAATTTCTAATTCGGCCTCTAACTAATTTTAATTCGCAGCTCAAGTTTCAGCTCCACATTTTCAGCATTTTCAGAGCAGCACGCACTAAAATTGACATAACTTTCAGCTGGATTAACGAAATTGAGTAATTCCAGTTGGAGATGAAAGATAATTTCATTACCCACAACTGTCTCAACAGCCAGCCAAGCAGAAGATGCTCGGAACTTGCTCAAATCAACCTGAAACAGTAACTACGAAATCTGCTCGAAAATTCAGAACTTTACTCCATACCCTAGATTGGTTATTCCCCATCCAAATCCCAAATCTCCACCCACCAAACCCCCAAAACCACCATTGCTGCCCCCAAGACCAGAAAACACCAACCCTAAACCCTAGGGAGCCTTACCTCATGGAAGTGGAGGAGGAAGAGGAGGAGGGAGCTGCTGCTTGTGGGGGAGAGGGAGGCGCCCAGGGAGCAGCAGGAGGGAGGGGCCGGCTTGGAGGTGCTGGAAGAGTGGCCGGCCAGGGGAGGAGCTCCTTTGGAGCAGCAAGGAGAGGAGGGAGGCTTGTGGAGGCTTGCTTGGGGAAGAGAACTCAGAAAAATGATGTGCTGTTCGGTTTGGGGCAGCCCCCAATTTCCTTTTGTTTGCTGCTCACACTTGACCCCACTAAAAACAAGAGTTTAAATGGTTAAGTCCCCAACAATTTCAGCATGGGTTCAATTTTGATGTAATGAATGAAATTAGCATTTGATGTTGGATCGGGCTCAAATCTCTACCCTGGTATAGAGAAAAGTTTCTAGTTTTCATTTTACTAACATGCACACTCTAGATCATTATAGGTCTCAAGTTACAAGGCTCCAAACTTTGATGAAAATCACATTTGCAGTCTGAAATTTCTAGCTCTAAAATTTTGTTAAGTTTGGAAATTCTTCTAAGTGGCAGTTTAGGATATTCACTAAAGTCGGAAGTTGATCTCAATTGCGGCCAAACACTTGGTTGGCGCTAATGTTAGCCGCATGAGCCTAATTCAAATTTGGGGCCATGACACAAACTAGGTTGAAATCATTTATACGCATGAAATAATGTGCAATAATGTAAAACAAAATAGCAATTTTGCAAACATGGGTTCAACATGGTCAAAGCACAACTTGCCTTGGTTAAGTTCCTGGTCTTGATCTGGCAATTGTTCTTGAGTTGCCAATTCCTCCTCCGAAGCCTCGCACAATTCAACGTCTACGCGAATCGAGAAGAAATAGCAAATAAACACCAAAATCAGAGAACAAAAAACTCTAAAAATCCAACAAAAATCACCATTAGATAGATCTCAATTTTAAAATTTTTTAGGAATTTGAATCACCTCAATCGGAGTTTGTATGAGGGAGAACAAGCCCTCGGAAGATTCAAATTCCTGAAAATCCATAAAATTGGAAAATCAATAATATCCGAATTATTTTTGAAAAGGAAAATCCGATTTATTGCGTCAGCTGACGTCAACCCTGGCTTGGGCCGAACGAAACCGACACGTGGCGCAATATCTACCGTCCAGAACTGATCTAACGGTCACTATTTAATCTATGACGTGGCTAAACTATAACCAACCGATCTAAATCGGACGGTGGATCTCTACCCGAGCTAAACCCTGTTTACTCGGCTACGTGGCTTGATCCGTGACGTAGATCTACAATCAGACAACTAATGCTTACCCGAGCTGAGCACTGCAGACCTAATCGACACGGCCCGATCCCAACCGTCCACCTAAGATCGAACGGCCGAAACTTTACCCGAGCCGATTACTATTCGATCTACGACGTGGCTTACCTCTGACGGTCCGATGAGGATCTGATGGCTGAAAACTCCTGGCCTTCGCGATGGTAATACGGCGGCGCTGATTCACCGGACTTGAAGAAGATGACGAACCCGACGGCGTTTCGACGTGCTCCGGCGAGGAAGAAGTGACGGAACGGGTGCGACGCAACCCGGTGAACTCGGATCTGGCTTCGATGCGGTGGAAGAGTCACTGGCGGCGACGGAATCTCCTCGGCAACGTTCTCAAACTCCGGCGAGCTCGCGTGCGACACCTAGGGCTCCTCGGGCGATGACGCGGCAGAGAAAAGGTGCGGCAGCTTCTGGGAATCCTCGGGAGGGTACCCCGGACCTTAAAAACCCCCTGGCAGCGGCGCAATCTTGGAAACTATGGCGGCGGCGGCGTCTAGAATGGACACGGCGGCGGCTCCGAGTTCGTCACGGACACGAAGAACCTCAGCCCTACGATCTTGATCTGACGGCCACAAGGGACTCCATGCGCGACACGATCCTACCCGTCTAATGCATCCAACGGTCCAGGTCCGATTAGGGTTTAATATGCTCCCACAGTCCTCGTCCATCCGATGCTCATCCAACGGCACCAGGGCGCTAGGGTTCTATTGGCGACACGGCTTGAAGAAGTCCGTTGGATGGCGATCCAACGGCGCGCGTTACTCCTCGAAAACCACCGTCCGGCTGGGCCGAACCTCGAACGCACAGTAATGGGCTTCAGCCCGTTACTGTTATTAACGAATTTTCGAGGTTTTACTAATTAAAATAATTATAGAAATTACTTTGATTTATTTAAGGCAACAAGAATACCAGAAAAATTCCAAGAAAAATCCTAAAAATACTTTGAGACATTCTGGACTCAAATAAAATATTTTTGGCAAAACTTTATTATAAAATTATCTATTTATAAATAATTCTTTAACAAAAGGCAATATACTTTAATTTAAAATAATTCCAATAAATCTCAGAAAATCCAAATAAATCCAGAAAATTCATAAAAAGCATAAATTGCAAATAAACACTATTAGCTAAATAAAAGTAAAAAATTTGGAATGTTACAAACCTCCCCCCTTAACAGAATCTTGACCCCGAGATTGAGGGCTGACTAGAGAATAGGTTTGAGAATTCTGCCTTTAGATCTTCTTCGCGCTCCCAGGTTGCTTCGTTTTCTGAGTGATTGCTCCATTGAACTCTACAAAAGCGAGTAGACTTGTTTCTGGTCCTACGCTCCATTACATCCAAAATCTTGATCGGTTGCTCCTTGTAGGTCAAGTCCTCCTGTAACTCGATATCTTCTAACGGCGTCTGCTTCACTGGCACTCTGAGACATTTCTTGAGCTATGACACATGGAATACATCATGCACACCTGCCAATGTCTGTGGCAACTCCAACTGATACGCAACCTCTCCTCGATGGCTCAGGATTTTAAATGGTCCGACAAACCTAGGTGCAAGATTTCCTTTGACCTGGAACCTTTTTACACCTTTAAGGGGAGTGACTCTGAGATATACAAAATCACTAGGCTCAAAGCTCAATTCACGGCGACAGCTTGTCGGCCAGAGCTCTTCTCGCTTTGATCACATTTTCAGCCTTTCCCGGATCATGGCAATTTGCTCTTCTGCCTCCCTGAGAATCTCAGGCCCAAATACTGAACGCTCCCCCGTATCATTCCAATTCAACGGGGTACGGCAGGCACGACCATACAAGGCTTCAAATGGTGACATCTGCAAACTAGCCTGATAACTATTGTTATAACTGAACTCTTCATATGGCAAGCATTTATCCCAAGATGTAGCATATGTTATCGCACAAACTCTCAACATATCCTCTAAAATCTGATTAACTCTCTCCGTCTGACCATCTGTCTGCGGATGATAAGCGGTGCTGAAATTCAAGCGGGTTCTCATTACTTCATGTAACTTGTTCTAAAACCTCGAGATAAATTGGATACCTTTATCGGATACAATCTTCTTGGGTACCTCATGTAGTCACTCAATCCCTGACATATACCGATCTGCCAAACGATCTTTTGATTACGTAATCTTTGGTGGTATGGAACGAGCAACTTTGGTAACGCAATCAATGATGATTCATACGAAATCCTATCCTTTTTGAGTTATGGGAAATTCCTCACCACTTTAGATCCTTTTACTGGTTTGCCTGCTACTTCCACTCAGGGATCTGCAATGACTGTAACGAACCAACAGGTCACCAATGCATTGCCTTTATTTTCTGACCCACATCACATAGGGCATTCTATCCAATACCTTCGTTCATCATTTTGGACCACCAATACTTTTTCTTTAGACCTCGTTACATCTTGGCACTTTCTGGATGAATCGAATACTTAGAATCATGGGTTTCCTCAAGTATCATCTTCTTAGGATCTTCCTATCCGGCACACTGGTTCGGCCTTAAATCCTCATGGTATCCTAATCGCTAAAATTTCTGCTTCTTGGCTAAGCCTTCTTCTTTCCTTGACTTGCTTTTGCATTTCCTCTCCCTTCGAACTTCCTGTGATTTGATCTTCTAATGTTGGTTTTATTTCCGAGGCAGCTATGAAACTTTGTCGAATGACTTCTAATGTCAACCTCTCAAATTCCTTGCACAACTCTGGTTAACTGCTTATTATCAACATATTCGCACTGCAGCCTCATAACTCAAACGTCGACCATCGTATTGGCCTTACTAGGATGCCCACGGTTTCTAACACTAGAATCCTTGATCCTTTCCAGCCATTTTCTTGGTTCCATATTAAGGTCTGACTGAGTAAATATATAATTTATATTCTTATGATTCATATCTATTCCTCGATGAGATAGTGACACCATATTCTTTTAATTGCACACTACGACGGCTAACTCCAAGTCATGCGTAGGATAATTCTCGTCATGCTGTCTCAATTGCCTCATCGTATATGCATCAACCTTGCCATTTTACGCCGATTCGTATCTCAGATCATGTCTAGAAGCATCACCATACATGTAGAAACTGCTCCGCATAGCTAGTAATACTAACACAGGTTTTAATGTTAACCGCTTCTTCAACTTCTGAAAACTCTTTTCACATCCTAGCGTCCATACAACTTTTTCTCTTTAACTATCGCATAAGAGGTCTAGCTGTTGTCGAAAACCCTCCTATGAACCAGCGATAATATCTTGCCATTCCTAGAACTTCGGATCTAAGTAACGAACTTTGGTTGCTTCCAATGTGACACAACTTCTACCTTGCTTGGCTCAACATCAACTCCTTTAGCAGTCTTTATATGACTAAGAAATTCGACCTTTTTCTTTCAGAACTAACACTTGTTGATCTTAGTGTACGATTGCTGCTCTTGCAATCTTTGCAAAACCAATTTAACATATTCTGCATGTTCTTCTCTTGTCTTTGAGTATACTAGAATGTCATCTGTAAGGTAACCACGAACTTATCCGAATAATCCCTAAACACCTTACTCCTCATATCCATGAAGTATGTGGGGGCATTGGTCAACCCAGGAGTTATAGCCAAAACTTATATTGTCCATATCACGTAGGGAACGCAATCCTAGAAACATCCTTCACATGACTCCTCAATTGATGATAGCTAGAGCGAAGTTTATCCTAGAGAAATTCCAACTCTCTTCTCAACTGTCCAAACACGTTGTTGATCCTGACATTGGATACTTGTTTTCGATCTTTTCTTTATTTAGAGCATGATTCAGTGCACTCTCCTTGATCTTTCGTTTTCACTTTTGATAGATGAGAGCTCCCATGGTGATGTACTAAGTCTTCTCAAAACTTTTCCTAATAACTCTTCGATATGCTTCTCTATTTCCCATTAATTCCTTAGTGGACATTTGACATGGCATTTTCGCTATTGGTGTTGTACCAAGCACTAATTCTCTCGCGAGCTGGATCTTTCGATATGACGGCATACCAGGCAAATTCTTAGAAAATATATCAAGGTATTCTCTGACAACTGGCGTATCTTCTAATTGGCAAATTCCACAATATTATCCATCAGCTGGCTAACACAAACTGTCATCACTTGAAACTCTCTTCTTTTTTTCACATTCAGGGTTTTAAATTGATATACATTTCACCAAAATAGCCTTATGTCTAAGCATCCAACTAATTTCAAGAATAACCTAAATATCCAACACAACATGATTTGCTTGGAACTCTACTCTCTCAATAAGCACTGAATTCTCAACATCCTGGTTAAATCTAGCACAACTGAGCACTTAGTGACAAGGACAAATCCTCTGGTTAACAAGATCATACTGGGTACCACTGAACTAGCCACTAGTTCACATGCATCCTTTTCCAGGTGAACCGTAAACACAAGAATACTCTTAGAGAAACATCTAATCATCATTTTACATTATTGCTTCTCATTCCAATACACCGTATACCAATGTATCAACCATTTCTGCTTTATTTCTTTCGACAAGGAAACCTTTACATGAAATTCCTCACTAATCTCTTTACTTTTACAAATAGGGTTACGATATTGCACTAAGTAAATTCATGGCTCCTGACTTTCTTGATTTAGCATTGGCACTGGGGCTTCGACAGGGACGGAGTTGTAATTGACTTGAGCCTACGTGATCGCTTTCCTTTGAGGGCACTTATTGGCAAAATGCTCAGGCTTGTGGCAGATATGGTGGATTTTATGGCAAACTCTTTTCCTTGAGCATTCATTGTTCAAGACAGTGTTTTCGCTTAGACTCCTTTTTTTCAACTGATTCTTTGGGCAAACTTCTCTTGCAACTTTACTGCCCACTCTTGGCATTATATACCGAACTGAGGTGACTTCTGGTATGTCTGCGACTGTATATAATATTTGTCTTCTCAGTGGACATCGGTTAGCGTAATGGCCTTTTCTGTGACAGTTGTAGCACTCAATGCTGCTCTTCTTGTGATTCTTTACTTGTAGATTCGCAGCACATCCCTTGGCAAAACAATCTTCTTCACCATACTAGAGACCTACCGTGGGTGATGGCCATTTACTGGTTTCCTGATGAAGGCTGATAGGATCAAGGTGCTGCGTTTTTAGCTCTTCAAGCGGCATCTCCTGTGCAGCCGACATTCCACCTCTTGTTGATAATTCTCGAGCGACTATAGCCTGTGGATTCTTTCATTGAGGCTGGGTCACGACAGTGACTACCGGATCCAAGGGACATTGAGCTGGACAGTGATCTTGACCTTCACAAAGGTAACATGTGATGTTGCTCATAGATCATTCTCCAAGAGCATGACTTCCTTCACAATTGGAGCAATTGATCGCATGCTCATCTGCGGTACGTCCTATTTCTCCACAGCGAATGCGTGCGCGGTCTTCTGACTTGTCTAGTTGATAGCACTTCAAAGAACATCGTCTAGATCTCGAACAAGGTACAGGGGTAGCATTCTTCTCTGAATCTATTGTGACCATACTATTATTTGGTGAAATAAAGAGATCATGAAAAGCAACAATAAATTCATTCCAAGTGATACTCTGTGAGGCTTCATGGTTTGCACAATATTCCTCCCACCAATCAGCAGCAGCTCCTCGTAACTGCTATGAAGCATATAATACCTTCTCATCACTTCTGGCCTGAGCTATGAGTAGCTTCTTTTCAATGGTCTTGAGCCAATCTTCTGCTTCCGAAGGTGAAATATTTCCTGAAAACGTTGGCGGACGAGTCCTTATGAATTCTGATAACCTTGAGTCAACACAGGGATCATTGATAATAGTTCGAGATGCTTTACGGACATAAGCTTGATTGGTCATATTCTGTATTTGCTTCATCATTGCCTGCATTAACTGAGTCTGAGTAGCCAAAAACTCTCTGAAATTCTGCATATCTATCTGTAGTGATGGTTGAAGAATTGATCCATCCTTAGAGTTTCCACTGAGTTGATTCCTACTCCCACTGGCTCCATGGCAATTACTAATCTGAACGATCTGCTTGATTACCTCAAAAGGGTTAGGGAAGAGGGAAAATAGCATAGGTAAGAAGTAGAGATCCTAATACAGGGGAGATAGGTTTAACCCAATAACTTAAGCAATCAATATTAATAACTTGGTATGGTTGCTTATATAAGCCTAAAAGTTTTGCAACACATACTGCACACTCAGCAATCAAGAAGAACCAATTCAACCTAAACACACAAAACAACCGTCTATATGAGCGATACTCCTATCTTAGGAAACGCGATTCCCACACATGAGTCTCAACTGGCTACTTGAAGCACTGAGTCTTCTAGCTCTTGAAACGTTTCATTGATCCGCTCTTCCATGAGCTTGATGATTCCTTCCGTTATGATTATTATGGTAGCAGCAGGCACTTGATGCCATATCCTAAAGTGTGGTATATCGTTTTCTACTTAAGATAACTCAGGTAAGATTTTAACTCAATTCAGCAGAGGTAAGGGAAAGAAATTTCAGCAGGGGAAAAGAAAGAATTTTTGGTAAGGTTAGAAATAGAAGAATGAGATAAGTCAAGAACACATTATTCTTCTAGGTTTGGTCTTTTACTTTAGAAAATAATTTTGAAGGACCTATAGAGACGACGAACAATCTAGGGTCAAGGCCTATAGTCAGTATGGCTCCGATACCACCTTTGTCGGGACCTGAATATGCAAATCCGGACCCTCTGTGTATACTGCACTAGTCCAGGATCACGCTAGTGCACACAGACTCAACATTAGTGAATATCACAATCATATATAGCGGAAATAAGATAAAAGACATTGTATACTAAATATTACTAGTTGAATGACCTTATGGTCAACTTACGTAACATTGCCTCACAAGGCTGAACAACCAATTTGAACTACAACGGAAATGAAGACGTAGATAAACCCCATAGTATACCACAGGCAACTGACAAGGCTTGCACCCTAAACATTCGTCCCTTCATGGTACACCTTCTTCAGCACTGGTGATGCTGTAGGCAAGGGTGAGTACATAAAGCACTCAACAAGTTGTGCACAGAATGCAACTCTAACATAACTATATGCAAGGCTTATTTCAAAGGAATGGTTAACAATGGCTATTTGCAGTAAAGCGGCATTTATGAACAAGTACAGTATATAGATTGAAAAGACAGTAATAAAACAAATAACAATAATAGATAGATTCAGCATTTCTCAAATAAACCAAGTTTCTGATCCTAAGTCAAGATTCAACCTCCCATGGCAACCTGCCATCCATCCCAAGTTTTTATTTTTCAAAATTCTAAACCCTTGACTGTAATCCCCGAGCATTGCTTAATACCGTGAGCAC
Source organism: Guadua angustifolia (assembly GCA_036346375.1). Taxonomy (NCBI): domain Eukaryota; kingdom Viridiplantae; phylum Streptophyta; class Magnoliopsida; order Poales; family Poaceae; genus Guadua; species Guadua angustifolia. The sequence continues at coordinate 18,744,309 of CM070509.1, forward strand.
GGCTATCCGAATAGATTGTACACTCTGCAGAGGTTATGCACTTTACCCACACGACATGATAATCTCTTTGTGCCTGGCCATTAGCACACTTCCTTTGGTGTGCCGGCAGAGAATCATGACAAAGCCTTTACAATGCTCTGTCTTAACTCGGTACCACCCGCTAAGGTTTCAACACTGAAGGGACTGGTTACCACAATAGGGCCCCCCTCTTGCGCCATCTGGGTTCATTAAAAAGGATGAACCTCACCACCACTGGTAGTACCAAAGCTAAGACATTGCAAATTAATCAGCTAGGCTGCCCCATAACAGACATGTGGTTGCATGATTGACTCAGGTCAAAGGCTCGCAAGGTATCCTTAGGGTTGATCAAAGCAAGACTTACACATACCCTCTGCCCATCGGGCCCACCCAGGCATACTTGCCCTTGCCACTTGCTCCGATCTAAAACATAACCACCCTAGTTGATTACCAAGCACCACGTGCCATCAACAAGTCAATATCGTTGTATGACATCCATTGCCACAACAACTCAATCTCATCGTGTGACCACACATGACACACAAATTCATAACATTGTTCCATATTCCATTAGTCAAGATTATTTATCAATGAAAGTACATGTGATAACGTGGCATGGCTAAGCAATCTAATCCGATCTAACCATCCCATGTTGATTTTATTATTGATCAACTATAGTAAACCAATCTAGAGTGACAAGTGGATCATGGCATATAATCGACAAGGTAGGGTGTAACTCAAAGGGTATGATATCTAAATCCCAAACTAGGTTGAAATCATTTATACGCATGAAATAATATGCAATAATGTAAAACAAAATAGCAATTTTGCAAACATGGGTTCAACATGGTCAAAGCACAACTTGCCTTGGTTAAGTTCCTAGTCTTCATCTGGCAATTGTTCTTGAGTTGCCAATTCCTCCTTCGAAGCCTCGCACAATTCAACGTCTACGCGAATCGAGAAGAAATAGCAAATAAACACCAAAACTAGAGAACAAACAAACTCTAAAAATCCAAAAAAAATCACCATTAGATAGATCTCAATTTTAAAATTTTTTAGGAATTTGAATCACCTCAATCCGAGTTCGCATGAGGGAGAACGAGCCCTCGGAAGATTCAAATTCCTGAAAATCCATAAAATTGGAAAATCAATAATATCCGAATTATTTTTGAAAAGGAAAATCCGATTTATTGCGTCAACTGATGCCAGCCCTGGCTCGGACTGAACGAAACTGACACGTGGCGTAATATCTACCGTCCAGAACTGATCTAACGGTCACTATTTAATCTATGACGTGGCTAAACTATAACCACCCGATCTAAATCGGATGGTGGATCTCTACCCGAGCTAAACCCTGTTTACTCAGCTACGTGGCTTGATCCATGACGCAGATCTACAATCAGACGGCTAGTGCTTACCAGAGCTGAGCACTGCAGACCTAATCGACACGGCCCGATCCCAACCGTCCACCTAAGATCGAACGGCCGAAACTTTACCCGAGCCGATTACTATTCGATCTACGACGTGGCTTACCTTTGACGATCCGATGAGGATCTAACGGCTGAAAACTCCCGGCCTTCGTGATGGCAATACGGCGGCGCTGATTCACCGGACTTGAAGAAGATGACGAACCCGACGGCGTTTCGATGTGCTCCGGTGAGGAAGAAGTGACGGAACGGGTGCGGCGCAACCTGGTGAACTCGGATCTAGCTTCGATGCGGCGGAAGAGTCACTGGCGGTGACAGAATCTCCTCTGCAACCTTCTCAAACTTCGGCGAGCTCGCGTGAGACACCTAGGGCTCCTCGGGCGATGACGCAGTAGAGAAAAGGTGCGGTGGCTTCTGGGAATCCTCGGGAGGGTACCCCGGACCTTAAATACCCCCTGGCAGCGGCGCAATCTTGGAAACTATGGCGGCGGCGGCGTCTGGAACGGATACGGCGGCGGCTCCGAGTTCGTCACGGACATGAAGAACCTCAGCCCTACGATCTTGATCCGACGGCCACAAGGGACGTACTCCATGCGCAGCACGATCCTACCCGTCTAACGCATCCAATGGTCCGGGTCCGATTAGGGTTTAATATGCTCCCACAATCCTCGTCCATCCGATGCTCATCCAACGGCACCAGGGCGCTTAGGTTTTGTTGGCGACGCGGCTTGAAGAAGTCCGTTGGATGGCGATCAACGGCGTAGCATTCTCCTCTAAAAACCGGTACGGTGGTTTAACCTCGAACGCACAGTAATGGGCTTCGGCCCGTTACTGTTCTTAACGAATTTTCGAGGTTTTACTAATTAAAATAATTAGAGAAATTACTTTGATTTATTTAAGGCAACAAGAATACCAGAAAAATTCCAAGAAAAATCCTAAAAATACTTTGAGACATTCTAGACTCAAATAAAATATTTTTGGCAAAACTTTATTTTAAAATTATCTATTTATAAATAATTCTTTAACAAAAGGCAATATACTTTAATTTAAAATAATTCCAATAAATCTCAGAAAATCCAAATAAATCCAGAAAATTCATAAAAAGCATAAATTGCAAATAAACACTATTAGCTAAATAAAAGTCAAAAATTTGAAATGTTACACGAGCAAACAACTGGACAAACGACGCCGCGAGGGGTTAAATGGCGACCCTAGTTTCGTTGCTTGATGTCAAAAACGGGTACTTTTCTTTTGCTCTTTTTTTAACCGAAGACTAGTGCTAATTTTCCATGCCTTAACCTCTACAGTGCATGCTCGATGCCGACGTCTATAAGGACCTGTGGCAGCTATCACACGGAACCATTACAGCAAGGAACTTCGGTTGTTATGACATCAATGGGTTTCGGTTTCGCTCTGCAAAATTTGAAGCAAAACGCCCACTTGCGGCCACAGTGAACAGTGGAGTCGTAACTAAGGCATGCGATGCATGTGGGCGTGAAATTAACTACTATGGCATTATTCAAAACATAGTTGAGTTCAAGTTCGAGGGTTCCAAAGATCTGAGAGTAGTTTTCTTTGAATATGATTGGTTTGATCCCAACAATGGCACACGTGAGAACGAATTTGACGTGGTGGTGGTCACGCACCAATCACGGCTTGAAGGTTTTGACAAATTTGTGCTTTCTCACCAGGTGGAGCAAGTGTACTACTTGTCGTATGCGTGCCCTAGCTTGAGTGCTTGGTGGGTTGCTTATAAAGTGAATCCCCGTGAATGGTTATATCGTCCTAGCGATGCTGATTACGTCGACAGTTTCATGGACAACCAGCAAATTGATGCATATCAGGAAGAAGGTCCGCCAAGATCTTTTCGAGTTACCGATGGGGTTGGGCTTGACGGAATAGCCACTGATGCCACAGACCTAATAGTTCAGTCTGATCCAACAAAGAAACGACAACGAGGTTCTATAAGAATTCGATGGTCTAGGAGAAAACATGTTTCTGTACAACGATTGACCGATGAACCTCAAGACGTCGACGAGTTTTGATACGTACATATTATTGGTATATATTTTCCTATTTTTTATATTTTCATATTATTGCTACCTTGCTTTTTTAAATGCGCAATCTAACTCTATTTTAAATTTTTGTAGGTGAAGTCTTTTTTCAAGCATGCCCGCAAGGCGGTCTCCAAGAGCACCGGCAGCTCTTCTTCTAGGAGTCAGGCTGGTAGGAGTCAGGACTCCCTCTTCCAGGGGAGTGCCTCAACTAGGAGCCGGCAGAGATCGTTTGAGAGGTGTCTGGAGGAGGCACAGGAGGAGGTTGCTCCTGCAGTAGCTGGTTCTGAGGCACAAGAGGACGATGATGACAGCGAAGAGGATGAGCAGGACGAGGGAGACAGAGCGGAGGGGGATGAGGGTGACGAGGGAGACGAAGCAAAGGAGGAGGATGATGCCGCACCTTCTACACAGTCTTTCAGGTACTTGTGTTAGCATGTTATAGTGTGCATAGACTTTGCATTCTCATGTTTGGCTATTTTTAGGTTCCGGGGATGTAACAATATACCCCCAGCGGTTGAACATAGGTTGCGGAGGTTGATTGCCCCTAGTGGGGACTGGTAAGTTAATTTTGCTAATTTATTTTGTAATTTGTTGTACAACTAATCGGTTTGATTTCATGAAATGTTGGCAATGGGATGACGTGGCGTGGGAGGGACGCCACCAGCATAGGCAGGTTAACTCCGTCCTGGGAGCCATCTGCCACCACCACTACCCAGGCTTGGTGGAAATCAACGGTGTCAGCAATGCCCTTAAGTGGGAGCACTATAGGTTGGCTATTGATGTCCCAAGCACAGCCGCTCTTGACAAGGTGTGGCACGATTTCTGGGTAAGTTCTTTACCTCTGTACAGTTCATACATATAGATGGAATTTTGCTGACTTAAAGCATTGTTGTTGTAGGAGAGGTACCGCTTGCAGGACGAGGATGTCCCTACCAATCGCGAGAAGGCGCACAAGGTGTTCAACAAGGCAGCGGCAAAGGTGGTGAAGGACATGATATCCAATACAAGAATCCAGGCGGTTTGCATGTTCTACAAGAGGGTGAAGCAGGAGAAGATGACCAAGAAGCTCGGGGCATCCAGGATCTACCTAAGCGAGGACGAGTACCTGCAGGTAGCCATCCCCTGGTTACTGAAGTGCCCTGATGCTTGGCAGGCTCTTTGTGGGTACTGGGCATCCCCAGCTTTTGTTGCCAAGTCGAACAAGAAGAGAGGAAATCGAGAGGTAGGTGATCCGGTTCTGCACCAGTATGGCGCCGATGGACACCTACGCTTGGCGAAGCGCATGGTATGTCTGTATAATTATTTCATTATGATTTCATATGCATGGTACTAACTTTCGATTACAGGAGGCTGAAAGTGGCGTTGCCCCTAGCTACATAGAGACATATCTTCGGGGACACATGAGCAGGAATCCTACACAGCCTGATCAGCTATACAGCCAGGCAGTGACTGAGAGGCTTGTAAGTTGTTTACTCTATTATGAAGTAATCTGATTTTTCAAATTGTTGCATTAACAACATTGTGATGCAGGAGAAATATGAGGAAGAAATGGCTCGACATCATGGCCCAGAGTACAACTGGAGGAGGGAAGACCTAGATGTCGGTGCGTTGTACTAGAGCGGTGGTGGCAAGAGACATGGAAGGTGAGATCATTCGCCCTTCTAAAAGTTGTCGGAAATTATGATATGATTGTGAGTGTCTAGTTACAATTAATGAATACATTTGGTTTCTAATGTCTTGAAGGTACGTAATGTTCAATGGCGTTGTGGACTCTGACGTTGCTTTGAACCAAGCAAGAACGTCACAGTCATCACAAAGCAGCGTTCGCTCCTCTCGAGAGGCAAGGCTTCATCAAGAGCTGTTGGAATCAAGGGATCAACTGAGGCAACAGCAGGAGCGCCTAGCGCAACAGGAGGAGGAGATGAGAAACATGAGAAGACAACAAGAGTACTTTCAGTCCTAAGTTAAAAAGGTTCAATTTTAGTGATTAAGTATTTAGCTAGACAAGTTTAGTGATTAAGTGTTTAGCTAGACAATTTTTAGTTGGACACCTGAATGTATGAGATCTAACACGTTGCTTATGTGGGAATGCTTCTCGCAAATGGGGACTTAGTTCACTTGCATGAGCTCGGCCCCCCTCAAGATACTTCCCACCGCCACCTCCACCAAAGACAGTACATACATATAGTTTTTCATTTTGTTCTAGTTATTTGCAATTCAAGACTAACATCAAATTATATATGTCCTTTCTACAGGGTTCGACCTCGCACGCTCGACAAAGCTCCCCAGATGTTGATGGTTTCCTCGCGTCTGGAGGTAGTGCACATAACTCGAATAACCCTGATAGTTAGATCTTTTGTAATATGACTTGAGCAGGAAATGTATATATGTGATGTGCTGGATCTAGTATGTGTGATGTGAATGCGTTGTGTTGGATGTGCTGACTCTGTGTTCGTGACTATGTGTGACTAATGGTGAATGGTTAATACATCTGTTTACATATATTCCGTGGTGGTTGATGCTGTTTTCTGACTATATGTTCCGTAGTGGTTCATGTACCTACCAAACTTCAATTCCAATATATTTTAAAGGTTTCAGTACATATAGATCTGGATCATCCTCAAACTCTGCAAAAGTGCTTACCTGGATTATCAATCCATGGGATCTTCCATTTACCCTTGTAGTTAGGATTCTTAATTTTTGGTAGGTGGAAGAGAAAGAAAGAAATTAACAATACTCGATCGTTTGAATCACATCTATTGCTTACAGCCGGGCCACCAGCAAAGTAATTAACAATATTATTGTTATGGAATCGAAGGACAAATAGAAAAGCCAAGGATAGTGAGAAAATCTCGGGCATCTTCGATATTTTCGCCATTACTTCCAAAGTCGATTTAAAATACTAGGAAGATGCCCAGTATTTTCGTCGACAACACCATATACCGACGAAAATACTGGGAATCTTCCCAGTATTTTTGTCGGCTACACCCCAAGCTGACGAAAATACTGGAAAGATGCCTAGTATTTTCGTCGACAACACCATATACCGACAATAATACTGGGCATCTTCCCAGTATTTTCGTCGGCTACACCCCAGTGACGAAAATCTCGAAGATGCCCGAGATTTTCGCGATATATGGTGTTGCCGACGAAAATATTGGGCATCTTCCTAGTATTTTCGTCGACTGAAATGTAGCCGATTTAAAATACTAGGCAGATCGATATTTTCGCTTCATAAACTTCTGCCGCGAAAATATCGGCATCTTTCCAAGATTTTCGCCACTTATCCTACCGATTTAAAAACTATCATCCATCGGATTTCTTTTTTCGTTGATTTTGCTGGACCGACGAAAATATATTATTTTCAGCGGCAACCGACGAAAAAATCTAATTATTTCGTCGGGTTATTTTCGTCTGCCTTTTTTCATCGGCAAGCCGACGAAAATGATCATTTTCATCGGGAACCCCCTTGTTTTCGTCGGTTCTTGGCCGACGAAAAAATGTTGGCTTCCTGTAGTGTCAAACCCCTAATGAAAATCAACATTACTTTTTTAAGAGATTTGTAGACGTTTGTAATACTATTCCCAACATTACCAATGATTATATGGTTTAAACTTTCAAACAGGTGGTACAATATCAGAGATTTAGAGAAGACCTCAACATGCACTCACCAAGAGGCATGACAGAATTATTCGACATGGTTGCTTGCTATTCTAATGCACATGAAGTAGTGGAGTAGAAGCGTTTGGTTAACGATAGCCACACACCACTTCAACCTAGTCTTAAGGAAGTTAAGAAGAAGGATTCTAAGAAGCCAACCAGGTTGGAGGGCTACAAGGGGAAGTATAAGAAAAAGGATAAGTCCAAATCCTCCTCAAGGGAGGTCACGATTGTCGAGCAGTGACCAAAGTACAACAAGGGAAAAGGAGCTTAGAAGAAGCAAGGTGGTTGTTAGAACAAACATGTAGGACCAACAGGCTCCAGCATGACCAGTGGCAATGACCACTGGTGTCCACTCTGCAATGCACCCGACCACGACCTACGCAATTGCCATACTTGGCATGAACACATGGATGCATTTTACTCAAGCAAGGGGACCATTACAACCCTGCCTGAGAATGAAGGACCAAGTAATGCTAAAGATGCAGATAAGAAAGAAGTACTATCATCTTTGGAGAGTCTGGTGCCTACTTTTCAAAAAGATAATTCAAGTCAACTTGGCAAATGGTTAACAATGTTAACACTCTTCTGGGAAAGCCAAGAAACCCAAGGTGGTTAGGAATGGCTCTGACTTTCAATAAGGGGCATTTCTCAAAAGGTATGTCATTGCCTCATAAATTCTTATTGGTGGTTTCTCCGGCTGTTAATAATTGCAAAGTAGGAAGAGTTCATATTGACGGTAATAATTCTTTATATATACTACTTTCAACGCATTAGATGGGATGCAGATTTCTTGTTATAAATTAAAATGGCAATGAATCTGTTTTTGGTATTGTACCAGGTCCATCAATAATACCTGTCAGTTAGATACACACAACACTCTTCCATAAGATGCTAGGCAAAAGCCTATAACAAGAGTATGTGCACAATAGTTAAATTATCAGGTGAGCACGTTTCTAGGAGTTCATAATTTTCTTATTGAGGATGGACTGATACCTAAGTCATGCGATGTTATTTAACTTAGGAACCATTGTGAGGGGAGCAGCACTACTACCACAATAAGTTCAGGCCAACCCTGTTTCAATTCCATCCTGTTTGAAATCAGCCTGACAACCCTAAATTAAAACAATCATAACTTTCATATACAGAGTGTTCAAGGTATGCGAGTACTTGATTGAAAGCTTACGATGAGACCGTGTCCATCTCTTGGCCGCACCCCACTTTAGATGCTTATTTAAGTTAGCCGAGCTCCCTCATGAGACTTGGGTTTTGTTTAGTTGTAGTTTTTCTTGGTAAACTGCTTAGTATTCTCTTGTTTGGCTAGATCAATGCTTCAATTATATTTGCAATTTCAAATTGCTTTTATTTTTTTCTTGCTTGTTCTTCGGTTACTTGTAGGAATTGGTCTTTGTGATTAGGTCATTCGAGTTTTGGCACAGTCGATAACAATTCGGAGTTTGGTTTAGCGATTACTTAGCGTCAGTCATGTTTCAGTTGGTAGCTTGAATCGTGAGGGTCATCTCCACAAATCGAGAATTATCCATCTCACCAAAAGATCGGGCCTCCATAAGCCTCTTCAGATGGTATGAGAGCTTTCGTTGATTAGTGAGAATTTACAGTTTTCTAGTGGTAGATTCATTTTTATTTAACCAAAGTACAAAAAAATTACCACAAAAAACTTACCTTACCTGAGCCCTTTGAGCCTTTACTATTTTTCTTTTCGGTTTGCATCTTTGAATTGCATGTTGCATTGTCGTGTCTAATTACTAGTCTTAGTGTCTAGATTGGTCTGACTTTGCTTGCTGATCTCTATGTAGGGTTGTGTCTCTACCAATTTTGGTCGCCCAAAGTCCTTCTGTTGTGTCCAGAAAAGAAAGAGATTGATTTATTTAGGTTTTGTTTGGAAAGAGATCAATTCGAACTGCCCTTTTCCTTACGTCTGGATTAAAAAAAAGGCCGAGTTGGTTATTTCTTCCCCTGTCAGAGTTGCACACAAACACATTTGAGTCCAAGCCAAGTAAATCTCCTGTAACACCCCGGAGCCACACGCGCCACGGATGCTACCAACCCTCTAAACTCTTAAGACCGGCTTAGAAACTAAGCCACTGAAATTTACAAAATTTTGGCATGACCTCTCTAGAACATAGGACATCCACTCAGCAGACAAAAGAATAACAGTAGTTATGATATCATTCTAGCAGATCCTTAGTTAATCAATCACACACCCAATATAAATTAATAAATTTCACCACGATGAACAATAAATTACAATCACATTAATTACATCCAGATTTGACGAATTGGTTAAATAAATTATTGGAGACCATAGTCGTGCACGTGTTACAACTTCCAACCCAACGAGCCAGCTTCAAGGTACCTACAACAAGAAACAACAAGCGTGAGTTCAAGACTCAGCAAAGTACACGAGCGTAACAATTCCAAGTTAGCGTAAGTAAAACAAGAGCTTGACCATAACAGCAAGTAATACAAATGAAGCAGCATCCGGACAATACACATTTATACCCATTTAAAGCATAGCTTGACCATCCCAAAAATCAACGCAATCAAGTCATCAACTTGATAAAAAAAACCACTCAACGCCAAAGAAGCATCACTTGACTCTAACTCACAACGTCTCCCGACTCAACCACCCCTTGTTGCAACTCAAACCATTTTCATCCACTGTATTTGAGTTCATAACTCGACTTCACTCCACGATATTCATACAACATAATTAGCAAGGCAAAGAAATGCGCTAATTCATCACATTCAATTCAATCTCCTTTTTTGGGTTGATTCCACGACTCAACCTTTCTTTACCATAAACGCCACCCCTATGACATACCATTTACCACAACACTCATTATTAAAGATGCAATGCACATGAATGCTCTTTTCGATGCACGTACCGGTACTGCCGAGTGCTCACCCGTCGGTGTGCACCCTCACGTCCCTTCCATCCCGTGGAAGGTGCCTACTCTTACTGTCTCGCTCCCATTCACCTCGATGAATGGGACTACGAGGTAGGACTTTAGTGTTCACTACGTGTGAACACAGAGACCCGCATCAGAATGGGTCGCCTCTTTCTTTAATGAATGCACAATGCAATTTTTATGAATGAAGTGCAACCTTTCATTCATAGCCACCACTGACATAGCCGTACCCACATACATAAATATAGAAAAATTCTCACATTCCTTAGTCACTAGCGATACTAGTATAACCAGATTCAACCATAATACATGGCAATTCATGACAATGTTTCTGTCATGCAACTACATCCTACTGCCACCGAGCCAATGCTCACACAATACACTTGCAATTAAATACTCACATATACTATCATTATAAATGACTCAACCGCTTGAACCAAACTCATGATAGCCCCAATCACTCGAACAATATACTCACTATAATCAACCTTACTAAAAGCTCGGACTCAATTAGAGTTCATCTAATTAACAGAGCAACAATTGAGGTAAGGAGTATCACATATGAACACACATCCACACTCAATAACACGATGTACTTGCATCCATTCCCTTAACCTTTTAATCATCATAAGCATTTTTATACGATGAAGCACTTTCTAGTTATATACAAGCAAAGCTTACCTCTGGCGCATCCATCGGCAATTACGTACGCTAAGAGCAAACAATCGATTAATCCTCCTAGCCACGATCTAGAGAATGCACTTGCCACAATCAATAGAAATTAGCCAGGAACAGATAAATAACAACAATCAACTCATTTATGCACACAACTCGATGTACTTGCCTTAAACCTCTCGAAACAAAGTGGTGAGAAGTTGACGGCACTCTCGGGGTCACACCACCTACATATAGGCATAACCCACTCAAAATCATACCAACCAAATAACCACAACAACTCAGTACAACCACGATTCTACACGTCCCTCCGAAAACCTGAAAACCAGAAATCTGTCCAACGGGACAGCAGACTTCCAACGAGCCAAACTTTTGATTCACTTAACCAAATGGAGTGAACTCAACTCCTAATTAACCATAAGAGGATTTCCTCCAGCTATCTCAAAGCCAAACATGCGGGAGATACCTCGAGGGCCTCCAAATCGAACACTAAACCCCAACCGGAAAATAGAGCATGCTGCAGTTTTCCAATTTCAGTACCGAGACTTCTAAATAGCGTAACTTTTGATTGGCTTAATGGATTTTTGAGTTCTTGGGCTCAAAATGACCGCAAGGGAATAAACTACAAGGATAACATAGCCATTCCCTTGGCCAAAGCACCAGCTGTTCCCAGATCGATAATGAACAGAGGGTACCGACCACTTGGCTCATTCTGGACAGTCCTGAGTAAAATAGTCATAACTTTTAGACGGATGAACGAAACTTAGCGATTTTATCTCTATTGAAAGGTAATTAGCTTATATACAACTTTATCAATAGCCAAACCCCCAGGAAATGCTTGCAAAATTTTCGATTAGCAGTTCTAACCGAGGACGAAAATCTGTCCGAAACAAAAATTCCCAAATACTCTAGTCTCTCCATTCCCCAACCTCCAACATCTCAAAATCAGGAATCTTAGCTAAGCAATAACACAAACACCTTACACGCAAGCCAAATGGATCCCCACCACCTAGGGTTTTACCTCAAAGAAAGTCCATGAAGGAAGGAGGGAGGTGGGGGAGAGCTGCCGCAAGAGGGGGAAGGAGGAGCTCGCCGCTCCTAGGGAAGAGGTCGCCGGAGCAGGGCCAGAGCAGCCGGTAGGGAGGACGCAGAGGCGTCGCCAGCCTGCAGGGAGGGAGCACCGATCCAGGCTGCTGCTTGCTGCCGGCCTGAAGAAGAGGCGCAGGGAGGGTATCGGCAGGGGAGGGGCTCGGCCTGGGCAACCAGCAAGGGAGAGGCGCCAGAGAGGGCATCGGCAGGGGAGGGGCTCGGCCAGCAAACGAGAAAAAGGGAGTCGGCAAAGCTGGCCTCCAAACAATGTCAACCACACAAATAAGGAAGAGAGAGAGGTTAGGTGAGGGAGGGGAAATTCCGAAAAGCCCCTCCTAAAACCAAAAATTCAACTTTTAACCATTAGCGCGAACCAAAATTAAATTCTTGGCACGAAAAGAAAATTGTCAGGATAGACAACTTACCGCAAAACGAAACGGCACGGAGAAAACACCCATTCCGATAAGTATTTCACAGAAAAACTCAAAACCTGCAATAGAATTAAAAACCGCGCGACGGCTGAACCTTGAATCAAGAAGGTGGAAAACAATTCTGGCGAAAAACCAGGCAAAGAAGATTTGCGGTATTACACTCTTCCCCCCTTTAACATAATTCGACCTCGAATTCTGAACACCTCAATGATTAACCTTTATCAAGCCATATCATCGAACGAGCTAGCCCACCATATCACAACTATACCACGGGTCGCTTAGCTTAAACCACGGAGCCACACAAGGCTGTTCAATCCAACAAACTTCCAACCAAATCTGAATATACCACTATTTCTAACCAATTAACACCGGAATCCTTTAGGAAACAAAACACAACTTTTATCTTTTCAACAGTTACCCTTGGAACAACAAGATCAAGAATCATTATTTACTATCAAAATGGTTAGCCCCACAGGGCACCAATCAAATTCCCTCAAAACCCAAAATCGTACTTGACCTTTTTACATCTTGTCTCATACAACGAGACAACCACTCAAAGAAAAGGTTCACAATTGAACCATTCATTTTCGACTGACCCACATTGAGTCTAACCCATAAAACCGAGGGTTCCTACAAACTTAAGGAAATAAAGTACTTAGTGACTGATTCCACCCAGATCACCAACAACAAAGTCCCACACAACCTAGGGACAACACGATCAAAATGATCCTCCCACAAAGGTCGGAACCACGACAAGGAACACTTCTCATTACTCTCCACATTAAATCTATATACCATTAACACTTAACCCCAATTAGGACTTCATTAAATCCCATCCATACGAGGTTCTCCTTCTAGGACGATCTTGCCCGATGAACGAAAACAAAGAGCATAAATCTTTGAATTTCACTCCACCAGAACTCACGACCCAACATTTTCTTATCTCACACTAGAGAGCAAAGTAAATCTCGATTCATTTAACAAGACTAGCTACTTTCCTCAACTTGAAATCAAAGCAATAAAATGCATAGCAAGGGAAGACTCAACTGAGAAGAGAAACTTCACACAAACTTTATTCAAAAGCAGCCACAAAATCAAAGAGAACTCCATTCTCTTAACAACATAAACCATGCCCCTCACCTTGAGCCCTAAGGTGGAAAGCTTCACATCGAAGAATCACTCGATTAAAAGCAACACAACACACTAAACCAAAGAAGATCATCTTACTTTTATCCAAGCAAAACCCCTCACACTAATCCCACAAAATCACTTACAAAACATTCACCAGATTCACACGTTGAAATACGTGCCAACACATCACCAACCATGGAAACAATCCATGAAGACTTTCTCATTCATATGCTCATATACTTCCTCAGTCACATTCTCATTTATGCAATGCAATGCATCATGCCTCTTTACTTAGCACATACCGGTATTGCTGAGCACCACCCGTCGATACGTGCCCTCAAACCCAACCATCCCATGGAAGGGCCTCACCGAACAGGACTTGCCCGCTACCCGATGAGCGGTCCCACGCTATCTTACCGCTCCCATCCACGCCAGTGGATGGGACTATGGGGTAGGTTCCCTGAGCACTCCAGATTAGTCATATATTCCATATGACTTTCTCACCGACCTGGCTCGATGCACTTTTCATGAATGCACTTATGCAAATGCCATTCCCAACATTCTTCTGCATATTCTCCACATTTTATCTTTATGATCACAATTAACTTCTATACTCTTATAAATACCAGACTCGCAAACTATGGCCACAAACAAGCCATTCTCCCAGATACACATTTATCAAGGACAAAAACCCATCATTCATACAACCATTCCATATATATTCATTCTTTAATTTCGCATCGATTAAATCATTTTGTCGATCCACCATTCAACTGACTCATAAGCAACATAAATCAACAATTCTCATGCCTTGGCGCTAATATACTCCGGTACTTTACATCAACATCTTACTAAAATAAATTCATCCATGGAAGATTCTAGACCCTCTCAATCTTGATCAATACTAGACTTACCGGAACACAAATTTTTGAACCTCCAAACAATTTTCAGGATTCACCACCATTGTAATAACTCTAATCAACTTTTTCACTTTAAAATCACCTACCATTCCAATTAGTCATTTTGTACCACGCAATAAATGTGGTTGTCTTTAAATAACCAACAAGTTCTCTTTAACAAAATCAGTAACCCTCCTTATCTGGAAGTTCAACTACTCATCATACACTCAACGCCTTGAACTTCCTCGTGAGTCACGTGCTCAACCTTTAAAGAAAAACCACGATTCTTAAGCATGAACAACAACAACAAAAACCATCTCTCTTTCCAAAAGACTCAACCATAAATCATAAGAGAATTCGACTCTCGAATTCCCAAACTCCAACGGGAAACAACCCCTTAAACAAATCTCAAGGTTTACAACTTCTAGAAAGGAGAAGAGATGCATGGGAAAAACCAAAGGATCAACCAAATACTTCTCGATAAAACCTTGACACCGAAGATCCACACGATTTAAGTTTTGCACCAAGAAAACTTCAATAAGTTCTGTAAATGGAGAGAACGATAACTACAATAGTTTTCTCCACAAGGCAACCCACGATAACAAACAAAAATGAAAGAATCCAACGAAACCGAACACAACAATAAAAGCAATCCAAAGGTATTCATCACTAAGCTTTTCTCTTTAACTCCAAACATCGAAAGCCAAAGAAACCAACCTTCCCTCCTTACCTTCTAAATTACTTCGCGAGAACGACGACTCAAGAATGAGAGGTTCCCCAAACAGCAAGGGGTGGCACTAACCAGTTACACCCACAAGCAAAACCCACAACTCGACCAAAGGAACAAGGTCGAAACCTTTTGGCTTAACCAATAACATGAACATAAGCATACTGATTCCAACGGTCCTTTCAAAGTTAAAGCAATATGCAACAATAAATTTAGCACTCAACATTTAGGCGCAATGCAATGTACCCATACCCATCCTATTGTGCATCAGAGTGTGTCAAGTTTTAAATTAATTAACCATTCAACCTTAAGTTTTAAGGTTGTTGCCCTAGGGCCACATTTTAAAGGTTCAACCTAAACCATGTTTCTACTTTCATACAGCAAAATTTTAATTTATTCTACAATTACTCACTACATTCAAGCACCACGGACCTAAAGCCCGCTATGATACCAACTGTAACACCCCGGAGCCACATGCGCCACGGATGCTACCAACCCTCTAAACTCTTAAGACCGGCTTAGAAACTAAGCCACTGAAATTTACAAAATTTCGGCATGACCTCTCTAGAATAGAGGACATCCACTCAGCAGACAAAAGAATAACAGCAGTTATGATATCATTCTAGCAGGTCCTTAGTTAATCAATCACACACCCAACATAAATTAATAAATTTCACCACGATGAAAAATAAATTACAATCACATTAATTACATCCAGATTTGACGAATTGGTTAAATAAATTATTGGAGACCGTAGTCGTGCACGTGTTAATACTCCCAACCTAACGAGCCAGCTTCAAAGTACCTACAACAAGAAACAACAAGCGTGAGTTCAAGACTCAGCAAAGTACACGAGCGTAACAATTCCAAGTTATTGTAAGTAAAACAAGAGCTTGACCATAAGAGCAAGTAAAACAAATGAAGCAGCATCCGGACAATACGCATTTATACCCATTTAAAGCAATAGCTTGACCATCCCAAAAATCAACGCAATCAAGTCATCAACTTGATAAAAAAACCACTCAACGCCAAAGAAGCATCACTTGACTCTAACTCACAACGTCTCCCGACTCAACCACCCCTTATTGCAACTCAAATCATTTTCATCCACTGTATTTGAGTTCATAACTCGACTTCACTCCACGATATTCATACAACATAATTAGCAAGGCAAAGAAATGCGCTAATTCATCACATTCAATTCAATCTCCTTTTTTTGGGTTGAGTACACGACTCAACCTTTCTTTACCATAAACGCCACCCCAATGACATACCATTTACCACAACACTCATTATTAAAGATGCAATGCACATGAATGCTCTTTTCGAAGCACGTACCGGTACTGTCGAGTGCTCACCCGTCGGTGTGCACCCTCACGTCCCTTCCATCCCGTGGAAGGTGCCTACTCTTACTATCTCGCTCCCATTCACCTCGATGAATGGGACTATGAGGTAGGACTTTAGTGTTCAATACGTGTGAATACAGAGGCCCGTATCAGAATGGGTCACCTCTTCCTTTAATGAATGCACAATGCAATTTTTATGAATGAAGTGCAACCCTTCATTCATCGCCACCACTAACATAGCCGTACCCACATACATAAATATAGAAAAATTCTCACATTCCTTAGTCACTAGCGATACTAGTATAACCAGATTCAACCATAATACATGGCAATTCATGACAACGTTTCTGTCATGCAACTACATCCTACTGCCACCGAGCCAATGCTCACACAATACACTTGCAATTAAATACTCACATATACTATCATTATAAATGACTCAACCGCTTGAACCAAACTCATGATAGCCCCAATCACTCGAACAATATACTCACTATAATCAACCTTACTAAAAGCTCGGACTCAATTAGAGTTCATCTAATTAACAGAGCAACAATTGAGGTAAGGAGTATCACATATGAACACACATCCACACTCAATAACACGATGTACTTGCATCCATTCCCTTAACCTTTTAATCATCATAAGCATTTTTATACGATGAAGCACTTTCTAGTTATATACAAGCAAAGCTTACCTCTGGCGCATCCATCGGCAATTACGTACGCTAAGAGCAAACAATCGATTAATCATCCTAGCCACGATCTAGAGAATGCACTTGCCACAATCAATAGAAATTAGCCAGGAACAGATAAATAACAACAATCAACTCATTTATGCACACAACTCGATGTACTTGCCTTAAACCTCTCGAAACAAAGTGGCGAGAAGTTGACGGCACTCCCGGGGTCACACCACCTGCATATAGGCATAAACTACTCAAAATCATACCAACCAAATAACCACAACAACTCAGTACAACCACGATTCTACACGTCCCTCCGAAAACCTGAAAACCAGAAATCTGTCCAACGGGACAGCAGACTTCCAACGAGCCAAACTTTTGATTCACTTAACCAAATGGAGTGAACTCAACTCCTAATTAACCATAAGAGGATGTCCTCCAGCTATCTCAAAGCCAAAAATGAGAGAGATACCTCGAGGGCCTCCAAATCGAACACTAAACCCCAACTTTTGCTGCAGTTTTCCAATTTCAGCACCGAGACTTCTAAATAGCGTAACTTTTGATTGGCTTAATGGATTTCCGAGTTCTTGGGCTCAAAACGACCGCAAGGGAATAAACTACAAGAATAACATAGCCATTCCCTTGGCTAAAGCACCAGCTATTCCCAGATCGACAATGAACAGAGGGTACCGACCACTTGGCTCATTCTGGACAGTCCTGAGTAAAACAGTCATAACTTTTAGACAGATGAAAGAAACATAGCGATTTCAGTCTCTATTGAAAGGTTATTCGATTATCTACAACTTTCGCAATAGCCAGACCCCCAGGATATGCTTGCAAAATTTTCGATTAGCAGTTCTAACCGAGGACGAAAATCTGTCCAAAACAGAAATTCCCAAATACTCTAGTCTCTCCATTCCCCAACCTCCAACATCTCAAAATCAGGAATCTTAGCTAAGCAATAACACAAACACCTTGCACGCAAGCCACATGGATCCCCACCACCTAGGGTTTTATCTCAAAGAAAGTCCACGGAGGAAGGAGGGAGGTGGGGGAGAGCTGCCGCAAGAGGGGGAAGGAGGAGCTCGCTGCTCCTGGGGAAGATGTCGCCGGAGCAGGGCCAGAGCAGCCGGCAGGGAGGACGCAGTGGTGTCGCCGGCCTGCAGGGAGGGAGCACCGATCCAGGATGCTGCTTGTTGTCGGCCTGAAGAAGAGGCGCAGGGAGGGCATCGGCAGGGGAGGGGCTCGGCCAGGGCAACCAGCAAGGGAGAGGCGCCAGAGAGGGCATCGGCAGGGGAGGGGCTTGGCCAGCAAACGAGGAAAAGGGAGTCGGCAAAGCTGGCCTGCAAACAATATCAGCCACACAAATAAGGAAGAGAGAGAGGTTAGGTGAGGGAGGGGAAATTCCGAAAAGCCCCTCCTAAAACCAAAAATCCAACTTTTAACCATTAGCGCGAACCAAAATTAAATTCTTGGCGCGAAACGACAATTGTCAGAATAGACAACTTGCCGTAAAACTAAACGGCACAGAGAAAACACCCATTCCGATAAGTATTTCACGGAAAAACCTAAAACCTGCAATAGTATTAAAAACCGCGCGACGGCTGAACCTTGAATCAAGAAGGTGGAAAACAATTCTGACGAAAACCCAGGCAAAGAAGATTTGCGGTATTACATCTCCATTGTGCCCAATCCAATCTGCCTTCCATTGGCCGAAACCGAGTCTAGAAAGTAGCATCCATGAGACTGTCAGTAAAACAACCATAACTTTTGCATACGGAGTCCGTTTTCGACGTACGAGTACTTGTTTCGAAGAGGACGACGAGGCGCATCTGAAAAACATAGACTATAGTCTTGTGCCCAATTTCAACCTCAAATTAGGCCTCTAATACAGAGTTCCATGCTCTAAAAGTTTTTTGTCCCTTTTTTGTCATCATTCGGTCATCTGTTTACCATTTTCTCTCGTTCTAAAATGTGAGATTTTTTTTTGTCCTTAGTTGAGTTAGGAGGTGTACTTCCAAGTTGCAAAAAAATAAATAAAAGTAAAACAAAATTTGTTGAGAAGTGCCTCCTGTTGTTGAAATAGCTCATTCTTTGATAGTACCGATGAAGTAGAATAAGCCATGGATGAAGGAAATCAATATGTTACTGATATAGAGTCCGATGGAGAATTCAATCCCAAAAATGATTGTGATCAGCGGCAACATTGTTTTAATCACCAAGGTATGAGAAGAGATCTACCACCATGAGAGGTACGTGATTGTGATGACCCACTTGGTAAAATTAAAGTCACTATGTACTGTAAAGTATGATCCTGATTCATATCTCATATGGGAGTTAGCCCTAGAACAAAAATTTGCTTACTATGCTTTTTCTGAAGATAAAAAAGTTAGGGCTACTACTAGTGAGTTAACTGATTTTGTATCTATTTGGTAGAGTGGGTATTTGTCGTAATATTCAAAACATACCTAGAATATGAAATGCTTCGAAGAGAGCTATGAGATTTTTTCAAAATTGATTTCAAAAAAGAACTACTAATCCTTAACATTTTGAGGAATTCTCATAGATTTGTATCTTCCTATTATTTTTGTGATTTTCTAAACAATTTGCAACGCTTAAGACAGGGTAGTAAAACTGTAGAAGAATACTACCAAGAACTACAAATTGGTTTGTTGCGTTGGAGTAAGAAGAAATAGAAGATGCTAAAATGGTTAGATTTCTAGGAGGACTTAACCATGAAATTTAGAACATTCTTGATTATAAAGAATACAACCCTATTATCCGTTTGTTTCATCTTACTTATAAAGCTGAACGCAAAGTGCCAAGAAGACAGTCCTGTTCCTGAGGTAATTTTGGAGGTTCTTTTGCAGGTAGCCTAAACCAATCACAGAGCCAAGCGCCACCCCCTGCACCAAGCCGGCCACCTACCACCTCCACACATGGACACCCTACGTCATCCACCGCTACTCCCTGTGCTCCTGAAGCAAGCACGTCCACGGTTCAAGCTCCTGCAAAAAGTTCCATTTCGGTTGCTTATACCGAATGATCTAGGGATGTACAATGCCATCACTACAAGGGCTACGATCATATAATGAGGGATAACCCTAGCAAGCGAGCTTTCCTCATAAAGGATAATGGTGAGTATACTTTAGCTAGTGATATTAAGGAAGAATATGCTATGCTTGCAACTGATCTACAGGTGACCAATAAGAATCTGAACATGTGGAGGAGCAAGTCGGTGCTGAAGTCATGGATAAATATTTGAGCATCATTGTGAAGCATGTGCTTAGTGCTCAAATGGAGCGTGCTGAACAAAACCAATGCCACAACTTGTTCCAAATGAAGTTTGTCATCAATGAGCATTCGTGCAAAGTCATCGTTGATGGTGGGAGTTGCAATAATCTTACAAGCATGGACATGGTAAAAGCATCTGGGCCCTCAAATTCGTGTTGGTTTTGGTAATTAATAACAATCACGATTATAGGACTAATATTTCCACTTGAAAATGTTGATTCTAGGTTGGTACTAAAGATGGAATATGATGAAACATGAAAAAGGAACAAAAAAAAGATCATTGCGTCAAGCTAGAGAGTAAAGGTATATAATTAAGGATCTTTTCATATCTTTTACTGATCTCGAAGTATTGGAGAGAGATAGGATTGCTAGATTAAGTACCATACTATTAAGAGGGACTCTTGATTAGTAGCTTGATGTGTTTTTAGTGAAAATGGCGCAATTAATGCTCAAAAAATAATTATTTTACTTGAGATAAAAAGAAAATTTGGAAAACCCAATTTAGGTCTGCTATGGCCGGCACTACCACCCATGGTAGGGCGGTACTGTCGCTTGGTCGGCAATACCGGCCCTAGGGCCAGTTGTTATATTACAGAAAGGGTGCATTTTTTGGTTAGCGCTACCGGCCCCATATGGGTGGTAGTGCTGACCTTCTAGTAACGGCTAGTCTATCAGTATATTAAATGCCTACAGTTGACCGTTGGACCTAAGGCTAGCAGTACCGACCTCAGATGGACGGTAGTGCCGACCTCCTTGAATTTTTCAGGGGTTTGGTAGCAACGGCTAGAACTATTGATGAGGGCTATAAATACACCCTCATATGCAATATAGAGCAACTCTTAGCTACTTATTGCATATTCTTGAGCTCTAGTTTGTTTCTCCACTACTCAAGTGCATTCAATTCACATTTTGAGAGTAGTTAAGTGAAAAATCATGTGAAAGCATTTAATTGAGCTATTTAGATATTTGATTCACTAAGTGATCGTCAAAGTCTATTACACTTGGAGGTTGCCACCTCCTAGACAGCTTGGAGGTGAGGGAATCAGTGATCTTCTCAAAGGAGCTTGTGAGAAGGTCTGAAGCAATTTTAAAAGATGAATTAGATAGAGCTAATAAAGAAAAGGGGAGTAGCAAAAGTGAAAATTATATTGTAGTTAAAGAACTTGTGCAACATAAGAAGAAAGAATCTAGTGCTAGCAAAGGTGAAATTAAATTGAAAGGATCAGTTTTGCTTGCTACTAAATCTGATTTTAATGACTTGGAAGTGGGTAATTCTATTTGCTATGCTTTACTTTGCAAATATGCTTTGTTTTCACTTGAGGATTTGCATATATCTTTGCCTCTTATTGTTACTAACCTTTTCAGGACTTTGTTGATGTGTTTTCATCTACAATACCTTTGGGGCTACCACCTATTAGAGGAATTAAGTATTAAATTGAATTGATCTTAAGAGCTTCTTTGCCAAACCATGCGCCATATAGGACTAATCCGAGGAGACTAAAATTAAAATGATCATAACTTTCACATACGAAATTTGTTGGTGGTGTGTAAGTACTTGATTGAAAGCTTACAATAAGACTTTTCCAATGGATCTATCCTCACCTTCAAATTCATTGTGTACACATAATAATCTTCAAAGAGAATTGTTGTGTCACTTTTGCCAATTGGGCTTCGACCCATGTAATAGGAAGGCCTAGGAGGGACACCCAAGTGGAGTCCGTGCCTATGTCCACCTCCTGGTTGCACCCCCTTTAGATGCCTATTTAAGTTAGCCGAGCTCCCTCATGAGACTCGGATTTGTTTAGTTATAGTTTTCCTTTATGAAACTATTAGTATTCTCTTGTTCGACTAGATCAACAGTGATGATGTGCTTCAGAACCCTGCATCAATACTTCAATTATATTTGCAATTTGGATTGCTTTTGCTTTGTTCTTGCTTGTTCTTTGGTTGCTTGCAGGAATTGATCTTTGTGTTCAGGCCAATCGGGCTTTTGCACGGTTGATAACAATATAGGGTTTGGTTCAGCGATTGCTTGGCGTTAGTTATATTTTGGTCAGTAGTCTGGATCATGAGGGTTGCCTCCTCAAATCGAGAGTTATCCATCTCATCGAAAGATCGAGCCTCCATAAGCCTCACCAATTTCCAAAGGTTATATGCTATGTTCCAAATTCGCTTTTCAGCATTTTGATGATTAAGAGATTTTCAACGTTAAGAAAATTATTTCCTTAAATCTAGCTACTGTTGTTCAATTTTTAAATATTATTAAAATTTTACCAAAGCTTGGAATTAATTTATTTGGGTTCTAAATAACCTTAGGAGCCTCTCCAAAAATTTTCATAGTAGGTTTGCTAATTCTAGACATTCAAACTTAATTTCTATATTGAAATCAATTAAGAAAATGATCAAAAATCAGCTTTGCACTAGTGGACCAAATCCTTTCGTTCGGCTTGGCCTGTCACTATTCTGTCCTGATCACAACCTGTGCACCCGTCTTCCCTGAGTCACCTTCCCGCTTTCGCTCTTGTCCTCTCCCCGCGCTAGTGGACACCTTAGGCCCACTCACTAGTTGTCTTCTTCCATGTGCCTGCATCTGCGATGGGAGAGCTCCCAAGCACACTGTTGAGTCCACAGATTCTAACTTCACTGCCTACTGCTTCACCCCTCTGATAGACGCCGCGTTGTGCCCTGCTCCAAGCCGAAGACGGCGTTGATCGCAAGCCATTGCCACCCGCGTATTTTGTTTTTTCTCCTGTATAGTGTCATTTCTCGTCGAATAGAGCACCCTCATCTCGCCCTTTAAAGCCCAACCAAAAATGTCATCCTTCTTTCACAAGTGCACCGCCTCCCTTTTGCTCGGTCACAGCCCCTACCTTCCACTGAGCTACCCTAAACGCCACTGTCATCCTTAATGCTAGTGCACGCCCTCCATGGTGCTTCACCATAGACCACGCCCTTCCCGCTAAGCTAACTCCTCAACACTCGCATCACTCCTCTTCAATACTCCTCAACCAATTTGGTGATTTTTTTAGGGCATCGCCAGTGCCGCATTTTCTTCCCCAACTCTGGTGTTACCGTCTCCAGAGCCGCACTGCTGCCCTGGTGGTTTCCCATGTTGAACATGGCCCTTTAAAGCATCTCTATAGTCCCCTGGATCTCACCATATGGTCATTTACAGTTCAAACCCTCTGTAACATTTAGTCCACGTGAAGCTTGTTGCCGCCAATCTCACCATTGCTGTCCTTTCCTATCTTGTGAGCTTTAGAATTGAACATGGTTATTTACACACTTCTAGTCTTTCTTGGAACCTTTTGCGCACTATGGTTTCAACAAATCTTCGTCAATGAGCTCCACCAACATTCTAGCCTACCACCACCCAAATTTCGCATCGCCAGCCACTCATTGAGGCTCATATCTGCCGCCAATCACCTAGGTAGCTGCCTAGAGTTCCCAGGATGCTTTTACGCTCATCGTTCAACTATCTTTTGTGCCAGTTTCCTTCTACATCTTCTGTCACTATTCTTCATCGCTATCAGCTCGACTCAGACCACCTCATGTTGTGTCGTCACCACTACTAGACTTGTCATCAACCCCATAACCCGTATCTCCTCTCCAGAGTTCAAGTGCAGGTCAAGAAGAAGTTGCTTTAAATCAACTATATCCCTGTAGAATTGCTTAAGCTTGATGAATAGTGAAGTAACTATGCTAGTCAACACTGTTCGGAGAGATTTCCTCGTTGCTTTGGCTGTCTCCGAGATATGCTTCAAAAGTAAGACCAACTGAGTTGTCAGCAGCACACGGCCAAGGCACCCAGAGCGGGGAGCAGCTTCAGAGGATATGGCAACAGAGTGGAAGACGGAAGGGAGGACTTCAAGCTCGACACTAGACGGCCCAAGTCGGAGAAGGACGCGAGCCCACAAGCCTAACCCGCGCATCCTCGGTCTAGAGTGGATCAACAAGTAATTGAATAGGCCTGTTTCCAAAAGGGTGGGTAATTGTGCGATGTATCGTGTATGAGGGAAAGATTGGGGGAACTCCATATAAATAGGGAAAAACGATAGAGGACAAAGGAGGTGGCGAGTATTTGGTGGTGAGGTCGTTCTGGTTGGCGAGAATCCAGGCGGCGGAGAACTTGTAAACCATTTCGAGAGTTTAACCAGAGAATCGATCGTAGAAACCTCACATCTGGTATCAGAGCCAGTTTCCTTGGCTCGACATCCTGCGGTGGACCACGATCACTTTACCCGGTTGCAAGCCAGGACTGGAGCCATGGCGCCGCCACGGGCTGATGATCTGCTCACGACGATCTTGGCCAAGCTTGAGGAGAATAGCAAGAAGGAGGACGAGACTCGGTTGATGGTCATCGATGTGCAACAATACATCTGGCGCGTCGACGACTCGTTGCAGAAATTGACGGAAGATCACGAGCAGCTTGAGGCCTGGAAGCCGAAGGTGGAGAATCGAGTGATGGATTTGCACACCTCTGTAACCGATCTGAAGTAGCAGATCGGCCGGGTCCTAGCGCAATTACCCTTCGACCTAGCCAACTCCAAGGGTGGTACTGAATTTGGGACGTCTACCTCCGCCCACCTGGAAGGTTCGCAGATCGTGGCGACGTCCGGGCCAATGGGCCACCACGAGAGTCATCTTCACCGGAGAGCGGGCGCTGGGGCCAGTGACGCCCTGGTGCCTCCTCCGGTCACAGGTATCCAGTTTCAGACTCCTGTTCACCAACATCAATTTCAGTCGAGTCCCATGTCTGCATCTACTTTTGCTTCTATGGCTCAAAGCCTGGGTGCCAATTTACCTCACATTAGTCTACCTGCTTTTGATGGTTTGAATCCCAAGTTATGGAAGAAACATTGTGAGAATTTCTTTGCGTTTTATTATGTTCCTGAGGAGATGTGGGTTCGGTTGGCCACTCTGAATTTTGATGGCCTTGCTATCTTTTGGATGCAATCCATGGATAATAAGGTCTTTAGTTTGAATTGGGAAGAATTGGGTCTTACTCTAGCCAACTGGTTTGGCCAAGATCAACATGGGTCTCTGGTGCGCAAATTCTTCCACATCCATCAGACTGGCAATGTGTCCGAATACATTGAGCAGTTTGATGAGGTGGTGCATCAATTATTAGCTTACGACAATATTTTGCATACTGAATTTCTTATTGCTCGGTTTACCGATGGTCTTAAAGATGAAATTCGTTCAGTTGTCGTAATTCAATGTCCCAAAGATCTCGATACTGCTAGTGCTCTGGCACTTTTGCAGGAGGACGTGTTGATGATGCAACCCCAGCGTGAGGGTCGCTGTATTGAGGTTGCTATATCGGGGCAATCCGATGGCCATGCCGCTTCCACCGCCCCTGGTGTCCAGATCGTCACCGACTGTGGTAATGGACGACAAGAAGCCAGCCCGATGGAAATTCATTCTTGGAATGGACTGGCTTGAAAAGCACAGCCTGATGGAAATTCATTGGGGTCACAAGTCTTTATCGTTCTCCCATAAATGCCAGTAGGTCCAATTGCAAGGTATCATTCCCACGGTCAGCCGCTGTCCTGTTATCTATGGAATTCAGTTGGATGCACTTATTAAGAAAGAAGCAGTTGAGCAGATTTTGGAGATTTCAACGGTCACGGAAGATATTACGGGTTCGGTGAATCATCCGAGCATCAACAGACTAGTTGAGGAGTTTGATCATCTCTTTCAAAAACCCACCGGTTTACCTCCTCGCCGGGACTTTGATCATGCTATTCCATTGTTGTCGGGTGTACAACCGTTTCGACTGCGACCATATCGCTATACTCCGCAGCAAAAAAATGAGCTCGAAAAACAAGTGCCAGAGATGCTCTCTACCGATGTCATTCAATATAGCTCAAGTCCATTTGCCTCCCCGGTTCTGTTGGTAAAAAAGGATGGTGAATGGCGATTGTGCGTGGATTATAGATGGCTGAACGCGCATACTCTGAAGAACACAAGTACCCCATGCCTATCCTGGATAATGTTCGAATAGCTGAGTCCACGGTACTGGACAATGCTCGGGGATTACAGTCAAGGGGTAGTATTTTGAAAATAAAATGGGGTGGATGGCTATATGCCAAAGTTAATGATGAAAGATGATTAAGGCCCTGTTTGGCAGAGCTCTGCTCCCAGCTTCTGCGGAGTGAATCTGTGGAGCTCTGCCAAACAGTAGTTTTCTGATAATCGCTCCCAGGGTGATTCCCGTGAAGTGATTCTCGAAATGAACTAGAAATTTGGGAGCTGAAAAAAGTGCTTCTCTGATTCACTCCCAACAAAGAGTCGGTTTCTCCATAGAGTTTATCCTATGGATTCGTTAGAGAATCACTTTCAGCGACAGAATCACTTCTATCGGAGAATCACTTCTAACAGAGAATCAGAATCAGAGGGAGCTCTACCAAACAGGCCCTAAGAACTGTGTGTTCAAAATATTGTGGAAAACAATTGAGATACTTACTATGATACTAAAGTTTTGTTGCTTTGAACCTAAGTAAATAGTAATTTGAAATATTGATGCAAAGCAAAATAACCAATTGAACCTTTCCTTTGTAATGAGCCATGCATGTAGTAAATAGATCTGCATTTTGTGCATGACTTGTTGAGTACGGTGTGTACTCACCCTTGCGGACAAACTTACCAGAAGAAGAGACTACGCCGGCCTATGAAGAGGAGTTCGTCGAAGAGCCGGAGAACTAGGGAAGCAAACCTCAGTTAGGGTGCCTGTGGTGAAGATGGATCACTACGATGTTATTTACCATTCCGCTGTTGAACTATATTACTCTGATTATTGTAAGCCCTGTGTGGCAGATTATTGTAAGGGACCATAAGGTCACACAACTCGTTTATATACATGTTTGCAATACTTATTTAATATTCCGCTGTGTATGATGTGATATTATACCCTGTTTAGCCTGTGTGCACTAGCGTGATCCTGGACTAGT
This sequence comes from Guadua angustifolia, assembly GCA_036346375.1. Classification (NCBI taxonomy): domain Eukaryota; kingdom Viridiplantae; phylum Streptophyta; class Magnoliopsida; order Poales; family Poaceae; genus Guadua; species Guadua angustifolia. The sequence goes on from CM070509.1 coordinate 18,771,634, forward strand.
GCAAAATACACAGAGTGTCCGGATTTGCAAATTCGGGGCACGACAATTTCTAAGTGTTGTTTCGCACAGTCCCAGCTGGAATTTCTTGGCCACATTGTCAGTGCTGGTGGCGTAGCCACCAACCCTTCCAAGCTTCAGGTTAAACAGAGGTGGCCAGTTCCGACTTGTGTGAAGGACATACGGAGTTTCTTGGGAATGACCGGTTATTATAGGTGCTTTGTGCAAGGCTTTGGGGTTATCAGTAAACCATTAACTAATCTTCTTAAGAAAGGTCAACAATTCATTTGGACTGCAGATGCTCAACAATCCTTCTCAGCTCTCAAACATGTTCTGGTGTCAGCACCAGTTTTAGCGTTGCTGGACTTTTCTCAGCCGTTTGTTATTGAATCGGATGCAAGCGAAAAGGGTATTGGTGCTATCTTACAACAGAATGTTCACCCTGTTGCTTTTATCAGTAAAGCTCTCGACCCAAAAAACCAAGGGTTATGTACATATGAAAAAGAATTTTTGGCAATCTTGTTTGCTATCGATCAATGGTGACCATATTTGCAGCATGCTCCTTTCATAATTAAAACAGATCATCAAAGTTTGACTCATCTACTGGATCAACGAGTCACTTCTCCTCTCCAACAAAAGGCCCTTACCAAACTTCTTGGCCTCCAGTTCACCATCCAGTACAAGAAAGGACAGGATAATCGTGTGGCCGATGCTCTATCTCGACGACCAGATCTCCAGTGTGATGCTCACGATACTTGCCTAGCTGTTGCTGTAGTATCCATCAACAAACCAGTGTGGCTTGAGCAGGTGGCTCAGGGGTATCAACCGGATCCTGCCACTAAGAAGATATTGACTAAACTTTCGGTAGGACAAAATGTGCCACATTTCTGTATCCAAGATGGTATTCTTAGGTACAAAGATCGAGTCTGGATCGGCAATAATTCTGCACTACAGAACAAGTTGATGCAGGCCCTTCATGATAGTGCCATCGAAGGTCACTCGGGTTTCCCGGTCACATATCGTTGTCTCAAAAATTTGTTTGCCTGGCCCTCTATGAAGAAGATGGTTCACAAATTTGTCACTACGTGTACTGTCTGTCAACAGGCTAAGCCGGTTCGAGCTAAGTACCCCGAACTCCTTTTACCTCTTGCTATTCCTGAACATGCTTGGCAGACAGTAACATTAGATTTCATTGAAGGATTACCTCACGTTACTTCCTATAACTGTATCTTTATGGTTGTCGATAAGTTTTCCAAGTTTGCCCATTTTATCCCTTTAGCTCACCCATTTACAGCCCTCATGGTAGCCCAAGCCTACATGACTCATGTGTACAGACTACATGGCATGCCCTGCGCCATAGTGTCTGATCGTGACAAAGTATTCACTAGCCTCTTGTGGCAAGAATTGTTTAAACTATCTGGCACCTCGCTACACATGAGCAGTGCATATCATCCACAGTCTGACGAACAGATCGAGAGAGTTAACCAATGTTTGGAAGGCTATCTTCGGTGCTTTGTGCATGCCTGTCCCAAACAATGGATCAAATGGCTCTATTTAGCTGAGTTTTGGTACAATACAAGTTATCACTCAGCTCTAAAAGCATCTCCCTTCGAGGTCCTGTATGGTCATGCCCCTAATCACTTCGGTATTGATACAGCTAATGTTTGTACTACCCCAGATTTGCAGGACTGGCTTACTCAACGTGACCAGATGAATGCTTTGGTGAAGCTCCATCTTCATCGTGCTCAACAACGCATGAAGCACCAGGTGGACAAACATCGATCCGAGCGCACGTTCACTGTCGGAGACATGGTGTATGTCAAGTTCCAGCCCTATGCCCAAGTATCGGTGGCGCCTCGGGCAAACTACAAGTTAGCCTTTCGCTACTTCGGGCCCTATCCAATTATTCGCAAGATCAATGACGTCGCCTACGAGCTTCAACTGCCGGTGACAAGCTCGGTACACCTGGTGTTTCATGTATCACTCCTCAAACCAGCCAAAGGAGTGCCTCGGCAGGTCAGTGCCCACATTCTTGACTTTGACCAGCACTTGCAATTTCCTTTGCATATTTTGGATCGCCGGTTGTGCCGTCATGCTGGGAAAGTGATTCCACAATTGCTTGTGCATTGGTCTACCTGGCCGGCGTCCATGGCCACTTGGGAGGACGAGCAAGGGCTGAAGGATCAGTTTCCTGGAGCTCCAGCTTGGGGTCAAGCTGGCTGTCAAGGAGGGAAGGATGTCAGCAGCACACGGCCAAGGCACCCAGAGCGGGGAGCAGCTTCAGAGGATATGGCAACAGAGCGGAAGATGGAAGGGAGGACTTCAAGCTCGACACTGGACGGACCAAGTCGGAGAAGGACGTGAGCCCACAAGCCTAACCCGCGCATCCTCGGTCCAGAGTGGATCAACAAGTAATTGAATAGGCCTGTTTCCAAAAGGGTGGGTAATTGTGCGATGTATCGTGTATGAGGGAAAGATTGGGGGAACTCCATATAAATAGGGAAAAACGGTAGAGGACAAAGGAGGCGGCGAGTATTTGGTGGAGAGGTCATTCTGGTTGGCGAGAATCCAGGCGGTGGAGAACTTGTAAACCATTTCGAGAGTTTAACCAGAGAATCGATCGTAGAAACCTCACATAAGTATGAATGCACTTAGCCATTTCTTCACAACTTGGATCATCTTTTATATGCCTTTGTTATAGTGCATTTGAGTTTTGTGGAAAGATTCTTCAACCGGACCAATGTGAGTAAGGACAGCCACACTGGAACTTGGCACTATTTTCATTTTAAGCCATTAGTGCTTTCTTCTATTTTTCAAGATTTTTAACATCTGAGCGGAGAGTTAGTCGTATTGTATCTATCTTTTTCTCCGCTTTTTCTTTATTGAGAGCAGTTGTAAGACCTTATATATTTTTTTAAGATCTAGAAATAAAAATAATAATAGGAATGTCTATTTCTATTACAATAGACTAAAAATCTGAATAGACATTTACCTGCTAATTCTTCTTGATGCTTAACCAAGAGCTCATTGTACTTTTTGTTGGAGTTAGATACATTCCTCGCTCCTTGTATTTAATTCTAAATAAATTTTCACATTTATTTCTTGGGGCCTCACACGCTCTATGTTGGTCTCAGTCTGCAGATCAGCTTTTTCCACAAGATGAAACTCTAGTTCCATAATAATCTTGTTCTCAGCTGACAGGACGTTGTATTCAAATTCATTGATTTTTTGGGCAGAAAATATCCTTGCCTCTTTGAGCTCTCTCCGAAAATTAAAAAATAGAAAGGATAAGGCAGTAGATAAAGCATGGTCTGAATATATAATAAACTATAAGATCTTTACCTTTTCAATCTTGCATTCTGTGCGTCCTTATTTGCATGTTCTTTAACAAAATAATCCATCCTTGTAAATATTTCTTTTGTATTCTACACAATCAAAACCATAAGTATTGGAATTTTTTTTTTCTAAATCTAAAGTTACTTGGACATAGAAAATTTACATCATTGAACAGATTCAGAAGGTTTTCTTTGAAGCTACAATATCCAACACTGGTCAGGATAGTGGTCTGGTCGGTCTGTTGCCCAATAGAACTGGTTGGACACTCTTTTTGGCTGGACTCTGGAGCTGGTCGCCATATCACTGTAGTGCCAGTCTCCGGTGCGAAAGTCATTTCAGGAGTTGAGGCTCTCTCCTGAAAACAAATAAAAGAAGTTTTTTACAACAGAAAAATTCGATTCAAAAACCAAAACCAGTTTTCAATGAAAGAAAAAATACTACTGAATGAAAAGGCAAAGAAACTTAACAAAATGATTGTTAAGGCTTTTGATCTTGAGCAATAGTTTTGTCAGTGGATTCCTTAACCACCGTCTCAGTAGCCTCAGTGGTGGCTGGATAATGCCTGACCACTTCATTAGTCGTTGTGCTATTTCTTCTTCCTTGATGCTGGTCACAGCCATCTCGACCACATCCATGCTTATAGAGGTTGTCGTCTCTTGACAGTGGTTGGAGCTGAAGACCAGTGACAACGTTGGCGCGAGGAGGCCGAGGCACAAGGGTCCAGGTGTTGTTATCAACCAGAGCCCGGTACTCATCTTCCATAGCGCTGCGCCAGTGTGGATCATCAAGGGCGCGGCGGTAGGAGGTAGGCACCGAGGAAAGGACGTCCGCCTGGAGGTTCAGGTGTGGCTGCTGGAACCCGTGCTTGCCGTGGGTAGTCATGCCATGGAAGTTGTCGGTGGGGGCCACCCGCACGGCGCCGACAGGAAGTGGCGGAGCAGGGGCACGAGGGACGCGAGCCGTGCGAGGCAGGCGGTTGCCTGGCTGGAGGCCCCAACGCCAAGCGGGGGATCCAGGCGGCCCACCATGGCGAGGTAGGCGAGCTAAGCAGCCCAGCGGCCCAGGCGAAGCGAGCAAGCAGTGTAGCCAGAGCAGCCAGGGACAAAGCGAGCAGGCGGCCCAGTGCGGCGGAGGCCCAGCCAGGCCAGAGGCGGGACTGCAGAGGCCTCGTGGAGGGGGAGGCAGCAGGGCATCCTGGCAGGGCGCTAGGACTCCAGGGGGCTGCACAACATCTGTGAATCAAAACTCATCCAAAAAAGAGAGGTTAACAGGAGATGCCGAGGAGGAGGAGGCCTCGGCGAAGGGAAAGGATGACTCATCGAAAACGACGTGACGGGAGATGAGGACATGGTTGGTGACGAGATCAAGGCACCGATAGCCCTTATGATCAGACGAGTAGCCGAGCGAGGGGAAAGCTTATGGGGGGCGGTGGCGGAGATGTTAGGATAGCACCGACACCCAAAGAAACGGAGGTGCGTGTAGGAGGAAGGGGTGCCGTATAGGGCAAAGTGAGGGGTGGAGAAGTGCAACGTGGAGGTGGGATGGCGGTTGAGGAGGTAGGTGGCGGTGTGAAGAGCCTCAACCCAGTAAGCAGGGGGAGGTGAGCCTGGAATAGGAGAGAGCGCACAATGTTGTTTGTTGTGCGCAGGACACGCTCGGCCTTGCCGTTCTGTTGAGAGGTGTAGGGGCATGACATGCGGAGGGTGACGCCATGAGCGAGGAAGAAGGCACGAGTGGACGAGTTGTCGAATTCACGACCGTTGTCACATTGAAAGGATTGAATGGTAGCGCCAAACTAGGTGGCAACAAACGAGAAAAAACTTTCAATGGTGCGAAATGTATCGGATTTGAGGCGGAGAGGGAATGTCCACAAGTGATGGGAACAATCATCAAGAATGGCAAGATAATATTTATAACCGGAAATACTAGGCACGGGAGATGTCCACATATCACAGTGCACGAGATCAAAATTATGCAAAGCACGAAACTAAGAGGTAGGAAAAGGAAGATGCACATGACGACCAAGTTGACATGCATGGCAAACAGAGTCATCGAAGGCGCTTTTATTACATGAGATGGACGAGCTACTAGCTAAGCAGGAGAGGGCCTCGTGACCAAGGTGGCCGAGGCGGCGATGCCACAACTGAGGGGAAGCACCAGTGAGCAGGGCATGCGGTGGGGCGGTGGGTGGGAGATGAAGCGGGTAGAGAGGCTCGGAGCTATTGCACCTGGCGATCACGCTCCTGGTCCTGAGGTCCTTCACAAAAAAACCAAAGGGGTCAAATTCGACAGAACATGAGTTGTCGATGGTAAACTGACGGACAGAAACAAGGTTCTTGATTATGGAAGGGGAGACAAGAACATTGGCTAAGTGTAGATTACCGACAAGAGTGGACCCAGTGGCTGTGACAGGTAGCAGGGTCCCATCCCCGACAATGACAGATGAAGGAGTGGAAAAGGAAGGTGGGCGGGTATGGGATAGTATACCAGAGTGGGATGCCATGTGGGTAGTGGCCCCGGAGTCCATGTACCAATCACCAGAGGGTGCTGGTGGAGTGAGTTGCATGGTGTTGAAGGCGCCCGGAAGAGCATGCTGGTCCCAGGGGCCAAGCCCACCGAAAGCTGGCTGGGATAGGCCGGCCAGGGGCTGCTGTGGAGGGAGGGCAGCGGCCTGGGGCTGCGCTGGCCCGTAGAAGCTGGTGGGTGGTGGCCCGTAGAAGGCGGCGGGCGGCCCAAGATGCTAGGGGGGAAGGCCCGGCCGCCAGCGTCTGGCGGAGGCCCAATGGTGGTAGGCGAGCCGGCCCACCAGAGGAGGCGCGACCCCCCTGGACCGGACCGGGCCACATCTGGATGGTCTCGGTCCAGGGGTTGTAGACCGTGGGCTAGGAGGCCGCGCCCGTGCCAGGGTTAGCAGGGGCCGACGGGGAGGAGGCAGGCTGGGCGCCGCCGCCTGCTAGAGAAGTGCCGCCACCGCTGAAGCGACCGCCGGAGCCGCGACGGCGATTCCCGCTACCCGAGCCGGAGGCTGGAGGTAGAGCGGAACCAGAGGGCGCGCCGGCGGTCACCGAGGGACCGGCAATGAGAGCGGAGGGCGGCGTCACGGACGAAGCGGGCGCCATGTTGAGCTCCTCAAGCTGGAGATCGGAGCGGACCTCGTTAAATGAGGGAAGAGGGCGCTGACGCTGCAGGATCGGGCGCATGTAGGCGAAGCGCTTGTTGAGGACATGCAGGATATTGATGGTCAGCATCCTGTCGGAGACCGGTTCACCGAGTTCGATGAGGGAGTCGGCCAAAGTCTTCAGCCGGCGGCAGTAATCGGCGATGGAGAGGCTGCCCTGCATGAGGGTCCGAAACTCGGTGTCGATGAGGAGTACACGGGTTTCGCGGTTACCCACGAACTGCTGCTCGAGGGCCTGCCAGGCAGCATGGGCAGAGGGCGACGAGCTCGTGACGATCTCGAACAGGTCCGAGGAGATGGAGCCATAGAGCCATGATAGAACATGGAGATCCATCCGGACCCAGTGAGGAACATTGGGGAAGGTGGCGTCGAAGAACACGTGGTTGGCGAGGGCGTACTTGCCGAGGACGAGGAGGAGCCGACGCCATTTGGAGAACGACGGCGTGTTGAGGTCGAGGACAACCGGGACGAGCGCACGGATGTTCAAGATGCCGAGCGCTTGGGAGTGGAGGGCAGCGACGACATCGTTGTCGGAGTGCTCGGCGTCGGGGTTGGCGTCCGGGGCGACGATGTCGGTGTCGTGGGCGGCGTCGTCGGCCTCTGGGCGCGGGCGAAGCGTCGGCGAAGCGAGTTCATCTTGAGCCACCTCGTCACAGAGTTGACGGGCGCCTGGCGGCCGTGTCGACCTTGAGCGGCGTTACGCATCGGCGGTGCGGCGCGCTTGGTCTCCTCGGCGAGGCGAACAACGGCCTTCTTCGGCCTCGACCTCTGCGGCGAGGCGGGCGGCCGTGGCGGGCGTCGGCCATGGCGCGACGGAACGATGAATGCGGAAGAGAGGTGGTTAGGAAGGAAACCAATCTGATACCATGAAGACGTGGAAAATTGGGGTAATCACGGCTTGATTAATTACGGACGCATGATTACAATATATATAGGCAAGCCACTACCCGGATTATAGAAATAGATCACGGGAGGGTAGCCGCATTTACAGGAGAGAAAATAGGAGATGCAATCCTGTCTAACAAGAGCCTTCTTGACCACTTTCTCACCAACAGGTGCCGACTCTTCAACAATGGTGGATGAAGGCTCCTCGACCATCGTTGCCTCTGTTATTGAAAGGCTATGTGGATGTCTATCTATGTTTTTGATGAGTTATTGACAGTGTTTGAGCATGTAGTGTTTAAGTTTTGAGTTTGTTTTGAATTTAAAGCAATTTAAGGTGTTGTCAGGTCAAAGACGGCACTACCAACCATGTAGGAAAGCTAGTGCCAACCAGGCGGTACTACCGGCCTAGACTAGCTGTAGCACTAGTCCTACGAAGCAAACCGGCCTTAAGAGCAGTAGTTTTTTTTACAAAGAGGTGTTTTCTCTGGGGTTAGATATAGGCGGTACTACCGGCCATATAGGGAGCGGTAGTACCACACCTTCGTCTCTAGTGGCGGTAGTTATTTTCCAAAGAGATGTCTCCCAAGACAGATCAGTGCGAGCAGCACTACTGGCCAACCAAAAGCAGTAGTGTCGGGGGTGCAATACTACCTGACCTGGAGACGGTAATGTCGACTTTCCAGCGGATTGTGATGTTTGCTGTGATAATGTAATTGGTAATTGCATTTATTATAAATAGTGCTATATGATAGTTTACTTGTCTATATTGATTGTAGAACTACGAGACTAGATCATGGTGAGGCGAAGGTGAGAAAGAGACTAGACTAGGAGATCTAATGTCTAGAACGATTAAGAGACATTGGAAGATGACTAAGGTCGAGAAGTGGTTGCAAGCCGAGAAGACAAGGAGCCAGAACGTAAAGCACTGGTGATGGATATGGCAAGCAACGGTATGAATCGAGACTAGGCTTAGGGAGGGGTTGAGATCTAGAATAGTCAAGGAAGCCGATATCGCTATGGTGAAACGATCAAGAACACGTGGTGCGTCAAGTGACTTGGGCCCGTTTGTAAGCAAGGATGGTTCGGAGGAGTCTAGGCATATGAGAGGTTTGGCGATAAGTCGTTAGGCCACGTAGAAAGCGACGAAGCATGGTGATGCTTCGAGAAGAAGAAAGTCAGGTCATTGGGGCAACATGGTCATTTTTCTCAATACCGATGTCTAGATGGTTAGAAAAACCACGGTGATGGCCTAAGTGATTTAGACCACTCTAAAGTAGAGCTGGACGCAAATTTGGGCTTGTGGAGCTAATTTAGCGTCAATGTAATCGATGCTTTGAGAAATGTGCTTGTGTGAGTGAAAAACCTGTTAACAGTATTGGATTTCGAGTTAGCCTATGTAAGAGTGGATGGTATCCATCTTAGTATCTAGATTTAAGGTTAAGGTTGTCTCCACTACATAAGAAAATATAGTGGGAGGTGAGGACTTGAGATCTTAGACTTAGTTAGTAGGAGTTTTAGGTTTCCCATAAGATTTTGTATTCTTGTATGGTGTGTGTGTTTGTGCTCCTTGGGAGTTTGCTCTCAGGTGAGAGGTTTTGTAATCCATCATCGTGCTTTGAAATAAAAAATAATTTCGTACTCAAGATTTGGCTTCTGTTCTTGACTCTCCTCCTTCTTAATTATTGATCTTTCTTGTTGGTTTTTTTTCTCTTGATCTTGTATTACCAAGCATGAGTGATTGATGGATGCATCCTATAGAGATCATCACCCAACTATCTAGGCAAGATATCTCATGATCATAAAGAGATTTATCAAGAAACTAGGTTTTTGCTTGAAAAGGAAGGATTTGAGGTAGATCTTGATCTTTTGCGTTTCAGGGCAATCTTTTTGGAGTTCTTGTTTGCTGTGAAACGTGAGAGGTCATCTAAGATCATCTTGATCATTAAATCCCCACGGGTAAACTCAAGGTGAAGTTTTGGATTTTAACTTGGTTTTGGTGTAACATTCGGTATTTTTGAAAAAGGTCAGAATTTTAATATCAATCCTTGCGATTGAAGGTTGGAATAGATTTTTGATATCCTTAAGAAGATGCATACAAAGTTTCACAGAGTTTGGATCAATGGATCAAAAGTCATACAAATGTTAGATCTTGAACTTGTGTTAATTTCACTGTTCATCCATGTTTACTGTAGAGCGAAACTACCACTACATTAATCCGGTAGTACCGGAGCTACTGTTCAACTTATCACTAACGGCCTTTGTAGCGCCATCCTTGAGCTGAGTTTTCAGAAGATTTCTTCTTCCACTCTTTTGAGGTCTTGAGGGGCTTTAGTAGATTTCTTTAGGGAAAAAATTATGATGTGGGATCATTCACTTCTCTCTGATCGCTATTTCTAGTCATTCACTTACAACCAAGGGAACTTTTTTATCCAGTGGAGTAGGAGAGGGCACCATCTTTTCTCTGACTTGCTCAACTTATCCTTGCACTTCAGTAGCGGCAGGAGAAAAGATCGGTGGACTATCATAAAATAGACCAAAAAAAAAATGAATTTACTGTCTATATAATATAGTTCACAATCACGACTACAAGTATAAGAAAGATCTCATTTACCTATAGTAGATGCCAGAATCCCCTCCAATATCCAACAAGGCATTCGTAGTCCTAAAAGTTAGACCGCCTCTGCTTGTTTCATCAAAGAGACCTTGAAGGTGGATTCTGGTGTCTCAAGTCTTTCTAGTTTGATGGGAGGGATCTCCTCTACAAATTCGTGAGACTCCGAACCATGTCTTTACATGGTACCACATCGGTTGGACTAGCCGTTTCCTCGTGATTCAAAATCTGCAGGTCGCGGACACGGAGCTTGCGCTGCCGACGCGATGCCTGCTGCTACGGCCGCCGCCCACCATTTATACATTACTATTTAAAAGTTATATAAATATTGCTTTGGCTTGTTCCAAGATTATATAAATATTGCTTTGACTTGTTTGAAGATTTACACAGCTTGTATCGGAAGGACGATGCATTTCAGCAGCACTACTGGCTAATTAATCCTCAAGGTTGCTGCTGGCTGCTGCTACAACTTGCTGCATGTCGATGGACCGAGTGCTGCTGCTCGGCGAGCTGCTCTCTTTTTGTATCACTGCACGCCGGTCAGTTCGACAGTTCCGAAATTTTTACAGGCTATTGACCCATTGACTAAAACCTCATGCGTTGTCATGTTTGCCACGCCTAGAGTAGGTAATACAAGTCTCACTTCGCCGTAGATACTAACGGTCAGCTGTGATGAGCCACACTTTATCGCATTGATCCGTGAACGGAACAATTCGGTCTCCCCAAACCTCGCTAAGCAACCAGAAACGGCAAAAAAAAAAAAAAACGAAAAAAGAAAGTAGGGTCAATCAAAGTTGTCAACATGAGCAGAAAGATTGTTACTCGTGCACTCACAAGTCACTAAGCACCGATTGATCGATCTGATACTTTCACTACAGTGAGAACGACAAATCGACAGCAGCTGGTACGGCTAGATGCCAAACCAAAGAAAACGATCGAGACAGTACTTCAAACGCAATGCACAAACCAAATAACCGGCACGAGGACGTTTGCCCGATCGATCGAGTTCCATGCACTCAGGAGTGCGACCTGCGCCACCTCGCCACCGTCGGCGTGCCCGTCGCCGGCGTCGACCCCGCCGCGGCGCGTGGCTTCTTCGTACCGCTGAGCGGTGTCCTCTCCATGCAGCTGTCGGAGTCATCGACCCTCACCGCGTCCGCGCCCCCGCCGCCGAACAGGAACGCGCCCCACTTGAACAGCCCCCGCCGCCGCCTCTCCGAGCTCAGCCGGTCCACCTGCGCCTGCAGCGCGTGGCACTGCACCTGAGTGTGCACGCACGTACGTATGCAGCCATTAATCCATGCATCAGGTGTACTAGCTAGTCATTAACATATGCGCCTGCACGGCCCAACTGATGTATCTTTTTCGTTTTTAAGGTCTGAAACATTATCATAAGTTAGTAGAAATAGCGTTTTCATTGCCCTACTTTGATATTCGCAATTTCCTTTTTTTGGCGGAATTGTTTCTTCTGTACAGTGTAATGTTTATATAGCTAGGAGTCGGACTATGTAAAGATTGGGCCTGTTTGGAACGCAGTAACAAAAAAAATGTATAGAACAGGGAAAACAACAGGAATGCATGAGTAAACTACAATAATGGAAAACATAAAAATTCTAACTTCCTATTAATTTGGAACTGTAGTATATTACTAAAACCTTTCTAAAATCTGGAACTTAAAAGTCATTGTAACTTGCCAAAACTTGCAAATTTGAAATCTGAAACCAGATGAAACCTCATGAAACTTCACGAAACTACTATTCCTTCATATTTGAAAACCTACTGAAATTTGTTAAAACACATTGAAATCTTATTAAATCCATTTGGAAACTTTTTTTTGGAACATGCAAAACATGATTTGAAATTTTGAAATTTGTGTTTTTGAAACTTAGCTGAAATTCTTCAAAAAGTCATTTTCAATCAAGTTTCAGATTTGAAACTAGACAAAACCTACAGTTTCCAATTTTAAACACGTTGAAACCCTGTGAAACTAGTTCAAAACTTTTTTAAATCTAACAAAACCTACGAAACATGCTAGGAAACTTTAAAGTTCGTTTCTTGAAACTTTGTTAGAATTCTTCTTAAACTCGTTTGTAATTAAGTTTCATATTTCAAACTAGAAGAAACTTATTGTTTCTTATTTGTAACCCATTAGAATATGTTCAAATATGATGAAACCTTACAAAACCCTTTTGGAACTCTTTTGAAATCAGATAAAACCTGTGAAACATTGATGAAACATGTTAAAACAAGGTGAAACATAACTATATTGTTGAAACAAGGTGAAACTTATGAAACATAGACAAAACTTGGTTGAAACTTGTGAACTATATAGAACTTTGATAAAACTTAGTAAAACTCACCTATACCGTACGTTTGAAAACGTTTCCAACACTATACCATTCTATAGCATCATCCTTTTCAATTCTAATCTGGCCCCTGTTTACGTTTGGGATAAGGAGAAGAGGTTACGAGTTTCAGTTTCTATCACTACTGGATCAGAAGAGCACAAACGACGCACTAGCTATAATACCCTGGTGCATTAATATGAAAGTTTATGTAGCCCATGTAAAGTAGTGGTGAGATTAGTCTCACATTACTTGTTTAAAGTGAGTTATAATAGCATATAATGTATATTGGGTCTAAATATAGCATCTTTGGATTAACTCTTTTATACAAAACAAGGATAAAGGTTAATGCTATGTGTACATGGGTCTATCCCCCACGAGTGGACTGGACTTTAAGTGAAATTTAGGTCACTGTGTTACAGTAGCTTGTTGTGACTCTAGGCCATAAGATAGATGAATGCGATGTTGTTTCTCTCTTATTAGGCTATGGGGTTGGCATGCAAGGTTTGCTTTTTAATTTGATTTGGACTCCAGCAGCTCTCAATTTATATATGCACGTTCATACCAAACTCATTGTTTCCATTGGATGACACAAGTAGATGTAATCCAAGAAGTAGATTACATCAATGGAAAGAATCAGATGATGAGAATTATTTTCCTAATCCTCAATTAACATGAGAATTTTTAGCTCTTTTCTTTTTTCTCTCTAATTAACATGAGAATTTCTAGCTTTTTTTACTCAATAGAATTAATAGAGGTCTTCGTCTCCGATTAGTACAGATATAGATAAATAGATAAATAATATGGTTGTACGTACGGACCTGGAGCCTGGCAACGTCCTCGCGGAGGCGGCGCAGCTCGTGGTGCTGCACGAGGACCTCGCGCTTGGAGGGGCACCGTGCGGCGGTGGCCGCGGCGGAGGGGAGGTCGAGAGCGGCAACGGGGCTCCTAGTCTGCAAGGAGCGGAAGGAGCCGCTCCACTCGGCGAGGCGGTTGAGCTTGCTGCCGTGCTCCGAGAAGAGCACCTGCACCATGCAGCGCACCGGCAGCCGGTCGTTCTGCACGGCGTGCGCTGCCGCCTCCGCGGACAGCTTGCGGGCGTCGATCAGCCGGCACAGCGACCGCCGCTCCTCCTTGCTCGCGTGCGGGTGCGCCTGCACGTACATACACACGTGTGTCACAAACATTAATGGTCAGGTGTACGATCTCAACGATCAAAATCAACTGCAAATGCAGATCTATAAAACTTGCATAGAAAACAGTTTAATTTCCATAATAATCGCGAACAGTTCTCGGATTTCGAACAGGGTCTCACCAAGTACACCTTTGTCTTACACCTTGTCTTTCGTTTGATAGCAACTGGAGATGCACAGTAACTGTAACACATGCTAGTTGGCCCAAGATAGGGTCGTCTCCATGTTCATGGACAACTCACGTGATTAAAGGAGTGATCTTTTGTTGTCTAGCAGTTGCAGACTGAGCTAGCTAGTTCACGTGATTAATTTCCCTTTTTTTTTTAGAATTGCATTTGCATGTAGCTGGTACTAGCACTAAACATAGCCATTGCGACTTGCGAGGCCAAAAACAAAGCTGCTTCAACTTACTGATATGACTGGACTATATGTTGTTGGAACCATAGAAACTCGTAGGTGTAGATTTCAGACGGCGATGAAAACTAATCTCCGCGTTCGAAGGACAAATACAGAGAGCAGAAGAATCCTACAGACAAAAGAATAAGGGATTTGATAAACATCAACCGGATGTTTTTTTGGTTGAAATCATCCAAATCTAGAACCATTGGATGTTAGATCCAACGGCCCACATCCGATCTTATGATTTGATCTTATGATTTGATCCAACGGCCCGGTGAATTTGGATGTTAGATCCAACGGCCCGGTGAATTTGGATGTTAGATCCAATGGCCCACATCCGATCTTATGATTTGATCCAACGGCCCGGTGAATTTGGATGTTAGATCCAATGGCCCACATCCGATCTTATGATTTGATCCAACGGCCCGGTGAATTTGGATGTTAGATCCAACGGTCCGGTAAATTTGGATGTTAGTTAAGATAAAAACATCCGGATGATACCTATACACTCCCAAAGAATAATAATACCCCAAATATAGATGGAAGACTTCCCGATTGGAGAGCCCCTCCACCTGTCACTTTTGCAATTTTGCAAAAAAGCTCATGTGTTTGTTGAAATTACGGATTGGTCCCTAGAGATTACAAACAGGTCCTTCGCGATTTTTTGTGAGGGGAAGATTTTTTCCTGTTCCTCGCGTTTAGGTCCCTCGCTCGCCATTTTACGTGAAAACCCTTCCGTTAAATTCAAATCGCGGATAAGCCCTTTTCTAATTTTTCAGGATAGCGGACAGGTCCAAAAACGTAACAATCAGGTCCTTGCTTCTTACGTTTAGGTCCTTTCTCCGTTTTCATGGAAAAATTGTTTTAAATCAACAAAATATGTGTAGACTTTTTTCCCATCTCGATTTTCCATCTCCATCTCTGATATTTTTTAAATCATGTATTATTACTTGGTGAACGCGTAGAGTGTTAGACTCGACAAAAGAATGTTGTCGTTTCTAATGCTTTTTCAACCTTTTCTCTCTAGGCTTTTTCCCCACCGCGGTTTTCCACCTCGGCCTCAAATATTTTCCAAATAATTCGTTGAAAGAGATATTTCTACAACTCTATCTCTCTATTTTCCCCCTTTCGCTCATTATTTCGACGATTTAAAAAATAATCTGTGCCCGAAAAAAAATGTAATTTTTCTCACGGAAAACGACACACGTGGCGTGTTCGCATAAAAAAAATTGTATCCTTTCAAATAGTTTAGCTCATTATTTGATGATTTAAAAATAGAGCGCCGTCAAGAAAAAAAAATTTTTCTGAAAAAAGCGACACGCCTCTACCGCAAGTCTCTGAAATTTTTTAAATATGTATTATTACTCGTGACGCGTGAGTGTTATACTCGATAAAAGAATATTGTCATCTCTAATAGTTTTTCGCCCTTTTCCTCTAGACTTTTTCTCCACGCGGTTTTCATTTCGGTCTCCAATATTTCCCAGATAATTGGTGAAAGAGATATTTCTCTGACTCTATCTCTATTTTTTCCCGTTTTGCTCATTATTTGACGATTTAAAAATAAATCACCATCGAAAAGAAAAAAAATTTTTCTCTGAAAAAATGACACGCACGTCGTGTTACGCATAAAAAAATTGTGTTCTTTCGGTAGTTTAGCTCATTATTTCGACGATTAAAAACTAAAACGCCATCAAAAAAATCTCTGAAAAAATGGGACCATGGCGTATTCGCACGCTAAAAAATTTCTAGTTTTAAAATAGAGTGACTTGTGTTCGAACGTTAGATGTATTATTTATTTATTTTGGATGTTTACAATGTTTTTTTACATGTGCAACATTTCTTTTCTACACGTGCAACATTTTCCTTCGATAACAGTATAAACAGTAAAAATGTCGGCACAGTAAACAGATGTTACGGATGTTAAAAAAAATGTTACACACATTGAATAAAAATATTGCACACGTCGAAAAAAAATATTGTAAGAAGCGTTCGATAGAATAAACAGTGTATCCGACGTCCGATTACTAGCACTCGCCATTTCAAAACCATAGATGTTGGCCATTAGGGCTGGAAATTTGGCTCGCGGCTCGCAGCTCGGCTCGGGCTCGGTCAGGCTTGGCTCGGCTCGGTCAGGCTTGCGGCTCGGAGCGAGCCCGAGCCGAGCCTATTTTTGTGGCTCGGTTTTTCAGCGAGCCGGCTCAGCTCGGCTCGCGAGCCGCTCGTTGGCTCGGCTCAATTAGCCCATATGAGCAAAACTCTAAGCGATACCTTCTGAATTTTGAATTCTTGAACCCTTGATGATGCGATGTCAGTGTTTCTGTTTACTAATTGTTCTATTGAACCTTTAGATTTACTAATTCTGAATGCAATGTCAGTGTTTATTAATTCTGAATGCAATGTCAGTGTTTACTAATTCTGAATGCAATTTCTTGAACTCTTATTAATGAATACAAATGCAATTCTGTTTTTTGTTAGTAATATCTTGATTTTATTACTTGAAAGCTATGTTGTTTGGTCATTTTTTAAATTTTATATTAAAAATTGAAAAAAAACTTCTATTGGTCTGGCTTGGCGAGCCGACGAGCCGGCTCGCCTCAGGGCCAAGCCGAACCTTGCGAGCCGACTTTTTGGGCTCGCCTCAGGGCCGGGCCGAGCCGAGCCGAGCTGCTCGGCTCGCCACTTTGCTCAACTCGGCTCGTTTCCAGCCCTATTGGCCATTTTCATTTGTTACTTAATAAACTACATGTTATTTGAAACACGTGAACTCTATGCAAATGACATTGCTTTCTACAAAATTTCTATAAAATTGTGCTTTCTGAAACAGGCTCTCTAAGCAAACATATTGATGCCAGTTTTCCCTTTTTTTTTGTTTGAAGTTTAAATTACATAAAATAAATTACTAGTCCTAGGCAAATGTTTGATGGTCCAACTTGGAATACCGTGGTCAAACACACAGAAACATGTGTGTACTTGGCTCTCTTACTTCCATGGCTATTTTCCTCGAGCAATGCGGGCATCCAAGAGTCACATCGGCCGACGTACACCTCCTCTCCTCTGCATGGAACTACGTGCATTTTCCTAGCCTTTCGCAGGAGGCAGGCTGTTTATAATATTTTTTTAACATAGGTAATATTTTTTTAATATATATAATATTTTTTTGTGCTGATATTTCTACTATTATCTATCATAGTGCATGAGTATAATAGATGACACGTAATACTTAACAACGCTATGATAAGAAACTATTTATACAGTTCTTTTTGCACAAGCCTGATTTGCAGGGAAAAAAATCTGAAAGAGCTAGAAAAGTGCTGGCTTCGGCCACTCTGGCCTTTCACATCAACAAAGCCAATGTAAAAAAAAAAGGAATCACAACTCACACGTACGTCAAATGATGTCCCTTATGATCATTGATCATCTATAGATACTCTTTTGGAATATTTTAGAGTGATCTTGTTGTTTTTTAATGAATTTTGACCAGTCCAATAATTATATAGATTAATATTTTTAAAATATAATAACGTAAAATCAGTTTTAATATGACGATATAGTTTTTATTTGACCAATCCATATACTTATATTTGGCAGCAAACATGTAGAACATCACTTATGAAAGGACAAGTTACGTGCTTGCTTATCTTTCGTTGCGACGGTAGTCTATATAGCTAAATCCGTGAGGTTTTTCAGGCCTGGCCTTCTGATTAATAAAGCAACACTTCAATATAGTTAGAATAAAATAAATATCATACAGAAAAAGTCGAATTACTAAGAATTCTGTGTTTTGAACAGATCTTGACAAGAGATCAATTATCCTATGTAACGGCAAGCAATGGCGCCACTTTCATGGTCACCCACGTGTTAACCATTTCATTTGGAAGCTTCAGTCTATTTTGTTTTAGTTGCATATTCTTTTTGTCTTTGCTTTCGTCCTAACAAAATTATAAATCTACCTTCTTTCTAGACCATAGAAATATCAACAAATAACACGTATTATCCGTCGTCCTCCCTAGGTCGACAGCACCGTAGTATCTTCTTTCAGTGCGACATATCCAAAGAATCCACTTAGATAGATAAGGTACCATGGTACCTAAGCTCGATAGAACAGGCACCGATGTCTCATAAAGCTATGGTACCTAAGCTCGATACAACAGGCACCGATGTCTCATACAGCGGCGGGAAGTTAGGGCCTACGACTAATCGCACTTCTAAGAGCCGCTACGGTGAATAGAGACACAGCAGTGCCAATACAGGGGAACGCGGTGGGTAATATATAATACTTATTGTTGTTTTTTTTTGTAGTTGAGCAGATGTCTGCCTTTACAATTTATTTCGGACGAGAGCTACGTAGGGAGGCTAAATAAAAAGGGACTTCTTCCATTTCAGCTGAACGTTCCAGACACGAACGGCATGGCATTTATGCGTTGTGGATCTAAAGGGCCAGAGACCGTTCTTCTAACAAGGACAAGAAGACATGACTGCCATGGAGATGTACGGAAGAGATTAATTAACCAAACAGAGCATAAACATCGTTGACCCAATTGAGAGACGGACATAGTTATCATTGGCCCCGTAGCATGCGAATGCGACGAACTCACCTTGAGGTAAGTGTCGACGGCGCGGTACAGCCCGTCGTCCGCGGCGCGTGCGTGCGCCGGCACCGCCCGCGCAAGCTCCTCGAACTCCGCCGGCCGCAGCCCGGTCTCCAGTGCCACCTCCGCGAGGTACGCGTCCACCAGCTTCGCCACCCTGGCGGCGGCCGCGCCGCCGCCGCCCGCCTTGGCGCCCTCCCGCAGGAAGCCCCGCACGAGGCGGAGCACGAGGGGCACGTCCAGCAGCGTCGCGCACGGGCGCGTCGGGCGGTCGTGGGCGGCGGCGGCGCCGTGCCCGAGCCCGAACGCCGGGATCATCACAGCGCCGAGCGACGCCTGGTCCAGCCGCCGCGCCGCGCGGGACTCGAGGTCCCCGAGCAGCGGGGCGTCGGCGCCCACCATGCTCCCCGCTCGGAGCAGTCGGAGCAGGAAGTCGCACGTGATGCCGTCGTCCCTGTCGTCGGCGGCGTCAGGCGGGAGAGCGGCGACGAGGGACTCGAGGAGGAGGCGTTTCTTGATCCACGTGGCGGTTGGGCTCTCCGGGGGAAGCACGAAGCGGCCGGATGGGGACGACGCTACGTCCGGGAGCCACCTGGCCGCGTAGTGGGAGAGCACGGAGGCGAGGTGGTCTTGACCGGAGCCGCCGGAGGAGCAGGCTGGCAAGACCGCGGGCTTGGACCGGATGGCGGCGATGGTGCGCGCGAAGGCGTCGACGTCGTTGACGACGCAACCGTCATCGCAGGCGCGCGGGGGCGTGCCGGCGGTGGAGGATAGCCGTGGGTCCGGCGAGGCATAATGGGCGTCTGCGGCGCGTGGGAACGGGGAGCTGGGGCTCTGGGATTGCGACGGCGGCTTCATGGCTGGCGCGGTTGTGTGTGCGTCGAGCTGACGCTGAGCTTGAGCTCTATGCTAAACGTTGGACTTGGAAGTGCTCGTGTGCCGATGCGAACATGTGATGTGCTGCCATAATGTTTCTTGTAATAGCAGCATGATATGCAGTGGCGGAGCTCTAAAATTTTAGAAGACCGGTCAAGTTTTACCATCATCAATGAGTACGAATAAGTTCATATACACATTATATAAATAAAATTGAGAACTGTAAAATTACTTTATAAAAAACATAGTCCAATATACATATAAACATTAATCAAAGCAGCCGAATTACTTCATTGCATGTCATCGACGGCCCTGGGCAGATGCCCACCTTGTCTAGGAGGTGCCTCTACCTCTGATGATGTGGTACATGGAGCTATAGAGTAGAGTGGATGAGTGAAGGCTCCATGGGTGTGACTGGAATGAGTATGAGAAGTTTGGCCAAATCAGTTGTTTTGCACATTTCTTTTACATATTTAGTTCTCATTGAATAAAATTGTAAATTTAGTCTTCTCTATCATGAAAAAATGAGAAGCGATATTTGTCATCTGTCGCAGTATGGTGCCTAGAAAGTCCGCCTACTGCGGTTAAGGTGCACAACAGGTCCACCTACTGCAGTAGAGGAGCACCATAAATACTTGCCGCTACGCTACTTAGGCCCTGTTTGTTTCAGTTTAGACTTTTTGGCTTTTGGCTTAAAGCCAGCTTTTTGGCTTAATGAGCTTTTAAGCCATTTGCTTTTAAGCCAAGGCACATTGTTTGGCACCTTGACTTTTTTATGAGTTGGATAGTGTAGCTTATTGTTGAAAAATCTAAAATACCCTTTTAGATTATGAGGAAGAGGAGAGGGAGAGGGAGACGCCCTTGAAAACAAAAGAAGTTTCATTTATACTAGATAGGAACCCGCTCGCCGCTCAGTACAATAGGGTTCTTTTGTAAAATTACCTAGAGAAGAGT
Source organism: Guadua angustifolia (assembly GCA_036346375.1). Lineage (NCBI taxonomy): Eukaryota > Viridiplantae > Streptophyta > Magnoliopsida > Poales > Poaceae > Guadua > Guadua angustifolia. The sequence goes on from CM070509.1 coordinate 18,791,997, forward strand.
GCGGATGTAATTTTTTGTTTTTGCAAAACTACCCACCGTAGTACCCAACCGTGAATATATAAACTACGGAGCTTTTTTCGCAAACAAAAAAATAAAGGTGGAGGACCCGTACGCGAATATACGAAACTATAGGACTCTTTTTGCAAAATTACCGATAGAAGGGTCTGGATGTAATTTTTTGTTTTCGCAAAACTACCCACCGGAGGACCTGTTCACGAATATATACAGACTACGGTTTTTTTTGCAAAATAACCGGCCAGAGGACCTAAACGTAGTTACGAAATTTATGGAGGGCTTTTTCACAAAAAAAACGGTGACATGTGGCCACCCTGGTTGGCCTCTAATTCTCCCCGCTTTCGTAGATAAGTTATATGGATGGCATTGGTGGGTAAATATGTTATAACTTCAATGGCAAATATAAATTTCAATCCGCAAAAGCCAAAAAAAGCCACCTCACATTGGCTTTTAGCGTTTAGTTCATGGGAGGCTTTTGGCTTTTTTTAAACTCGGCTTAAAAGCTATTTGTTTGTTTTAGTTTTTAACTTTTTGGCTTTAAGCCAATAAAAAAACCGAAACAAACAGGACCTTATATGGTTGGAAAAGAATCAAATTTACAATTTCGTTCGAATGAAGACCAAACTTACTATTAAGGTTATTACGATACACAAAAACTGGAAACAAGATTTTAATATGGAAAAATTCTTATAGAAAAAAACCACGAGAAATAATCTACTATAATGCTTCAAAGATTACAAGCACAAAGGGTTGGTTTGCATAGTTAAAGAGTTCTAGTTGTAAATGACTTAGACTAGCAACCTATTTAAATAGAATCAAAAGATATAATTGTTAGAAATATTGAGTTATATCTAACAACGTCCCCCCTAACTCAAAAATCTATCACAAAGTTATTCCAGAAACCCAGAAAGGTAATTAAACACTGAATACAAGTGCGTTAAAAGTTCAAAAAACTACTGAACAAGAAAAATTGAAACATTCAATCCAAATACTTGTAATATAAAAAACCACAAAGGGTATAAAAGACTGGAACAATCTTATTCAAACACTTCACATGAAGCAAGATTGAGCAAACTACCAATAGATCGAGAGAAACACTGAAACAATTGATCCAAACACACAGCTATATCATGTACTTTTGACATGCTCCACCTGGAATATAAAATTCGGCAAACTGCCTACCGAAAATCCATAATATGGTTGAAAATGCTCAAAAATATCAATATGAAGAGAAATTCCCGTACCATCAATAGAATATAAAATGCAGTTAGCGCCTCATATCGAGCAAAAATAACAAAACAATATTGTAGTATCCATGCAAAAGAAAACTCCTTACACTCATACTTCATCTAAAATTGACATTGGAGTAAAACTTTCATTAGAAAAACTTAAAAGATAATAATGCTACAATTAGGGTGTCATCAAATTCTAAATGAACGTTGCCAAAATCTCTATAATGGCCCACATATCAAAACGGTGAATAAAACACCAAAATAACGGTGATGAAACACCAAATTCCAATTGTCTCCCCAACTGATATATTTTTTCCAAAAAAAATAATGAAACATCAAAGAAACCAACGATGAAACGTTGAATAAATTATCAAGAATCCTCTATTGATAAATCAACGATGAAACGTCGAATAAAATCTTCAGTGATAAATTCTACCTAAATTGCAATAAAATCCGCCAAAAATATACATAAAAGCATTAATTTGAATGAATGAAATCCGCAAAATAATAATCATGAAAGCCTGAATTCGTGCATAAGATCCCACCAATAATAATCAGAATTGTAATTTAATCTTACTTTTGTTGGCACTGGAATAGTCGCCGGGGGTAAAAAGCAATTATTTCCTCATACCCATATGAAGAAAAACAGCTCTCATCTGAATCTGCTATATAGAGAAATTGTTTTTGCCATCGAAATTTTTAATTTCAAATTTTATTAATAACATGGTAGAAAATAAAATTACAGATAAAAAATATAGCAGATTCTAAAAGAAACATTCAGTATTCGGCCCCTTTTCCTTTTTTTTACACGAATTAACCTTTCCTCTGGAGCAAGAGCCACGGGACCCAAACGGAATTAAAACCGGTTATGGGATTTGATTGAAATCCGGATGGACAACTTGGAGCTTGGCTCGATTGCTCGAGTCCACGGGTGAGTTCGGTCCGGTGGAGGCACTTCATGGTGGCCGGATCGGGTGCGCGGCGATCGGCGCGCGGATGGTGATGTTGCAGTTCAACGTGAGCCAGTGCGGGGCTGGCCTGTGGCCTCGACGGTCGGCAGTGGGCCAGCGGAGGCGCGAAGTCCGGGCAGCTGAGGGAGCTTCCTCGGAGGAGGAGGCCCTTAGCCACAAAATCATCGCAGGTGGTCCTAAGCGACGACGGTAGCCTTGAAGCGAGCACCGGCAAGGAGGACGACCGAGCCGAGGAAGATGGCGGCAGGCCGAAGGATGGCGCGAATGTCAGCGCAAAAGGCGCTGGAGCGACGCGTGGTAGCTTGGTCGACGGAAGATGAAACCGGCGAGGGTGGCTAGAGGTCAGGCGCGCGGACCGAAGGCGGCCATGCAGAAGCTGAGCGTACGCGGCGTGCGGGAGCTGAAGGGAGGTGGCGCGTGGGGCCGGCGTTGGAGGTGAGCAACCGTGCAAGGCGACGGAGATGTCGGTCGGCACATCGCGGAGGCAGGCACGGCCGACAATCCAGAAGCGAAGAGGAGCGGACTGGCTGGAGCGGCGTCGTCGGTGGCAGGCTCAGTAGAGCAGAGCCGTCGAGGAGCTCGGGTGGCCGTTGAGCGCTGAGGCGGATAGCTGAGGGGTGCTGTTGGCAGACGGGCGGCGGAGGTGCGCCGAGGACGGCAACACCGATTGTGATGATCGGACAACGTGAACGGCGCGGCAGTAGATCGATCCTAGGTGCGTATGCTATGCTTCGATACCGTTAGGACGGCACATAAAAACTAAAGATAAAATTTTAACGTAGAAAAATTTTTATTAAAAAAAACTATAGAAAACAATTTACTATAATATTTTAAAAATTATAAGTAAAGATATTGATTTATATAGTCAAAGAGTTCTAGTTATAGATGATTTAGACTAACAATCTATTTAAATAAAACTAAAAGATACAATACTAAAAGATATTAAGTTATCTCTAACACTTAAATAAAAACCAACGGACAAAGCCAAAGCTCAAAAGTTGAGTATACATCGACAAAAACACAAACTATGAGGTGGAAAATAGAAATTAGCCACTTGCTATAGAAAGGGAAAAAAGAAAAAGATAAATCGCCCATCAGTAACACTATAAAAATCACTTAAGTCGGAAAAACGGCATTGCTTGGCACTAACACGTGGCCCGAGAGCGCACTTGCAGTCTCATGTTGAATGTTGTTTTTCTGATTTATACATTTTTGCATTGTCACGAAACTAACCTTTCAGGGAAAAAGTGTTGCTCCATAAATACAACAGTACAACTTGTTTATATAGGTTGGATCAGGAGGCCAGGATCCATGTATAATACTAGTCAGGGTCGCGCTCTATGTTGCGCCATGTAAAATTTGGTCGCGTGCCACGCGAAATTTGGTATGACAGATATTTCTAAAAAATTTGCATAATTTTTGTTTTCTCGCTGCGCGAAATTTAGTCTAACAGATATTTCTGGAAAAAAACTACGTAATTTCGGTTTTCTTTCTTTTTTTAAAAAAATAGGTTATTAGGAGCCGTCGGCGAATCTATGGATTGCTAGGAGACATCGGCGAATATGCGGTTTTTTTGAGAAAACTGCGGAGGGACCTAAACATATTTTTTTTGATAATTTGGTTTTTTTTTAAAAAAAAATAGGCTACTAAGAGCCGTCGGCGAATCTATAGGATTTTTTTGAGAAAACCACTTAGGGACCTAAACGCAATTATTTTTTACATAATTTCGGAAAAATAGGTTACTAGGAGCCGTTGTCGAATCTGTGGATCGTTATAAACTGTCAGCGAATATGTGAGATTTTTCTAAAGAAAACCGCGGAAGGAACTAAATGCACCTAAACGTAATTGATTTTTTGTGTAATTTTTGTTTTCTTATTTTTTTTAAAAAAATAGGTTGTTAGGAGCCGTCGACGAATCTATAGATCATTATAAGCTGTCGGCGAATCTGTGGGATTTTTTTAAACCGCGGAGGCACTTAAACACAATTTCGTTTTTCTTCGAGTCCAGTGTGCTAAAAGCCTATTTTGTGGGGCCTAAACGTAATTTCGGTTTTTTGGATCTATTTTAAAAAAAACGATCTGAACGTAAACCACAAAGAAACCTAAACGTAATTGTAGATTTTTCGGGTCCATTTTATTGAAAACCGATTGGAGGATCTAAATGTAATTTAAATTTTTGAAGAACCTTTTCTTGAAGAAGGTGACGTGGCAGTGGTGTTGGCAGGCAATTCCATGCGGCATATGCATCAGTGTAGATGCATAGACATACTTCCTAATGTTTGTGACCTAGCTTTGTAAACTTGGACGATCAGCATCTTTTTTCAATGGGGACAAATCCAGTGCAATCAGGATTTTGGTGCAATCATTGTGCAATCCAACTAAGAAAAGTTTCAAAAAATTCTGAAAAAAATCGTGGATGTACATCTCATCTTACCCCATCTATATATAAAATTTTATGATCAAATTCATCCTATGCTTGAAGTTACAAAAAAGACAAATTTGGGGTGCATTTGAATTATTCAAGTTTGTCAGAAATTTATCTTTTTTTTTACTCTTAACATAGGATGAATTTGATCATGAAATTTTATATGTAGATAGGGTAAGATGAGATGTACATCCACGATTTTTTTTCGGAATTTTTTGAAACTTTTCTTAGTTGGATTGCACGGTGATTGCACCAAAGTCTTGATTGCACTGAATATGTCCCCTTTTTCAATAGCTAGATCAGCCATCCAGCAAGAACATTGGTTTGTCAAAGGGAAAAAATGTGTTGTATTGTCGGACGGGAAACAGGAAGCGGCAACAAAGCAGAAGAAGCAGAGTTCCCTTCAGATGTAATCGACGCTGAGTTGTGTTGTGTCCTGTGAGTTGTGTTGTGTCCTGTGTGAGGAGTATTTTGTTGCTGAGTTGTATTTTGGAGTTTGGGGTCCACTTGTAAGGGAAAGCGTTAGAGGAGTATATATAGTGAAATGGTGATCGGTTTGACGTGAGAAAGAAGAAAGCCAAAAGCAATTTCCCCATCCTCTTCTTTCTCCCCATTCTTACCTTCTTTGGTTTATAGCGGTACACTGGAAGATCATGTCAAACACCTTCATGCAGTATTTGAAATCTTGGAGAAGCACCAATTCTTTGTTAAACGGGAGAAATGCTCTTTTGGTCAGCAGCGACTAGAGTATCTCGGGCATATTATAACACCAACTGGAGTGGCCACGGATCGAACCAAGATCCAGGCAGTCTTGGATTGGCGATGCCTCAAGAATCAAGGAGCTCGAGGATTCCTCGGTTTAACCGGTTACTACAGGAAATTTATTCAAAACTACGGTGTAATTTGCAAACCCCTGACAATACTATTGAAGAAAGGAGTTCAGTTTTGTTGGACACCGGTAGAAGCAGCGGCATTTCGAGCTTTACAACAGGCCTTAGCGCAAGCCCCCACTTTAGCCTTACCAGATTTCTCTAAACCATTTGTGCTGGAAACCGACACATGCAATATTGGAATTGGCACTGTGTTAATGCAGGATGGTCACTCAGTCGCTTTTTTGAGCAAGTCTCTGAGTATCAACAATCAGACGCTCTCTACTTATGAAAAGGAGTGTTTGGTGATCTTGTTGGCTATTTCCAAATGGCGGCCCTACTTACAGCATAAAGAGTTTGTTATTAGAACTGACCAAAAGGCGCTGATGCATCTTACGGATCAGAGGTTAACCACTGGAATTCAACATAAGGCATTCATTAAATTGTTGGGATTACAATTTCAAATCCAATACAAAAAGGGCATTAACAATGTAGCAGTTGACACTCTCTCCAGAAGACCTAGCACTGTAGAAATTTAGGCAATATCTGCAACCGTTCTGGCTTGGTTGGAAAAATCTGATAGCAGGATACCAGGATGATGAAGAAACCAAGCAATTACTGACTGAGCTCAGTATTACGGGATCAGATGCAAAGGGTTTCACCCTTCAGGATGGAGTGATCCGATTCAAGGGGAGGATTTGGATTGGAAATAATTCCCTGGCGCAACAACACATTCTGCAATCCTTGCATAACAGTGGAATTGGGGGTCACTCGGGTATTTAGGCTACCTATCACTAAATTAAAGCCTTATTTGCTTGGCCTAAGTTAAAAACTTCTGTGGAGCAATTCGTGAAGACCTGTGAGGTATGTCAGCAGGCAAAGATAGAACATGTGAAATTACCTGGTCTCCTTCAACCCTTACCGGTTCCCACACAAGCTTGGATGGTCATTAGCATGGACTTTATTGAAGGTCTTCCCTTATCTCACAAATACACGACAATCTTTGTGGTCATTGATAAATTTTCAAAATATGCTCATTTTGTGTCGCTAGCTCATCCCTTTACAGCAGCACAGATAGATCAGATTTTTTTAATCAAGTGTATAAATTTTGGTATAATACCTCATATCAAACAGCAATCGGGAAGACTCCTTTTGAAGTTCTGTATGGTCACCCACCTCGGCATTTTGGGATTTCAAATTTGAATGTGACAACCACCACTGATGTTCAGGAATGGTTACAACACAGAGAGAAAATGAATCAATTGCTGAAATATCATTTGGAGCGAGCATCAGTGCGAATGAAGGCTCAGGCCGATAAAGGCAGATCAGAAAGAGTCTTTCAGGTTGGGGACGAAGTGTATCTCAAATTGCAGCCATATGTCCAGACAACCATGGCAACACACAGTAATCACAAATTATGCTTTCGCTTTTATGGCCCATACCGTATACTGGAGAAGATCAGCGCGGTGGCATACAGGTTGGACTTACCCAAGGAAAGCAAGATTCACCCGGTGATTCATGTGTCGCAACTCAAAACGTCATCTGTCCCCAGCAACTCCAGTCATCGATGAAGAGTCTATCAACTGTGTCCACGCGGAAGCAACTCATGTGCCAATGGAAATATTGGCTAGCAGGCTAATCAAACAGGGTGACCATGTCATACCGTCCATTCGGGTGAAGTGGTCTGGTGACTGGTCTACCTATATCCTTAGTGACATGGGAGAATACTGATGCCATCAAGTTGCAGTTTCCATCGGCACCGACTTAGGGTCAAGCCGTGTTTCGAGTGGGAGGGGATGTTGTATTGCCGGACGGGGAACAGGAAGCGGCAACAGAGCAGAAGAAGCAGAGTTCCCTTCAGATGTAATCGGTGCTTTGTATTTTGGAGTTTGGGGTCCACTTGTAAGGGAAAGCGTTGGGGGAGTATACATACTGAACCGGTGATCGGTTTGACGTGAGAAAGATGAAAGCCAAAAGCAATTTCCCCATCCTCTTCTTTCTCCCCGTTCTTACCTTCTTCTCCCTCCTCTTCCTGGTATGATTGTATCAAAATGGTAATTCGAGGATTGCCACTCTTTTTATTTGCATTTGAGGATTTGTTAGATTAATTCGTACAAGTCATCTGGCATGCTTTGTTAAGGCTCGAGCTGGGTGTAATATTATATTACTCGCACGTCAATGCGCTGGCGCCGTCGGATCAAACCAAAACCCACGTCTCGTCTTCGACGGATCTTTCGGCGTCGTAGAATCTGCCTTTCGGGAGTCCTCCACGTCACCGCCACCCAGAGACCTCAAGTATATATCATTCTGTTATGCATGGGAGGTGCTTTCTATCATAACCAGCTAGCTATGCCCAGAGATGATGCTCACCAGGACAAGCACTGATCAAGTGATCATCACAGGTGTACAGTAAGTCTCAGCATCACACGCAAAGTTCGTTGCTAGTACTTGCCTACTTGGCAATGGCCACTGTTCCAGTGTCCCTACTTCGACTTCTTCTTCATAGTGCGATCGATTAAAGGTGTCACTTGTCCTCTAGCTTGTTAATTCCCACTACCGATCGACTGCTTGTTATTAATTAGACTTTGGTTGATGCGATACAGGCTAAACATCTGCTTCATATACGTACGTGCAAATCGAATGAGCCGTGCCTGCGTTTCCTATTTATTAATATTATTAAGGTTAAGTACAGCATATGAAGTACAGTATATATAGGTGTATATATGTATGCACATCGTGGGCCCTAGAATGGTTACGCTATTGTTTCGTCCTCTAAGAAAATATATGGGTCCTTTTTTCCGATTAAGGAGAGAATGGTTACCTATTAACAACATGGCTCCTGTTAACACTATTTTAATTAGTTATATGTAAAGTAGATCGATAAGATGGCCATGGCAAGTTGGGCACAAACGTTTATTCACAGCATGTACTTGGAATCTATGGATAAATTAATAGCATATGTACATTTGGAATTATGCAACAAATTGCATTACAAAATCGTGTTGCTCGTACAGTTTGTACCCAGAAAAGCAATACATTATGGGAAAGAATAAAGCAAGCAAAGCAAGATGCATGCGGGATCGATTGGAGACAAAACAAAATCATTAGCAGGTGATGTGACAATTTGAGCGATACAAAAATGACAAATGTAATGTTTAAATTAGGGCTAGGCAAATAAACCGGAAACCGAAAACCGAAACCGTTAAAACCGGAATCGAAGCCGAAAAAACCGAAACCGAATTATTCGGTTGTTGATTCGGTTAGCTGTATGGAATAACCGAACTTTTTCCGGTTAATTCGGTTTTAACCCTCGGTTAACCGAACTAACCGAACTTTGATAAAGAAACCCACCAAATCGGAGACATATTGAAAGCTCCTCGTCTGTTTCTCATCGCCATAGACAGTCAAAGACTCATTCCTCAACGCCTGAAACCATAATTGCACAAGAAGTATTTTAGTATGAAACAAATAACTAGACTGTCCTTAAATTCAAGTGTCAAAAGAGGAGGCTACAAACGGCGGCTACCTGAGCAATAAAGTTGCTAACGACACGGCCATCATCATTGCCAAGTTCGGTTAAAACCGAAACCGAACTATCGGTTAACCGAATTGTCGGCTACCGAAATTTTCAAACATAGTTCGGTTTCAATTTTGAAATAACCGAATTTCCAAATAAACTGAAAACCGAAACCGAATTTTTCGGTTAAACCGAATGCCCAGGCCTGGTTTAAATAACGCTATGTAGTATCGCATTTTTACATAACGCCACTGGCGGATCCAGAGGGTGGGCGGGTGGGCCCCGGCCCACCCAAAAATTCCAAATCGGTTTAATTCCCGTCATTACTGAGACAGTCATATTGCGAAGGTAATATCTTTAGATCCGTTGATCCGATCGGATTGATTCTTGTTGTGTTAATTTCGAAATTGCATCTAGTTTCTACAGTTAAAATTTCACAACAATCAACAGTAGGATCTTTGAGAATTATTATTTTGGTGAACGTGAGTCAATCTGTTTTTATTTGGTCTGGCGTTTGATTCAGTAAAATTGCAAAGAAAATAACTTTAGATCCGTAGATCCGATCGAGTTGAGTTTTGTTGTGTTAGCTTGAAAATTGAGTCTAGTTTCAGTAGTTAAAATTTCACATCGATCTAACGGTGGGATCATCAGAAATTACTGTTTTAGTGAACATAGGTTAATCTATTTTTGTCGAATCCGAATCAGTTAATTGGGGTGTTTAAAAATAATCAAAAATTTGATTTTAGCTTCTGCGTAATCATTCGTCACCCTCTGATTGATAGTTTAATATATATCGATCCTACATATTGTATTGCAGAATTGTTGAAACATGAAGAGGGATGGAGATATTGCATCTCTTTTTCGAAAACATGCAGCAAAGAAGATTGCTTCTCCATTGTCTCCTTCCCCAATTGTGGCAGAATAGCACACTCAAGAACAAGATCCAGGGGAAGATGTCTCGCCACCGCCACCACCACCGCCACCGCCACAACCACAGCCACCGGTTTATGATATTGATCGTCTTCCACATGATTTCAAATTTCATACTTAGTTGTTGATTTTAAGATGTTCGTAAGACACCTTATTAATATATCATGATGCACTTTTGGTAAATTCTATACTTGTATTGTATATTGGCATGTTAGATTTACGGTATTTAAAAAATTTATGCCAAGTTGGACCACCCATACCCAAAATTCTGGATACGCCACTGCATAACGCTATGTAGTATCGCATTTTTACATGCATTTTGATACCAAGTGTAGAGCCATAATTGTAGCATGGATTTGTTGTAGATAATTTTGTATATGTATGTATGTATATATATGTATGTGTGGGCCGTATATATGGCAGATCGATTGGCACTGTCCCCTCTGGCCCTCTAGCTGGGCATCTTTTTTATTTCCTTGTGCGTTGCCAAAAAGGCACTGACAGACAGAAACGATGAAGAAAGGGGCCAAAAGTTGAGAAACTTTTGGGTAAAATCTGGTCAGCTACCCCCCAAGATTTTGGCTCTTGTTGCTTCTTTACATTTTTTTACAGCAGATGCTGCAATTTGCTCATGGGTAGAGAAATGCTAAGACTCCTATTCGACCGGCCTTGATTGGAACGTGGAAGATGTGTGACTATCTGATATCTCTGAGTAAACCAAAAGCTGCTAACTATTAGATAACCCAGCTACTGTGGCATACCAGCTCTCTAGCTGGCAACTAGAGTTCAATTGTTACTGACACCAGGTTATCCCCACTGAAAAAAAGAGATTAAACCCGATGCTTGCCCAATAAAAGGGGTACACTTCTGCTCAATGTTAATTAGTAGTGGTTTTGCTTCAGATGAGGCGCATTTCGATCGGTTTCTCGTGTGCACCGGGAGCAGCTCGAGTACATCATCTGTGGTGTCCGTCGTCTGATTGGGTGGCCCTCACTCTTCCTAGTCCCCTCGACAAGGCCGTCTCACAAACTGTAGCGAATCTTTCTTTCTCCAATAGACGCCGCGTACTAATTGCAACCAAATTTACATGGGCCATTCTGCAAAAGCACCTAACCACACAATTATCCAGGGAGTAAATTTCGTAAAACCCCAGTTTTTACGGTTATTGTCGCACAAAGTCTCAAATATTGTAGCTTGTGTCACTTAACCCAGGTGAGGTTTTGTGGTGGAGTAATTATAATAAAGTAAGGTTTTGTGAAATGTTATGATCATAATACTTAAGATTAAGTGACACAAGCCACGATATATGGGGTTTTGTGTAACAATGAATGTAAAACCTAAGGATTTATAAAATTTACTCTTATTTTCCGAGGATATCTTGCTTTCGCTTGTCTAAATAACAGCAGAAATTACAAACCACAAAACATCTATATTCTTACAGAGTAAAAATATTGTAAAGAGGTGTTTCTGGACATGAACTGAACAATCAAACCATGGCTGATCTGATCTTGGTCACATTGCTGGCTGCTGACATCTCCACCCATTGACATGCAGATATCATCACTGAGAGGCAGCAGTTCAGCCACAACTGAAAACCAGCTGAACAACACCATGGAAAGTAAGCACTGGGTGAGCCGGTGAGGTCCCCTGCTGCCCCTGCAACTCAAAGGCTGCACCACCTGTAGGCTGCTGCTGCAACTGCACTGCAGCAACCTGCATACAGTGTAAGCCTGTGTGTGTATCAGTGTACGCATATGCAACATATATGAAAAGATTTTGATAGTTAAAATTTCGAAAATTTAGCTACACCTGTATCCAAAATGATAGCTCTTTGTGATATGTGTAGTATATTTGTGTGGTCTTTTCTTGCATACACTCTAGTCTATCCACACCACACCAGTATCACGTATCTGACCATCTCCGTTGCTGACCTATTGCTGCTTGCAGGGCTGTATTGTTGCAGCTGCAGTTGCACCCGCCATTGCGGCTGCTGTTGCCCGCCAAGATCCTCCGAAGATCGCGTCCGGGGAAATGAAGCAATCATTGGTAACGTAACTGGGCGCTGTAAAAACTCCCTGGCTGGTCTCCTTGTTGCAAGGAGGTTACAAGGACGTTAGTTAGCAAGGTTGGTGCGGTGTGCCATCCATGTGCCCGCGACCTGTTCGACAGAATTCCCCACCGGGGTGGGGACCCTCGCGCCGGCCGGAACACGGCCATGGCTGCCTGACCTTTACGGTGCAGCGCGTGGGGGAATGCTACGGCGCGCGTGGTATCGTGCGGCATGCGTCCGCGCTAAGCGTCACGGTGGGCGCGCTCTCCCCCCTCTTCCTTGCTAAGGTCGTTCGCCGGGGATGCCGTGCCGGTGTCTGGCTAAGCTGTTAGTTCTGGTTCATCTCTCCTGTTCACATGATCAATGATTTCGTTCTTACATATAATTAAGGCTGTTACAAAGAGCAATCTTTTTTTTTTTTCGAAAGATTCAAAGAGTAATCTTTCGACTGAGCACAATGTCCGGGATGAAATGGAAGACATGGTCATCAATCACGCTGAACGGATTGATCTCCAGCAAGACAGCAACGGCAGACACAAATTATTTGAGGTGGTACACTGCATTTCTGTAAATATGGGAGACACGGTGTCGTTATCAATGGATTTGGATGATTGATGGGCATAGTTACATATAGACAGGCAGCAGGCTGGTTCAACGTGGGTGGGTCACCCAGACAACTTCACCATGGTGAGCATGGCCCGAGTGCAAACTCGTAGAATTGCCACAGTTGATATATTCATGGAAATCAGATGCGTGGCAGAGATAATTTTCCTTTGGCTGCTGTGTTTGTTAGTTGTTTTGACTAAATGGCAAATGGGCACGAGGAAGAGGCTAATAATTTTCTTGTCCCATATGGTATTCTAGGATTTACAAATTCCAGATGAAAGGAGAAATTCATCCGTGTTCTCATGGAACAATTGTTGTGGTCTGATTGATGAAGTGAGAGAACACGTGGTGGTCTATCTATATTTATAATAAGTAATTGACTATATTTGTACTTGTAGTGCTCAGATTTGAGTTTGAAATGTGTTTTGAGTAATTTGGTTTGAGTGGTCATAGTCCCTTTGAGAGGTCATTCCTTAGAGTGGTTGTGACCACTGTGGAAGTGGTTTAGATCTCTAAAGACATCCACGGGAGTGGTTGTGACCATTATAAGAATGGTCTAAGTCACTTTAGGAATGGTCTAAACCTCTAAGGACCTCTATAGAAGTGGTTGTGACCACTATAAGAGAGTTCTAGACCATTATAAGAGTGGTCTCCTCTAAGGATCTCTATGAGAGTGGTCATGAACTCCTAGAGAGTGGTTGTGACATCCTAACGAGTGGTCGTGAGCCATTGTGACCTCTCAGGGAATGGTCATGGCCACTGTGAGAGTGGTCATGACCCGTTTAGGAGTGGTTATGAAACCTTGTAACCACTTGAGGAGTGGTCTATACCTCTATATGAATGGTCATGATAATTTGGGGAGTGGCCGTGACTTCTGAGCGAATGGTCTAGACTTCTGTATAATGATTGGTCGTGACCTCTCACTGAGTGGATTAGACCTTAATAGAAGTGGTTGTGACCTCTTAGTGAGTGGTCTAGACATATTTAAAGAGGTTATGGATAAGGTGGTCACATGCTATATGATCCAAGGTGAGATCTTCTGATATGATTTTGGACATTGCTATATGATGGTTTTCTTGTCTATGTTAGTTGTAGGATTTTAGTGCTAGGTCATGGTAAGGCGGAGAAGACCAGAACTAGGCTAGAAGAGTTAAGATCCAGAACGGTCAAGGGGTGTTGGAAGATGACTAAGAACGGGAAGTGGTTGTGAACCATGGAGAAACTAATTGATGGACATGGCAGGTAACGATATAGACCGGGACTAGGCTTACGAGAGGGTCTAGGTCTAGAACAGTCAAGGAAGCTAAAACTATCATGCTAAAGGGTAGTGTCAAAACCTGTGATGTTGTTGGGTTTCGGGTTAGCCCAAGTATGAGAGTTGGAGTGAATCTGCACCTTTGATGAGGTTTTTTTATGTTCAAAAAACCATTTAAGGCAGCCTCCAGGATTCGAGAACCCTAAGTACTCAAACCATGTTTATAAGTTTTTCAAAGCTTTGTATGGACTTAAGTAGGCCCGAGCTTGGTATGAGAGGCTTAAGTCCTACTTTCTTAGTTATGGTTTTGAAATGGGTAAGATAGATAAGAACTTGTTCGTTAGACATGTAGACTCCGATTTTCTCCTTGTCCAGATCTATGTAGATGACATTATCTTTTGTGGCTGCTCCCATGCTCTTATCTCACAATTTTTAGATGTGATGAGCACAGAGTTTGAGATGAGCATGATTGGCGAGTTGAGCTACTTCCTTAGTTTCAAGATCAAGCAGACTCGAGATGGTATTTTCTTGTATCAAGGCAAGTATACTCGAGACTTCTTGAGACGCTTTGACATGTCTGAAGGGAAACCGGTGATGACTCTTATGGCCACCATGGCTATTCTTGAGCCTGATGAGCATGGTGAGCTAGTTAATCAGAAGGAGTTCAGGAGTATGATCGGTTCCCTCTTGTACCTCACTATTGCCTCGAGACCAGACATACACACTTTACTATGTGTTTGTGTACTCGATTTTAGTCCTCTCCCCGTGCGGGACTTTGGGTTAGTCATAGATAGTGTTTCACTGTTTTGTGACAACATGTCTGCCATTCACATTGCTAAGAACCTAGTGCAATATTCTAGGATGAAATATATAGATATCAGATATCACTTTCTTAGAGATCATGTGGAAAAGGGTGATATAATACTCCAGTTTGTAGAGAGTGATCACCAGATTACATATATCTTCACCAAGTCTTTAGATAGCTCTAGGTCGGATGAACAATGCTCGGTGAACAATGTTTGAATGAAAAGTACTGCAAACTGGTCAGCAGCACTGACCGGATAAACAATGTTTTTTGGTGAATAGTAAAATCAACACGATCTCAAAAATAAGAATCGATGTAACTTTTGATATATTGATCTAAAACCCGTGAAACTTTATGTGTGCCTTTCTATGGATGTCAAGAACTTATTCCATCCTTCAATCATAAGGATTGATATCAAAGTTCTGACCCTTTTCCAGTTTAAAAAATACTGCACGAAAACTAGGTCAAAAACACAAACTTCACCCTTAGCTTGTTATAGGGAATTGATAATTAGGATGATCTTAGATGACCTTCCACAAACCACAGCAAGTAAGAACACAAAAAAACAACCCTTCAAACAAATAAGAACGTGATCTACAGGGTTCTACCAAGCACATAGATCGGTTTCTTACAGAAACTGAAAAGAAAAGGTTGTAGATTGTCTAGATGATTGGGATATGATCTATAGAAAATTTATCCAACAACCTTTCATCCTTAGCACAAGATCTAAAAACACATAAAAGGAGGGGAGGCAAATCCAAATGTGTGGAAAGTAAATTGCAAAAAATTAAATTCTAAATTTAAAGCATAATGCAAATGCTGAAGGTAAATTTAGAATAGAGAAATAAAACTTTTATCTCATAGAAGGGAGGTTTATAAAGCCTCACAACAAAGTGAACAAAGCTCAAAGGAGCACCAAAACCTTCAAAACCCGAGAGAGAGAGAGACACCACTCTTTTCCCCTCTATTTATATCACACTCAGAGCAAACCCCACCCTTGAATAACTTCCTTCTTCCAGAGTGAACCTTATCAAGGGTTGGGATTAACTCACTCAACCATGTAAGTTCTAACCTGAAACCCAACAATATAACGAGTTTTGACACACTTCTCAGGGCACCACTAACTCAACTACTACTCCACCAGTGAACCTGCTATCCAACGATCCTCCTTCGCTTGAGTAGAGCTTAAGTTAGCATCTGTACCATCCAATTGTCTTCTTGGCTTGCAGCTACTCCCTGGTCTTAGTCATCTTTGGCGATACCTTGATCGTCTGGACCTTAGCTCTCCCAGCCTAGTCTCGATCTCCTCCGCCTCACCATGACCTAACTTCGAAGTCCTGCAACCATCATAGATAAGGAAAACACATCACATAGCAATATCCAACAACATATGCAATCAAATCAACACATAGCTAGAATGACTTACAATATTTCCCCGACTAACTTACAATATTTTTCAACCAGTTTACAAACTGTCCCGACTAGTTCACAACTAATTCTAACCAGTTTACAAACTATTCTGATCAATTCATAATCAGTTTACAAACTGATCAAACTCAAACTTGTACACCACAAGCTCAACTACAGTCATTTACTCACCACAAACATGTGTAGACCTGCACATGGTCTTTCACCGTCACAGTCTTATAGGTCTAGCTTAGGTTTTAGAGTCGATTTTCCAATGTCAGTCATTAAGGAAGATAAGAGTGAATATGAGTTATAGTGTTCTCTACCATTTTTATATTCTATAGCCACCTAACTTGCAGTTTCTTGACTTCCTCTTCTCATTCTGTGTTTCTGGTTTCTTGTGAGTTCATTTGGAAGTTTTCCGAACTTAATTATGGTAATAACTCAACTTAAACTATAATTTTAAACTTCAATTTAATTCACTTGTTGATGGGAAGTTTAAAAAGTTGTTTCATACATTGTATATAGACTTTATGTACTATTTTAATGAGTTTTGTCTATTATGCAAATGAACTATTATTCATGATATACGCCTTGCTACTTTTCTGAAGGTCATTACTAGCTTAGTTATGTCTAAGTTCACTATCCTTCATCCTGCTATGCTTACTTAAAATTTCAATTAAGATATAATAAAAACTTGATGAAACTTGTAGCTTTTACTTGATATATTTCCTTACTAGGTGTATATACTATGATTTGTGAAATATTGGATTTCTCTTAGAGTCCCTAGAGTAGCTTGGGTGAAGCTAGATTGATTCATAATAGATTCCTTTACTTGCTCATAAATCTAAATACTAAACAAATAAATATTGACTTTTGTATGCAAATGGAACTCAACACTATACATTCATGAGACCACTTCCTATTGCACTTGGAATGAACTTGGAATGTACTATGTATGACCAAGACCACTCTTTTAAGCGTCATGCTTAAGATGTTCGATGATGGATTGAGTCAATTACACTTGAAAAATACAAATAAAAACAAAAAATGTAGAGAAGAGTAAAGCTTAGAAGGCCTTTGTTGATGGCTCTTAGTCGATGATGTGCTTTATTAAGATAAACTCTCTAAACCTCGTTAGATATGTGAAAGAGTGTGAAACTTAGGAGGTTTTTATCGATGGCTACTAATCGGGGATGCGCTTTGCTTGGATAACCTCTTCACACACTGTTGTATGCGTTAAAGTCAAAGTTTTTGCATTCAAAGATTATTGAGCACGAATGATCTGTTATGAACTTACAACTTCCCCAAAGTGTTAGACTAGATTGAACTCTAGGTTATCGATTTGATCTATTGTATGGCTATGTTTTTAGTTTGGACATTATGCTAAGTGTTATACTAGTTGAAATCATGCAAAAATGGTATACTTTTATTTGTGCTTGCTAGAAAGGAGATTATATTTTGCACTTGGACATGCTTTAGCTTAGTATAATCTGCACTTGAGTACTTTGGTATCATACTTTGTCTTTATGGTCACTTGGATAAATTTTAAAGCTCTTTTAAGATGCATCACATGCATACATGTTTTTCCTTTTTGATGCCTACATTGACAAAATGGGGAGAAATTTGAAAAATGCATCTATTTTTGGGGAGAAATGTGGAAAATTTTTATCTTTCTTCTTTGGTTATAGTGCAAAATTGTTCCTTTTCATAGATCATGAGCTTTTGTGAGTCTTTTCCTATTTTTTAGTGTATTTGTGGATAACTTGTTCTTTCCTAGTGCTTGCTCTAACTCACTTTCTGCTAACTTAGTCATGTTCTTTGTTTTATCTTGCATTTGGACTAAGTGTGGTTTTGTCGATCAAATTGCTTTCTTCTTTCTTTTTCAAACTCAAATTTATGCCTTTTGAGGGTTTGTTAATATACTCATTAAGGGGGAGATTGAGTGACCATGTGGTGGTCTATCTATTTTGTGATGAGTAATCGACTGTGTTTAAGCCTGTAGTGCTCAGGTTTGAGTTTGAAACGTATTTACTTTGGTTTTGAGTAATTTAGTTTGAGTGGTTATAGACCCCTAGAGAGGTCGTTTCCTAGAGAGGCCGTTCCCTAAAGTGGTCGTGACCACCGTGGGAGTGGTCTAGACATCTAAGGACCTCTATAGAGTGGTCGTAATCACTGTAAGAGTGATCTAGATTACTATGGAAGTAGTCTAGACTTTTAAGGACCTCTGTGGGAGTGGTCGTAACCATTATAAGAGTGGTCATAACCACTGTAAGAGTGCTCTAGACCACTGTGGGAGTGGTCTAGACCCATATGGATCTCTATGGGAGTGGTGATCTCTCAGGGAGTGATCGTGACCACTGTGGGAGTGGTCGTGAGCCATTGTGACCTCCTAGGGAGTGGTCGTGGCCACTGTAGAAGTGGTCGTGACCTCTCTAGGAGTGGTCATGAACCCATGTAACCACTTATGGAGTGGTCTAGATATCTATAGGAACGGTCATGACTACTTGTGGAGTAGTTGTGACCTCTCAGTGAGTGGTCTAGACATTTATATGAGTGGCCGTGACTACTTAGAGAGTGGTCGCAACCTCTTAGTGAGTGGTCTTGACCTCAATAGGAGTGGTTCTGATCCTTGGAGAGTGGTCGTGATGTCTCAGTGAGTGGTCTAGACATATCTAAAGTTGTCACGTACAAGAATGGTTATGAATAAGGTGGTCACAGGTTATATGATCTAAGGTGGGATCTTCCGATATAATTTTGGACATTGCTATATGATGGTTTTCTTCTATGTGTTGGTCGCAGGACTTCGGTGCTAGGTCATGGTGAAGCGGAGGATACTGGGACTACGCTAGGAGAGCTGAGGTCCAGAATGCTCAAGGGATGCCAAAAGATGACTGAGGCTGGAAGTGGTTGCAAGTCAGGAAGACAAGAAACTAAAGTGATGGACATGACCGGTAACGGCATGGGCCAGGACTAGATTCAGGGAGGAGTCTAGGACCAGAACGGTCAAGAAATCTAAAGCTGTCATGCTAAAATATATGGTCAAAATCTGTAATATTGTTGGGTTTCAGATTAGCCCATGTATGAAAGTGAAAGTGAATCTGCACTCTTGATGAGTTTTCTTGAGGTTCAAGAAGATCATCTAATGGTGAAGATTACTCCTAGAGTATTATAAATAGAGGGGAGGGGTGCCTCTCCCTGTGTGAGTCTTATGAAGGATTTTAGTATCCTAATGTTCTTTGAGTTTTTGCTCACTTAGTTGTGAGGCTTTGTAAATCATCTTTCCAGGAAATAAAAATAGTTCCAGCGCAAGAATCTTCATGTTTGTGCTTATTTCCTAGTTCTTACTTTGCTTTGTTTGCAATCATCTTCTTCTACTATCTCTTGGTTTTTTTATCTTTCTTGTTTGATCTTGAGCCAAGGATAAGTGATTGATATATGGTGTATCTCTAGAATATATATCAATCATCTAAGCCCTTAGTAACTCCTTTCCTTAAGTTCCTGATCATAAACCGATTTACTGTAGCAAGAAGAAAGACATCAACAGATCGCGTTTTCTTTATTTTAGCAGTTGATTGTGCCTTAATCTAGCTTGCTAGAATGTATGCGAGTTGATCCAAGATCATGCTGATCGTTAATACTCCACGAACAAGAATAAATCAATATTCTCAGCCGATCAAAGGTTATTTCAGTTATTGTTTTTGGGATCATATTGTTTTTATTGTTTATCTGAGAGCATTGGACATCTATTAACTGCCCTAGTTGAGCACTCTAGTTGATGCTTTAGGAAAAGTGACTAGAATACTCTTTTGTTCAGTACTGGATTTGTTATTCTTTTTTGTTGACTTTATGGAAGAGAGGCTTAGATATTATTGAAGAGGAAAAGTTTTTATTTAGTTTTTATTCATACTCCTCTGGTCGCCATTGGGGTCATTCCGGAAGGAAGGCCTGATGGTGACTCATTCGACGCCTGCACTCAAGCAAGACTTGTTGGGAGTTTGCAGGGTTCATGTTAATATGGAGATAGGTGAATTGGTGGAGTGCGACTTCTTGAACTAGATTGAGAGGATAGGGTGGCAGTCTTACGTCCTTTTTGTTCGAGTATACACGCAAAGGTAACGCATGGGTCTGTCTAGCTGCTTGGACAAACAATAATGGAGAAGTTATATGGGAAGAACTATTTTGTAGCGTGATTTGCCATTGAGATGAAAGATGTGCTACATGCATTTGTAGCTAGTGATAGATGATGTCTTCCTTTGGTTGATGTAGTCCACTGAATACTGTAGATGTCTAGAAGACAATTGCTAATTTGAACAATAAAGGCTATATACCTCACATCACCAAGATAACTGTCAAGGTCATGGACAAGGATGAAGAAATGGTTTGTTACTGAATGAAGTGGGAAGTTAGCACACTACTACAGAATAGGTCATCACTGCCGGTTCGTCCACGCTATTACTACCGGTTATGGGCGCCGGCAGTGATTGGTCGGCAGGATATACTGATTATCACCGGCTCAGAACCGCAAGGATAATAAATATCACTTTGCGGTTCATTATACAACCGGCAAGATATTCGACTATCTCGCGGTTTACACTAGCATCCGGCAATGATACTCAACTATCTCTGCCGGTTCAACCTAGAATCCGGCGGTGATACTCAACTATCTCTGCCGGTTCAACCTAGAATCCGGCGGTGATATATGTATATCTCTGCCGCTTATACTGAAGAACCGGCGATGATACGTGTATATCACTGCCGGTTCTGAACGAACCCGGCGGTGACAACGAATTCTGAAAAAAATTTGTAGATGTACTTCATAGATTACTCTACCTTTTTGTAAGTCCTCATATGTATTGAATTTGAACCTGCAATTTTATACATAGGTAGAGTAATCTATGAAGTACATCTACAAATTTTTTCAGAGTTTTCGTGACTTTTATTAGTTGGTGTGCACGATGTGTACACGGGAAGACCTGTGTGCACATGATATGTTGCCTTCAAATATATAGTATATAAAACGTCGTTACATCATAATTAAAATATATTAAAGCATCACAATATTTAGTTTTTTACAATAGTCTGTTCACAAATGTAGTGTGAGTACATCTCGTTCACTTTGGATCTAGGCTTTTGTCGTGGAACTCGCCCTTTGGATCGATGACTGTTCACAATGAATCCAAATGATATGCTCTTGAATTGCTAAAATTTCTTTCGACAGTAACTCTGATTGGTTCTCAGCTTGGAGCGCTGTTATTGAAGAAAAGAGAAATTTAATTAATGATGATAGATGTTAAATGAAAGAAAAGTAGGCATGAATGTGTAATTATATACCATGGCTTTGTTATATTCGGCGATCTTAAGTGACAATTGCATGTAAATTTGTACATACGTAGTATGCGCATAAACTATTTCCCTGGTCCTGTCTCATGCATGGAAAGTCTGTTATTATTTTGAAAGTTGTCCTGTAGGGAAGATGCGGACCACCTTTCTTGCAATACCGTGTGAATGCGATGTGAATGATTTTAAATAGTAATTAACCTTAAATACAATAGAATAAAATATTACTAGAGCAATAACGCAACGATCGAGTTTACCTGTTCATCATCTTCCAAAAATTATGTTCATACTCACGAAGTTCTTTTCTCATCGAGTCCAAGACATAAACCCTGCTAGCTTCTAACTCGATGACGAGGAGGACCCAGTGATAACTAGACATATATGTTAACATAGCCTATTAGTCCCACACCGTGTCACGCAAAAATAATAAAACAATATTAGAAGTAGGGTAATACGTACTGAAAGTTATAGGGTACAAGTACGGAGGTTTTCTTTCTCAGCTTGTAGAAAGTCTTAAATAAATAGTCTTCAACAAACTTTGGGTCATCACGGACGAGTTTCTCGTTGACAAGCCCCGGATCGAGAAATCCTAAATCTTCATCCTTATTTCTTCTACACATCTGTATCTCCATTCTACATATGTAAAAAAGAAGTTAGACATACAGTTGAACGGTAGAAGAATATACAATAATATAAATAGAGACTTACAAAGTCCACAGTCGACCCGAAGGACGTCCCAGAGCATCCGCCGGTACAACATATACAATTCGCAGAACTCTAACGAACATGCCATCCCCATTGTGAAAATCCGAATCTTTGTATTTCATTTGGGATCGCCCACATACCTGCTGGCACCGCTGCATGTAATCTTGATGGGCCGCGCCGCAATTTTGTTGTTAGGTTCTCTAAATCTTTTGGGGAGCCAGTGTTGCCCCAAAATATACTTCCAACTTAGACCTAGCTCGTAATTACGCCTGCCAAAGAGCGAGATCTTTTGAGCTTGCGACATCGACGCCTCAGCACTAGCCATCTTCAAGTTTTGTTTTCTGGAGATGCGCTCGTAGTTCGACATTTCCGAAGGTTCAGAAGCCCGCCCTGTCTCTTTGGCTTTTGCCATACTCAAGAAAAACCCCTGCGCATTAGCATCGACTTTAGTCTTCTCGGGTGATGGAACCTTTTGGAAGTGAGATGTTACCTCGGCCTTCGTTTGCTCTTTGCGTTCTTCTTGATCATATCGGCGGTAATTTCTTAGGTCAGGTGTCTTGCCTTCACAGATGACCGAGATTTGGTACAAGACGATCGGACTTCGAGATGGTGCCGATGTTCGATTCTTCTTATGTGCCTACCGAGGAGTTGGACTTTTCTGGTTGGTGCCGGGAGGAGGAGTTGGACTTTTTCTGGATGGTGCCGGTGGAGGAGTTGGACTTTTCCTGGCCGGTGCCGGAGGAGGAGTTGGACTTTTTCGGATGGTCTTTGGAGGAGTTGGACTTTTCTAGTGGTGCCGCGGAGGAGTTGGACTTCTCCTAACTGGTGCCGGCGGAGGAGTTGCACTTTTTGTAGGCGATAGGTCTGCGTGTGGAGAGTGCGGCTCATCATCATCGTCGTCGTTGTCGGCCTCATCGTCCGAGCCGAACATAATCAAGCTCTTGCGCCACGCGAGGAAGCCATGCACGTTTTCTCCAAGTTTGTTTTTTCCGCCTCGCCAGAATCTCTACCTCCATTTTGCGATATTGTCGGACTACACCGTTTACTTCGACCTGGCGAATCCCAGCCGTATTGGGCGGTCAGAGAACTTGCGAGGCGCATGGCCAAGCCCCGCCATCACCACCTTGATGGTAATGCCATGTGCGGACAAATGCAGCTTGCACGGTGTCGGTTCTGTGATGTCATCCACTGGAAAATGGAGTCGAAGCTCTCCCGGAATCGTTGTGGACGCGCAGCTGCTCTTAAGAACACCGTGGTCGAGGTGCCGAGGGTCGTCATCGAGTGGCGGTCGTGAGTGAGAGCTTTCAGATCGCTTGCTCCACAACTTGATCCACCGCTCTCTCTTCATCTAGCGCTCTTGCCACAGCAAGTTGTATTGACGTTTGCGCTTCATCTTCTCTTAGTCTTTTCGACCGCTTATACGACGATCGTCCACCGGGAAGCCTTCTTTCCACGGCACCAAACCAACTCCTCGGTGCGCCAGATGCTCCTTGTTACCCAGGCAATCGGCTCATCATTCTCCTTTGTAGCTTGAAAAGCCCTTGGGAAGACTCCACGTGAGCATCGATATTTTCTGCGACACCTCCGGGCTCTATCGCTCCAAGCTCAAGCTGCCATCTTCGAGATGAAGCCCCCTCCCAAACAACCGATGCTTTGATCGTGCGATGATCTCGGCCGTCGCAGAGTAACGCCCTTGAGGTTAGCTCTTGTTCGCGGCTATCCCATGCAGTATTTTCTTCACGTAGCCACGATTGCCTAGTGTGTGAGGGTACATATTCTTATCCACGTTAGCCTTGTTCTTTTGACTCACTTATGCAGGCTTCTTGAATTCTCAGACTCCACAAAGTCCTTCCAAAATTCCCTTATCTTTGGAAACATGTTAAAATTTGGCGTGACATTCTTCTTCACATAGTTCTTATTCAATTGAGTCTTCCAATTCTTCCAAATGTGCACATGATACTTAGTGCACGTTTCTTTGCAACCAACTCGACCCTTGGGGAAATGGAATACGTGTTTTAGCTTGCCCCATAGCGAGTCCTTGGTCATCGGGAACCACCCACCGATCACCTTCGCGCCGGTCCATGATCTATAGTGATGGGCACGTTATCCCTAGCAAGTACTCCGCAGTCAGCTCCAGACTGGCGCCAACGCCGACGCTGGTATAGCAGTTCCCGACTTAGAGAGCTGGACTATGTTGTGAACGCCTTAGGCATCTTGCTCGGGCCACGACACTGCGCACGCTTTGTTCACCCGACGTTTGAGCCTACAATTGGATCTTGTTATTAGTCGTATGACCCTACAATATTTTGGGAATCTGGCGTACTAATACTTTACCTCGCCCATGTTAGTCGCGTCAGCTTGGTCCATGGCAGGGGCGTCAGCTTGGCCCAAAGCAGGGGCGTCAGTTTGGTCCATGGCTGTGGCGTCAGCTTGGTCCATGGCAGGGGCGTCAGTTTGGTCCATGGATGTGGCGCCAGGTTGCTCCATAGCAATATCCTGTAGGTTCAAGTAGCCACTTGGGCTACCCACTCCTACTTCGTCTACATTCGAGGGCCGAACTCCCTCTGGCACTTGTCCCTGATTCGAGGCCATTCCTAGCAATCCAAAATCTTATTGGGTTAATTATATTGCATTCATTTATGGTTGCTACATGACATCAAACTTGTGAATTCAAACGATGGTAATTTGCTAGAGTTGAGAGGAATAAGTGATGTTGTGACCTCATGCTACTAACATGTGCACATGTAACTTTAAAATGATACTTATACATTAGAAAAAAATCACATGATACATATACATCTCGAAATGAAAAGATA
The DNA here is from genome assembly GCA_036346375.1 of Guadua angustifolia. Classification (NCBI taxonomy): domain Eukaryota; kingdom Viridiplantae; phylum Streptophyta; class Magnoliopsida; order Poales; family Poaceae; genus Guadua; species Guadua angustifolia. Next base: position 18,816,939 of record CM070509.1, read on the forward strand.
ATATGAAAAAATTCATATATTCTTAAGAATATATTCCACACTAAAATGATTTTAAAAAAAATAAGCCCCTGCAAGTTCAAGAAGCATGGGTGTCACGAGAGCGTCCGGTACACCGAGAAGCGAAGCCATGAGGAGACATGTTAAGCAGAAATGGACTTAGGACTTAGTTCTTTGTCTTCTTCAGCGTACCATTTGTCCATAGGCTTCCTCCCTCCTCTTCTTCATTGATCATGGAGTATCTGCGTGTCCAACTTTTCCAATGAAAAATTTCATGTTCTATTGATCATGATCTTCGTGTCTTTTCAATGAAAAATTTCATGTTCTATGAAGATGATAGAACATGAAATTTTTCATTGGAAAAGTTGGACACGCAAGACTCCATAATCAATGAAGAAGAGGAGCGGAGGAAGCCTATGGACAAGGGTACGCTTTCCCAAGTCCATTTCTGCTTAACATGTCTCTCATGGCTTCGCCTATACACGCCTCGTGACACCCATGCTTCTTGAACTTGTAGGATTATTTTTTTAAACACATTCATTTTTGTCAACAAAATATACATACACATAAAATTAGATCAAATTATTATAAGTTAAGAAAATTCGCAAGTTTAAACTCTATAAACTTGTCGAATTTTTCTTTTGTAACTCTCAGATATAATGAATCTTGAAATTTCATACAACTGCTTACTATTACAATTAGTGGCACAACTATTAACTAAATGAACTACAACTACTTACTATTACAATTAGTGGCACAAAACAAATATTTACAACACATGTATACATCTTTACGAAACAAATATTTACAACACATGTATACATCTTTCAAGAAGATATACAAAGCACCAAATTGAAGTTTACTTTTGGCTGCAATATAAATAACCACAGAGCAAAATGATCAAAACAGCACATGTGCAGATGTGAATTCACAAGGCAACTAGCATAAAGCTCAACTTGTTTATTTTGAGTGTTCTCAGATGTCGGGTTGCCCCAAAGGCCCTCCTCGCCACAAGGGATGAGTAATAGACTAATTTGTGACAACCTTACCTTAGTAATAATTCGTTAGTCTTCCATAGCATGTAGCTATCCATGAACACATATATGTAAAGATCACCGATGACAAAGACCACCCCAATGCTTGGACATCACAATTTTCAATAAGTCATGAATATGAGTTTAATAATGAATTGAACCAAGTCTAAGTTTCTAACTCAAAGCATTTGGACTAGCTCACAACTCACAAGACATGGAAGGCCAAATGCCAAGTCTACCAAGGACAGAATGTGAAAACCTATGTAGTCTGTACCGAACTCTACAAGTTCCTGTGCATCATCCACAATTTGGAGGCAACCCCAGATTGCATTATAAAGGTATGCCAATATGTTCCCTTGCCGAAAAAAGGAAAAGAAAAGAAATGCCTATATGTTTACATCCCACTAGTAGAACATGAGAATAATCTTAGCCATAACGAATCTTCTTTGGGCGGATGCATAAGAAGAAAATTTTGCTTGACATTTTGTTGAATCAAGTAGCAATACAATGGTGCATGCAAGACTTTGTTCATTATTCCTCTTAAGCATACATATGAGAATATATAATTCACAAACAAGATGTATGACATAAACAAGACAACGAGAAGCATGGTTTAGTCATACATAATATGAATTATACCTCTTGTCTCAAAGACAATAAAATGAATATGGTGCTCTCAGATTTAGGGTTAGAGTAAAGATTAGAATCTTTACTACAATCACGAATCGGCTAACAATTTATTCTATGCATTAGGCCTTGAACTCTTACCACCTTAAATGCACAATTAAGAATCTACTGTCAAGAATTATACCCAGATCAGAATTAATTTCCTTGTTAACCGAAGCACATGACTTCCATAGCATGTGGAAATGTCAGAATCTCTCAATAGTCGAGCAATGCTTTCAGATTACCAATTCCAGTGATCTCTAATACCAGTTTTAAACAAACTAGTACAAGAATTAAGCCAGATTCAGTTATCAGTTCAGACTACACTGGTATTAAACAGGTTCGCGCAAGAACTAGAATATATTAATCAGAATCGAGCAAATATCAAACTAATCAGAATTAATGAGTAAGTATCGGTTCAGATTCAAACTAATCAAGTCTCACAGAAGACACGGTGTCACCGGTGACAGACTCTAATAGCATCGTAACACGAGAGCTAGCATAACAAGTGCTGATAGAAAATATGATTGAGAAAATAACGTGTCTACGGTTCAAGGCCTAAAACAGAGAGATAAATGTTCTGGTCATACTTTTACCCTAGTTCATCACAGAGCAACAAACAGGCACTGAAAATCTGAGATTAGTTGTCACAAATTGTCTATTGCAGTCCCAAATCCTCACTGAACACTATACCCACATGCTAGGTCCCCAAGCCAAATGAAACATTCACAATCTGCACATGCACATCTGAAACATTCACAATCACATTCACAATCACATGCACATTCACATTCACATTCACATTCACATCTGCACATTCACATCTGCACAACCACATTCGCACATCGCAAGAGCAGTACCAAGGCGACGGCGGGGAGACGGTGGGGAGGTCGAGGCGACGGCAGGGAGACGGTGGGGAGGTCGAGGCGACGGCGGGGAGACGGTGGGGAGGTGAAGGCGACGGTGGGGAGGAGACGCGGGCCGTCCTGAGTCGAGGCGACGCGGCGGTCCGAGGCGAGCGAGGCGACGGCGGCCCGAGTCGAGGAGGCGGCGGGGAGCTCTGACGCGAACCGACGGCGGTGGTCCGGCGGCGGCGAGGGAGCTCAGAGCGGCAACCTTTAAAAGTGAGAGGAGGGCGCGGGCTAGGGCTAAGGTAAATGAGAGGAAGGCGCGGCGTTTCTATTTATAGTGGTGGAATATCACTGCCGGTTGGTCATACCAACCGGCAGTGATAGTATATCACTGCCGGGCCATTGTATAACCGGCAGTGATAGTGGAATACTACTGCCGGTCCATTGTACAACCGGCAGTGATAGTGGAATACTACTGCCGGTCCATTGTACAACCGACAGTGATAGTGGAATACTACTGCCGGTCTATTGTACAACCGGCAGTGATAAGCTCTTTGCCCATATTCTGTTAAAATTTGTCTTTTTTTATTACTCTTAATATAGGACGAATTTGATCATGAAATTTTATATGTAGATGGGGTAAGATGAGATGTACATCCATGATTTTGTTTCAGAATTTTTGGAAACTTTTCTTAGTTGGATTGCACGGTGATTGCACCAAATGCTGTCAAATTCGAACAAATTCAAGTGCAGAGTCAAAATCACAAAAATCCAAATGCAGTAAAACTTTCAATTTGATCAAAAGAAAGCATAACCTCAATTTCCATTATTGCATATATTACATTAATTGTTACATATGAGAAAATAAACATGTCGTTCATACAAAAGAAAGCATACATTTCATTACTACAACTAAGCTACGACTCGACCTTCGTTATGATCGCGGCGTATGTATGTAGCTTCGTCACTGTCTTCCATGGTACTTAGGTCAACATCCTCTCCAAAAGGGGGAAGCTCATCGAATTGGTTGTACTCTTCCTCGTCGACAATATTCTCAACTCCGACAATACTTCTTTTTCCTTGAATAACCACGTGGCGCTCCTTGTTAGCCGGCCGCCATTACAAAGAAGATTTGTGTAATGTAATTAGCAAGTATGAATGGTTCTTCTCTGATCCGACGAGTTTGAGGTCCACGGTAGTGATGCCGTGCTTGTCGATATTCACGCCACGGAAGTCGACCCATTGGCACCGAAAGAGAGGAACCTTCAAAGGACCATAGTCAAGCTCCCAAATCTCTTCTATGAATCAGTAGTAGGTTTGCCTATTTCCATTCTTTGTCATAGGCATCTATACGGATACCGCTATTTTGATTGGTGCTCTTTTTATCTTGCGCTCTTGTATAAAATGTAAAACCATTTATGTCGTATCCTTGGAATGTCCGAATTGTAGTTGACGGTCCCTGAGCCAACAATTTCAACTGAGTGCAGTCTATCTCCGTACGCATCATGTGTCTACACAACCAATCGCCAAAATTATCTCTGTGCTCTCTCGCGAGCCAACCCTCTGACCTCCCTGGGTTTGTTTTGGATAGCACGTTCTTGTGCATGTCGACATATAGGGCCACCACAACTGATTGTCCCAAAACTGCGAAATGTGCTTGTGTAAATGTAGCTAGATTGCTAGTACGTACTGATTTCTCGCCTAGTGTCCCTTTCCCCTATAGCCTTCCCTCATGCCGAGATACAGGCACACCAATCGGTTTGAGATCCATATAATCGACGCAGAACTCAATGACCTCCTCGGTTCCCCAGCCATCGGCAATGCAGCCTTCCGGTCGATTTGATTCTGAACATATTTCTTTATAACCCCATGAATCTCTCGAAGGGTACATCGATGTAGAAATACGGGACCAAGAATTCAGATCTCTTTCACAATGTGAACAATGAGATAGACCATTATATCAAAAAAGATGGAGGGAACACATCTCAAGCACGCATGCAGTGTGAACCACGTCTTCCTGCAGCTTGTCTAGTATTAATGGATCGATGGCCTTCTGTGAAATCGCGTTGAAGAATGAACACAACTTGATAATTGGGTCTCGGACTTTCTCTGGCAGAACCCCCCTAATTGCAATTGGAAGCATCTGTGTCATCATCACGTGGCAATCGTGAGACTTCATACCAATTAACTTTAAGTCTTTCATTGAGACTAGTCTCTTTATGTTAGCAGAGTAACCAGACGGAACTTTGATTCCGTGCAAGCATTCATAAACGCTAATTTTCTCTTTCTTGCTCAAAGTGTAGCAGTCATGGAAGGTACTTTTTGCCTGTATCCATTTCTTCGTGATGCAGCTCCTTCCTCAATTTCATATCTTCGAGGTCCATCCTTGCTTGAAGTGTATCTTTCGTTTTGCCAGGTATGTCCAGTAAGATACTAAGCAAGCTATCACACACGTTCTTCTCTATGTGCATGACGTCGATTGCGTGTCGAACTTCTAGGTGCTGCCAATAAGGTAGGATCCAAAATATTGATTTCTTTTTCCACAAAGGAGCCTTATCCCGGGAAGTCGGAATAGATGTACTGCCGGCTCCCTTTCCGTGAATAATTGTAAGGTCCTTTACAGCGGCAAATATCTGTTTCCCAGTCTGATTCTTCGGAGCTAAGGCAGTCTCCTTTGTCCCGTCAAAAGCTCTCTTATTATTGCGGTATGGGTGATCCTTACGGAGGAACCTACGATGCCGCATGTAAGCCATTTTTGGTCGTTCTTCACCACCGGCTAGTCAGATCATCCGAGCCTCGGGCGCATCCGTTGAAGCCTTTTGTCGTCTGGCCCGACAGGTTGCCAAGAGCAGGATAATCATTAATGGTTACAAACAATAATGCCCGTAGGATAAAGTTTTCTCTTTTATACTCATCCCATACACATACACCATCGGTCCACAATATTAGAAGATCTTCAACCAATGGTTTGAGGTACACATCGATATCATTGCCAGGTTGCCTAGGCCCTTTGATCAATAGTGGCATCATAATGTACTTTCGCTTCATGCAAAGCCAAGGAGGAAGGTTGTAGATGCATAAAGTCACCGGCCAAGTGCTGTGACGACTACTCATGTTGCCAAAAGGATTCATCCTATTTGTACTCAACCCGAACCTTATATTCCTCACATCATATGCAAAGCGCTTCTTATATTTTCTGTCGATGTTCCTCCATTGCCCAGAATCAGCAGGGTGTCTGAGTATTCCATCCTTCTTACGCTCTTCGGCGTGCCATCGTAGCAATTTGGCATGCCTTTTGTTATAAACAATCGCTTGAGACGGGGATTATAGGAAATACCACACCACCTTACGGGACACCTCTTCTTCTTCGCCTCACCCCGACATCTTCGTTCTCGATATCGTCGTCGTTGCCCTTATACCGCTTTGCTTTGCAAACAACACAGGCATCCATGTCTGCAAACTCATTGCGATACAATATGCAATCGTTTGGACATGCGTGTATTCTTTGTACTTCTAGTCCCAACGGGCAGACAACCTGCTTGGCCTGGTACGTAGTTGAAGGCAACACGTTACCCTCTGGAAGCAAGTCCCCCAAGAGACATAACAACTCAGTAAAGCTCTTATCGGACCAACCATTGCTTGCCTTCAACTGCAGTAGTGAAAGCACGGTATGCAGCTTTCTGTGCTCCTCCTTGCGGCCGGGTACAATGGCGTTGTAGAGTCCTCTACCATACTGTTGGAACTTTTGAAACTCCCTTTCACTCGTGAAGTCCCCCTCCCCATCACACAGCATTTGATCTAGATCATCTTCGTGGGTATCAACGAACGCATCTTCCACCGCCGTCATATCGTTGTCTCCGTCATCTCCATCAATGTGTTGCCCTTCATGTACAATATCATCTTCATCAATGTGTTGCCCTTCATGTACAATATCATCTTCACCGTGCTCAGTCCAACAGGTATAGCTAGCCTTGAAACCCCTTCGAAGCAAGTGTGCATGTATCGACTCTATGTTACAAAACATCTTCTCATTTTTGCAATCAACGCATGGACAACACATATAGTCCGCCAGGTTTCTCGACTTGTGTGCCGCAGCCGCATTCAGAAAACAAGTCACACCATTAAAGAACTCTGCACCACGACGGTCCGTGTCATACATCCACCTTTGGTCCATCTACAGTTAATTATATCAAACTACATTTCAAAGATATGAACAAACGATATCAAAATAATTTATTCTTTACAGAGTCATGCATTGCTAATTAATTAAAACGATAAACACATTATAAGCACATAACGCAAATAACAATATAATTGTAATTTTTCTACAACAAACAAGCCTATAATTGAATATAAGGATATATTTCTAAATAATTATTTATGTTCCAACTTTCATTATTGCAAAATCCATCTACCATTTTCCATTATTTAAATATTCAACTAGCAATTCTCACTATTTATAATTGATCATCTAGCAATCTTTACAATTAAAAATCCATATAACAATTTTTCATTAATTAAATTAATTACAATTATGCATAATTGTCCATCTAGCAATTTTTCTTACTTAAACATCCACTACATCACTAAAATGGATATGAATTTATCGCAAATAACAATATAATTGTAAATGATTAGTTTTACAAATACATCTAGCAATTTTGCCTATATAATACATCAAACCTTTTCACTATTTAAATATCCATCTAGCATTTTTTAATTATTTAGAAGATTTCTTCATTTCATTTTGTTATGTAGCACTACCTATTAAATTAAATTAATCTACAACAAACAAGCATATAATTGAATATAAGGATATATTTCTAAATAATTATTTATGTTCCAACTTTCATTATTGCAAAATCCATCTACCATTTCCCATTATTTAAATATTCAACTAGCAATTCTCACTATTTATAATTGATCATCTAGCAATCTGTACTATTAAAAATCCATATAACAAATTTTCATTAATTAAATTAATTACAATTATGCATAATTGTCCATCTAGCAATTTTATTATGAAACATCCACTACAATATGAATTATAATTTATTCAATAATTTAGCTAGATCTTAATTTGAGCAAGACTGACATAAACTGCTCACACCGCACAATCAGCAATTATCAACGTCTATAGCACTCAGTAAAGTAAAATTTTACGACAAATATAACATACATCAAGTCAAGAATCTCGAAAAATTTTAATACAATTTTTCAAAGACAACTCGCCAAGATAATACTGACTCCTCTTTGTTACGCTTTCGGTCGGAGAAGATGTCGATTCGATGAAAAATATAAACAAAATATCGACACAAAATTTCGCAAACACCTCTCCAGAAAAATACACCCGAGCAAAGAGCGCCTCTCTTCGCTTTCGTAGGAAATGAGTCGGTCGGTGAAGCTTGCTATATAAATAGCTTATCATCGCCGCTCTGCGAAGAACCGGCAGTGATAAGGTCATATTACGCGGGAAAATACCTTATCACTGCCGGTTCTGCCGGAACCGGCAGTGATAAGGTCATACTACGCGCCAAAAATTGCGTTGCGCGGGAAAATACATATCACTGCCGGTTGAATATACGAACCGGCAGTAAACTTTAAATATCATTGCCGGCTGTAAGTTAAACCGCGATAATATATCACTACCGGTTATAGGTATCAACCGCCATGATAGTCAGTTATCACTTGCCGGTTGGTAATACAAACCGGCAGTGATACTCGAACGTTCCACCTCCCGCGCGTCGTGCATTCCCTTTCCTCTGCCGCGCGCTTGCCCATTCCTCTGCCGCGCCAACCGTTGCGCTTCACATTCCTCTGCCAACTGTTGCCCTTCCCATTCACAATCCACTCTTGTTGCGCTTCACATTCCTCTGCCAACTATTGCTATATAATGCCACTATTGTTGCATGAATGGCAACCCCCACACAATCCACTCTTGTTGCAAGAATGGCACCCCCCAAGAAGCGTGCACGTGTTGGGCAAAGCCCCACTCCGTCGCTAGAGAAGGAGGAGGAGAAGATGGAGGAGGAGGAGGTGGAGGCGGAGGAGGAGGAAGAGGGGGCACAGGAGGAGGAGGAGGACGACAGCGACGACGACGACAGCGACGGTGGCGAGGAACTACGGCGTTGGGGCAAGACCAACTCCGCGACCGAATCGGATTCGGATGAGAAGGAGGACGAGCATCGCCGCACATCAAGCGGCAGCTCCGGCGACGAGGAGGAGGAGGAGGAGGACGACGACGAGTTTTGGATATAGGGCTTCGCGCCATTAGACTATTATAATTAGGACTAAATATGTAATGATGGACAAATTATGTTTTGTAATGTTATTTTAATTAATACATATCCCGCAAATTACAAATTTGCTTTCATATGTTCTGTTTTTTAACTAATTATGCTTTCATATGTTCTGTTTTTTTAACTAATTATGCTTTCATATGTTACATGCGAGATAAATTACAATGTTTCTTATGTTCTGTATCGAACTAATAATGGGGAACAGTAATATCACTGCTGGTTCTATAGTAAAACCGCCAGTGAAAATGGTCTTATCACTACCGGTTTTACTATAGAACCGGCAATAATAAATCACTACTGGTTTTACATATAAACCGGCAGTGATATCTTCTTATCATTGCCGGTTCTCTATCAAACCGGCAATGATATTACCTCCATTCCTGCGAGAAATTGATACTGTTCTTATCACTGCCGATTGAAGTTTTAACCGGCAGTGATAATATTATCACTGCCGGCTTGGACCTACCCGACAGTGATGGGGGGTCGCGGATGAGGCAGTCTGTAGTAGTGGCAATTGCTTCCGCATTGATCAGTTCAGAAATAGAGGTAATGGTTATCATGTTATACATTGAAAATTTTCCTTTGGATACCAATATTTGCGATTCTGCTAAGATTTGTTGAAGTAGAGAAAAGAATTGACACCCAAATTTTATGAGAGAAGCTGTTGCGTGGGACAAAATGCCTTTCGTCATCACTCGATCATACATAGATCAGTGGCGTTAGACAGTTATGATTATTCGTACTCTCGCTTTTGTCAGCTGTGATTGATATATATTATCAGTTGCCAACACAATGTTCAAAATTGCAATACCACCTGTGTAGACTATTTTTGTCATTTCATAAATATCTAATATATACGTTGACAACACAACACAACACAACACAACACAATCAATGGTGCCTCTGATACAAACCTCTCTACAAAGTTGAATTTCCTGCTTCATGGTGTGCCATCTAGATATCCAAGATCTAAATTAATCCTTTTTTCCAATAGGTTACAGTTAAACATGTGTAAGTCGATTTCTGGATATTTTGTTGTCATATTGGTATGTTAGACTGTTAACTACTCCCCCTTCCATCTAAGTTTATATGACGTATTTTCTCTTGACACAAAGACCAAAAAGAGATTGTAAATAACTAGATTACAATTAATTATTATCTCTAAGCACTATATTTAGTGTTTGTATGTAAAAAATATCAAGTAAATCTAGATATTTATTAGGGATATAAAGGAACAACACACTAATTTTTGCATTAATACATGAAATACACTATATTTATAGACAAGACCATTAAAAAAATATAGCCTATAAACTTAGATGGGGGAGTACTATTTTACAACGGAACAACCTCTTATTGTGGTGGTGGAGCTGTAGCTGTACAACTTCACCCACTAGGGTTCAAATCGGGGTGCCTATCTTTACGTACACACAAGTGTGCTTCAGTACGAATTTTGTGAGGTCATGGATTTATCACTGGCAACATATCTGTGTATACAGGCTTCTCGTGTACACACCGTGCACACCAACTAATAAAAATCATGAAAAATTCTAAAAAAAATTGTAGATATACTTCGTAGATTACTCTAACTATGTATGAAGTTTCAAGATCAAATTTATTATATATCGAGAGTTACAAAAAAGAGAAAATTCTGACAAGTTTAAACTTTTTAAACTTGTCAAAATTTTCTCTTTTTTGTAACTCTTGATATATAATGAATTTGAATCTACAATTTTATATATAGGTAGAGTAATCTATGAAGTACATCTACAAATTTTTTAGAATTTTTCATGACTTTTATTAGTTAGTGTGCACGGTGTGTATATAAAAAGCCTTGTATGTATAGGATATGTTGCCTTTATCAATAACCTCCATATGTCTACGTGTGTACTAAGAGGGCACACTCACGTATGTGTGTGCATATGATGTGTGTATGTGCGTCTTCCTCGTAATCGCAAAAAAGTACTATTTTATGACCATGCCATGCAGGATTGTTGCTGGAATATTATGAACCACCCAATGTTGTCTGATATTATCTGATAATAGAATACGCTGCACTTTAGGCACATCTTTCATGATGGAGATTTTTAGCACTAAGTTTTACCGGTGCCAATAGCTGGAGTGGTGTGTTCTCAAGGATCCGCACAAGTAGTTTACAAAAAAAAGGGGGTCTGCTCAAGCCCTTGGAGATTGTGAGTGTTCCGGTGCTTACGTAAACCAGGTAAATTACTTTTCACACTCTTCAGGTTTTATATATTTGATCTTCATTTGTTACTGTTTCAGGGCTCTTCCCTACTTTTTTTTTGTCTAAATAAACCTTGGTTACTGTTTCTTGTAAAAATGATCTTGGAGTTACTTGTCCTACTACACATAAGTTCTTGAAAAAGATCATGAAACAGAAACTTCTGTTGTCAGTATTTAATGTTGTGAGGCCTTGCGTGCTTTACTACCAGAGTTTTATTTTCGTTTATCTGATTTCCACTGGAAAAAAATGGGTTCGGCAGGAATCAAGGCAAGACCTCAGACACACAAGGCAATGGGATTACCATCTGAACTACATGGGCTTTGTGTGGTATCACATATAACATTTATACGAGGCTATCATTCATTCATTTGAGCTACACACAAGCGCCTCGCGCGCAACCAGCGCCAGGCATCGAGCGGGGAGAGGCGCAGGGCGACGTGGATGCACGAGGAGGCCAGAAACCTGCGAAATATATTATTCATAATTCATAACACAAGAAAGCAACTGATTTGGATAGGTAACTTTTATTCTTGTATGAATAATTATATGAAGACACGGAGACTAGTATTACTCTGATACTATCAATTGTAAGAATAACATGAGAAACAAGTTATTTATATTACAAGAAAACAGCTGATTTGGATAGGTAACTTTTATTCTTGTAGGAAGGAATACTACAGCTGACAAGAAAAAAGTGGTATAAGACGATACTTCATTGAACTTCTGTTCTTGTTTCCCTGGTCTGAATAAATTCAATCAGGTTCCTTACATTGATGTGTGATGATCCTTTATCTATAACCTTTCTAGCCTTTTCCTTTAGTTCCTTAGCTCACATTCTTCTCTAGGTTACAAGAAAAAAGTGGTATAAGACGATACTTCATTGAACTTCTGTTCTTGTTTCCCTGGTCTGAATATATTCAATCAGGTTCCTTACATTGATGTATGATGATCCTTTATCTATAACCTTTCTAACCTTTTCCTTTTAGTTCCTCAGCTCACATTCTTCTCTCTCAATCTGCCTCTTTACCCAATAGTTTTAACAGAGTCTGATCCCCCCTTATTACAGAAACTTCATGAGGCTTAATTGTCCGATTTGTGATGCTCTGCACACCAACAGCCACTACTACTTTCAGTCTATCCAACGATCAGCTCCTCATTCAAGAACTGCTCTGCACAATATGGCCATGTGATCATATGGGCACCCCAGCTGTAATTCCATCTATTGCCGAGTTTTAGCTACAGTGCCTCAAAAATCCCCCGACAAGCAGATGCAAAAGGATCATCGCCTATGGTGCCCAACCTTGTATTATAGACTGAAGGACCAAAAAGGTGACTAGAGAGGGATGAATAGGAGCTAAAATAAAATTCCCCCTCTTAAAATCCAAACCAGTTGTCTAGCTAAAAGAACAGATAGGATAATCAGTGGTTAGATAGACAATAAAATCAGCAACGGGTTGAAATGAATAGGAAACAACACTATTCGGGGTGAACAGTACTACTGACTAGTAAAATAGCTGCTGGTTAGGATGAACAGTGCTCAGGTGAATAGTGTTTGATGAATAGTGCTTGGATGAATAATGGGATCAACACAATCTCAAAACTAAAAATTGATGTAACTTTTGATCGTCTGATCCAATACATGTGAAATTTCGTATGCACATTCCTAAGAATATCATTAACCTATTCAAACCTTCAATCACAAGCATTGATGTCAAAGTTCTAACATTTTTCCAATCTAAGAAAGATTGCACCAAAACCTTGCAAAAAAAAAACAAAAACTTCACCCTTAGCTTGCTCGTGGGGACTTGATAATTAAGATGATCCTAGATGGCCCCCCACATGTCATAGTAAGCAAGAGCAATAAGGAACCAACCCTTAAATGAGAAAGAACACGATCTACCAAGAATCTTTCACTTTTCAAGCAAAAAGATCGATTTTTTCCCAACAACGTAGGAGAGGGAGTTGCAGCTTAGATGATTAGGATATGACCTATAGAAGGTTCATCTAACAATCATTCATCATTGGCAACAATAAGAATAAGAGAGAAAGAAATCACAGAGAGATCAAAACTAACGAGGGAAGGGCAACTAAATGAGCATGAAAATGATTTTTATTTCTTCATAAGAGGAATGGTTACAAAGCCTCATAACTAGGTAGGCAAAGCTTAAGAGAGCATCAGGAAACCAAAATCCTTCTCACAGATCCTAAAACTTTTTCAAAAACCCTTAAACAGAGGCATCCCTCTACCCCTCTATTTATAGCCTAACCTGAGCAATCTCTACGCTTGGATGACTTCCTTCTCTCAGAAGAAACCTCATCAAGGGTTTGGATTAACTCAATCACTCATACATGGGCTAACCCGAAACCCAACAGTATAACGGGTTTTGACAAAGCACCACTAACTTAACCGCTACTTTACCCACGAACCTACTATCCAACGATCATCCTTCACTTGAGTAGGGCTTAAGTTAGTATCTCCACCATACACTTGTCTTCTCGGCTTGCAGCTACTCCCTAGCCTCAATCATCTTCATCGCCACATTGACCGTTTAGACCTCAGCTCACCTAGTCTAGTCCCGATCTCCTCTGCCTCACCATGACCTAGCTCCGAAGTTCTGCAACCATCACTGACATGCAAACACATGAAACTCAAACTTGTGCACCACAAGATCATATACAGTCAATTACTCATCACAAACATGAGTAGACCTCCACATGATTTTTCAATCTTACCCTTGATGAGTATATTGACAAATACCAAAAAGGCATAAATTTAAATTTGAAATTTAGGAAGAAGACAACAATTTGATTGCAAATACAACACTTGGTCTAAATATAAGAGAAGGCAAAGATCATGACTAAGTTGGCAAGATAAAATTTAGAGCAGCCCAAAAGAAAGAACAAGTTGTCCACAAATACTCTAAGAATACAAGGTCCAAGAAATCTCACAAAAGCTCAATTTTGCTTATGATTCAAGGAAAAAACAATTTTTCACGATGATCATAGAAAAAGATGTACTCACATTTCTCATGTATCCCCCTTTACTGATGCCTTTTCTATATTTTCTCTCCTTGTTGGTAATATAGGCATTAAGACAAAGTGCATTAATTAAGAGAGTATTTTCTCTGCCTTTTAAAATGTATGCATGAAATGCATCCTATAAAAGCTTTGAAAATTATCCAGATGACCACAAATACAAAGTATGACACCAAGCTACTCAAGTTCAGATTATACTAATCTAAAATATATCCAAGTGCAAATTGTAATATCATTTTTGCATAATTTCAACAAGTGCAATACTTAGCATAATCTCCAAACTAGAAATATAGCCATACAATGGATCAAATGGATAACATAGAGTTCAAGTGAGTCAACACTTTGGGAAAGCTAGACATGCATAAAAGATCATTCGGGTTCAATCATCTTTAATGCATTTTTTTATTTTAACGCACATAGTGTGGTGCAAAATTTTGACATTATTTACATTCCCTACCCACTCCCCTTTTTTTATTTGAACTAGCCATGTGCCTGTGCGTTGTAATGGAAACTCAATTTGCGATAAAAAGTTTATTTGCAAAGAGCACTAATAGTGGCAAAGGTAGGTAATTAAAGAGCAGTGGCAAAAGTGGATAATTAAAGAGCAATAGCAAAGGTGGGTAATTAAAGAGTAGTGGTAAAGGTGGACAATTTTGATGAAGTGACGAAGGAAGAAACTCTTGCTTTATATAGTAGATATTTCTTAATTTTTGGTTGACTCATGCCATAGTCGACCATCTCAAGAAGGACTCTTAAAAGAATGATCTTGGTCATACAACATACATTCCATGTTTATCCTAAGTGCAATGGAAAGCAGTCTCATGAATGTAAAATATTGAGATCAATCGTAGCACACACAAGTCAATATTTGATCATTTTTAGTAATTAGATTCACGAGCAAGTGAAGAATTCAAGTATCGATCAAATTAGTTTCACTCAAGCTACTCTAGGGCCTCTAGTAGAAATATAAGATTTCACAAATCATGGCATATGCACCTAGTGAGGAAATATAGCAAGTAAAAGCTACAAGTTTACTCAAGTTTTTATTAAAGTTCAATTTTTATTTTCAGCAAGCTTAGTAAAATAAAGCAAAATAAACTTAGACATGGCTAAGCTAGCAATGATCTTCAAAAGAGTAGAAGGTGCATATCATGAATAACAATTTATTTGCATAATAGAAAAATCTCATTAAAACAGAAAATAAAGTCTATATACAATGCAAGAAATAGCTTCTTAAACTCCTACTCAACAAGTGAATTAAATTGAAGCTTAAAATTCTAGTTCAAGTTGAGTTATTTGCATAATTAAGTTCAGAAAGCTTTCAAACGAACTCGACATAAACCATAAATATAGAATGAAGAGAATAAATTAAGAAACTGCAAGCTGGGTGGCTACAGAGCATAGAAAAGGTGATAGCAAACACTATAGCTCATAATCGCTCTCATCTTTCCCAATGACTAACATAGGAAAGTTGTCTCTAAAATCCAAGTTAGGGAGTACACACAGATCATGTCTACCCAAAGGGCCTAACATCTACTAGACCTATAAAACTATGAGGGAACTCAATCTAGATAGAAGAAAGAATAGGTAATTATGCATGATAGTAACCTATAACATAAGATGAGAGGTCCATACAAAGCATACTAAAAGTCTAAGTGAATTCTATAACCAAAGCCCCAAAACACCCAGAAGATGCAAATGAAAGTAAATACTAGAAGCAAACAAATATAGTACATAATATAGAAACTAGCTCCCCCTCAAGAGATGCTGTAAGGGCACACAACTCCAAGTTCTCCCCTCAAGGCCACAAATCTAGAGTTATCCAAAGGCTTGGTAAAGATATCGGCAATCTAGTAGTCACTCTCTACAAACTGTAGCATTATATCACTCTTCTCCACATGGTCTCTAAGTAAGTGATATATAATATCTATATGCTTGGTCATGGAGTGCTGCATTAGGTTTTTGGTAATGAAAAAGGTAGAAGTGTTGTCACAGAAAAGTGGAACAATACCTATGTCTAACCCAAAGTTCTGTAAGGTTGATCTCATCTAAAGCACCTAACTATAGCAACTAGCAACTGCACCATACTTGGCCTCAACAGTGATTGCTTCCTAGATGACCAAGAAATAAGAGAAGGGCAGATGAATTGGAAAATACCAGAAGTGCTTTTCCTATCTATCCTATAATCAGCAAAGTTTGCATCTAAAGACTTTAAGGGACAGACAAGAAGAGGAAGAGTACCAAATACCATAGTCATTGGTAGCTCGAAGATACCTAAAGATGCACTTCACCACTTAGTAGTGAGAGGTATGAGGAGAAGCCTGAAATTGAGCACATAGATACACAGTGAAGTGTATGTCTGGCCTCGAAGCAATGAGGTACAAGAGGGAGCCGATCATGCCTCGATACTCCTTCTGAACAACTGACTCATTACCATCATCAGGCTCGAGAAAAGCAGTGGAGGCTATAGGAGTCATCACCGGCTTACCATCCGACATATCTAAGCGTCTCAGGGGGTCTCGAGTGTGCTTGCTTTGATGCAAGAAAATACCTTCCCGAGTCTGCTTAATTTGGAAGCCGAGGAATTAGCTCAACTTGCCCATCATACTCATCTCTAACTCTATGCTCATCACATATAAAAACTGAGACATAAGAAAGTGCAAAGAGCCACCAAAGGTAATATCATCCACATAAATCTGCACAAGCAGAAAGTCAGTATCGTAGTGTCTGATGGACAAAGTCTTGTCTACTTTCCTCTTCTCAAAAGCATGACTAAAAAGATAGGACTTAAGACTTTCATACCAAGCTCTAGGGGTCTATTTAAGTCCATACAAACATTTGGAAAGCTTGAAGATATGGTTTGGGTACTTGGAGTTCTCGAATCTTGGAGGCTACCTAACATAAACCTTGAAAGACCATTTGGAAGTCTATCCTTGATGGTGATGAGTGATTGACTGTGTTTTAGCATGTTGTACTTGAATTTTGAGTTTGATTTGAATTAGATTTTCAATTTGAAACGATTTGAGTGTTGATAGGGTTAGAGCAGCACTACCAGCCCTGCATGGGTGGTACTGCCGACCGAGTGGCACTGCCAGACTAGGGGTCCGGTAGTTATTTTTCAGAGAGAGGGTTTTCTCTGAGATGTGCCAAGCAGCACTATCGGCTCTGGGAGCGGTAGTGCTAGCTAGGCGGCACTACTGACCATGGCATCAATCTCAACTAGTAACTTAAGGCAATTGTCATAAGAAGCACATATAGGAGCATGAGGAAGACTAGCATTTTTCACTCTAAGAACCTCAACCCTAGAAAGCATACTATCATACAAGGTCCTTAGGTTCTCAAGCTCCACAAACAAAGAACCGCAAAAAGAACAATCATTAGCGTCACGGGAGGGTCTAGATCTAAGTGAAGCCAGCTCCCAGGATAGACTACTTCTCAAGATTCACACATCTAGCTCTAACCCTAGCATGGAATTTGCGTAGCTTGCAGAATGCATCATTGAGTTCATTGTAGGTAGGTACCTCATCAGACTCGTTGTAGAGGTCGCTATCGTTGATGTCATTCTCGTCGGCCATGAAGCACATGCTGGTGAAGTCATCGCCGTCTTTGGCCTTCTCTTGCAGATCATCATCTCCAGTATCATTGCTTCTTGATCTTGGAGAAGTTGTGGCCCTTTTCTCACGCATGGGATCCCGAGTTAGAGCCTTCTTGTCGCAGTTCTTGTTAGTGTAGTCGTTCTCCAGCACTACCATAGTCGTTCTTGCCTTTCTCCAGCTTGGGGCAATTTGCCCGAATGTGGTTGGGGCCACTACACGAAGCAAATAATACGTTTTTGTATGCATGGGAGAATTTTCTAGCTAAAAGGGCAAGCTCATTTTCTGAATATCTATCCAGTTGCTCATCGCTCATTTCACCAAGAGCGAGAGAGAAAAACAAACGGAACTCTCAAAAGGGGGATTGGTGACCAAAGCTATCGACTACGACTTTATCTTTCGAGAGACAATGTTAATCTCATGACTCTTGAGGCATGAGTACAGCTCATCAAGAATCAAGATCGATAAGTCAATGGTGTACAATTATCACGGAAATACCTCTTAGCCATCAGCAATGAGCTCTTCTACTATGCAGTCGAAAGTAAAATTGCTCTATAATGCATTTCACAAACTAACACGTAATTTTTTGAAAATCACATTAGGACTGCCCTACAATACTTTTGCTGTTGAAGTGCTAGACTAGAGTAAACAGCCAGTTGTAACACCCCGGCACCCCGTGCCCCGAATGTTACACCCTCTAGCACCAACAATTACAAACCGCTAAGAATAAATATTCGCAAAGCCAGCAAACCACTAAGAGGTTGTCAAAATTATTAAAAATTTCGGCAGCACCTCCCCTAAAACTAGGACATCCACTCAGCAGACAGAAAACATTGCAGTTATAAGATATCATTCTAGCAAGTCCTTAGTTAACCAATCACACATCCAATAGAAATTAATCAATTTCACCACGATGAACACTAAATTACAATCACATTGATTACATCTAGATCTAATGAATTGGTTATATAAATTGTTGGAGACCGAAGTCGTGTACGTGATACTACTCCCAACCAGACGAGCCAGCTCCAAAGTACCTAAAACAGGAAGCAAACAAGCGTGAGTTCAAACTCAGCAAAATACACGAGACTAACAATTCCAATTTATCAATTAAAACAAAAGCATGAACACAAGAGCAAGAAGTACGAATGAAACAACATCCGAACAGTATGCATTTATACCTATTTAAAGCAACAACTTGATCATACTACAAATTTGCCGCAATCAAGTCATCAACTTGATAATAAAACCATTCACTGCCCAAGAAACATTACTTAACTCTAAATCACAACGTCTCCCAACTCAACCACCCCTTTTCGCAACTCAAACCATTTTCATCACTTTTAGTTGAGTTCACAACTCGACTTCCCTCCACGATATTCATACAACATAATTAGCATGGCAATGAAATGCGCTGACTCATCGAATTCAATTCAACCTTCCTTTACCATCACCGCAACCCATACTTGCAATGCTATGCGATACGATATGTTACCAACCATGGAAACAATCCATGAAGACTTTCTCATTCACATGCTTATATACTTTCTCAGTTACATTCTCATTTATGCAATGCAATGCAATGCATCATGCCTCTTTATGTAGCACATACCGGTATTGCCGAGCACCACCCATCGATGCGTGCCCTCAAACCCATCCATTCCGTGGAAGGGGCCTGCCGAAACAGGACTTGCCCGCTACCCAGTAGCGGGTCCTATGCTTAACACTGCTCCTATCCACGCCAGTGGATGGGACTACGGGGTAGGATCTCTGAGCACTCCGGATTAGTCATATAATCCATAGGACTTTCTCACCGACCTGGCTCGATGCACTTTTCATGAATGCACTTATGCAAATGCCATTCCCCACATTCTTATGCATATTCTCCACATTTATAACTTTATGATCACAATTAACTTATATACTCTTATAGATACCATACTCGCAACTGGCCACAATCAAGCTATTCTCATGATTTCAACATCCATATTAGCCGAACCATACTAATGAACATCATCAAGGTATAATCATACCACATGCAAGATCAAACATGTCAATATCAATGTAACACACGGATAACAGTAGTATTGCGAAATATAAATGCCTCCCTAAGCCCCAACCACCACAATACACTTGCCACAATCAATAGAAATTAGCCCTGAACAGATAAATAGCAACGAACAACTCAATTAGACACACAGCTCGATGTACTTGCATCCATTCCCTTAACCATTTAATCATTATAAGCATTTTCATACAAGGAACCATTTTCTAGTTATAGCCAAGCAAAGCTTACCTCTTGCGTATTCATCGGCAATTTCGTACGCTAAAAGCAAACAATCAATTAATCATCCTAGCCACGATCTAGGGAATGCACTTGCCTTTTACCGACGAAGAATGGAGTGGCATACGGTGGAGGCCACTCCCGACAGAACCTTCTCTGCAATTAAACAATAATCATCCAACTCAACTTTATGCACACTCGAAACAAGCGACAAAAGAAAACAACTCTTTTGCATATTTGACTTCTTCAAAACCAATGTCTATTCATAAGCTAAACACATATCAGTATTCCAGATCTAACTAAATTAATCCTTGCTACTAGAGTAAGTTACGAGTGCACAGGAAGTAATATGGTTAACAGCATAAGGGCCTGGAAGCTAGTAAGCAAATAGCACACACTCATACGACTGATTTAATTTACAATGAGACAAGATTAAGCACCACTCTTTATTTTTATTCACTCATATCCACAGATTCATACTTGGAACTAATCAGCATAAGAGTCTTCTAGCATCACTACAAGGCAAAAATACCTCTAATGGTTAAACCAAAACCATTAACCAGCAAGGCATCTTTTTCACTAAGAATTCGGCCATTTCAATACATGTAAGATACTCATAATCACATCATAGCAAGAATCACTCAGAGAACTATACACAATATCCGTTCATCATCAATTGGTAATAAATAATTCTTAACTCACTCATTTTAATTGAGCCATGCAACAAGTAATAAGAATCAAGTCACATCATAAGATTCACAAACATTACCAATGTAAGAATGATATTACAGGGTTCATATACCAATAACACACACATATGTGTGTGTATATATATATCTCATTCCCTAAACAACAGCATATAAAACCCTCAAGAATCTAATACCGGTATACAAAAATACTTGGTATGCATCAGTACAAGTAAAGGAATCATTATGAAGCCACTGCCATCATGATTTATTTATTCAATCAAAGACCAGCAAGCACAGCCTAAACTCAACCCAATCCTCATTTACTAAGCACATCCATCCCACAATTAGTCACTCGAACACACCACAGATAACTAAGCATTTCATATCATGGAACAACTAAGAAATCACAATTATAGCATCACAATCTCAGTGCAAGCATAAATCTCAGATTCCAAACATCACTTTGCAACTATCATCACAGATAGCCACTGCAAACTTGAGACGAGGAACTAATAGCTCTTGTAGGCATTACCACAAACACTTGACATGCACACAAGAACCAAACATTTCAATGGAAGCTAGGCTTGAGTCCTCACCACAGGAAGGGGCAAGAGGGGGCACTTTGGCCGGAGGGGAGGGAAGGTCGCCGGAGAAACCGTGGAGATAAGAACTGTTAACACATCCCGTGCTAATATGGAAAGTACTGGATATGTTATCTTGTGCTCGTACCACCACTACAAAATGCTAAAATCCTCCTCTTGTTGCTCTTGATAGTTGATAGTGTCACTGTTGAGATAGGCAGCTAGCTCCTCACCACTTGTTGTTGTGTTTGTACTTGACATTGTTGTACTTGAACTTCTTGAGGTAGAGTCACCTGCATGCCATATCTTTCTTCTCGCAGTTTTCTTCTTACCTATTGCGGGTGCTAGTGGAGATCGCTGTATGCGAACTCCAGCAAACTTCTGATTATACTTAGTATAAACTTGAGATAAGTTAGCATTAATATTTTAAAAAATAACTAGAATAATCAGTATCCACCGCATCACTTAGAAGCAAGAGAACATTAGTAAATCCTTGAACTTCAGCTCTAAGTTCTAAAATAAATGCAAATGCATATAACATAGGACTTTCTTTCCAATAGTTCAAAATTTTAGTTTTCATAGCATAAACAGATTCACGCAAAATATTATTATTTTCATGGTTCTTTAAGTGGATAGTAATTTCTAGAATATGATGCACAATCAAAGAAGAGGTTGAGTAATAAACTCTAGATAAAACAAAACTGGAATCATAAAAAAGTTCCAAAAATGATAGCAAGTATTCAACAACATACCAATTTTACTCTGTGAGTAGCGGTTGACCATTCTGGCTACGATATTGTGTGTTAATAAAAACAGAAAATGTGCTCTTATAGGGTATGAATGATTTAAACATCAAGTAAGTAGAGTTCCATCTAACAGGCATATCCAAACCAAACTTACGTGGACGTACCTCCATTGCACTACAACAAGTCTTATATGTTGCTACTTATTGATTAGAATTATTTAAGAAAGATATTACAGTACGAAAAGGATCCAAGTATTAGTCTAACCTCTTCAAACTAGATTGAACTATAAGATTAATAATATGACAAGTACAACACTGATGTAATAAGAAAGATTCAGTATGCAAATTAAAAAGTGAGTAAGAATAGTCATTGCAGAAGTGTTTGCTGTAGCATTATCTAATGTTATTGCAAAAAAATTATCTGTGAGGTTAAAATCTTTCACAACTTTTACAATACAATCAGCAACATTCCCACTAATGTATGCTACATCAATTAATTTGAATCCTATAATTCTCTTCTCTAGTTACCAACCATTGTTTACATAATGAGCAATTACACTAAGGTAATCTTCTTTAGCCCTACCACTCCATATATCTGATGTCAAAGACACAGAAAAAGTACAGTTATTAAAGAGCTCTTTTAGTTTACTATGATAATTATTATAGTATTTAGTCAGATCTCTAGTTGTTGTCTATCTAGAAACTGCAAAAAAAACTTAAGATTATGAGTGGTACTAATATAGTTTTCAAATGCTGGTGACTCACCAAAGTTTAAAAGTAGATATTGAGAAGTGATCAAACGACAAAGAGATTCACGAGCTACCTTGGGATTGTAGTCCCAGTGATGTACCGTATTGTCGGGGTTGTACTGCAACTACGTTTGTCTCAAAGCAACCCCACTTTTCTTTTACATCTCTTAGCATGTTTTTTTAAGTGCCCTATTCTACTTGAAGATTTCGCAGCGAATTTGTGCTTATAATATTTACAGGTATCATACCTGATTTGAACGCTGCCTGATGTCTTAAAAATCTTCTTGAAATCTTCTCAGACTCCTGTTGGATTGTGTCTTGATCTTTTTGCCCCAGTGCTTGCCAATGCAGCAGTACTTGTAAAGCCTAATGATGGTACAAGTACTGCAACTTCTTCAACTTGATAGGATGCAAGAAGCTTCTCAGGTGAAATCCCGAAATCAGAAGCTGGGAAAAGATGCAAAATCCTAGTGCTCAGTGGAGAAAACTACAAGAAATAATTACGCTATTATTACTTTTAATCTTATTTAAAATAATTAGAACAATAAAAAATTAAATCACTATTCTTACCTTGATTTTTTGATAGAAGTCGGAAGCCAGATTTTGGATTTTTGGATTTTTTTTACAAAATTATTTGGAATTTTGCCAACTTATCACTAGGAGCAGGAGAATTTTCACAAAAGAATGTAGAGAAAAGATTACAAGTTTGCTGATGGGGAAGTGAGGGGGACTGCTATCCTATTTGTAGGAAAAATTTAGGATTTTTTTGAAATCTTTTCATATTTTTTGAATTTTTTAAAGCCTCTAACAATTAAAAAGGATATTTTTGAATAAATAAGCTAAACGGGCCGCACCATAATCGGGCCGGACGTGTCGATCCGACCGTAAACAAACCATGCTGTGCTAGCCCACCTAGCTAAGGTGCCGGCTCAAGCACGACCTAGACTATTGGGCCATGCAAGCACAACCCGTTCATGATCGGGCCATGCCATATCTAGGCCATGCCTACAATGCCTTTTGGCACGACCTATCTGGCCATCACTAGCTGTTAGTGACCACACCATCAACCCTCTCCAGTATCTCTAGGGGTGCAATCGGATCAGATATTTCCGACCGACCGGATGTGTTCGGATCGGATTCGGATAATTTTTTTGGATATTTTTCGGATTTAGATTCGGTTTTAGATATTTTATTTTGGATTCGGTAGATAACTATCCGTCAGATCGGAATATTATGAATATTTTTTTCGAATAAATCTGGTTTCATTTATTCGGATATCCGATCGGTTATCAGTCTAACTTCTCAATATAAGTCTCTAACCCTAGCCTCCAGTTTCCAGAAATAATCCAGAGATATCAGACTCCTCTCGTCTCTCTCACGGTCTCACCTGCAGCCCGCCGCCACCCAGGCCACCGCCGCCCGGGTCGCCGCCGCCCTCCCATTCCTCCCTCCCGAGCCCATCTCCCCTCGTGTCGTTCCTCTCTCGGACTGCGGCGCAAGGATGTCGTGTTGATTCTCTCCCCCATCGCGTTTCCCTGGCGGCGCAAGGACGTCACCTCCTCCTCCACCCAAGCACGCCGACAGCAGGATTTGCTGATTGTCTGCCACTTCATTCAATCCAACGTTGAGTGCCCATAATATGCAACCAATCAAGCATTGTATTTACAACTCTTTCTTAGCAACTTTGAGTTATTCATCGAGTTTCAGCAGTGAACAAAAGAAATGTGTCTTCACACTGGAGCATTTGGTGTAGGATAAGTTTTTGTGATGTGTGAATCACTCCATAATTGAGGCACTAGCAACAGTCTTGCAAAATATCCAATACGGCCCAGAGGTCCATATGCTAAACTGAATGTTTTCCTTTTTGCATAATGTGTTTTGATATTTTTTGGATTCTTGGTTGAGTATATTTCTGTATAATTATACTGATTAATAATTCCATGTGGTGGCAATAATGTTTTTGCATATCCAGATCTAACCTTTTGTTATAGCACTAGTTATTATGCACTGAAATGTGTAGGTTGGTTTCTTAAAGGAAATGAGCAGAAAGAACATCATGGTCCAGAACTTTAGATAACTATTTAGGAACATGTTCTGTTTATCTGTTACATTGTAACAGATAAGTTTTAACATCAGATGCCATTCTTTGCAGCCACAGGTTTAACATCAAGGATCGTATTTATCCAGCAATTCTACCTATTGAAAGCCAAAAGTTGCTGGAAAGGTTTCTTAATCATTAAACAAAACTTAACTGCCGATCTTTCTTCCTTTTGCCTTTCTCGGTTGGCTATGTTTTGTTCCCTTAGTTTCACTGATGTCACTGGTGGAATCCATTTTACTACAATCCGACACTATCCGAATTCGATTTCGAATCCGATAAAAAAATATGATTTGGGATATGAAAAAAGCGATATCCGTTCGAATCTGATCCGATTGCACCCCTTAAGTATCTCACTCAATTCCTCAAAACCTGGTGAGTTGAAGTACCCAGGCGATCTCGCCTTCGATACCTCAAGGTGACGAGGGAACCCGAGAAGGACAACGAGCTCATTTTCATCAGCCACATTCTCAAAGATCTTTTCCTGATGAATGATATGCCTAAAACATTGACACAGGTTTCCTATCTGAGCTCATTGACACGAGCTTCCTCTTAGAACAAAAAGGAACAAAATTTAATGAATAAAACGGTAACATACCTGCAGAGCGAGGAGAAGGCACAGAAGCCATTAAACATCAACCTCGGGATGTCAAGCTCCCTTGCAACATCTCCTGTCCATGGCTGACATAGGTGATCTGATGCTATGCAAGAAGGCGGGTCGCTCTGCGCACGGAGATACGACGCGACGGGCTCGTGAAGCATGCTGTATGCATCTGTTTCACCTGGTCTTTCCCTAATACCTTTGCCGACGTTCGCAACCATCGGGCAATCCTACCTCGGCACAGCGGAGCTGGAGGGGCACAAACTGGATTGGGAGGTTCAGCCCTCTTGCCCTGCTAATGGTGGACTCTATTCGTGAGGCGTTGACTGCGGTGATGATGAAGCTGACCAGGAGCCATGTTTTGCAAGGAGATGCGCCATGTCCATCATGGTGATGGTGTGGCCTTGGGTCATGAATGGCACCAATACAAAGTGTGGCCTTGCAGCATCATCCAGGCAGTTCATAGTTACCTGTTTGGATCTCACCTAACCCAAATGCAGAGATGGTGAAGATATCTGTGGTATCTGGTGTTGTGGCATATATGTTACTCTTTTCTTCCATGACAGGTATGCAACTTGCTCAATCAAATTATCTTAAAAACATTGATTCATTGACTCATGCAAATCGAAGTACGAAAATGTGAATTAAGCTGTACCACTATGAAAGATTTTGTTTAGTGCAAATTGGTACAATTGCTAAGGGCTCATATATGCATGCTAGTTTGTCCAATGATCCAGACTCCAAAGCAACATGCGCAGCGAAGATGAAGATGCTGGAATCTACAACTGAAGGTTGAAGCCAAAAACATAATCAAATGGACCATGGGGCGCAGTGTACTAGATATGCAGGGTATGACTGAGCTACACCTTGATAAGCTTTATTAGGGCCTATGTAGTTGCTTAGCTGCTTCTTTTTTCAAAACTTTTCAGTCATGTCCTTATTCAGTTTCAAGTTTCGACAGTGGGATCGTACTCTCAAATAGGTTTCAATCTGCCGTGTTAGAAAATAAATGACATATAAGGGTTATGGATTGGTGTAGGACGTGAGAAATGATTGGTAGTATATGATTGTCATCAGTTGATTGTGGTGAAAAACAAACAATAAGATATTAATACAGAAAAAATGGAATAAAACCATGAGCCAATAAAACCAAAAGCAAATAAAATGGGTCAAATCGGACAGAAGACCATAGAATGGCGTGGTTTAATCTTTTTCTGAACCATCGTAGTCCTTTATTTAGTATTTTGTGACTGATTGTTTCTTGCTATCAATGGAAACTATATTCTCTGAATCATTGTGACTATAATTTCCCCTGATATTAACGGAAAAATTGTTCATCCACGATTCCACATATAAGAAGTTAAGCACAGATTAACCAATTTAGTTGCATTTTGAGTTCCCCTAATTCTATGGCAGTGGGATCTAGTAACCTTAAACATTTGGAAAAGAGGAGAAATCTGCATTGGAAATTTGTAATTTCTAGTTTAACAAGTGCGCAACCTGGCCAGTTATCTTAGAAAAACATTGACACAATGACTGAATAGTCAATACAAAGGAGATAGAAATGTAGACTTGTGTACAAGCTGGTATACTTTTCTGTGGACTGATGCATGCCATTGCCAGCTCATCAACTAACCAAAGAAACTTAGCAATTTGTTAATTAATCTTGAAAACATTTTATTAGGAAAAGAAACATTGAGTTCCTACAGTTATACAGTAAACCACTTGACTGGCTGGCTGTATGCAATCGAACCCGACCTGATGTATTTTGACTAGTTTCATTATAAACATGAGCTTGTAGGGCTTTTCTAGAAGATAAATGGTCCAAAGCATGCATAGAAATTGGTGACATGTTTGCAAAGAAGAGATGAATCGTACAAAAATTCCATGAATCTTTCTTTTCTTCTTCAGTGTGATGCTTTTCTGAGTTGATGTTTGGACCTTTTTTTCATATGATAGCAGGAGAACTGCTAGATCTTGTGAAGATATGGGCTAAGGAGAGTTGATGTTTGAACTAGACTCAAGGAAGAAGTTTCTTTACATGTAAGAGCTCCATGATGTTTCTTAATCCAAAAACACCAGGAAAAATTCTTTATATGTAGCTCTAAGATTGTTTTATCCTGATAGCGTTGTGATGAATGCATATAGGATGGAAGCAAACAACTTCAGATAGAACAGTGAATCTTTGGGAAGGAAAGGTGGATTGCAATCAGTAGGAGGATTACACAGTGACTTGTCGGCTCGATTCTCAAATTGACTAGCTGGATATTCATGAATAGCTGTGGTAGGAGATACCAATCGGCGGCCACTGCCAGACGTTCGCCCTAGACTACGCAGCCGCCGCCTCCCATCTTGCCCTCCATCCCCAGGACGTCGCCCTCGCCAAGGTCGACACCACCGAGGACATTGATCTCGCCCAAAAGTACGATGTCCAGGGATTCCCACCATCCTCTTCTACATCGATGGTGTCCCCAAGGACTACACGGGCGCAAGAACCAAGGAAATAAAGAAGCAGCAAGATGGTGCTGTGGGTCTTCGGGTATGGGTCCGTGTTTTGAGCCGCCGCCGCCTCCTGGCCGGATTGTCGCCGCCCGGGTCTACGCCTTCAGGCCACGCCGCCGTGGATCGGAGCCGCGCCTCCTCGCCGGTTGGGCTAGCCTCCACGCCGAGAGGCCGCGCCTTCGGCCGAGCGACCACACCGGATGGATGCGATGCTTGCGCATTGAGTGGCCACGCCGCCGGCTGAGTGGATGTGCCGGGAGGAAGCTGCGCCATCGTCGTGCCCTTGGGCTGCGTCTCCACCGAGCGGAGAGAGGGCACGGCATCGGGGCGCCGGGCCGCCGCGCTGTGAGGCCGTGCCGTTGCTGAGATGAGGGACTACTCTCTAGGTGACTACTCTTCGTTTCAGCATCTTCATCTCTTACTAGCGTTGTTCATACATTTCTTTTGACCTATGTCATCTTAGCATCGATTCGCGGATTCGCTTTCTTAGGCGACACAACTCATTTTTTAGATGCACTCTATGGACTTGATGATCGTGTGCCTATTGGCTAGCTCGCGAATCTGTCATCGTAGAGTCGAACATCTAAAAATTGTTTGACTGTCCTTGAGAAGGTGGCCGTTGCGATTGGCTAAGATTAAGTGGTATGGCGGCACTAGCTTGGAATGAGGGTGGTTGCATCACTGGGATCTCTGGTACTTCAACTTCAGGGAGAAATCTCTAGGTCTGACCTTTGTTGGTTGTGCCTGGCAATGGCCTTGTTGAAGGCATTGTTTTGTAGTCTGAGGATTTACTCTCCGAGGTGAAAACCTTTGGTCTGGCCTTCACTGGTTGGATCATGGCAATGGCGGTGCGTGTGCGTATCGAGTCCTTCTTGGAGGCGTTGTCATTGGAGAGCTTTTATCGCGGTCCAAGTGTTGCTATGATAGTGGATAGCCTTGAAGACAATATTACGTGATGTAGTTTGCCGAGACGGTTCCTTTGTCTTTTCTTGTGTGTGTGTGTTTGGTTGTGTACACCCTAGCTGTGTAGAGGCCGAGAGTCTTCTTAGTATAATTGTATCATCTTGATGTAATTTACTAAGATTAATAAAAGCTTCCTTTATCGAAAAAGGAGATACCAATCCAGTATAGAAAGATGCTGAAGCTTCAGAATATGATTGTGTCTTTCTGTTGCTCACAAGAGTTCCAGCGTCCTTGGCAACTAATGCATATAGAAAGCTGCTGAAACTTCCAAAGTTAAGCTTTTGTGTTCTATTTTGTATGGTTAACAAGAGCTTAGGAAGAGATGGAACAGATACATCAAATTAGTAAATCCATCTAATCTAGTATGTTGGATACATGGTATTTTTGGAGTTATCAGAGAATACCATGGTTTCTCGAAAAAAAAACCATGGTATCAAAAACTTTAAGGTCTTGCTTGGAAGACCAGTTTGGGCTAAAAACCGGTGTAAAATACTGGTCCCTAATTTTTTTTCTAGGTTGGGCTCGGAAACCTGCTTGGATGGGCCAGTAACCCAATATAATTACTACCGGATTGGGCTTTTGCATCTGGAAAAAATAAACTATTAAAGAGGCCACACTTATTATACGACAGATATCGGGCCCCCTCTCCGCTCGCTCATGAGTCGCACAACTCAGTCGACTCCAACCCTAGACATGACATCGATTTTGTCGACACCAACAGCAGGCCGCGACGGGGAAAGCAACCTCATTGGTGACGGCGGAGAATGCAATATCATTAGCTTC
This sequence comes from Guadua angustifolia, assembly GCA_036346375.1. Lineage (NCBI taxonomy): Eukaryota > Viridiplantae > Streptophyta > Magnoliopsida > Poales > Poaceae > Guadua > Guadua angustifolia. The sequence continues at coordinate 18,846,655 of CM070509.1, forward strand.
TCTAGCATTGGCACCTCAAAAGATCCGGCGGTGATTTCACCAGTAGTGGCAGCGCCGACCTCATCAGTGACATGAGATCCATAGCATCTTGCCTCATGTCACCTCCCTCCAGTTATCTCAAACTGACGTTTCTCATGCCAGTCGTCGGCCTTTTGGTGCTTCTTCTTCTTCTAGAGTAGAGGTAAAATCTCTCCTCGGTTGTGATTCATGTGAGTTTTCAACAGGTTGAAGTTGGATTTGGGTCTCTATTCCATTGCTCGTGCTGTGGTTGCTTTACTTTTATGTTTGATCTGATCTCTTCTGGAGCGTGGTAATGAAGGATTCGGGGAATGAGGATTCGGCTTCTGTGCTATTAGTGAGAAAGGGATTATGAAGGATCAAGATCAACGATATGAAGGATCGAGATGGTGATCAGACGGGGTGAATGATCCCAAAATACAATTTTTACCCTTCAAGAAACCAAGCTAAATCCTTTAGGTATTAAAAGGAAGTGAGAGAATCAATTTTTGAAGTTTTCAGCCCGAGGCCAGCACTACCGTAATAAACAGTAAAATCAGGCATATGAATAGTACTTTTATCACGAGTTCAAAATAAAAAATTGAGAAATCTTTTAATTGGCTAATCCAAACTTAATGAAACTTTGTAAACACCTTTCTATGGATGTTAGGAACCTATTCTAACCATCAATCGCAAGGATTGATATCAAAGTTCCGATATTTTTCCAATTTGAGGAAGAGTGCACAAGAACGGGTTCAAAATAAAAAACTTGGCCCTCAGCTAGCTTGTGGGTTCTTGATGATCAAGATAATCCTACATCATACCTCCAATTAAAGTCTGCAAGTTTCCTGCGATTCTACGCGGCCACGTCACCCCTTATGCCATTTTGCGAAAACCCCCCTCTGTTTCTTCAAATTACGAATAGGTCCCTGCAAATTATGAAGAGGTCCTTTGTAGTTTTTTGTGAGGGAAAAATTTTCTTTTATTAATCGCGTTTGGGTCCCTCATGCGCCATTTTACAAAAAAAACTCCCGTTAAATTCAAATCGCGAGCAAGCCCTTTTCTAATTTTTCAGGATAGCGGATAGGTCCAAAAACGTAACATTTAGGTCCTTACTCTTTACGTCTAGGTCCTTTCTCCGTTTTTCGCGGAAAAAAATGTTTTCGTCACCAGAAAAATGTGTTCAGCTCTATCTCTAGACTTTTTCCCTCCGTTCTTTCCGAAAAATATTTTCATGCTCGTTTTCCTCATTTTTCCGGAAAAAATGTTTTTGGTCCGCTTTTCTCCAGAAAAACACAAATTTTTTTTTTCACGCATGACGTGCGCGCGCAGCTTAGTCCTTTCTCCATTTTTTCCGAAAAAAATGTTTTCGTGCTCCGTTTTTCCCGGAAAAAATGTTTTTGTGCTCCGTTTTTCCTCGCTTTTCCAAAAAAAAAATCATGGTCCGTTTTTTCTCTGAGAAAAACACAAATTTGTTTTTCGTTCACGCGCGCGGCAAAATTTGTTTTCGTGATCCGTTTTTCTCCGAAAAAAAACGTAAATTTGTTTTCCGTTCACGCGCGTGGCGTGCGCCGCGCTTATTGTTCTAGTGGCTTTCCATATGTCATAGCAAACTAGAACACAAGACAAGAACACCCAAAAACCCAATCTTCGAAGATTGATCCTCTATAGAACAAAAATCGGTGTCTTATATGAAAGAACGACACAAGACTTGTCTAAATGATTTGGATATGGTCTGAAGAAGATTCATCTATCAATCATTCATCTTTGACATAAGATCTATAAGCATTTAAAAGGAGGGGAGACAAAGCCAAATATACGAAAAGTAAATTGCAAGAATGTAAATTGTAGAATTTAACGACATAATGTAAATGCAGAAAGTAAATTCAAAATTGAGAGGAAATTACATTTTCATTTCTAGAAGAGAGGTTTACAAAGCCTCACAAACAAGTGAGGAAAGCTCAAAGGAGCATAAAAACCTCAAAACCTTTAAGAGGGGGAAGGTTAACTCTACACCTCTATTTATACTACTCTTGAGTCACCCTCCATTCTTGGATGAGTTCCTTCTACCATATGGATCACCATCAAGGGTTAGGATTGACTCACTCACACATACATGGGCTAACCTGAAACCCAATAACACAACAGGTTTTACATGTTTTTCAAATCATACTAACTAGACCCGCTACTCTATCACCTAGACCACGATCCAACGGCCCTCCTTGATCCGAGCAGCTCTTAGCTAGCATCTCATCCATTCCTTGTCTTCTAGGTTCGTTGCGACTCCGTCTCTAATCATCTTTCGGTGATCCTCGACCGTTTGAACCTCTGATGCACCTCGCCTAGTCCTGGTCATCCTCCACCTCACCACGAGCTAGCATTGTCGTCCTGCAACCATCAAAAACAAAGAAACACACCACATAGCATTGTCCAAAATGATATACAATTAATCTCATAAAAATTTCAAAATCCCAATTCAAACTTTGCTCATATAGGTTGGCAATACCGCCCTCTAGGGCCGATAGTGCCGCTCGGCCGGCATTACCGCTCCTCAGAGGTCGGTAGTGCCGCTTTCTCTCAAATGCCACAAAGTCCCTCTCGTAAAATAACTACCGCCCCTGGGCCGGTAATGCCGCTCGGCCGACACTACCGCTCCCACATGGCTGGTAGTGCCGCCCCTAGTAGACACAACTCAAATTGCTTTATTTTAAAAATCTAATTCAAATTAAACTCAAATTCAAGCACAAGATGCTAGAATACAGTCAATTACTCATCACCATCAAGGACAGACCTCCACATGGCCTTTCAGATTAGATTGGTGTTTCAAGTAATCAATAGCAAGGTTTTAAATTATTGAACTGTGGTAATCACCCCGTATAAGCACTGATGGCATGGTTGGCACTTGACAAAACTATTAAAATTCTGCTTTGGCACATAGGAAGACCTAAATTAGTAGTAAAATATGGCTACATGATCTTGCCTATAGTTTGCGAGTTTTTAGCATTAGTTCATGAATTTTCCAATCAGTTACCACTAGCAATGATCAATCAATCAGTTGTGAGAAACTTTGCTCAGAATTACTTTTTGTAATAAACCTTGCTCTTGTTCAATGTCTTCAATGGTGTTCTAGTTGTGCAATTTGTTTTGTGTTGAGTTCTTTCTCGATCAATACATTTAACTTTTTTTTCATGTGAGGAAACTTTTTAATTCGTTTACTAATTGGAAATTTTTCATTTTTAAATTTAAGTTTCTTAAGTGCTAGTTGATATATTGAGAAAATGGATATGAAAGACCTTACTCTTACTGAATCTGAGGAAGAGGAAGATGACGACATGATTCTGCTTATTTTGCCAATATTATATTAAGCTTCTACCATAACCAAAACTCCATGTCATACATGAAAGTTTAGTGGAGCAGAATATATTTCTGAATTGCTTGAAGGTCATTTGAGCCAATTTTACAAAAAATATTTGAATGGAACCCCCACATTTTCCAAACACTCATACTATCTCAAGTAAAAAAAAATCTTTTGCATAATACAAGAGGTGTTACCGTGGAAAAGCAATTAGGCATTTCATGTATATGCTTGCATGAAATGCTAGTTTTCAAGCATTGACCGATAGATTTTAGCGCAGTCTTGAGACTGTACATAGACATCTTGGGGCATATTTTGAGGTTATCACTTCATTGACCTATAAATTTATCAAGCCTCCATCCACTGAGATTCATTGGAAAATACCACCAAATCCACAATTTTGGTTATACTTTGAGGTACATGTATAATTTAAGAATTTCTTCCCTCTTCTTTTATATCACAATTAGTAACAAGGTCTTATGTCTTGCAGAATTGTATAGGGGCAATAGTTGGGACTCATGTCCCTATCACAATAATGGATAGTGAGGCTGCTCCATATCAAAATAGAAAAGGAACTCTTTATCAAAATGTGATGCTTGCCTGTGATTTTGATTTGAATTTTGTTTATGTTTCTAAGGGTTGGGAGGGGTCTATGTCAGATGTTGGGGTATTATATTATGCCATTAAATCTGGATTTCGAGTACATAGAGTCATGTAATAGCTGGTTGATGGAGGCTATGCAAACACACAATTCTTTTTTGCTCCTTAACGAGAGACAAAATAGATTATTCAATCTTCGCAACATTTTACCCAATAGAAACTCAAGTGAAAATTTCCTATTTTTTGAGTCGTTGGATCTCTTGTATGAAGGTAATAGCTTCTCAATTTTGGTCCTTTAGTCAGTCTATGATCCTCTCATTTTTAGTCCTATAATCAATCCATGATCTTGCCATCTTTGATGTCTTAACCTAACAATTTGTGGAAGAAAAACATTGGTTCATATTGGGACCTGAAGATGTAAATTCGGACCCTCTGTATATACTGCACTTGTCCAGGATCACACTAGTGCACAGTGGCAACATAAATGAAATATCAAATCATACACAGTTAGTTGATCTTATGGTTGATTTTACATTATTATGCCACACGGAGCTTAAATTCTAATAAATAAAATAATAGTGAAATAGAAACTTTGTAGAAAAACCCATCAATATGCCATAGGCAGCTGATAAGGTTCGCACCTAGAAACTTGCCTCCTCCTTATACTCCTCCTTTAGAGCAGGTGTAGATTCCTCCTCTGCTGATAATTTTGTTGTGGCAAGGGCGAGTACATAAAGCACTTAACAAGTTGTGTATAGAATACAATCTAAAATATCTATATGCATGGCTTATCCCAAATGAATGGATGATATGGTTATTTTATAGTAAAGAAACATTTACAAATGAATGTAATAAACAGATCAAAATGACAACAAAACAAATAACAATAATAAGTAACATTCAGATATTTCTCAAATAAACTGGCACACAGTCCTAATCCATGTCCAATATTTTTTGCACAACACATATCCAATATTTTTAATGGCACCAGCCTCCCTTACTCAAGTTTTATTTTATAAAATCTAACCCTGGACTGAAATTTTCAAGCATTGTCCATAAACAGGGGCATGGCTATTATAATAGATTTATATTCTGTAGAGGTTATACAGTTTACCCACACAATATGATTAATCTTATAATACCAGCCATTACACATACCCATTGATGTGTGACTAATAAGATCATAATAAAACCTTTCAAAATCTCTATTCAAACATAGACCCTCCCGATAAGTCTGAACTCGCTATTCCTTCTCTCACATAGAGCAGAAGAATAGGAGGGACTTATCGCTGGCCTAGGAACAATCCTTTTCAAGATGTGAGGCCATTGCGCACGCACACCCTCCCCTAATCACACACACAGTTTGGTCTTCCACCTAAGGCATCACATGTCAAGACTCAGTAACCTACTGAGTTAGGTCAGGCCATAACAGACATGTGGTTATATGATTAGCCTAGTTCAATAATGGCTTGCAAGGTTAAGTTCTTAATTGACCGAGGCAAAACTTCCATCAACATCAACCCAAATATCACATAGACCCACCCTGGTACAGTCTATTGCCACTTGTCCCAATCTAAATCATTTACCACCCTAGTTAATTATCGTGCAAAACATGCCATCAACAACTCAACATTATTGTATGACAACACATGACACACCCTTCAAAAACAGTGCTACTAAAGGCTAACCAGCAAATTTTAACCCAATGAAAAATAGTTCAAACCAAATTAGAAATTTTTGAAAATTTTGTGGATGGTCTTGAAGCATCAATAATGTTCTCATAAAATTTTCATATGATTATTAAGCCTGAGGAATTTTACAAAATTATGATATCGCTACTATCCTAATAAAAGCATGATAATCAATAGATAGATTTAATTGAGTAAACAAAAAGGGGTTAGAATTTTTGAAACTTTTACGAGAAGGGTTCTAAGGAAATTCTTAAGCTCTTATAATTTTTTGTCATGATCACACTCGAATTAATTTATAAAATTATTACAATGGTACTGTACCATTTGTGTTCCTTGTGTTTTGTATTTTTGAAAGATAACAAATGAAGTTCGGTGCACCGATAGATTTGATTGAGCAAACAAAAAAATTTAAAATTTTTAAAAATTTTAGAGAAGGGTTATGAGGCAATTCTTAAGCTCTTATAAAAATTTTGGATCATGATCACACTCAAAAAATTTATAAAATACTGGCAATGTTACTGTCTCAATTATGTTCATTATATATATTTTTAAAGATAACGTGTGAAGTCTAATTCTTTTGAAAAAGTTTTCGTATGATCGTAGACTTCTAAATATAGTACCATAAATTTTTCAGAGTGTGGTCAAGATTGTACAATTTTATAAAAAAACTGACAGTGTTTTTGCCGAAATTACACAATGCCTAAAAATTTTGATTTTTCAACAAATTTTCATAGAAGATGACATTTTTAAGGGTTATTGGGCAAAATATAGTCAAATCCGGTAATAAAAAAGTTAAATTTCGGTAAAAAAAACCTGAGATTTCAACAAATCTTGCTAAAATTTCTGAAATTACTATAATAATTTTAAAAATTTTTATCTAATTGAGATTTTAAATCTCTTCTGCGATCGAAATCCAAAATCTGACCGGTATTTTTTGTAATCTTGGGAAGCAATGGCAACGGCAGCTGGTGATAGTACAATATTGTTGTGCGCTCCTGGCCACCGCACAGATGTAGCTATAAATGCACGCAGCGTGCGCGCGCGTACGTGCCGGTGAGTCAGCCTGTCGCCGAGCGAGCCGGCAGCCACGCAGAATTGGTCGGAGAAGGCGACGCGCACTGGATCCCGTGTTTTCTCTCTCTTTCGGTTCATTTTCTTTCGACAACGAGATCCCATGGGTTGGGTTATTTACAAGTACGACCATGCCAGATCGGGCATCAGGACAAGCCTGGCGCGTCAGTCAGCCAGGCTCAGATCGGACCGAGTCACATCCGAGTCAGCCACCCTATGGACCCGATCCATCTCGATCCGATCTCCAAAGGCTAGCATGTTTACCGTTTTGCCCCTCTTCCTTTAGGGTCCACCCTCTGACCCTCCTCTACAATGCTATTGCCTTTTCCTTCTTTCCTCCTCTTTGAAGTTTTCTTTTCTCGGGAGCCTCCGCAAGCTGGAGTTATATACGTGATATAGTACGCTATCGTCCTATCTGCGAGGACTTAAAAAGCCCGTTTTAGCTTTTAAAAACTGGTAAATTTCTCCAAATAAATTAATTTTTAAACAGTTTTTGTATAAATTAAAAGCTATATAGCTAAAAACTAAAAGCTAGATAGAATCTGCATTTACAGCTTATTACCAAGAATTAGTTGTTTGTCGAACGATATTTTATAAATAAAAAAACAACCGCCACTAGAAAGCTAAAAAAATAGCTTTTTATGAAAGGTACACTCTGCCACACAGACCAAGTCTTGTGGAAACTGTAATCTGCCATCAGGCATGTCATTAGCATTAGGACATAGTGCTCTATTGAAAACACATAATGTGCGAAACGGAACACATCTTCTGGCGACGAATATGCATAATAGAATAAATCAATCCTATGTGTTTTCCTTTTTTATATATACTTTCACATTCAAGGTTGAGTTTTGACTTCAAAATTGTTCAATCTTCTTCAACCACCTAAATTAATTCCTGTTTTATCAACTGAATTAAATCCTTCTATAACCCATGTAGAGGTGGGCATCATGCTTTGTGTTTGAATTGTGCCAAGCTGCAATAGCCCGCTGTGCCGACCCGGCTCACCTTCGGCGAGCCCAGGCACAGCTCATTTGCGATTTGTACCGTACCGACCTAGACCTGATCCATTTGCACTATTGCGACTAGAGGAAATGAGCCGAAGACTCATGGAGTTGAGACAGTAGACACAAATATTATGGAAAAAAACTAAAATTTATTTATTCTTGAACAGTTATAGAGAACGAGGAAGATGTAATGAATGCGAGCGAGAGAGTGAGTAATGGGCGAGAAAGAAAGTGAGGGAGATAGGCGAGAGAGACTGAGAGACACGGGTGAGAGAGGGAGAGATTGAGAGTTGGGTGAGAGAGAGAGAGCTGAGATAGATTGAGAGCTCTCAATCTCTGTCAGCTCTCTCTCTCCTCTCGCCAGTCTCTCTCAGGTGTCGGCGGTGGGAGTGACGTCCATACTGCTGGGTGCGTTTATGACGTTCATGCTCTGTGGATCGGTGACCTTCATGCTGGGCTTTTTCCTCATACCCTAGGCCATCAGACCTAGCACGACCCACTTTATGCCAGGGCCAAACTTTAGACTAGGCCGTGTCTGCCGTGACTCGGGTCGGCCCAAAAAAGCTGCCCGAGTGCCCTCCTCTAAACCCTTGGATGTCTATAAAGCCAAGGATGATGGATAGGTAAGATCGAACGTAGGGTAAATAGCTACTTGTCATGAAGTATCATAATAAGAAAATTATACTAATATAACAAATGAGTTTCTTCTTTTTTTAAAAAATAACGTTTGTTGTTTTTCGAAAAGCTTTAAAATGCAGTTGGGCTTATGTGTACGGATTGAGCTTACTAAATAAATAAAACCAACAGAACCACATTTGAGACTGCTTAAACAAACTTGGCACAAATCAATTTTAACGTTAATACATTTTGAACATATAATTGAAAAACTTCATTTTCTTCTCCTAACAAAAAGAAAAAGAGAGAGAAAAGGAAGGCATATCACTGAGAATCACCTGGCTAAATTTCCTATCAAAATAGTATTGTTCATTGGCACAACCTTCATTACTATAGAAATGTTAATTTGTGCCTTTTTTTTATCATCTGGGTTAATTTTGGTGGCGATACAAAGTTTTTAGACAGTGATAATGAACGAATATCATGGTCGGTTTTCGTTCGATAGAGATATTGTGTTATCTGTGTCAGTTCCAAGGTCGAAACCAACCCAAAATACATATTATCCCTATATATTTCGAGCTAGAAACGATGGAGATAATTAGGAATCTGTATTGGTTTTATGACCAGAATCGATAAAGAAGTGCTTATGATCACTATCGGTTTTTAGCATAGAACCGATAGAGATCAGTGAATTATCTCTATCGATTTCACACTTACAACCGATAGAGATTACATGTCTCTATCGGTTCTAACTGTTGAACCAATAGAGATAAATCTCAGATATCACCTTCGTAGTATATTCACATTCATAGTATATTTACACTCACAGATTGACAAATTCATAGTATATTTACAGATTGACAGTATATGCACAATTGACAAATTCACAGTACTCACAGATCGATAAATTCACAGTATAGTTACATTCACTATATTGTTGATAGTATACATACTCAATGCAGAAATCAGCAACACAACCCTTCAACATAACCCTCCTCAAGCAACTCCGATGTCCCAGTAGAAGGCACTTTGCCTCAAGCAATTGCATCTAAAGTACCACAGAGATTGTCCACTTAACATACTCAATGCATAAATTAATGGCACAATCCTTTAGTAGCCTTTTCCTTACATAACTTCTTGGCACAGGAGTATTATTTCGTATCACTTTTATAGCTAACTTCTATCAAAAGTATTTCCTGCTATATTACAAGGATACAATAAACCAGTTAAAATATTGATAAGCATACATTGAGAAACAATATTATTTGATAGATCAAGATAAAGAGACCTTAGGGTTTTTTCATGTTTGTCATCATATGAAAGACCATGTGGAGGTCTACCCATGTGTGTGATGAGTTATTGACATTGTTCAAGCTAGTAGTGATTGAGTTGAGGGAGATTTGAGGTTTAAATCCTAATTTGAAGCAATTTAAGCTCTGTCTATTTTTCCCAATGCTACCGGGCGAGTGGTAGCACCAGACCCCAGAGCGGTGTGGAAAATCCCAAGAGGATGTTTTTAGGAGATCAGGCAAGCCGGTGTTATCGGCCATGGCAGCTCGGTGCTATCGGCCGAGCGGTAGCACTAGCCCAAGTGCCCAGTGTGAAAATTCCAGAAAGGGATGTTCTGGTTTTGGCTAAAGGGCGGTGCTACCAGCCAAGGGGGCGATAGCACCGGCCCTGATGAGCGTGGATCTAAAAATTGTGATTTTGGAAGTTTAATTACATATCTTTTTGGACATTGCTATGTGATCAGTTTTCCTTATTTTTGATGGTTGTAGGACGATGGTGTTAGATCATGGTGAGGCGAAGGATGATTAGGACTAGGCGAGGTGCGCCGGAGGTCTAGACAGTTGATGATTGTTGGAAGATGATCGGAGACGGAGTTGGTGCAAGCCTAGAAGATAAGTAAAGGAAAAGATGCTAGCTAGACGCTGCGTGGATCAAGGAGGTCCGTCGGATCGCAGTCCAGTTGATAGAATAGCATGTCTAGTTAGTGTGCTCTAAAAACCGTATAAGAAAACCTGGTTTGTTAGGTGGGTTTTGGGTAATCCCTTGCATGGTAGTGTGAGGAGGTCAATCCTAACCCTTGATGGAGTGCCTTAGGGTCGAGAGACTCATCCAAGGATGGTAGGTGGCCTAAGAGTAGTATAAATAGAGGGGTAGGGGTAGCCTTCCCCTCTTGAAGCTTTGAGGTTTTTAGTTCTCCTTTGAGCTTTGCTCACTTTGTTGTGAGGCTTTGTAAACCTCCCTTCCAGAAATACAAAACTCATTTCCTTATACTTAATTTTCTTTACGTATTTATATTATGTCTTAAATTTCGCATTTAAAATTCTGCACTTAAATTCCACACTTACATTCTTGCAATTTATATTTATACAATTTGGATTTGCCTCCCCTCCTTCTACATGCTTTTGCTTCTTGTGCCGAGGATGTTAATTGATGGATGAATCTTCTCTTAAATCATATCCCAATCATCCAAGAAATCCATGCATTCTTCTTGCAAGAAACCGGTTTTGTTCTCTTAAGTGAATCTCTACTACTTCTAATTAGGAGTTGGCGGTAGTCGTCCATTCTCCTCCAAAGTATCTAATCCATTGGATCTGACATGTACGGTTGAGACGGAAGGGGATTTAACCAGTTCCACTTTTTCTATCATCGCCTCTCTCTCTAGTCCCCATGCATCGAGTTGTTGAAACCCCAAACCCTCTCTCATCTCCTCTCTCCTATGTTTTAGGGTTTCGTAGCTGCAACCGCCTCACCGGGGACGAAAAGCGATGCAGTTGCCGATGAACAGATGAATGGGCAGCACGCCCCAACGTTGCAGGTCCCTTGCCGAAGTATTACTTGGCACCGCCGCAGTACTATCAGTAGGGTCCCCTTCACGCTCCTCCGCCGACGATGTGGGGTTAGCTTGCTGTGACATGTGGAAGGCTATCCAAGATCATCTTGATCATAAAAACCCCACGAGCAAGCCTTAAATCAAATTCTTGAGTTTTGCTCCAACTTGATGTGCTCTTCCTTCAAAGTGAAAAAAGGACAAAACTTTAACATCAATCCTTGCGATTGAAGGTTGGAATGAGTTTCTGACATCTTAGGATCACATCTACCAAGTTGCATGAGATTTTATCCAACCGATTAAAAGATTCATCAAAATTTGCTTTAAAGTTTGTGCTGGTTCTTCAACTGTTCTTAAGCCCGGTGCTACCGCCCTTGGTGCAGTGCTACCGACCTCCTGTGCTACCGACCCCCTAGCGGTAGCACTGGCCATCCAGAATAGCTTGTGCATTTTAGTTGCTTCCTTTGGGTGCTTTTCTTTGAGGACTTGTTTGAATTGTTTTAAGAAGGGAAATTTGATTTAGGATCATTCACCCCCTCTGATTGCCATCTCGATCCTTCAATTGGTATCAAAGCCTATTTTGCTCTTTCCATAGATCTTCACCGGTCTCGAGAACCAAGGCGACGGACAAATATTCTACCAAGCTTCCCATCTTTTCTGGAGTTGATTTTCCTTTTTGGAAGTCGCGAATGGAGTCGTACATCACTGCCCAGGGCTTCTTGATTTGGCAGAAGGTGAAGCTCCCGTATGAGGTTCCTACCGATGAGAACATCACGGCCGGCAATATGGCTGGCATTGAGGCTAATGCTAATGCAATGAACATCCTCATACATGGCCTTAGCCACAGTGAGTACGACAGAATCTCTCACCTTCGACTCGCTCGCCAGATTTGGGTGACTCTCGATGCTTATCATGAGGGCACTACCCAAATCAAGACGGTGAGACACAATCAGTACAAGTGTGATTATAACAAATCTGAACAACACGCTGATGAGAGTCTTGACGAGTGCTTTGGTCGTTTTACAAAGATTTTGAGTGACCTCCGAGCAATTAGTTGCAAATATCCTAACACAGATAATGCTCGATATTTCTTGATTGCACTCGATCTTCGAGTTTGGAAGATAAAAGTGACCACCATCAAGGACACTACCGACCTATCGACTCTAACTCTTGATGGGTTTTTGAAAGTGCATCTAGGCACTTATGTTATTTTGGTGATTAATGACAAACACATATAATGACAATCTATGTAATTGAGTAAATGCTCAACTTAGTGCTTACCAAATGACAAACCTCTAATATGATTATATTGCTATGAGACTAACATGTTATTGCCTAGTTGAGTATCAGTCTCATCTATTTAGAGGAAAATCAAATGGGATGGTTAAGCAAAGATAAGGTATGCAATTTTGGTATCTCTTCTATATTTGTTATTGCATTCCTTTTGTGCAAATGCATAGTGAACTCCAAGTAGCATGTTGATATGCACATTGGTTCATGTCATATTTATTTGTGCATATATATTCATTTGAGTTCATTATGTGCTTTGTTTTTAGTCTGCATGTATTAGCTAGAGTTAAATTTCACATTGCTATAGATTGACTTAGTGCATGCATGTCTTAGTTGTGTATCTTCTCATGCACTTCTCTTAGTGAAGTTTAATCTAGTGTTGGATCACATATTTACTCTTATTCCAAATATTAGTTGCACATGTACAAGTCGTGTATATTCTATCATGTGCTTCATTTAAGTAAAGACTGTGATCCTTGCCGTGATTTAATTGATTCATCATATCGGCAATTATCTCTCTAGTGCATATAGATAAATTACATATTCATCATGATGCACTTAGTAGAGAATATTTCTTATGTCAAGTGTTTCCATTTATGTTGTGCCTTTTATATGAAACACTTGTGGTAATCAACTGCTCACAAATATCAATTTATTCATATCTATTGAGCTTTTGGGACTAATGCTTTTCATGAGTGGTTTGGAAAGAATTAGGTCCCGTGTGTGCATGATGACCAAGATATCTTGAAGGATGACCGTTAAGCCGAGGTCAACAAGACGGCGGTGTCACCAAGAGTTGAGGACTAAGTCAAGATCGACTTGGCATGGAGATCGTCAGAGAGGATGATCAAGTCAAGGTCGATAGGACGAGAGTCTCATGAGGTGAATCGAGTCAAGTTGGACAAGGCGAATATGTCATTAATCATTTTGGTAAAAGACATCATGCACATTGCATCCACGGAGAAGACGGTATGCGGATTGAATGTAAGACTTGTATTATCTTTGATTTAATTTGAGTCTAAGGATTGCCGTACTATTAAGAGGGATGCAACGTCGAATGACTTTTAGATGTGTCAAGTGCTCAAGTGATTCATCCTTATGAAACTTAGAGAAAGAGTGGTGTTGGTGGTGCCGGAAAGTGAGAATTATAGGTCTCTCTTGGATTCTTTGTGAAATCTGAATTTATCCTTTGAGATTTAGGTAGTGAGACCTTGTTAGTTGTGTAGCCCTTGTTCTTAGCTTTCAATAGAGTCCAAAATCACTTAAATTGGAGTCCGGAGTCAAAAGTTATGCTCGTTTTCGTCGGGCTGCTCAGTGCCAGTTCGGACTATCCAAAGATGAACTCGGAGTATCCGAATGTTCGGACTATCCGAACATATTTTCAGACTATCCGAAGTGAATTCTCTGTTTCTTCGAGTTTGATGCGTTCGGACTATCCGAACTTGAGCTCGGACTGTCCGAACTAACCTGAACGTTGAGGAAAACGGCTAGTTTTTGGTGGGCTCTATTTATAGCCCCATCCTCCCCCATTTTGAGTGAGCTCTTACCCCCATTGATTTGAGAAGCTATCCTCTTGTTCTTGAGCCCCCAAAACACCTCTTTGCCCTTAGATCTAAGTGATCCCCTTTGTGAGAAGGGTAGGGAAGAGTGTGAGGAGTGAGGTGCTAGGTTGAGTAAGATTTGAGTTGTTTGAGCACTTGATTTCATCTCCAAGCTTGTTCTTCGTGAGCATTTGTTACTCTTGGAGGTTGAGGACTCCTAGACGGCTAGGAGGTCGCCTACGAGCCACCGGTACTTTGTGTGGTTGGCCGTGGGAAGTTTGTGAAGGCCGGATTCCGCCTCCGCAAGGGAAGGAATCAAAGAAGTGAAGCCGGCGAATGCAAGGTGCAACACCGGGCGGCTAGCGGGTTGAAAGAGACCCCCCGTATCTTGGTGACCGGGCCGCCGGCGAGTGCAAAGTGCAACACCGGGAGGAAAAGGGTTGAAAGAGACCCCGGCTCAAGTGTGACCGAGCCGCCTCAACGGAGATGTAGGATCCCCTCAAGGATCCGAACTTCGGGTGGAAAATCATCGTCTCCAAGTTTGCTTCTTACTCTTACTTTAGTATTTGATTTTGAATCTTGAAATTGCCTGATCTACTTTTCTAGTGAGTTTTCGGCTAGACCTCTATTTGCTTCAAGTATTCTAGGCTAACTAGTTTAATTTGGTGTATTTAATATCCCCCAAATAGCCTAGATATCATTTGCGAGCTATGTGCTCTGGAGGATTCGGAATATCCGAATAGAACTTCGGATACTTCGAATAATCTCAGACTATCCGAATATAATCTCGGACTATCCGAACCACTCGGACAGTCCGAAGTATTATTCGGACATTCTGAAGTTTTGTATTCCACTGCAATTTAGTTTAAATTTATAATTCGCCTATTCACCCCCCTTCTAGGCGACATCCCCTGCCCTTTCAGTTTTATTCCCGACTCGAGACTCATGAGATCGATGTCATCTCTCGAAAGATGAAATCTCAGTCGATGGCCTTAGTCACTGATCCCATTGGATCAACCTCTGATTCTTCTGCAAGTTTTTCTCTCTCTACCCTTTCCGAGCTAAGCGATGACCAACTGAAATTTTTTTAGAAAATGAGCTTACTCTTTTGGCTCGCAAGTTTTCTCGTGCCTACAAAAGGGTGAGAGAGAGGAAAAGAGGTGGCATGATCACCTGCTTCGAGTGTGGTGGCTCCAACCATATTCAGGCGAATTGCCCCAAGCTAGAGAAGGGCAAGAATGACACCAACGGTTCAGTTAAGAATGACTACATCGACAAGAACCACAACAACAAGCCTCCAGTTCGCGAGCCAGCGCGTGAGTAAGAAGTTCTTCCATCGCGTTCTCGCCGCATTTGATGATATCAGCCTCTTTGACATAGAGACATGGAGCAACGAGGGCGAGGATGATCCACAAGAGAAGAAAGGCAACAACAACTTCACCAGCATGTGTTTCATGGTAGACACCAACAGCATCAATGACTTTGAGCTTTACAGCGACTCGGACGATGTACCCTCCTATGACCAGCTCAATGAAGCTTTCTGCAAATTAAGGGAATTTCATGCTAGAGCTAGAGCTAGGTGTACAGAGCTTGAGAAGGAAGTAGGTATTTTGACTTGGAAATTAGCTTCTCTTATATCTTCTCTATCTCAAGTTTTTGATAACTGTTCTTTGTGTGATGCCCTGCTTGTGGAGCTAGAGAACCTAATGGACATGCATGATAGTGTGCTTTCTGAACTTGATCGCTTTAGATTGAAGAATGCTAGCAATGAATCTTTTAATGTTATGTCTTTAGGGGGTGTTTGGTACAGCTCCAGCTCCAATAAAATCTGTGGAGTTGCTGGAGTAGGGTATTCCTAGCTCTAGAAATTTACAGAGCTGGAGCTATGGGTATATTAAGAGTATTTAGGTGGGTCATTTTGTTTACATTTTAGACTAAAAATATAAACTTATTTCACTTTAGTTTAGCCTACAAGCTCCAAATCTAAGATGGAGCTAGGATCTAGAGCTCTGTCAAACAAGGTCTTAGATGCTAGTTTTCCTCATACTCACTCTACTCCCTCATGTGAAAATTGCCCTAAACTGCTTGCTGAAATTAATGTCATGAGCTCTCACCTTATGAAGCTTTCTACTAGAAATGATGAATTTGAAATGCATGCTTCTAAGGACTCAGTCAGCTCATGTAAGAGCTGTAGGCAACTAAAACTTGACAATGAATCTTTAAATATCAAGTATGCTAAACTTCCTAAAGACTTACTAGATAATTCATAAGAAAGTTGCTTGCGATGTGATGTGATTGAGGGGAACTTGGATGAAATCCAAGTCGAACTTAGGAAGAAACTTGAGGCCCAGACCCTAAGGATTAGAAATGCTGCTTGTGTTTTGATGTGAAGTTTTTCAAAATTGAGGCAGCTGTGCTGAGAAAGAAAAATGCACGTACTGATAGTTCTTCTCTTCCTGGTTCTTCTTCCTCCCCTCTTCCCTGTTCTTCATATGCCTCTCTCTTCCAGGAGTGTGAATATCTCATTAGCACTCTCGAGAAGTTTGTAGGAGGCAAGAAGAAACTCAATCTCATTATAGACCAATCCAAGATTAGCTAATTTAATCAGAGTCTAGGATTTGACTACTTGAGCATGCTAGAACTTATCCTCCAACCATTGTGCGTGGCTCCAAGAGTGGAGAAATTATAGTTGCTCTCAGGGTAAGCACTACTGTGTTTAGATCTGCTGGGGTTATCCATGGGATCTCTGACTAGAAGGGTACCCCTCCTGTTGCTTCTGCCTCTAGCAAGGCGAAGTATACATGCACCTTCTATTAGAAGGATGGATATTTGGTAGATTTTTGCTTTAGACGCGCCAAGATCTCAAGACGTGAGCGTGCTGCTACTCTTAGGAGTTTTCAGGGTCATCCCCAGACTCTGAGTGCTTCTAAGGCATGCACTACTGCTAGACAGTTTAGAGAATCGTCTGTTCTTGGGGAGCATCTAGGACTCGATTTTCATGTTGTTTAGTCAAGTTTTAGTCCTAGAGCTACTTGTGGTCAGTCTTTCCGCCGTTCTCTTGGCATTCATCATTTTTCCCATCGAGGTAGATATTAGCGGCGTGAGGTGTTTCCTAGTAGGAGATTTGGACAGTCTCACTGGGATGGTCCGGTCTTTGCTCAACGGCGAACCAACCCAGTTCCAGCTCCCAGATTTTCTACTAATGCTATTCTTAATCATGTGAGAGTTGAGCATCAGAGAGACACTAGAGTCCAGTCTTATTTTTCTGTGGCTGGTACTCTAAGGTGTCGTGTGGTTCAGTATTGGGTTCTCAGGTCTTCACTTTATCCCAGTACTGAGTCATCTTTCTCTCTTGTGTCTTGATCAGGTTCATTGGATGGGGAAGGGAGAGATTTGGATTGTTGACTCCGGTTGTTCTCGCCATATGATCGGAGACTCTCATTGGTTCTCTTCCCTAGTCCGAGCCCCTGGTGATGAGTTGATCACTTTTGGGGACGCTTTATCAAGTAGAGTCATTGCTAAAGGTACCGTTTGCATTAATGAAAATTTCATTCTTTAGGACGTTGCCTTAGTGAGTAAGCTGCAATATAATTTGCTTTCTGTTTCTCAACCTATCGATGACTCTTTCGAGGTAAGCTTTAAGTGCAGTGCCTATAGAATCCTTGATTCATCAGCGGAGTTAGTTTGCGGGATTTCTTGATTTAGGAGAGTCTTTCGTGCTGATTCTTTTATTTTTTTCTAGAGACTCTCTTCATTGTTTGATTGCTTCTGAGTCCCGTGATCTCTCCTTCTGGCATAGAAGACTTGGTCACATTGGTTTTGATCATTTGACCAGAGTTAGTAACCATGATCTCATACGTGGCATGCCTAAACTCAAGATGGTCAAAGGCTTAGTTTGCTCTCGTTGTGGCATGGCAAGATGGTTGCTGCCTCTCATCCTCTAGTCACTGTTGTAATGACTGATGCACTAGGATAGCTTTTACATATAGACACTGTTGGTCCAATTAGAGTGCAGTCAGCGGGTGGGAAGTGGTATGTTCTTATTATTATTGATGATTTTTTGAGGTATTATTGGGTGTTTTTCATAGCCTCGAAGGATAAGACTTTTTCTCATTTCAGGAATTTGGTCGGTAGGTTGTCTTTTGAGCTCTCTAGTGCTTTACGAGCTATACACAGTGATAATATCACGGAGTTCAATAATTACTACTTTGAGAGTTTTTGTGTGGAGTCTGGTTTAGAGCATCAGTTATCCTCTTCCTTTGTCCCTCGGCAAAATGGCATTGTGGAAAGGAAGAACATGACCCTAGTAGAGATGACCAGGACGATGCTAGATGAGTACAATACTCCTAAGAAATTTTGGGCTGAGGCTATAGCTACTGCTTGCTGTGTTTCTAATCACGTATTCTTGAGAGCATATTTGCACCGCACTTCTTACGAGTTGAGGTATGGGCGAAAGCCCAATGTCTCTCATTTTCGTGTGTTTGGTTGCAAGTGTTTTATTTTAAAGACTGGTAATCTAGATAAATTTGAGTTTTATTCTTCTGATGGTATTTTTTTGGCTACTCGTCTTCCTCGCATAGCTATAGGGTCTAAAGTTATGATGCGAATAAGATCACAGAGACCTGTGATGTGAATTTTGATGAGGCTAGCCTAGGAGCTAGACTTGATATTTCAGGCTCTTCTTTCTCCTCCGAGACCATTTTCGTAGAGGAAGAGGATGACAGAGATGATAGTGTTCCACCTAATACAGCCCCTTCTACACCTGAGATGCCACTTATTTCCATTTCTGCATCTTATGGAGATCAGCCCTTGCCTTCAGACTCTCCATCAGTGAGTAACTTTATTCCTACTATCAGCATACTTTACGCCAGGGTACCCTCTCCGCCGTAGATAAGTAAAACCACATGGCGGCTGGCGGCAGTGAGCGGGGCCCCTCTCGCCGCAAGTCGCCACCACGTGGCGGCCTGGAGAGCAGGTGGGCGGTCAGGCCCCTCTCGCCGGTCGAGCGACCCATGTGGCGGCCTGGCAAGAAGGCGAGCTAATCAGGCCCCTCTCGTCGGGCGAGCGGCCCACGTGGCGGCCTAGCGAGCAGGCGGGCGGTCAGGCCCCTCTTGCCGGACGCGTGGCCCACGTGGCGGCCTGGCGAGCTGACGGGTGGTCAGGGCCCACTCTCCAGGCCACGCAGGCAACCAAAAGGATGAGAAGGAGGCTTCGCCTCGAAATCTCCTTCCCCTAACATGCTGTGTCAGAGCCATTGATTGCAAAGAGTTCTGCTGTCGACACGACGACGGCCCATCCCTCTGACGGACCGGGCGAAGCCATACAGTGACATTAAATACGGCTTGAGGGACAGGACTACAGTGATGGGTGCAATAAATAAATCATAGATCAATATGATGTCACCTTCTTACCTGCCCGAGCCAGCCCAGTCTATATAAGGGGGCTCTGGTGCGTGGAGAAGGGGATCCGAATCCAAGGGAGCGAACTAAGACTTAGAGAGGAAAAAGAGGAGGATGAACTGAAAAAAGCATTGTAATCAACTCAATATTCATCAACAAAGATCTAGCAGAACGTAGGGCTGTTACCCACACTGAGGACCCGAACCTGGGTACATCAGTGTGTTTCTTGATCTGTTGATCCCCGGATCCCTCGCATGAGAGTCATTAGGGTGTCCGACCGTGAAGACGCCCTCTACCGAACCTTAATCTCCATTCTGGGAAACACCCCATCCGTTGACAGGGTCCTGTTCGGTGAAATACGCTGACACCTACCTCTTCTGTTCAAGAGGTAGATGCCACTTCCACGTCTGGCCCTCCCTGCTATATTCAGTGTTCTCATCTACCTGATTTGATCATTGGTGATCTATTTGAGTGTGTGATAGGCTCAAAATCAGGCTTATTTTCTTTCTGTCTTCACTCTGCTTTTGTCGCCTCTTTTAAGCCAAATGATGTTACTCATGCATTATTTGACGAGTCTTGGATTAATACTATGCATGAGGAACTTGAAAACTTTGAGAGAAACAGAGTCTAGAAGTTTTAGAGGCCCCATCTGGTCATAATGTCATTGGGACCAAGTGGGTGTTCAAAAAATAAGCAGAGTGAGGATGGAGTTGTCATTTATAATAACGCTAAACAAGTTGCATAGGGCTTTACTCAGGTTGAGGGTCTTGACTTTGAGGAGACCTTTGCCCCTATAGGTAGACTAGAGGCTATTAGGATCCTATTTGCATTTTCTGCATCCCAGGCTTCAAGCTGTATCAAATGGATGTCAAGAGTGCATTTCTCAATAGCTATATTGAGGAAGAGGTTTATATCAAGCAACCTCCAAGATTCGAGAACCTCAAGTACTCTAGCTATATCTTCAAGCTTTCCAAATCTTTATATGGTCTTAAGCAGGCCCCTAGAGTATGGTATGAGAGGCTTAAGTCCTATCTTCTCAACCATGGTTTCAAAATGGAAATAGCGGACAAGATGTGGAGTATATGGACCCCGGGTATTTGCATGGCAAGCCGTGAGGACCACCCAAGAGGGGATGGGCCAAGCCAACTACATGAAGATGGGTATTGCTCAGGAGGCAGGCCGCCATGCGCAACAAGAAAATCCCGAAGATGGAAACCAACCCTACTAAGGGAGGATACAATTGTAATCCTAACTGCTATCATATTTAACGGATAAGGAAAGAGATACAATCTCCACCTTGTAACTGATTAGGACTCTCCTTTGTAACCGCCCTCCTCCGCTATATAAAGGGGGTGGGGGAGCACCAGGAGGGGGATACGACACAAGATCATAAGCAAATAAGCTAGCCAATCATAATTCCAGAGCACAGGACTAGGGTATTATCTCCACCGTGAGAGCCCGAACCTGTATAATTCCCGTGTCTTGTGCAACCATCGAGTTTGGATCCAGTGCCTAGCCCCCTTTTCATTATTGTCGGTAACAACCCTCGACAGTTGGCGCGCCAGGTAGGGGCGGCGCTAAGATCAATCTCAGCAAACTTGATGGTGATCTTGAATGAAGTCGCGGATACGGCCCAGAGCACGCGCAGCTCTTCGTCGCCGTCCGCCGCGACGTGCTCGCTAAGTCCGTGGCGCACCTCGGCGTCGAGGTCATCGCCATCGAGGAGGTGCTCAAGATGGAGTAGGTGATTCTTGACCAGAAGATGCGGCGGTGGAGCCACGCCGTCAGGGCCGTGATCGAGACCTTCCTCGTCGCTGCTCGGCTTCGCAGACACCGTCGTCATATCGGTGCGCGCGACCGAGAAGCTCTAACGTATGCTCGGCATGTGCGAGGCACTCATTGACGTCGAACCAGAGAGCGAAGCCCTCTCCACCAGAGATGCGCGCAAGTTCTTTGCCGCCGAGGTATCCGGCGTCATCGCGCTGTGGGGCTCTTCCGTGCGCTACACGGTCGAGGAGTTTGGGAGCATCACTCGCGGCGAGTCGTCGAGGAGACCCATGCACGGTGGAGAGATCCATCCCATGACCCGCTACGTGCTCAACTACTACAGCCTCCTCGCCGACTGCCGCGGCACGTTGGACATGGTCCTTGTCGGTGTCCTCGATGGCAGCAGCGGCTACGAAGGCGGAGCTTCCACCGACGGGGCCACCTCAGCGCCATCCGGGCGGTGCATGCGTGAGCTGCTCGCCCATCTAGCTACCACCAATTCATCTCTGGGAAGGCCGTGCGGCGTGAAGTGGCTGCATGCATGCAAATTCTTGTGGTGATTAGAAGTTGTTACGTGCATGCATGTGACGTGAGGCTTGGAGACGTTTTGGTTGGCATTGGATTTTTCTCTGGCGGCGCATGCAGCGTTCTGGCGAGATCATGCCTCTGGCGTGGCGCTTGAGCGACTATCGTCGTGGACAACGGCCGCACATGCATGCAAGCGGCGGCGCTGCCCTCTTGACAACTTCTAGTCGCCAAGAAAAACTCAGAGCCCTTAGCAAGAACCTTCTAGCCGCAAGAAACACATCACGTCACTAGAAAAGAAGATTGGTGGTCAGTGCACACATATATCGGTGATCGGCGACTAGATAATTTCCTTCTTGAGCCTAAAGTTCTTGTGACCAGATTGTTTTTTCTGTTGAGAGCTTCTGTGGCGTGAAGAAAATCCGGAGGAGTGCATGCATGCAAAGGCGTTTTCGAGCCGACTAGAAGACGTGTGGCTAGATTGGTTTTTAGTTGGCTCTTGGAGGACACGGCTGTGTTTTGTTCCTTGCAGCTAATCATCCCTGGCAAAGATAGCTCCTTGCGGCTGGTTTTTCTTGCGTTGGTGGCTGGTGGTACGAAAAAGGCACAGCCGCTTGCATACGGGACAGAAGGTTTCGGTGACCGGAAGACTTGTGCGTGCATGGAGAATAGAAAATTCGAGTGTATGCATATATTCGTTGCCGCAAGTTCTAGCGTCTAGTTTTCTTCCATCGTGATTGGAAGCATCCTGTGAACACACCTCGGCGCGCTGAAAGGAGTTAGTGGCGCTAACTTGATCAAGAAGATGCCCCGGTGGCCGCCGACTACGGTAAAAGAGATGTTCGCATCAGCGTACCGCCAACGCCTGCACCCCGAGCGCCACCTTCGGCACGGCCATGCGCCAACGCCTGCGCCTCGAGCGCCACCTTCGGCACGGCCATGAGCCAACGCCTACGCCCCAAGCGCCACCTTCGGCACGGCCATGAGCCACGCCTGCGCCCCGAGCGTCACCTTCGGCATGGCCATGAGCCGCGCGCCGCGCCCGAAGCGCCACCTTCGCACGCCATGAGCCACGCCGCGCCCGAAAGCACCACCTTCGCACGGCTATGAGCTAACGCCGCGCTTCGAAGCGCCACCTTCGCACGCCATGAGCCACGCCTGCGCCCCGAGCGCCACCTTCGACACGGCCACGAGCCAACGCCTGCGCCCCGAGCGCCACCTTCGACACGGCCACGAGCCACGCCTGCGCCACGAGCAAGGACGACACGATCGTCAGCAACATATGGAGCATAAAGCAGCTAAGTCGCTTTTTACTCAATTATGTCATTATGAATAAAATTATTGGCTTTCTTGACTTGCTACTTAGTTAATCCACAACTAAGCAGTAAGTCGGGGGCTACACCTAATAGTGTGCGCATGCGCACATCTTTTTCTTAACGATTGCAAATGATTCCGAAAAGGCAATTCCGAGTTGTGAAGCTCTGACCCCATGAACGGCGAACTTTAGTCACCCAAAGCGCGTGCCTGGGAAAAAGAGCCATGAGCCGACTCCCGACGCTCGGGGGCTAGACTAGTTGGGCAGAGTGCTTAAACAAAAAAGAGTCAAAACCACTCAGATGAATTCAAAATCAATAAGGAAAAGGAGTAAAAAACTCTAAAATTATATATAAACCAGTCGGACATCACATCCGAGTGAGTTGTTTTTACACGGCTTAAGTTCTGCATATGCATGACTTCAGGACTACTAAATTTGAATGCGATGTGTGTGGGCCAACGCTCAACAATGACATTAGCAACTTCGGTGATGAATGAGACGGCGCTGAATTTTACCTTGAGTGAGAAAAGCGTTTTGACTTCTACGTATCGTTTGTATACATCGTGGAGCTCTATTGAGTCCTTCACGATCTCTTTGTCTACAATGGGCACTTGGCTAGGAAGAAAAACCAGTCGGGAAACTACATCAAGAGCGGGAAGCACTCGGCGCGAAGCATGACTCAGTTGGGCTGCGACCAAGAAGGCGACAACTCGATCGCAAAGCACTTGGGGGCTACTGTGGAGTATATGGACCCTGGGTATTTGCATGGCAGGCCGTGAGGACCACCCAAGAGGGGATGGGCCAAGCCGACTACATGAAGATGGGTATTGCTCAGGAGGCAGGCCGTCATGCGCAACAAGAAAATCCCGAAGATGGAAACCAACCCTACTAAGGGAGGATACAATTGTAATCCTAACCGCTATCATATTTAACGGATAAGGAAAGAGATACAATCTCCACCTTGTAACTGATTAGGACTCTCCTTTATAACCGCCCTCCTCCGCTATATAAAGGGGGTGGGGGAGCACCAGGAGGGGGATACGACACAAGATCATAAGCAAATAAGCTAGCCAATCATAATTCCAGAGCACAGGACTAGGGTATTATCTCCACCGTGAGAGCCCGAACCTGTATAATTCCCGTGTCTTGTGCAACCATCGAGTTTGGATCCAGCGCCTAGCCCCCTTTTCATTATTGTCGGTAACAACCCTCGACACAAGACTCTATTCATTAGATACAAGAATTCTTATTTTTCTCCTCGTCCAGATTTATGTGGATGATATTATCTTGGTGTCTCTTCACATTCTCTTGTGTCTCAGTTTTCAGAAGTGATGAGCACAGAGTTTGAGATGAGTATGATGGGCAAGTTGAGCTGCTTTCTCAGCCTCCAAATCAAGTAGACTCGAAATGGTACTTTCTTGCAACAAGGCAAATACACTCGAGACCTCCTGAGACGCTTCAATATGTTCGATGGCAAGCCAGTGATGACTCTTATGGCCACCACTGCTATCCTTGAGTTTGACGAGGATAGTGAGCCTACTGATCAAAAGGAGTTTCGGAGCATGATCGGCTTTCTCTTGTACCTTATTGCCTTGAGGCTAGACATACATTTTGTTGTATGTCTGTGTGCTCGATTTCAGGCTTCTCCTCGTGCTTATCTCTGCCAGGCGGTACTACCATTGATTATAGTATTTGGTACTCTTTCTCGTCTTATCTGTCCCTTCGAGCCTTTTCCAATGCAGACTTTGTTGGCTGTAGGATAGATAGGAATAGCACTTCTGACACTTGCCAATTCATTGGCACTTCTCTTGTTTCTTGGTCATCTAGGAAGCAGTCTGGGGTTACACAGTCCACCGCAGAGGCCGAGTATGTTGCTGTAGTGAGTTACTATAGTAAGTGCTTTGGATGTGATTGACTCTACATGACTATAGGCTAGCGATAGAGAGTATTCCACTTTTCTATGACAAATCTTCTACTATTTGCATTGCTAAGAACCCAATGTAGCATTCTTGGACCGAGCATATTGATGTTAGATATCACATCCTTAGAGATCATGTAGAGAAGGGGGATATCAATCTTCAATTTGTAGAGAGTGATCGCCAGATAGCTGATATCTTTACCAAACCTTTGAATAACTCTAAGTTTGTTGCCTTGAGGAGTGAGCTTGCAGCCGTGAGCCCTTATGGCTTACCGTGAGAGGAAGCTGCTCTATATACTATTTATATGTTTTCTTTCAGCATCTCCTTTCTTTTACTTATTCTGGGTGTTTATGGGCTTATTTTCCTGTTTTGAGTTCACTTCACTTAGACTTCTGACATGATTTGCATGGACCTCTCATCTTATGCTATAGATTGCTATCATGTACAATTAGCTGATCTCTCTTCTCTCTATATTGAGTTCCCTCACAGTCTTATAAGTCTAGCAGGTGCTGGGCTCCTTGGGTAAACAGGGTCTGTGTGCACTCCTTAGCTTGGAATCTAGAGGCAGTTTCTCTATGTCAGTCATTGGGGAAGATGAGAATGAGTCTAAGCCATAGTGTTCTTTTCTATCTTTTTTATGATCTTTAGCCACCCAGTTTGCAGGTTCTCAACTTCTTCTCTCATTCTATATTTCTGGTTGTATTTGAGTTCATTTGAATATTCTTTGAGCTTAATTTTGCTAATAACTCAACTTAAACCAGATTTGTGCTTAAAATTGACTCACATGTTCAGGAGGAGTTTTGAGAATCTATTTCATGCATTGCATATTAGACTTTGTTTTCTGCTTTATGGGTTTTGTCTATTATGCAAATAATCTATTCGTCATGCTATACACCATGCTACATCATATGAAGAAAATCACTAACCTAGATATGTCCAAGTTTATTTATCTTGCTAAGCTTGTTACAAATTAAAAAATGAGCTTTAAAAGAAAAACTGGATGAAACATGTTGCTTTTACTTGCTAAGTTTCTTCTCTAGGGGTATTTATCATGATTTGTAAAATTTTGGAGTTCTCTAGAGTCCCTATAGCAACTTGGGTAAAACTAGTTTGATCCATATATGAGTCCTTCATTTACTCATATATGCTAAAATAAAAGCAAGAAAAATTGGCTCTTTTGTGTGCATTAGACTCAACACCTTGCATTCATAAAACGACTTCCCATTGCACTTGGGATGAACTTGGAATGTGTCGTGTATGACCGAGATCATCCTCTTAAGAGTCCTTTTTGAGATGGTCGAATATGTCTTGAGTCAACTACGCTTGAAAAATACAAATAAAAAATATAAGTGGGTAAAGAATGCAAATAATGTCAAACATTTGCACCCCTCTATGTCTTCTAAGATCTTCAAGAAAAATTTGCATTCAATGAAAAATGAGCTCGAAGGACCTTGTATGCACTTCTAGTTTCCCCAAAGTGTTGAGTAGGTTGAACTCTAGGTTTTTCAATTAATCCTTTGAGTGGCTTTTCTTCTAGTTTTGAAACTAATGCTAAATGTTGCACTTGTCAAATCTTACTAAAAAAATAACATTTTCGAAAAGAGGCTTGCTATAAAAACTTATTATTTGCATTTGGACATCTTATCTTGTCATCATAGTCACTTGGATAATTTTCAAAACTCTTTTAGAATGCATTCCATGCATACATATATAAAGGGGGAGAAAATACTTTCTTGATGACAATATTGCCCAAAGGGGGAGACATTGTAGAAAAGGCATCATGAAAAGATAAAAAATGGAGTTGCATTTTGGATCTTATGATTTTGTTGAGAACGTGATAACTGTCTTGAATCATAAGCATATTTGAGTTCTTGTGAGTTTTTATTGATCTTTTAGAGGTTTTGTGGAAAACTTGTTCTTTCTTGGTTTTTGCTCTAAAATCCTTCTCTTGGATCAAGTTTGGTTTTGCGTTCCAAATGCTTCTTCTTCTCTTTCTCAAACTCAACATTTTATGCCTTTTGTATTGTTTGTCAATATACTCATCAAGAGGGAGATTGAAAGACTATGTGGAGGTCTACCTATGTATGTGATGAGTTATTGACATTATTCAAGCTAGTAGTGATTGAGTTTGAAGGAGATTTGAGGTTTAAATCCTAATTTGAAGCAATTTGAGCTCTGTTTGTTTTTCCGGTGCTACCGGCCGAGCGGTAGCATCAGGCCCCAGAGCAATGTGGAAAATCCCAACAGAATGTTTTTAGGGGATCAGACAAGCTGGTGTTATCGACCATGGTAGCCCAATGCTACCGACCGAGCGGTAGCACCAGCCCAAGTGCTTGGTGTGAAAATTCCAGAGAGGGATGTCCTGGTTTTGGCTGAAGGGCGGTGCTACCGGCCAGGGTGCGGTAGCACCGACCCTGATGAGTGTGGATGATCTAAAAATTGTGATTTTGGATGTTTAATTGCATATATTTTTGGACATTGCTATGTGATGGGTTTTCCTTATTTTTTATAGTTGCAGGACGACAATGCTAGATCATGGTGAGGCAGAGGATGATTAGGACTTGGCGAGGTGTGCCGGAGGTCCAGATGGTCGAGGATCGTCGAAAGATGATCAGAGACGGAGTTGGTGCAAGCCTAGAAGACAAATAAAGGAAATGATGCTAGCTAGATGCTGCGTGAATCAAGGAGAGCTGTCGGATCTCGGTCTAGTTGATAGGATAGCGAGTCTAGTTAGAGTGCTTTGAAAACCATACAAAAAAACCAGGTTTGTTAGGTGGGTTTTGGGTTAACCCTTGTATGGCTATGTCAGTGGGTCAATCCTAGCCCTTGATGGAGTGCCTTAGGGATGAGGGCCTCATCCAAGGGTGGTAGGTGGCCTAAGAGTAGTATAAATAGAGGGGTAGGAGTAGCCTTCCCCTCTTGAAGGTTTTGAGATTTTTAGTGCTCCTTTGAGCTTTGCCCACTTTTTTTATGAGGCTTTGTAAACCTCCCTTTCAAAAATACAAAACTCATTTCCTTTACGCATTTACATTATCTCTTAAATTCCACATTTAAATTTAAATTTCACTTACATTCTTGCAATTTACATTTACGTAATTTGGATTTGCCTTACCTCCTACTATATGCTTTTGCTTCTTGTGCCGAGGATGTTGATTGATAGATAAATCTTCTCTTAGATCATATCATCTAGACAATCCATGCATTCTTCTTGCAAGAAATCGGTTTTGTGCTCTTAAGTGAATCATTTTTCAAAATCACGTTTGTGGAGTTTTTGACTTGTGTTCTAACTTGCTATGACATGTGGGAGGCTATCCAAGATTATCTTGATCATCAAAACCCCACGAGCAAGTTTTAAATTAAGTTCTTGAGTTTTGCTCCAACTTGATGTGTTCTTCCTTCAAAGTGAAAAAGTTCAGAACTTTGGCGTCAATCCTTGCGATTGAAGGTTGGAATGAGTTCTTGGTATCCTTAGGATCACATCTACCAAGCTTTATGAGTTTTTGTCTAACTGATCAAAAGATTCATCAAAATTTTCTTTTAGAGTTTGTCCAGGTTCTTTAACTGTTCTTAAGTCTGGTGCTACCGCCCCTGATGCAATGCTACTAACCTTCGGTGCTACTGACCTCCCAGCAGTAGCACCAGTTATCCAGAATAGCTTGTGCATTTTGGTTGTTTCCTTTGGGTGCTTTTCTTTGAAGACTTGTTTGGATTGTTTTAAGAAGGGGAAATTTGATTTAGGATCATTTACCCCCCTCTGATCGCTATCTTGATTCTTCATCATATATGCTATAGCTTCCGCAACATAGGCTTTCTAGTTCTCCTTGTAGTTCCACAGCTTCGGTTTAGTGCCTATTTGTTTGATACTAATAACTGACTGACTTTCAGAGATATCTCTTAATCCCTACAAAAGTGATCATTTTATTGTGAAAATAGGCTGTATTGGTATATTATCAGTTACCACATCAAATTAAATTCAAGAAACTCTATAAGCTCAGCTTTGACTTCTTTGAACTCTGTGTTCTACCTACGCTTCTTAATGGTGAGTACATAGTTAAGAGATTCAATATCTTGCAATTTATCATCTATGTCTTTCAATTTTTATTTCATCTCATAAATTTTTTCTATTAACTCGGACTTTCTCTTTAATTGTTCTATCTCCACCTCAAGTTTTCGTTTAGCATCCAACAACTTTTTCATGTCGTCTGTTTTATTTGTAGGCTCTATTTTATATATGATACTTGACAATAACAATGTAAATATACTCATAATTAGATAGTTAAGCATATGCATGATAATTAACATTAATAGAGGTGTACAATTAGCAATCAAGTTCAAATTGATTTTAAGGTTGTCGGGGACTGAGAAACTTCCGGCAAAGTCAATGCACAGTCAACAGGGTCCCTAGCTCGGGACGATGCAGCAAGGGGCCTCGACCACGACCTAAGCGACGCTGATTCCTGCACGACCTTGAGCTTGGGCAGTGGGGGGTCCCGTCCCCGCAGGACCTCGACCTTCGCTCGGGGGCGTGCGTTTACTCGGTGGTTACCAAGACCGAAGATCCCGGAGTTAAGGCGAACGTGGGCGTCAGATCCGGGACAGTTGTAGCACGTCTTCATTGCACGCCATGCACTACCCTGGGAATCTCTCTTGGCCGTTTCTTGTAACGGCTGGGAGGGGTATAAAATTCCTTGAAGCAGAATGGCAGAAACAACACGACATCAGCGCACTAGCAATAGACCAGTAGACACAACCAGAACGCTCAAGCCCGAGCTGTAATCCACTCTCTGTACTCACGACTAGTGAATTCCTCCGCCTCAGGAGAATACTGGAATAGGGCTATTACCCTCGTGGGGGCTCGAACCAGTATAATCCGCTGTCTCTTGCTCGTTGACGCCTCGCCCCGACCTACGTCTGATCCATCATTGAGCGCAGCTCTTGCTGGGTCCCTCATTCACACTAACCCCATTTTCACATTTGCGGTCAGGCGATCCCGATCGTCGATAGCTGGCGCCCACCGTGGGGCCCGAAAGCTTCGCTCATCCAGAAGAAGTTCAAGATTTTCGAGGTATGGTGTCCTCCGCAACAGCACATTCCGTGAGCTCGTGTTCGAATGCGGTTCCCGAGCATGGAAGCTCCACATCCCTGTTCTCCCCTTCTCCGCCATTGCACGATCAGCTCGTTCTCATGGCCGTGAGTCATGACGCGGGCGAGGAGGAGGGGGAGCGTAGTCCGAAGACCCCTGAAGACGCTCGCCAGATGGCCCAAGTCGCCATTAACTAGGCCATAACTGCCCTTCGGCGAGAAGAACGCGAGAAGATTGGAACGTCATCAGGTCACTCCAAGCTCCCTCACTCGAGCGAGCGCCTTCGTGCAATCACGCGAGTCATGACCGGCCCCGCCCGCTCGAGGTCGGGTCTTTTCGGCCAAGCTCTCGCAGACGAGCTCGACAAGGTCGCTACCGAAGCTGTGCCGTCACATCACCAGGGCCGCCCTTCTGGGTCCCAGCCCATGAGGAGCAACGGCAGCTCCTCGCGCAGGCGCTAGTGTCCCCGCTGGTCTCCCGTGCGCCAGCAATCTCGAGACCTGTCCCGCACACCGCCTCGCCGCCGCTCCCCGAGTGCGACTCCGGACAGAGTGCGGTGACAACCGGCCTACAGCAACTCTCGCTCCAGCAGCGGCACGTCAGGCCTTTCTCCTGATGTCCCCCCAAGGCGTCGTCGGGTCCATGAGCGCTTGCAGTACCTCCCGGGCGATGCTCGGGCTGTTAGTGATATGCCCTAGAGGCGATCATATGAGATGATTGTATCATACGTCTATGTTCATGTACTTATCAGTTCCATGAATAAATGTCACTCCTTTGTTCATTGAGTATGACTTAATTGTGAAACACATTGGTTATATGATATTATTCTAAACGATCCCTGGTCACATATCATTATGTGGGACAATAGTGATCGACCAAAGACATGTATTGATTGATGGTAATGTTTCACATACCATAGATATGGAGATATCAAATCAATAATGTGGGCACATGTTAGAGAACATGGGGTTGGATAGACCCGCTCGAGACACCGATGAGATTGTTATCTTAGAAGTGCCATCGAGTGTAGTCTCGAGTGGTATACCTATACGATCCTTTGACCTGAGATTCTTATTGATTCTCAAAGATGTGTAATTGTATATTTTGGGGCTATCAAATGCTTCTCCGTAATAGGGGAGTTATAAAGGTAGCTTACGTGTATGCAATGAAACATGACGTGAGATATAAGAGATCAAGATGGAATTTGCCCTCCTCGATAACGGAGAGATATCTCTGGCCCTCGGTGTGGATGGATAAGGAAAAGTGCATGGCCATGCCAAAGTGATTAAAGTGTTAATCACGAATTATATCCATTACATTGACGAGTGAATGGGTCGAGCTATCACAAGGATGGCACGCATCTTACCTTGAGCTTGACTGGTATCGCGTGGCAAAAGAATTGGTGTATGAATATATCAAGGTTCAGCGACACGATCACTCTGTGCATTCGGGGACAACATGTCCCGCTAGGAACCACTTGTTGTCGATGGTCTCGAAAAGAGGTTTTCGGGGCCATGGCGTTTATGCATGAACCTAACGGGTCACACACTTAACGGGTTGGATCATGTCCGATGGATTGGATCCATTGGTGGGTTCTGTGCGATTTGGATCCTCTGGCGTCTTAATGGACTTCTCTTGTAGAAGATCCATTAGCGTGAGTCCTAGTGGGCTTCTATCGTAGAAGGCCCATTAGTGCGCTCTATATAAAGGGGCGTGGGGCATGCAAAGAATGTGGTTCTCCCCACCACGAAACCCTAGCCGTCGACCCTACTCTCGCCAGAAACCCTAGCCGTCACGCGTGGTGCTAGCACACCCGCACACACCGTTCCATCCCTAGACGATGTGGATACCGTAGAGGCACCGCATCTGTCCTCGGCGATCGGCGATCGGTTTCTCCCTCTCCAACTGCGCGTGCATATCTTCATCCGCCGATCGTGCACCGCGCAGGAGACGCCAAGGACTCGAGCGATCACTTGGCGAGCACTTGGCGGTCCGGAGACCACTCGGCGAAAGCACTCGGGTGATCTCACAAGCACTCGGCGAAGCGATGGAGTACGCTCGACCACGTCAAATGCTTCGAGCACGCGGAGGCTTCACCCACTCTACTTCAGCGCTAACGTGCTCCAAGGGTAATGATCCATGATCCTCTACTCGCATGTATCCTGGTTGAATGCGTAGAAAATTTTGTTTTCGGCTAGCGTAGCCTACGCGTTCTCCTTCACGGGCCCACCGCCGCGGCCGTCGAGCTCGAAGGCGAAATTCGAGCGATCGAATCGACTCAGCGATGAGCGAGTACCTCCCGAGCGCACTTCGTCGACATACGGTGCAAGGGCGTACTCCGACGACCTTCGGTGGGTGCGATGGCCGGCTCGCTTCAAGCCCGCATTAATCGAGCTGTTCGACGGGATGAAGAACCCTGATGAATTCCTCTCGATCTACACCACTACCATCCTGGACGCGGGAGGCGATGAGTACGTGATGACCAACTACCTCCCTACTATCTTGGACGGTGCTGCCCGCACCTGGCTCTTTAACCAGAAGCCCGTCACTTTCCGCTCGTGGCGCCAAATTCAGAGCGCCCTCCATTCAAACTTCCAGAGCTGCTACGAGCGGCCCGGTAGAGAGAAAGACCTGGACCAAGTTATTCAGGGTAAGAATGAACCCCTCCGTGACTTCATGCGACGGTTCATCCGCTCTAGGAACCTGATCCCTAGTGTATCCGACGAGGCCGTGATCAAGGCCTTCAAGTTCGGCGTCCGCGACCGGCGACTCACCGAAGACCTGGAGATTACGACAAGGCTCACCGTCGGCAAGCTATTTCGCATGGCGGAGTGCTACGCGGACGCAGACGATGCGGTCCGCTGGAAGCGCGACTACGACCAAGGTAAGCTTGGCGTCAATTCGGGCGAGGCTGGCCCCACCAACGCCAAGGGTACCGACCAAGGCTCGGCCGCCAAGAAGCAGAAGAGGGACCGCAAGCATGATGGTGGTTGACCTCGGGTGACCGTATCGGCGGATGGTCACCGCGAGGTCATGGAGGTGCGGGATTCGGCCCAGGAGGGGCTCCGTCCCCAGCGAAATCGGCCATGACCTCAGCAGGTGCCGCGCCGACCTCGGCAGGAAGATCGCCGGTCTGGGTCGCGGCAGGCCGATGGCCGCCCACAAGGTCCTGAGGGGCGACCTCGGTTCGACGAAGGCAAGTTTTGTCTGTTCCACAGGACTCCGGGCCACGACCTGCGAGGCTACCGGGCCTGGCAGAGCAAGCTGGAGGCCTTCTACGACGAGCGTGGAGATGCCCATGCACCCGAAAGAGGGAGACCAGCCCGAAAGGGTAAATGCCGGAGAGGACCAGGCCGACCTCGACCTGGATTTTCAGCAGGGCGACCGCCGGATCGATGTTATCTTCGGCGGCTCGTCGGCGTATCAGTCCCGGCGCGAGATCAAGGATGTCGCGCGCGTGGTCTACCAAGCCACCGTCAGGAAGCTCGCGGACTAGCCCTGCAAGTTGGCCGGGGCTACGATAACCTTTACGCAAGAGGATGCCCCCGAAGGTATGTCTAAAGATCTCAAGACCGCCCTGGTCGTGACCCCGACCATTAGTAACACCTTGGTCGGGCGGGTCATGGTCAATGGGGGCAGCTCCCTCAACTTGCTGCTGGCTAGCGCACTCGACCGGATGCAGATGCCTCGGTCAAAGGTCAAGAATGTCGCGATTCCGTTCTTCGGGATCGTACCTGGAAGTTCAACCACCCCCTTGGGACAAGTGGTCCTGCCTGTCACCTTCGGCGCCTCGGACAACTTCCGCACCGAGCTGGTCACCTTCGAGGTGGTCGAAGGTGATCTTCCCTACAACGCCATCCTCGGCCGCCCGGTCTTGGTCAAGTTCATGGCGGCGAACCACTACGGCCACCGCTGCATGAAGCTCCCAGGACCTAGTGGCGTCATCACCATGTGGGGTGACCTCAAGGCGGCACACGGTTGCGAGACCCAGGCCTTGGCCCTCTCAGCAGGGCCCTAAAGTGACCACAAAGGTCGCCCATCAGAAGGCAGTCATCCAACCCAGCGGGACTACGAAAGCTGTATCGCTCGTGGAGGGGGACTCATCCAAGTGCGTCCACATCTCGGGCGAGCTGAGTTCCAAATAGGAACTCGAGCTCGTCACCTTCCTCCGCGCCAACAAAGATATATTAAACTATGCAGCCGGTGGACATGCCGGTGTCCCGAGGAGGTGGTCGAGCCTGATCGCAGTCGGCCCGATTGCCGCCCGCGGCGCCCGAAGTTGCGATGCTTCTCTCCCGAGAAGGTTGCCATAATCAAGGAGAATCTTGACAAGCTGTTGAAGGCCGGCTTCATTCGTGAGATCGATTACTCAATCGCCGCCAATCCGTCATAGTGCGTAAAAAAGCGGAAGTGGAGGATGTGTGGATCACACGGGGTTGAACTTCGGCATGCACGAAGGACAACTTCCCCCCAGCGATCGACCGGATCGTCGACTCCTGCGAATGCCAAGCCGCTAAGCTTCTGGGCGCTTATTCAGGTACCACCAGATCAAGTCGGGCGGTTGACAGACGAAAGCAAGACGTCGTTCATCACACCGTTAAGACGTCTTGCTACGACCATGTCGCTTTGGTCTCCATGCGCCGGCGCGACCTTCCAGCGCCTAATGACCAAGACATTAGAGCCTCAGATCGGCCGCAACCTCGAGGTCTACGTGGACGACATCATCGTCAAGAGCTCCGCCGAGGCTGACCATGTTCAAGACCTTGGAGAGAACTTCGCCAACCTAAACAAGTACAAGATCAAGCTCAATCCAGAGAAATGCTTGTTTGGCACTGCTTCGGGGAAGGTGCTTGGCTACATGATTGGGGGCTCGGGGTCGGTTAGAAACCTACTTAACTAGGTCCGTCCCATTCCGGACAAGTGGTTGTACACGGAACTCAGTTCAAAGGCTCGCAAGGTTAAGTCCTTAATTGTCCCAGGCAAGACATCCATTTTGTACTTCTCGGCACACAGCCTTCATAATCTTTCATACAACCCGTTGCCACACAGGCCCACCTGGCACGAAGCCTTCGTGCCACTTGCCCCGGTCCAAATCATTTCCCACCCAGTTTTGCATTATTGCAACACATGCCAATGCCCACATCATTGTACGAGTAGAACCACACAGGTCGCTACCCTCAATTCCATTTCATGACATCATCGCATTATTTCAAAATGCGTTCCATAATTGTTTAGTCAACATTCGTTTGCAATTTGAAAGACATTCAACGCATATAAGCGGGCTAAGCGACTATTCACGGTCTAGCCTCCCGTGTTGGCATCATATTAGCATCCAACATGTTAAACATCTTAGGGTGGATAAAGATTTCAGGGCATATGAACATTATAATCAAGGTGGCATAAACAAGTTTGGCTTTTAGCTACCATTTCCCAATTTAACCAATAGTATTTGTACTTAACATAGCATGCGATATGGAAATCAAAATATACTTTTAAAACTAGGCGCAAAATGGTCAAAGCATGACTTGCCTTCAAATGGTAGTTGGTTCTGGTCTGAGGGCTGCGATGGGTCTTCGAATTCTCCCTTGGCGAATTCCGGCGACTCGAGTCTAATCGGTACAAGCAAGCACACAATAAATATGCAATACAGACAGCAATATTAACACCAAAAATAAAATAAAAATCACCATTAAATAGCTTACATTTTTACAAATTTTTGGGCACTGGAATCACCCAAATCCGAGTTAAAATGCAAAAGTTATAGCATTTTCAAGTTTGCTGAAATTCAATTAAATATATAACCGAATTTCTTTATTTATTTTCCTACTGAAAATCCGGATTAATTTCCTCGGCGTGACACGTGTCGACACCGGAGTTAACCACGTCGCTTACGGTCATTGACGAGCGGGCCCTCGGGTGACGTCGGGCTGACGTCGGCAAACTCGGGGTCACACGCCGACAAGCGGGCCCATGAACAGCGCTCGGCCCCACATGTCAGCGGATGGACACGCGGCGAGGAAGCATCAAGCCACGCCTACGCGATTTTCCGGACCGTTGGATTCGGATCTGACGGCGCAAAGACTACCCGAGCGATACACTGTTAATACGCCTACGTGGCCTCACCTTGAGCGTCGGATGAAGATCAGGCGGCTGTGGTTGCTCGCGAGGAGTCGAAGAAGAAGCGGCGGCGCTGGTTGCCGGACTTGGAGAAGACGACGCGGTTGACGGCGTTTCTGAGCCTCTCCGATGGAATGAAGTGGCCCAATAGTGCGGCATGACGCAAGGAACTTCGGAGATGGTCTTGGTTGCGGCGAACGGCGCGGACGGCGGCGCAACACGATGAAGAACCGAGGGAAGAGAAGTGGTTACTTCGGCGAGCTCCCGAGAGGGCTACGGTGGATGGCTGAGCACGAGAGAGAGGGCGAAATGAGCGGAGGGGAGTGCTGAGCACGGGGGTGTACTTCACCCACTCGGACATGCCTCGAGGCGCGCGCAAAATCTCGACAATATCTTGGCACCTTCAATCATGGCGGCGGTGCGACAAAGCCTCGTCCCGAGATTTGCGCGATCACGCCAACCGTCCGATCAAAATCGGACGGTCGCGAGCGCAGCGATTAGGGTTTCCTCATGCGAAAGCACGTGTTGGGCCTACCCAACATCAGTAGCTAAAGGATTTTCCGCTTTTCTCAATAAAAATAAATGCGAAATTCAAAGTAATTATTTAGGGCACTAAAATATACCCAAAAATTCTAGAAAATATTTCAGAGCATTTTGAGCCTAAATAAAATATTTTGATTTATTTTTGATAAATACTTTTTCTGACATTAATTAATCAAGAGAAGAACATCTTAATTGAATTTTTATTGAAGTCCAATAAATCCTCAAAAATCCACAAAAATTCAATTAAATCCAAAAATTCAGATAATTTCAAATAAATGCAATTAAAGGCAAATAAGGGTTGGTTAATTCACAAAATTCGAATAAATCCAAAAATTTAAAATCGGGGCAAATTTCGGGACGTTACAAATCTACCCCCCTTAACAGAATCTCGTCCCCGAGATTCGAGGCTTAACTAGAGAATAGGTTTGGGAATTCCTTTTTCAGATCTTCCTCTCGTTCCCAGGTGGCTTCGCTTTCCGTGTGATTGCTCCACTGAACTCTGCAGAAACGGGTTGTCTTGTTTCTTGTTTTCCGATCCATTGTGTCCAGAATTTTTATCGGTTGTTCCTTGTAAGTCAAGTCTTCCTGTAGATCAACTCCTTCCAGTGATGTTTGCTCTTCAGGCACTCGGAGACACTTCTTGAGCTGCGATACATGAAAGACATTGTGTACTCCTGCTAATGATCATGTAATTCTAGTTGGTAGGCGACTTCGCCTTTACGGCTTATGATCTTAAATGGTCCTACATATCTTGGCACAAGTTTACCCTTTTTGTGAAACCTCTGGACTCCTTAAGAGGCGTAACTCTGAGACAAACGTAATCTTCTAGTTCAAAGCTCAAATCTCTGCGGCGGTTGTCTGCGTAACTCTTCTGTCTTGACTGCGCAATTTTTAACCTTTCTCTGATCAGTGCTATCTGCTCTTCGGCTTCTTGGAGTATGTCCGGTCCAAGACACGACGCCTCCTGGTCTCATTCCAATTTAACGGAGTTACAGAGGGTCGACCATACAATGCTTCGAAAGGTGACATCTGAAGACTTGCTTGATAGCTGTTGTTGTAACTAAACTCCGCATATGGCAAACATTTATCCCAAGTCGATGTATAAGCCAACGCACAGGCTCTTAACATATCTTCTAATATCTGGTTGACTCTTTCACCGCTGCGTCCGCTCATGGGTGATAAGTCATCTTGAAGTTCAAGCGGGTGCCCATTGCTGTATGCAATTTATCCCAAAATCTTGAGGTAAATTGGGTACCTCTGTCCGATACTATCTTCCTTGGCACTCCATGCAAGCAAACGATCCTTGCCACGTATAGCTCGGCTAACTTATCTCCCGAATAGGTTGTCTTTACCGGTATGAAGTGCGCGACCTTTGTTAATCGATCCACGATGACCCATATGGAGTCATAACCTCCTTGCGTCCTTGGCAATCCGGTAATGAAATCCATTCCGATTTCTTCCCATTTCCACTCTGGTATTTTCAATGGTCGCAGCGATCCTCTTTGGTCTCGATGCATAGCTTTGACTCGCTGACATACATCACATAGTGCTATGTGTTCAACAACTTCTCTCTTCATATTCGGCCACCAGAATCTCTCTTTTAAGTCTTGGTACATTTTTGCACTTCCTGGGTGAATCGAATACTTGGAATCGTGAGCTTCCTCCAATATTAACTGCTTTAATTCCTTTTTGTTTGGTACACAGATGCGCTCCTTTATCCATAACGTGCCTTGTTCATCTAGCTTAAATTCCTTTGCTTGGCCTTGATTCGCTTGATCTTCTCATCGTCCTTCTAACCTTCCCTAATCTGGTCTTCCAAGGTAGGCTTTATTTCTAAGGTAGCTACGAATCCTTCCGGAACAACTTCCAATTTCAATCTCTAAAGATCCTTGCACAATTCTCCCTGGTTTTCTTCCACCATCGTATTTAGATTATGACTTTTCCGACTCAAGGCATTGGCCACCACATTGGCCTTGCCGGGATGATAATGGATTCCTATGTTGTAATCCTTGATCAGTTCCAACCATCTCCTTTGTCTCATGTTCAGGTCAGATTGGGTGAAAATGTATTTAAGGCTCTTATGATCTGTATACACCTCACATCTATTGCCAATAAGATAGTGACGCCATATCTTCAGGGAATGCACTACAGCTGCTAACTCTAGATCGTGGGTCGGGTAATTCCCTTCATGTGGCCTTAATTGCCTTGATGCATAGGCTACTACCTTCCCATTCTGCATTAACACGCATCCGAGTCCTTGGCGTGATGCATCGCAATAAATGTCAAAGCTCTGGTGCACATCTGGCTGAACTAATACTGGCGCTGATGTCAGTCATTTCTTCAACTCTTGAAAACTTCTCTCACAATCTGGTGTCCAAACAAATTTCTTCTCTTTCTTTAGCAATTGCGTAATTGGTCTAGCGATTGTGGAAAATCCTTCTATGAATCGGCGGTAATAACCCGCCATTCCAAAGAAACTTCGAACTTGCGAACCGTCTGGCGACTCCCAATGCAAAGATCGCTCGACCTTGCTTGGGTCTCTCATGATTCCTCGGCGGTCATTCGTGCCCTAGAAATCTACCTTTCCTTCCGAATTCGCACTTCTTCAATTTTGCGTACAATTGTTGCTCTCTTAACGTTTCGGCAGACTAATCTCAAATGTTAGGCGTGCTCTTCATCCGCCCTTGAATAAACCGAATATCATCTATGAATCGACCACAAATTTGTCTAAGTATTCCATAAATACTTTGTTCATTAAGTTCATAAAGTAAGCAGGCGCATTTGTCAATCCGAATGACATAACGGTGAACTCGTAGTGTCCATATCTTGAAGAAAACGCGGTCTTGGGTATGTCCTCTGTCTTGATTTTCAACTGGTGATATCCTGACCTAAGGTCGATCTTGGAGAATACTCCTGCTCCTCTTAATTGATCGAAAAGATCATCTATCCGGGGTAACGGGTATTTATTCTTTATTGTCACTTTGTTGAGTGCACGATAATCTATACACATACGGAAACTCCCATCTTTCTTCTTAACAAACAGGACCGGTGCTCCCCATGGTGATGAGCTCGGTCTAATGAACCCTTTTTCCAACAGCTTGATCGCTTTTTCATCTCAACCAGCTCTTCGGTGGACATCCGATATGGTCTCTTTGCTATGGGTGCTGTCCCTGGTACCAAGTCAATTACGAACTCTATGTCTCTGTCTGGTGGCATTCCTGGTAATTCCTCGGGAAAAACATCTGGTATTCACCGACCCTTTGGTACCTCTCTTATACTGACGGTTTCCAAATTGTTTACTAACATCTGTCCTTCTCGAACTGCCTTAGCTTGAAATTCCACTTTCCTACCTTCAGGGCTCTCAATAGACACAACTCTCCGCCCGTAGTCTAATATAGCCTTATGCTTGGTCAACCAATCCATTTCCAGGATAACATCCAGGGTTTGGGTATCTAATATAATAAGGTTCACTAGGAACTCTACTCCTTTTATTAATGAGAAAATTGCTTATTTGCCACTGAAAGTTGGCCGGTTCCCCACAATGCCATCGCGAAAATGCTCTTCCCTGCATTGCCATCCGATCTCAAATTGCCTTCCCATTTTGCCATTGCCGTCAAGTTGGCTGTGAAGTCACCGTTAGTTGACACGCGAAAAGACCAAATTGCCCTCCTTTTGAGTGTGCTGCCCTATTTAAATCTATCAAATGTGCTTAGAATTTTATGAAAATTTTTGGAGATTATCTTAAGAGAGTACTAACATTTCTATAAAAATTTGAGAGCATGAGCAACTCTGTGATTTTCTGGAAAAATCGTTTAGTGATTCTGTCTTAATGAAAGAATTGCCCATCTTCATCCTCATTTAAATCTATCAAATGTGCTTATAATTTTATGAAAATTTTTGGAGATGATCTTAAGAGAGTACTAACATTTCCGTAAAAATTTGAGAGCATGAGAAGCTATGTGATTTTCTATAAAAATCTTTTAGCGATTCTATCTTAATGAAAGAATCTAAATTTTGATTTTTCAGAAGCACTAAATAAATTCAAAAATTTATGAAATTTTTTGGAGTGGTTCCTTGGGTTATTTAGAACTTAAATAAAATATTTCTAGGATTTTAAATGTTTTGAATTCATTTCGCCGTCCAAGTTAGCACACGGGGGCAACTCGGTCTTTTCGCATGCCAGCAAACGGTGAGTTCACGGCCAAATGGACGGCGGTGGCATTTTGGGAAGGCAATTTGAGATCGGATGGTAATGGAGGGAAGACAATCTTCGCGATGGCATTTTGGGGAACCGGCCAACTTTCAGTGGCAAATAAGCAATTTTCTCTTTATTAATAGCTTAACTCCAGAACATCCGACCTTAGAACGGAGTTCTGATCCAGGGGATTGAACTAGGAGTGTACTTTTAAGATTAACCACATCTAGATCATTTGTCATGGCAAAATCTCGAGAAACGAACGAATGCTAAGCTCCTGAATCAAATAATCTCAGAGTCGCATTGAGTTGATCGAACTTACCGAAACACGACGTCCGTAGCATTCGGATTTAAATGCAGGGAAATATGATTGATCCGCCCTCGCGTGAATGCCTGCGGTGTAGCTCCAGCTTGGGCAGGTCCTCGGCTTCCTCCTTGGGTAGGGGTCTTAGCTGGGGTGTTCCCTAAATTGAAGCGCACCGGCGTCACACCTCCTTTCTTGGGGCACACATTGGCGAAATGCCCGGTTTCATTGCAGTTGTAGCAGCGTCTTCCTGACATCTGCTGATTTCCTCCACTCGGGTTAACAACCTTGACTGGGGTCTGAGGGGTCTGTCCTACCGGGCTCAGCATTGGCGGTGGTGTCCTGACAATGCTTCCCTGCTGAAATCTAGGGAACTGTTGGGG
The DNA here is from genome assembly GCA_036346375.1 of Guadua angustifolia. Taxonomy (NCBI): domain Eukaryota; kingdom Viridiplantae; phylum Streptophyta; class Magnoliopsida; order Poales; family Poaceae; genus Guadua; species Guadua angustifolia. Next base: position 18,888,208 of record CM070509.1, read on the forward strand.
TATCATTCTTGTTTTCTGATGACCCTGACGCCCTCCTTGCAGAGCCATGCGGCGTTTGTGATTGTCGTCAAGTTCTTTGCGCTTATCCTCTAGTATGAGCGCCTTGTTTACTAACTCTTGAAAATCCGGGAAAGTGTGGGTGATCAGTCCCACCTGCAATCCGGTGTTAAGCCCTTTCATAAAGCGAGACTACCTTGCTTTATGCATTGCTCGCCTTCGGGCGTGAGCGCATAAGTTGGGTGAACTTATTTAAATAATCGCCACTTGACCGCCTCCTCGCTTCAGTCTCTGAATTCCTCCTTTTTCAATTCCATGATACCCTCGGCACATGGTATTGACGAAAAGCTATGGTGAATTCTGCCCAAGTAATTTCCTGCGGGTTCTCTGCGGCGCCGCAAAGAGTTTTCCCACCATTCAGCGGCGGTTCCCTCAAGCTTGTGAGAGGCATAAAGTACCCTCTCGTTTCCTTCACACTGCGTTATGTGCAATTTCCTTTCGATGGTTCTTAGCCAATCATCTGCCTCCAAGGGGCTAGCGTTGCGAGAAAAGGTGGGCGGTCGAGTCCTCATGAATTCGGACAATCTCGGTAGGGACGCGCCCATTGTTCACAAATTGATTGTTGGCGGTTGCTTGAGTGTTGATCTGTTGCCTTTGTGGCCATCATCGTCTGCATTAATCGAGTCTCATGCTGCAAGAAATGCTCCTAGATTACGCATGTCGATCGCGGGGCTGCTCGCGGTGGTGGTGTCTTGCTCGATCGCCTCCGGACGCGAACCACTGCCTCCTGCTCCGTTGTTGCGAGTGTTCACCATCTGCTGATTGCTTCGGTGGTTTAGAGATAAGGGGGAAAAGAATAGGCAAGTATAGGAAATTATAGGGGGAAACAGGTGTAACCTAAATAGAACCATTAAACATTAAAGCATTAATAGTAATAGGTATGGTTGCTTACATAGTCTAGGGACTATGCAACCACAAAATCAGTCGCAACATCACATCAAATTGTTCATTACAACATCGCACATCTAATGTTTGAAATTAAGGACGCGACTCAACACAGGTGAGTCTCACGCAAAAGCCGATCACTGCAACTAGGACAACGCGTCACTCCTCAAGCCATCCTGGCTCTGGCTCGCTGATCACATACGCTGGCGAGTGAGCTGGCATCGGGGCAAACTGGTCCCCATGCCCTCCCACTGGTGCAGCTGGGGGCACCACAGGCTACTGGTCCTGGCTCCTCCGGCTCCTCCTCGTCATCGTCGTCGAGCTCCATGACGGCGTCTGGCTCCCCCTAACCATAGAGAGCCTCCTCCAGCTCGGCGATCCTCTGAACGGCGTGCTCTCTGGTCTCTCGTAGAGCAACCTCGGTCTCCTCCAGAACACGGTACACTGCCTGAAGCTTCGAAGTCGTGGCGTCCATAACCTCCTCCTGCGCAGCGGCGAACTGCCAGTGCACGATGGCGTCTGCCCTCCAACTCCAAGCGAGCTGCGAGGGTCCACCGCGTCTTGGTGCACACGGAAGCGGTATCCTGACTTCCAAGCCGTGGTCCCTGCTGATCTGACGCAGCGCAACCCGGGCACACTCCTGTATGCCCGCCTCGTAGCTAGCTCGCTTGGAGTCGTTTGCCGGCTTTTGCGCGGCCTCCTCCCGCTTGGCTTGCAAGTCCTCCACGAGCTTGGAGCACGCCGTCTCCCGGGCCTCCACCACATCGAGCAAGACCCTCAGCGCGTTGGCATGCGTCTGAAGGCCTTGCAGCCCTTGGGTGACTGAGTCGATGGCCTGCAGGGCTCGAAGGGTTAACACGATACTCGCCAGAAGAAAGAGAGAGAAGAAGGAAAAAGGGAAAGTCCGAGCCAAGGTTCGAAGAAACTCAAGTTCCTGGGTAAGTGTCGTGCCCCGAATTTTTACGGATTCGGACACTCTGTGTATTCCGTACTAGTCCAGGATCACGCTAGTACACACAGGATAAACAGGTTGAAGTACCACAATCATACACAATGAAATAAATAATAAAGTACTTCAAGCATAATATAATCGAGTTACATGACCTTATGGTCACCTTACAATAATTCGCCACGCAGGGCGATAAATATCAAGGTAGCACAAGTTTATCGGCGAAGCAAAAGTAAAGCAAGGAACCCTTCATAACCACAAAGCTCTTGAGTGCGGCTCAACCCCTTAGTCCTCTTGGCCTTTTAACTCTTCCTCCCAGTCGGCACGGCTTCTTCTTTTGAGGTTTTTGTCGATGCAAGGGTGAGTATACAACATACTCAACAAGTCATGCACAATGCAGGTCTAATACTACATGCATGGCTTATTCCAAGGGAAGGCTTAAAATGGTTATTTTGCATAAAGCAGCATTTGTTTTTAACAGGTAATCCTATTAGATTAAAGGCGGTAAAACCAATATTAATAATAATCAATTTCTCAATTCTTTTTCAAGAGATTGGCACACAACCCTAGTTTGATTCATCAGTCTTTGGCACACAGCCACCCATTCCACATTTTTATTTTGAAAATCTAACCCTTGATCAGAATCACCGAAAGCATTGTCCAATGCATGACACGGCTATTCAATAGTTTCAACACACACACTCTGAGAGGTCAGTACACTTTACCCACAGGATACAATCGCCACCACACAAAGCGATTGATTGCAACAAAGTCTTTCAGAGACTAACATTTAACCGTTGAACCCCTCGACATTTCCTTCTAACACTTCCCTCACTCAGAGTGAAGTTTGGACAGAGCAAATACTGCTGAATGGGTACCAAGCCGTAGCACGTGCGCTTCCCTGATTACCTTGGTGTGCACTTGTCACCCCGAGGTTCCAAAGGAAAGAGGTTAGAAACCTACTTAACTAGGTCCGTCCCATTCCGGACAAGTGGTTGTACACGGAACTCAGTTCAAAGGCTCGCAAGGTTAAGTCCTTAATTGTCCCGAGCAAGACATCCATTTTATACTTCTCGGCACACAGCCTTCATAATCTTTCATACAACCTGCTGCCACAGCCCACAGCACGAAGCCTTCTTGCCACTTGCCCCGGTCCAAATCATTTCCCACCCAGTTTTGCATTATTGCAACACATGCCAATGCCCACTTCATTGTACGAGTAGAACCACACAGGTCGCTACCCTCAATTCCATTTCATGACATCATCGCATTATTTCAAAATGCGTTCCATAATTGTTTAGTCAACATTCATTGGCAATTTGAAAGACATTCAACGCATATAAGCGGGCTAAGCGACTATTCACGGTCTAGCCTCCCGTGTTGGCATCATATTAGCATTCAACATGTTAAACATCTTAGGGTGGACAAAGATTTCAGGGCATATGAACATTATAATCAAGGTGGCATAAACAAGTTTGGCTTTTAGCTACCATTTCCCAATTTAACCAATAGTATTTGTACTTAACATAGCATGCGATATGGAAATCAAAATATACTTTTAAAACTAGGCGCAAAATGGTCAAAGCATGACTTGCCTTCAAATGGCAGTTGGTTCTGGTCCGAGGTCTGCGATGGGTCTTCGAATTCTCCCTCGGCGAATTCCGGCGACTCAGAGTCTAATCGGTACAAGCAAGCACACAATAAATATGCAATACAGACAGCAATATTAACACCAAAAATAAAATAAAAATCACCATTAAATAGCTTACATTTTTACAAATTTTTGAGCACTGGAATCACCCAAATCCGAGTTAAAATGCAAAAGTTATAGCATTTTCAAGTTTGCTGAAATTCAATTAAATATATAACCGAATTTCTTTATTTATTTTCCTACTGAAAATCCGGATTAATTTCCTCGGCGTGACACGTGTCGACACCGGAGTTAACCACGTCGCTTACGGTCACTGACGAGCGGGCCCTCGGGTAACGTCGGGCTAACGTCGGCAAACTCGGGGGGTCACACGCCGACAAGTGGGCCCATGAACAGCGCTCGGCCCCACATGTCAGCGACTGACACGCGGCGAGGAAGCATCAAGCCACGCCTACGCGATTTTCTGGACCGTTGGATTCGGATCGACGGCGCAAAGACTACCCGGCGATACTGCGTTAATACGCCTCGTGGCCTCACCTTGAGCGCTCGGATGGATCGGTGGTTGTGGTTGCTCGCGAGAGTCGAAGAAGAAGCGGCGGCTTGGTTGCCGGACTTGGAGAAGACGACGCGTTGACGGCGCTTCCGAGCCTCTCGGTGGAATGAAGTGGCCCAAGTGCGGCGTGACGCAAGGAACTTCGGAGATGGTCTTGGTTGCGACGGGAACGGCGGACGGCAAGAACACGATGAAGAACCGAGGAAGAGAAGTGGTTACTTCAGCGAGCTCCCGAGAGGGCTACGGTGGATGGTCGAGCACGAGAGAGAGGGCGAAATGAGCGGAGGAGGCCGAGCACGGGTGTACTTCACCCACTCGGACATGCCTCGAGGCGCGCAAAAAATCTCGACAATATCTTGGCACCAATCTCGGGCGGCGGTGCGACAGTGCCTCGTCCCGAGACGGCGCGATCAACGCCAGCCGTCCGATCAAAATCGGATGGTGCGGAGCGAGCGCGCGATTAGGGTTTCCTCCGTGCGAGCACAGTGTTGGGCCGGCCCAACACTGTAGCTAAAGGATTTTCCGGCTTTTCTCAATAAAAATAAATGCAGAAATTCAAAGTAGTTATTTAGGGCACTCAAAATTCTAGAAAAATTCTAGAAAATATTTCAGAGCATTTTGAGCCTAAATAAAATATTTTCATTTATTTTTGATAAATACTTTTTGACATTAATTAATCAAGAGAAGAACATCTTAATTGAATTTTTATTTAAGTCCAATAAATCCTCAAAAATCCACAAAAATTCAATTAAATCCAAAATTCAGATAATTTCAAATAAATGCAATTAAAGGCAAATAATGGTTGGTTAATTCACAAAATTCGAATAACTCCAAAAATTTAAAATCGGGGCAAATTTCAGGACGTTACAGTAAGACGGCCATTGAAGATTGCATGGGAGAACTCGGCGGGTCTGCTACCCGACGTTCCTGGGGCGGTGTCACCAACTGCTGCCGCTGGGTCATCGGGGGTGAAGCCTTCGAGTGCTCTGTCGTGGGCGACCGCGCCTTGAGCTTCCTCTTCGAGGGGGCTCGACCTGCCCCCAAGCTCGGTCCCAGTAGTGGTTTCGGCCTTGTCCTCTACAGTTGGAGGATCTTTAGCCCCCTCCCCTGCGGTGGTCCTGGCCTGGTCCACGGCTCGGTCCACCGTGCTTTCGCCCATGGCCGAACGTCTTCACCTCGCAGCTGGAGTCCCGACCGCCACTGGCGATCTCGGCGGTCGTGGCTAGGGCATTCCCGGCGCCATCTCCTTCGGTGGCCTCAGACGGGTCAGCGCCGTCCTCAGATCCACGGAGCCGGCAGCATCATCTTCAATGGCCACGGGCTCGATGTCGTCCTCGACCAGGTCGTCGAGTCCCTGGTCGAACTCCCCAACTGTGGCCCAACTCTGGAGGCCTGAGGGGGTGCGCCCCCGGCTTGAGGGCTGGCGGGGCGCTAGCATGTAGGAGGACTCCTCCTCCTCGTCGGACTCAGACTCGCCCTGGACAACAGTCATCGTCAGGATGGCAAGCAGTGAGCTCGGCGCTCAAGGTCTGCGATAAAGGAAGGCTACTAAGCTAAGAAGATAGAAGAGAATCCAAGCAAGAAAGAGGCCAATGACGCCTTTGAAGTTCAGAGTCTCCGCTTCATGGGCCGGGCGAGGCCCTTGGTGCCCCGCAGGAGAGGAGGAGTCCCTTCCTCGGGAGCCTCGGGCCTTGGTCCTCGGGGCCTGCGGTGGGTCCTGATCCTCGGTCGAGGTCCTGGCTGCGTCCGCAGCACTCAGTTACTGCGAGAAGGGATCTAAGTCGGAGGGCGAAGGAGCACGAGCGAAGAGCTCGGGGGCTCGACCATGCATACTCACCATCGTACGGTCGCCCCACTCGATGTGTGGCTTCTTCGGGCCTTTGCCGCCCACTCCGTCCGGGGTTGGCCTCTTGCCCGTCTTCTTGCCTTTGTTCGTCTCGAGCAGCGGCAACATCTTCTTCGTCGTTTCAAGCAGCTCGAGCTTGTCCTGTGGGTGCATCGAAGGATCAAGGAAGGCTCTAGGCGAATGGAGACTAGGAAGCTCGGTCCAGGGTGGCTTACCTCGGCTTTCCGGCGCAGCACATTCCTCGGAATGGGATCGTTGAGGGTGTAGTCATGTACGGCCTTCCCAAACATCTCGCTCATTCGGGCAGCGATCCAGGACTCCTTTGGCGCTGCTGGGAACATCAGTTCATCAAGGGAACCTGGGGATCAAAACTAGAATGAGCATCAGGTCCGGATGACTTACCAGACGTCCCCTCACGAGTGAGGTCGTCGCGGCCCTTGATTTCGAAGAACGGGTGCAACCTCTTCCGCAGAGGGAACAACCGGCTCCTCAGGAAGTCGTTGGCGATGGCCTGCCCGTTGAGGCCCCGCGAGGCACAGATGTGGATGGCGGCGATGGCCTCTTAGTCGCCCTCGGATCGCTTTGCCTCCGGTCTGCTTCTTCCGTTGATGGGGTGCTGCCGAACGCCAAAGACGCCGTTTTCTTCGCCCGCTTCAAGTAGAACCACCGCTCGGTCCACGGGCCGAGGGAGTCACGAGGACGCATTTGGGGAAAGGACCAGGGGATTCCCGTCCGCAGCCGAAAGTAAAGGCATCCGACCATGGGGTCCTTCCCGGTGCGGAAGAGGGAGAAGAAGCGGAAGAAAAGCGAGGGGGTGGGAAGGATTCCAAGGAACCCCTCGCACAGGTGAGAAAAGATGGAAAGCAGAAGAATGGAGTTGGGTACCAGATTGATAATCTCGATCTCGCATTGTGCGAGAACGGCCGCAAGAAAATCGCTCTCCGGCGTCCTCAAGCCGAAGAGCATGTAGTGCTCCGTGCTGACGAGTTCGTTGTCCCGTGGCTGCAGCTCAGTCTCTCTGTCCGGCAGCCGCCACGTCGCCGGGTCCAACAGCCCCAGGCCCTCAAGCTCTCTCATCCTCGCTGCCGTCAGAGAACTCTTCCCGAGCTTGGCCATGGCGGTTGAGGGGAGTTTGGTCGGTGGGGGAAGAGGGGCTCGAGCGAGGAGTTAGGAGGCGAAGACTGCAAAGAGGTCGAAAGTTCTTCGAAGTGGCGATGATCTCGAGTTTTATAAACCCGGTGTGCTGCAGGCCGGAGGTTGGGGCATCTCAAAAGGCACGTCGGTCAGGTGATTCGATAGGTGCAGTTAAGGGCTGCGCGGCGGGATCGAGGTGTTACGAACGGTTCCGTTGTTCGATCATGTACGTACCGGAATTCTGAAGATCAAGGGGCGCCAGGTGTAACGTCGCCAAGGCCTGGCGGTAGGTCTCCGCCCGACCTCGACTTCGGGCTCAAAAGTTCCAGAAAACAATCCCCTCTGTCTGTTTGGGGAGGCTCGAAGTCGACCCAAGTTCTTGCTACGACCTTGAGCCTCGGGGGCTAGCTGTCGGGGACTGAGAAACTTCCGACAAAGTTAATGCACGGTCAACAGGGTCCCCAACTCGGGACGATGCAGCAAGGGGCCTTGACCACAACCTAAGCGACGCTGATTCCCGCACGACCTCGAGCTTGGGCAGTGGGGGGTCCCGTCCCCGCACGACCTCGACCTTGGCTCGGGGGTGTGCGTTTACTCAGCGGTTACCAAGACCGAAGATCCCAGAGTTAAGGCAGACGTGGGCGTCAGATCTGGGACGGTTGCAGCACGTCTTCATTGCATGCCATGCACTACCCCGGGAATATCTCTTGGCTGTTTCTTGTAACAGCTGGGAGGTGTATAAAATTCCCTGAAGCAGAACGACAGAAACAACACGACATCAGCGCACTAGCAATAGACCAGTAGACACAACCAGAACGCTCAAGCCTGAGCTGTAATCCACTCTCTGTACTCACGACTAGTGAATTCCTCCACCTCAGGAGAAGACTGGAGTAGGGCTATTACCCTCGTGGGGGCTCGAACCAGTATAATCCGCTATCTCTTGCTCGTTGACGCCTCGCCCCGACCTACGTCTGATCCATCGTTGAGCGCAGCTCTTGCTGGGTCCCTCATTCACACTAACCCCATTTTCACATTTGCGGTCAGGTGATCCCGATTGTCGACAAAGGTGTTCTCAGATGTTGGGCTGCCTTAGATAGGCCTCCTTGATATTAGGGATAGATATTAGACTGGTTTGTGATAGCCTTACCTTTAAAAACATATTAATAATTGACAGATTATAAAACCTAATCAATTGGACCAAAATATATTTGAGAGCATCAATACTCAAGAATGTTTACTGAAACTATAATAGTACAGATTGTAAAAGCATGTAAACAGAGGCTGCCAGCAATAGTTCGAATGCTAAAAATAGCCAACAATAGCATGAATAAAACAATAATAACCAAGCACAAGTAGAATAGTAAGCACGATGAGCATGAATATATATCTAGTAGCACTTAACAAATGATACCAATTGAACTAATCAAGTATTGCAATATGTAAAGGATTAATCAATGTTGTCACAAACAGTCTAACCAGCCCAACTCCTCATCGAACAGTGCCTTGTTACATGCAAGGTCCCCAAGACAAGTAAATTGTCTAGCCCCTTCTCAATAATAGTAAATAAATTAATCATAGGAAGATGATTATATTCACAAAACACCAACTGAAAAGTCAATGCAGCTGACATTGCTCAGGGAGGAGAAGGCGACGATGTTCTCGGGGGAGGAGATGGTGCCATGCTCAGGGAGGAGGCGACAATGTGCTTGGAGAGGAGGAGGTGACGACGTGCTCGGGGAAGGTGATGACGACGACGTGCTTGAGGAGGCAGCAGTGATGTGCTCGGTGGAGGAGACGACGGCGATGTGCTCAGGGAGGCGATGACAACATGCTCGGGGAGGAGGAGGTGATGACAAGTGACGAATACTCATTCCAGGGGTACCCCACAGCAAGGTATACATCTATTTCAAGATCGTATCCCTCTCAGTCTTACGGACATAGCGGCAAGATTGGCAGCGATGCAAAGTGCCGGAAGGGTATTGCCAAAGTCTCCGTCCCTCACAGATGGGATTATCACTGAATATCGGCTGAAACACCAAATGATCCGTCTTGAGCCCAGCTATGGGCCTCATCGGGTCCCGAAGGGTCCCCGGCCTCAGTCGAGCCCACCAAGGGAACTCTGACCTAGACCGGGTCCGACGCCTCACTGCTCGACCAGACCGGGTCCGACGCCCATGAAGCCGACCTGCACCGGGTCCGATGCCCCCGAAGGCTCCAACCTAGACCCGGGTCCGGCACTCCCGCAGGCTCCGACCTAGCTTTAGACCGGGGCCCCAACGAGCTTCGACTCAGCGGCATCCGCCATGTCGACAGTCGACCACAGGCTGGTCACCTACCCCATGGACACAACGGCTATGCTGGGACAGGTGGCTCCTTCCCAAGGAGGCCAGGGGGCCGCCAGAGTCAAGCGCCCGTCCCTTCGCCCCGTCATGCGCAATAGGGAGACACGCTTGCTCCAGAGGCGGCGCCAGAGTGCAGCGTGACGGCGTCACTGTCTGACAGGTGCACGGAGGGCAGGTGTGCGCCTTCCCAACGGGACACTGTCCGTTGTGTCTACCAACCTAGCATGGGATGAGCAGGAACCTGTCAGCCGTTAGGACCAAAGATCGGGACTTCCGAGCGTAGCGTACCCCTACCTTTTTTCTCCAAACTCCCGTGTAACCTACCCCCTCCGTCTATATAAAGGGAGGTAGGGCCCTCAAGGAAGGGCAGCGAGCATTCGTAGCATCCTCTCATTCACTCGCACTCGCATCCACATTCGAACCATCCGACCCAGACGAACGCCTCGAGCTCCTCCACTCGGACGAACGCTAAGGGTCTGTCCTTAGCCCCCGCTTGTAATCCCGTGTGGTCCACTACACCCCGAGCAATACAAAACCATCACACGAACTGGACGTAGGGATATTCGGCCCGAACCAGTATACATCTTGGGCTCCCTTCGTCTAACCATTCAAGGAGAGGGAGCGCGCGGCCCCTATACTTAAAAATTTACTTGCCGGTTGTACGAAACACCGACAACAAGCTTGGGAGACGAGACAATAGAAACGTGCTCGGGGAGGCAATGACGACATGCTCGGGGAGGAGATGATGGCGACGTGCTAGGAGAGGATTATAGAACGGAGGGGAATTGAGAGGTCAAGCATGAGGTGGACACCTCAGTTTTTGGTATTTGAATGGATCGGGAGGAGAAGCTGAGAGGTCAAGCACGGAGAAGCTGAGAAGTCAAGTACAAGGATGTTTGGTATATGTACTATCACAATTGGTTCTAATACCATAAACCAATTATGATGGCCAAATCATCACTCTCTTTTCTGATATTAGAACTGATAGTAAAATATCGCTATTAGTTCGAACCCGAGAATCGATAGTGATACATATAACATCATTATCGGCTCTGACCTCAGAACCAGTGGTAATGACAATTGTCATCGCTATCGACTTATCACTATTAGTTCTGAGGTCAAATCAATAGTGATGTTGTGTGACGAATACTTATACCAGGGGGTACCCCACAACAAGGTATACATCTATTTCAAGATCGTTTCTCTCTCAGTCGTACGGACATGGCGGCAAAATTGGCAGCGATGCAGAGTGCTGAAGAGGGTATTACCAAAGTCTCCGTCCCTCACAGATGGGATTATCACTGAATATTGGCTGGAACACCAAATGGGCCGTCTTGGGCCCAGCTCTGGCCGAAGGCCTCATTGGGCCACGAAGGATCCTCGGCCTCGATCAAGCCCGCCAGGGGCGGTCCGACCTGGCCTCAGGTCGGGCGCTCCCACAGGCCCCGACCTGGCCTTAGGTCCGACCACAGGTCGGGCGCTCCCACAGGCCCCGACCTGGCCGTGGGTCGGGCACCTCGCAGGCTCCGACCTGACCTTAGGTCGGGGCCCCGACGAGCTTCGACTCGGCGACCTCCGCCACGTCGACGGTCTACCCCAAGCTGGTCACCTGCCTCGTGGACACGACGGCCATGCTGGGGCAGGTGGCTCCTTCCCAAGGTGGCCAGGGATTAATTTGATGCTAAAGTAGATTGGACAGTTCCCTGACTATGCCTTTGTCATTGAGAGTGCTAGGAAAATCTCTCTATGGTTGTACAACCATTTGAAGCTTCACGCTATGATGAAGAAGCATATTGGGGCGAGTTGATTAAGTGGAATGCTACTCACTTTAGAACAAACTATATGTTTTGTATAGTTTCCTTCATCATAAAAATAAGTTCTTGCAATAGATAGCCTCGAAGGAATTTCTATCTCGCACTTTGTTGGTACTGTAGAGGGGAGTGCCTCTCGAGCATGGATTGATGAGACAACCTTCATTTGGTTGTTAAATATGTGGAACCGTTGTACGTCTTCTTGCATTTCGCCGATCAAGATAGGGTTCCTATATTGAGCGAGGTGATATTGTGGTGTAACATAATGGAACAAGAATATGGTAGTTTGTTCCATAACTCTCCAGCTACTTTCGATCAATACATAGACATCGTGGACCCTATAATAGGTGACCTAATGCACGATACTTATATGAACGCCGATAATACATTCTTCTTTTTTCACAAAATATCTTATACTTGCACATACATTACATACTTGTACTAATATGTTTCCTTGAATTTCATGCAGTTGTCGCCTTGAACCTCTGAACGCATTACTCGTATGGTATGACCAACACCTTCTTGCCAGATCTCTGGGATGCTTTTGAATCGCTTGCTGATAATATTAATATGACGATGTGAGGTCTTCATGAGGCTAATCTTTTCAAAAGAAGTGTTGGATCGTTCTGGACTGCGCTAGCTGACAAGATGGCACATGATCCCAAAACTTCCCCTAGTATTTTTCTTATGTCATCTTAAATAAAGTGCTACTATTGTATTTTCATCTCGTACTTATTGTTATTTTTGTTAACTTACGGCACATTGGTGGGGTGTGTTTGGTTCAAACACGCCCACAGCCTAGCAATTGGCTCAACGTATCGTTTCGCATTGTGCTTCTTCCAGCAGATGTGAGCGTAATTGGAGAACGTTCGCGTTCATCCACACTAAACTTCGCAACCATCTGCCCTACAAGAAACTCCATAAGTTGGTGTACATTAACAACAACTTGCGATTTAGAATTTAAGAACAAGAAAGTGAAAAGTCCATAGCCGAAGATGATTCATTCCTACACTTTATGGAGTTTACACTATGCGACGCTGAAAATCCAATCCGACAGTGGATAGAGAAAGAGAGGTCCAATGCTAACCCTTTACTTGATGAGGAGGACACAGAGAGTGACACCACTTCCCATCACACCTCATCGCAGACCCAGTAGAAACTGATGCATTGCGAAAGAGTACTGGGGCTGCAAGTATCCCCAAATGGGCAGACAAGACAGTGCGTGGCACTCACATAGGAAAGAGGAAGCACCAAGTAATGCCGACGAGGAAGCAAGAAAAAAGGAGAGGACCCTCAAAAGGAAAGGGGAAGCTTCCCATACAGTAGGAACAATACGTAGGGAGTGATGACTCAATTGATAGTACTCTTGGAGATCGTCAGAGCCTGTTGTACCAAGAATCCAATGACAGTAGCTCCAAGACGGATAGCAACGACGGTCAATCTGGTGTTGATGTCTCCATCCCTCTCACTTCCCACTCAGAAGTATAGCTTCCCATACAATTTACAGGGGAGTCCCAGTACACTCATACCACACAGAAAAAGAACATGAGGCTCCACAATCACAGAGGACGACTACTACAGGGAAGGAGAGGGACCATTGGCACAGCGATGATGCATAACGCAAGAGAGTTATGGATTATATGGCCCATACAACTATGCCATCCCGGATTCTCGTACACAACCTCCTACTCAATGGGTATATGAGTGATAAGACCCCTACGTCGTATTATACCAATAATGGCAAACGACTAGCCTGTGAATGAGGCAAAGCTAGCATGAATTAAGGCAGAATTGCTAGCTACACGAGGTTTACTGATGATGTCTACAGAAGAGTACAACATGACTAACCAAGTATACAACCAACAATACTACTACTCATAGTCCTAAAGATAATGTTTCATTTCATTGCAACTCGATTTTTTACTAACATGACGTTCATTTAGGTTCGACATGACATATATGTCACAATGGAAGACCGATGAAACTATGCTAAGTGCGAACATCCATTTTAGGTGAGAAATGTTGAACTCAAATATCATATGCTATTCTATTGAAATGAATGTCTGAAATGTGGACTTGTTGGATTGATTTGCGAATGTATTGACATGAAATATTTTTTGTTGAGATATTATTACTAAATGCCTACTTCACAACTTGAGATTGTATAAAATATAATAAAGGTTATGCCGAAATTTTCTCAAATTTTTTCATAGTTGTGCTATTTTTGCAAAATGTATATTTTACAACTTGATGTTGTCTCAAATGTAGGAAAGGTCATGCTGGAATTTTATGGTATTTTTCCATAGTCTTTCATGCATTTCTAACATTTCTTGATTTTTTAGCCTTTTCAGATTTTTACTAATTTTTCACCATTTTTTTGCAATTTTCCCCCTTTTTTTTGCATTTTCCATTCACTACCAATTTCCCATGAAAATTGATCAATAATTGCCCAATATTGGTCAATTTTCCTTCGAATCGGTCGATTTTCAATGATTCTGACATCGGTTTGACTGTAGTTTTTACACTGATTTGAATTTACAAACCATTCAATTTTCCACGATTTTCGACCAATCTTCGTCGAAAATTGAAACCGGCGGCAATTCGATTTCCCAGCACAAAACGATATTGCTAACCCTGCTCATGACATGCATAAATCTAAAATGAGAAATTTGTTAGTGTGTTGTAAAATGTCTGACTAAGACATCAAGTAGAAAGTGTCAATTATGAGAAATACAACAGGCCATCTCAGTAGAAAGTGACAATGATGCGAAATAAAAAAAATCATAGTCCATGTTTATCTAATTTTTTTATTTTCGTACTTTTATTATGTGGTTGAGTTTGACTTAAATTTTGAGTAAATTTTATAGAAAAAAAAGTTTTTTTTGCATAAGCTATCAAACTACAGGTTTTAACTTTTATTTTACAAAATTACAGATTTTAAGAGAACTTGTATCACAAAACTACAGATTTTATAACTGATTGTTTCTTGTAATGGGTCTGCTAGTGTGATTCCACTTGGTAGCCTCACTCGCGAGTGAAATGAGAAATGGGGGCACATGAGGCTGCCAAGTTGGCCCACATGTCAGACCTGTTATAAAGAACAGTTAATTCTAAAACATATAGTTTTGTGACATAAGTTCTTCTAAAATCTATAGTTTTGTAAAATAGGAACTAAAACATGTAGTTTTCTTATAGTTAGTACAAAAACCTAGTAGTTTTGTAAAATTTACTCTAAATTTTTCCTATCTCCGAAAGGCTCAAACTAATTCCTTAAACAGCCCTTGGAAGTCTCTAAAGCAAGGGTAAAAGATGGACTAAGAATAAAACTAGAGCTCGATGGCTCCTTGCCATGTAAATTTTTTAGATAATGGTAAAACATATTTCCGGCTTCATCCCTCTAGGAGAGAATCAGACCATGCTTATTACAGACTCAAAATCAAACACCGTTTCAACAAGAAAACCAAAACATCAAACAAGATAACCAATCCTAGCCACAAAAGGCCAACCAAACGAAGCAAATAACTGCAAAGCTACTGTCTCCAGCTGACGATAAACATATAGAAGACCCTCTTTGGTCGATTCACTTTGCTGTAATTTAGCCCATATGCGAAGCCAGTGCGTTCCTCTGAACAAGACCTGCAAGAAAGATTTAGGTATATTTTTGTTAAAAACAGTATCATTCCTTGTGAGCCATAAGGCCCAACAAATCTCGGCTGCATCTGATAGAAATACAGAAACCTGGTCTGACCCCTGTTTCACCCACCCATTAAATAAATGATGAATATTGTTAGGTGGGCCAATACCCAAAGTCATGTATACTATTCACCACAGGAATTTAGCATAGCAACAATCTATGAAAAGGTGTTGGATAGTTTCAGTTGTACTGCAGTAACAGCAAGACTTATCACCACACCAATTGTGCATAACTAAATTATCTTTAGTCAATAACACACCCTTCTTGATGTACCATAAAAAAATTTAATCTTCAATGGTAACCTAGTATGCCAAATCTCCTGTGATACTTTAATTCCATTGTTAACCAGGTATTTGTACATGGATTTTACTGAGAACATCCCATTATTTTGGAGATGCCACTTGAAATAATTTGTCCCTCCTTGTAAGCTAACGTTCATCGTTCTCGCTACTAGAATCCCTCAGTCTCTCAGATTATTCCCCACTAAGGATCTCCTAAAAGACACATTTAGAGCATCTCCAAGAGAGGTTTTAAATGGATTGCTAATTAGAAATTTAGGGCTTTGGTGATAAAAAAGAACTCCAACAACGTTTCTATTTTGAGAAAAATCACCGAATTGGTTTAGGACTCGGTCGTCTCGTCTCTATATTTGGCGACGCTGCTGGCTTGGCCCTATCCTCTTCGCGCGTCCCTGCTTCCGCGTCCAACTGCCAAGCGCCGCAGCCATCTTCCTCGCGCACGCCGCAGCCATCTTCCTCGCGCTCGTGGATGGCGTCGAGGCCGCCTTCTCCCTCGCAGCCGGCCCCGTCAGGAGCGAAGAACACGCGCTATCGTCGGCCCCGCCCATCTGCCCTAGCTTCAGCCATCGGCTTCGCGGCTGGTTCCGTTGCGCCTGTCTCCATCGGTCCCGGCGGTCCCATGGCGATTCCTGACGACCTGGAGCCCGGCGTCGACCTCGCGCGGCTGTCGTCCTACACGCTGACGGGATTGAGGTACTCTTCTTCTAATCGCCATCAATCGCCTCCTCCCCCAAGTATCGAAGGCTTCCAAAACTCTTCCTCTCCACTCCACTGCGGCGAGTATCCTTAGCGGCGGTGACCATGGCGGCGGCGGCGGAGCACTTCAGGGGGTTTCTGCATTTTGCTGTTGTGCTTATTCCAGCTTTGGAACCTAGAACAGTACTGATACAATAATTTTCTTTCTGTGTGTATGTAGCTAGCTATCTAGTCTTTTTCCTGCATAATCGAGTTGACAAGATGGTGCTAGATTAGATTAGTATATGATGAATCACAAATTCACAATGCATACCTCAGCGCAAAAACTAATGTTGAATCATTTGCCTACATAGGTTAGCTAGCGAGTTGGTGCTGCAGGTTATCCGGATTCAGGATGATTCATTTGAAGCCTGAAATCAATTGATCAATGGTCAAAGTGTTAAAGAAAAATGCCTGCCTACTGATTATAACAGAACCAGCTGCAATTATTTCGGCTAGGGCATGCCCACTAATTAAGCAACTTAAATCTAAAGCTTCTCTTTTGACCAGCACTGTTCTTATGTCTCGGTTTGATTTAATCAGGAAACCTGTCCCATGCCTCCCATTTCGTTTTTCTTTAGTTAGATATTTATTCAGGTAATCCATAGTAGAGCCACACTTTCCGAAAATCTTTCTTCATGAAAGAATTATGCTTTGTCAACTTTAAGCACCAGCCATTGATTCCTAATTGATTATTGCTCACCGTAATCATTGTGCATCACTCACTTAAAATTTCCCTTTGAGGTAGTGTATGCAGCTTGATCGGTAATGGGGTATTGGTTGTTATGGTAGAATCAAAAATGATATTGCATTTATTTTCCTTGGAAGTCAGTACTCCTTAGGAGGGTAATAAAATTATCAAATTGTGTTGCTCTGACAATTGATGGTTCCATGTGGCTGCAGTATGGAGTACCCAATTGATTGTTCGTACACGTCGTTATTGACCCAGGACTTTGGAGATGATGTCATTCAATCCGCGTTAGTGCCCGCCATGAACTCCCAAGGAAAAACCAAGGGTAGAACAAATAACTATAGTGAAGAAGAAGATATTCTGTTGGTATCTGCATATCTGAATATTAGTAAGGATGCAATTCAAGGTAACCAACGTAAAGACGGAGGTTTTGGCTTAGGATTGAGAAGTATTTCCATGAAAATAGGAAGTTTGAGTCCGATCGTAATTGGTCATCGTTGAAGCATCGATGGCGGGCACTCTGAATGATGTGAATGTTTTCCAAGGTTGTCATGACAGTGTGGAAAGGAAGAATGAAAGTGGAAAGACAAGTAATGATAAGGTATAATATACGAAAGTGAATTGTATGTTTCTAACATGTCTAACATAGAGCTTATTTGAGTGGTCTCTGTGTTTGGTTTTGCAGCTTGCGGATGCCAAAGCAATGTTCCATCAATTAACTGGCAAGTCGTTTTCTGTCTTCCATGCCTGGAATATTCTTAGGCATGAGCCAAAGTGGATTGCCAAATGCAACAAGAGCAACATGAAGGAAACCACTATTCCTGGATCCAGCAGTACTAATGTGGAAAATGTAGGAAAAGAAGGGCAGTTGAATGGGGAAAGACCACCCGGGAGGAAAGCTGAGAAGGAACGTCTTGGGCGAGTGAGAAAGCGAGGTGATGATGATTTTGACCCTTTTGTTG
This sequence comes from Guadua angustifolia, assembly GCA_036346375.1. Lineage (NCBI taxonomy): Eukaryota > Viridiplantae > Streptophyta > Magnoliopsida > Poales > Poaceae > Guadua > Guadua angustifolia. Next base: position 18,905,817 of record CM070509.1, read on the forward strand.
TGAAGTGAAGAAATTCACGTATACGACAAGAGATAGAGAAAGACCTAAGGAGCGAGACAACGAATGTATGAGCTTGAGAAAAGAAATATGAATTGGAGCAAGACCAACATGACACAAAAATCATGGAACTAGACACCAGCAAAATGGACGACCTAACAAAGAAGTACTTCGAGAAGATGAAGGAGGAGATTTTAGCTCGTCGATTCGGAAGTAGCCAGTCATAGATTATCTCTATTTAGTTATATTTAGTACACAGTCATAGAATAGTATACAGTCATAGAAATTTAGTCATCTCTTGTTACTTTCAATAAATTATCTATTGTTACTGTCAATAGATTATCTCTTGTTACTTTCAATAAATTATCTATTGTCTTCCCACAAGAAGTTACTTATATTACAAGATATTCCTGTCTAAATTCAGACAAAGTAATACATTAATTGGTATTGATTTAGTTCTTTACCACTGCTACCAGTGCTTTTCTCTGTTACAAGTGCCTGATGTGGTACATGTCTTTGCCCAAGTGGTAGTATCTCCAGATGAGAGTGATGAGGTCAAAACAAATTTTTGGAACCTTGGATTCGTTATACTGAGTGATTGTTGTCAGACTAGCTACTTGTTTGCCTTCACCTTTGTCTAGCATGTAATGTACATCCAATCAGATCTACCTAGTTTTCCCAGAATGAAAAACTACAGATTTTGTTGAAGAATGTAGTCTTTCATGGGAGAAAATACAGAGAGACAGGCATCAAAATTTGCTAGTCCTAACTTTTTATTGATTATGAATTACTGCCTCTCATTGAATACTCGCCGACATTCAGGTAAATCTCATGACTGTGAATTTTTTTAAAATAATATTCTTTTAATTCGAAATTGCGACATTAATACACGTATTTTAAAAATTGCAGAAATAATATCCGGTCGCCAAACCGTTTAGCGATAATAGGTCGCCGCCACACGGTTTACGATAATAGGTAGTCGCCACACGGTTTGGCGACTATACCGTAATCCCGTGTCGGCGAGAGCAGACCGGTTATCGCCGAGTCGGCGATGGTTGCCACACGCTCGGCGACTCTTGAGTAGTAGCCAAGCCGTTTAGCGACTACTAGTAGTCGCCGAGCGGTGTAGCTACTACTCGATAGGTCGCCGAGCGGTGTGGCGACTCTCGCCGACTGCTCGAGCGAACACGGCCGGCATTCACATGAGCTCAAGAAGAAGAAACAAACAGCAAGGCGAGGCGATCGGAGAGGAAGAGAGAGGAGAGGAAGGAGGAGAGAGAGGCGGCGGGAGAGGGAGAGAGAGGACAAGGGAGAGAGAGGGAGAGGAGGCCTCGGTGCGGGAGGGAGAGAGAGAGATCGCTGAGAGAGAGAGAGAGAGAGAGGAGGAGGGAGGAGGAAGGAGGAAGAAAAAAGGAAAAAGGTATTTTTTGTAATTTTGTTATTAAATTTGTGTAGTGTAAAATAATTTAGATATTTTGTCATATTAGAAAATGTAGAAATTTTAGATATTAGAAAATGTTAGAAATTTTAGGAATTTAGATATTAGAAAATTTTAGAAATTTTAGGAATTTTAGAAATTGTAGATTTTAGAAATTTTAGGAATTTGAGATATTAGGATATTAAGAATTTAGAAATGTTAGATATTAGAGATTTTAGATATTAGAATTTTGAGATAATAGAAATATTAGATATTGATACAATATCGATGTTTATGCAATATTAGAAATTTTAGATATTAATGCAATGTTGATACTAGAGATTTTAGATATTGATGCAATATTAGAGAGTTTAGATATTGATGCAATATCGATATTAGAAATTTTAGATGCAATATTAGATAATTTAGATTTTGATGCAATATAGCGATTTTAGATTGTTCGCACAAAATGCCTAAGCATGATAATTTTCTTATTTAGGAGGAATCGTTAATTTAGATATTGATGCAATATAAAAATTAATTTTGTTTAGCTAGTGATATTAAACGTTAGTGGTGATATAGAAATTAATTTTGTTTATGTAAATCATAAAGAATGCTCGATCTTGATGAAATTTAGGGTATATTATGGCGATGGTGAAATAAAAATTGGGCGTAATGGTGTTGATTTGAGCGGTTTTGCGATCACAATGGCGGAACACCTATGTCTCGATAGAGTTAGCATCCGTGATATAAAGCTTTGGTTGACCAAATATTTTTCCTGGATGCAAGTGTTTACTCTGTTACCATTCAAGTCGTATTCACGCGTAGTAAGGGTGACCCGCTCTGTGGGAGTTGAAGAAAATAGATCGGACGTGCTTGTGGCGTAAATGGTTAAGGTGGTGCAAGGGATCTAGCCTTGAGTGTGTAATCTTTGGTGCGCGTGCCCTAGAGAAGAGGTGATTATTAGCGACGTGGTAAAGCAAAGACATCGACTCTGGTGAACAAGTTCGGGTAGTGGTGGCGGTGAGGTAGCGATGGAAGATGATAACAGGATGCAAAGACGCGGAAGGTCGGGCAGATGAAGGAGGAAATCGAGCAAATTGTTGATCAATTGGAGTTGGTGGACCATATGGCGAGGCAAGATGAAGCTGAAATGTTGGAGTGTGATGATGACATCGGCGAAGATGAGGAAGAGGAGGAGATGATGAAATGCATAGTAGTCTTTGGGCAACGGATGTACCCATCCCCGACGAGTGGAGCAGGAAAAACAAAGCTAGTATGGAAGTTTTGTGGGGGCATGAGTCGCGTTGGGAGTATGGTAGCAATGCCGTTAATTTGAATCAAGTTTTCGCAAACAATTACGAGTTGAAGTTGGCGGTGAAATTTGTGGGCACTATCGCAGCAGAGAGAGTTCCGAGTTGTTTTGTCCATCGAGATAGATACACAAGTGAAGTGCGTAACCGAAGGATGTGAATTCAGTACATGCTTACATGCGAAGTCACGAGACATTTTGGATTGCATCACGGTAGATGGGCACACATGCGAGACTAGAAAATGTTACGGTGAAACACCGCAACTTGAATCGGCTATAATCGCTAGCGTGATGTTCAATGAGATCATCGAGAAGCGGGACATTGAGTGTTCTTATATTCGTAAAGCAATCTTGAGAACATTTAAGTACCGGATAAGTTACTCGATGGCTCGGGCGTCGCGAAGCAAAAGGCATTAGAGAAGAGGTTTGGCACATATGAGGCTTCAGTGTTGTAACCTACCTCGTGTGCTTGATGTCTTGAAGGAAACCAACCTCGCACGCACACGCTTTTGAAGAAAGTGAAGCGGATGGTAACGGGTCTCGATATTTCGTCGAGCTTTCTTTTCATTTGGGTCCTTGCATTGCGTCATTCGTGCATCGCCGTCCATTGTCAGTCGTCGATGGTACATTCTTGATCGGGAAATACAAGGCGATTCTAACGGCAATTGCAATTGATGGGAACAACCACATACTTCCATTGGCCTTTGCATTTGTTGAGGGTGAGAACCGGATAGTGGGGTGTGGTTTTTCGGACATTTGAAGTTCGGGTAGTTCGTGATCGCCCAACGTGTGCATCATCCATGACCGCCATAAAGGTATCATTTCGCAATTAAGACTCTACAGAGGACCTTGATGAGCCTTTTCCATGGCGTGACATGCGAATGTGGTGCATGAGACATTTGGGAGCAAATTTTTCAGCGGTTCAAGAGTAAGAAGTCGATGAACCTATTTAAGAGGTTATGCAAGCGTAACTAGGCACGTAAGTTCAACGCGATATTGGCGAGTTGGACAAGCACACTACCGCACAGATTGAAGAGTCAAGAAGCAACCAAAGAACGCCGAACGATTGCCCACCCAAAAGGCTATCACCCCTCGGCGCCGATCCTCCAAATTTGAGGAGACGATCGTCAAGAAACATTAAGTGTTTCTCGCCTTTGGATAGAGGCGGAGCCGTTGGAGAAGTGGGCATTGCTCCATGACACCGAGGCGCCAGTTAGTATACTAAATTAACATAGTGTGACGATTGAACAATTAGAGTTATCGTGGTAATCGATATGTTTGAACAGTTCGGTGTCATGACAACGAATATAGCCGAGGTTTACAATTGGGTCATCGAGAGCTGCGTCCCGCTACCACTTGTGGCCATCCCGAAGGCATGCCGCACGGCATCGTTGGGTACTTCGAGAAAAGGCATGCGGAGGTCAGATCGCATGCCACGACATTGCAAACGCCAGTCTTGTGTCGCGGATGATGGCCTACATGGAGGAACGCACCAAGAAAGCTCACCGCATATGGTGCGTAGCCGAGTCACCGAGTACCGCTCAAGTGACTCTCCGGTGTAAAGGGGATTGGGAACCGACACGGCGTTATTACACACGAGGTTAACTTAGGCCAAGGGGCCACCGGATGGTGTGAATGCACCCGCAATAAGCTAAGACTTCTTCATATTCCCCGCCGCATGTGATCGCGGCTTGTGGGCAAATTGGGATGAACACGGCATAATCGTGTCCACTTTCTACTTGAAGGGTCATCTTGTGTCAATACCGGTCCGGTGAGTTCCGTGGTTTTCGAGCACAAGGTGATTTCACCGCCATTAACACGATGTGCGCATATGTCTCACCGGATGCAAATTTGCGGAGATGTGCACCAGGCCAGGCTGGCGTCCATAGTCTAGGCGCATTCGCAATGACATGGATGAATCTGAAGTGGGTGGCCCTGTTAGGAGGTGTTCTCAGTGCGGTGAGTACGGGCACAAAGCAACGCAATGCCAATAGTGTTATGTATTGAATTATGTAATGTGTATTCAATTGTGTAATATGTACCATTTTATCCTATGTTAGGTATTTGCGAGTATGTTGGACCTTCCATCATGTTTATGTAGTGAATTATGTAATTTGTATTGAATTCTGTAACGTGTATCATTTTATCTACGATTGTACCTTTCGTCATGTTTTTCTATTGAATTGCGTAATATGTTTGTCGCTTGTTTATTTACGCCCAACTCTTGATCTTTTGAATTACATTACTAATCGTCTTTGTTTTCTGTTTACTTGCGAGGATGGAGCACCCGAGCCCGAGTCACTCCTTGACTCTTCGTTGGACCGACGGCACTGTGCGTTAAATCCACACCACACGGCCTTGAGCACGTGCCTCTGCTGCGTTCCGTGTGCGGCGAGACCTTGGCGGCTCCACCCAGCCTTCTACGCCCGTGAGTTGCACTACATTTACAAGTTTCATTGCTCGCACAATTGCATTTCTTCTAACAATTGAATTTACATGTCGATAGGTTGGCGCGTCTTTGGGTTGCTTCCTCGCTTCGATGATCGAGGCCTCACCGAGGACGTGGCCGAGGCCGAGAGGATCTGCGGAGGGCGACGATGGTCCGGCGGTCACGGCGGTTTTCGTTCGACCGAGCCTCTCGTCTTGTCTGGTGGACCGTTGGCGCCGGAGACGCACACTTTCCACCGCTGCTCGGGAGGTGACGGTCACCCCGCAGGGCGCCGCCATGCTTACGGGGTTGCCGATCGGCTGGGCACCGACGGACCCTCGGTGGCTCCATGAGTGGCAGTCGACTGCAGGAGAGGTTCACGGAGTGGCTCACATGACCCGGCGATACCGTCGCTAGGAAGAAGCACGGCCGTTGAGGAGGTGGTGGCCCGATTCGCGGTGAGTGCTTATGCGTGTATATGTTATTCTAATTTTTGTAACATTATTAACATATTACTATCGTTAATTATCACAGTGCGACATGGCGGCGACCCCACGCCGCACTGTGGACCGACACCGAGGCCTACCGCTTTGGTTGTTTGGGATGGTCATGTTCACGACCACGCCGGAGACAGCGTCGACGCGACGGTGGATAACCTCGCGACGGGCTATCGCGACGCCTTGACCTGCATCAGTCCCGCAGTATCACGGGTTCGGCGGTTCTTCCGGCACGCATCTGCGCCTTTGCGACGCGTCGCGTGAAGTGAGCAAGACCGCCAACCCGACCGATGCCTCTACTCCTCCAAATTTTGGTCGTTCGGCGCTTCGATGGGTCGACCCTTGGTCTTCCCGCGAGTGTACACCGCCGAGATGTACGGGCGACGACATCGATCGGCCGACCGTGGGCTCGCTTTGGACTCGGCGACGGGTAATTATTTTCTTGACTTGCATTTATCAATTTTTATTTGCAATGCATGTGCTTCAACATATTTTCTTCCTTTTGCGTACCACGGTGGGCGGAGTGCAGTATGCGTTCGGCGTACCACTCCTTCACGGAGGCGTTCGACCACCGCACGCGGTGTGTGTGGGACCTTATAGCGAAGCGCCAGCACGCAGAGCCAGCCGAGATGGGCTCTCGGCGCTTTGCTATAGGGACCACTATTCTTGGTCGACGACGAGGAAGATCGTCTTCGACGCTCACGTGGAGGACTACGCGCCGCACCGTGTCCTCGAGCATATTCGACCTACGACAATGGTCCTCGTTCCTTGGGGGATCGTGTACCGGCAAGACACACGTGAGTTAGCCGACCTAAAATATGTGAAATAGTTACGTCGTATGTCTAATAATTTCGATTTCTTTTGTGGTCGCCACCCATGGCCTCCAAGAGCCTCGCCCACCTTGCTCTGAGAGGATGGAGCCGTGGTGGCGCAAGGGGTCGGGCGCAGCGAAGACGTCGTCGATGAGGCCACACCTTCTGACGACACGCGTCTGCCTCCTCATGGTGGAGGAGGCTCGGCGCCGTCACGCTCCTAGCGTGGTGACTTGTACCGTGCCAGTAGAGCGGCCATGCACGGCATGGTAAGTATTAATTTTGTAAATTACATTGTGTATTCTTGACGCTATGTCCATATGCATATCACTTTCTCGTGTGTGGCGGTGGACCATGCTAGGAGCTGCACACGCAGGTCCATGTCTTGTCCAGCTACGGATGGAGTTGCCATCTCGCCGACGAGATGGCAGAGGCCCGGGACGCATGGTGGCCGCTTTGGCGAGATCGTGGGCTGGTTCTTGTCGGCGCGCCGACGCTACCTACCCGCCACCTCGAGACCGCCGCGCGTGCCTACACACCCCACAATGACCCGGCTCCTCGTTACACAAATGGAGGCGGAGTGCGCTTCCACACTCCTTTGCCTCCGGCCCGCGCGGCTAGAGGTCCGTGGCGAGCACCACGCGCCACACCATGGTCCCCACGCCCGTAAGTCGAGCTACTTACGCTGAGTTTTTGCATCACGTAACTACAATTAAAAGGTATATCCGAACGCCGCAGTTACGTTGAGGGTGGAGGCCGTTCTCTCGATCCACGACTCCTCCGCCACGCCGGCGGGAGTTCTTCGCGACCGCCTTATTTGGTGCACATTAGACTTGCCTCAGACGACGCAGCGACGCAGCCTCGCGACCGAACAGCAGGCACGCACCCCTGCACCGGCTACGATTCCGCGCACGGAGTTCGTACCTTCGCACACGTTGCCTCCCGCGACCGTCGGCCGGCGGCGTTCTGACCCGCCGGACTACGGGCAAAGGCGGTGCCATCGCAGAGCAAAGGGGGGCCATCGCAGTGCTTCACCCTCGCCCTCTTGGCGATGCACCGCCTCGGACGTAGGCGAAGAGGGGTCGTCGTAGGAGGTGTGGGGCCGACTAGGGACTCGTTGATAGGCTGCAGTCCTACTTTTGTTCTTACTTTGTACTATTCTACATTGTTTAGAGTGTTGTTCTCGCTTTGTTACTTTGTTCGTACTGTTTTACAATGTTAATAGTGATGTTCACTTTTTTACCTTTCCGATATCAATGCGACATGACAACGCATAAGCGTTGCGCCTTTCTCGGACCGATTCGACAACACGCGCATCCCACTTTTTCAGATCGATTCGACAACACGCTCCACGAGCAGCTGCGGCGTCCCGTTCGTCTTCTTTGGAGGCCCGCCACGCCCGTGTAAAGGGGAGACGTGCCGTCGAGGTGGATCGGGCGGGGCCTAGGGACGTCCTCGTGCGGAGGGGCGTGCCTATAAGAGGACTCTCCGAGGGAGAGCCAAAGCACCTCGCTTTCCATTGAACATTCTTCCCCAAACCCAATCGCTCCACATATCCTCGCTTTCATCCGTTCCTTGCCCCCAAAGACTATGTCTCAAACGGCGAGCTCAGAATCGGAGGGCTCGTGCACTTGCCAATGCAAGACAGTCGAATGTCCCAACCGCCACGCAAGCTAATGTGTTGTACGCTAACACTTTCATGAAAATAATGGGCGAGTGTTCTACAAGTGCCCTTTTTTCTCTGTAAGTGAAAAGCTAGTTTGATTCTTTCTTGTGCACACTATTTGTTCTATTCGAGTTGTGTAGTTGTTCTGCGATATATCATTTCTTACCACGGCTCAATGTTTATTTACGTCATCACGTAGACCGCGAGGTGCCAATATTTCCATGGGTGGACACCATGGACACCTCGATGGAGCGCCCTACAACCATTGTACCACAAAGGATGCAAAGAACCTATGGAGGAGAGGATGGACCCTATGCTTGAGCAGAGGTTTGAACATGCCGATGTTCAAGATGGAGCGATTTTAGATCATATGAAATGGTTAGAGAAGATTGTATATGTGGCTATCGTTCTTGTATTGTACTCTATTCTTGCGAAGTAGTTAATTTCGTGCAAAGGGGCAGAGTTGGTCACGCATGTCTTTCAAGTGGTTTCAGATATCATATCTTCATGTATCTCAGATGTTACATGTTAAGCGTGCTTTAATTATAATATTTTCGTGTGATATGGTCGTCCAAATTGGGTTCCAAAGCTAGTCACACCAACATCTCAGATTTACACGAGTAATTCTAAAGGCATTGAATAGGGTTAGTTAGTTCGTTTTCTGCGCTACTAGTTCACGGCTTCGGTCGGGCAGAGACGACAACACGCCGCACCACGCCGCCGGCAGAGACGACAACACGCCGCACCCGCTTTTCAGATCAAACGACAACACGCCGCACCCCGCTTTTGATCAAACGACAACACTCGACCACGCCGCTCTGGTGAGACGACAACACGTTGCACCCCGCCAGATCGAACGACAACACGCCGCACCACGCCGCCAGCCGAGACGACAACACGCCGCACCCGCTTTTCGAGACGACAACACGCCGCACGCCGCCAGATCAAACGACAACACTCGACCACGCCGCTCTGGTGAGATGACAACACGTTGCACCCCGCCAGATCGAACGACAACACGCCGCACCACGCCGCTCGGGCAGAGACGACAACACGCCGCACCCCGCCAGATCGAGAGGACAACACGCCGCACCCCGCCAGACCGAGACGACAACCGCCGCACCCTTTTGATCGAACGACAACACGCGGCTTTGATGATGGGTGACACGTCGTCTCGAGTAACCCTCACCACCACTATAAAACATGGCGAAGGGTAGACATCCAACACAGCCAAACCAAAGAATCAACGCCACCGAATCTACACAAATTAGGACACAATGTCGTTCTCACCGTCGCCTCTTGACAAGTAGAAGTCCTCCGCCCAATATCCGGATGCGATGGCGTCGACGCCTGATTCTGCGGAGTTGCCCGACCCAAATGCGATCGCAACCTCTGGCGAAGATGGAGCAATCTACCCATGGAGCGACGCACCACCACTACTACTGCGGTTCAAGACCTACAAGGTAAACCCTTGGTGTCCACACAATGCAGGTAACACTACTATCTCATGCTTCATTCTTTCTTTTCTCGGGACAAGGACCGGTGTTGCTTCTTCCAATGGATCGACGGTAGAACGACGCGACTACTTATTTCTCTACAAGCGCCACGACGCCAAACCCGCTTCGCCGAGAACTTCACCCGTGGGAGGCCGCCAGATATGTACCTTTTCTAGATCGACGAGCTTAGGGCGGTGTGCGAGGGCCAACCAATCGGAGAGTTTCATGCGTTATACTCATGTTAGTCTCACAAAGTAGTAGTGCTAAACCAGTTCATCGCACAGGGAGTTCGGAAGGACACTTTCGAATATCAACAAGTCAAAGGAGGAACCTCCTCGGGGCCACCAAAGCCCCGAGGTTTGCGAACATGGCACAGGCGATGGTTGATACCGCCACGGTGATCTAGCGGACCGACATTCTCTGGGTGCCTTGCCCGAGGATGAATGGTGCGGCTACTTCAACTGGGTGGACCCGAGACGTACCACCCACATCTCAGGCAACCTGCATGGGATAACTGGGGGGAGCAACCCTCTCCGTGGTGCCACTACCGCCCAGAAAAGCCAGGCCCCAAGTACGCCTACGGTGTTATGCAACCACCAAAGCGGCATCTTGCATTGATCGCAGGCACGCTTCGCTTGTCCAAGCATAAGCCCAACACACACCTCTGCACCATATAGTGGAGTGCGAGCGAACAGAGGAGGCGCCCGCATGTCTCCGACAACGCCAACACAAAGAGAGGCGCAAGAGGTTCCTCCTCTCGAAGAAGAAGGGACAAGGGAAGCGGCCGCCGAGGTCCGCACCACGCAACAAATCCTCGACGCGTTCGCGGACCATCCGGAACCAGTGGTATTAACATAGGGGACGCTGAATCGGGATGACATGCCCATATGGGAGGGCGAAATCCACATAAAGAACAACCAAAATTTAAGTCTTATACACCCGAGACGTCGGCATAGGCCACCCAATCGGCGGCATACCGGGAGCATCATGAACCCCATGGAGTTCTTTCATAGTAGGGATCGGCGGTGTCCGAGGACAAATCGCAAAATTAGAACGGGTCGTAATATGCGTAAAATGTATGACATCATTCGGCCGTACCGATAAGCGGAACGATCATTTGTTCCACCATGACGAACAGATGCTTTAGTTAGTTAGTTAAATCAAGCAATTTCAATCCTTGTTGTAATGCCCTTCTAATATAATCTAATCTATTGCTTATTTTCTCATCGTAACTTTGATGTATGTGCCCTTATATATGTTCAACAAATAATTTAAGTGTTCATAACATGAGTTGTTGTCGACCATAAAATTTTGAAAATTCACATGCTGTGATGTTCATAACAATAAAAATGAAATTTTCAAATGTTCATAACAATCAAATTTTATTGTTTGAATTTAAAACATTGTTCAGATCTTCAAATTATTTGAAATTTTTATGGTAATATCACTGATTTATTAGGAACCTCCATAAAAAATTTCAAAATTTTCCGACGTCGTGGTTGTCCAATTTAATTTTTATACGTGCTCGCTGATTCTACCCACGAGTGCCTTTTCCGATTTTCGCAACAAATGGCAGACCCAACGTCCGCTATCTACCCATACGTAAGTGGTAGCCCGCATTGCGAGGGCCGCCCTTGAATTTTTCCGTAATTTTTGGACCGTGTCTGCCTCGTCCATGGGCAACGAAACCCCTTAGTGCCCACGATTTCCGTGGTTTCAGAGTCCGTAAGTGCTTTTTCCGACTTTCGCAACAAAATGCCGAGGAACGTCTTGCTATCTCGCCCATACGTAAGTGGTAGCCCGCCTCGCGTGGGCGGCCTTCATTTATTCCGTCTTTTTTAGACCGTGTGTCCGCCTATCTGCGGGGCTATGAAAATACGAAAGTGAGATGCGATCACTAACGAACTAAAATAATTCTTCCGTCTATTACATGACAAGAGTTTTTTAGTTTTTCTGCTTAATATAACAATTATTGCATAAACAGTTCACAACAAAATTTACTCAAAAATTAAAAATGTACAGATTATCGCCAAACAGTTGAACGACTACTAGTAGTCGCCACACGGCTCGGCGACTATTAGTGGTCGCCAACCGCTTGGCGACTACTAAGTAGTCGCCGAAATAATGGCGACTCACTACCGACTGGCGATAACCGGTCATCACCGGCCGACACGCTGGATTACGGTATAGTCGCCAAACCGTGGCGACTACCTATTATCGCCAAACCGTTTGGCGACGACCTATTATCGCCAAACGGTTTGGCGACGGATATTATTTCTGCAATTTTTAAAATACGTGTATTAATGTCGCAATTTCGAATTAAAATAATATTATTTAAAAAAAAATTCCATGACTGTGACAGGAAAGCAGCTGTCTGTCTCCAGCTTGTGTGAGCTATTCTGGGATTCAGGGATGTTCCCTTCAGTTCAATAATCTCAGATATTCAGGGATGTTCCCTTCAGTTGTGTCAGCTAGTCAATTCGCTATTATCAGGTATGATGTAAGAATAATGAGTTACTAGCCGCATCTGTTATCAATTCGCTATTACCTTTTCTCCTTATCCTTGATTGATGCTATATAGTATATATATATATATATATGTTGTGCTGGTGGATTACTTCAAATTTCAATTGTTAAGATAAAACTTATCCTGTTACCTGTGAACTCTTCTTCTTCTAAGTGATATTTCAGATCCAAACTCATTGTCCAGCACAGAAACAGGGGTCTAGGATTTATCCCAAGTTCCCATAATATTAAACCATAGTCATACCTTAATGCACATTTGGTCGTATGCATTATGCAGAGACCGGGATTTCTGTCCCATTATCTAAAAAAAATACCTTAATGCACATGCCTGACCACACGAAGGATACAACCCCACACTTAAAGAAGCATACAACGCATTTTAGGTTTTGACTAAAAACAAAATGAGCTAATTAGATCAACAAAATAAAAACATTTGGTTCACAAAACTGAAAGGAAAAATATTGCACTTAAGTACATACTGAAAATAAATATAAACTCCTATCCAAACTTGGGAAATTGATAGCTGTCCTACTGCTGTCCATGACGCTCCCATAGATGTTCAATTAGATCCTGTTGCAGTTGGTCATGCACTCGGGGATCTCTGATTTTTTGATGGTTGCTAATAAACTTTGAAAAGTCAGATGTTCCTTCACGGGAAACCACATTTGTAACATTAGCTTCATTGTCGTCATATGGCATGTCAAGACCGTCGACATCACGTTCATCTTCAATTATCATGTTGTGCATTATGATGCATGCTTTCATTATGTCCATGAGTGTTTCTTCATCCCAAAACCGAGCTGGCCCTCGCACGATGGCAAAGCGAGCCTGCAGTACTCCAAATGCACGTTCCACATCTTTTCTTTGTGCCTCTTGAATAGTAGCAAAATGTTTTGTCTTTGCACTTGGTGGGGCTTTTATTGTCTTCACAAATGTCGACCAGTTAGGATAAATCCCATCGGCTAGATAATAACCCATGTTATATTTGTGTCCATTAATGGTATAGTTCACAGCTGGGGCATGACCTTCAGCAAGTCTATCAAACAGAGGTGATCGATGTAGAACATTGATATCATTATGCGAACCAGTAACCCAAAAAAGCATGCCATATCCATAAATCAAGAGAAGCCATCGCCTCGGTATGATGATCGTCGGCTCATGTACATGACCAGAGTACATACCTTGCCATGCAGTAGGGCAATTCTTCCACTTCCAGTGCATACAGTCGATACAACCTAGCATTCCAGGAAAGCCACATTGTTCACCAATATGAAGCAACCTAGCTGTATCACTTTCATTGGGAGGTCTTAGATATTCATCGCCAAACACTTCACAAATAGATTTCACAAACTTCCTTAGACTCTCAATAGCAGTGCTCTCACCAATCCGCACATATTCATCAATAGTATCGGCTGGCACACCATAAGCTAGCTGTCTAAATGCCGCAGTGACCTTCTGTAAGCAAGATAAACCAAGAATCCCCGCAGCATTTCGTTTCTGAACAAAGTATGGATCTTTGTTTTCAACGGCTACTTTGATCCGATTAAATAGAGAGCGTCTCATCCGAAATCTTCGTCGAAACATGTTGTCAGGATAGGTTGGATTTTCTGCAAAGTAATCTTGATATAATCTGTTGTGCCCATCTTCTCTATCCCGATTAATTGTCCTATGACCAAGAATTGAACCACGATGCCCTGAAGATAGCTGATGCAATCTCCTCTGATATTTGCCCATCAAAAGAACTACTAAGTAGTCAAATTCATCATCTACCTCATCTTCTTCGCGATTAGCCTTACATCTTTTGATTCCTGACATCCTTCTGTTCAAGAAAAAACATATATCACAGCACATTACATAATAGATTTAAGGTACATAAAAGTGTACTAAGTTCAAAATAGATGTGTCCTACAACTTGAAGTTTTAGACATAGCAGAAAACGGCACAACCAGCACCTCCTACATGAACCATTTAGATTTTACTCTCTTCAACTATTTCGATTTTACTATCTTAACTTGCACATTAGACAATCATTTTATCAAGACAACTTTTTTTCCATAGGGACAGAGGGCAGAATGGAAAACATCATTTCAGCAAAGAAAAGCACCTGGAAAATATATTTGCAGGCTACCAGCTGAAATGTTGTCTGCACTGACTACAGCTCCTTCCCACCAGCCACTAAATTGCCAGACATCAACTGCAGTTCCAGGTAAAAGAGCAATACCATCGACCAAACTATTTTCTTGAGGGCGTGGTCTAATTCTGGGCCGGTCCAGGCATCTCAGAACCAGTTTATCAGGAAGAGCCAATGTACAGGCAGGTACCCACTCCTACACAAAAGCATAGAAAAAGATTTATTGACATGACAAGAAATAACCTCAACCTGGATACCAAAGAATATGTTTTATGCAGGCACAATAGAATAGATCATGACATTAAGCAAAAAAAGGAGTAGCAAAATGACAAATTTTATGATGTATTTTCCCTTTATCAAATGCATAATCCAGCTTAAATTTTGAATGGTATGGAGTCTGCTTGTGGGCCTCGACATATTTTGGTACCCAAACATTTTGAATAAAGCCTCTCAAACTGCTTCAAAAACTTAGTCTTCCCAGCTGTCCAATGTTTAACTACCTTTATGATATCAGAACCATCCTTTTCTTCTTCAGGTGAAACTTTTAAGGACAAAACAGCAGCTTGACTAAAATTGCATCAGAACCATCCTTTTCATCGACAGCTAATGGCTAGCCTCTCCAAGGTCTCTGATATTACTGGTAGGGAGCATAACCTGATAAATTGCATGAGTGCTCTGTTGATTATTATATTTTGTTGCATGGTGGATAACTCTCCCCTCCATGCAATCTGTTGTTATACATTTCCGATGCTCATTGGTCGTACCTGAATTGAATGCATGGCTGCTTCTTTGGGTAGCATTTGGCATTGACATGGAAAACTAATGTAGCAGAGTACATCTCACACATAAATTGACAATATGGACTTTTATGGACTGACACATACAAGTAGGAAAATAACACAAAAGATCCATATGAATTCTGCTCTTACCTTTTCTTTTTTCCTGCCACAAGATTCAATATTAAACATTGCTTACAGTTCAGATAATATCATGTAGTATACCTTCAATATGCAAAGCAATATAGTTTTCCCTGTCCGAATAGTTTTCTAGTCGTATTGTCCTTTTTGATCTACTTTCGGCCAAAGAAGGTTTTGTCTGATTAGCTGACTTCATGCACGACTACAATTCTACCATGAAGTTGTCAATCAACATGCATGCAGGACTGGCGCAGGTTTTTTTCCGCACCTGATCACCGTGGACGCCGTCGCCGAAGCGCAGCAGCAAGGGCGGCAGCAGCCGAGCGCCGACGGCGGCGTGGTGGCAGTTTGAAAGAACGTCGTTCGCTCGGTATGACGGCGGTAAAGTGAGCGCCGACGGCGTTCTGGCTCGACACAGACTCGCATATGGGCCGTGCCGGTGGGCCCCGAGGCACGGAGGGTCCCAAGCACGGCTCAAACCCGACCAAGACGTTAGAGGACGTCGGGCCGGTCCGTCTTGTCATCTAGGCGCGTCGGCCTTAAAATGCGGACCGACGGGCAGACGCAGACGCGCCCGACCGTTTGGGCGTGCCGTGCGCTTCGCCGCAGACGGAGACCGACGCCAAAGACGACGGCGGGAGACCGCTTGTGGGGTGGGGTCGTGGTTTGTATGTATGTACATGGCTTTGGTTCTTTGCATGATTTAGTCGAGAGATCTTGCGGTTTTGGTGGTCGAATGCTTGCATAGCTACAAAGACACACCCAAATGCCCAATACTACAGTGCAAGCCGAGTACAAGTATAAATCATGACAAGTGGGGTACAATTAATCGAGCGCAAGAGTTTTCTTTGGCAAGACAATCGATCGATCGCTATAATTTTGCTCGTTTATAAGGCGTATTTTTAGCAATCAACTTCGTGTGTTTTGTGTCTTTTCCTCTCGTCGCAATAGTATAAATGGGCGGCCTAAGACGGCGAAGGCAGCACGGCGCAAATGGGCGTGTCTGGGCTCGCTTAAGATGAATCGGGCACCCGACCAAGACGGCCGGCACGACGGCCGTTCCGGCGACGCGCTCCGACCGAACACGATGGGCGGGCGGCCGGCCGCAAGACGACGCCCACCTCTAGTTCTCGCCGGTTTGAAGAACGTCGTCATTGAGCTCGGGAGGATAAGCGCTGCGGTGGGCGTCGCGTACCTTGGCGCGACGAGCTAATAGTTTGGCGCCAAGTATTTTGCCAGAAAATTAAAGGGTAGTTAAGTTTAGGGCCTAATTGCTGGAGTCCATACTTATCTTGAGTCCTAATTCTTTTAGTATAGGTTCTATTTTGAGGTATAGGACTCTATTTTAGGACCTAACTTTTGGAGATGCTCTTAGAGGGGATGAACCAAGGACCTCAGCCACAGTTGCGTGCTTCTTCCTTACAATATTAAACAGGGAAGGGAAAAGATAACGAGTGGAAAAGATAACGAGTGGCGAGTTTAACGGCGGGTTTCTCGGATCGGCGATCTGGGCGACTCCTCGGGCCTTCGTCGTCGGGGCTGGAGCTTTTTGGTTGCCGGTGCTTCGCCTGAAAGTGGTGGTTGCGGGCAGGGCTGGGGAGCTTCGTCGGGGTCGCGGTGCAGCAATTCTTCTATTTGCAATTCTCTGTCGTCTGCGGAGGATTGGTGTGCGAAGGGTCGGAGCTGTTCCCAGATCCGGCAATACTTTTCTCTCCCAGCATTTTGACTATGCGGAGCGTCTGCTTTTCTATCGGCTGATGTATTGCCGGTGAGGGATGACCGCCAGACATCTATGTCTCGCACCAGGGACACTTGCTAAGCTAAAGCCCCATAAGCTCAAGGAAGATGATGGCCATGGCAAGGAGCTGTCAGAGCAGGATCTGCAGGCGGCAAGAGCAGAATTGTCTGCGGTGGTTGAATCTGTTGCAGCAAACTGCTCTAAGCCAAAGCCAGTTCATGGCAGGGAGCATAGGCTCAAATTCTGGGCGGGTGGCGTTTCGGATGCGGAGTCCTCGGACGAAGATGAAATTTCATCACCGGAATTCATCGCCGAGGCAAAGGCAGTGGGATTTTCCGTGAGTGACCTTCAGCAAGCTGAGGCGGAACTTTCGGTAAGTAACTCTTCAATCACCTTTAACTCTTTGAGTTCGGATAATCGTTCGTTGGCAAATCGCATTGTCATCGCAATAGTTCATCGCAAGGTCGGGGTAAGACCCTGGTAGGGCCCCTTGCCCCCTCCACCGGTGTCACCACCAATGACCATTGGTGATGCTTTGAGTTCTGCGAAACGTGTTAATCATGACGTCGTCCGTCGTTGTTCGAAAAACCAAAAATCATACAATTATAAGTATACCAATGTCCTCTTTTTTATAATATAAAAAAAATCATGTTTGTTGTATTCTAGAAAAAAAGATCATGTCTGTTTAAGAAAAGCTTTACTATGCAATAAAACTTTAGAGGTGCTAATGAACATGGTTTAAGCTTTCATAAGAAGCAAAACCCGTAACCCATGCAATATTTGGAAAAATTAGTCCAGCGACACTCAATTCGTTGGCTTTTAGCGATGTGTCTATGACATGTGGGTCCATCTGAGTCTATGACAGTAGGCCAGTGTATCATAAAGTGAATCACGAATTTTAAAGAATGTCAGTGGCGCCAATCTCCCATGCATATTTGAGGTTCCTTTTGTTACGTGCCACGAATCAATTTTATCCCTAAAGCAATTCCAAACAAATAGTAAATAACTCAGCTCGTTATCTTTTTAGTTCCTTTTCTTTAACGTCAGGTAGCTATAAGTATTGATCGTCTTAAATATCGAAACCAAAACTTGTTGGTACACAACCTTCGGTTCTTTTGCTTAACAAATCTTAGACTAGACCAATATATCATTGCTACCTAGTTCTATTTCAATAAAAATCACATCAACACTCGTTCACTTAGGGTTGAAAACGGAAACGGAATTTCTGACTGTTTTGGACAAAAATAAAAACGAAAGCTTTTTTTAGAAACTGAAACGAAAAATGTTGGCACGGAAACAGAAATTTTTTACCGGAAATGAAAACGGAAAGGGGAGAGCCAATTTTGATGAAACGGAAACGGATATTCCGTATAAATGAAAATAGAAATTTCATTTTCTAATTTTAATAATACCATAAATATATATTACTTTATAGAAAAATATCAAATATTGTTAAAAAATTCTACAAAAAGTCTCAAAATTATTTTATAACATTTTAAACTTATGAAAATTATTTCTATCAAGATTTTGGTTGTGTTTTTATCAAATAATTTATTTATTTAAATCTACAAATAGCAAAAATCATTAATTAAATGCTAAAAATTTAGAAACAAAATTCATAAAATCCTAATTAAAAGCTCAATTAAAGAATTTACAAATTTTTAGGGTGTTACAACTGGGAACAAAAATGGATAATTTTTTTTGGTTTCGTTTCCATATGTGCTCCGTTCTGTTCCTCATCTGTTTCTGTTAATATCCGTTTCTGGGGTTTCTAATTTCGTTTCCATTACCGATAAAAAAATGTGAAAACGAAAACAGATTAACCAGACCGTTTCATTCTGCTTTCATCCCTACGTTCACTTCTGACATTTCAAGAAGATTTAAGGCGTATTTGTTGCTTGCATCATATGGTACATGTTTGAGATAGTTACAAAAAGTTATCCATGTTTAGTTGCTGGAAAGAAATATCTTATACTGAATGGTGATATATAAATTTAAAAAATATTCTCTATTGATACTAAATTATTCTATTAACCCAAAATAATAGAGTCAAATAATTTAAAACTATCCTATCCCGAAAAATCTTATCCCATTAACCAAACATACCTTAATTAAACCACCTTAGTGAAACAAAGGAAAACAAGAATCGGCCAAAGCCATCAATCCAAAACGGACAGGGATCAAATGCAGCACGGTTCACATCGTCAAAAAAACGTGCACTACAGATGCTGCAGTAAAAATGCTGCGTTGTTTCTCTATAGCTTGGGCTGAAAACGGGTTGGATACGGACGGATATTACTCTTTCTGTATCCTAACTCATATTTTTTCCCGAATTCAAAACCGAATAAGGGCTAGCCGGATACGGATATGAATTCAGGTTATTCGGGATACGGATATGGGACGGATTCGGGTCAGAAACGGACAAAGATATATGGATAATGCACGCATATATAGAGTAATATATATTAAATTAAAGCCATATGGGTATATGACTATAATAACAAATTATATATCAATCAAACTCAACAAATGTCGTAGAAAGAATATGCTACTTAAGAATCGATAGAACTAACTAATTGTTAATATAAATAGGTTAACATGGAAAAAATATAGTGAAAATGGGCTGGGCCTTACTGATATCTAAATATCCGTTCCGATATCCAAATAGGAAAAATCTGAAAATCCGAATATTCGGATTCCGTCCCGGATTTACCGGATATTAGATGTTTCGGATCCGATCCCGAATTCAGATTTAAGTATCCGAATCTGGTCCTGGATCCAACCGGATAGTAAAATCCGATCCCAGATCCGATCTCGGATCACGCAGGAGTTATTCAACCCGTTTTCATCCCTATCTATAGCACCTCATCGCTTTTTTTATCAGACTGTTAAGTAAATAATATTTAACTTAGAGCCCCCGTACAGTTGCATGCGATCCCTGTCCATCCAAAACCGCCCACCTCTCGTCTCACGACTCACGAGGGAGGAGCCTCGCCCAAATATGCCATCCAGCCAGCGTGCGTGAACCGGTAACATTAACTGCCTCCCGGACACCGTCACCGTCGCGGCAATAAAAGCACCACCACCCCACGGCCACGGCTAGGGCCCACACGACAGAGACGTTCGCCCAAGAGAGTAGCAATGACCGCCACTCTCCAGTTCACCCCGTAGCGCGTAACGGAAAAGAGCGCCTTCCGACCAGCTGGCCAACACGTGTCCACGCGGCGGCCTTATCCACTCGTCCTGCCCTCTTCTCCAGGCTGTGCTTCGGCTCGCTATAAATGCCCCCAGCCTCCCCACCGCCCATATCATCTCACACGATTCGCAAGCATCCTCATTTCTCACCAACCCAAGCCGCAATCAAAGCACCCAAGGAGAAAGCTTACGAGGGAAGCAACCTCCAAGCCCAAGCCGCGAAGCAAATGGCGATGACACCGTCCGCATCCGCCGTCTCATTCTCCGCCCGCCCGTTGGCAGCGGTCCGGCCGCGCGCCGCCTCCGCCTGCGCCGGGCGGGACCGTGGGATGGCCGCCGAGGGAGGCAAGTGGTGGGCGCCGCTGCTGGGGTGGTCGGGGCGGGCCGACTACATCGAGGCCGCCGCGCCGGTGACGGCGACGGAGGAGACGGAGAAGGAGGCGAGGAGGAGGCCGTCGTCGTCGTTCGTGGGGGGCCTCACGGAGGAAAAGGCGCGGGAGCTGCGGGCGCGGATGGTGGAGACGGAGAGCTTCCACGACGCCATGTACCACTCCGCCATCGCCTCCCGCCTGGCCCGCTCCGCCTAGGCCGCCGCCGGAGACGAGACCAACAACCCACCGACATCAAGCTTCTGCGCTGTGTGCGTGTACATAATCGTTGCCTTGGCCCCTTCTCCTCTGTGGATTTGGGGATCATCTCGCTGTTGATGTTGTGGAGGAGGAGAGATTAGAGGAGGAGAGGGGAAGGGATCTGGTTTTTAGGGTTGGTACCTTCCCTCCATCTCCACCCGACGCTCCCCGATCTGCGTTTTGTTTTGGTAATCGGGAGCGGATATTTGGATTTACTCCCCCTCTTTGTTGGAACATTCGGAATCTGCAATTCATCCGGCAGATCTGCAGGGCTTGTACCACTCATCTAATCTAAACATCATTGCGCTCCATTTCTCCTTGCAGTTGATCTATCTGTTCTTTATGGGATGTGTGTGTTTGTTTGTGCCTTTATTGGCTTCGATTAATCTAAACATCATCACGTTCTCACACAATTATTAAGCGCCATCAACAATAATGCAACTAGACATAATCAATTACGCGTACCATCGTTTTTCCCCCTCTGTATACATACATATACATATAGAGAGAGATAGCTACACCACGCGTAGGTGTGAAACCGGATCGGATACAGTCGGATATTGCTTGTTCCGTGTTCCGTATTCTAACTCATATTTTTTTTCGGGATTCAGAGTCGATACAGATACGAATTCGGATTATTCAGGATTCGGATACGGAGCGGATACCTGACGGATTCAGGTCGGGATCGGATATCATAATCGGATAGTAGTATAGTACATAATTGTGTACGTAAAAGAACGAATGAAACATTAACCTTACAACATTAGCTTCAAGTCATAATTATTTCAACGTAGGATAGTAGTATAGGTAGATGTGCAATTTAGTGACTCAACTAATTCCAGTAATTTGAATAGAAAAGAAGTTTATCAAATAAGTTGAACAGATCAATTTAGGTAAAAACATTATGTCATCACTCTATTTGTTGATAGATTTGTTGAAGTTACGCTTAATAACAAATTAGTGTTTTTTAGTATCAGTATCAAACAACTATTCTATCTATCCAATAATGAACCAAATTAATGGAAGAATAACTGATTTTATCCGGATATCGGGTCAGATATTTACCAGATATCGGGTCGGATATTGCTCTTCCTATATTCTAACCCATATTACATGAGATTTTTCGGATATGGATCGGATATTATTCTTCCCATATCCTAACCCATATTACATTGGATTTTTCGGATACGGATACGGATAACATCGGTATGGATACGGATTACATTGGATAACATCGGTATGGATACGGATAACATCGGTATGGATATTATTCTTCCCATATCCTAACCCATATCTTGTTTTCACCCCTAAGCACGTGTTGCCCTCGGCACAAACGTTCTCCCCATGGTAGTACGGACGAGTGCTTCCATGCTTTCCAAGTGACGACGACAACGACGATCAAGCGTTTCGTTCCAAACAAACGCAAATTAATTTAAACCACGCCATGAACCTGATTTTCTGAGTTCTGATCCAGTATCGCGTTTTGGCTAATCATGCTGCTTCAAGATTTTGTACTACAGTTTAGTTTTGGACGCGGGACCCTTGGTACTCTTACCAACCTACACAACAGAGGTTTGTTTATTGTCAGTGCGACAATTGATTATTTGCCACACTGGACTTGGTGGAGCAGGGTATTTTTAGCTCTAGAAATTTATAGAGCTGGAGCTGTGGATACATTAAGAATGTTTAGGTAGATCATCTTGTTTACATTTTAGACTAAAAATATAAACTTAATTCACTTTATTTTAGCTTATAAGTTTCAGATCTGAACTGGAGCTGGGAGCTGAAGCTCTCCCAAACAGGGCCTTACATAAACAGATGAACTTTATTGAATTTTTTACCGTAATAGCCTCCTGAACGCTTTTTTTCACCAAAAATAGCTCGTCTCACCACATAATTGCAAGATTGGCTCCATGCATCCAAATTCAGCGCTCTGGTACTGCTGGAATATTTTTTTATAGTTTATTTTTAGTGGTCTAGGACAGCTAGATATTTATTTATTTATTTCTCGACAAAAGAAATTTTATTTTAATATCTAGCGGCCAGAGCCAGCTGGAATATTTTTCCATCAATTTCCAGCTGTACCGTACCGCTTGATAATTTCTTTTTTTTATCTAGAAATTATCCAGCGGAGCCACAACGCTGGAATTTGTGGGCCCGGGCAGCAGGATTTCCACTGGTCTGGATCCGCTGGAATTGTTGGACCCTGCCAGGATGCACGTGAGTGAAGCCAGAGAGTGCTGGAATTTCCAAATCCAGCAGTAGGCGACTGCTGGAAATTTTTTAACTATAAATTTTAGAAAAACTTATGTCATAAAACTATATGTTTTAGAATTAACTGTACCTTATGACAGGTCTGACATGTGGGCTAACTTAGCAGCCTCATGTGCCTCCATTTCTCATTTCACTCGCGAGTGAGGCTACCATGTGGAATCACACTGGCAGACCCGTTACAAGAAACAATGATTTATAAAATTTGTAATTTTGTGATACAAATTCTTCTAAAATCTATAGTTTTGTAAAATAAAAGTTGGAGGAATTCGACACATAAAAGCACATTCATTAATTAATCCAAATTATTCATATTAAATAATTGGAATTCCTTTGGGTTAGGTCAATTCAAATTATTCCAAAACCAGATTATTTGTTTGTTTGTTGCCTAGAAAAATCCTTTGGTTTTGGATGCTCACTGCCGCAGGAAAATATTTCAGCAGGATAGAAAATCAAAAAGAAATTTTCAGCGGACTGAAACGCTGGAAATGATTAAAAATATTCAACTGATCCCATCCGCTAATTTTTACTGTGTAGAAGCCATTTCCATGATTTTGTCGCAACAATGGCTATTTACCGTAAAAAAAACATGCTGAAGGCTACATAAGTAAAATATTCAACTTTACTGTGAAGCCTCGCATGTCCGGGCGTGAGGGATCCTTAGTTAATCAATCGACCGTTCGGTTAATTAAAATCTCCGACCCAGTGTAGTTTTTTATGCAACTCTTAACGCCTGCTTGCCGGTAGGGATGGCAAAAATATCCATGGGTCCGGGTCCGGGTCCAAATTTGGACCCACGGGTATATTATTTCGGGTCCGGGTTCGGGTCCGAGTCCGGGTCCGGGTCTTATTTTGGACCCGTGGGTACCCAGATCCGGACCCGAACGGCATCTTTTGACAGCATTGATAGTTTGATTTATATTTGGATTTTGTAGGAACGTGCTCAATCTGCACTACGTGCACACAGTAGCTCAAGAAAAAGTAGCAAGGAGATAAATGTTCCAGAAGATTGTGCTGATTTAACAGGGCAATTACAACCTTTTGTCAAAGAAGAAGTTCTAGTCTCTGTATTCAATGTAATAATGGTTGACTGTATCTCCGCATCATGCTTTTGTAGTTTATAAGACAACTGACAACTAATCCTTAATTGTATCACATTTCAGGGGACTTTACCATGTACTGCAGAGCAGTTTTTTAATACTCGGTTAAGTGATGACTCAAGTTACCATGTACTGCAGATCAATCACGGTTCGGGTCCGGGTACCCGTTCGAATCCGGGTACCCATCGGGTCCGGGTCCGGGTCCGAGTTTGAACCCGTGATTGATTTCGGATCCGGATCCAGATCCAAATTTCGGATCTCGGGTCCGGATCCACGGAGGTTGGACCCAGAGTTACCCGGACCCGTTGCCATCCCTACTTGCCGGATGAAACGTTCAAACGCTCTGCCTCCGGGCGTATTTTATTCGCATACGGCAGAGCCTGCGGCCTGCCTGCCTCAACGTGACCGTGCTTGACCTTTGGCCAACGTGGTATCATTCTTGTCCATGACAAGCAAAGCAGTTGATGATTTGCTTGCTAATATAATTATGATTTTGCTTATCCGTGCGTTTCTTCTTTCCTGCGAAGCATCCTAAAAAGCTTACACTGGAGAGAAGAAAAATTTTGCCAGCAGGCAGCTGCTATAGTTTTGGCACTTAGGAGAGGCGGATCCAACAGTATGACAGGTTGGGCTACTGCCCCACTTACAATTTACAAGGTTTCTTATACCTAGGTGTATATATACTGCATAGCCCAACAAATTTGGCTCATAGGTAGGACATAGTCTAATAAATTTATACTTAAGTGTGTATATATTTCAAACTTATCCTATCTATAATTTCTTTCTAGATCTGCCACTTGCACTTAGAGAGCTTACTACGGGTAGCATAGTCATAGTGAGAGCTCCAGCATTTCTTGGCCAGCTACTACTCAACATTCATCCAATTCGTGCTGATATAGAGGGAAAAGCCGTTTTCGCAACCTGTGCGTTCTACACCTTAACCAGCGAATAAGTGGGCGTATTCGGTAACCAAGCTCGTCAAGATTGGGATCTCATGTTGGTAGGTTCGGGACCGTGGGATCGGATCGCCGGATCATGGTAGGCTAGTACGTCGAAAATTTCTAAATGTTGCAAGCTCTGAAGGTGTTTTATAATTATAAGATTCTCTCCCCAGTCATAGGACTGGCAAATTAGAATACATATAATCAACTTTTTAGATTTTGGCTATCAATATCTCCATGATCAAACATGTGGGATTGAACACATGACAACGGTATGACATAACTTTATTAGATTTTATAAATATATTAAAATAGAAATCAGTGGTCGTGCCAATAGAGTTTGGCTATCAATATCTCCATGAACATGTGGATTGAACACATGACAACGGTATGACATAACTTTATTAGATTTTATAAATATATTAAAATAGAAATCAGTGGTCGTGTCAATATCCAAAAATATCACTTTTGTGGCCGAATAATATGATACAAATCGCGATCGTTCCTTGACGACCTTTCTGGTAATAATTCGTCTCGTCAGGACCAAGGAGTAATTAAGGGCCTGGAAGTTTTGCCTTAGCCAGCACAATAAAATCATATAGCCGGACAATAGACAGATGCTGATGACCAGCTAGAACGGATTGGGTTAAGGTAATAACAACATCATGGATGATGTATCCTGAGATGAACAAGCAAGAAGAGGAGCTAGATAAGACAAGACAGATTTTTTCGCTCAAAACTAAAGGGATGATAGACCAGGGGTTTCGTGAGAGTGACAATGATCTCATCTACATAAAACAGGTGCTTAATGCTTTGGCCTTCAAGGCCTTCTCTTGCAAAGCATTACAAACGGTTTTTTTTTTTTGAAGTCCCCTGTTGTTGAAGAAAGAAAGAAACGTCTACACATCTACACCATATATGCCAACAACTTACAGAACAAGGGGAAATATAAAATTGCAGTAATGGAGAACGTTCAATGGACCTTCGCAATATTTTGTGTGCTCAAACGTTTTACCATTATAGCAAACATAAAAAATGAATGGAATTAAGAAAAATAGGTACAGAGCAAACTTGTCAATCTGAAAAACCAGTCAGCTCTCATTCATTGTAGACTTTTTTTTGGATAAAGGAAGCTTTTATTAATTTCAAAGGCATTACATCGAGAAGATACAAATCCTTGAAACTTCTTCCGGCCTCTGCTTAGCAAGAAGCACACAGCCCAAAAAGAAAACAAAAAAAACACAACCCAGAAGAAAAGATAAAAACACACTCTCTAAAAGAAAGCAATCCAGATTAGACCGCCATCCGAAGCACGGAGAAGAAATCCATAGCCACCGCATCAATCGTTCGGCTCTGTACCAAAATAGGTCGCAATTCCAACTTCGCAGAACAGCCCAAGCACGCACCAATGATGCGTAGCCAAAATAACTCGCAAAGGGAATGGGTTTGATTTCTTTTCAAACACAATATCATTTCTGTAACCAAAGGACCAACAGATAGTTGCACTCCAAGCAACACAATACTTTTGATATCCTTGTCAAAAGAGGCCACCAACTCCCAAACATATGAGCTGCACTAGTTGGTCTTACAATACCAAATGCTAGATACAGAAACCCTGCACCATACGAGCAAAGCGACAATGAAAAACAGTGCCTAATTGTCTCCATTTCGTGACAAAAGCAACACTTTGTACTACCTTGCCAATTACGCTTTTGCCAAATTGTCCTTAGTCGCCAGAACCCCCTTCAAGGTACCAGAGGAACACTTTGATTTTTAAAGGGCTTTTAACTTCCATAATCTCCTATTTAAATTAGGTACATCACGCCTAATTAGCGCCAAATAATGTGACTTCACCGAGAATTGTCGAGATGGACTCGCTTCCAACAAAATTCATCATCATTACGTGTCAACTGTAAGTTAACGATACGTGAGAGCAAATCACCCATGCCGTTAACTTAACACCAATCAATGATCGTCTCAAACAATGTTCTGGTTGATAACCGCTCATAAAAACTTCAAAGAATAGTAGTGTATTTCTAGCGCATAATATTATATAGCCCAGTATTGATCTTTTAACGCCTGCGCCCAAGCTAGATATCTTCCCGTAAACGCACAAGCGCCCATTATTAATTCTAAAAGTGCCAAACCGAAGGAAATCTCCTTTACCTTCATCAAAGAAGACCAAAATGCGAGTCTCTGGTTTCCACTCAACTTGAACTAACGGTTTAGAATGTAGGTACTTATTTCTAAGAAGTCGCTACCATGTGCCATCGGTTGTTAAAAGCTTAAACAACCATTTACTCAAAAGAGCACTATTCATAACATTAAGATCAAGAATTCCCAACCCCTTGTTGTTTAGGTTGACATACAATATCCCATTTTACAAGACGATATTTTCTTTTACACCCATCGCCTTGCCGTAAAAAAACGAGATCTGAAATAGTCAATTTTCCTAAGAACCCTTTAGGTATATCAAAAAGGACATCATATACATTGGGAGGCTGCTTAGTATTGAATTTATAAGAGTTAGCCGACCTCCAATTGAAAAAAACTTCCCCTTCCAACTGCTGAGGCGCTTCTCAAAACGCTCTTCTACCCTTTTCCAATCTGAATTTCGCAACTTTTTATAATGGATAGGAATTCCTAAATATTGCAAAGGAAAATCCCCTTGTTTACATCCAAACAACTCCTTGTACTATTCAAGGGCTCCTTGGGCCTCACCAAAGCATATTACCTCACTTTTATGGAAGTTAATCTTTAGCCCCGAAATTACTTCAAATGCACAAAGTAATAACTTCAAATTACGTGCCTTATCCAAATCATGTTCCATAAATAAAATTGTATCATCCGCATATTGTAAAATCGATAAACCTCCCTCTACTAAATGAGACACTACACCTCCTATTTGTCCCTCTTCCTTAGCTCGACCAATCAAGACTGCCAACATATCTGCGACAATATTAAACAAAAGAGGTGATAACGGATCACCTTGTCGAAGGCCTTTTCTAGTCTGAAAAAATGGACCAACCTCATCATTTACATTAACCGCTACACTTCCCCCCGAAATGAAAGTCTTAATCCAAGAAATCCACCTAGATGAGAAACCTTTCATTCGTAACGCTTGAAATAGAAAAGACCATTTAACCTTATCATATGCTTTCTCGAAGTCAATTTTGAAGATAACTCCATTCAAATTTTTCTTATGCATCTCATGCACAGTTTCATGAAGTATGACCACCCCTTGTAATATGTTTCGGCCACGCATAAAAGCTATCTGAGTTGGTCTCACCACTTTGTCCGCAACCAAATTCAATCTGTTTGTCGCGACCTTAGTAAAAATTTTGAAACTCACATTTAAGAGACAGATTGGTCTGTATTGTTGGATAATATTAAGCTACGAACTTTAGGAATAAGAGTGATTATTCCAAAATTCAGACCAAAAAGGGGGATCTCACCCGCATGAAGTTCCTCAAACATATTCAATAAATCCCCTTTGATAGTATCCCAGAAAACCTGATAAAACTCAGCTGGAAAACCATCAGGGCCAAAAGCTTTATTATGTTCCATCCGAAAACAAAGATTCTAATTTCTTTCTCTCGAACTGAAAGCGAAGAAGAAGAGTATTTTCCTCCTGAGAAACTTGTGGAATATCATGATTGATTCCCTCATGAAGATCTAATTGACTTTCGCTCGGCTCACCGAATAAGCCTTTATAGAAATCGGTGATATATCTTTTGAGATTAGCTTTGTCCTCTATCTTGCCCCCTCATGATCCAAATGAATAAATCCTTTTCTTTCTATGTTTGCCATTAGCAATCAATTGAAAATAACGAGTGTTATTATCCCCTAAAAGAACATGCTTCACCTTTGCTCTCTGATAATATCTAATTTCTTCCTCCCTTAGTAACTTTGCCAAGTTCTCCCTAGCCAGACTAAGGCGCTCGTTCTCCATCTCGGATAACCCCCTAAACTCCTCAAAGAACATCCAACTCATTGATTATTGCACGAAACTCACGTTTCTTATTCTTATAATCCCCATTGCTCTTACGTGCCCACCCCCGAGATAATTACGCAAAGCCCCCAATTTTCGATTCCAACGCCGACGGAATTATTCCTCTAATCGGCTTACTCGATTTCCACTACCTTGCCATGGAAATCATCTCGTTAACCAACAAAGTTCAAATCTGAACTGCTTAGCGTAACCAACAAAAACTAGCTCGCCAGAAAGGTCAATCAATAGGGGTATGGTCCAAATACTTCTATCCAACGCCTGTATCAAAACATGAGGAAATTTGAACTCCCATTCGGAAGTCATCAGAACCCTATCTAATTTCTCATATGTTGGGTTGGGTAACGAATTTGCCCAGGTAAACTGACGGCCCGTAAGATCGATCTCTCTCAGATCCAGGCTATCAATAACCGCATTGAATAAAAACGGCCAGCGATCTTTAAATCTTGAATTATTCTTCTCAGAACTATTCCTCATAATATTAAAATCGCCCCCGATAAGAGTTGGTAGATGGTTCTGTTGGCAAATTCGCACTAATTCCGCCAGAAACACTGCTTTACAGTCATCCTGGGCAGGACCATATACTGCCATTAGAGTCCATTTAAATTTATCTACCTTATTACATAAGTTGAATTTGATGCAATATTCGCCCTCCTCAACCCCAAATAGATGAAAGCATACTCAAAGGGCAAAACAAATTAAAAATTTGCACCGTGTACCACACCACATATTTTCTCAAATTTTTCTATAACCATGGTAACAACATTATAAATATTTTCTTTGCAGTGAACACAGTGATAGTTTCTTGCGAGCACAAGCAACTTGCAGATGCATACTGCTCATTTATATCGAAGTAAACAGAGCACATCACATAGCATAACTATAAACGATCATAACGTAAAAAGCAAATATATCTATCGTACACTTATGCAACACGTGCTCGAATGTTTTAATAGCTTCTATATCATATTCTCACGAGATCACAGCCTGTCCTAGTAACATTACCGATACTGACTAGGCACAAACTCGTCATCTCTACACGGTAATAAGGGTCTGTTTGTTTCGGTAAGTCGAGCTTAAAAAAAACCTAAAACCTCCATATAACTATAAGGCAAAAGCCAAATGAGAGATGCTTTTTTGAGTTTTTTTGGGATGAAATAACCCTTTGCCACTGGAAGTCTCCAAAATTACACACCAAATGCCATCATATATAAACTCAAGAATCCTTCTCCTATCTCCTCATTTCTCCTCGTCTTCTCTCTCTCCCCTGTGCAACATGCCTTCTCCCTCCGCCGCTCCGGTCTCTGCCGTTCCCAATCTTCTCCCTCCTTCATCGTCCCCAGCCTCCTTCCTTCACCGACCTAGATTTGGCGTATGTGGGTTGAGGCGGCCAAACCCGAACTTAGAGCGGTGGGAGACTACAGGGTCCGGGCATGGTGCAGGTGGAGTCGAACAGATCTAGCTGTAGCATGGCGGGAGGCCATTGGATCTAGTGTGGTGTGGGTGGAGGCGACTAGACCCGAGGGTGGAATGGCGGGAGACGGGTGGAGGTGGCTTGCTCAAGCAAGGCGAGGCGACCTAATCACTTTTATCGAGCCTCTCAGTATATGTTTTTAGTTAGTTTGATGAGAGTTCAGAATTGTTATGCTATTTTCAGTCTAATAAGAGTTCAAAATTGCCATGTAGTAAGAGTTTCAATTTGATAAATAATTATGCTCAGAAAGAAGTTTGATCTCAAGATTAATCTATATTTTTTAATATGACATTCGGTGAAAAAAGTATGAAACATTTGTATTAGATAAATTAGTATATAAGAAAAGTCCTTACAATCTTAAAAGGTATTTCAAACTTTCCAGCAATAAGCTACACCATTCAATCCATAAAAAAACCAGGATGCCAAACAGCATGACTTGACTTAGGCCCTGTTTGGGAGAGCTCCAGAACCCAGCTCCAGCTCAGATCTGAAACTTATAGGCTATAATAAAGTGAATTAAGTTTATATTTTTTGTCTAAAATGTAAACAAGATGATCTACCTAAACACTCTTAATGTATCCACAGCTCCAGCTCCACAAATTTCTGGAGATAGAAATACCCTGCTCCACCAACTCCATAGATTTTGGTGGAGCTGGAGCTGTCCCAAACACCCCCTTAAAAGCAAATGGCTTAAAAGCTAGTTAAGCTAAAAAGCTAGCTTTAAGCCAAAAGCCAAAAAGCCTAAGCCGAACCAAACAGGGCCTAAGAATGGTGGTTCCCCTTGTACACATCGGCAAGCTAACAAAACCAGGAAAAGATCAGTAACAAAAGCTGGCATTGCGCAGTTACTGTAGATAATCGCAGCTATCACAAGCAAATAACATGCGTCCACTGGTAGAGGCTTGTATGTAAAGACATACATGAGGTAGGTGCTGTGGGCAAATGCGCCGGCGAGGACGCCGTAGAAGAGGCGGCCCCTCCACACCGGGTTGTTCCGCAACCCGATCCTGACTGCTCGCATGGAGTCAACACGCAAACAACCAAGAATCATAGTTAGCAAAACGAACCGAACAAGAACCATGATACAGGGGTGGCGGTGTCAAGAGCTATGAGAGGAGGAAGATGACTAGTGCATAGTCGGTGGCCAGTGTACCGGTTCAGCGACATCGCATAAGAAGATCCAATGGCTCAGGAGAGTTTGCACTGGGAAGATGAATATCAGACGGCGGAATGACATGAATAGCAATTACGGCAAAGTAGGATTAATTTTTCCTTGTCTTCATGTCTGTATTACCGAGTTAGTTAAATTTATCACTTGAATGTACTGAGCTGAGCTGTTGTAACGGGTATAAAACCTGAGGTGCAATGAGGAAAGTAAGAAGAAAAGTTATCATCCTCCTTCTAGAGTCTCTATAGGTTGTTAAGATTTTTCTCTTGTTCTTTGTTATTCTCTTGATTTGTTCGGATTATCCTATTTGCTGTGTTGTGATTTGGGTGATTTTGTTGTGGATTCTGGTTATTTTGTTGGGATTCATCAGGAGTCCTGACAATTGGTATTAGAGCATCTTTCCTTGGCCTTCTGTTGGAACTGATCTGTTGTGATTGGGGTTGGGTCAGACCGTAAAATCCCCTGATCAGCAGCGGTACAGTTGGATTGCGGGAGAGTGGATTTAGTCCCTGGGTTGATAGAAATGGATGTTCAGGAGGAGATTGAAAAGATCCAAAATCGCCTGGCGGATCTAGAAATACTAAAGTTGGATGTGGTGGAGATCAAGACCTTGCTGATATGTAAATTTCCTCCAGCCGCCAACGTGGTAGATCAGCAGAGCTCATCTGTAAGCATTGAAAGTATTATACCCATATCATCATTTGAGTTGAATCGTGGAGGGGCTCTGATGGGGTTTTCTGGCAATCTTATGGAGGCTTCAACCATAACCGGAAGTCACATTGCTGGTAACAATATTCCACCCATTTTTTCACCCGCAGTTAGATCATCTTCTTATCCATGTTCAAGAGGTCTTAATGGTAGAGCTTCGGGGGGAAATGGTGCTTTTAGTGGTACTCAAACATCATAGCAATTGTATTTGGCTATTCATCTGGGAGTTAGTAGTCAACTAATACTGGGTTATTGTCATCCTGCGTTGTCACCATATACTCAACTTGGGAATGTTTATAGTGGAGTTAATCTGGCACAAAATCTACACTACCCAGGTGTCCACATGTTGGATGCTCAACGGAATGTGTACTGTGGGGAAAATAGTGGTGCACACCAATACGCTGAAGCCATTATCAAGGGATCGAAGCTAGAATTGTCATTATTCTCAGGAGACAATCCGATTGGGTGGATTGACCAGTGTGAGAAATTCTTTGAGATGGTTGGGACTCCTGGGGATCAGTGGTTGAATCTAGCAATCAGACATCTAATAGGAAGAGCAAACACCTGGTTTACAGGAATTGGAATTCCTTGGTGTCGGTGTTTCGTATAACTGGCAAATAAATTTGTAAGTCTAGGGGCCGCGCGTCCCCGCTCCTTGAATGGTTAGACTCGGGAGTCCAAGATGTATACTGGTTCGGGCCGAATATCCCTACTTCCAGTTCGTGGTGGTGGATCTCATTGCTCGGAGTGTGGTGGATTACATGCGAGGGTTAAGGACAGGCCCTTAACGCTCGTCCGAGTGAGGAAAGCCCGGGAGCTATGAACGCTCGCTCGGGTCGGAGGGTCCGAATCGGGTCGGGAGAGCAAAATGAGATAGAATGCGAGAAATGAGAGAGTTCGTCCCCTTTCCTAGAGGGCTTGCCTCCCTTTATATAGTCGGAGGGGGCAGGTTACACGGGAATTTGGAGAAAAGATGTAGGGGTATGCTATGCCCGGAGTCCTGGCTTGGTCTTAGCGGCCAGACAGCTTCTGTTCATCCCATCTTTGGGTTGGTAGATCTGGTGATAGCGTTTCATTGGAAAGGTGCGCACCTGCCCTCTGCTCGTCTGTCGGATGCTGACGTTGCCTGCGCTGTATTATGGCGTTGCCTTAGGACGGAGCGTGTCCTTCCACTGGGCCTGACGAGGTGAAGGGACGGGCGCTTGACCTAGCGGCCCCTGCGCCATCTTGGGAAGGAGCCACCTACCCAGCACGGACGTCGTGTCCACGGGGCAGGTGACCGGCTTGGAGTCGATCGTCAAGTGACGGAGATTTACCGAGGCTCTGTCCGGAAGCCTGGTCGGACGCCCGACCAATATCCTGGTCAGAGTCTGTGGAGACGCCCGATCGGTAGCCTGGTCGGAGCGCTCCCGGCGGGGCCTGATCGAGGCCGAGTGAACCTTCGTGTCCCCTTGGGCCTAGACATGGGTCCAAGATGGTTCATCCGGCAATCCAGCCGATATTTAGGGATAATCCCATCTGCGAGGGATGGAGGCTTTGGTAGTATCCCTTCCAGCACTCTGCATCGCCGTCAGGCTGGACTTCGAGTCCAGATGACTGAGAGAAATACGATCTTGAAATAGATGTATACTTTGCTGTGGGGCACCCCTGGTATGAGTATTCGTCACTTGGCAAGCACTAAGTTGGTCACAATTCTGTGCGATCCTATGTGATAGATTCTCGGAAGCGAATGCTCATGAGGCTGTTGAGAAATTACAGGGCATCAAACATCTTAGCACGGTGGCAAAATACATAGATTACTTTGAAAAGTGTGTAGAGCTAGTTCAAAGGGACCACTCATATTTGCAGGAAATTTTTTTTGCTCAGCTGCTTCATTGGGGGTCTTAAGGAAGATATCAAGTATAGTGTGAGCTGCCATCAGCCGAAAGGGCTATTAGAGGCTTATTGGTATGCGAAGCTTGAGGAGAAGGCTGCCAATGCCAGAAGGTCTAGTCACGGTGGTGGAGGGTCAAGGCAAAAAGTGCTGATTCCTCATAAGACTGTGACTAACCCACAAGCTCAAGTTGATAATAGAGAAAATCAAAAGAACAACATGCCAGGTAAACTCGGTAAAATGTGTTGGCATTGTAATGAGCCATAGAAACCAGGTCATAACCAACACTGCAGAGTTTGAAATGCTTTACATACATTGCTGCTACAAGGAGAAGAAATGAATCAGGCAACTCATGAGGAGGAATTGGTTGGTGAGCCAACTGGGTTTGTAACGGCGCTTGGTAGCCCTCTTACCACTGATCAAGTAGAGAGTCAAGAACAACTCATGCAAGTATCGGTTTATGCGGCTCATGGGATTGATGGACCTTTGACATTTTCATTGATTTTACACCTGGAAACCAATCATGCCATAGCTTTGGTGGATAGCGGCAGTACAAACTCCTTTATGGATTATGACCTGGCAGTGAACAATGGGTATTCATTGAGGCCAATGCCAAGCCGGAAGGTTACAGTAGTGGGTGGTGGGGAATTGTTGTCCGATGCAAAGGTGGAGAACTTACAATATCAAATTCAGAATACTACCTTTACCACCACTTTTAAGTTGCTTAATCTAGGCAATTATGATGTATTTTTGGGGACGAACTGGATATATGAACACAACCCTATTTCTATGGACCTCAAAGACAAACTGCTGACTATTATGAAGGATAGTAATGTGATCCAATTTAGAGACTATACTCAGCCATTAACCAACCTTAGATTGAATGCCGGTCAGCTGGAAAAGATGTTCATGAAAGGGACCAATGGGCTACTGGTCCAACTGAACATAGTTGAGTTGGAAAATGCAGATGCCAGGAATCAACTGCATCCAACAATTGAAGCAATCCTCCAGGAATATGCAGATGTGTTTGCAGATATTGATGGCCTGCCACCCCAAAGGGATTGTGATCATGTAATCCATCCAAAAGCAGGTGAGGAACCACCTAATTTGCGACCTTACCGAATTCCACACCACTAGCAGACTGCATTGGAGGAGATCATCAAAGAGATGCTAATGAAAGGGGAAATTAGACCCAGTAACAGTCCATACTCATCTCCAGTAGTCATGGTTCGAAAAAAAGATGGTGCATGGTGTCTGTGTGTGGACTTCTGACAATTGAATGCTAAAAAGGTGAAAAATAGGTATCCCATGCCTATTATAGAGGACTTGCTAGATGAATTGCATGGCTCTAGGGTGTTCTCCAAGTTGGATCTTCGGTCTGGGTATCACCAAATTCGAATGAGTGAAGCTGATATTCCAAAAACAGCATTCAAGACTCATCTGGGGCATTAAGAATACACAGTAATGCCATTTGGCCTCACTAATGCCCCATCTACCTTCCAAGCATTGGTGAACAATGTATTTGCTGATTTCTTGAGGAAATTCATTCTGGTTTTCTTCGATGATATATTGGTTTAAAGCCAAAGCACTGAAGAACATCTGGGGCATTTGAAGGCTATCTTGCAAGCTCTGAGAGCTAACCAATTGGTAGCTAAAAGAACTAAATGTACATTTGTAGTGACTTCTATTGAATACTTGGGGCATATTATCAATTCGGCTGGGGGTAGCTACGGATCCAAAAAAAGTGGTTGATATTGTCAATCGGCCTCATGATAGGAGGATTGGTCCCGATCTTTCGATGAGAGGAGGGTAACTATCGATTTGGTAGGAATCGATGTTGACGGTCCGACTACAACCGTCCAGGACGTTGCGCCTTAGCGACTGATACACCAACTCCCAAAGTGTTATTGATCTTGCTGGAAGCACGATCAACCTGACCACA
The DNA here is from genome assembly GCA_036346375.1 of Guadua angustifolia. Classification (NCBI taxonomy): domain Eukaryota; kingdom Viridiplantae; phylum Streptophyta; class Magnoliopsida; order Poales; family Poaceae; genus Guadua; species Guadua angustifolia. Next base: position 18,942,064 of record CM070509.1, read on the forward strand.
AAGGTCTTTGTTCCTGCAAGCAATCGAAGAATATAGTAAGAACAAGATAAACAACCAACTAAATTGGCAAATATGTATCAAGATCAAATCTGAAAGTATCACAAACGATGGGGTTCTGTAACGATAAAGCAGGCGGTCTATTCGACACGCGTGATTATCGGTATGTAGCAAAGGCTAGACATAACTAAACAAAACCCAAGTCCTAGATGAGGGTTTGGGTGGTTATTTATACTATGGGAGCAGGAGGGGGTCGGCCATAGCATAGGAGACCTAATACAACTCAAATTTAAAGCACAAAGTCTACTTTGACAAGAGTTTGACTCAAACTGAAAAAGCAATGTGTGGTTTTTGGCAGTTTTCGGATGCATCTGAAGGAGTTTTGAGGTGAGGCTAGATCCTTTGGAAAGTAGACTCTGAGATCTTTCAAATGTGTACTCATGAGCCTCCAGAAACCTCTGGAATCAAAAGTTATGGCCTTTTAAAATCAGCGCTATTGGTGAGGCCGAACTGGACTCGAACTTGAACTTCTCTTTCCAATCCGACTTGACCTTGATCTTTGGCCCAACTTTGGTCCACGAGGGTCCTTCTCCATGGTTCCTAAGTATAATCAAATCATCATAAATATTAAATAGCATCCCATTCAAATTATCACTAATGGGGAGGCTTAGAAACGCATTCACCTGATGATTAAGCTGTCGTGTGCGAGCTCGAGTTATTAGTTCTTAGACTCTTGTAGGATCGGCTTGTTGGTGAGTTGTAGTAGGCATGGTTGTATCAAGATAGGTGATTTCCTCATCAGGAGGCTACCAAGGTGGCGGCCTAATTGCTGGAGGTGACGGTGCCATGCCTAGAAGTCTAGGCGGCAGCCAAGGTGGTAGCCGAACTGATGTAGATGATGACGCTAAATCCAAAGGCTAAGAAGGCGAACTGCGTGATCGTCCTAGCCGAGGTGGAGGTCGATGAAGCCATGTAGAAAGCAGCGTAGTAGGAATAGCCTTAGTCATATCCATGCCGAACATGGTCGCATCATTCTCCCTTTCTTGAATTGGAGTCGTCCTCGACTCCATCATAGTCTCCTGCAAAATGTTAGTACCAGCAGGGAACAAAGCAATATGCACATCTTTTGCAATTGAATTATTGGAACTAAAATCATCAACATCTATGTACTCCCTTTCTTGAAAACTATCATGTAGATTGAGAACAAAACTGGAAGTACTTGTTATGGATCGATCACATTGTTGCATATAAAATGATGGATTTGGATTTGAACAAATATAAACACGATGTACCATATACTCTCCATTTTCATTATGTTTGCCGATAATATGAAAAGTGTTTCGTGATAACCATGGCAAATCAGCATGTACAAAAAGTTTCTTCTTTAAACTATTTAGATCACACAGAATATCAAATTCAATGTAACTTAAAGTATTTAAAGAAGATATCAATCTAAACTCATCTACTTCACTAGCAATGTGAATAACACGTTTATTATCAGCACAGGTGTTTGTTTTTGTATGAAAAGAAACATGTTCATTCACTAGTTGTGACATGGATATAAGTGAAGCATTCTCGCACAACTCTTTTTTATCACAAGAGGTAGCATGCACATCATCTTGTAACAATGAAATTTCAGCCATGGGTTCCACTAAAGGTTGCTCTATGACAGCATGAGTAGTGGACAATTTCAGCATATCAAAATTATTTTCACCAGGTGTAAAATCAACACCTTGTACATTACCTCCTAAATTTTCATCCATTGTTGTAAGTGTCGGGGTATCCATATCTTGTTCCATAGTCGAAGGGAATGTCCCATGCTCGACTTTCTCATCTTCCATATTCTCAATCTCTTTTTGCTTGTGCTCATTTGTTTGCAAAATGTTAGTCACAAGAGGAGGTGTAGCAACAGGCGCCTCAAGTGAAGCTAATAGTGCATTCAAACATTCAATACTACAAGCACTTTCCAATAATTGTGAAAGAGAACGATATGTTTGATCAATAAGAATATCCTGAATACCCTTATTAAGCCCATGTATGAACCTAAACTGGATAGCTTTATCAGATTCTTCTAAACCACAACGTAACAAACAAGTTCGCAATTCACGATAGTATTCTCTAACAGTATTACTCCCTTATTTTAAGCATTGAAGTTTAGTAAGTAAACACTCAACATAATATTCAGGAACAAATTCAAGTCTCATAAAATTTTTCATGTCATTCCAATTCTTAGGTTTTCTCCCTTTTCTGCAAACATTCTTCCACAATGTTAACGCATACCCAGAAAGCACATTAGCGGTAAAACTAATCTTTTCATTTTTAGACAAATTATACATACCAAATTGTTTGTCTACTGCTATTTCCCAATCAATATATGCTTCAGGGTCAAAGTTTCCAGCATATGGAGGCAATGTTAATTTGAGGTTACCGTGTTCAGGAGTAGGAGACGATGTCGTCATGTTGCTCATGTCGCAAATCTTTGGTTGAATCGAAGTGAACTCGTTTCATGTGGACCTATCATGATTAGTAGACAACAAGGAAAAACACAACCATATGTAATCTCCTATCAACTACTAGATGTGGCTAAATAAGTCGCTCACACTCAACTCATTCAATCAAGTTCTTACCAATTCTTACCAACTGAGCAGGAGGTGATGGCAACTGCAAGACAACAACTTCTGGAGATAAGTGTATCGGTGCCAAACACTTGTACCTGGGGGTAGTAGGATATGTGGAGCTAGAGGTGGCTGAAAATAGTACAAAGGAAAAGCTAAAACCACATTAGTCAAAGCAAGTTGAATAATTGTTCAACGATGGTACCGTGCTGGTCCTAGGCCTAACCGTATTAGAGACGCGAGACGGGACACAAACGTCGCCACAGAAATCCAACCTTCTGACTGAAAAGCAATGGCACTATCCCAAACTCCTTTTTTTCACTTTCTTTTCTTTTAGTGCGGCTCTTTTATGTGCACTTGCCTTTTTTTTCCTTTTTTTTGTGCGGCTTTTTTTTTGCACTTGCCTTTTTCTTTCCTTTCAACTTTCAGATGGTACAGCAAGGGGCTGAAACTTACTCTGCAATTTTCGGATGCAAGCACTCCAAATTTGAGAATCTTGTCTCTACCAAAGTTGTATATAATCTTCTAAGCTTTCCAAAACATCCAAGATCATCAAAATTCGAGTTTGTATGAGTGAGATATGGGCAAAATACCAAACTGAACAGAGGTGGATCTGAAATCAGCCTGACAAAGATTGCAACTTTTCTCACTGTTAGAGCCCGAATTCGAAAATGATTATTTTGTCAAAGATAAAGTTGGATCTAATAGGAAATTTTGTGATCTTTCAAACGAGCACAAGAACGTCCAAATTCAAGTTCAAACGTGAAAGTTATGACCGTTTTACTGAAGAGGTCACAATTTCCTCACGAATTCGAATTAGACTCGGTTTTGGAGTTTCCTTTTTGGGTTTGGCCGAGTTGGGGAAGATGTGGGGCTCGGCCAGGTGTATGGGGGGTGTTTTTGGAAGGCGAAAAGGGTGAAACTCTTACAAGGAAACCAATCCGCTATTTTTGGCAAGGTCGATCAACAATTTTAGAAACCAATATGCTATTTTTGGGAAGATTGACCAATAATTTTGGATTTTCCTTCTAAGAAGAACATAAACCCTAGAATTGTGATGGCGGCGGCTCCAAACAGCAATGATAGCATGATGCAATGAAACCCTATGTGACACAAGAGACGACGACGACAGGCGATCTGGACGACAACGATGATGACGAAAGCAAAGGTGACGATAAATGTGACTCGAATTCGAAACTCTACAGGAAAGATGCTAAAACCAGCACACGACACAACGATGCAACTAAAGACTCAACAAGCATGGACTAAGTAGTAAAAGCAAAAGCTCAAATTGGTTTGGACAGAGGCAATCTAATCTACTATTTTTTTTGGTTTTCTGGACTGTAGGTAAATAAATGCAAACTAGTAATCTCTCACCGATCAACCTGGCGCTCTGATACCACTTGATGTGACTTTGGGTCCTGATCTTTCGATGAGAGTGATAACTTCGATTCGGAGGCGGCTTTGTGATCGACTACAGCGTCGATGACGATGCGCCTTAGCAATCGCTAAACCAACTCCAGAGTGTTATTGATCTTGCCGTTGGCACAATCAACCTGAACACGAAATACAATTCCTGCAAGCAACCGAAAAACAAGCAAGAACAATGGTAAAAGCAATCTGAAATTGCGAATATGAATTGAAGTGTTCAATCTGAAAACTAGAGATAGGTGGGGTTTTGTTAGATTGAAAGTTAGCTTTGCTACTTCATGTTGTAATCGCACGTGTTGGCTAAACCGCCCGAATTACTATCTACGGAACCCCACCTATCTCTAGTTTTCAGATTGAACACTTCAATTCATTTTCGCAATTTCAGATTGCTTTTACTATTGTTCTTGCTTGTTTTTCGGTTGCTTGCAGGAATTGAACCTCGTGTTCAGGTTGATCGTGCCAACGACAAGATCAATAACACTCTGGAGTTGGTTTAGCGATTGCTAAGGCGTATCGTCGTCGTACGTTGTAGTCGGATCGTCAAAGTCAGTTCCTCCAAATCAAAGTTATCACTCTCATCGAAAGATCGGGACCTAAAGTCACATCACCTCAGCCTGATACCCAAGTTGTGTGGTTTCTTACGACTTACTGGGTATTATCGAAGGTTTGTCAAGGGTTATCGGAATATTTGCAAACCTCTGTTTGATGTTCTGAAAAAAGACTCAATCCAATGGGGCCAGGAATAAACTGCAGCTTTTGAACGCCTTAAAATCATCATGACCGCTTGCCCGGTGCTAGCATTACCTGATTTCAAGCAAGCATTCCAGTTAGAAACTGATGCAAGCGGGACAGGTATTGGGGCAGTGCTCATGCAAGCCGGTCGCCCAATTGCTTACTTCAGCAAGTGTCGGTGTTTCGTATGACCGGCAAGTGAATTTGTAAGTATAGGGGATCGCGCGCCCCCTCTCCTCGAATGGTTAGGCTAACAAAGCCTCGGATGAACACTGGATCGGGTTGAGGAGTCTCAGATTTATACTGGTTCGGGCTGAACGTCCCTACTTCCAGTTTGTGATGGAGGATCTCGTTGATCGGGGTATGGCGGATTACATGCGAGGGCTAAGGCAGGCCCTTGGCACTTTCGTCAACAATGGCTCAGGAGCTTCGATCGGTCGTTCGGTCGGGAGAACAAGCGAGGCGGGATATGGAAGAATGGGGATTAAGCCCATTGCCGGGGACCTGCCTCCTTATATAGCCGGAGGGCGGGTTACACGAAAATTTGGAGAAAAGAGGTGGGGACACGCTTCGCCCGAGGAGTCCGGTCTTTGGTCCTTGGCGATTGTGGGTTCTGTTCATCCATGCCGGGTTGGTAGACACAACGGATGGTGTTTCTTGGGACGGTGCGCACTGCCCTCTGTCGCTTTGTCGATCTTGACGCCTTTGTGGTGTGTTACGTCGCTCGTTACCCCGACGTGGTGAAGGGATCGTGTTTGACCCAACGGCTCCTCGCGCGCTTTGAGAAGAAGCCACTGTCCCGGCATGGACGTCGGGTCCACGGATCGGCGTCCGGCTCAAGTCGACCACCGACGTGGCGAAGTTGTCGGCGAGGCTTGTTGGGGTTCGGCACCGGACCCCGGGTGAACCTTTGAGTTGCCCGACCGGAGACTTCGGTCGGAGTTCTTGGAAACCAGACCTAGGCCGAGCGATCCGTTGTATCTTCTTGGGCCTGGTTGACCGCGAGAAGTACAACCATGAAATAGACATATACTTTGCTGTGGGGTATCCCCGGTATGAATATTCGTCAGTAGCCCCCGGGGCCGTCCTGAAATGCAGGCGTTCTGGATGGGCCCTTCGTCTTCGGGTTACATGGTCTTCTCGGCAGTGCGACGCGGTTCGGCAAGGCCGTGGATATTCTTGGGGACGGTTACTCATGCGGATGAGCCGACCAGGCTCGGTCGTCCGGTTTGATAGGGTGCTTGTGGCGCTCTAGTGGGTGTGTAGCCCAGAGCCCCGAGCTGCTCGGAGAGCTGGTCGGGGGGTCTGCACTCGATCGGCGAAGGGTCGGAAGAGTGCGGACTTGATCGAGTCTGAGCCCCTGAATAGATCGAGCTGATACTTCAGGAAGCGGTGTCCGTCCAGCTTGGTCGGCCGGGTGCGACTGGTGCACGCGAAGCGCACCGGTGGGTGTAGCCCCGAGCCCCGAGCTCGGAGAGCTGGTCGGGGTTACCTAAGCGAGATGAGTCCGTCGACCTAGGCTCCGGCTTCGTCCGCCGGCGATCGGTGTCCTGTTCGAGTGCTTGTTTAACGTCGTAGCTAGACGCGGCCGTGGTCGCAGGGAGGTCGGATGCCTTCATGAGAGGTTCGGTTCAGAGTGCTTGTTTAACGTCGTAGCTAGGCGTGGCCGTGGTCGGCGAGGTCGGATGCCTTCGCGAGAGGTTCGGTTCGAGTGCTATTTTTACGCCGTGGTTAGGCGCCGTTAGTGCTATTTTTACGCCAGTGCTGGGCGTGTTAGTGCTATTTTTACGCCGTAGCTGGGTGCATTAGTGCTATTTTTACGCCGTAGCTGGGCGTGGGGCATCCATCTCGAGTCCTCGTCGGGTGAGGCGATCTGCGAGAGGAGAGGCCGCTGTCGATCCCACGATCGCCCGTCCCGCAGTGTGGGACTGGAGGGGTGAGCGAGCGCATGCTTGCCTACGTCGGCCGAACACCGTGCTCGTGGAGCTGCAAACGGGTTATCCGAGTGGGCCCTGGAGGTTAGGCGACCTCCGAGCGGACGATCCCTGCGTCGGGTGTCTGACCCGATGGGGGCGACCCATAAAAAACCTTTCTTTACTCAATCCGTTCGGACCCGAGCCGTTCAGAACTTCGGGCGCACTGGTTCTTGCCCTTCGAGCTCCACGGGAGAGTTTGAAGTATGGTCTCGGACCGAGCTAAGGCGATTGGGTCGTCGCCAACCCAACTAAAGACCCACAGGGTTCGCCTCAAACTCGCCCCTCGCTCGTTTACTGCCGGGCGGCGGGGATCCATCCAATGGATCATGCCTTTGGGACCCACGGCCAGGTCTTATTCGTCAGGCACTCAAACCTTCTCGCCACCTCGAGGCTGCGAAGGCCTGGTGGACTTTTCCTCCTGCTTGGTCGGTTTGAGCCGACCCGGGGCGAGATTGAGGGTCACGGGCGTTTAGCCGAGCGATACCAGCGTCTCTGCAAGCATTTAATGCGCGTCGGAATTAAATCTGGCGAGATGATTAGGGGCGATACGACTCACCAGCAGCGCGTCGTGGCGCTCCGATGCGATGTGTGACGCTTCATACGAGGCCATCTTGACCGGTGCTCACCCGGTCGACACGTGTTCGGCTGGTGCCTGTTCGGCGCCCATAAGACCGCCGCAGGAGAGGCATTAGGGCACCCTCCCGCTTTCTCTTTCGTCACCCCCTTGGGTTTGACTTCCTTGCTCCTCGAATTCTCCTGAGGCGAGAAAAAGAGACAAGGGAGTTGGGAGAGAGCTACTCACATTCTTCTCCTCCGACCTCCGATTGTTCGCAGATCGAAGATGTCGTGGTCGGAGTGCTCCGCTCTGCCCAGCCGTGCGCTTGGGCTGGAGAAGAAAGGGTTCCTTCTTCCGCGGGATGCCTCATGATGGAGGGTCCCCACGGGGGCCGCGGAACCCGCGCCGGAGGAGGGGGAGATCGTGGTCCCCGCTTGGTTTTACGAGCGCGGGTTCGGGCTCTTGCTCCATCCCTTTGTTCGTGGGATGCTGCACTTTTACGGGATCGAGGTACATCATCTCAACCCTAACGGCGTGCTCCACATAGCGGTCTTCATAACACTATGTGAGGCGTTCCTGGGGATCGAGCCCCACTGACTGCTGTGGAAGCACTTCTTCTACGCCCGATCGTGGAGGGATAAGTCGGTGGCTGCCACGGCGTCCATGGGGGGTGCGGCCATCCAGCTACGCTCTGGTCGAGGGATGGAGTACATCCCCCTGAAGCTGCCGACATCTAACCGGGGATGGCATTCCGAGTGGTTCTACGCTTGGAACCTTGGAGGCAGCGCCCCAGCCTTCACCGGCCGTCTCCCCGAGTCGAAGGAGGATTGGGGCTGGGGCCTCGACAAGAAGGAGAAAAAGAAGGTGGAGTCGATCTTGGAGCGGATCAAGCCGATGGGAACGGGCTCGACCGGCCGGCGCCGTTATGCGTCGTTCATGAAGATGCGCGTGCAACCGCTTATGGACAGGCCGCGCCCCATGTTCCTGTACGGCGGGGTGTCCGACCCCATGAGGATGGCCGCGGCGGACCTCGCCGTGTCGGAGCTTGAGGCCAGGGTGGCCAATATGCTGGTCGGGCGCACTATCACGGCGACGGGTGGCGCCCCCGAACCTTTTTCGATGGAGAACCCTCCAAACCTGGTAGGCCGAGCAGTTCCCTTTTCTCCCTCTGTGTCTCCAGCTTCTCGACATCTGGATTAACTAGTGATTTTACACCACTCGTGGATCGGGCAAGATAGTGTCTCGACCGCTTTGCCGGAGAAAAGCGGCAGGAAGGCCCAGGCCGTGAGGCGGCCGCTGAGGATTCTCGCCGCAAGAAGCGGAGAGAGAGAGGACGAACGAAAAGAGGAGTGAGTGCACGGCCAGAGTTGCGCGCGGCAAGGATGTCTCTGTGACCACCGCTGTCAGTGCCGCCAATCCGGAGTCGTCCTCAAGCTATGGCGGTGGGGACAGCCTCAACGATTTGTATAAGGCCTTCCTCAGCCCTCGATCGGCGGTGAGCCTGCAGGTACCGCAGACGAGCACTCCTCGCCGCGCCCAGCGGAGATCCCCCAAGAGGAGACGTCCCTGGGCAAACGAAAAGGCGATACGCCCCCACCAAAGAGGCCAACGAAGAAGATGCTGCTCCCGTTCCATCGCTCGACGGTGGAAAGCCTGGACGAGGTGGTGGTCCAGGTAAACAGCTCCAGTCCGCCGCAGATAATGGTCGGTGGCGCCGAAGCGACGACCCTTGGCATTGGCAGAATCGGGGCCGCTGGGAGAGCCCTCAAAGAGTCGGAGCCTTGCGGAGACTCGGTACCGACGGGTCGGGGACCGGAGGAGACGTGAGTGAGCTCTTGCCTTTGCCGCCAGGGCCCTCGCCGATTGGCGCAATCTCGTGCTCTGCTGCGCCACTGCTGTCGCCACCGAGACCCATCTCGAGGGATGGCCTGGCTGAGCCGCTGACGTCGGCATAAACCGGGCGGCGAATATCCCCCCACAAACCGAGACACGCCAGCCTGTGCCTACCTGGGAGGGCAACGACCCGTCCGGCAGGCCTCAGCTCGCGTCGGACGCCAAGACGGAGGTCGAGTTGTGGGGGACCTTCGAAGAGGGCGCGCAGCAGGTGGAGTCTCATCTAAGCCAAATTCGTCGGGGGCTGGCGGCTGCCCTTGGCTCGACAGATGAGGCGCTGAAGGTCATCGCTAAGGTTACCCGGCCGACTCGCCAGGTAATCTCTTCCGAACTCTTGACCCCAACCTCTGATTCGCCTTGGCGACCGTCAGGCTAAATGTAGTATTCGGACTTCTACAGCAACTGAAAACTCAGTCAGAACAAAGGGTGACCACCACCGAAGAGGGCGACCGCCTAAACCCCGAGTCGCGCGAGGCTCAAGAAGCCTGGGCGCACGAACGGGCAAAGGCGGAGGAGATCCGGAGAGAGCTGCTCGAGAGACACCGGATTTCCGAGTCCCAGGAGATGAGGATATCCGAATTCGAGGCGCTTTTGGCGGCGGCCTCGGCGCAAGGACGTCCACACCTGCGAAGGCGCGGCTTCAGGTGAGCGCGATCGTTTTCGGCGAGTCGGATTCCGCCAGGAGGGACGCCTTACTCGAACAGAAGACGCGGACTGAAGCCACGTTGGAGCTCCAACGCCAGAAAGCCCTTGCGGCTGGTGAGCAAAGTAACCCTAATTCAGTCTTCCATGATTGCAATCTGCCCGCCCTCTTTTTGACATCGCTTCGATCTGCAGTGTTGCAGGAGGAGCTCAGCGATGCAATGAGGGCGCGGAAGACGGCAAAGGAGGAGCGTGATGCAGCGATGGCAGCACGAGCGGAGGCCTTCTCCGTGAAGGAGTTGGCGGAGCGGGATCTGTCCGAGCGGGCGGTGAGCCGACGACCTCCGACGGTCGGTCGGAGATCCGCGACCAGAGTGCTTGGAACCTCTGAGCCGGGTTCGAGTTCAGCAGCCGCATACGGCCGCGCGAAAGCGAGCTTGTCGAAGCGTTCGGTGAGTGAGGGATAGAGCTCGAGCACGCTTCGGCCGTTTTTGCTCTCTCCCATTATCGCAGCATCGACCCTACCGTCGTCAGCAGCGGAGTTGCGGCGAACCGGTCCGACGAAGAGATCGAAGGGTTTAGGAGTCAGGCTGCTCCTTACGCCGAGGAGATCGCCAGCCGGATTCCTCCAGGGAGCATCCTCCACCGAAAACAAGAAGAAAGTTGATCATTTTAGTTTTTGCGAGAGTTTTGTCCTGTAATGAACTGAAATTCTTAGACGGTCGGGGCAGTCCGTAGGCCCTCCCCTTTTTCATGCCTCCTAGAGATGATGAACATTTCGATGGCCATAGCTTCGGAAACCGCGGAGGTTCATGCAAGCGTAAGTCGTCATGTTAACACCTTTGCGGGAGACTCGAAATAGGAGCTGGACCTAAGAAGCAAAACATTTGCTTATGCTTGCGGCGGACAGAGTGTTCCCACCAAAGAATGAGTCGCACTCGTGGGAACTTCCTTCTTCCATAAGGCACTACTGCAAATCGTAGCCGGGGGGCGTGGGCCGTAGTGCTTGGTCGAGAGGCTACCGCTAAGGAGGATCCATAGCCGACCGGGTCACGACCGAAAAAAAAGTGTGAGCTCAAGCCCCGAAGCGGGCGTGTGAGCCAAGCTTGTGATCGCTTCTGGCGCTTGGACTCAAGGTAGAAAAATGAACATGGAAGCACTCTTAAGAAAAAGGTTGCCTTATCTTTTATTTTAGATGTGGGGGGTGCTGCGGCGGTCGGGTCCTTTATTCTGCCTTCCGTCGGTGCGGCTTCTTCTACCATGCCCCTGATCCACTCGGGGTCGTCATGGCCCGTCCAGACGTCGCTCCGCGTCAACCGCCGACCTTGATCGGCTGAGCCGAACGAAATCGAAGAGTCACGCCAAGGCTTCGCCGCAAGACAGCGTCCTTTCGTCCCAACCGTCCCATCGCATTTTAATGCGAAGAGAGGGGCGTAGACAGGGCACGTCCCGTCGCGCGGGACGTGTAGTTAATGCACGTGCGGCGCTTCGCCCGGGACGACGCCCGCTTCGTCCGCTCCGCCCTGCGCGTATAAGTAGGGTGCAGAGGAGCAAACCTGCGCGGCTATTCTTTTTGTCCTCCTACTTCTCCTTCTGTCCCCACGCGACGCAGGAGAAGGAGAGTTAAAAAATTTCGAGCGGCGATGGCGAGCAGAGGTGACGATCGGCGGTCTGGAAAACGGGATGCAGCGGCGGACCGCCTGGGGTCGGACCCCAAAAGATCCCGCTCCTTCACCCGGTCGCCATCACGTGCGAGAAGAGGGGGGCTCGCGCTGCCCATATCGACCTTCCGCATTAGGGACCCCATTGCGGAGTGAGCTTTTTTACCTATTGTCGAGGTGATTCCATCTCCGATCTTGTTGACGCCGAGCTTTTTTTTTCTTCGCTTCAGAGCTCGTGGCTTGGGGTCAGGCCGGCCGCTAGCCGCGTTCTCGATGACCGCTTCAGTAAGGGAGGCGGGCGCCGCCGGGGCCACTCCTAGCGCAGGTTCGGTCGCTGTGGGCGGTCCCCCGGGTGCCCGAGCCGCGTCCGTGGTGACGCGGTTGGAAGCCTCCCTGCAGATCCGATCCGCGACGGCCGCTGCGCAGAAGGCGGAAATTTCACGGCAGCGGGCCTAGATTCGAGCTTTGGAGGAGAAGCTCACCGAGGCGCGCGAGGAGGCGCGGGCACTGCGGTTCCAGGCCGGTGCCGCGGAGAAGGAACTCGCCAGGGTGCACGGAGAACGGTGTACCCTGCGCGATGATCTCATGAACGTGCTTGGTCCGGCCTTCGAGAGCATGGCCAGAAGCTTCAGGCCCCTGGGAGTGGATCTGCCGGAGCCGCCGGAGCGCGACGAGATGCATTACGCCCTCGGCCTATCCGCGACCAGCGTCCCGCCGACCCCACCACTTCTGCGGCCTTCGGCTCGCGAAGGGCGGAGGTCGCCGTGTCCGTGGCGAGTATGTTCGGCTCACAGCGGTAGTGACGCCACCTTTCGACCCGACCACCACCATTGGCGGGTCGAAGGAGACGCGACCGGTAGCGGGCTAGAGTCTTGGCCGGCACCGAGATGGTGGCGAGCTGCTCCGACGAGGCGAAGGCATAAATGACTCCCGAGGATGACGACGACTTGGTCGGATGAGCTTCGGCGCCAAGATCTTGCTTTTTTTCTTCGAGGAAGTAATGCATGTAAATATTCCATGCTATGAACTTTTGGGGGTTTTGCTGGATGCTTTGCGTTTTTTCTTCATTGCTGGGGACTTAGAAGCCCAAAAAATGTGTCCCGAGTCGACCACGGGTGATCTCGCGCGGGCACTTCCTTCTTCCACACAGTACTACTTTGCAACCGTAGCCACAGGGGCGTAGGCCGTAGCACTTGGGTCGAGAGGATTACCGTTTGCAAGGGATCCAAGTGTCGGTTGGGGCCTTGCCTCGAAAGCGGGTATGCGAGGACGTAGTGACCGAGCCACACGTGAGGACTAGAAACTAGTTTGAGACGGAGTGGCTCGGACCCTTGGCGATTAAGCGAGCAGACGTGCGACGGGCGACGCCAGACGATGTGAAGGCCCGGCCGCCTTGCTCTGGTCGTCCTGGAGTTCGCCAAGCCTGGCCTTTTGGGGCCTCCAACTACTCACGTCGCCGCCAAAATTTCGCGCGACAAGCTTGAGGAGCGGCGGGGACGAAGACGAAAAACCCCTCCCCCGGGGGGGGGAGGAAGTCGAGGAAGGCGAATCGAGCTTTGCTCCTGGCGCGAACACGTCGTCGAGTTCGCGCCGTCGCCGATGAAGAAGGCCATCGAGGAGGGAAATGGGAATCCGGAGATCACGGAGATGACGCGCAAAGGGACCCCTACCTGGCGCGCCAACTGTCGGTGTTTCGTATGACCGGCAAGTGAATTTGTAAGTATAGGGGATCGCGCGCCCCCTCTCCTCGAATGGTTAGGCTAACAAAGCCTCGGATGAACACCGGATCGGGTTGAGGAGTCTCAGATTTATCATCGTTCGGTGAACGCCCCTACTTCCGGTTTGTGGCGAGGATCTCGTTGATCGGGTATGGCGGATTACATGCGAGGGCTAAGGACGGGCCCTTGGCACTTTCGTCCGAACGGTGAAGCTCGTGGAGCTTCGATCACTGCTCGAAGTCGGGAGAGCAAGCGAGACGGGATATGGAAGAATGGGGGATTCGCCCATTGCCGGGGACCCCGCCTCCTTATATAGCCGGAGGGGCAGTTACACGAAAATTTGGAGAAAAGAGGTGGGGACACGCTATGCCCAGGAGTCCATCTTTGGTCCTTGACGATTGACGGTTCTGCTCATCCATGCGGGTTGGTAGACACAACGGATGGTGTTTCTTGGGGCGGTGCGACTCGCCCTCTGTCGCCTCGTCGATGATCTTGACGCCACATGGTGTGTTACGACGCTCTGCTTACCCCGACGTGGTGAAGGGATCGTGTTTGACCCAACGGCTCCTACGCCGCCTTGAGAAGAAGCTACCTGTCCCAGCATGGACGTCGGGTCCACGGGTCAGGCGTCCGGCTCGAAGTCGACCACCGACGTGGCAGAAGTTGTCGAGGCGAGGCTTGTTGGGGTCCCGTCGGGACCCCGGTGAGCCTTTGAGTTGCCGACGGAGACTCGGTCGGAGTTCTTGGGAAACCAGACCTAGGCCGAGCGATCCGTTGTATCTTCTTGGGCCTGGTTGACCGCGAGAAGTACAACCTTGAAATAGACGTATACTTTGCTGTGGGGTATCCCCGGTATGAATATTCGTCAGCAAGTCTTTAGGAGTGAGGGCTTCAGCTAAATCCATATACGACAAGGAAGCGATGGCAATTCTTGAGGCATTGAAAAAGTGGAGGCACTATTTGTTGGGAAGCACGGTGATAATCATGATTGATCAGAAAAGTTTGATGTTCATCACAACTCAAAAATTGGTTGAAGGGATCTAGCATAAACTGATGCTTAAATTTTTTGAATTTGATTTCAAAATCGAGTACAAAAAGGGCAAGGAAAATTTGGTGGCAGATGCACTGTCTAGAGTGGAATATCCAGCTGAGGCGTCGACATCTTGTGAAGCTATTGCTTATGTGGTACCCGAATGGGTGGAAGATGTGACGGCTAGTTACATTCAGGATGAAGAGACTGCCAGAATCTTGGAAGACTTAAGAACAAATCAGGAACCCAATAGCAAGTACAGCTCAGAGGCCGGGTTGATTAAGTATAAAGGAAGGATGTTAGTGGGGAGCACCACTAATCTCAGGACATAATTACTGAAATCTTTCCATGATTCGGCAATGGGAGGTCATTTTGGGGTGAGAGCAACATATCACCGTATTAAGAAGCTATTTTATTGGCCCAAATTGCTCCGATATGTGGAATATTTTGTAAATGAGTGTCCTATGTGCCAACTCACAAAAGCAGAGCACGTACAAATTCTTGGACTGCTTAATCCACTCGAGGTATAGGAGATGTTCTAGTCTCATATCTCTATGGATTTCGTTGAAGGATTACCGAAGTCAAATGGGCATGAAGTTATATTGGTGGTGGTTGATCGTCTTACCAAATATGCGCACTTCATGGCAATGCATCATCCCTATACAGTGCAACATGTGGTGAAAATTTTTATGGACAATGTTTTTAAGCTTCATGGCATGCCAACTACTATCATTACTGACAAGGATAGGATTTTCACCAGTCAATTGTTCCAGGAGATATTCAAGACACTAAAGGTATCACTTCGGTTCAGTTCTACATACCACCCACAAACCGATGGCCAAACAGAGCGAGTAAATCCGTGCTTGGAAGCTTATTTGCGTAGTATGGTATTCCAGGAACCAAGGAAATGGTCAGAATGGCATACCATGGCTGAGTGGTGGTACAATACTTCATATCATACATCTTTGAAAGTTACTCCTTTCTAGGCTCTCTTTGGGTATCATCCGCCTCAACTTGCTGAATTGATGATACCATGTAACATCTCAGAGGAAGCTAAATGCACAATTGAAGAGAAGGATGAAATGCTCAATAAGCTGAAAGAGAACTTGACCAAAGCTCAACACAGAATCAAGAGATTTGCTGATATGAGAAGATCTGAGCGGAGTTTCCAAGTTGGGGATATGGTATATATGAAAAATGTAACCATATAGGCAGAATGCCTTTGGATTGAGAGGTTCATTGAAACTCTGTTCTAAATTCTATGGTCCCTTCAAAGTGTTGAGCAAGATCGGAGCCGTAGCTTATAAATTGCAACTACCACCTGATGCTGGGATACATCCAATATTCCATGTTAGCCAGCTAAAGAAACACGCGGGAAAGAATGCTATTCCTTTGCCTGGGTTGCCATCAGTTGATGCACAAGGAAGAACTAAAACTGAACCGATTGCTGTTCTGGCAAGAAGAATGGTTCCACGGAAAGGAATTACAGTAACGCAGTGGCTTGTCCAACGGATGAATCTGCCAGCAAACGATACCACCTAGGAGGATGCAAGCTTTATCCAGCACGTGTTTCCGGAATTTCGTCCTTGAGGACAAGTCTGTAGTTGCAATGGGGGAGGTTGTCAGGAGCTGTGAGAGGAGGAAGATGACTAGTGCATAGTCGGTGGCCAGTGTACCGGTTCAGTGACTTTGCATTAAGAAGATCCAACGGTTCAGGAGGGTTTGCTTTGGGAAGATGAATATCAGACGGCGGAATGAGGATGAATAGCAATTACCGGCAAAGTAGGATTAATTTTTCCTTGTCTTCATGTCTGTGTTACCGAATCAGTTAAATTTACCGCTTGAATGTACTGAGCTGAGCTATTGTAACAGGTATAAAACCCTGAGGTGCAATGAGGAAAGTAAGAAGAAAAGTTATCATCCTCCTTCTAGAGTCTCCGTAGGCTGTTAAGATTTTTCTCTTGTTCTTCATTATTCTCTTAATTTGTTCGGATTATCCTATTTGTTGTGTTGTGATTTGGGTGATTTTATTGTGGATTCTGGTTATTTTGTTGGGATTCATCAGGAGTCCGGACAGGCAATTGCGTTAGATGGTCAGCACGTTAGAGATGGCAACGGGTGTGGGTTTTACAAAACCCGACTCGACAGAAAACCCGAATTGAAAAACCCGACCCGAACCCGAATACTCTATCGGGTAAAAAACTATACCCGAAACCCTACGGGTACCCGACAGGTTTGTGTAGTACGGGTAGCAATAGGTCGGGTCGGGTGTGGGTTTTGCAAAACCCGACCCGACAAGAAACCCGAACAAAAAACCCGAACCGAACCCGACGGGTGCCCGAAACTCGACCCCAAACCCGGCGGGTACCCAAAACTCGACCCCAAACCTGGCGGGTACCCAATGGGTATGTGCGGTATTTCGGGTACCCGATGGGTACCCACGGGTAAAAATTAAAACCCGAACCCGACCCGAAGAACCCGTGGGTAAAAATTAGAACCCGAATCCCACCCCATCTGGTACAAAACTCACGGATACCCGAACCCACGGGTCTAATTGCTATCCCTACAGCACGTACTGAGGGGAAGAACAGGGGCCGTAGATGAGGGGGAGCAACATCAGCAACGGTGGCTTCCTTTGTTGCTGCGGCGGCGGATGCCTCACCGCCAGATCGCTACTTCAAGACGACACGGATACATGAGAGATTGGTGAGCGGAGCAAAGTGATGGTCGAGAGATCGGAAAGGGAGGCTTACTCGAATTGGGAGGAGGACGACGCCATGGAGAAGAATCGAATCCAGGGGGAAGGGACTTCTGGTTTTGGAGTTTCGTGTGACCAGTAGCCGTATCAAACCGTCATAGAAGTATTGATTACGTATAATAGTTTTCCGCCTTCGTTGTCGGCTTACGTACCGTTTGAAAATAGATGTTACCGGTTAGGTGGGCCAATCCAAATCTAGGTGTCTAGGTCAGCTGGGCTTTGTGGGCCCAGGTCAGCTCAGCTTCCCTCTCCGCTCTTCTTCCATCTAACTGGCTGATTGCCCGCACGTTATTGCGAAATATTAAAGGATCATTCCATTTACATACCAAAAGAAATGTATGGATTATATATTGGTGTACAAAAGCTTCCAAAACAAGTTGGTTGCACTATAAAGTTTTTGACTGTACATCATATAAATTAAAATGATTTAGTTTGTGAGCACTCGTCACAATCATGGGCAGCCTCATGAGGCCAGCCGGCCTGCCGCCATAGACGATGCACTGTCAAAACCATGAGAACGTAGAAACTAACTGCTGTCGAGCTTGCAGAAGCTCTCCACTGTTAGTGACATCACAGGTGCATTGGAGATCCACCATGATCATCTTCGCCATATTGCTGTTCGCTCACATGCAGCACCTGCGTGAGGAAGGTGTCCATGCGGGATGAATGCATGGCTAGCACCCTCTGCGAGGTGCACAGCTCGCGTGTGTCCTTATGCGACCCAGGTCAGCTCATCAGCACCCGTCGGGACGCCAAAGTCGCCGGCCGGCTCAGCGGCGCTTCAACACCATGCATCTGTTGGAAAATTTGACATATTAATAATGAATTTATTTTAAAAATAAGCTATGACGATAATTGAAGAAAGAGAAACAAATAAACTAGAAATAAGTAATATATCAATTGTAATGTCTATTTCATGCATATTATTACATAAACAGAACATAGATGCATGCGGTTCGCGTGCGTTACCGAGAAAGACGTGGCCAAACCGATACGATGTCAATGAAGATCAGCAGGCGATATAGTCGAAGCCGATCATCGATGAAGAAAACAGCGAGTAGTTGTATGAAGACACTTCCCAAAAATGTGATTTATCCTCTACCAGTGCATGATCTCAAGGACGGACGTTTTGGAGACCTACTCTCCCAACAGTCATGCACGCTAGCGAAGGAATAGGAAAGAAGGATGCAACGCAATACTGAAGGAAGGCAAAAGGTTCGAGAGATAGATTGATCTGATCTCTGTTCTGCGTATATATATAACAAAGAGAAAATTGTAGAGCACGATATGAATCGATTACGGATTCCACGTAAAATCCATTCTACAATTCGAGTCAGTTACGGATTCCGCACGCAGTTAATTCCACATAACATAACCATGTTGACCATTTAGTCCCACACTACAAAAATTGCAAAAGATAACTGCTCCTGCACAAGTCGTCAGACTTAATGTCACTGCACCATTAATTCACGTGTATGTCACGTACACGCATCGCTTGGCCTGGCGTGGCATGGTGTGGCGAGGCGAGGTGAACGAGCGCGCGCGTGTATTCTCTTCTTCTAATGCTCTAGCATAGAGGAGAGAACCACCCCTTATAAAGAGATCTTCATCCACCTCCACTGGCAATGTAGTACTATTGTATTTTCATCTCTCTTTTCCACCTAATGGGCATTTGGGATTTTTTCAAGAATTATTTGTGGACTAATAGGTCTAGCCCAAATAAATCCAACAATCCCTCACCAGATCCCCGAGGTCCCATAGGTCTTTGCCTGTTCCAAAGTACTGTTTTTATACCAGTTTTCGGTGACAATGGACTATGCCTTGAATTATACCTAGACTTCAAGCTACATTCATCTACAACTTGAACAATGTACTATGCCTTGAATTGCAAGTTTGTGCAGACAAGTTTCACTTAAAGCTCTCTGACTGATACTAGGTTACCGACAGTCTACCTCTCGGGTGGAGCGTATAAGTCATACTCATTGGCTTCTTCATGAGTTTCTTAGAGTGTAACCATGTCTCACAGACTGTGACCAACAGTCGAACTCATATAGGTATATTATTTCAAGAAAGCTCTGTGGGATAGCATCTTTGTTTATGTAAAAACCAACAAAACACATTAAGATCGTAGTCAACTTGCCTCATAGATTTTAAGAGTATGACATCTTTCACAGAGTGGGATATAAGATGTACTCTTCTTCAGTTAATCCAACAGCTTGTTATTATTCAGGTACTAATTCACGGAATCTCCGATCACATAGCTTGGGTTACCACTGTGGTTAACTATTTGGTAGGTCTCATTCCCATCTCCCTAAATGTACTATCTACCACATTTTGTGATAGACCCTTTGTAAATGGATCGCCAGATTATTAGTAGTTTGGATGTAATCCAAAGCTAGTTTCTCAATTTCCTGATAGATTTCAACCGTCTTTTTATGTATCTTGAGGACTTCATGTTATCCTTCGCACTGTTCATTTTCACGATAACTGTTTGATTATCAAAGTTCATAAGGATAGCTGGTATCGGTTTTTCAACTACCGGTAAGTCCATCAAGAGCTCATGAAGCCATTCTGCTTCGGCAATGGCTATATCCAATGCTGTTAGTTCTGCTTCCATGGTTAACCTTGTCAATATGATTGACCTTCATAAGATAGCAGCACCATCAAGGGTGAATACATACCCACTCATGGCCTTGAGCTCATCAGCATCAGATATCCAGTTAGAATCACTATATCCCTCAAGTACAGAAGGATACCCAGTATAGTGAATTCTATAACTCATAATACCTCTCAGATAATGCATTACTCTCTCAAGAGCATGCCAATGACCATCACCCAGATTAAAGATGAAACTAGCTCAATTTGCTAACAGCAAACGAGATGTCAGACCTTGTAGCGCTAGCTAGGTACATAAGTGAACCAATAATCTGAGAGTATCTCAGTTGATCCCTAGTAATTCTTTGGTTCTTCTGAAGTATTAAACTAACATCATAAGGTGTTGGAGAAGGCTTACTGTCTAGCCAAAACGGCTTAAAACCTTTTTCATATAATGGAATTACACAAGTGTAATTCCATCCCCACCTTTGATCAGCTTGATGTTCAAAATTATATCAGCTTCTCCTAGATCCTTCATATCAAAACTTTGGGACAAACATCTTGACCTCATTAATCACATCAAGATTTGTTCCAAATATAAGTATGTTATTCACATACAAGTATAGAATAACTTCCTCACCCACCACCATAGCGGTAGTATACACATCTATTAGTTTTGTTTACAGCAAAGCCTTTAGATGTTAAAGTTTTATCAAACTTCTCATACCATTGCTTAGGTGCTTACTTAAGGCCATACAAAGATTTCAACAACTTATACACTTTGTTCTCTTAACCATTACTACAAATCTATCAGGCCGTTCTATATAAATTTTCTCATCTAATTCTCCATTAAGGAAAATTGTCTTAACATCCATTTGATGAATGAGAAGACCATAAGAGGGAGCCAAGGTTAGTAGTATACATATTGTGGTCAACCTAGCAATAGGTGGATAAGTATCAAAGAAATCTTCACCTTCTTTTTGGGTGTAACCCTTGGCCACAAGCAAAGCCTTGTACTTCTCAATAGTACCATCAAGCCTAAGCTTCTTTTGTAATATCCACTTGCAACTAATTGGTTTACAACCATAAAGACGATCTATGATTTCCCAAGTTTTGTTAGTGAGAATGGAATCCATTTCGCTATAGACCGCATCCTTCCAGTAGTCTGCATCAGGAGATGCACATGCATCTAAAATGGTCATGTGAACGTCATCCACAAGGTACACAGTGAAATCATCACCAAAGGATTTTGCGGGCCTTTGTCTCTTGCTCCTTCTAGGAGCATCACTGTCATTCTCCTTAGGAGTTTATTCAAAATGCTCAACTGGTATGGCAGGTTCAGGAGTTGACACTACACCATGACACATTTTCATCAACAGTGTATCTGTCGGCAAAAACCACATATTGCGACTTATTATCATCGGCAAAAGTTATGCCGACGAAAATAACTGTCGGTAGAAATCTGTCGGCAAAAATATTTGCCGATGATATATTTTTACCGATGATGATCGACATTGTTATAAGACTTTTGCCGACAGCACATACTTTTTCCGGCTGCATGCACATTTGCCGCCTGATAGTCTCGAGGGAAGACTTTTGCCGACAGATAGTCTGAGGGTAAGACTTTTGCCGACAGATAATATGAGGGTAAGACTTTTGCCGACAGATGGTCTGAGGGTAAGACTTTTGCCGACAGATAGTCTGAGGGTTATAGAATATTATAGATCTAACTAATAATTAATTCATATGTACACCACATTACAGTAGAAAATAATTGAATTAATGCATCCGTTCAACATGATTCAACTTCATTCAACTAGAACACACAAATTTTGTCCATCAAGTAATACATCCATTCAACACAATTCAAATTCATTCAAATAGAGTAATATACAAATTTGTCCAAAAATGTCATGGTTCGTACAGTTAACCATCTATCATTTATAAAAGAGAACCCTGCAGGATCTTCAAAGCTAGGGTCAACTATCTTCTAAACCGTACAATGAACATGGCTGATTCTAAAGCAATAAAGTCATCATTGTCCCGGGAAGAATAGTGATTTGTTCTACTTGCACCCATTATGTTACGGTGTCTTTGCAATTGCTGAATTTGTCCTCCCTTTTCAACACCTTTCCCGACAAAGACCAACCTTGGATATGTTTATGCACAAATAGGAACCCGAATAAATAAGCAACCGTAAAATTCAAAACATACTAACATAAGCATTATTCCCATCTGTCTTTTCTTTTCCATACAACAAGGTGTCATGTTCAGTTGTAATTGTGTCACTCATGCATGGTCAAGATATTCCTCATTTATAATCCTATGACATAGGTAGAAGAAAAAAAATCTAGGGGATTCTCTAGTATAAGTAGAATTTGTAAAGAATTAGTAAACAATAGACATTCTAAAAAAAGTTTGAAATGAGAGATGGAACATCAAGAAATACCTGATTATGAGCAGAGCCAGTCCAGTTCCATCGCCTGATTATGAACATTCTAACTCATCCACCTTTCAACATAGAACAACACCAGTTAGATAGACCAGAATAACTAACTGTACATGAATAAGGAAATAGTGAACACTATTAAGTATTAACGCAGCGAACAGTGAACACTAAAGGTCATACAGATAACAGATACATGAAGCTAGGCAGAAGGAAATTGTCACCCAACAAAGAGTCCATCATGTTCATGGAAGTGCAAACTTGTCTCAAGCTCTCAATGTTGAAAATGAAAATTTCCAGTAGAAGCTGGAGGTATGAAACGGTCGTCGCAACTGCTATATTGAAACGGTCGTCTTAGCGGCTATATTCAAACGGTCGTCTTAACGGCTATACATAGACCACAAGTATAAATTGTTGTGTTCCTGCTGGCACTAACTCAAGAATTGATGTCTTCTCAAAGCAGAAGCATGTTCTTCCAATCTCTCAATGTCATTGGCCAACACAGAGATAAGCCTGCGCAATGTATTTCTCCTGAAGAGAAATATCAAGGAGACACCCTTCTTGTTTAAATAACTAACTAGATCATCGTGATGGTCCATAAACCCCTGGAAAACACAATAATGGCAGGTTGTGTTCAAAATACTAGCTACACTTAAGACCAGATTCAAACACTTGGTAAGCAAAATAAATAATAAAAACAGGTTTCTCCATAGGTTTTCATCCATAAGAACTAGACTAGAGCGCAATGATCAAGAACTACTGATCGGGCTCGGCTTCAAGGTGTGCAATTTCTGAAATCGAAGTAGCAACTAGTGAAGCAAGCAAACTACAACTCCACATATTCACTTGGACCATTGACCAAGAAAATGGTGGTGTTAAAATACCCGATCTCACTTGTTCTGTGGTAGATAGAAAGAACAGGTCGATTGCTCACCGAGCTACAAAGTCTTGGTTTCAAGAAGGTACTCAAACTATTGCTATAGATTGCTTCTGCAAAGACGACCTTCTTCAAGGCTCGGCGTGTTCGAGACTTCAGTTCACAACGCCACGAGTCCTCAAACGCCAAAACACAAGAAGAACAGAGCACCCTCTCGGGCGGATAGAGAACCGAGGCAATTTTCAATACAAAGAGGAACACCGCAATTTCTTTTTGCGAGGTGCAAACCGCCCACCTCCTTTTCTGAATTTTCTCATACTTATATACAATACAAGTCTGTGTTAGTTGCAAATCTAACGGACTCTTGATTGCAATCAAACTCTTATCTCTAATCGACTAGACTCAGATCTTGAACTCGAACTTCAACCGAAAAGAACTCAAACGGGTAACTATTACTTATCCGGCACTTTGCCGATTACTTCTACTAAGCAGACTCAAGACCAAACAGAAATAAACACGCTGACTCATAAAGAAACAAGAAACAGATTGAACAAGATTATCTCAACACAAACTATAGGAGTGCCAAGCATTATAGCATATTGCAAAGAACATAAATATGCAATAATGTCAAGGAAAATGAGAAACAAAATTTCAATTAGCTAATAGTAAAGGCACAAACACTACACATATCTATTTGAGCAATGTACCATGACTTGCATCATTAGGTTCGAATGCTCTCCCACTTGCCAATCCCACAATCGCGGAAGCATTACGAAATCAAGTTTAACACAAGTAATGCAATACACTAAAATAGCTGGAGAATTTTAGATAGTATTCAGTTCTGTGCACAATTGAGACAGGGTACATAAACAACAAAAGCAATTAGATCAGATAACCTTAAATACAAAGTGCCCAGTCGACTCATTTACAGATATAACACCCTTTAATCTATACAGATCTTCCCCTTTCTCATTTATAGATATAACATACAGAATTAGATACTTCTGTTAGTGACTGGTGACCGTTGCATAACTTAGAACAAATGGTTTCACAGGGCATACCAAGACAGCTATGTAACACAGGAATTGATGCACACATTCATCAGGGGTACTGCCCGAACCGATATCAGTTACTGGCCGGTTCCTGACAAAATCCGGAACCTTGCATATCTATTGACTAGATCATTCTCAAGGCAGTACCTTTCTCAAAGCAGAAGCATGCTCTTCATTGAATTCTGTTGATCCCATCTCCTGAAAAAAAAATCTCAACATCATTACAGAGCAGTAACAAATGTGAGTATGCAACAAAATTCTAATATATTCTCAATAAAATGTGCACTGGTTTAAGAAACTCTAAGTGGAAGAATGATCGGGATTCAATCAATTGTAGCTATTATTTCTCTTGATTCAATCATAGCTACTGCAAGCTTATGTTGTCCAAAATAGTATGTAAGAAGAACTAATAAGAAATTTGCTCACAGAGCAAGAAGAAAATTGATATCCTTTTCTTCAAGGGTAATTAAGCTTTGTATGCCTATAAATAGTATGATAAACAAGCTCTAGCTACCCAAATCTGTGCCTTCTGCCATTTACTAATCAATATCTGTCCTATTGAATTTGAGAAAACATACTTGCTCTAATAGGCAGGTATATTTATTTGGTTGATATCAAATGCATCTTGAAGTCCATACAGACCTTCTTCTTGGCCCATTTAATTAAAAAAACATTAGCTTCTTGAATTACTCAAATGCGACAAATTTGTTTGCCAAGGTGCTAGTCCATGGAGCTCTCACAGCATCACCTAAAGACTAATCCTCCCATAAGATCAAAATTTTTACAGCCATTTCTTGGCTCCCTCACATTGCAATGTCACAATAAGACCAGAAGTATATCATTCTTGGGTTCACCACAAGATATCTACGGCACTACCGCACTAGGCTAGGATTAAACTCGATCCACCAAGTTCTCACCTAAGCGAGGAGTCGGTGAGGGAGAAGCTGGGAGTAAGCGTGGTGGTGGTGGTGGTGCTGGGAGCCGGCGGCCGCGGAGGAGGAGGACCAGAGCGCAGGGTTGCAGAGCTCGTCT
The DNA here is from genome assembly GCA_036346375.1 of Guadua angustifolia. NCBI lineage: Eukaryota > Viridiplantae > Streptophyta > Magnoliopsida > Poales > Poaceae > Guadua > Guadua angustifolia. The sequence continues at coordinate 18,967,075 of CM070509.1, forward strand.
TTCATTAAGGAGAGGATCTAGAACGTGGCTTGCATCGGTATGACAGATCAAAGCCTAACTTTCTCAATCATCTCCACAAATTCGAAGAACCCAAACCCTAGGTCCCTCAATAGCAACAGAGGAACTCGCCGGCGCAGGGGAGCAGCAGGTGGCGCGCCGGCTGGGAAGAAGGCGCCGCCGGCCACAGGGACAGTAGGGGGCGGCGCTCGGCTTGGGGGAGACCGGGAGGAAGCTACGCTGGGACGGGAGGAGCACCAACGGCTGGGGAGAGGCGGCACCTGGCTGGGAGACCGGCTGGGGACGGCGCCGAGCCAAGGGAGGAGGCGCAGGGCGGCGTCGGCGGTGAGGAGGAGCCAGGGAGCAGTGCGCTCGCCGAGGGGAGGGGGGGCGCCAGAGGAGGAGGGGCGGCTGGATTGGGGTGGAGGTGTCGATCGGGGTGAGTGGGGCTAGGGTTAGGGTGTCGAGGCCACCAGTGAAATTGCTCAGCTACCGATGATATTTTGCCGCCTTTTTGAAAAAAGTTTCACCGACAGATATACCGATGAAAAATAGATTATTATCGATAGATATATTGTCTTTAAAATTATGTACTTTTATCTATACATAGTCTATCAGTAATTAAAGTATTGCTGATGGATTAACTATTCGAAATCTTTACCAACAGATGGTTAGATGGTAAAAACTGATTTTTACCTACAGACGTCTAACGGGAATTTTGCAGGGTGGTGGATCTGGCGACGCTCAGAAGACGGTGGCCGGCTCGGTGGAGAGGCGCAGCGGCAAGGTTTCGAGCCGAGGCCAGAGGCGAGGCAAGCATCGGCGCAACAACCAAGGAGAGGCGATAGAGGGGCGCCGGTGTCGGGGGAAGGCCAGAGAAGCAGACGGCGGCACAAGAAGGAGGGAGAGCAAGGCGGCACTCGGGAGAGGAGATGAGTCTTGAGAGCGGAGGATGCTGGCGGCGGCCGAAATGGGGAATGGGAGCCAAGTGAAGAGAGAGAGAGAGACCAGAGAGTTAGGTTAAGGGGATGGTTGGGTCAGACTGTTGGCCATCGGTCGATCAGTGAGAACAGACTGACCGCCGTAAGTGAAAAAAAAGAAAAGAAAAGAAAATAATAATAATAATAATAATAATAATATACATTAAAAATAATATATATAAAAGAATTATCGATAAATAAATAAGAAAATATAATCCGCGCCTATTTTTATTGCCGCCACAGACATGAGTTTTGCCGACAGATAGACTTTTGAAGCGAGATATATTGATGTAAAAATTTATCATTGCCGATGATAGTTTGTCCCTACATATCAAAATAATTTCCAATGCACCATCTGACCCTAAAAGTATTATTGCCGACAGTTAGTCCGTCACCAAGTTTTAGCGACAGATAGTTGGTCGGTAATTATGTATTATTGCCAACTGATGTCTGACTCTAATTTGGTGTCATGGTGTAGTGTGAATCACAAACCTGACTCAGCATGCTATGCATATCTTTCATAGGAAATATATTCTCAAAGAACATTGCATCTCGAGACTCCATTATCGTACCATTGTGCATGTCAGATACCTCAGATTTAACTACTAGAAACCTATAGGCAATGCTGCTATGAGTGTATTCTAGAAAGACACAATCAATAGTTTTAGGTTTAAGTTTGTGCTTCTTTATTATTGGCATATTGACTTTCGCCGAGCACCCCCAAGTACGCAAGTAGGATAGCGATGGTTTTCTTCTTTCCCATCCCTCATATGAAGTTAACTCACTATTCTTAGTGGAAACTCTATTTAGGACATGATTTGAGGTCAACAAGGCCTACCCCCACCATGCATTAGATAATTCCACAAGGTCCAACATGGCATTAACCAAGTCAATCAGGGTGTGGTTCTTCCTTTCAGCAACCCCGTTAGATTGGAGCAAATAGGGAGGCATCCTCTCATGGATGATACCATGCTCTGCACAGTAATGGAAGAATTCATTGGAAAAATACACTCCACCACGATCTGACCTAACTCTTTTGATTTTCCTTTCCCGTTGATTCTCAACTTCTGCCTTATAGATTTTAAAGCAGTCTAAAGCCTCATCTTTTATTTTTAAAAGATACACATAGCAAAATCTAGTTGTATCATCAATTAAATTCATGAAATATCTTTTTTCACCTTTCGTCTACACACCATTCATCTCATAGATATCTAAATATATGAGTTCTAATGGTGCCAAGTTTCTTTCATCAGCTACCTTACGAGGCTTTGGAGGTTGTTTAGACCAGGGTTCAAATTTTCGGTGGCAGAAAAAATTCATTCCAAGCCGAAATCCAAAATTTCGTCTGAAATTTGGTAAATTCGGCCGGAGGACATTCAAAATTCAAAATTCAAATCCGGTTTGTTTTGGACTGAAATTTCGCCGAAATTTCCCGAAATTTTGGTCAAAATGAACTGACTGAAAATGGATTCAAACGACGTCAAAAAATTTTGAAAATTGTTTTGTAGGTTCATCACACTTTAGAGATGTTCTCATAAAAATTTCAGGTTATCATACAATTTGTGTAATTTTTAAAAATTCAAACATTGATACTATGTAGATGAAACGTTGATCGGCAAGTTTGAACCGGATGAAAAATAGTACAAAATACGTTAGAAAACTTTTAATTTTTTTTTGGAGATTCCTGACATACATATTATATTTCTGTAAAAATTTCAGATGATGATCAAATGTGATGAATTTTTAAAAATTCAAACATTGGTACTGTCTTGGTAAAGCATTGAGCGGCAAGATTCATCCGAATGAAAATTATAATAAACAAGGTTATAAAATGTTGAATATTTTTCTGGATGGTCCTGACACATTCATAATATTCTCATAAAATTTTCATATGATGATCAGGTGTCATGAAGTTTGAAAAATTCTAACAGTGCTACTATCCTATTAAAAGGCCGATGATCAATAATAGATTTACTTTAGCAATAAGAAAGGTTTAATTTTTTTTTCAAATTTTAAATAAGGGTGAGAAGGAAATTATTAACATATAATAAAAATTTTGAATCATTATCACGCTCCAGCGAATTTATAAAATTCGTAGAAGGCACAGTACCATTTATGTTTTTCTCTGTTTGATTTTTGAAATATAATACAACAAATTAAGTTCAATGTCAGAATTAAATGAAAATATTCTCTCATAATTTCAATCTGAAAATTTTATATTATCTTTCCCAGAAATAAATGCATCAGCATTAAAAATATCAGAAATTAATAAATTAATTTATGTCATTTAAAAATTCTGAAACAGAGAGAATTGAAAACTAGTACTTTGAATGTCGGAATTTTTATAAATTCCTGGAGAAATATTTTGAGTTGAAACTTTTACATAAGAATCCCTAGCTCAAATAAATTTGAAAAACAAAATTTCAAAAAGTTATAAAAATATTTGAATTGCCTTATAAATCCTTAAGTCAAATGAATTGATTTTTGAAATATAATACAACAAATTAAGTTTAGTGCTTTATGCATTGATAGATTTTATTGAGTAAACCAAGAAAGTTGAAATTTTTTGAAAAGTTTATAGAATGTTACTGAGGAAGTTCTTAATCTTTCATAAAAATTTTAGATGATGATCACACTCGAGAAAATTTATAAAAATCTATCAAGTTTACTGTCCCGATTATGTCCATTCTGTTTTTGATTTTTTGAAGATAACAAATGATGTTAAATTATTTTGAAATTTTTTTTGTATGATCCCAAACAACAAGGTATGGTACCATAATTTTCTGAGGTGATTATTTGACTTGTAAAATTTTTCAAAAGTCTGACAGTGTTTCTGCCCAAATTTTAAAAAATCTCAAAAAATTAGTTTTTCATCAAATTTTCATGTAACAAGACTTTGTTAAGGGTTATTGGACCCATTCCGTTCAAATCCGGCCAAAACATTTGAAAATCTGAAATTACTGTAGCAAAATCAATTTTTTTAAAATTTTGAATTCGGCCGGTATATATAAATTCGGGGGGGTCCGAAAACCAAAATTTCGGCGAAATATTGCCGAAATTCGTCGAAAATTCAATCCCTGGTTTAGACTACACACAACTTTGGTATTTAGAACCTTTGACAATAGAAAATTTTGAAATTAATTTCATACTAGAAAGTCGAGACGTAGGTTGTGTTTGGTACAACTCCAGCTCCACCTATTTCTAGCTCCACCAGATCCGTGGAGCTGGAGCTGTGATATATTAAGTGTTCAGGTGTGTCATCTTGCTTATATTTTAGATTAAAAATATAAACTTAAGCCCTGTTTGGTAGAGCTCCAGATCCCAGCTCCATCTCAGATCTGGAGTTTGTAGATTAAAATAAAGTGAATTAATTTATATTTTTAGTCTAAAATATAAATAAGATGAACCACCTAAACACTATAAATGTACCCACAGCTCCAGCTCTATAAATTTCTGGAGCTATGAATACCCTGCTCCACCAACTCCACGGATTTTGGTGGAGCTGGATGTAGGATCAAAAATATACTAACGTAGCAATCAAAGGGGGAGTGAATGATTGCGCGGAAGCTAATATCAAATTTTTTATTATTTTTTCTAACACACCCCAATTTAAACTCAAATTGATTGAAGACCAGTTTACAGTCGGCGAATAGTCGGGAGACCAGTTCACGCAGTCGGCGAACAGTCGGGAGACTAGTTCACACAGTTGGCGAATAGTTGGGAGACCAATTCACGCAATCGGAGAGCAGTCAGGCGACCACTTTCGTAGTTGGAGAGCAGTCGGGCGACCAGTTTCCGCAATCGGCAAGCAGTCTGAAAACTAGTTCATAAAAATAGTAATTCCCAAAGATCCAATCGTTGGATTGCTATAAAATTTTAACTGTAGAAACTAGATTCAATTTTAAAGCTAACCCAAAAAGAATCAACTCGATCGGACCTATGGATCTCAAGATATTATCTTTGCAAGATGACTCAATCAAATAATCACGGAAATTGATCTTCAACGCCAGACCGAAAGAAGCACGTTGATGCCGGACCAAATTCACCAGGAGCAAGCCGACGCCAGGTAAACCATCCAAGCCAAGGAACCTTCAGGAGTGCAAGGGAAAAACAACCTGACCACCAAAATTATCTAGTCGCTGGATGCACAGCCGCCTGAAGCAAAAAAGCAAATCGCCGTTCCTCCTGCATGCATGTGTAACATCACAATTTTTAGCATTTTTAATTAAATAATATTATTTTATTGCCATTTATGAATTTTATGATTTTTCTGGATTTTATTGGATTTTCTGGGATTTATTTGAATTCTTTTGAATTAAAATACATTATCTTTTGTCAAGAAATAATTATAAAAAGACATTGCAAAATAAATTTTTTGAGAAAATATTTTATTTGAGTCAAGAATGTCTCAAAGTATTTTTGAAAATTGTTTGAGAATTTTTAGAGTATTTTTAATGCTTTAAATAAATCAAAATATTTAATCGGATTAAATTAAATCGGAAAAGCCGGAAAAATCAATGTGAACAGTAACAGGCCGCCCAGATATCTGTCGGGCTTTTGTATTTTTGAAATCGATTTACTCGCCGTCGGATCTTGATCTCGACGGACGACCGCCGTCGTGTCAAGCCGAGTCCGCTCTTGCGCCGTCTCGAGTCCAAATCGCCACGAGACTTTCTTGATTGCGCTACCACGCCGTATAAATAGGGACCCCGAGCCCTCCGACACTCACCGCTTAGCGCCGCTCATTTCCCTCTCGCCGCCGGAGAAGAAGCTGGCCGCCGCACGGAGCTCACGAGTACGAAGAACGTTGTCAAGGTTTCGCGCCGCGATTCCGTAGCCGTCGGTAATTCTTCCATCGATTTGGAGGTCGACTCGGATTCGTCATCGTGCGCCGCGTCGGATTCGCGCTTCTTCACGCCGGAGCTGCGCCTCAACGCCGCCGGACGCGTCGTCGTTTTCATCTCCGGCCTCGGCATGCCGCCACCATCATCGCCGGGAAGCTTCTTGACCGTCGGATCTTCATTGACGCACAAGATTCAAACCACGCCGGTTTAGGTCAACAAGAAATGTTTCGGTAAGTAATAGCCATTTGATTTGAATCGTGTGGTCCAGGTTTCACCACGTCGCGTCCGTACGATCGAGCGGGAAAAACCCGATTTTCCTTTATAAAAATAATTTGGCAAATTCGGATTTATTATTTTAGGGCATTTTCAGGATTTTCAAACTTCAAAACCTCATAACTTTGGCATACGAACTCCGTTTGAGGTGATTCAAATTCCTAAAAATTTGTAAAAATGAGATATTTCTAATGGTGGATTTTATTTGAATTTTTGAATTTGTTTGCTCTTTGGTTTTGGTTTTTATTTGCTTTTCTCTCTCGATTCGCGTAGACGTTGAATTGTGCGAGGCTTCGGAAGGGGATTTCATAACTCAAGAATTATTTCCAGACCAGAAGCAGGAGCTTAACGAAGGCAAGTTGTGCTTTGATCATGTTGCACCCATAAATTAGATTGCATGCTATTTTGGTTTACCTTATCACATGTTATTTTATGTGTACAAATGATTTTGACCTAGATTGGGATTTAGATATTATACCCTTTTGAATTACACCCTACCTTGTTAACTTGTATGCCATGATCCACTTGTCACCCTAGGTTGGTTAATTATAGTTGGTTAATAGAAAATCAACATGGATGGTTAGAACGAAATAGAATTTGCTTAGCCATGCCACGTCATCACATGCTCATGGGATATTGCTTAATAATCTTGACTAATGGAATTTGGAACAATGATGATAACTTGTGGGCCACGTGTGGTCGCGCAAAGAGATTGAGTTGATGTGACGGTGGAGTCACGCAACGATGTTGATTTGTGAAAAGCACGTGGTGCTTGGTAACCAACCGGGAGGGTAATCACTTTAGATTGAAGCAAGTGGAAGGGCAAAAGCGTGGTGGGCTCGATGGAGCCGAGGGTATGTGTATGTCTTGCTTTAATCAATCCTAAGGATTTAACCTTGCGAGACTTTGACTGAGTCAAACTTGCGACCACATCGCCTGTTATGGGGCACCTAGCTAACTAATTTGCAAATGCTTAACTTAAGTGCTATCTTGGTGGTGTGAGTCCGTGCACGGGGAAACTCACACTGCAAGAAGAGGGGGGCCTGTTGTGGCGGTGTAGCCCATCGTTGTTGAAACCTTAGCGGTAGCATCGGGTTAAGAGGATGCATTGTAAAGGCTTTGTTATAATCGTCACCTATGTGGTGCATGGTTATATCGTGTGGGTAAAGTGCATAACCTCTGCAGAGTGTACAAACTATTCGGATAGCCGTGTTTCACGGTATTGAGCAATGCTCGAATTACAAATCAAGGGTAGTTAATTAAAATGAACAATCGGATGGGATGGCGGGATGCCATGTGGATAATGGAACTTGATTTAGGATGGAGAACTTGGGTTTGATTTGAGAAACAATGGAATCTATTTACTTGTTATTATTTGTTTTATCGTCTTTTCAATCTATATATTGTTTATGTTTGAAAATGTCGCCATCGCTTATGAACCATAAGCCTTCCTTTGGAATAAGCACGCATATAGCTATGATAGAATTGCATTCTGTGCACAACTTGTTGAGTACGTGTTGGTGTACTCAGCCTTGCTTACAAACCAACAACAGTGGAGGAGTCATCGCCTATGCTGGAGGAGGACTTTCAAGTGGACACGAGTCACTAGGCCAAGCCTTGTCAGTCGCCTGTGGTGAACTGATGAGTCACTACGTTTTCTACGATTTTTCGCTGCATTTGTCTTATTTTATCTTAGTCTTGCCCTATGAGGCCGAATAAATGTAAGTGATCATAAGATCATACACTAGTTATATTTAAATAAATGAAGTCTTATTGTTATTATCGTTGTGTATGATGTGATGCTTACCGATGTTAAGCCGTGTGCACTAGCGTTGATCCTGGGAATAGTGCGGCATACACGGTGGATCCGAATTGGTGAATTCGGGTCACTACAGAGGTGGTATCAGAGCATACTGACTGTAGGTCTTGGCCCTAGTTGGTAGAGTGTCCAAACCTATTTTCTAAAAGAAAAACCTAAATTGGATTAATACAACACTCTTGACTCTCCTCATTCTCCGCTCCTCACCTTTGCTGAAAATTATGATTTTCCGAGGCCATTGAGCTTGGTGGACTTATCTATTTCTCTTTTGAATAGATGAGGACAAGCCAGACATACGGAGAGCGTGAGGGTGGTTATGCCGCGGAACTATGGAGAGTGCTCCAAATATTGGGAGGTTTCACCAGGCCAATGTATCGAGGCAGGAATTGGATCGTCAACAAAGCCACAAGAGGAGTAGTGTGCACACTTTTAATCTACGCCAGAGACAATGAAAAAGCAAGCCAACCTATCAACATCACCGTGAGGAGGAACACGTTTGAGATCGGTATTCAGGAAGCCGCGCGACGTGCCTTACGGAGGATCTGCCGCGACTACAGCCATGAGCTGGACGACTCCGTGTTTCGACTCCACCCTACACAACGAGCTACCTGGCGCCGACGTGTTGCTCGAGAGGAGGATGCTACCACAGTGCATCTTGCACATTTGGCCGCAACACAGGAGGACCACGCCAAGGATACAGCTGAAGAACTCAAGATGGTATATGAAGCTCTCCGAGTCACCGAGAAGGAATTGTACGATACCCAAGTTGCTTCTACCGCAAAGATTATGGAGCTTGAGGAGGCACTGCAGGAGCAGGAGGTACATCTAGCGGCAAGACACCAGAACCGGTTCACATTAGCTCCAACCCATCCACCAGCATACCCACCGGAGAGTTTCTGTGAAGGATGGACCGAGGAGTGGGAGTCTTAGGTTGAGACTCGAATGTTGAGTCGCGTCTATAGGACAGCATTACCACTTGTAATAGACGTTAAGGTTGAGTGTTTAGTTTGGATTTTATTGTTTGCTGAGTGTGCAGTATGCGTTGCAAAGCTTTTAGGCTTATGTATGCAACCATACCAAGTTATTTAATAAAATGATAAAGTTTGGGTTAAACCTGTTTCCCCCGCTTAGAGATTCTTATATCTCATCTGTGCTACTTCTACCCCCGCCTAACCTAAACAGATGGTGAACACTCGCGGCAACAATGGAGCGTCAGGAAGTGGTCTCCGTCGGAATGACCATGATGGAACACCACCGCAGCCAGCGCCGCCAGTAGATATGCAGAACTTGGGAGCTTTTCTAGCAAAGACAGACCCGGCTTATGCAGCATAATGATGCAAAGAAATGCAGAACATGGCGAGCCAAGCCGCCAAGAACGCAGCACAAAGGCAACAATGGGCCACGAACCACTCCAAATTGGTGATTTCATGAGAACTCGTCCTCCGACATTCTCGTGCAATGTCAATCCCTTGAGGCCGGCGATTGGTTGAGAACCATGGAGAAGAAGCCGCACATCACGCAATGTGAAGGCAATGAGAGGGTGTTGTATGCTTCGCACCGCTTGGAAGGAACCGCCGCAGAATGGTGGGAGAACTATCACAGCCGCATGAAGCCCCGCAGAGATCACATGGGAGGAATTTTCAATCGCTTTTCCAAGATATCATGTGCCAGAAGGAATGATGGATCTTAAGAAGGAGGAGTTTAGGGCTTTGAAGAAAGGAGGCCAGTCAGTGGCTGAGTATCTAAATAAGTTTACTCAGTTGGCACGCTATGCACCTGAGGATGTGGCTACGGATAAGGCCGCATAGTCCGCTTTTGAATGGATGAACTCAGATCGCAGGGGATTGATCACCCACACTTTCCCTGACTTTCAGGAGTTGGTCAATAAGGCTTTGATCCTTGAAGATAAATACAAGGAGTTGGGTGAGGACCGCAAGCACAGGATGGCTAGTCAGGCAGGGCGGCCAAATCATCTCAGGTTGAGGATGACACCTCGGCGGCTTGCTAGATCCAGCCCGCTTGTCGAAAGCGAGCACCGGCCCCAACACCGCTACCGCTAGTCGAAGTTTTCAGACTCCGGCACCAACGGCAATGCGCTTCGAAGTCAACAACCTGATACTAGAAGATGCTTTTCATGCCATGAGCATGGGCATTTTGCCAACACGTGCCCGAAGAAGGGAGGAATTACACCAGTCCGCTTTAACTTAAGCAAGACCCACTAAGACCCCAAGCAAGGTGGAGGAAATCGAGTGCCAAGCGAAGAGCGTCGCCTCGACGCAAGCGGTGCATGGAAGGATCAACCACACCACTGCTGATGGAGCTCAGGAGGCATCGGATGTCGTACTGGTCGAAGGGAGCAGCAGTTTTCTCCAAGATAGATCTTCGATCAGGTTATCATCAGTTGAGGATTAGAGCGGAGGACATTCCGAAGACCGCATTTTCAACCCGTTATGGACATTATGAGTTTACAGTTATGTCATTTGGGTTAACCAATGCCCCAGCTTATTTCATGAACCTCATGAATAAAGTGTTCATGGAATATTTGGATAAGTTTGTGGTTGTCTTTATTGATGATATCCTTGGTATTCCAAGACGGAAGAAGAACATGATAAGCATTTGAGATTGGTTTTGGAAAGGTTACGTGATCAGCAATTATATGCCAAATTCAGCAAGTGTGACTTTTGGAAGGAGAAGGTAGAATTTCTTGGCCATGTAATGACTGCTAAAGGAATTGCCGTGGATCCAAGTAAAGTAGAAGCTGTAATGAATTGGGAGCAACCGAAGACAGTCACACAGATCCGTAGTTTTCTGGGAATGGCGGGATATTATCGCCGCTTCATTGAAGGATTTTCGACGATTGCGAGACCTCTTACGCAATTGTTGAAAAAGGAGAAGAAGTTTGCATGGACGCCGAAAAGTAGAATAGTTTTCAAGAATTAAAGAAGAAATTAACATCTCCTCGTGTTAGTATTGCCGGATGTGCGAGCGCTTTGACATCTACCGTGACGATCGCGCAGGTCTTGGATGTGTGTTAATGCAGAATGGCAAGGTAGTGGCCTACGCATCAAGACAGTTGAGGCCTCATGAGGGGAATTACCCAACGCATGACTTGGAGCTAGCAGCCGTAGTGCATGCTTTAAATATATGGCGTCATTATCTCATTGGAAATAGATGTGAGATATATACGGACCATAAGAGTTTGAAGTATATATTCACTCAGTTGGATCTTAACATGAGGCAGAGGAGATGGTTGGAATTGATAAAGGACTATAATGTTGGAATCCATTATCATCCTGGAAAAGCTAATGTGGTGGCCGACGCTTTGAGTCGAAAGAGTCATAATGTGAATTCATTAGTGGTAAGCAAGCGGTGGGAGTTGTGCGAAGAATTTCAGAAGTTGGGATTGGAAGTTGTGCCGCAAGGATTTATTGCTGCATTGGAAGTGAAGCCAAGTTTGGAGGATCACATCAGGGATAAGCAGAGTAAGGATGAGAAGATCAGCAAGATCAAGTCCAAGAAGGATGAAGGGTTAGCTGAAGATTTCTCGGTAGATGAGAAAGGGACCTTGTGGTTCAAGGAACGGATTTGTGTGCCGAATGAGAGAGAACTCAAGCGGTTGATTCTCGAGGAGGCTCACGATTCCAAGTATTCTATTCATCCGGGAAGTGCCAAGATGTATCAGGACCTTAAAGGGGGATTTTGGTGGCCTAACATGAAGCGTGAAGTAGCGGAACATGTAGCGTTGTGTGACGTATGCCAGAGGGTAAAGGCGATGCACCAGAAGCCCGCTAGATTGTTGCAACCATTAAAGATTCCGGAATGGAAATGGGAGGAGATTGGAATGGATTTTATCACAGGATTGCCCAAGACTCAGAGAGGGTATGACTCAATATGGGTGATCATTGACCGGTTAACTAAAGTCGCTCACTTCATCCCGGTGAAGACGACTTATTTAGGAGATAAATTGGCAGAGTTGTATATGTCAAGGATTGTGTGTTTACATGGTGTGCCCAAGAAAATAGTTTCGGATCGAGGTACCCAGTTTACCTCAAGATTTTGGGACAAGCTGCATGAAGCATTAGGTACCCGCTTGAATTTTAGCACCAGATACCATCCGCAGATGATGGTCGACCGAGAGGGTTAATCAGATTTTGGAGGATATGTTGAGAGCTTGTGCGATATCTTATAGCACATCTTGGGATAAATGTTTGCCGTATGCCGAGTTCAGTTATAACAATAGTTATCAGGCTAGTTTGCAAATGTCACCATACGAAGCTTTATATGGACGAGCCTGTTGTACTCCATTGAATTGGAATGAGACAGGAGAGCGTTCGGTGTTTGGACCTGAGATTCTTAGGGAGGCTGAAGAGCAAGTTGCCGTGATCAGGGAGAGGTTGAAGACAGTACAGTCAAGGCAAAAGAGTTATGCTGATAATCGCCGTCGTGACTTGAGTTTTGAGCCCAATGATTATGTGTACCTTAGGGTTACTCCCCTTAAAGGTGTTAAGAGGTTCCATGTTAAAGGGAAGCTTGCACCTAGGTTTGTTGGACCATTTAAAATCTTGAGCCGTCGAGGAGAGGTTTGCTTATCAGCTAGAGTTGCCAGAATCATTGGCCGGTGTGCACGATGTGTTCCATGTGTCACAGCTCAAGAAATGTCTTCGAGTGCCAGCTGAGCAGATGCCGTTGGATGCTATCGAGTTACAGGAGGATCTGATCTATAAGGAACACCCGATCAAGATTTTGGATGTGATGGAGCGTAGGACCAGGAACAAGTCCACTCGTTTTTGCAGAGTTCAATAGAGTAATCATTCAGAAAATGAAGCAACCTGGGAGCGTGAGGAAGATCTGAAGGCAGAATTCCCTAACCTATTCTCTAGTCAGCCCTGAATCTCGGGGTCGAGATTCCGTTAAGGGGGGAGGTTTGTAACATCCCAATTTTTAGCATTTTTAATTAAATAATATTATTTTATTGCCATTTATGAATTTTATGTTTTTTCTGGATTTTATTGGATTTTTTGGGATTTATTTGAATTCTTTTGAATTAAAATACATTATCTTTTGTCAAGAAATAATTATAAAAAGACATTGCAAAATAAAGTTTTTGAGAAAATATTTTATTTGAGTCAAGAATGTCTCAAAGTATTTTTGAGAATTTTCTGAGAATTTTTAGAGTATTTTTAATGCTTTAAATAAATCAAAACATTTAATCGGATTAAATTAAATCGGAAAAGCCGGAAAAATCAACGTGAACAGTAACGGGCCGGCCCAGTTACTGTGCGGGCTTTTGTATTTTTGGAAATCCCGATTTACTCTGGCCGTCGGATCTTGATCTGACGGACGACCGTCGTCGTGTCCAAGCCGAGTCCGCTGGCCATTGCCTCGAGTCCAAATTCCACGAGACTTTCCTTGATTATGCGCCACGCCGTATAAATAGGGACCCCGAGCCCTCCGATACTCACCGCTTAGCGCCGCTCCTTTCCCTCTCTGCCGTCCGCGGAGAAGCTTCTGCCGCGACGGAGCTCGCCGAGTACGAAGAACGCTAAAAGGTTTCGCGCCGCGATTCCGTAGCCGCTCGTAATTCTTCCGCCGATTTGGAGGTCGACTCGATTCGCTGTCGTGCGCGCGTCGGATTCGCCGCTTCTTCACGCCAGAAGCTGCGCCGAACGCCGTCCGGACGCGCTGTCGTTTTCATCTCCGGCCACTCGGTACGCCACCACCATCACCGCTGGGAAGCTTCTTGACCGTCGGATCTTCATTGACGACGAGATTCACCACGCCGGTTTAGGTCAACAAAGAAATGTTTCGAAGTAATAGCCATTTGATTTGAATCGTGGTCCAAGTTTCGCCACGTCGCGTCTCAGACGATCGAAGTGAAAAACCCAATTTTCCTTTATAAAAATAATTCGCAAATTCGGATTTATTATTTTAGGTATTTTCAGGATTTTCAAACTTCAAAACCTCATAACTTTCGTGATACTGAACTCCGTTTGAGGTTATTCAAATTCCTAAAATTTGTAAAATGAGATATTTCTAATGGTGGCTTTTATTTGAATTTTTGAATTTGTTTGCTCTTTAGTTTTGGTTTTATTTGCTTTTCTCTCTCGATTCGCGTGAGACGTTGAATTGTGCGAGGCTTCTAAGGATTTCATAGCTCAAGAATTATTTCCGACCAGGAGCAAGAGCTTAACGAAGGCAAGTTGTGCTTTGATCATGTTGCACCCATAAATTAGATTGCATGCTATTTTGGTTTACCTTATCACATGTTATTTTATGTGTACAAATGATTTTGACCTAGATTGGGATTTAGATATTATACCCTTTTGAATTACACCCTACCTTGTTAACTTGTATGCCATGATCCACTTGTCACCCTAGGTTGGTTAATTATAGTTGGTTAATAGAAAATCAACATGGATGGTTAGAACGAAATAGAATTTGCTTAGCCATGCCACGTCATCACATGCTCATGGGATATTGCTTAATAATCTTGACTAATGGAATATGGAACAATGATGATAACTTGTGGGCCATGTGTGGTCGCAAGAAAGAGATTGAGTTGTTGTGACGGCGAGTCACGAACGATGTTGATTTGTGAAAAGCACGTGGTGCTTGGTAACCAACCGGAGGGTAATCACTTTAGATTGAAGCAAGTGGAAGGGCAAAGTGTGCGGGGTGGGCTCAAGGGAGCCGAGGGTATGTGTATGTCTTGCTTTAATCAATCCTAAGGACTTAACCTTGCGAGCCTTTGACTGAGTCAAACTTGTAGCCACATCGCTGTTATGGGGCAACCTAGTGACTAATTTGCAAATGCTTAACTTAAGTGCTATCTTGGTGGTGTGAGTCCGTGCATGGGGAAACTCACATGGCGCAAGAGGGGGGCCTGTTGTGGCGGCGTAGTCTTCGTGTTGAAACCTTAGCGGTAGCACCGGGTTAAGAGGATGCATTGTAAAGGCTTTGTTATAATCGTCACTGTGTGGTGCATGGTTATATCGTGGGTAAAGTGCATAACCTCTGAGAGTGTACAAACTATTCGGATAGCCGTGCTCACGGTATTGAGCAATGCTCGAATTACAGTCAAGGGGTAGTTAATTAAAATGAACAACTGGATGGGATGGCAGGATGCCATGTGGATAATGGAACTTGATTTAGGATGGAGAACTTGGGTTTGATTTGAGAAACAATGGAATCTATTTACTTGTTATTATTTGTTTTATCGTCTTTTCAATCTATATATTGTTTATGTTTGAAAATGTCGCCATCGCTTATGAACCATAAGCCTTCCTTTGGAATAAGCCTCGCATATAGCTATGATAGAATTGCATTCTCAGGCACAACTTGTTGAGTACGTGTTGGTGTACTCACCCTTGCTTACAAACCAACAAAGGAGGAGTCATCGCCTATGCCGGAGGAGGACTTTCGTGGACACGAGTCACTAGGCCAAGCCTTGTCGGTCACCGTGGTGTAATCGATGAGTCACTACGCTTTCTCGATTTTCCGCCGATTTGTCTTATTTTATCTTAGTCTTGCCCTATGAGGCCGAATAAATGTAAGTGATCATAAGATCATACACTAGTTATATTTAAATAAATGAAGTCTTATTGTTATTATCGTTGTGTATGATGTGATGCTTACCGATGTTAAGCCGTGTGCACTAGCGTTGATCCTGGGAATAGTGCGGCATACACGGTGGATCCGAATTGGTGAATTCGGGTCACTACAGCATGCAACGATCAGGTCTTCAACTTCCTGGCCGCAAGACACAAAGCCGCTCACCCTTAATTTTTCTTTCACACCGCCGGACCGAGCAATAGCCACCGGATGTTCTTGCCGCAAGAAAACAAAATCCTGACCGCAAAAGGTTTTCTTTATTTTTAATCTGGTTACAATACTCCAAAACAAAAGAATACAAACCCTAAAAACCTGGCTCAAAATAAACAGGAGACACCTCCCCCTATTTATACTGAGTAAACATAAAGAGTATAAATACAACTCTACTCCCAACATGGAAAGAGTTCGTATACATCTCAACCTGGCCCAAACTTGGCCAAATACAACTCTTGCACTCATGTACAGCCCACATGCCATACTCACGTGACTAACCAACCTCCATGTACATGTTCTCTAGCCCGAACATCCCGCATGACATCCACGACCACCAAGACCTCGATTCCTCCCTAAACCTAGTCCCGAACCTCAGTTCCTCGATGAATCTAGTTCTGGTCCCGTCATCGACCACGTTCGCCCTCGAGCAACACCTGCACATGAATAAACAAGAAACAAATCCGAACACAAGTCCACGACTTGACTCAAAGTCAATCTATGCAACCACTCACACGAGCGCATTGCATCAAGCAAAATCATTATCATGCTATCACAAGCACATCAAATAATCATCTCAAACAGCACATGCACATGCATAACACATGCCATGATCGCAACCACATTGCAATGCCAATTTCATTACTAAGCCAATTTTTCAGCACATGATTTCACAATCTCCCCCTTGATGAAAACATTGGCAACACCATTTAGAATTGAACATTAGCATTTACCTCACAAGAAAAGTTTTAAGAAATTTTGTTTTAAAAACAAAAAGTAAAGTGAAAAATCTCCCCCTAAAAAAAGAAAAATATATGTGTGTGAATGTGCAATATGTGTTCAAAATTCTCCCCCTTTAACAATGGATTCATCAAGAATACAAAAGAGAGAACAAAATCTTTTTGTTTATTTTTAATTTGACTTTTTTTATGTACTGAGCATTATAAGTCATGCACAAATCTAACAAATGCATCACCAAGTCATGCTATCAAAAGTACTTGCACCCTCAAATCTACACATAAACAATGTAGAGTAAGCATAACTAGAAATCAAGTACTATTAACGATTTTGTTTTTGCATGGCATGATCTCCCTTTCTCAACAATCTTAAAACCTGAAAACATTGAATTTTTGTGCACTTTATTTGTGCTTGAAAAATCGATTCATTAATTGATTGCAACAATAACAATTACAAGGAATTACATGCACCATTAGCCTTACTTTTCAACCATACCAAGTAGTCACAAGCTTAAGGTTTCATGGTTTCGGTCATACACAACCTCTTCCAAATTCATATCAAAGTGCAATGATAAGCAGTCTCGTAAAGAAGAAGTGCGATAGTACATAACCTTGTTCTTGCATTTATCAACAATCATTCTTTTAGCTTTAGCACTTCACTTTCATATTTAGCACTTTTTGAGCAGGATCAAGATAGCCAAGAAAGTTCAACCATGACAGGATTTAATTCAAGTTGTCATTCTATTTAAATAGTCATGTCATAAACTACACCATATATGCATGAACATGAAGTTGCAAAGATCTTGAAACATAAACATGGCTTCAAATGACATATGTGTATGAAATACAATGCTCAGTACTTTTTCATTGTTTTTTTTCATTTAAGAAACACACAAAAATAAAAAGAATTGTACAAAATATTACAAAAACTTCAAAAACTCCCCCTCAAAAATAGCCCATCGGATGAACCAACCCAAGTTCTCCCTGAATAAAAGCAAAATGAAAAGAAGACAAAGGTTTAGTGAAAATGTCTGCCAATTGATGTTCAGTATCCACATGATGAAGCACAATATTTCCCTTTTCTACATGATCTCTAAGAAAGTAAAATCTAATCTCAATGTGTTTTGTTCTAGAATGTTGCACAGGGTTCTTAGCAATGCAAATTGCACTAGTATTATCACACAAAAGAGGAACACTGTCCAAATTAACCCCATAATCTCTAAGTGTAGCTATTATCCAAAGAATTTGAGAACAACAACTAGCAGCAGCCACATATTCAGATTTAGCAGTTGATTATGCAACAGAAGATTGTTATCTAGATGACCATGCAATAAGATAATTACCCAAGAAGTGACATGAGCCAGATGTATTTTTTCTATCAATTCTACAACCTTCAAAATCAGCATCAGAAAAATGCTCTTAAACTAATGCATGAGGAAGCAGAAAGCCATATGCCAAAGTCTTGAGTACCATGGAGATACATAAAAATCCACTTGACAGTTTGTCGATGTGAAACACGTGGGGAAGCTTGAAAGTGAGCACACAAGCACATAGCAAATTGAATATCCGGCCTTGATGCAGTGAGATATAACAGTGAACCTATCATGCTTCTATATTCCTTTTGATCAACCATCTCACCATCTTCATCCGGATCAAGTGTGCAAGTGCCTCCCATGGGTGTCATGATCGGTTTGCAGTTTTTCATCCCAAAGCGACGAAGCAAATCTTTTGTGTACTTACTTTGATGAACAAAAGTACCTTCCTTCGTTTGTTTGATTTGTAGTCCCAAAAAGTAAGTTAACTCACCCATCATACTCATCTCAAATTCCTTCCCCATGATTTATGAAAACTTAGACACTAAAACATGAGAGGAACCACCAAAGATGATATCATCAACATAAATCTGAACGAATAGTTGATCATTGCCTTGCTTGAGTAAAAAGGGAGTTTTGTCAACTTTTCCCATTGTAAACCCCTTTTCAAGTAAAAAGGTTTTTAGCCTATCATACCATACTCTAGGGGCTTGTTTTAATCCATACAAAGCTTTTGACAATTTGAACACATGATTTGGATACTTGAAATTTTCAAAACTAGGTGGTTACTTAACATATACCTCCTCATTAATATAGCTATTTAGAAAAGCACTTTTCACATCCATTTGATACAATCTAAAACCTTTAGATGCAGCAAACACTAAAAGGATTCTAATGGCTTCAATTCTAGCAACAGGAGCAAAGGTTTCATCAAAATCTAAACCTTCAATTTGAGTAAAACCTTGAGCAACCAATCTAGCTTTATTCCTGACAACAACACCATCCTCACTTTGTTTATTTTTGAAAACCCATCTAGTTCCAATTACATTAAAATCAAGAGGTGGAACAAGTTTCTAGACTTTATTATGTTCAAAATTCTCTAATTCCTCATGCATGGCATTGATCCAAGATTCGTCAATTAATGCATGAGATATATCTTTGGGTTCAAAAGAAGCAACAAAAGCAGAATGAGCATGAGAATCAGAAGCAATAAACCTGGATCGGGTGACTCTCTCATTTAAATCTCCAATCATTTGTTCAGGTGGATGTTTCCTTTGAATGTGCAAAGGAGCTACAACTTCAGAAACTTCTCCTTCTCCTTCTTCATTTTCAGCATATACAGAAGATGTTGTGGCTTGAGGATGCTCAGCTGTAGGTGATGTAGTGGTAGGTGCTAAAGGTGCTACAGCTGGTTGTGCAATAGGAATCAACACTTCGTCCTCATCATCATCATCATCATCATCATAAACAAAGATAGTTTGCCCCTGAACATATGCATCTGTACCTACATCAATTGGACTAGTGCCTGGACCAGCCTCATCAAAAGTAACTTCACAGGTTTCTACAATTTTGTTAGTCTCCAAAACAAGTACACGATAGCCACGAGTATGAGCAGGATATCCAAGAAAATTACCATCAATTGATCTAGCTTCAAACTTATCAAGATTTCAAGACAAATCATTTGCATCAAGCCATCCCAACCAAAGTTATGTTTTTCCTTTCAACTACACCATTTTGTTGAGGCACTCTCGGTGAAGAAAATTGATGATCAATTCCTTTCTCAGTACAAAAGTGATCAAAAGAAGAATTTTTAAACTCATTTCCATTATCACTTCTGATAGCTCTAAGTGCTCTTGGGTGATCAACAGATAATCTAATAACAAGACTTCTAAAATGACTAAAAGCCTCATCTTTAGATACCATAAAATAAACTCAAGAGTATCTATAATAATCATCAACAATAACCAGTACATACCATTTGCCTCCAAAATATTGAACACGAGAAAGTCCAACAGTGTCAAGATGTAGTAGCTGTCCTGGACGTTTGTCATCACCATGGTAAGAGGTGGATGTGAACCTGCAGTCATCTTACCATGTCTATAAGAAGAGCATACTAAATCGCTACCACCCTTAAACTTAGGCAAGCCACGTATGAGAACTAAACCACTTACTCGAGTAAGATGATCAAAACCAACGTGACCAAGTCTATAGTGCCAAAAGAATAAATCTTTAGAAACATTGGCAACTAGATACCTATGCTTAGAAGAAGGTGATACATTAAAATCAGCTTTAAATACTCTTTCAAAGCGAGAAATCCTAAACACAAGATCACCTGAAGCATCTAAAACTTTACATACTTCGTGATCTTCATCCATCATTTATGAGATAGAAAGCAAGTTGTATTTCAAGTTTTCAACCAGAGCTACATCCTTGAACATAAACTTGTCACTTACCTTCACTGTACCTTTTGCCACAACAGAAGTGGAGGTCGCATCTCCAAAAGTAACACTTTCAGCACGAGATGCCCGAGTGAGGGAGGAAAACCAATTCTTATCACCGGACATGTGGCGTGAGAGCATCCGGAATCAACCAGCCAAATTTTCTCCTTCCTCGTGCGAGAAGCCTACATAAAAACAGAGAATGTCGAGGCCTCAGTACTGGGGTTAAAAATAAGATGTTTAGGAATCCAGTACTGAGACACACGACGAGTAGGCACAACACAAGTATGCTTGTTCACAAAATCAGATTTGCTGTTTCCCATGTTTCTTGCAACAAAAGGTGTTTGCATCACCCTAGGCACAAAATGAGGAGTAAAATGTGCCTTCTTGAAATTAGACCTAGCCTTAGCCTTAGCCTTTTCTTTCTTTTGTTGTTTGGCTAGCCTAAAGAAAAAATCTACTAAATGTCCATCTCTACCACAATGAGTACAATTGTACTTAACATGATGTTTAGCTTTAACAGTCGAAGCAACATTTGCATTCATCACAGTAGAAGATAAAACACCAGCAGACTTAAAAATAGTTTTCTCAGGCTCATTGACAATTTCAAATTTTCCACTTTCAAGTGCCTTCACAACAGTGGGAGCATGTGATTTATGATGAGCATAAGAATCAAAATCTAAACCTTTGTTATGAGTGCTGACTCTTGATTGATCCAAAATCATGTTTAGATTTTTCTTTCCTATAGTGAAACGTTCTAACGATTTTTCTAAATAATCAACTTTTTGAGAAAGAGTTAAACAGTTATTACAGGGAACGTCCACTTTTCCTTTTTACTTGCGACAGGTTGAGCATTAAAGAACCTCATGAGAGAGCAGAGCATCTGTCATTTGAGAAACCCTAGCATTTGCATCATGCAACTTCAATTCTAGTGTGGAGCATTTAGAACAGTGAGTTGTAACATGCAAATCAACAATTGAACAACTAACATTTTTTATATGTTTCTCATTTTCCTTCTTTTCAGCATTGACTTGCTCTAATAAGGTAACATGTTCTTTCCTAAGCAAAGCAAGCTTATTGTAAATCAAGTCACATGATTTGCAAGCATCATCTTCAGGAATCAAATATTTAAGTCTAGCAATTTCAGCATTCAAAGATTCCACAACAACATCATGTTTCTTAATTTTCTTGGCGCGTTTATCAAGCAATTTACCAAGACGAGCAACAACAATACCTAATTCTTCATAAAAAGGTTCTACCTCATTGAAGTCGCTGTCGTGATCATCCTCGGTGAAGCTGTCATTACTACTAGCCATGAGACACAACCCTGTCAATTCATGTTTGCTTGAAGTTGTTGTGTTATCTTCACTGCTCTCCGAATCCACATCGCTCAAATTGACTTGTTCAAGAGCGGAAAGGACTCGATGGACAACTTTGCGGTTGCTGAAGCTTTTCTTCTTTTTATCACTTGGAGAGAACTTCTTCTTCTCTTTTCTTTTGTCCTTGTCCTTCTCCTCCCTTGATGCTTTACCTGCAAGTTTAGGACAATTTGAATGAATGTGGTTGAAATCACCACACTCATAGCATTTTGGAGGGCCACCACCAACTCTCTTCCTCATTCTCACATTCTGCAAAGCTTTATTAAAATGAGAAAAGAGTAGTGTCAAGTCTTCTTCAGGAAATTCTTCAATCTGTTCATCAGTTAGTGAAGACAAGGAAGACAAAGCAAAACTTGAAGAAGCATTAATCTGAGACATGCTAGATTGGGAGGTCAATGCAATTGATTTATTATCATTCTTCCTGGCAAGAACATCCAATTCATGAGTTTTTAATTTAGAGAAAAGAATATCTACAGTAAGTTCACTCATGACAGTTGATTCTCTAATGGATGTTATTTTCATCTCCCAAATAGACATGTCTAATGCACCAAGCAATTGTCTAGCATTAGTAGCTTCATCAAAGTAAACCCCAACAGCACGTAAATTGCTAAGAATCTTATTGAAACGTGCAAAGAAATCATCTAGTGACTCATTAGGCTTCATCTCAAATCGCATGTATTCTTTCTTATATATATCTTGACGAACCTCTTTGAAAGTGTTAGAACCCTCATGATAATCACAAAGAGATTTCCATACCTCATATGTAGACTTGAGATGGATCACGCGGTCGAAGTCACTTTTTCCCAATCCTTGGATGATCAAATTTCGTGCTTTGCTATTTGCTTCAACATGTGCTTGATTGGTTTCATTGACTTGATCATTCTCAGGAACTTGATATGGCTTGTATACCTTCTCCCAGATTGCAAAGCCCTGAGCTTGAAAGTATGCCTCCATCTTTGCTTTTCCAAAACTAAAAATCAACACCTTCGAAAACATAAGATTTTGTCGAATACCTATCCATCGCTACGGTTTCTAATCACCAGTTAAGATTAATTAGAAAAACTAGGCTCTGATACCACTTATAGGATCAAAATATACTAACGTAGCTATTAAATGGGGGATGAATGATTGCGCGGAAGCTAATATCAAATTTTTGATGATTTTTTCTAACACACCCAAATTTAAACTCAAATTTATTGGAGACTAGTTTACAGTCGGCGAATAGTCGGGAGACCAGTTCACGCAGTCGGTGAACAGTCGGGAGACCAGTTCACGCAGTCGGCGAATAGTCAAGAGACCAGTTCTCGCAATCAGAGAGCAGTCGGGCGACCACTTTCGCAGTTGGAGAGAAGTCAGGCGACCAGTTTCTGCAATCGGCGAGCAGTCTGGCGACTAGTTCATAAAAATAGTAATTCCCAAAGATCTAACCGTTGGATTGATGTGAAATTTTAACTATAGAAACTAGATTCAATTTTGAAGATAACCCCAAAAGAATCAACATGATCAGACCTATGGATCAAAAGATATTACCTTCGCAAGATGACTGAATCAAATAATCACAAAAATTGATCTTCAACGCAGGACCGAAAGAAGCACGCTGACGCCGGACCAAATTCACCAGGAGCAAGCCGACGCTAGGTAAACCATCCAAGTCAAGGAACCTTCAGGAGTGCAAGGGAAAAATAACCTGACCACCAAAATTATCTAGTCACTAGATGCACAGCCGCCTGAAGCAAAAAAGGAAATCGCCATTCCTCCTGCATGCATGCAACGATCAGGTCTTCAACTTCCTGGCTGCAAGACACAGAGCCGCTCGCCCTTAATTTTTCCTTCACGCCACTGGACCGAGTAATAGCCACCGGATGTTCTTGCCGCAAGAAAACAAAATTCTGACCGCAAAAGGTTTTCTTTATTTTTGATTTGGTTACAATACTCCAAAACAAAAGAGTACAAACCCTAAAAACCTGGCTCAAAATAAACAGGAGACACCTCCCCCTATTTATACTAAGCAAACATAAAGAGTATGAATACAACTCTACTCCCAACATGGAAAGAGTTCGTATACATCTCAACCTGGCCCAAACATGGACAAATACAACTCTTGCACGCATCTACAGCCCACATGCTATACTCACGTGACTAACTAGCCTCCATGTACATGTTCTCTAGCTCAAACGTCCCGCATGACATCCACGACCACCAAGACCTTGATTCCTCCCTGAACCTAGTCCCGAACCTCAGTTCCTCGATGAACCTAGTTCCGGTCCCGTCATCGACCACGTTCGCCCTTGAGCAATGTCGTGCCCCGAATTTGCAAATCCGAACACTCTGTGAATTTTGCACTAGTCCAGGATCGCGCTAGTGCACACAGGCTAAACAGGGTTTAAAGTACCGATAACATACACAGCGGAATAATATTAAAGTACTTCAAACATGTATATAAACGAGTGTACGACCTTATGGTCATCCTTACAATAGTATGCCACGTAGGGCTTACAATAATCAAAGTAACAAAAGTTCAACAGTGGAAAAATAAATCTTCGTAGTGCTCCATCTCCTGTCACAGGTGCCCTGACAAAGGCTTGATCCCTAGTTATCCAGCTCTTCGACAAACTCATCCTCGTATGCAGGCGTAGTCTCCTCTTCTGGTAAATTTTGTCCGCAAGGGTGAGTACACACCGTACTCAACAAGTCATGCACAGAATGTAGTTCTATTACTACCTGCATGGCTTATTACAAAGGAATGGCTTTACTGGTTATTTTGCTTTTGCAACAATATTTTAAACTACTATCTATTTAGATTGAATGCATCAAAACCATATAACTCTTTGTGCTTTATACCGTGCGGTCCAGCGGAACGTTAGGGTTTCGGCCGAGCGGGCCGTGCGGTGTGCACAGTAGTGGGCTTGGCCCATTACTGTTCATATTGATTTTCAATTGTTTTCCGAATAAAAATAATTCTAAATATTCATTTAAATTATTTGAGGCATTAAAAATATCAGAAAAATTCTAGAAAAATTCCAGAAAATATTTTAAGGCATTTTGAACTCAAATAAAATATTTCTATTTTTTTTCGTTTAAACTTTTCATTATTAAATTAATTTCCACAGAAAGATTAATTTCCAAAAATTCAAATTAAATCCAAATAAATTCCAGAAATTCTCAAAAATTGAAAATAAATTATAAAATTCAAAATATCTAAATTTTGGGATGTTACAAACCTCCCCCCTTAACAGAATCTTGACCCCGAGATTCAGGGCTGGCTAGAGAAGAGGTTGGGAAACTCCTTTTTCAAATCTTCCTCACGCTCCCAAGTGGCTTCACTTTCCGAATGATTGCTCCACTGAACTCTGCAAAAACGGGTTGACTTGTTCCTTATTTCACAATCCATGGTATCCAAAATCTTCACCGGATACTCCTTGTAAGTCAAATCCTCTTGCAGTTCAATAGCTTCAATAGGTGCTTGTTCCTCCGGTACTCGAAGATATTTCTTCAATTGCGACACATGGAATACATCATGTACCCCTGCTAAAGACTGCGGTAGCTCTAACTGGTAGGCAACTTCACCTCTGCGACTCAAGATTTTAAACGGCCAAACATACCTTGGTGCGAGCTTCCCTTTTGCGTGAAACCTTTTAACTCCTTTGAGCGGCGTGACCTTGAGATAAACATAGACTTCCGGCTCAAAACTCAAATCACAACGTCGGTTGTCAGCGTAGCTCTTTTTCCTTGATTGTGCTGTCTTCAGTCTTTCTCTAATCAAAGCGATCTTCTCCTCTGCTTCTGAGAATATTTCTGGTCCAAACACATGACGTTCTCCTGTCTCATTCCAATTTAGTGGCGTTCGACATGAATGACCATATAAGGCTTTAAAAGGTGACATCTTCAAACTAGCTTGATAGCTATTATTGTAACTAAACTCGGCATATGGCAAGCATTTGTCCGATGATGTGGTATATGACAATGCACAGGCTCTTAGCATATCTTCAAGTATCTGGTTTACCCTTTCGGTCTGACCATCTGTTTGCGGATGGTATGCCGTACTAAAGTTCAGACGGGTGCCCATTGGCCTATGCAACTTATCCCAAAATCTTGAGGTAAATTGGGTACCTCTATCCGATACTATCTTCTTAGGCACTCCGTGCAAACACACAATTCTTGCCATGTACAGCTCCGCTAACTTATCTCCAGAGTAACTTGTTTTTACAGGTATGAAATGTGCAACCTTTGTTAGACGATCCACTATGACCCATATGGAATCATATCCACCTTGAGTCCTTGGTAAACCGGTGATGAAATCCATCCCGATTTCCTCCCATTTCCACTCTGGTATCTTTAGTGGTTGTAGCAGTGCGGCTGGTCTCTGATGCATTGCTTTGACTCTTTGGCACACATCGCATAATGCTACATGCTCAGCACTTCTTTCTTCATATTTGGCCATCAGAATCTTTCTTTCAAATCCTGATACATTTTTGCACTACCGGGGTGAATTGAGTATTTGGAGTCATGTGCTTCTTCCAGTATTAACTGCTTCAATTCCGGTTTATGGGGTACGCAGATTCTATTCTTCATCCACAAGGTATCCTGCTCATCTACTCTGAAGTCCTTCGCTAAGTCTTCGTCCATTTTGGACTTGATTCTATTAATCTTCTCATCATCCTACTGACCTTCCCTAATCTGCTCTTCTAAGATCGGCTTAACCTCCAAGGTAGCTAGGAATCCTTCCGGTACGACTTCCAATCTTAGCTTCTAAATCTCTTTACATAAATCAGACTGATCTTCTGCTATCATCAAATTCAAGCTATAGCTTTTCCAACTCAAGGCATCTGCCACCACTTTTGCTTTTCCTGGATGGTAGTGGATTCCGATATTGTAATCCTTGATTAACTCTAACCATCTTCTCTGCCTCATGTTAAGTTCCGATTGAGTGAATATATACTTTAAACTTTTATGGTCAGTATATATTTCACATCGGTTTCCGATGAGATAGTGACGTCATATTTTAAGAGCGTGCACTACAGCGGCTAGCTCTAAATCATGAGTCGGGTAATTCTGTTCATGTGGCCTTAACTGCCTTGACGCATAAGCCACTACTTTGCCGTTTTGCATCAGCACACATCCAAGTCCCTAACGCGAAGCATCACAGTATATATCAAAGTTATCCTTAGTATTTGGCAACACCAAGACAGGGGCCGAAGTTAAACGCTTCTTCAGCTCTTGGAAACTCTTTTCGCACTCGGGCGACCACATAAACTTTTTCTCTTTCTTTAGCAATTGCGTGAGAGGTCGCGCAATTGAGGAAAATCCTTCAATGAACCGGCGGTAATACCCCGCCATACCAAGAAAACTTTTGATCTGAGTAACAGACTTTGGTTGTTCCCAATGTAGTACTGCCTCTACTTTCTTCGGATCAACAGCTACTCCTTCGGCAGTCATTACATGACCTAGAAACTCTACCTTCTTTTTCTAGAAGTCGCACTTACTGAATTTTGCAATTAACTGGTTTTCTCTGAGCTTTTCCAAGACCATCCTTAAATGCCCAGCATGCTCCTCCTCCGATTTGGAGTAAACAAGAATATCATCAATAAAAACAACAACAAACTTGTCTAAATATTTCATGAATACTTTGTTCATCATATTCATGAAATAAGCTGGGGCATTGGTCAATCCAAAAGACATGACCGTGAATTCGTAATGCACATACCTTGACGAGAAAGCTGTCTTTGGTATGTCCTCAGTCCGAATCTTTAACTGATGGTATCCAGATGGAAGATCTATCTTAGAGAAGACTCCTGCTCCTCTTAACTGATCAAAAAGATTGTCTATCCTGGGCAAAGGATATTTGTTCTTTATCGTCACATCATTAAGTGCACGATAATCTATACACATTCTAAAGCTTCCATCTTTCTTCTTTACAAACAATACCGGGGCTCCCCACGGTGATGAGCTAGGTCTTATAAATCCCTTCTCCAATAATTCTTCGATTTGCTTCTTCATTTCTACCAATTCCTCTGTAGACATCCTATAAGGTCTCTTGGCTATTGGAGCTGTTCCAGGTACTAACACAATTACGAATTCTATATCTCTGTCTGGTGGCATTCCAGGTAAATCTTCAGGGAATACATCCAGATAATCGTTAACTACGGAAACATCTTCCATATTAACAGTCTTCACACTATTGATCATCAGTTGACCATCCCGGGCAGCAAGTGCTTGAATCTCCACCTTCCTACCATTTGAGCTTTCAATGGTTACAACTCTCCGTCCACAATGGAGCACTGCTTTGTGCTTGGATAACCAATCCATTCCCAGGATAACATCTATGGTCTGGGTATCCAGTATAATTAGGTTCGCTAGGAACTCTATTCCATTTATTAATAATTTCACCCCGGAACATCCTGCTTTAGTTCGGAGTTTTGATCCAGGGGTTTGGACTATAAGTGTACTCTTAAGGTTGACCATATCCAAATCATTTTTTATAACAAAAACCCATGAAATAAATAAATGTGAAGCTCCAGAATCGAATAAAATTGTAGCTGGTACTGAGTTAACTAGAAACTTACCCAGTACAACGTCTGTTGCGTTCTGAACTTCATCTGTCGTGATGTGGTTAACCCTTCCTCACACAACAGATTGGGGTGCCGCTCCAGCTTGAGCAGGTGCTTGGCTTCCTCCTCGAGCTGGTGTTCTTGCAGGCGTATTACCCAAGTTAAAGCGAACAGGGATAACTCCTCCCTTCCTGGGACAAGCATTGGCAAAATGCCCCATCTCATTACAGTTGTAGCAGCGTCTTCCTGCCATTGCCGGGTTTCCTGCAGCTTGACTGATGACTCTTGCAGGTGTTTGTGGATTCTGACCGGTGGGTCGCTGTACAAGCAGTGGTGTTCTCATGTTGCTTCCCGGCTGGAACCTAGTAAACTGTTAGGGTACCACCCTCGTTCTCTCTTGTCCTGGCGGCCCTCCTTGTCAGTGCTAAACGACGCTATGGTTATCATCTAGCTCTTTGTGCTTATCTTCAAGAATGAGCGCCTTGTTAACAAGCTCTTGGAAATCCGAAAATGTGTGGGTGATCAGTCCCACTTGAAGTCCAGAATTCAGTCCCTTCATGAATCGAGACTGTCTAGCCTTATCTGTGGCTACGTCCTCTGGCGCATAACGAGCCAATTGAGTAAACTTGTTAAGATAATCGGCCACTGATTGGCCTCCATGCTTCAAGGATCGGAACTCTTCCTTCTTGAGCTCCATCATACCCTCTGGCAGATGGTACTGATGGAAGGCAACTGTAAACTCATCCCAGGTGATTTCTTGAGGATGCTCATGGGATGCACAGTAGTTCTCCCACCATTTCGCGGCTATTCCTTCTAACTGGTGAGAGGCGTACAGGACTCTTTCATTGCCGACACATTGAGATATGTGTAGCTTCCTCTCAATCGTCCTAAGCCAATCATCCGCTTCAATGGGGTTGACATTCTCAGAGAATGTTGGGGGTGTAGTTCTCATAAAGTCTGACAATCTTGACTGATGTCCATGATGCATAGCCTGGTTGTTATTGTTGGCTGCAGCCTGATTCTGCAACTGCTGCATCTGTTGCATCATCGTCTGCATAAGTTGGGTTTGAGCAGTCAGGAAAGCTCCCAGATTGTCCATGTCCACAGGTGGTGCTTGAGGATTTGGTGCGTTGTCTTGGTTTCCGCCCTGCTGCGAACTGCTTCCTCCAACTCCACGGCTTCCACGAGTGTTCACCATCTGAAGAACAAAAGGACTTAGGAAAAAGAGGAAATGGAGTGGACAAGTACACAAGAATCTTATGCGGGGAGAAGATTTGACTCAAACATAAGCACACAATTTTATTTAATATCATAAGGATATGGCCGCTCACAGGTGCCTACGGGCATTGCGGCACATACACATTAAGCAAACATAGAGATTGTTCATCACAAGAAACATAACAACTCATAAAGTTCAGATCAAAGCAAAAATCGTTCTAAGACGGACTCAATTAAACTGACTCAATAAACTTGACTCAATACATGAGTCGACCTTGGCGAAAACTAAAACTCTCTAGTCGACGAGCCATCCAGTCGCGTCCTCCAAAGTGGTATCATGGGCGGGTGCGACGCAAGATAGGGGCAACTGATCCCGTGCCCCATCGCTGGTGGAACAAAAGAGCCTACCGACTCTGCTGGCTCTGGGGTTGCCTGCTCGAGTGCTGGTAGCTCTGGCACCACCTGCACTAGTGCCTCCTGAACTGGTGCCTCCTGCACCGACGCCTCCTGCTCAGGCTCGGGCTCCTCGGGGTCAGGGTCGTGCAGCTCTAGCTCCGGCTCTGGCTCGGGTCCCTCCAGTAACTCCTCCAGCTCGCGAATCCTTCTGGTATACTGGGTCATACCCTCTCTAACATCCCGAGCCCTCTACAGCTCCTGGATTGTCTCGTCCAAGGTCTCCTCCTGGGCGATAGCGTATCTCACCAAGTGGGTGATCGTAGCGTCGTCCTCCTCGATCGGGTCCCGATCGAAGCGGTTGTCCCGGCGCGGGTGATGTCGAAAGACGGTGCCCTCTAGCTCGGCGGAGTAGGTGCGGGCGATCCGCCGCATCGCAAGGAGTGCGGTCTCCGGGATGCCAGCCTCAAATGTGGACCTCCTCGGTGGACGTGGACAGACGACCGTTCTCCCCTGTCTCGAAGTGAGACGGTGACCTTCACATCCTAGGCAATGTCCAACCCCGCCTGACCACGGTTCTCTCAGAGATCGGCCTCACGAAGCCCTCCAAAAACTGCAACAGATACCACAGCTCAGCAGCGAAGCCTCCAGTGCGGTCACCAAAGGTGTGGTTCCTCCTCATCTGCCAAAACACACCTCGTTAGCACTATTTTTTAAAAAAAAATCATAAAGTAATAACAGAAAATTGTAGCATAGGTTACGATGTAAGAAGAAAAAGATTAGTCAAGATTTCATTCATAATCTTGTATAATTTTAATCTTTAGAAATTAACCTTATCTTTATCGGCCAGTCTAACCAAGGGTCATGTCCTACTGTCAGTATGCTCTGATACCACCTCTGTCGTGCCCCGAATTTGCAAATTCGGACACTCTTTGAATTTTGTACTAGTCCAGGATCGCGCTAGTGCACACAGGTTAAACAGGGTTTAAAGTACCGATAACATACACAGCGGAATAATATTAAAGTACTTCAAACATGTATATAAACGAGTGTACGACCTTATGGTCATCCTTACAATAGTATGCCACGCAGGGCTTACAATAATCAAAGTAACAAAAGTTCAATAGCGGAAAAATAAATCTTCGTAGTGCTCCATCTCCTGTCACAGGTGCCCTGATAAAGACTTGATCCCTAGTTATCCAGCTCTTCGACAAACTCTTCCTCGTATGCAGGCGTAGTCTCCTCTTCTGGTAAATTTTGTCCGCAAGGGTGAGTACACACCGTACTCAACAAGTCATGCATAGGATGCAGTTCTATTACTACATGCATGGCTTATTACAAAGGAATGGCTTTACTGGTTATTTTGCTTTTGCAACAATATTTTAAACTACTATCTATTTAGATTGAATGCATCAAAACCATATAACCATTATATGTCTCAAGTTGTTTTCCACATTGTTTTGGGCACACAATCCCTAATCAACATTTATCATTAACGCTGGCACACAGCCTTTCACCCCATTTTATTTTCAAACACTACCCCTTGATCAGAATTCCCGCGTTGTCCAAGACTGTGGACTCGGCTATTCAACAGCTTTTGACACTCTGCAGAGGTTGTACACTTTACCCACAAGATACAACAAGAAACCACAAAGGCGATTGACCGTAATAAAGCTTTTCAGAGACTTCTATCTCAGCCTTAAGAACCTCTCCGTGTTGCCTTCACTATCACTTCCCTCACTCAGAGTCAAGTATAGGACCGACGAACACCGTTGGATCGTACCAAGCCGTAGCACAAGCATCGCTCCCCATACAGCTACCCGTGTAATCGCCACCCCGAGGTATCAAAGGTAAGACATCGAATCCTACTAAACTAGGTCTTCCCATTCAGACATGTGGTTGTACGAGAGACTCAGGTCAAAGGCTTGCAAGGTAAGATCCTTAACTGACCAAGGCAAGACATCCTTCTCTCACATTTTGGCACAGCCCTTACAACACTCAACCCACCCCCAGTTGCCACACAAGCCCACCTGGCACAAAGCCTCGGTCCACTTGCCCCAGTCTAAATCAAATTCCATCCCAAGTTATTTAACGGTGCAACACATGCCCGTAATCATCCTTCATGTAGAACCACACAGGTCTCTACATTCCAACATCATTACCAACAACATTCCACCTTTTATCAAAATGCATTCACTATTTCTTTAGTCAATATTGCTTTTGTATTCAAAAAGGGTATTCACGATATTTGCAAAGCTAAGCAACTACTCACGGTCTAACCTCCTGTGTTGGCACAATATTATCAACCAACTTATGTTACCAAACTTAGGTTACTCAAGGAATCATGGCATACAAATGTGAATATCAAGGTGGCATTAACAATTAGGTTGACTAGCTAATTCACCCAAATTATTTTAAATCAAATTTTAATTGAATTAGCATGTATAGTTTGAAACAAAATACATTTCAAAACTTGGAATCGAAATGGTCAAAGCATAACTTGCCTTCAAAGAGTTGCTGATCCTGGTCCGGAGCTAAGTCATGTACTGGAAATTCTCCCTCGTAACTCCCCGGCAAATCAACGTTTAATTAAAATCAACATACACACAATAAATATATTTTACAGAGAGCAAACTCAGCACTAAAAATTCCATAAAATTCACCAATAAATAGATCTTGATTTTACAAATTTTTAGAAATTGGAATCACTCAAATCGGAGTTAAAACGCAAAAGTTATAACCATTTGAAGTTTGAAAATAAATCAAAAAGAATAAACCGAATTTCTTTATTTATTTTTACACTAAAAATTCGGCATTTATGACGTCAGCATGGCTAATAATGACGTCAGCATCGAAACCATTTTCGGCCGAATTATTTTTCTAAGAAAATCGGAATTATGACGCCAAGATGACGCCATCGCCGACGTCAAGATTCATCGTACAAGACCGACAAGTGGGCCCCATCGATGACGCCATCTTTTGACACGTGGCACGATCCGGTTGCGACATCGCGTGCATTTAACTATCAACCGAGAGGTTGATTTAATCTTGACCGTCCGATTCGAAACGAACGGCCACGATCAAATGTCGGTTCGGCTCGAGTTATTCCGGTGTTGACACGTGGCACAATCTCAACCACTGGATCAAGATCTAACGGCGGAGATCAAACTGAATGATGACTCAACTGACTCAGTCAAACTCCAAGATTCGTGCTCTTGCCACGCGTCTCAATCTGAGCCGTGCGATGAAATCAACGGCCAAGATTGCACCGACACTTCGGATCGCTACTGCGGTGCTGACACGTGGCTTAACTGTGACCATCGGATCAAAATCGAACAGCGGCCAATGACCGAGTGATGTCGACAGCAACGGCGGCTCTGTCATCTCGGTTCCCGTGCGTCACGCGTCATCTCGGAACTGGCCCGGCGCGCGGCGCAATCCCGAACATTCATTACAAAATCAACGGCCTAGATTAAATCAAAATCCCACGGCGTGACAGGCGACGAGGCTACTCCGGTGCGCGACACGTGGGCACATCCACACTGCACAACCACGATCTGATGATCTAGATCTAATCAATCCTATGCTAATATCACAGATCCAACGGCTACGGTTGTCTAGGCTACGTGGCTTCACAGGAATCATACGATCAAGATCTAACGGTGGTTAATTGAAGATGAAGTTTACTATACCATGGCTACGTGGCTAGATCTAGGCCGCACCTCTAAGATCCTACGGCTAACATTTACTCGGTTATGAGCACACATGGGCGATCCTGCTACGGGCACATGGCGCTATCCTAGCCATACATCTACAGATCTACGACTAAGGAATGAAGATGAGACTCACTGTTGTTCGGCGACGTGGATGAATCTGGGCGCTTGAACGAAGATCGAACGGTTGATGTAGCTCCCGAGCTCGACGATGGCGCGGCGAGTAGAGGTGGCCGGAGAGGAAGAAGTCGATGGCTCAGATGGCGCTCTGGGGCTTCTCCGGTGACACCGAATGGACGACTCGACGCGGCTTGTCACGAGAAGTACTCCGGTGACCACAGACGCGGCGGGGAATGACCGGAGACGACGGAACAACGGCGGAAGTGCTTCGGTACTTCGGCGAGGTCATGAGGGAGCTACAGTGGTTCTCGGAATGTGTGAAAGGTCTCGAAAGGTGTGGAACATTGTGCTTTATACCGTGCACCGGCTAATGAAGCGGAAGAGTTACTCGCCGGCGTTAATGGCGGGCGTTTTTCTTCGGCGGTAACGCTCGGCGGCGGCGCTTCCGGAAACCGAAGACGAAGTGACGTGGCCTCATCTCGCGCGTACACGCGGCGACAATCCAACGGCGTGAGGGCAAATGCAAAGACGGGCGCTTCCACACCGCGACGATGCGGATCGGACGAGCTGCCCAATGGCGTTAGGGTTTCGCGAAGCGGGCGTCTTGATGCGCATGATGAGTGGGCTTGTCCCATTATCGCTCATATTGATTTTCAATTGTTTTCGAATAAAAATAATTCTAAATATTCATTTAAATTATTTGAGGCATTAAAAATATCAGAAAAATTCTAGAAAAATTCCAGAAAATATTTTAAGGCATTTTGAACTCAAATAAAATATTTCCATTTATTTTTCGTTAAAACTTTTAATTATTAAATTAATTTCCACAGAAAGATTAATTTCCAGAAATTCAAATTAAATCCAAATAAATTCCAAAAATTCAAAATAAATTATAAAATTCAAAATATCCAAATTTTGGGATGTTACAAGCAACACCTGCACATGAATAAATAAGAAACAAATCCGAACACAAGTCCACGACTTGACTCAAAGTCAATCCATGCAACCACTCACACGAGCGCATTGCATCAAGTAAAATCATTATCATGCTATCACAAGCATATCAAATAATCATCTCAAACAGCACATGCACATGCACAACACATGCCATGATCGCAACCACTTTGCAATGCCTATTTTATTACTAAGCCAATTTTTCAGCACATGATTTCACACTAGAGCTGTCCCAAACACCCCCTTAATTTACTTTATTTTAGCCTACAAATTTCAGATCTGAGATAGAGCTGGGATCTGGAGCTCTGTCAAACAGGGCCATAGAACCAAAATTAAGATGACATAGTCGTTGTAACTTATTTTGCATTTCTTGAACTTATTTTGCATTTTATGGTTTTATGAATTTTTTGGATTTAATTTAATCATTTTGCTTTTATGGATTTAAGCCTTTTGTTATCTTTTATTTATTTGTCGAAAAAGTGTTAATAATTATTTGTTGGAAATATTTTATTTGAGTTCCAAATGCCTTAAAATATTTTCTAAATTTTTTTGCACTTTTTGATATTTTTGCTATTTATTTGGATTTTATTTATTTTTGGGATTTATTTTTATTCAAAATGTATTAAAAACTGTTTGCATAGTGTTTGGGCCGAAACCGCAGGTCCGACCCATCTTTTCCAAGCCGTTGGCTTGCACAACCCGCCTCGTCGCAAAACACTAGTTGCCTCGCGTTCTAGCCGTTGAATCTTGATCCATCAGTTGGCTTTGCGCTGCGTCGCTTATGCGTGTGAGTCATCGGATCGATGTCACGTGGACTCCCGTGATAATGCCACGTCGCCTCACTGTATCCCAGCTGAATTCCTCATGCCGCTGTATCCCCAAGGATCTTAGAGTCTGGGTCTTGCCGTTGCATGCCTCCCGAGCTGCCTATTTAATGCACCGTTCTGCATAGCCTAAAGCCTGAGTCGCATCGCCCTTTTTGCCCTAGCTCATCAAGCCTGAGCCACCGTTGTTTGCTCGTGCTTGCTCACCGTAGTTTCATTGTCCTCCACCGCATTCAACAGCCGTTTCTACCATCGCCGAGCACCGTCCACCGTAATCGAGGCTAGATCCGAACGCACCATGTCAAGATGTGTCGGATGCACTAGCTAACGCAGGAGTATCGCCTTTGCGCCGTCTCGTGGGTC
Source organism: Guadua angustifolia (assembly GCA_036346375.1). Classification (NCBI taxonomy): domain Eukaryota; kingdom Viridiplantae; phylum Streptophyta; class Magnoliopsida; order Poales; family Poaceae; genus Guadua; species Guadua angustifolia. The sequence goes on from CM070509.1 coordinate 19,002,809, forward strand.
ATTGTCTTTGTTGCCGGTGAGCTCCCTCTATCGTGCCATGTCTGCCACCGTCGAAGCTCAATGACCGTTGGATCTGAGAACAACGCACGGATGCAGCCACGTCTATGTGTTGCTTGGCCTGGCCACTCTCACCGTTAGCTATCGATCCGGATCGAGAGGTCGATTCCACCACGAAGTCGCCTCTGCGGCGCCTTTGCGTCGATGCTTCACCACCGACCCGATCGTTGATCTTGATCGAGCGGTCCCGCCTGCGTGCGCGGTCGCTCACCGAGCCAGCCACATCACCGCGTTGTTTCGTCTAGCCACATCATCTAGTCATCAGATCCAGATCTGATGGTCCAGATTTTGCTACATGTCACCTGCTGGGGTAGCCACGTCGCCCCAACGGTTCGGTTTTCCACGTAGCCGCTGCCGTCTAATCGGATCTGAATGGCTATTGTTTTGCCACGTGTTGCTGCCATAGTAAGCCGCGTGGATAGTCTCATGCCTCGTCGTGTGTCCTCGCCTGCGTCAGTTGGCGCACGGGTACAGTGTTGTCTCTCCACGATGGACCAACGTCGACGTGGACCAGTTCCATACGCTGGTGACGCATGTCGCGCTGTGGTTGTGCCGCATGTTAGCCGTGGTTGTGCCACGTGTCCCGTGACATTAGCATGATGTTAGCATGACGTCATAAATGCTATTTTTCAGTATAAAAATAATTCAGTTTTTCTAATTTTCTAATTTTTCTTTTATTTTAAAATTTGCTTAGCTCGTTCCCCCTCATACGAACTCCGATTAGGGTGATTTTAGTTTCTAAAAATTTGTAAAATTATGCTCTATTTAATGGTGAATTTTATTTAATTTTTGAGTTGATTTTACTATCTGTTTTTGGTATTTATTATTTTCTCTCTCTTTTCGCATAGACATCAAGTTGCCCGGTGAGTTTGTGATCACGCAGCCAACACACGAACGAGGTCCAGAGTAGGATCCTGAGCTTTTTGAAGGTAAGTTGTGCTTTGACCATGTCAAACCCAAGCTTTAAATACTATATTGTTTTAAAGTATCGCGTGATAATTCAATTATCCCTTGTTTCAATTCTGTTGGGAATAGTTAATCGTCCACTTTGTACTACATCCATCTTGCCATGTCATATTTCATATTTCATTTGTCACCCTAGGATAATTACTTACTAGTTGGTAGCTATAATTGCCAACATAGGTAGTTAGAACGCAAGTAGAATGCTTAGCCATGCAACGAGTCATCATTTTTTATGTGAAATCAATTAATCTTGCTTAATGATTATGGAATATATTTATTAACTTGTGTGTCGGGTGTTGTCACACAATGTTGTTGCTGTTGATGGCACATGGTGCATTGTAAATAACCGAGGTGGTAAAATGATTTAGACTATGGCAAATGGCAAGAATTTGTGGTGGGCCAATGGGGTATTTGGGCGGTCGCATTGTTTTTTATAATACTTGTTGGTTCATGGTTATAATGTTTTTTAGTTAGACTTTTCTTAGTCAATTAAGGACTTAACCTTATAAGAATTTGAATTGAATCATTCATACAACCACAAGTCTGGTATGGGATAGACCTAACTAATTAATTTATTATGTCTAAGCTTTGGTACTATTAGTGGTGGTGTGAGACCCAACTTGTGGTAACCAATTCTCGCACAGATAGGCTCACGTGGCGCAAGAGAGGGCCCTGGATGTGGTAACCAATCCCATCAGTGTTGAAACCTTAGCGGATAGTACCGGGTTTAGACAAGCATTGGAAAGGCTTTGTTATAATTACTCGCCTTTATGGTATATGATTGTATCTTGTGGGTAAAGTGTATAACCTCTGCAGAGTGTAAAATCTATTCGAATAGCCTGGCCCACGGTATTGAGCATTGCTCAGTGATCATAGTTAAGGGTTAGATTTTATCAAAAACAAATATGGGTTTGAAAGTTAAATTACAGTTTGAGGTTATGAATTGGTTATTGAGAAACAAATGAAAATTTATTATTGTTATTATTTGTTTTATTGTCTTTTCAATCTATTTATACTATTCCTTTACAAATGCTGCTTTATACAAATTAACCATTGTCGGGACCCGGATATGCAATCCAAACCCTCAGGTATACAAAGACTAGTCCAGATCACGCTTAGTGCACACAAGGGAAACATAGATGACATATCATTCCATACATCGAAATAACTAAAAAGAAGCAAATTATTATTGAATAAAGCAAACGACCTTATAGTCAAGGTTCATACACCAATGCCTCTTGGCTTAAGAAACAAATAAACTGCAAGGCGGAAATACAATAACTTGGGCTATTCGACATGCCACGAGCAATCGTCTGGGAAACACCTTCCTAGTCGATTTAGTCTTCATAGTACTCCTCCTCTTGATACTCATTACCCGTCCTTCCTCAAAGAATCGAACAACAGGGGCATAAAGCCGTGAGTACAAAACGACTCAACAAGCCGAGGGAAATGATGCAATATATTCATGCACGGCTTGACAAAGGATAGTTATATGGTTCATTTGCGTAAAGCAATAACTTGAATTTAAATACACTAAATAGATTGAAGGCGCTTTGAATGAAACAATAACAAATAATCGATAAATCGATGGTAGACAACATGAATGTAATGACGAGGCATCACCCTACATCACTCAAACAAGTATCAACCACACAATTCAACAATATAGCTTGAGACAACAAAACAATAGTGAACTCCCTTTCACATCTCAACCATCCCACATTTCAGAAAAATACTCTATATCCCGTGTGAAATCCCTGGCTTGTCCATGACCATGACACGGCTATTCAATAGTTTACACTCGCAAAGGTTGTACGGCTTTACCTACAAGACATGATCATCCCTTAATGCCAAGCGCTAAGAACACACTTCCTTTGGTGTGTCGGCAGAGAGATCACTACAAAGCCTTTACAATGCATGTCTAAACCCAAGATCGCCCTCTAAGGTTTCGCCTCGGGGCCCCTCTTGAGCCATGTGAGTCTACCCGCCCATCTTGGACCCCACACCAACAACTGGCAATACTCAAGTCCGACATTGCAAATTAATCAGCTAGGTCCGCCCCATACCGGACTTGTGGTTGCACGGTTAGGCCCAGCTCAATGGCGCACAAAATTAAGTCCTTAAATTGTCTCAGCAAGACACCACATCCCAATGTGCCAAACAAAGACCCCTTTATCGCACGATCAATTGCCCGAGGGAAAACATTTTGTTCAACCCAAAACCAATGGCATCCCCGCCTTGGTACAACAAGTTTTACAACAAGGGTCAATGTACCACAATTCAATATCTCATTAAGTCAAGATTAACATTAGCTCACAGTGATATGAATCCCATCGCATAACTAAGCATGGCTAAGATAGCTACGATAACCCAATGCTGGTACTATGATTGTCCAACTAATAATGTCCCAACCTATGGTTAACAATGGATACCCGGCATACCAATAATCAAAGGGGCATACTCAAACAGGTAAATAGCTACTCCCATAAACTAGCATTGTTACACAAATAGCATGTAATTGTATAAGACAAAGTACTTTTGCAAACAGGGGTTCAATATGATCAAAGGTCTACGACTTGCCTTGCTGTTCAAATGCTGATTCTTGGTCTTCGAAGTCTCCGTTCGCTTCCTTCGAGTTTGCGCTTCACCGAAAATAAAGCAAAGAAAGCCAAATAAATACAAAACAGAGAAGCAAACAAGCTCAAAATTTAAAATAAATGGCTCTGGAATGTAGAGCTCGATTTTACAAAAATTTAGAAATTTGAATCACTCCAATCGGAGTTCGGACGAAGGGGAACGGGCTCCTGGAAGATTTAATTCAGAGAAAATCAGATAAATTCACCAGGGTGACACGTGTCGGCTTGTGATTGGCTGGAATTTCGGATTTTCGGAAAAATCAGAAAAGAAAATAAATGCCGATCGACATGCGGGCCCACATGTCGCTGGCTCGGTCCACGATGGATCGGGATCACCGAGGCGACATTCGGTGAGGCGGCGAAGTCAGGCCGACGGGACGCCACGCAGAGCTAGGGTCGACGGGCGCCGACTTGGCATACACGCGGCGCCACGCAAGCGGCGACGCAAAGACGGTGCGGTGGTTCGCCACGCTGCAAGATCTGGGCCGCTGGCTCAATCGGACGGCCACGGCTGATGCTCACGGCCGAAGACGCGACGCGATCCGATCGCTAGCGAACGATCGGACGGCTGAGGGCGAGAGGAGATGCTCACCGGTGAGTGGCGGCTCTATTCCGCCGAGCCGAGGATGACGACACCGTAGACGGCGGAGGAGGGCGGGATCGGACGGAAGAGAATGCGAGTCTGGGAGAGCGCGACGCGGAGGACTCGATGATGCCACCGATCACGGCGGAGACCCACCGAAGAGGGAGGAAACGACGGCGGAAGGTCTCGGGAGGACGGCGAACTTCGGCGAGCTCGTTCTCCTCGACTACCGTGGTCTCAAAGCGATGGGAGGTGGACCAAAGAGTCGGCCATGAGGCGGAAACCTCGGACGGTGCGTGGCGGTGCTTTAAATAGCCCCGGGAGGCGTGCCCGACACGGACTCCAAGTGGCGGTGGCTAGGGTTTCGCGTGCTGGCGGCGGCGGCGCTCGGGGTGACGTGGGCGAGCGATAGCCCTTGGATCCGAATCAAACGGCCACGACATTAGGGTTTCGGTGATGATGGGCTGGGCCGGGCGGAGCACAGTGATGTGCCGGGAGAGATTCGGCCCGAGGAGAGTTTTGAAAAATTAAAACATTTTCCGAATTAGAAAAATCCCAGAATTTCAAATAAGAGCAAATAAATTCAAATAAATAGCAAATAATTTCAGAAAAATCTCCAAAAATACAGAAAAATTCCTTGAAGCACAAGGAACCCAACAAAAACTGGAAACCTTTAGTTTGATGCATAGATTATTCAAATTAAATCTTTTCATTATTGGAAAATTCATACTAAGCTTCAATTAATTCCAAGAAAATGCAAATGGTTTATTTTTGATTTTAAACATACCAAAACTCAATTTTACAACCATGTTGGACATTCCTTTATAATAAGCCATGCCTATAGTATAATAGTTTTGCATTCTGTGCACAACTTTTGAGTGTTTTATGTACTCACCTTTTACAATAAAACATCATCAGTTGGAGAAGAAGCTACACCTGCTTATGAGGAGGAATACTAGGAAGAGAAAAATAACTAGGGTGCAAATCTTGTTAGTTGCCTTTGGCAAATTGAAGGGTTTTCTACAAATAAGTTTATTTTTTTACTACAGTTTATTTACTTTTCAGTCTTAATCCTGTGAGACATATTTATGTAAAGTGGATCATAAGGTCATCTAGTAGTTATATTTAATTTGATGAAGTCTTCATTATATTATCGTTGGGTATACTTGTGATGTTCATCTATATTGAGCCCATGTGCACTAGTATGATTCTGAACTAGTGCGGATTAAGATTTGCATATTCGAGTCTGGATAGTGATGAGTGCCAAACACTTGCCTCACTACCAATAACATTGTCACAAGGATGATTCACGAATTTATTACAGACATTTACAAGGGAAAAGCAAAACAAGCCCCCGCTGTCATAGCATTCACCAATAAATAGTCCGTACTTTGATATGACTACTTTATTTGACTCAAACACCAACTTATACCCATCTCCACAAAGAAGAAATCTACTAACGAGATTTTTATTGATTGAAAGGATATGTTGCACGATCTTTAACTACACGATCTTTCCTGAGGTAAGCTTTAGATTTACCGTGCCAACACCAAGAACAGAAGCATGTGACCAATTCCCCATCAACACGGAGGAATCCCGAGCAACCTGGTAAGAAGAAAACAATAATACAACAACACAGACATGAATATTAGCCCTAGTATCAATCCACCAATCGGTAGATTGACTAGCTGAAAAAAACAGTGAGTAAATTATCATACCCAGGTGTCTCCGTCTTGGCATTGCGAATAGTCACATTGACATATTTGGAGTTCTGTCCCTATTGATCCTTTCCTCGCTTGCGGCTTGGACATTTCTTTGCCCAATGTCCAATCTCACCACGCACGAAGCAAGGCTTATTATTCTGTTGTTTCTTCTTTTTAAAGTTGGTAGTCTGAACAACTTTTCTCTTTGACTTGAACTTCCTAGAACCAAAACGCCGCACAAAATTGTCACTGATTTGTGTCTTAACCACCTTTGGATGTACATCCTTTGCTCAAGTTTTTTCCTCAACATCAAGAGACGTGATCAAACTCTCAACAGAGATTTCTTGCCTCTTATGTTTTAGAGATGTAGCAAAATTTCTCCACGAGTGAGGCAATTTGGCAATGATACCACCAGCCACAAACTTGTCGAGCAATGAACACTTGAGGTGTCAAGTTCCCTCGTAATGAATTGTATCTTGTGAGCCTGTTCAATTACAGAATGGCTATCAACCTTTTTGTAGTCATGATATTACTCTATAACATACAGTTCACTGCCAGCATCCGAGGTATTGAATTTATTTTCGAGTGCCTCCCACAGCTCTTTTGCATCTGAAATGTGCATATACATGTCATAAAGGAGATATGAAAGAACGCTAATAATGCATCCTACAAAAATTGTGGTCGTTGCTTAGCAGTAAGGGTTCCTTCAGGGTTGTCAACCACATCCCAGTAAACGTTCATAACTGTGAGCCACAGAGTGGCTCGCGTTCGTCATCTCTTAAATTAAACACCGATAAATCTATTCGGTCGCATTGCCTTAGCAAATTTTGATGTTTTCATCGTATTTACCATGAAAAGCCTATCACGTTTTTAGATTGTTGGAAAATTAGGCATATTAATGATGAATTTATTTCGAAAATAAGTGTGGAATATATAGGCCTCGGGTACCTGCTTAATGGGCCATCCGAACCACCTCAATGGGATGGGCTGGGCTGGCCATACAAAGGAGGGACCTTCCAAAAGGTCTCAATCGTATGCAGCGAGGAAAAAGGCCGGGAGAAGGTGTCGACAGGATTAGGTGGGCAGCGCCTGCGCCCCTGCAAAGGGCGGCTCTGCCCCTGCTTGCTACTGTGCAAGGTCGGCCGGCTACAGGACAGCCTCTCCTCTGCGACCAACCACCCCTGCTACGATTCAACAACCTCCACTACTGTACACAGGTAATCCTCCTCTGTTGTATAAAGAGGAGGGGAGTTTCGAGAGAGAAAAGAGAGGGAACTTGTAAGAAAGAACACACTCCCATACACCAAGAAATACCGAACGCAGGACTAGGGTGTTATCTCCATCGGAGAGCCCGAACCTGGATAAATCTCCTTGTGTCCTGCGTTACCATCAAGCTTAGATCTTCCGCCTTGCCCAGTTCACTCTTTTTTATTGCCGATCATAAACATCAACAGTTGGCGCACCAGGTAGGGGCAGCGCGAAGATCATCCTTCCCGAGTTTGATGGCGGCACCGGTGGGATCACTGCTTCTTCAAATTTCACCAGCCTTCGCTTTGGAAGCTTGGACTTCGTCGCCAATGGTCTTGACAAGCTTGCTCTCTCAGGGCAGGGTTCGACCCACCCTGGGAAGATCTCATCGCTCCCTCACCCGAGCTCCAGTCCGGATCGAGGAGCGCTGTGGCCACCCGCTCTCAAGGAGCCTTCCGTGGCGTCTTCGCGATCGAGGACGATCGGACCGATACCCTGCACCAACAAGAAGCTGCAAACACGGTGGAGGCGGAGCGTCTCCGTCGCACGGCCCAGGAAGAGCGCGCGAGGTCCCTCCAGAATCGGGGGCGCAACGTCAACGAGGAGTTTCTGCAGGCGAAGAAAGGGGACCAACTGGTCTTCCACACGCCGCAGCAGAACATCGTCGCTTCCAAGACGCTGGTCGACACCTTGGGGCCAATCCTTGGCCCTGACAACCCCGCTGCCCCGATCGTGGCCCAAGTCAAGGCCATGGTGACGGCGGCAGCGGTCCAACAAAACCAGGAAGCACCCGTGAAAAAGGCACACTCTCGTGCCCACGCGGCTACCCAGACCGGCAGCAGTCGGACTGCCCAAAGTCGACCCAGGGGCAGTCGACTGGAGCTTCACCGGGGCGAAGACGCCCGCCGGAGCCTCAACCGCGATCTCCACTTGGATCTTAACGCTAGGTGCCGTGAACGGGAAGAGGGGGAGCGGCGTCGGCGCGAGGACGACTACAAATGTTTCGGCATCAGCTATGATGGCCGGGACGATCGCAATGGCCGACGCGACGACCATATTGGCCGCAAGGATCACAATCGTCGGGCCGGGAGTGACGATGGGGATCACCGAGATGGGACACCGCAGCGTTGGTCACCACGATGGCATAGCAGTAGGCCCATCGACGGGGTCCACGCGTTCACCCCCGACTTCGTCGAGTGGATTGGCCCGAAGGCTTCAACCCTAGGGGCATCGTCAAGTTCAATGGAGAAAGAGACCCGGAGGCCTGGTTGTAGGTTTATGCCCTCGCAGTCAAGGCAGCCAGGGGCGACTAGAACGTAATGGCGAATTACTGCTTGGCCACACTCGCCAAGATCACCATGCCTCGCTCACGGACTCCCAAAGAAGTTCTATTGATTCCTGAGGAGATCTCTGTTAGCAGTTCATCTCGAACTTCCAAGGCACCTATGAGAGGTCTGGGACCTCGTGGGACCTCTACCAGCTTCATCAGAAGAAGAACGAATCTCTGCGGGAATTCATTCGGCGCTTCATGCAAAAGAAAAATATCATTCGGGATGCCTCAGAAGTGGTCGTCATAGCTGCCTTCCAGAAGGGAGTCAGCAACCCCGACTTGATCAAGAAGATGTCCCGAAGTCCGCCGACCACCGTCAGGGAGATGTTCGCCTTGGCCGATCGCTATGCCACGGCCTCGGACGCCCTAGCGGAACGTCAGGAAGATCGCCCGCGGCAGAAGGACAAGAAGGACCACGCCGAGTCCTCCAAGCAAAGGGATAAGAAGCGCGGGCCCGGAGAGCTGGTCATCGCAGCCGAGCGCAGTCGGCCCCGAGTGCCGCGGAGCATTGATGACGATGAGGTAATGGATTCTGTCTGCCCTTTCCACCCCCATGGGAAGCATGCGGCCAAGGACTGCTACACCCTGAAGAGGTTTGCCCGGGAGAGTAGCAATAGGGCAAACCAAGGCAAGGGCGAGGCAGCGAAGAAGCAAGATCCCCCTAAGGATGACGGGGGCGATTACCAGGTAACCAAGCGCGAGCTCAATTATATATTCAGAGGCTCGGCTACGTATGAGTCCAAGCGGAAGCAGAAGCTTACCGCTCGAGAGGTCAATGCAGTAACACCGGCGACGCCCCGATTCCTGAGGTGGTCTGAGGTCCCGATCACATTCGATCGCTCGGATCACCCCGACTGTGTCCCATTCTCGGGATGATATCCTCTGGTCCTGGACCCTGTCGTGCGCAGCGTCAGGCTCAAGAGGGTGCTGGTCGACGGAGGAAGTGGGCTCGACGTCCTTTTCTCCAAAACCTTCGATGATATGAAGATCCCCCGCACCGAGCTGAAGCGTGGATCATCGCCGTTCCACGGGGTAATCCCCGAGACCTCGACGGTACCACTCGGGCAGATCACACTACCGATGACGTTCGAAACCAAGGAGAACTACCGGACGGAGTACCTGAATTTCGAGGTGGCCGATTTCGAGACGGCATACCATGCCATCTTGGGAAGGCCAGGGTTGGCCAGGTTCATGGCCGTCCCCCATTACACATATCTGGCACTGAAGATGTTGGGGCCAAACGGTGTTATCACGGTCCGAGGGGATGTTAGGCGCCTTCACGGCGACGAGGAAAGCTACGACCGCCGAAGTCTTTGGTGGCGATAATGCGATGCTAAGAAGATCCACCAAGGTTGTTCTTCCGCAGGGCGAAGGCGACGTCCCGACTGCAAAGCAAGCCAAGTCGGGTATGAAACCTGAGAAAGGAGTCAAGAAGGTGATACTTGATCCGTCCAACTCGGTCCAGATGGCCTTGATTGGGACAGGGCTTGATCCCAAATAGGAAGATGTGCTCGTCGCTTTCCTTCGGGCAAACCGGGATATTTTCGCTTGGAAGCCATTCGACATGCCCAGTGTTCCTAGGGAGGTGATCGAGCACTCTCTCAATGTTGACGAAAAAGCAAAGCCCATCAAGCAGCGGCTCCGACGGTTAGCACAAGATCGCCGCGACGCCATCAAGGAGGAGATCACCAAACTTTCAGCTGCTAATTTCATAAACGAAGTGTATCATCCCGACTGGTTGGCAAACCCGGTCCTTATACGCAAAAAGAATAAAAGTTGGCGCATGTGTGTCGATTACACTGATCTCAATAAGGCATGCCCAAAGGATCCCTTCGGGTTACCCTGCATCGATCAGGTAGTAGACTCGACCGCCGGGTGAGAGCTCCTGAGTTTCCTAGACGCATACTCAGGGTACCACCAAATCAGGCTGAAGGAAGAAGACTGCATCAAGACCTCGTTCATCACTCCGTTCGCTGCGTACTGCTACATCACAATGCCATTCGGGTTGAAAAACGCTGGCGCGACCTACCAGCGTGCTATATAGCGGTGTTTTCACACTCAACTCGGACGCAACGTAGAGGCGTACGTAAATGACGTTGTGGTTAAAACCCGAGTGAAGAAAGATCTCACATCTGATCTAGCCGAGACGTTTGAAAGCCTAAGGGCCTATAAGATGAAGCTCAACCTGGAGAAATGCGCCTTCGGGGTTTCTTCGGGGAAGTTACTCGGATTTATCGTGTCTCGCCGTGGTATCGAGGCAAACCCGAAGAAGATCAATGCCATTTTAAAGATGAAACCGCCGACCTGCCAGAAAGAAGTCCAGAAGCTCACAGGGTGCATGGTGGCACTCGACCGGTTCATCGCTTGCCTGGGCACTCGGGGAATGCCCTTCTTCAAACTCTTGAAGAAACAAGACAACTTTCAATGGACCTCTGAGGCACAGTAGGCTTTCGAGGACCTGAAGGCGCTCCTGACCACACCTCCGATATTGGTCGCGCCAGCACCAGAGGAACCCCTCCTGCTTTACATAGCGGCAACGACTCACGTAGTCAGCGCTGCAATTGTTGTGGAGCGGGAGGAGGAGGGACACCTACAGAGAATTCAGCGCCCAGTTTATTTTGTCTGTGAAGCATTGGGCGAATCCAAGACGTGGTACCCTCAAGTGCAGAAGCTTCTATACGCGGTACTGCTTGCCTCTCGTAAACTCAAGCATTACTTTCAAGAGCATTCAATTTCGGTGGTTACATCTTTTCCGATTGGGACATACTCCACAATCGGGAGTCCACTGGGAGAATCGTGAAATGGGCGGTCGAGCTTGGGGCCTATGAAATCTCCTTCAAGCCTCGGACAGCCATCAAGTCTCAAGCACTCACCGACTCCGCCGCCGAGTGGATGGAGTTGCAGAATCCCACGGCCGCGAAGGATCTCGAGTACTGGACGATGTACTTCAACGGTTCCCTCACGCTGAGCGGTGCAGGGGCTGGCATGGTGCTCATCTCTCCAATAGGGGAAAGGCTGAAATATGTCCTTCAACTACATTTCCCGGCATCAAACAACGCCGCCGAGTACGAGGCGCTCATACACGGTCTCCAGACGCCATATCGCTTGTGATCCGATTTATTGACGGTCATGGAGACTCTATCTAGTGATTAACCAAGTGCGTATGAGTGGTCGTGCGTTGATGATAGCATGGTACGATACCGTCGAGGTGCGAAGCCGGAGGACAAGTTCGACGGACTGGAGCTCACCCATGTGCTCCGCTGGGACAACGAAGCAGCAAACGAGCTCGCCAGGCTAGGCTCCAGCAGGGCTCCTATTCCAGTTGGAGTCTTCGTCGATGTAACATCCCAAAATTTGGCCCAATTAAAACTTAATGGTTTATTTGAATTTTTGAGAATTTTCAGAAATTATTTGGAATTAATTGGATTTTTGGAAATAAACTCTTCTTTGGAAATTAATTTAATAATGGAAAATTTTTAATAAAATATAAATAGAAATATTTTATTTGAGTCCAAAATGTTGTAAAGTATTTTCCAGAATTTTTCTACAATTTTTCTGACATTTTTAATGCCTCAAATGATTTAAATGAATTTCTGAAATTATTTTTATTCAAAAAAACTAGAAAAATGCCATGAGCAGTAACGGGCCGAGCCCGTTACTGTGCCGTCGCACCAGCCCGTTCTGCAAAACCCTAACGCCGCTAGATCTCCGCCGTCCGATCCGCATCGCGCAGCTGTGAGGCGCCCGTGCCGTTTCGCCGCCCTGCGCCGTCGGATCGTCGCCGCGTGTACGCACGGGATAGCTCCACATCGCCCTTCGGTTACCTCCGCCGCCGCCGCCGCCGTCGATGCTCCAGTTCAGCAACCGACGCATTGAAACACCGTTTAAGCACGCACGCCGAGGCTATAAAGCCCATTGGTCATCTCGCCAGATTCTCCTTTGCTCTGCACATCGTTTGCCCCACTTTATGCCTTCCGAGACTTTTCGTGGACGCCACACGCACTCACCGTAGTACCGAGATGCTCCGCCGCTGTTTGCGCCCTCTCCGGTGACTCTCTGCCGCCATCGTGACCACCGTGGTAATCCTCAAGCCGTGACGCGTCCGTGGAGCTACTTCACTTCGCCGGAACTGCGTCCAAACACCGCGCGCGTGGTTGTCTTCCTCAGCTCTGGTCTTCGAACGCCGCTGTGCCACCACCGAGCTCGCAAGCCACGTCGGCCGTTGGATCTGCATCCTACCGTTCCGGTAAGTCCACGTGTTTTCCTCTCAGTAGAGACCAGAACAGTGTCGCGGTAGATCTTAGCCGTAGAATTCTTGATGGACGGGATAGATCCAGACACGTGCCCACCTTCGGGGCTGCCCACGTGTTCCTTAGATATATTAGACTGTAGCTGTAACATCCTAAATTTTTGACTTTTATTTAAGTTAATAGTGTTTATTGCAATTTGTGCTTTTTGTGAATTTTCTGGATTTAATTGGATTTTCTGAGAATTATTTGAATTATTTCAAACTTAAAAGTATATTGTTTTGCCAAAAGCTAATTATAAATATATAAGTTTAAAATAAAGTTTTGCCAAAAATATTTTATTCGAGTCCAGAATGCCTCAAAGTATTTTTGAGATTTTTCTGGGATTTTTCTTGATATTTTTACTGCCCTAAATAAATCAAATGATTTTCCTTATTTATTTTAAATCAAAAACCCAGAGTAATTCGCTTTGAACAGTGTTGGGGGCCTAGTACTGTTCGGCCCAACCGGGCTGCTTTTCCGGTGGAATTAATGCCAGCCGTTAGATCTCCATTGGGTGGCCTTCATCAAGCCGCGTCATCCCTAAATCCCTAATCGTTCACACACCGCTTGATGAAGATCCAAGGGTCTTCATCTGCCGAGTTGTTTCGAGTTCTAGCGTGTCGTGCGCTTGACCGTCGATCAACCGCGTGTCGCCCATCCGTCGGCTCGCCTCCGACACGCCTCGAGCCGACTCAGAGCTCATGTCAGAGCCGCCGCGACACCTCGCCGAATCTCGCCATATCCGCCACCGTGCACTATTTAAGGGAGCACCGTGCGCAAAGCCCTAAGCAGCAAGCCTGGAAGCGCCATCGAAGCTTCGCCGCCACCGCGTCGCAATCAAGATTTTGTCGAAGCGCAGCCGAGAAGAAAACGCTGTCGATTCGCCGTCGTTCAGACGTCGCCGAGTCCCCAAACCGAGCCCGTTCGCTTCGCCGTAACCTGAGGCATCCCGTGCGCGCCATCTTTTCACCGGAGCACCAACCGAAGAGGGAGATCGTCGCGAAGGTCGTCGCCACTGGAGAAGAAAGTCACGCCGCCACCGAACCAGTGCCCAAAACCCAAATCCGAGCGCGTTATCAAGTTGGCAACGTCAGGGTGAGTTAGGAGGTGCCTTCGCCGCTCGTCGCCGGTGACCCTAGGGCCGCGCGCGCCACCGGTAGACGTGGCTTGATACTTCGCCGCCACGTGTCGGACACGTGGGCATGAGGGCTGAGGTGTCGCTTGCGTGGCGCTGATCTGGCGTTACGTGGGCACTGCGTCACAACCGAGTCACCTGCACGCGTGGGCACGCACGTCAGCAGCACGAGACCCAGCTGTCGGTGGCACAGATCCGGTGAACTGGGTCCATGGACCAGAGCCACGTGTCAGCACCGTAGCGGTTCGAGCTAGGGCTGACGTCAGCTGACGCAATAGAACGGATTTTCCTTTTCAAAAATAATTTGGATATTATTGATTTATCCAATTTTATGAATTTTCAGGAATATTGAATCTTCCGAGGGCTCGTTCTCCCTCATAAGAACTCCGATTGAGGTGATTCAAATTTCTAAAAATTTGTAAAATTGAGATCTATCTATTGGTGAATTTTATTTGATTTTTAGAGTTTGTTTGCTCTTTGTTTTAGTATTTATTTTGCATTCTCCTTCGTTTCGCGTAGACGATAAATTGTGCGATGCAACCGGGAGAGATTCATCAACTCAAGACCAAGGTCCAGAGCATGGATAAGGGTTTTCCTAAGGCAAGTTGTGCTTTGATCATGTTGCACCCATGTTTGCAAAATTGCTATTTTGTTTTACCCTACTGCACATTATTTCATGTGTAAAAATGATTTCAATTTAAATTGGGACTTAGCTAGCATACCCATCGAATTATACCCTACCTTGTCAATCGTATGCCATGATTCACTTGTCACCTTAGATTGGTTAATTATAGTTGGTTACTAGTAAAATCAACATGGGATGGTTAGAACGAAATAGTATTGCTTAGCCATGCCACGTCATCACATGTACATTAATCATTGATTATTAATCTTGACTAATGGAATATGGAACAATGATATTAACCTGTGTGTCATGTGTGGTCACACAAAGAGATTGAGTTGTTGTGACGGGGAGGTCACGCAACGATGTTGATTTGTGGATAGCACGTGGTGCTTGGTAATCAACTGGGTTGGTAATCACTTAGATTGAAGCAAGTGGCAAGGGCAAGTGGCAAGGGCAAGTGTGCCAGGGTGGGCCCGATGAGCAGAGGGTATGTGCAAGTCTTGCTTTGATCAATCTTAAGGACTTAACCTTGCGAGCCTTTGACTGAAATCAATCATGCAACCACATGTTTGTTATGGGGCGCCTTAGTGACTAATTTGCAAAGTCTTAGCTTGAGTACTATCGTGGTGGTGTGAGTCCGGGTGTACGGAGGAAACTCACATGGCGCAAGAGGGGGGCCCTGTTGTGGTGGTGTAACCTTTCAGTGTTGAAACCTCAGCGGGTAGTACTGGGTTAAGATGATGCATTGTAAAGGCTTTGTTATGATCATTCGCCTGTGTGGTGCATGGTTGTGTTGTGTGGGTAAAGTGCATAACCTCTACAGAGTGTACAATCTATTCGAATAGCCGTGCTCACAGTATTGAGCATAGCTCGGGGATTACAGTCAAGGGTTTAGACTTTTGAAAACTGAAAACTTGGGATGGATGTCAGGTTGCCATGGAAAGTTGAATCTTGATTTAGGATGAGAAACTTGGTTTATTTGACAAATGCTGAATCCATCTATTATTTTTATTTGTTTTATTACTGTCTTTGCAATCTATATACTGTACTTGTTCATAAATGCTGCTTTACTGCAAATAAACCATTTAGCCTTTCTTTGGAATAAGCCTTGCATATAGCTATATTAGAATTGCATTCTGTGCACAACTTGTTGAGTGCTTTATGTACTCACCCTTGCCTACAACCTCATCAGTGCTGTCGTGTCCCGAATCTGCAAATCCGGACACTCTGTGTATTCTGCACTAGTCCAGGATTGCGCTAGTGCACACAGACTTAACAGGGTTAAAGTACCATAATCATACACAGTGGAATAATAAAGTACTTCAAACATGTATTTAATCGAGTTGTACGACCTCAAGGTCACCTTACAATATTTTGCCACGCAGGGCTTACATTATTCAGAGTAATAATAAACAACAGCGGAAAGTAAACATCATGGTGATCCATCTTCGCCACAGGCGCTCTGACAGAGGCTTGCTTCCTAGTTCTCTGGCCCTCCAGTATACTCCTCTTCCCACGCTGGTGTAGACTCCTCTTCTGGTAAAATTTTGCCCGCAAGGGTGAGTACACACCGTACTCAACAAGTCATGCATAGAATGCAGTTCTATTACTACATGCATGGCTTGTTACAAAGGAATGGCTCAATTGTCTATTTTGCATTTGCATCAACATTTTTGAATTATTATTTATCTAGATAGAAAGCGTCAAAACCACATAAATATAATAAGTTTCTCCAATTGTTTCCCACATAATTTTGGACACACAGTCCTTAATCAAATTTCACCATTAACACTGGCACACAGCCTTTCACCCCATTTTATTTTCAAAACACTACCTCTTGACTGTAATCCCCGAGCATTGTCCAGTACCATGGACTCAGCTATTCGAATAGTTTCTACACTCTGCAGAGGTTGTACACTTTACCCACAAGATATAATCAACTCACCACGTCAGCCGTGAATCGCCATACAAGAGTATGCGAATGAGTAATCATAACAAAGCCTTTCAAAAACTTCTATCTTAGCCTAAGAACCTCTCCGAGTTGCCTTCACTATCACTTCCCTCACTCAGAGCCGAAGTATAGGACCGACAAACATCGTTGGATGGGTACCAAGCCGTAGCACAGGCACGCTCCTCCCATACAGTTACCCCATGTAACTGCCACCCCCGAGGTATCAAAGGTAAGACATCAGAATCCTACTAAACTAGGTCTTCCCATTCAGACATGTGGTTGTACGAGAGACTCAGGTCAAAGGCTTGCAAGGTGAAGTCCTTAATCCACCAAGGCAAGACATCCTTCTCTCAACATTTGGCACACACCCTCACAACACTCAACCCCCAAATGCCACGAAGGCCCACTGCACAAAGTCTCGGTCCACTTGCCCCTGGCCGAAATCATTTCCCATCCCAAGTTGATTATTGTGCAACACATGCCAACAACAACTCAACATCCATATGGAACCACACAGGCCTCCATATATCAACATCATCGTGTGGCAACACATCACACCATTTCCAATATACATTGCATATTCCATTAATCAATATTGACCTTTGTATTTTAAAAGATTATTCACGATATATGCAAAGCTAAGCAACTATTCACGGTCTAGCCTCCCGTGTTGGCACAATATTATCAACCAACTAGTATTACCAAACTTAGGTTATCAAAGGAATCATGGCATACAAATATTAACAACAAGGTGGCAATAACAAATAGGTTGATTAGCTAATTCACCCAAATTATTTAAATCCATTTTTAATTGAATTAGCATGCATAGTTTGAATCAAAATACATTTTCAAAACTTAGGATCAAAATGGTCAAAGCACAACTTGCCTGGCCCTTGCTATCTTTATTGCTCTTTACTCTTTATCTTTGACTCTGGATCTTCGATCTTTAATCTTTACTTCCTTGATCTTCAGCTTCTTTAAATGACTTCCGGACAACGCGTCTAACGATAAAGAAACACAAATACAACACAACTCAAAAGACAATTCGAATAAACTCCAAATTAGGAATGGATAATAATGGATCACAATGGCTTAGATGAATTAAGGAACTTGAATAGATTAGATCAAACGTTAGACAAAAGAGAATGAGCTTTCAGAAAAATACACCGAAAAGGAAAAGACTGATAACTAAGAGAGAAAGAATAGTATTCCAAAGAATATTTCTTTTGAAGTTATTATCTTGATTGGATAGACCATGACATATGGGCTCTCGATCTATAGACCGGGTCCATTAAGATATGTTAGTTCATGATGAACTAAGCTGATGCAAGAAGTTGACTTTTGTTGACTAAGTAGATACACAATCAAATAAAAGATAGATAGGCTGATAGATTAGATATGGTTCAAGGATATGACACATGGTCAATGGTCTAGCGACCAAGTCCACGAATGAATTCTGGGTTAATGGCAGATTAGATTTTCAGGGATAAGACAAGGACGGATGGAATCGACACTCAGTGCGATCCGATCTAGGGTTCAGTCATACATCAATGAAGAGACTTGACGATGATGAGGCGGTGATGATATAAATAGATAGGAGTGATAGCATGGCTCGGAGATGGTCTGGCAGGGAATGACATATGTGGTACACACATCTTCAGGTTAGGGTACTAATATAAGGTTCGGTTATACAACAAGGATACGATATATGACAGCGATGATGACATGGCATCGAAGATGACACAAAACTCAGTTAGATTTAGGATTGACTGTAGTTGACCAACTAGTGGTACCACAATCGATCACATGGCCCACGATGAACTTGGTTCATCGAGCCAGTCTTAGGTTAGGGTCTAGGTTCAGCCACAAGCATTATATGGTGATGAGGCTACCTCATTGCATAATATGGGGCTAGGTCACAACATGGCTATATCATACTACGGCTTTCACTTGTACATACACACATGTGACGGTTAGGCAAACGGTTAAGGTGGTATGTCATGCGGGCGACGATTGGGTGGCAACAACAGAATAACATGGTTCTGGACAGCAAGGTATACTTGTCATGGCGACATGGCAAAAGGGACGGCTAAAACTAAGAACACGAGAAAAGGTGAGATCGGCGACTAATCTTTCGGTAACGGCTTTAACAACGAACAGAGGCTAACGGAGCTTCATAGATGGACAAAACAGAGATATTACCACCTACTGGACATGGTGACACGATCACAAAAAGCTAGGATGATTGGCGGCACAAGACGACGCGCGGCGGCGGCAAAAGGCAGCGGCCGACGAATAAAAAGAATTTCGGTAGATACAACAGCAAAGGGGAAGTGAGTACCACGTAGAACGCGGTGACACAAACTCAACGATATTGCCGGATTTGGCAGCAACCCAACGGATTTATCACAAACTGCCGATGAACGGCTCCCGGAGCTAATAGATCAAACTGCCATAACTATTAAAGTACTACACGAAACCTAACCAAATTTTACAGAGAGTTATCTGGGACTATTTGGCACAAAGTGACGTGAATGGATATGAGTTTTACCTTCTGGGTCAATGGGGAACGCGCGACGAAGTTTTCTGCCGTCTGCAACGCAGTCTGATCGGGGATAAGAATTTTCTGCGCAAAATCATGAGGTCAAAACCGTGATTTAGGGTGAGCATCATGTAGAGGACATCAATAGGAGTCTACCGTAAAAACTCCATGGCCAAACTCGCAGAAACGAGGGAGAACGAGCTCTGACAAGATTTGATCTTTGGGCAGCCATAACTTTTGATCCAGTGGATGAAATTGCACTAAATTTGTATGGAAGACAGAGGGTATCTTGAGGCACGATGTGACGCAAACAAATCTTGAAAAGAGTCGACGAGTTGATGGGGAACGCGACGCCAAAACAGGCCGACGTGGGGGCGGCGCTGAGCGCGGCGCGGCTGCTCTGTTTGGAATCTTCCAAAACAGTTTCACAGGAGTGTTGCAAACATCATGGGGGTGCTCCACAAGAAATTTTAGGATGAACGGAGTTCGGGAGTGCCCGGTAGAGCTCGCCGAAGTTCTCACCGGAGTTGGGGAAGAAGGCTTTCCGAGGGAGATCCGTTGTGATTCTGATGCTGATCTTTGAGTATGATGTGAGGAATGAGGAGAGGCGTCTAGGGTTCAATTTTCAGCTACAAAGGAGCGGTGGATCAATGGGAAAAACTCGCCGGAGTTGGAAAAGAAATTGGTGGCCGGAGCTGCTCCAGTAGGTATTTTCCAAATCTGATTTTACTGGAGGTATAGGACAGCAATAAAAGCTCTGGTAAACATTTCAGATCGAAATAAGTTCCGGAGTGACCAAGAGAGCTCGTCGAAATTTTCGCCGGAATTGAAAAGAATGGCCTATACAGGAAGATCCAGAACTTGGATGGGAAAAATTCCAATTGGGTTGTAAATAGAACGCATGTAGGAATCTTTGGTTCAATTTGTAGGACGATCGGACCATCGAATCATCGGAAAACGCTCGCCGAAGTTATGACGGGAAACTGCCGGAGTTACTGTAGCGTTACTGTTTATTTAATCCGAAAATCAAACAACCGTTCAAGAAAAAACGAAATAAATGTCAAAAAAACGTTAAAAATTCCGGAAAAAATCTGGAACGTCACCCGCAGCCTTAGTAACACAAATAAAATATTATTACATAAAATAATAATTTTATTCATGTACAGTAAATACTTTTATATAGTTTTTAATATCTTTTAATTTGAAAAATACTAAAACAACCCCAAAAATTCTAAGAAAATTCAGGAGTTTAATTAGGACATTTTAAGATCAAATAAAATATTTTGGTACCACCAAATATTTTATTTTTATATCAACATATATTTTTATTTTGTTAAAGTTTTCTAAAGGCTTTAGAAAATATATAATTTGATTAAATGTAGGAAATTTCGCAGAAATTTCCTTAGGTTTATTTATATTAAATAAGATAGTTTTAGTAAAACCAAATCTTTTATTTTGTCTCCAAACTATATTTTTAATTGATGAGACTTTTGGAAAGGTTTTGAAATCAGGATTTTAACAAATAATGGAAAATTCTCCGAAGTTCCTTGTGATATATATATATATTTAAATTAATCCCAACTTAAATAGGGTTTTCATTTTTTTAATGAAATAGTTTTTAAGTTTTTCTAAAAATAGACAAAAGTCTTTTTTTTGAACTCTAGATAAATCCAGAAAATAAAGAGGAGCCAAATAAACTTGAGACAACCAATAAAATAATAATTTAAAATATTTTTTTTATCCTATTTTTGAAATGAAATTTTGGGATGTTACAAGTGCTGAAGAAGGTGTACTATGAAGTGACGAATGTTTAGGGTGCGAGCCTTGTCGGCTTACTGTGGTATACCGAGGGTTTATCTACGCCTTCATTCCGCATAGCTCAATTTGTTGTTCAAATTTTGTGAGGCATTGTTAAGTAAGTTGACCATAAGGTCATTCAACTAGTAATATTTAGCATATAATGTCTTTTATCTTATTTCCGCTATGTATGATTGTGATATTCACTAATGTTGAGCCTGTGTGCACTAGCGTGATCCTGGACTAGTGCAGTATACACAGAGTGTCCGGATTTGCATATTCGGGTCCCGACAGTAGCCGTTAGATCTTTGATACACGGTCAAGATTCAGCCACATGGTCGCATAAATAGTAAACCCCATTTTCATGTATCAGCCGTTAGATCTTGTGATTGTGGTCAACAGTGTAGAGCTAGGGTTAGATCATCGTTGGATTTAGATCAGATGGTCCAGATGTCACCGCGTAGCAATGAATCTGGTGCGTAGGATTGAACCATTGTGAACCGTTGGATTTTAGATGAGCGGTTCGGATTTGTCCACGCGTCGCGCATCGGAGTAGCCACGTTGTCTGCCACGCCACAGGATTTTGATTTAATCCGGGCCGTCGGTTTTTGAATTTACGGTTTGGATTGCGCCGCACGCCGGGCCAGTCCCGAGATGACGCGTGTCGCACGAGAAACGAGGCGACAGAGCTATCGTTGCTATCGACGTCATTCGATTGATTTCAGCCGTTCAATCGGGATCCATCGGTTAGTATTGTGCCACGTGTTAGGTTTTAAATTGAAGCGTCGGGTTAGATCTAGCCGTCTATTTTAAATCGGACGAACGAGATTTGATCGCACTCTTGGTTGATAATGTGCTGACGCGTGTCAACCAGATCTAACCGTTCATTTTCAATCGGCGGTTAGGATGTTGCCACGTGTTGACTCCGGGGTTAGATTTGAACCAAACCGTCGCTTTAACCTTGGCCGTTTGATTTAGATCGGACGATCAGAATCGAATCGGGGATTCGGTTGTTGGTTCATCGCCACGTGTCGCAACGAGATTGTGCCACGTGTCATGCTGACATTATAAATAATTTTGAAATAAAAAAATATATATTTATTTCGGCTGAAAATGGTTTCGGTGCTGACGTCATTATTAGTCATGCTGACATCATAATTCCAGAATTTTCCGTATAAAAATAAATAAAGAAATTCGGTTTATTCTTTTTGATTTATTTTCAAATTTCAAATGGTTATAACTTTTGTGTTTTAACTCTGATTTGAGTGATTCCAATTTCTAAAAATTTCTAAAATCAAGATCTATTTATTGGTGAATTTTGTAGAATTTTTAGAGATGAATTTTCTCTCTGTAAATTATATTTATTATGTGTATATTGATTTTGATTAGACGTTGATCTGTCAGGGAGTGTCGAGGGAGGATTTTCAGAGCAAGACCTAGCTTCGGATCAGGACCAGCAGCTTTTTGAAGGCAAGTTATGCTTTGACCATGTTGCTCCTAAATTTTGAAAATGTATTTTGTTTCAAACTATGCATGCTAATTCAACTAAAAATGGACTAAAATATTTTGGGTGAATTAGCTAGTTAACCTAATTGTTATTGCCACCTTGTTAATAATATTTGTATGCCATGATTCCTTTGATAACCTAAGTTTAGTAATATTAGTTGGTTGATAATATTGTGCCAACACGGGAGGCTAGACCGTGAATAGTTGCTTAGCCATGCTTATAACGTGAACAATTACGCTTGGATTACAAAAGCAACATTGACTAAAGAATAGTGAATGCATTTTGATAAAAGGTGGAATGATGTTGGTATTATCTTGGAATGTAGAGACACGTGTGGTTCTACATGAAGGATGATTACTGCATGTGTTGCACCGTTAAATAACTTGGGATGGAATTTGATTTAGACTGGGGTAAGTGGACCGAGGCTATGTGCTAGGTGGGCCTGTGTGGCAATTGGGGGGACTGAGTGTTGTGAGGGCTGTGTGCCAATCTGAGAGAAGGAAGTCTTGCCTTGGTCAGTTAAGGACCTTACCTTGCAAGCCTTTGACCTGAGTCTCTCGTACAACCACATGTCTGAATGGGAAGACCTAGTTTAGTAGGATTCTAATATCTCTCCTTTGATACCTCGGGGTGGTAGTTACACGGGGGTAACTGTACGGGGGAGCGTGCCTGTGCTTCGGCTTGGTACCCTATCCAACGTTGTTCGTCGGCCCTATACTTCGGCTCTGTGTGAGGGAAGTGATAGTGGAGGCAACACAGAGAGGTTCTTCGGTTGAGGTAGAAGTCTCTGAAAGGCTTTGTTACAGTCAATCACCTGTGTGGTGAGCGACTGTATCTTGTAGGTAAAGTGTACAACCTCTGCAGAGTGTTAAAAACTGTTCGAATAGCCGAGTCCACGGTACTGGACAATGCTCGGGAATTGCAGTCAAGGGGTAGTGTTTTGAAAATAAAATGGGTGGAAGACTGTGTGCCAAAGTTGATGAAGAAAATTGATTAGGAACTGTGTGTCCAAAACAATGTGGAAAACAACTTGAGATATATAATGGTTATATGGTTTTGATGCTTTCAATCTAAATAAATAGTAGTTTAAAATATTGATGCAAAAGCAAAATAATCAGTAAAGCCATTCCTTTGTAACAAGCCATGCATGTAGTAATAAGAACTGCAATCTGTGTGTGACTTGTTGAGTACGGTGTGTACTCACCCTTGCGAAAAAAATTTATCAGAGAAAGAGACTACACCAGCATATGAAGAGGAATACGTCGAAGAGCCAGGGAACTAGGGAGAAAGCCTCTGTCAAGATGCTTGTGGAAGGATGGAACATCACGACTTCTATATTTCCGCTGTTGAACTATTTACTCTGATTATTGTAAGCCCTGCGTGGCATACTATTGTAAGGGACCATAAGGTCGTACAACTCGTTTATATACATGTTTGAAGTACTTTAATTATTATTCTGTTGTGTATGTTGTTGGTACTTTAAACCCTGTTTAAGCCTGTGTGCACTAGCGTGATCCTGGACTAGTGCGGAATACACAGAGTGTCCGGATTTGCAAATTTGGGGCACCACAGTCGAAGAGCACCATAGACCAACGACGAGCTGACTGCGGGAGTTGGACAAATCTGGGGAGAAGCCAGCCAAGGCAGAAGTCTTGGCCATCAACCCCGACTGGACAAAACCCTATCTGGATTATCTTCTGAGGGACAAGCTTCCTGAGGATCGCGTACAGGTCAAGTGCGTCACGCGGCGAAGCAAGAGCTACGTGGTGGTCGGGGAGGAGCTCTTTCGAAAGAGTGCCTCCGGGGTCCTCAGGCGGTGCATATCAGAGCAAGAAGGGAAGAACCTCCTTAGAGAAATTCACTCGGGAATCTGCGGACATCATGCAGCGTCAAGTACTCTGGTAGGCAAAGCTTATCGTGAAGGTTTTTTCTGGCCAACTGTTGTAACAAACGCGGAAGATATTGTCCGCACGTGCGAAGGCTGTCAGTTTTTTGCCCGGTAGATTCATATACCGGCACAAGAGCTTCAGACCATCCAGATCACTTGGCCGTTCGCAGTCTGGGGGCTCGACATATTCAGACCCCTCAAAAAGGCCCAAGGTGGATTTGCTTTCCTCTTCGTTGCCATCGACAAATTCACCAAATGAATTGAGGCCAAGCCAGTTGCCACGATCACTGCAGTCAAAGCTAGAGAATTTTTTCAAGAAATTGTAGTCAGATTCGGTGTGCCGAACAGGATCATCACTGACAACGGCACCCAATTCAGAAGCGAAGAATTCCAAGACTAGTGCGACGAGCTCAGCATCAAGATTTGCTTCGCCTCCGTGGGCCATCCCCGGAGTAACGGGCAGGTCGAACGGGCCAATGGCATGGAGCTGCAGGGCCTAAAGGCCAGAATATTTGATCGTTTCAAGCCATACGCGGTAAGATGGGTAAAAGAATTGCCTTCGGTGCTCTGGGGGCTGAGAACTACCCCCAGCAGGGCTACCGGGCAGTCACCTTTTTTCCTAGTATATGGTTCGGAGGCGGTCCTACCTACTGAGCTAGTATTCAGATCCCAATGGGTTCAGAGCTACAAGGAAGCCGAGTCAGAAGAAGGCCGACTAGAAGATCTCGACAAGCTGGAGGAAGCCAGAGACGTCGCATCAATCCAGTCGACTAAGTACTTCCAAGGTTTGCGCCGCTATCATGATCAGAATGTTCGGGGCCGAGCTTTCTCTAAAGAGGACCTGGTTCTTAGAAAGAATCAGAAAAGCGAGCACAAACTCTCCCCAAGCTGGGAAGGCTCTTACATTCTCGACGAAGTGGTGCGCCTGGGACTTACTCTACCAAGCGAGAAGACGGCAGCAATTCGGCAACACTTGGAATATAGAACAGCTACGTTGCTTTTACACCTAAATATGCATTTCATTGTGTCATTGTAATTAAGGACGTCCTTGACTTACTACTTAATTGATTCTCAACTAAGCAGTAAGTTGGGGGGCTACACCTAACGGTCACTACACCATGCCACACTTTTGCCAACACATGGTTCTGTCGGCAAAAGGCACCTTCCCCAACGCAAAAACTGTCGGCAAAAGTTTAGCCGACTGTAAATGAACAGTCGCGGTAGAAGCAGTCGGCTTAGGCTTTGCCGACAGATAAAATCTTTGCCAGATCTAAGTTTTGCCGACAGTTTCAATCTTTGCCGACAGTTAATGTTTTGCCGACAGTAGGAGCTTTGCCGATAGTTAATATGAATTGCCAACACTTTACGTGTTGGCTAATCACTTTTCCCCTAAAGACCAAAGCTGATTTTGTACACAAGTTATGTGTCGGCAAAGGTACCAGCACACATGTATTACATACAAATTAAATATGCAATATATACGGAACCAATTCCACATTATCCACCATTGAATTGACATACACACTTGTACATGCAAACGGTGCCACTCACATATATAACCATATACATACACAATCACAGTTCAAATAGTCACTTCAACATGTAAATAATGCAACGCATATATCACCACCACAGGGTTTGATAAACATAGATCCTCCAAATAAATTAGGGTCATTAAATTAAGTTGCATACATGCCCGCCCAAAATAAGTTACAATCAAGGAGAGGTCATGAGCTAAGTCTCACTTAGGAAATAATGGCATACATTTTCACTAAAAGAGAAGATGTATATGCTTCTCTAGTTACTAGTTAACATTTCTAAACATAAACAGACTACTTTCTTGTTTGCACAAAAGGTTGCCACTCCAAAAACTTGTAGCACCCCCAACTACACAAAAGTTATACTCGTAAACTTATCACCTTGTACTGTGTACCTACCATGATGAAAAAAAGGAATAATCAAAGAAAACAATGAGAAAATTAGTGTCGTAGCTAAGTCAGAGGTAATCTCAAATATGTGACAAAATCGACAGATGGACAAAAAGTTATGCCATAATTAGATCGACATGATGGAAAGTTTGAGTAGCGATTAAAATTTCAGAAACAACTCAAGTACTAAACTGTAGGTTGTTAATAAATCCAGCTCCTTTGAAAACTACTAGGCATAGTAGCGCCATGCCGCAACTGCCAGAATAAGATTGGTGATAGCGAGCGGATGTATCATCGTGATATTTATCATCAAAATAGTTAAAAAAGCAAAATGATCAAACACGCTTTTTGCAAAATGCAGACTTGAGGCAAATCTCAGGCAAAATACAAACATTATCAATACACTACCTTATTTAAAAATTGATCCGGTACAGAAATCATCAAATGGTGCTAGTCCATGAGAAAATGCAACTCTCGAATGATTTCGACTTCATCATGTCATAAATCCAGATATTTATTCATGTATGTACACAATATTGAAACTACACGTTAGTGACCATTTCAAGAAAATGTATGAATAGAGTGAATGTATAAACAAACCATCTCTACAGTATAGCCACTTTCTTCTTACAAACAAGAAAGTTTTTGTTATCTCCTGCATTATTAATCCGTTAAACTAAAATAGGTTCAAAAGCAATAGAAGATATTAGTCATATCATGAGCAAATTAAGGTCACCGATAGACCGCCAAGGTAATCTTCCTCTTAAAAAGATAAGGGTGTATGCTAGTGACTCCAAATCATCCCTCCTCGCTACTTTGTACGACCTAAATGGGTGTGGACAAAAGATATCTAATTGTTCCCCGCCAAATGTAAAAAGGAAATAGCTAAGTTAATAGGTGCCGCAATTTTATACAGAGAAGCTAGTACAGTAGTATGCCCACAAGATCTAACCAACCTAAAGATGTCTGGCCTCCGATCATAATCAACAAGTGCATCAGACGAAGTTTCTTTCCATTTAGATGCTGCATAACTTCAACATTCACAGAACCACGTAAAAGGTTAGTGGGGCATAAAATACATCGGCATTCTATTAAGTGAACCATGAGCTAATACGATGCGTGTCTCATTGTGGACAAAGACTAAAATTTATATAAAAATAAAATTGATTTAAAACCATGATATATCAAGGACAGAACTAAGCTTTTTTGAACTCAAAGACAGATCCGAGCTTGAAACGAAAAAGATAACCATCACAAAAAAAATAATGGCATCAAACCATGAGCTATAGCATGGTACATTTGCACCAACGATCAAGGGGACAGGAGATTTATCAGAAAAAATAATAGATCATGTTATTGAAAATAACCTTAACTTAGAAAATAGTTGAGGGCTAACCACTTCTCTATTCTTACGCTTGGAGTCGAGGGAGAAGTTGACAAGTTTGGCGATACACAAATTACGCATCTTTCTCATTTTCAAGCTCAAGATGAGAAGCACCAGATTTATGGCCATATGGCGGCACAAAAAGTGCAAAAAGCGTAATGTAAGATGTTATTAATTGTAGATCCTTCTAAGACAAGTTCTTATTGTCCCTCTTGGCAAGTTGAAAAGCTTCACCATGCATATGCATGATACGATGGTCGATAATATTTTAGTTAACTTGGCATAATATACAACCGTAAGCTTGGTTTTGGAGTTTTTCTCACCGAGCTCATCAAGCCATGGGTATCCTCCACGATCGGAAGCCTTATTGCAAGAAGAAGAGGTTAGTGGGTGAAGCTATTTGCCTTAGCATAAAAAAGGAATACTATATGATTTATGGAACAGACCTGCTGTCGACGATCGGGATCGCCAACCGCAGAAAATGAGGTAGGGGTCAGTGAGAAATGGGACCACAACCGCGCTTTTGCTCTAACAGAGGAATGAGGTCGAGGAGGTCTATGGTCGGAGCTAGAGACAACGGACGAGACCGAGGATTATACCGGTTCGAGCCCCGAGAAGATAATAGTTTACTCCGGCCACCTTGCGGTGGTGATTCCTGTTATTTGTGTGTACAAGAGAGGATTACGACTCAAGCTTGACGATGCTAAGACTAGACTTGAACTCGAGTGTGTGTGCTATTGGGTTGTTCTCGTCCCCTAAGTGTTTACAAAGCTTCGCCTTATACACATTCTTCTTGCAACGCTCGGGAGTAATTTCGGATCGTGGCCTTCATGCACATTGACACGGTGGTAACTGCTCCGATCCCGCCGGCGCGCCCAAGATTACTCCATGATCCCACGCTTCAGAATCGCCAAGTGATGACGTGTCTGGATCCAAGGGAACGTTATCGACCTTGAATCATCCCGAGCTCCAGGTCGCGGGGACCCCGAGCTTGGAGTTACCGTGCCCTAGGTCGAGCGGCCTTGAGTTTAATCCAAGTTTCAGATCGAGGCCTTCCAAGCTAGGGGGCCGGTTGATTGTCTGCTGACCAACCAAGGGTTGTCCGGCCCCCGACAGCTAGCCCCCGAGGCTCAAGGTCGTAGAAGGAGTACCAAGGACGGCCTCGAGCCTCACCCAACAGGTCGCTGGCAGCAACCCTTGCAAGGTCTTGGAACCTTGTTCGAGGTCGAGCGGAGATCGCAAAGTGAAACCCCAGGTGAGACATCTGGCGACCTTTGAGACTCGCGGTCATCGATCCTCCCGAGATCGAGGGAGACATGGGTGTCCGGGCCCCTCAAGTCGCGGCGTTGCCGATCGTTGGAGGCCGTGTCACCGAAGTTCCTGAGGCCCCGCCGACCAAGATCATGCCTGATGGCGAGACCGCGGTTCCCCAGGCCACGGAGAGCGACCACGACAACGGGAGGCACTCCGATGACCCGGCTCGCGAACTTCCAAATTTCGGGATACAATGTTCCACCCCTGGGGTTGGGTTGATGTCGCCGCGCGGCAACCCCCGCCACCGAAGCTGGCCGAACCCCGACTACGGAGGTCGGGCCCGGTTACCATCGCTGCACCTCTGCCGGGGTCCGACCACACCGATGTGGAAAGATCCCGAGCCGCCGCCGACACGTCGTCCGTAGGCCCCGGACAAGGTGTGCCGGCGGTGATTGAAGAAGGCCCAGCTCACGAGGACCTGGGCGAAGGTTTTGAGATCAACACAGCTCGTCTTGACAAGCTGAATGAGGAGTACTCCAGCGCGCGCGTCGACAGCCGACTCCGTGAGGTAGGAGCTTTCCTTATATGTCCTGTAATATGTTAAGTTGTGTGTTCTTGACAACTTCTCACCAGATCACTTTCCTTGTTTTCAAGGCGATTGGCAACGTGACCCGAGGGCTTCAAGGTCTCAACGAGCACACCGACGTGCTCCGCCAGATCTTGAACGCCATGGAAGAGAGGGAGACCGAAGCGCTCAGCTCTCAGACGACCATCGAGGCCGACGCTTGCAGAACTCGAAAGCGGATCAACCGGAGCTCAACGATCCGCGTCGCACGATGGTGGCGCTGAGGTGTCCCATGCCACCGAGCTCGAGAGGACCAGATCCTCCGAGCGCGAGCATGGGTTCAAGGCGCAAGAGCACGAAGCTTCGGCGACTCAAAGCGCCGAGGCCCTTAATGCGGAGCGCACTAAGGTCGAAGCCGCTGAAGACCGCCGCAGAGCGAACTTCTTCGACTGGCGCCGAGACCTCCGCCAGGTCGAGGCCCTCGAGAAGGCCGCCGAGGAACAAACCGCCGCCGCTGCCCAGCGCTTGTCGACGAAGCGTGCAAGGTCGTGGTACTCGAGGAAACCGCCAAGGAGCAAACCACCGCTGACCCACGGCTCGCCGACGAAGCGTGCAAGGTCGAGACGTTGGAGAGGGCTGTTGCCGAGCTATCATCTTCAACCAAGGCGCCTCCCGAGCTAGAGGCCAAAGTCGCGGGCCGAGGAGAAGCTTGGGCGTGCAACAGGCGGCGAAGACCGCCTCGCCCAACTCAACGACGAAGTCGCCGAAGCTCTGACGCAACGAAGAGGCCCTCCTGCAGAAGAAACCGAAGCCTCGACGCCGCGGACTAGAGTCGCCGAGCTCGAGCAAGAGAAGCTATGCGAGAGATGGAGGATCTGTAGCTCAAACATCCTCAATCTCAGAAAAACATTTGATGTTATCAACAGTTTAGACTACCTTTTTGAAGTGTGCCTTTCTTGTTCGCGATCGAGATCCATAGGTCGCTTGTAGATATTACGCCCCAGCTCAGCCCGTTGGGTCCAAGGTCGAGCAACGCCGACCTTGGACACAAGTCTAAGACGAGCAAATGACCATGACCGCAGAATCGAGATAGAGTGCTCGCGAAAAGAAACACAACAAGCGAACTCAATGAATAAATCACCAACTCCACGACCACGACCATGCGCACACTCAATAGCCAAAGCCGGGGGCTTGTAGTTCAAACCCGACGCAGGGTGAGCCGATTGCGAAGAGTTTTCGCCTACGTTGAGCTCGACCAACTGGGGTGAACGAAAGCTCGTGATACCTGCACTAAGGGCTAATGCGAAGGTCGTGCTCAAGAAAAATTACAGAGATGCTCATAATAAAGAAAAAGACATGAATGGTAGAAATCGGAGAATATCCTGTTATTGAAGTTTTAAAGGTATAGAGATTACACATAAAACTTGGCGGTTGATCTATGTTCCACGAGCTAGAGAACTCTCTGCCATCGGGCATCGCTAGCCAGTAAGCCCGTGCGATCCGCTGAAACGACTCTATTGGGGCCCTCCCATCGCTGGGATAACTTGTTGGTGTTGGGCGACACCGAATCCGCCTCGTGGCTAAGTCCCCAACAAGGAGCTTCCTAGGTCGTGACGACCGAGACGCATGTCCGCGAAGAGCTTGCGGTGTAATGCGCCGATCGTGAGCAAAGCACGGCATCTTACTTCTTCCATGAGGGCAAGGTCAAGAGACCGTTTGCTCAAGTCGACGTGGTCGACTGTCGACTCTGGCGGAGCCCAAATTACCTCCGGAGGCGGGGCGGCCGAAGACCAAACACGAGCCGAAAGGGTGTGGACCTGTTGTTCTACCGACCGTGGTACTGAATAGACCATAAGACGGTGGGAAGTTCGCCCACCTGTGTCTTGTCAGAAGCGTTGAGCTCATCTCGCAACTCGCCTTTTGACTCCTTGGATGATCTCGTTGGCGCTCTGCCGCTCCGCTGTTCGAGGATGAGCCACCGGTTAAGCACATTTTGGTGCCCATGTCTTCGCAAAATTCTCGAACAATTCATCGTAAACCGAGTACCATTGTCGAGATAATTCTGCATGGGACCCCATACCGTGACCACGGACAAGCGGAAAAAGCGAACGGCAATGAAAGCGAGGATGGTCGAAACCGGTTCAAATCAATCCACTTGGTGAAGGTGTCGACGACCACTTAACAGAATTTTTTCCCCTGTTCGGGAAAGGGGCCGAGGATATCCAAATTTCTGTGTCGAGAAAGGCCAGCAAGTGGAATAGTCTCAAGGGCGAGGGCGGCCGGTGCATTTTTCTCGGCGTGAAACCGACATGCCCGGCAGTTCGGACAATATCCCGAGCATCTGTAATGCCGCCGCCAAGAATACCCCATACGGAAGGCCTTGCCGACCATCGCTCTGACGAAGAGTGCGCCTACGAGACCTGAGTGGATGTCGCTGAGTAGGTACTTACCTCCTCCGTGGAGATGCACCGAGTCAGATGCCGAGACGCCCGTCTCAGAGTTTGCCATCCACGAGCTTGTACAAGCTTGCTCGACGCTTAATCTCGCTTACGTTAGTGGGGTCGGGCGCAGTCGCCTGCGCCGAGAAGCCGTATGGGCTCGCCCATGCGGAATACCTTTACCACAAAGAAGCACGACCTCCTTATCGGAGATAGACGGAGCCGCCGCCGCCTCGAGGATGACGCCGGGGTATCTCTCGCCGGAAGAGCCGAGCTTGGAGAGAAAGTCGGCGCTGGAATTGTCCTTCCTAGGGACATGCCTGAGCTCCAAGTTCTGGAACCACTTCTCCATCTTGCGAACCTCGCCGAGATACCTTGCCATTGCATCCCCCGAGCATTGATAGTCCTTGTTGTACTGGTTGATGACGAGCTGGGAGTCTCCCTTCACGACCAACCGTCGCACGCCCAAGGACTTGCAGGCTCGTAAGCCCACCAAGAGAGCTTCATATTCTGCCACGTTATTGGTCGCAGGAAACCCAAAACGAACCACATACCTCAATTGGTCGCCGCGCGGGGTAAGGATAAGTATCCCAGCCCCCGAGCATTTGAAAGACCTCGAGCCGTCGAAGAACATGATCCAGGGCTTCTCTTCCTCGGCCTCGAGCTCGGGCGGGCGCGACGTCTGCTCGACCACGGTCGGGCGAAGCACTTGTGACTTGATAGTCGTTTCGCCACGACCGGATATCAAACGCCGCCATTCCATGGCCCATTTGGCTATCCGCCGCCGCCTATACGATTCCGCAGATGTCACCGAGCGAAAAAGTTACTCGACGCACCACGGAATGCGCTCGAAGTACGTCGAAGCTTGCGCGAGGCCATGAGAAGAGCGCATGTTAGCCGTGACTTGCGGTAACGCCCTTTGGGCCGTAAGACCTCGCCGACATAGTAAATCGGATGTCGCTTTGTGCTCTGCTCGCAACTAGGACAGATTTACAAATTGGGCGGTGGCGCAAGGTAGAGCAAAGAACTCTCGCCAGTCATGGAGTTGTAAGGAGGGTGGGGATGACAGATATACCTTCACTGCCGAAGACCACCAGAGCTCGAGTCCATTCAAAGCCCCGTGCTTGCGCAGGTCTTAAAGAATGGGAGACCTCGCCGCCGAGCCTCAAATGAATCTGAGGGCGCCATGCGACCGGTGAGGCTTTGCACTTGCTTGATCGAGGTCGGGGCTCCATCTTCTCGATGGCCTCGATCTTCTCGAGTTCGACCAACCCCGAGCCCCCAATCATGTAGCCAAGGACCTTCCCCGATGCCGCCGCCAAACACACACTTCTCGGGTTAAGCTTGATTTTGTACTGCTCAGTTTGCAAATGTTTCTTCAAGGTCACGGACGTGGTCACTCCGGAGGGGCTTTTGACGATGATGTCATCTACGTAAACCTCGAGGTTTCGCCTAATCTGCGGCTCGAAAGTCTTGGTCATCGACGCTGAATGTTGCCCCGCATTGCGCAGACTCAAATGACATGGTCGTAGCAATAAGTGCCGAACGGGTGATGAAGGCGCCTTGTTTCGCCGTCGACCGCCAGCTTGATCTGGTGGTAGCCCGAATAAGCATCCAAGAAGCTTAGCATCTTGGCGTTGGCGGTGGAGTCGACGATCTGGTCGATGCGCGGAAGGGGGAAGTTGTCCTTCGGGCAAGCCGAGTTCAACCCCGCATGATCGACGCACATTCTCCACTTGCCACCCTTCTTCTGCACGATGACCGGGTTGGCTACCACTCGAGTAGTCGATCTCGCGATGAAGCCGCCTTCAGAGCTTATCAAGGTTTTCTTGATGACCGCGACCTTCTCCGGAGAAGCGACGAAGCTGCGCATGTGTCTAGAACCGTTCTCGACCAGAATTTGTGCTCGATCACCTCCTCGAACGCCAGCATATCCGCAGTTCCTGCTTAATATACCTTTGTTGGCGCTGAAGGAAGGTGACGAGCTCGAGTTCCTATTTGGGACTCAGCTCGGCCGAGACATGGACACACCTGATCGTGTCGCCTTCCTCGAGCGGCACGGCCTTTGTTGCCTCGCTGGGCTGAATC
The DNA here is from genome assembly GCA_036346375.1 of Guadua angustifolia. Lineage (NCBI taxonomy): Eukaryota > Viridiplantae > Streptophyta > Magnoliopsida > Poales > Poaceae > Guadua > Guadua angustifolia. The sequence continues at coordinate 19,036,720 of CM070509.1, forward strand.
GCCGCTCTCTGCCGGGCGTTCTTCTCCGTCACCTCTGACCTCGCCGAGGTAGCATGCGGCGAAGCGCCAGGTTTTGGTCTCGCAGCCATGTGCCGCCGCAGTCACCGGTACGATAATGATGTCGTTAGGGCCTCGGAGCTTCATGCACCGATGACCGTAATGATTGGCCGCCATAAACTTGATGAGGGCAGGTCTTCCGAGAATAGCGCAGACGGAGGTCGCCTCAACCACCTCAAAGGTGATCACTCGGTCGGAAGTTGTCCGAGCCGCCAAGGTGACGGCAAGACCACCGCCCCAAGGAGTAGTCGAGCTCGTGAACGATTCCAAGAAGGGATGGCGATGCTTTTGATCTTTGACTGGGGAATCTGCATCCGGTCAAGTGCTTCCGCCTGCAGCAAATTAAGAGAACTGCCTCCGTCGACCATGACACGCCCGACCACTATATTGCTAATGGTCATGGTCACGACCAAGGCGGTCTTTAAGTCTCAGGCCATACCTTGTAAGGCATCCTCCGGAGAAAAGGTGATGGTGGCCCCTACCACTTGCAATCGTCGTTCGATGGGCTTTCCAAACGGCACCGATAGATGGTCCGCGGCGCACCTTTAATCTCGCTACCGATCGGTAGGTCATCGAGCCGCCAAGATGACGCTGATCCGCGCCGCCTGCTGGAATTCGGTCGAGGTCGCCGTGTTCGACCCGCGCTCACCCTTTCGGCCGGTCGTCATCCTCGAGCACGGCATCTCCCCACGCCCGCCATAGAAGGCTTCAAGCTTTCTTGCCAAGCCCTGCAGACCGCAGTCGTGGCCGGCCGCCTAAACAGTGCAAATTCGCCGTCGTCGTACCTCGCCGCCTTCGCCCCCGATAGCATCGGTCCTCCGAGGTCCAGCCGCCGCCTTCTTTCTGGGGCCGGCCTCGCGCTGGCGAGATCGAGACCGACCTTGACGAGGTCGGGTCCCGCCCCGAGTCGATCCCGACCTCGAGGACTCACGCCGCCGTCCGGCGAGACGATGACTCGCGGCAGACCTCCGCCGTCCTGCGGTCACGCTTCCGCTTCTTGGCGCGGGCGTCTTGCTCGCGCCTTGGAATTGGACGGGCCACCTCGAGTGGTTCGCACTAAGCTTACCTTGGTCATAATCGCGCTTCAATGACGGCGCCGTCGCGTCCGCTGCACTGCTCCGCCATGCGAACAGCTTTGTTGACACCGAGCCTTGTCGTGATCTCGAGGTCTTGGTAAGGCGCCGGTCGCTAACGCCGAACTTGAAGGCCTTGATGATCGCTTCATCGAGATGCCCGAATCAAGTTCTCGTGCGGATAAACCATCGCACGAAATCACGAAGAGGCTCGCTTGCCCCGATGACGCGATCCAGTCCTTCTCCCCGCCGCCGTAATATGGCGGAAGTTGAGCGAGGGCGCTCGATTTGGCGCCACGACCAAGCGAACCGGCTTCGTTGAAGAGCCGAGGGCAAGCGCGCCGCCCGTAATCGGCCGAGATAGTTGGCTATGACCAGCTCGTTACCTCCGGCCGCCAAAATGGCGGTCGAGTAGATGGACAGAACTCTTCGATTCTTGGTCCCGCCGGTTACCGATCAAAGCGGCTTGAACCAAGCAGCCAACAGACGCGACGAAGGTCGCCGAGTACGCCACGCAACCGTAGGGGGACGACGTGCACGCCGAGCGATCGTGACCAACGAGATCTCCATCGCTGCTCGACCGAAGCTCGAAGCTTTCTTGGCGCACCCGATCTTCGACAAGATCGGCCATGGTGCCGAGCACGGAGTCGCTTAGGAGGTATCGCAGCGGTCCCGCGGCGCGACGACGCTCGGGCGGAATGTCGGGAAAGTCCCCGCGACCGCCGTCGATTGGCGTGGAGCTCGTGTGGCTCACTCGCGTCCCAACCCTACTCGGGTTAGTAGCCGCAGGACAGCGCAGCGGTGGCGTCGGTCTCGCCCGAGGGTGTTGCCGAGACGGCGCTTCGCCTCGGCGGCAATAACGGCGCGCTTGTGATGACGTGATGAGTTGTCGCTGCTTCTCAGGGAAGGGGTCCCTGAACGGTGACTTCGGTGCTGCGGAGGAATGACCTCGCCAGAAAGACGATCGAGTTCTTCGGCCAAGGCCCGGCCGAAGAGCTCCGATTTCACCCTATCGGGATCAGCCATGATCCGGGCGATAGCGCGAAGGCGCTCCCCCGAGGGAGGGAGCCTCTCCTGGTCCTCCCGTCGGAGCGCGGTTATGGCCTGATTGATCGCGACGGGACCATCCGACGAGCATCTCGGGGTTTGTGGGTCGCGACCCTCGCCACCGCTGCCTCACTAGGAACGCCGCCACGAAAACGTGCCGCCGACGGCGGGGAAGGCGAACAGGATGCGGAGCCGACTCGCGTCCGATCCCACGCTTGAAGAGTGTCCATCGATGGAGAACGCCATGCTCCTAAGACCTTGGAGTTTTTCCGCTATTGAACAAAGCAATCGGCCCCACTTGGCGCCAAATGCCGACGATCGGGATCGCCAACCGCAGAAAATGAGGTAGGGGTCAATGAGAAATGGGACCACAAGCGCGCTTTTGCTCGAACAGAGGAATGAGGTCGAGGAGGTCTATGGTCGAGCTAGGAGACAACGGACGAGACCGAGGATTATACCGGTTCGAGCCCCCGAGAAGGTAATAGTTTACTCCAGCCACCTTATGTGGTGATTCCTGTTATTTGTGTGTACAAGAGAGGATTACACTCAAGCTTGACGATGCTAAGACTAGACTTGAACTCGAGTGTGTGTGCTGCCGGGTTGTTCTGTCCCCTAAGTGTTTACAAAGCTTCATCCTTATACACATTCTTCTTGCAACGCTCGGGAGTAATTCTCGATCGTGGCCTTCATGCACATTGACAAATGGTGGTAACTGCTCCGATCCGCCGCCCCACATTACTCCATGATCCCACGCTTCAGAATCGCCAAGTGATGACGTGCCCGGGATCCAAGGGAACATTATCGACCTTGAATCATCCCGAGCTCCAGGTCGCGGGGACCCCGAGCTCGGAGTTACCGCGCCCTAGGTCGAGTGGCCTTGAGTTTAATCCAAGTTTCAGATCGAGGCCTTCCGAGCTAGGGGGCCGGTTGATTGTCTGCTGACCAACCAAGGGTTGCCCGGCCCCCGACACCTGCCATAAGGTCTGTAGCAATTTTGAGTTGTTCAACCTGAGTATCAAGGTATAGTCAAAGATTTCAGGCGGGCATATCAGACAATATCGCGCCCCAAAATTCAGCGGTCGGTCAGCTTTGCAAACATTTCAAAAAGAAAACAAAGGAATTACAACAATTACATGGGCAGAGAATAATGTAAACACATGGTATATCATAGTATGAACCTATAACAACACAATGCTTTCACTCGTTGCCTTTTGTATCGATTCTTTAACAAGCGATCCACCTTCAAGTCAACAGATGTTGGAAAGAATCACCTCCTCTTCCATGCCATCGGCCTAAAGGATGTCAAAGTTTTGATGAAGAAACTAAAATGTACACAAGGTTCAGTTCATAACTAAACTGTCAAACCCCGAACATCACACTGTGCAAAGGAGTGTCTCACAAACTTCACAATCAATGCTAAAATCAGTTATCACAATGTGCGAGTGTGTCTGCAGCTCATTGCCAAATTGATGATGCTTCCTCGACATCTCTCAAGAATGGACAAAGGCTCATTTATCTCAAGTCATGCATTCTATAGAATTGAGCGTAAGAAAAAACCTTGTCTATGAACAAATGAGTAAACCGCCGAGGCCTCAAGAATTGAATTTGAGAAGTATATAGTGAAAATCCCAAAGAAACAAAGAATCGTGGGAACCAAATCCCATTTACAAAGTAAATCGCCATCGCTCAAAATGAAAACCAGATATGTCATTTTAATTCATAATGATCATACAGCAATCATACTAACTATGCAGTAGGAGCTGCGACTGGCCAAAAAGCTACTTTTGGTTTGCTAGGCTGAAAGGCAATTATAACTAGCGACTACTTTTGTACCAATCACACTCGAATTCCATTTCAACTCTTGCAAAACAAATAAGATTATCTCCTTCTCCTTAGACACCGAAGGCCCACAAATTGACAAAAAACATGATTGGAGAAAGAATTATGCTGCTTACCTTTCTTCAATAATTCTAAATAGTTGGCCATATTGCCCATTCACATCATAAGGCACATATTCTTCACTTTCTTTTGCAAGGCAGCTCATGTACTCATCACAACGCACATACCTAATCGCAGATACTTCACTTTCCTACAAGGTAAATATCCTACAACCAATTATGAAAAGAAAAGGAACAAACAAATAAACAAAGACAAAGCCCGATAAATGGTTATGTACTATGCAAATCCTAAAGCCTTTTATTGGTCATGTTAGCACAACTTGCTTTGATATCTTTCCTTACAAACAAAATGGCGGTAAGGGGTAACACATAAGTATAAACTTTTTTCTAATGCTCTATTGACCTTGACTACAATTAACATAAAAACATAAGTGAAAAGACCATTATGTAAAGTATTATCAGATTCGTACTTGGAGAGTGAAGGCCTTGAGTGGAATTGGAGTTAAAGTAGTCACAAGATAAACATCATTGTACTCATTGTTGGTGTATGTCCCATTGTTGATAACACCGCAGTAATCAATGAATCGAGGGTTGTCATCATTTAAGGAATTAGGTCTCAGAAGATGCAGATATGAATATTGTGAAATTCATGTGAAAGTAAATTTGATGAAATGCTAATTAGCAAGTCTACTAGTATACCGATGCTTATTTGAACCTAAAAGATCCACCGCAGCTTATGATCGTAATATGTCCGCCTACCATCTTAAACCGATGGGAATGGTGTCTCACATACGCTGCAAGAAGATAATGAACTACAAGGTAGACATACTAACCACTCTCAAGAAAAACAAATATCACTCAAAAGCATCAATTGGAAGCTTGATGCCTAGTTCTTCATGGAGCTCCCTCCCGATGATTCATGTCGATGCTACTACCAATTAGAACTCATCATTTCAATACAATAGTTACCTAGCCTAGCATAGAATCACACTAAAGTAATTAGCCAACAAATGCAAGCAATTCAAAGGACTACATGGAAAAATTAACACAAAGTAAACTATCTCGAGTTAATCGTGTAAGTTACACAAAGCGATATGTGCTACCATTCATCACATAAGTTCAATCCATGTTTACAGCTGCATAGATGAGATCAACAAAAATACTACTTCACGAAATTTTTGAGCGAAGAGGTACTGTGTCTGTGTGCAAACAATTTTTGAGCGGAGTTTCTCATGATGCTATTTTGGCACTAGTACTACAATTCCCGTCGCGACATTCAGATTTAGTATCCCGTTATTGCAATGCGACTAAGCGAGGTTAACGAGCTCACTGTGTCAGAGGGAGAGGAGGAGTCTCCATGGAGATGTGGCCGGCGCCGGATATGTCCCATCGTCTCGCCACGAGTCCTTGTACGGCGGCCTTGTGCAGTTAGCCCCCGGTGTTTCGCCAGATATCCACACGTGAACTGTCGGTGGTAGTCGTCGCCCCTCGGCACCTCCGACCATGGGAAAACAAGCAACAATGGCGGTGGCGATCGATCGAATAGAAATGAAGCGCAATCCAATCGAGGTGGGAATCGGGCGTGCTCGGGTTTGGAGATGCTCGTCTTGTCGCCGAGGAGGTGAGGACGCCGAGGCGCTCCTCCGCTCGCGCCATCGAGGAGCAGAGGAGGAGGAGGAGGCGGCGATCGGGCGGTGGCGCTCTTCGCCGCTGCACCGCCACGAGGAGCGGCGGTGGCGGGGACGAGGTGGCTGGCCAAGCGCCAAGCAAGGGAAGGTGGAAGGCGGGAAGGTGAAGGCACAAGAAGCGGCGGGGAAGGCTGAAATCGTCGTGGCGCGAAGCGGGGAAGGATGGGGCTGGGTGTTTTTAGGGTTTTGAGGGGAAGGCCCGCCCAAAATTTCCTGCCGCGCACCAGTTTTTTTTGTCCATATCAATGCCGACCGAGTATTATGGAAAGGCCGACACTTAATATGTTGGTAGATCTATGCCGACAGTTTATCAGTCAGAATGATGAACGCCGACAGATTACTTGTTGACATAAGCGACCAATCTCCACAGCTTATATGATGGAAATTATTGGACCTTTGCCGACAGATAAATTGACGGCAATAGACCACCTTTCCCGACTAATAATTGTTGGCAAAGGTGTGTCATGGTGTAGTGAGTGTCCGAATGCAAACACCTATCCTTTCGACATGCTCTTTGCCTTTTTTTCTTCCTAGCGATTGTGACTAAATTCGAGTGCAGTTAACTTCGAGTAGTGAAACTCTGAACGATGAAACCTAGCTACCCAGATGCGTGTCTGAGAAAAGGAGCCACGCGCTCACTCCCGACACTCGGGGGCTAGGCTAGTCGGGCAGAGCGATCAAACAAAAAGACAACGTGCACTCAGATGGATTCAGAAACCACAAAAATATATAGCATCGCAGATATATATTGAACATTATATCCAATTACATATTTTTACATATGCACATATCTTAAAAAGAAGCCAAACCTAAGCGGCGCGACACGCACGGCCCAAGGCCTCGACAAGGATGTCGGCGACCTCGAAGAGAGCCGGGACGACCTCAAGCAGGACCTCCACGGCGACAACGTCGCGGGCGACGGCTTCCTCCTCCGCCAACTCAGCAAGGACGAGAGCATAATCCGCCCAAAGCTCCTCCTCGTCGACCCCCGGCGCCGGAGGAGGAGGCGAGGGCGGAGCCGCTTCGCCGCCAGGAGCGTCATCTCCGAAGTCGAAGTTTAACTCCTCCACCGGAGGCGAAGGCGAGGGCGGAGCTGCGTTGTCGCCAGAAACGGCAGAGCTAGAGGAAGACGCCATTAGAAGACTTCTAAAGACCTTGAAGATGCGAAGATGTGAAGAATGGGTGATCGCTCCGGTAGCGGTGACACCCTTATATAGCCAAAGGCGAATAGCCCAAGTCGGTACCAAGTCGTACCTCTACGGGAAGTCTAAACGGCTCTGAGGATACACGGGTGCCAAGGCGACATTAAAAATGCACTAAGCACGGGAGATCAAGCGAAATGCTGACAGCGCATGGCACGTAAGAGAACCCCTTCGGGCGCGGCGAAGCCATTCATGACTAACAGTAATCCCATCAAAAGAAGTGCGGCAATTATAACACGAGTTAGTGTTTACAAAAGATCCAAGTCCAGATTTTCCACCACCCTAACTTCATCAAGAAGAGCAGCAACTTGATCGTTGTTGATGGAACAGGCAAAGCCCTCCTTGACGGCCTCCAGCTCCACTCCGGGATAGAGCGACTTCACGATAGCTAATGCTTGGCTAGCGCTGGTGGTCGTCATCTCCCGAATGTGAGCCCTGAGCCTTTCGGGACCTGTTGACAGCCAGGAGAGGGCTTCATCCTCATTGCTCGGCTCGGCTCCTCCAGGGCTCAGGAATTTGGCTATTTCTTTGACGGAGTCGTGGTATTTGTCGCGAAGCTCGTGGGTAGTCTTGATCTCCCCATTGAGGACATCGAACTGCGCCTGTGACTTTCTCCTGTTCTCTGCAAACCAGTCGGATTGTCACTAGAGGCATCACAAACACAAGGGATGTAGCGCCGAGTTGGGATATGTATACCTTCCAGCTCCTGCGCCAGTTTATCGTTGTCGGCTCGAGTTTGGAACTCAGAATCCTTCACCGACCGACTCGCGTGAAGGTGAAGCAAGAGACTGCTCAGCTTGAAGCAACGAACGAAGAAGACGACAACAATCAAGGCGGCAACTAAGCAAGTGAAGGAACACTCACCCCGGAGCGCCTCCGTCAATGCTTGGACTTGGGCCTAGAGCTTTTCCTGCTCGGCTTGGCTGTCACGGCAGACGCGATCTAAGTCGGCCTCGTACTCCTCATGCTCCCTAACCTTGGGAAGTATTTCCTTGAGGAGGGCGTCCCTCTGCTCGGAGCGTTCCCCCAGCTCCTGAAGAATTCCAGGAGGATGAAGAAGACATACCACTCGGCACTAGTAAGAAGCAGAAGATGGCTTACCTAGATCAGCTGGGCGCCCCTGATGGCATTCTGGTAGAGCTCCTCCCTCACCTTCTCATCCCCCTCGCCGAAGGCCTTCCACCTATCCTCGTGGAGAAATAAAATCCGAAACAGAGGACTGGGGCGGGGCGCAGCCTGAGGGGGTTGTTGGGGAATCTCCTCCACGGGAGAGGAGGAGCAGCAATGACTCGGCTAAGGTCGGCCCGCACCTCGCGAGAACCGGCGATCGCCTCGCCGCCGGGCGAGGCAGCTCCGGCTCGCTCTGGGGTTGTTTCATCGCCACCCGACGCAGCTGCCGTCGATGGGGCCGTCCCCTCCTGGTCTGCGGCCTCCTTGGGTGCAGCTTCCTGAGGTTCGGCAGTCGGGACCCTCGTGGGGATGACCGCTCTCAGCGCCCTGATCACCAAAAAAGAAGTCAAGCGCGCGCTAAGGAAACAAGAACAAGAGATTGACAGGGGGAACAACCTATCGGACCTCCTTATCCTGAATCCACACCCTTTCTGAGTGGTCGAGCCACTCGGGGAGGGGTCCGGTGTCGCTCGAGCCCGCGGAGGTCGGGGTGCCGTCTTCTTGGCGTATGGGCCTGTGGGGTCCCGAACAGTTGGGCCTTGGTGGGCGTTAGGCGCCAAGCACCGCTTCGGCATCTCCCTGCTGAGGGCCCTTTCCTCTTCGTTTCTCTTCCTCGATGAGGGATCGGTGGGCGCTTTCCACGCGCGCCTGCATGGAGGGAGTGAGGAAGGGGGGTCCGAGGAAAAAGCAACGCGATTCTGCAAGGAACAACAAGTGCGGAGTCAGTCGGCAGTCGGCCGGTGAACAACAACCAAATATCAATGAGCTTGAAGTACTCACCTCAGGAGGGGGATTCGCCAGGCAGAAGGCCCTTGGAATGCCCTAGGGAAGGATCGAGACATCCGGGGCCAGAAGATCGCTCATCCGAATGATGAGCGTATCTTGGTCGATATCCTCGGAGACCTCCTGCGTCGGGTTGTTCTCCCTATATTCATATCCCAGGAAGACTCGTTCCTTGATGGGTTGCACCCGGCGAATGGAAAAGTTAGCAAGTATCTCGATGCCGGTCAGACCCGCCTCCTTCAGATCGCAGATCAAGGTGAGGAGCTCATTGACCTGCTCCATCTCATGGTCCAGAGGGACTGCGGTCCGAGAAGAAGAAGCCCTCGGGGGCTCCCCGGAGAAGGAAGGGAGGCAAGGATCAGGATTGGCACAATAGAACCATTCCCGGTGCCAACCCTTGTTTGAAGTCCTGAAGGGAATGGCGAAATAAAGCTTCCTCATCCCATCTCTCAGCTGGAAGCTGGCTCCTCCAACCACCTTAGGGGAGCTCCTTGTCGGGAAGGGCTTGAGAAGGAAAAGTTGACGGAAAAGATTAAAGTGCGGGTGAATCCCAAGAAATGCCTCGCAAAGATGAATGAAGACGGCGAGTGGAGAATTGAGTTGGGATTCAAATGAACCAACTCGATGCCATAAAAATAAAGGAGCCTGCGGAAAAAAGCGCTGGACGGAAGCCCAAACCCGCGCTGGAAGAAGGACTCGAAGACGATGATCTCCTCAGAGCGAGGGGTGGGATAAGATTCACCCCAAGCCGGACGAGCGCCAATCAACATCGCCGCCGGCATAACTCCAAGGGTAACCATCGCGTCCAGGTGCGCCTCCGTTAGTGTTGATGGAACCCAATCATGGGTTGGAGGCAGTGCGGGGGTGTCTTGGGAAGAAGGAATCGACATTCTTAGCAGGAATCGTCGGCGGCGCGAGGGAAAAAAATGCGGCGGCGGCTAACCCTAGCAACGAAGCTTGCGAGGAAGGCGATGAACTTTTCGGAGTCGAAGAAGCAGGGGCGTGGTGTGCGAAGGAAGACTCAAGTCCTGCGCGGTGCCTCGGAACCATAAAGGGTGATGATGGATCTCACTTGGAGTGGGGACCGCGCCTCCTCACGCACGTCGCGATCAGGTCTGACAAGAGCACGCCTCACTTTGTCCTAGCCAACTGAACACCACGACCGTGGCGGGCAGCTGTCGCTAGGACAAAACTCAGTTTGGGATAAGGTACGCCCCACGATGGGTCAATCGCCGGTTTCCGTTTCAAACGGGATCTGGGTGCCTTCCAAACAAAAAGTTGAAACGTTCCCCCGTAATATGCCCCATGTCGGGTCGTTCGCTGGTTGCCGCAAGACAGGATCAGGTATTACGAGTGGGTTTGAATCAAGGATTCATAAGGTGCGCCCTATGACGGGCCAAGCTATGCGCCGATATGATCGGGTATGGACACCACTTGACCAATCCAAGGTACACTCCATGTTGAGCCGACTGTTGTACATGTACAGGTACCACTCGGCTAAAAGCCAAATGATGGTGCGCCCCATGATGGGCCAAGCTGTGCGCCGATATGATCGGGTATGGGCGCCACCTGACCAACCCAAGGTACGCTCCATGTTGAGCCGACTACTGTACATGTACAGGTACCACTCGGCTAAAAGCCAAAGGATGGTGTGCCCCATGACGGGCCAAGCTATGCGCCGATATGATCGGGTATAGGCACCACTTGACCAATCCAAGGTACGCTCCATGTTGTGCCGACTACTGTACATGTATAGGTACCACTCGGCTGGACGCCAACCCAAACGAGAGTATGCTCCATGATGAGCCAGCTGCCAATCTCCCAATGAAATGGGCAGGGAACCACTCAAAAAGTAAGCGCGGGACTCTATAGAGTTCTTCACAATCTCTTTGCCTACTGCACAATGCTCGGCAGAAAAGGCCCGTTAAGAAGCCATGCCAAGATTCGAAGACATCCGACGTGCACCGTGATAGCCGAGAAGTGACCAAAAGAAGGCAAATCGATCGCTAATAGTGTTTTATTGCTATTTGAGCTTTTTGTAAATTTTCTGGATTTATTGGATTTTTCTGAGATTTATTTGAATTATTTTGAATTAAAGTATAATGTCTTTTGCTAAGGATTAATTATAAATATATAACTTTAAAATAAAGTTTTACCAGAAATATTTTATTTAAGTTCATAATGTCTCAAAGTATTTTTGAGATTTTTCTCGGATTTTTATTGGTATTTCTATTGCTCTAAATAAATCAAATTATTTTTCCTAATTACTTTAAAGCAAAAACCCCGGAAAATCGGTATGAACAGTACTGGGCCGAAGCCCAACACTGTGCGTGCGCCATCCCAGCCGTTCGGCCTGTTCCTCCGGAAGAATCAACGCGCGCTGTCGGATCGTGATCCAAAGGTCATTTTCAACCCGCATCACTTACCAAAAACCCTAGCATCCGTCGCCGTTAGATTTTGATCGAACGGTCCTCATTAACCGTGTGCCGTGTAGCCCTAATGCATCTCAGCCGTTGGATTCATCGACCGGTTAGGAAAGTGCCGCGCCTGGAGTCTTTCTTGGCTGTCGGATCAAGATCGTGGGGCTGAGGGTCTTCATCTCCGAGCCGGACTCGTGCGCCGCCGCCGTGTTCGTTTCAAACGCCGCCGCCATCGTAATTTCCAAGTTTAGCGCCACCGAGGGGTATTTAAGGACCGGGGCACCTCTCCCTAGAATCCTCACAAGTCGCCGCTTCGTTTCCTTCTTGCGCCGTCGCCAAAGGAGCATCGAGGGAGTCGCGGGAGCTCGCCGGAGTGCCGAAGAGCTTTGCGCCGTATTTCATCGCCGCCGGTGACTCTTCTGCCGTGTCGAAGCCAGATCCGAACTCGTCGACTTGCACCGCATCCGTTCCGCTACTTCTTCCTCACCAGAAAGCGCCGAAACGCCGTCGGGTTCGTCGTCTTCCTCAAGTCCGGTGAACCAGCGCCGTCGGGTTTCCATCGCCGAGGTCGAAGGATTTCAATCGTCGGATCATTATCGAACGCGCCAGATCAAGCCACGTCGCTTCGGGAATAGTAAACAGCTCGGGTAAGCCTTAGCCGTCCGATCTAAATTGAGTGGCTGTCGTTTCGCCACGTGGTAGGTTGAACGTGATCCGTTAGATCGATTATGATCGGCATGGATTGTGCCACGTGTTGGCCGTACCGGCTCAACGCAGGGCTGACATCAGTTGATGCAATAAATCAGATTTTTCTTTTCAAAAATAATTCGGATATTTTGGATTTTCCAATTTTATGAATTTTTAGATTTTTGAATCTTCCGAGGGCTCGTTCTCCCTCATACGAACTCCGATTGAGGTGATTCAAATTTCTAAAATTTTGTAAAATTGAGATCTATCTAATGGTGGTTTTTGTTTGAATTTTTGAGTTTATTTGTTCTCTATTTTTGGTGTTTATTTGCTATTTCTTTTCGATTCGCGTAGACGTTGAATTGTGTGAGGCTTCGGAGGAGGAATTAGCAACTCAAGAGCAATCTTCAGATCAAGACCAGGAGCTTAACCAAGGCAAGTTGTGCTTTGATCATGTTGCACCCATGTGGCTGAATAATGTAAGTGATCATAAGATCATACACTAGTTATATTAAATAAATGAAGTCTTACTATTCTTATCGTTGTGTATGATGTGATGCTTACCGATGTTAAGCTGTGTGCACTAGCATTGATCCTGGGACTAGTGCGGTAAAACACAATGGATTCGAATTGGTGAATTCGGGTCCTTATAGAGGTGGTATCAGAGCATACTGACTGTAGGTCTTGGCCCTAGTTAGCATGGTGGTATCCTAGGGAGTCCAAAACTATTTTCTAAAAGAAAAACCTAAATGGGACTAAGACAACACTCTTGACTCTTCTTATTCTCTACTCCTTATCTTTACTGAAATTTTTGTGTTCTCATGGCCGTTTGAGAGTGGTGGACTTATCTATTTCTCTTTCGAATAGATGACGAGGACGCAGTCGTACGGGGAGCATGAGGGTGGCTACATAACAGAACTCTGGAGGGTGCTTCAAGTTTTGGGAGGTTTCACCAGGCTGATGTATCAAGGCCGAAGTTGGATCGTCAACGGACCCACAAGAGGAGTGGTGTGCAAACTTTTAATCTACGTCAGAGACGGTGAGAAGGCAAGCCAACCTATCAGCATCACGGTGAGAAGGGCTACTTGGGAGATCGGTATCCAGGAGGCTTCACGACTCGCTCTACGGAGGATTTGCTACGACTACCACCGCGAGCTGGACGACACCGTGTTTCGACTTCACCCCATAGTACGAGATGCTTGGCGCCCACGCGTCACTCAAAAGGAGGGTGCTACTGCGGTGCACTTAGCCCGATTTGCAGCTGCTCAAGAAGCTCATGTCAGCGACACTGACGCAGAATTAAGGTTGGTTTATGAAGCGCTCAGAGTTACGGAAGAGGAACTGCACGAGACCCGAATAGCTAACGAGGAGAAGGTCATGGAGCTCAAGGAGGTATTACAGGAGGGAGGCCGCGCTACACCATCATCATCGGAGGAGATGAAGTCTGAGTTTGAGGAGCCAGAAGCACAACTGGTTGCGGGACACCAAGATCGATTCACTCAAAGACTACCACCCACCAAAGGTACCCACCGGAGTTCCGTGGGGATGGCTGGAGGAGTAGGAGTCTTAGGGCTAAGTTGAGACTTGAGTATCAAGTCGCGTTAATAGAGTAGCCTTACCATTTGTAATAGACGTTAAGGTTGCGTGTTTAGTTTGGTTCTTATTGTTTGCTAGGTGTGCAGTATGTGTTGCATAGCCCTTAGGCTTTTTGTAAGCAACCATACCAAGTATAATTAATAAAGATCATAAAGTTTGGGTTTAACCTATTTTCCCCCGCTTAGGAACTCTTGCATCTTATCTATGCTACTTCTACCTTTCCTAACCTAAGAATTAATCAAGCAGATGGTGAACACTCGTGGTAACAATGGAGCGTCAGGAAGTGGCCTTCGCCAGAATGACGGTTTCGATGATGGAACGCCACTGCAGCCAGCACCGCCAATGGATATGCAGAACTTGGGAGCTTTCTTAGCAGCGCAGACTCAACTTATGCAGACGATGATGCAGCAAATGTAGAGTATGGCCAGTCAAGCTGCAGGCGGCAACAACGTGCAACAAGGCAACAATGGGCCGCGTTCTCACTCTAAGCTGTCAGACTTTATGAGGACCCGTCCCCCAACATTTTCAGGCAACACTAATCCTTTGGAGGCCGATGATTGGTTAAGGACCATTGAGAGGAAGCTGCACATCACGCAGTGTCAAGACAATGAAAAGGTGTTGTATGCTTCACACCAATTGGAAGGAACTGCCGCAGAATGGTGGGAGAACTACTGCGCCGCTCATGAAGCCCCGCAGACGATCACTTGGGAGGAGTTTTCAGCTGCCTTCCGCCAATATCATGTGCCCGAGGGAATGATGGACCTCAAGAAGGAGGAGTTCAGGGCTTTGAAACAAGGAGGCCAGTCAGTGGCTGAGTACCTGAACAAGTTTACTCAGTTGGCACGCTATGCACCTGAGGATGTGGCTACAGATAAGGCCAGGCAGTCCCGTTTTCTGAAAGGGCTAAATTCAGGACTGCAAGTGGGACTGATCACCCACAACTTCCCTGACTTTCAGGAATTGGTCAACAAGGCTTTGATCCTTGAAGATAAGCGCAAGGAGTTGGGTGAGAACCGCAAGCGCAGAATGGCTAGTTAGGCAGGAAGGCCTAACCAATTCAGGCTGAGGATGACACCTCAACAGTTTGCCAGGATTCAACCCCAGTTGCCAAGCAGGGCATTAGCTCCGACACCTCGCCCCGCCAGTTAGAGTTTTCAAACACCAGCACCAGGAGGCAATGCACCAACAGAAGTCAACAGTCTGTTGTCAAGAAATGCTTCTCTTGCAATGAGCCAGGATATTTCGCCAACAAGTGTCCGAAGAAGGGAAATGTTACTCCAGTCCGCTTCAACCTGGGCACTACTCCAGCTAAAGCTCTGGTGACAGGAGGTAATCGAGTGCCAGTGTAGTAAGGAGCGTCACCTCAGACAGTAGTGCATGGAAGAATCAATCACATCATGGCAGATGAAGCCCAGGAAGCCTTGGACGTTGTACTGGGTAAGTTCTTGGTTAACTCAGTACTAGCTACAGTTTTATTTGATTCTGGAGCTTCGCATTCGTTTGTTTCTCGGAGTTTTGCAATGGAGAATGGTTTTGCTGTTAAGAATCTTAAGTGTGTGCTTTTAGTCCAAGCCCTAGGATCGGAACTCCGGTCTAGCCTTGGGTGTTTGGGAGTTAAGTTGCTTATGAATGGGATAGAATTCCTAGCGAATCTTATCTTGTTAGATACCCAAACCTTGAATGTCATCCTAGGAATGGATTGGCTTTCTAAGCATAAGGCTGTACTGGATTGTGGACAAAGGATGGTAACCCTAGAAAGCCCTAGTGGCAAGAAAGTGGAAGTGCGTGCAACCGCGGTTCGTGATGGACAGTTAATGGTTAACAGTGTAAAGGTGGCTAGCATAGAAGAAGTGCCAGTGGTTAGAGAATTCCCAGATGTATTCCCTGAGGATTTACTAGGCATGCCGCCAGATCGGGATATCGAATTCGTTATTGAATTAGCACGTGGAACAACACCAATAGCAAAGAGGCCATATTGGATGCCAACCGATGAGCTAGTCGAGATGAAGAAGCAGATTGAAGAATTGCTGGGGAAAGGTTTCATTCGACCCAGTTCTTCCCCATGGGGAACGCCAATTTTGTTTGTCAGGAAGAAGGATGGAAGTTTAAGGATGTGCATTGATTATCGTGCACTTAATGAAGTGACGATCAAGAATAAGTACCCCTTGCCTAGGATTAATGATTTGTTCGATCAGCTGAGAGGAGCAGGAGTTTTCTCCAAGATAGATCTCCGATCAGGGTATCATCAGCTGAGGATTCGGGAGGAAGATATACCAAGACCGCATTCTCTACCCGTTATGGTCATTATGAGTTTACAGTTATGTCTTTCGGATTGACAAATGCCCCTGCATACTTCATGAACATGATGAATAAGGTATTCATGGAATATCTGGATAAATTTGTGGTTGTATTTATAGACGATATCCTTGTGTACTCCAAGTCGGAAGAGGAGCACGCAGAACATCTGAGATTGGTTTTGGAAAAGTCACGGGAACAGCAGTTGTATGCTAAATTCAGTAAGTGTGACTTTTGGAAAGAGAAGGTGGAATTCCTTGGCCATGTAATGACCACTAAAGGAGTTGCTGTTGATCCAAATAAAGTGGAAGCTGTGTTGCATTGGGAGCAACCGAAGACAGTTACCCAAATCCGTAGTTTTCTGGGAATGGCGGGATATTACCGTCGGTTCATAGAAGGATTTTCGACGATTGCGAGACCTCTCACGCAATTGTTGAAGAAAGAAAAGAAGTTTGCATGGACGCTAGAGTGCGAGAAGAGTTTTCAGGAGCTAAAGAAGCGGTTAACATCTGCGCCAGTATTGGTATTGCCAGATGTGCAGAGCAGTTTCGATATCTATTGTGATGCCTCTAGGCAAGGTCTTGGTTGTGTGTTAATGCAGAATGGTAAAGTGGTGGCCTACGCATCAAGGCAGTTGAGGCCGCATGAAGGAAATTATCCGACGCATGATTTGGAGCTAGCAACCGTAGTGCATGCTTTAAAGATATGGCGCCATTATCTCATCGGAAACAGATGTGAGATATATACGGATCATAAGAGTTTAAAGTACATATTCACCTAGTCAGATCTTAATATGAGGCAAAGAAGATGACTAGAATTGATTAAGGACTATAATGTTGGAATTCATTATCATCCTGGAAAAGCTAATGTGGTAGCCGATGCCCTAAGTCGTAAAAGCCACAGTGTAAATGCAATGGTAGCAAGGGATCAACCAAAGTTGTGTGAAGAGTTTCAGAGGTTGAAATTAGAGGTTGTGCCGCAAGGATTTGTAGCTGCCTTGGAAGTAAAGCCAACTTTAGAAGATCAAATCAAAGAGAGGCAGAGTAAAGATGAGAAGATCAGCAAGATCAAGTCCAAGAAAGAGGAAGGTTTAGCGGAAGATTTCACCGTAGATGAGCAAGGGTCCAAGAAAGAGGAAGGTTTAGCGGAAGATTTCACCGTAGATGAGCAAGGAACCCTGTGGTTCAAAAGTTGAATTTGCGTGCCAAATGAGAAGGAGCTTAAGCAGTTGATTCTTGAGGAAGCAGACGATTCCAAGTACCCTATTCATCCCGGAAGTGCCAAGATGTATCAGGACCTTAAAAAGAGATTTTGGTGGCCGAGTATGAAGCGTGAAGTGGCAGAACATGTTGCATTGTGTGATGTGTGTCAAAGGGTAAAAGCAATGCACCAAAAACTCGCAGGACTTTTGCAACCGTTAAAGATTCCAGAATGGAAATGGGAGAAAATTGGAATGGATTTCATCACGGGATTGCCCAAGACTCAGCGAGGTTATGATTCAATATGGGTCATCATTGACCGATTGACTAAAGTTGCTCACTTCATTCCAGTGAAGACAACTTATTCAGGGGATCGATTAGCAGAATTATACATGGCAAGAATTCTATGTTTACATGGTGTGCCTAAGAAGATTGTGTCGGATCGAGGTACCTAATTTACCTCAAGATTTTGGGATAAACTGCATGAAGCAATGGGAAATCATCTGAATTTTAGCACCGCTTATCATCCGCAGACAGATGGCCAGACGGAAAGAGTTAATCAGATTTTAAAGGACATGTTGAGAGCTTGTGCGATAACATACAGTACCTCTTGGGATAAATGTTTGCCATATGCAGAGTTTAGCTATAACAATAGTTACCAGGCTAGTTTGCAGATGTCACCATTTGAGGCACTATATGGTCGTGCCTGTCGTACCCCGTTGAATTGGAATGAGACGGGGGAGCGTTCTGTGTTTGGGCCTAAAATTCTTAGAGAGGCCGAAAAACAAGTTGCCATGATCAGAGAGAGATTGAAAGCAACACAGTCAAGGAAGAAAAGTTATGCTGACAATCGTCGTCGTGATTTGAGTTTTGAACCCAATGATTTCATGTATCTCAGGGTTACTCCCCTTAAAGGTTCCAGGTCAAGGGAAAGCTTGCACCTAGGTTTGTCGGACCATTTAAAATCCTGAGCCGCCAAGGAGAGGTTGCGTATCAGTTGGAGTTGCCACAGTCATTGGCAGGTGTGCATGATGTGTTCCATGTGTCACAGCTCAAGAAATGTCTCAGAGTGCCAGTAGAGCAAACGCCGTTAAAAGCTATCGAGTTGCAGGAAGACCTGACCTACAAGGAGCAGCCGATTAAGATTTTGGATGTAATGGAACGCAGGACCAGAAACAAGTCTACTCGCTTTTGCAGAGTTCAATGGAGCAATCACTCAGAAAACGAAGCAACCTGGGAGCGTGAAAAAGATCTAAAGGCAGAATTCCCAAACCTATTCTCTAGTCAGCCCTGAATCTCGGGGTCAAGATTCTGTTAAGGGGGGAGGTTTGTAACATCCCAAATTTTTTACTTTTATTTTAGCTAATAGTGTTTTATTGCTATTTGAGCTTTTTGTGAATTTTCTGGATTTATTGGATTTTTCTGAGATTTATTTGAATTATTTTGAATTAAAGTATAATGTCTTTTGCTAAGGATTAATTATAAATATATAAATTTAAAATAAAGTTTTGCCAAAAATATTTTATTTAAGTTTAGAATGTCTCAAAGTATTTTTGAGATTTTTCTCGGATTTTTATTGGTATTTCTATTGCTCTAAATAAATCAAATTATTTTTCCTAATTACTTTAAAGCAAAAACCCCGGAAAATCGGTATGAATAAAGATCGGGTCAAGCCCAAGATCGTCTTGCCAAATTTCAAATTGCTCGCATGTTCTCCGGAAGAATCAACGTGCGCCGTCGGATCGTGATCCAAAGGTCATTTTCAACCCGCATCACTTACCAAAAACCCTAGCATCCGTCGCCGTTAGATTTTGATCGAACGGTCCTCATTAACCGTGTGCCATGTAGCCCTAATGCATCTCAGCCGTTGGATTCATCGACCGGTTAGGAAAGTGCCGCTACCGAGTCTTTCTTGGTCGTCGGATCAAGATCGTGGGATTTGAGGTCTTCGCCTCAAGCGGACTCGGCGCCGCCGTGTTCGTTTCAAACACCGCCGCCGTAAATTTCCAAGTTTAGCGCCACCGAGGGTATTTGGCGACCGGCACCTCTCCTAGAAACCTCACAAGTCGCCGCTTCCTTCTTCTTGCGCCGCCGCCAAAGGAGCATCGAGGAGTCGCGGAGCTCGCCGAGTGCCAAGAGCTTTCTTGCCAGATTTCATCGCCGCCGGTGACTCTTCCGCCGTGTCGAAGCCAGATCCAAACTCGTCGACTTGCACCGCATCCGTTCCGCTACTTCTTCCTCGCCGGAAAGCGCCGAAACGCCGTCGGGTTCGTCGTCTTCCTCAAGTCCGGTGAACCAGCGCCGCCGGGTTTCCATCGCCGAGGTCGAAGGATTTCAACCGTCGGATCATTATCGAACGCGCCAGATCAAGCCACGTCGCTTTGGGAATAGTAAACAGCTCGGGTAAGCCTTAGTCGTCCGATCTAAATTGAGTGGCTGTCGTTTCGCCACGTGGTAGGTTGAACGTGATCCGTTAGATCGATTATGATCGGCGTGGAATGTGCCACGTGTCGGCCGTACCGGCTCAGCGCAGGGCTGACGTCAGCTGATGCAATAAATCAGATTTTCCTTTTCAAAAATAATTCGGATATTTTGGATTTTCCAATTTTGTGAATTTTTAGATTTTTGAATCTTCCGAGGGCTCGTTCTCCCTCATACGAACTCCGATTGAGGTGATTCAAATTCCTAAAAATTTGTAAAATTGAGATCTATCTAATGGTGGTTTTTGTTTGAATTTTTGAGTTTATTTGTTCTCTGTTCTTGGTGTTTATTTGCTATTTCTTTTCGATTCGCGTAGACGTTGAATTGTGTGAGGCTTCGGAGGAGGAATTAGCAACTCAAGAGCAATCTTCAGATCAAGACCAGGAGCTTAACCAAGGCAAGTTGTGCTTTGATCATGTTGCACCCATGTTTGCAAAATTGCTATTTTGTTTTACCCTACTGCACATTATTTCATGTGTAAAAATGATTTCAATTAAATTGAGACTTAGCTAGCATACCCATTGAATTATACTCTACCTTGTCAATCGTATGCCATGATTCACTTGTCACCTTAGATTGGTTAGTTATAGTTGGTTTCTAGTAAAATCAACATGGGACGGTTAGAGCGAAATAGTATTGCTTAGCCATGCCACGTCATCACATGTACATTAATCATTGATTATTAATCTTGACTAATAGAATATGGAACAATGATATTAACCTGTGTGTCATGTGTGGTCACACAAAGAGATTGAGTTGTTGTGGCGGGGAAGTCACGCAACGATGTTGATTTGTGGATAGCACGTGGTGCTTGGTAATCAACTGGGTTGGTAATCACTTAGATTGAAGCAAGTGGCAAGGGTAAGTGTGCCAGGGTGGGCCCGATGGGTAGAGGGTATGTGCAAGTCTTGCTTTGATCAATCTTAAGGACTTAACCTTGCGAGCCTTTGACCTGAGTCAATCATGCAACCACATGTCTGTTATGGGGCAGCCTAACTGACTAATTTGCAAAGTCTTAGCTTGAGTACTATCGTGGTGGTGTGAGTCCGGGTGTACGGAGGAAACTCACATGGCGCAAGAGGGGGGCCTTGTTGTGGTGGTGTAACCCTTCAGTGTTGAAACCTCAGCGGGTAGTACTGGGTTAAGATGATGCATTGTAAAGGCTTTGTTATGATCATTCGCCTGTGTGGTGCATGGTTGTATCATGTGGGTAAAGTGCATAACCTCTGCAGAGTGTACAAACTATTCGGATAGCCGTGCTCACGGTATTGAGCAATGCTCGGGAATTACAGTTAAGGGGTAGTTAATTAAATGGTCAACTGAATGGGATGGCAGGATGCCATGTAGATAATGGAACTTGACTTAGGATGGAAACCTAGTTTACTTGAGAATCATTGAATCTATTTATTGCTATTATTTGTTTTACTGTCTTTTTAACCTATGTACTGTATGTGTTTATAAATGCTGCTTTACTGCAAACAAACCCTTAGCCATTCTTTGGAATAAGCCTTGCATATAGCTATGGTAGAATTGCATTCTGTGCACAACTTGTTGAGTGCTTTTGTACTCACCCTTGCCATCAACAACAAACAACAGTGGAGGAATCATCGCTCAGTGTCGAGGAGGATTTCGTGTGGATACGAGTCACTAGGCCAAGCCTTGTCAGTCGCCTGTGGTGTGCTGATGGGACATCTACGTTTTTTGCTATTTTCCGCTGCATTTGTCTAAGTTTACTTTCAGTCTAGCCCATGTGGCTGAATAATGTAATTGATCATAAGATCATACACTAGTTATATTAAATAAATGAAGTCTTACTATTCTTATCGTTGTGTATGATGTGATGCTTACCGATGTTAAACTGTGTGCACTAGCATTGATTCTGGGACTAGTGCGGTAAAACATAGTGGATTCGAATTGGTGAATTCGGGTCCTTACAACAGGCAATCCTTCTTTGCTGTATAAAGAGGAGGGGAGCTTCGAGAGAGAAAAGAGAGAGAACTTGTAAGAAAGAACACACTCCCATACACCAAGAAACACCGAACGCAAGACTAGGGTGTTATCTCCATCAGAGAGCCTGAACCTGGATAAATCTCCTTGTGTCTTGTGTTACCATCAAGCTCAGATCTTCCACCTTACCCAATTCACTCTTTTTTATTGCCAATCATAAACATCGGCAATAAGTTATGACGATAATTGAAGATAGAACAGTAGAAACAAATAAACTAAACACAAGTAATATACCAATTGCAATATCTATCTCATGTATATTATTAGATAAACAGAACATAGATGCGGTTCGCGTGCGTTACTGAGATGCAACATAGTACTAAAAAAGGCAAAAGGTTCGAGAGATAGATTAATCTGATCTCTGTTCTGCGTAAAATCCATTAATCGTGTTGACCACTTAGTCCCACACTGTAAAAAAGTGTAAGAACTATGCCTACACAAGGTCAGACTCTATTTCGCTGCACCATTCACACACATGTCACGTACATGCCGCTTGGCGAGATGACCCCTTATAAAAAAGTCTTCATCCACCTCCAGTAGCAATATGGTGCTATTCTATTTTTATCTCTCTCTTTCATTTAACAGGCCTTAAAATTTTTATCAGAAATTATTTATGAACTAATGGCCTAGTGCAAATATTGTAGCATGCCGACCATGTGGTCACACCGCCTGATCCCGTAGTTCAGACTTCAGAGCTAGTGGTGGTCCTAAGATTTCAGGGGTACAAAACAAGATTTAAAATAGAGGCTCTTCTAATTAATAATAATAATAATATATAAGTGTTACCAATAAACACTCAAGGTGCATCCAAAAAAATTATTCATATCAAACTTCGTTTCCTAGGTACTATTAACTATACATATTATACTATTATATATATAATATACTAATACTAGTAGATATATAAAGATGAGATCCTATGATCTAGAGGGCCCGGAGCTACTGCACCGCTCTCCCGCAGTCAGGGCCGGCGCTGTTCAGAGCGGCCGAGCAGTTCTCGTCTTCGAAGTTACCACTGTTTAGGTTGGTTGCTGTCATTATTAACGACATCAGCACGCAGTACTACTGCACGTCTGCGCTAGCCGGGCCGGGGTTCATTCATCGTAGCTAGGCTAGCCACAGAGGATTCTATTAATTACCCCCTCACTTTATTTTATAAAGTCTGGATTAACTTGACACAGTTTTCAAAATTAAATTTTGACCGTTAATTATAATAACTACCAAATCATGATCATTTGAACGTGCTTTTAGTTACTAATCTGGTGCCATGCACCGTTTGTGTACTACCTCCGGTCACAAAGTGAAGTTGTTTTGAGCATATATGCCTAAAATATACCATTGACCACTCATTTCTATTGTAACATATTTTATAAATCTAATGAAATTATAATATATGAAATTACTTTTCGAGGCTAATCTACCTATGTATTTTTATGTGTCAAATCTAAATATGTAAAAAATATCATAGCGCGCTAAAGTATATAAGATTTGACTGTACGTAAACCAAAACATTTTTTTGGCGATTATATACTGTTGAATTAATTAGTGTTCAAGACTTATAAAGTTTGAATCATAGGACACGTATGCGCCTTACAAAAGATCAACAGAGAGAGAGCAATTAGCTTTCCCACTTCTGTTCCTAAGCTTGTTTTTCACATGCATGCATGTCTCCCAACTTCCCAGGTCCTCTTTTATGTGAGTCGTTGGCCCATCTGGCCATCTCATCGATCACGCCTGCGACCCTCTTCCTTATCCCTTTCCTCCGTCTCCTAATGCACGTACAGCACAGGATCGATCACTGCTGCTAATAATTGCCTGGATTCGTTACGAACTCGTAATATACTAAAGGAATCTTGTGTATTGAATTAAAAAGCATCGGTGACTCTGGTTTATATATAAAAGTGGGTATCGGGCCAGGTTTTTTTTAGACCTACCTGAGGCATGGCCAGACATGAAGCGAAATGGACTGTGTCGGGCCCAGAAACCGAGAATAGTGGATGACACGACCCGACACGGCTATTTGGGCGGCTCATGCCGGCACGACGATCCAAGTGGCGCAGAAAGCACAGGGGCAGCACATAGACCCGTGCCCAGCCCGGCCCACGACAGCGCGTGTGGCAAGCGGGCGGGCACATGGTGGAGGGGAAGGTGGAGGGGTGGGGAAGGCGTGCCTGGTCAGACGCACTACAGCGGTTGCCATACTGCCACCATGGCCGCTCGCCCACGTCGTGCCGTGGCCGCACCCCATCCGCGCCATGGCCACACGCGCTGCCGTGGGGAGGTGAGGGGGCGGCCATGCGATGGGGAGGTTAGGGGGAGGTGAGGGCAAGTGAGACCGAGGGGTGGGGAGGTGAGGCCAGGCAAGGAGACCGAGGGTCGTGGAACACAGAGGGAGAGAGAGAGGGAAAAGAAGGGGAGAGCGTGCGAGCTAAGGGGAAGATAGAGAAAAAGAGGGACAATGTCACAGTGCGCAGGAAAAGAGGGGGAGAGAGAAAAAGAGGGCAACGAGTAGGAAAGACAGTCATAATTAATGCCGATGACTATCTCCAGATAGTGACATGCCACAGTGAAAGACGTAAATCAAATGATAAGAGCCTGAGTGTAACAGGCAAAATGAATGCCAACGGCTCTCTTCTAATCACTATAAAATTCCCCTCGGATGATCATTTGTTCAGCACACAAATCTCGCTCGCACTCTCCTGAATTTAACACACAAATCCCACTCGTTCTCTCATTTGTTCTTTCTGTTTGCTCTCTGCTTACTCTTTGTTTGCTCTCTGCTTACCCTTTGTTTGCTCTAAGTTTACTATCTCTTTTTTCTCTCCCACCATGAAACAAAATATTTAGCAAGAGTAAGAGTAGAAGAGCACGTCCTCCCTCTCTAAGCCCCCTTGTTGTGATTGAGAAATTGATCCGCGCTCTCCCCTAGCATAGGAGACTAAGGTATGGATGAACATCATTTAGATGGTACTCGGGGGATGCCTCTTACATTTCCAAGGGGTGGGCGTCGGTACCCACACTGAGCTCCAATACCTCTACATCGGTGCATTCGGGACAAGCATCCATATTCGACAATCAACGGGCATGGTGCTGACAACATATGGATAGAATCGTTGAAATTGTGGATGGGCATGAGGTAGTGTATGCTATTTGTAAATACTGTTAAGCTAAATATCTGCATGTGCATGTGGAGGAACATGTCATCTCAAGCAATACGCACAGACATACTTGAGGAAGATATCGGCCGGACGGAGGTCGGGCGAGGGCATCCAGATACAGCTCAACTTCAACACCAATGGTTCAGTAAGTACATAGGTATGTAATGCCAATGTAGCTAGAGAGATGAAATTGTACATTACATAGTTACAGAGGAGCTTCCTCATAGAATAGGTGAGAGCTCTAGTTTTGAAAGGATGATACAACGTAGTTTTTGCCCACTATACCAACACGTTAGTAGGAGAATAACTACACATGATATATATACGCTATGTACACAAATAAACTAGCAATGTTGAAACAGGCCTTCACGAGAGTTAGTTATTTCTTTGTCTTGATATCAGATATATGGACTTCATTCTACCAAAGAGCAGCTTATTTTAGTGTTGTCGCACATTACTTGGATGACAACTACATCCTAAACAAAAAGGTCATAGAGTTTAAGCCAATCGCTAAGGCACACACCAGAGAGGCTATCACTAACCGTGTACTTGAGGGTTTTACTGATTTTAAAATAGAATTATTTCCATCACTCTTAACAATGCATCAGCTAATACGATGGTTAAGAAGCATCTCTCACCACACCTGGAGACTCATGTTGGAGGTTTCGCACTCCACTAGAAATGCATATGCCACATCATTAATCTCATTGTGCTGGTAAGCTTGATATAATGAAACCTAGTTTGAACCACATACGCGATGCTATCAATTTTGTTATAGGTTCGATTGTAAGGTACGCCCAGTTCTCGGAGTACTGTAGGCTCAATAATAAGCCACCAAGAAGATTCAATCTTGATATGAATATTAGATGGAATTCTATGTATGTTATACTAGAGCGGTGCAAGGACTATGAATATATTATCACTGTTTTCGTTAATTGCAATAATGGTAATTAATTAAGTCATTGGTTCATAATGTAGATTGGGAAGTTGCCTATCATTTTCGTTAATTTTTAGAAATTTTTTATAATACAACCAACATATTATCTGGTATGTATTACTCAACTTCATTTTGCGTTATCGAGTGGCTTTGGATTATTGCTAGTAGTTTCAAAAAAATAGAGATAATTATATTTTACAACCCATTGTACGTAGAACAAGTGGAGAATTTTTTTTAATTATTTTCAAGCTATTCCACATCTCTACTGTTTTGCAACTTTTTGGGTTCTCGGAGAAAATTATCTGATTTGCAAGGTGCCTTCGAGGAAATAGGTGAAGTATTCGATCTTGATTTTGCTGAGACCTATACTCATATTTATAATGAGTTTTTTTAGAGTTTTCAATAAATATTTTAAAAATTTTGGCAGCAGAAGTGAAGTAAGAAGATCTATCTCAACAACGCAATAAGCACGAGGTAGCTAGTTCGATGCTTCAAATATATAGAAGCTAAAAGGCAAGGCATCTAGTTCATCTTCTGAAGCACCGAGCAGGTCGCAATGAAATCTACGGGTAGAGATCAACCATTACCTCAACACGCCTTTCGTGGAGACGAAGCTTGACATAGATGAGGTCAATCCACTCAGCTTGCTCTTGTGGTGGAAGCATCACCAACGTATTTACTCTGTGCTATCGCATTTTACACGGGACGTACTTGTGGTTCTAGCATCCACTGTCTCATTGAAAGCCGCTTTCAGTTTGGTGGAAAGGATACTTGAGCTGAGGAGGTCGTCTCTCAGACTTGAGTGGTTGAGGCAATTACATGCTTCAAAGACTATGAGTGTGCAGATAACAAGATACAAAACCAGATTGAGAATCTAGAGATCACGGACGCGATAGTTTCATCCGAATGAAAATTGGAACAAACGAGCTTTTTTAATAATTCATAGAGCTTGATCATTATACGAAAATTTTATGAGAACATTAGTGATGCATCATAACCATGCACAACAAATTTTAAAATTTTCTAACGTGGTTTGTTTCATTTTTCATTCCGTTCAAACTTGTCGGCGAGCGTTTCATCAGGACAGTTGTATTGTTTGAATTTTAAAAAATTCCTCAGATCTTAAAATCAATTGAAATTTGAAATTCCGGTTAAGGTTAAATGGATTTTCATATTCCGGATAAGGCTGGGTTTTTGTAAATCACGCAAACATGTTGTATCGATTTGTAATTATGGACCATTTTTTTATCAGATTTCAAATTTGCCAAAAAAACACCGGGTGGTACGTGGAGGCTCAATCCATCCATTTCAGAATGCGAATACACTTCAATTTCACTTTTTCAAATTGCAAAATACCTCAAGATTTCGCAAAACTCAGATTGCGAAATTGTGGTTTCGCGTTTTCAGATTACGAAATTTAGATTTGTTGTATATTAGCTAAATCAGAAATAAGTTTTCAATTTCAGCCAGAAGAGCAAAAAATTCGACTTTGACTATCTTAGCCTCGAGTAGTCTATGCATATGTATGTAGTTACTGTACTCTTTTCCTTATCAAAGGTACTCCACACCGGAGTGTACGGTTGTTATCAAGACAATAACTCTGTAACCGTTCAAGAATGAATAAAATTTACTTCTTTTCTCTTAATATTTGTGTCTATTACCTTAGCTCCATGCATGCGTCTCTGACTCCTTTCCTCTTGTCGCAATAGTGCAAATGGGTTGGATCTAGATAAGCATGACACAAAGCCTAAATAGGACGTGCCTAGCTAGACTCGCCAAAGGCGAGCGGGGTTGGCTCGACAGACCATCGCGGCAAGGCACAGTTCATATACAAAGCATGACGGACCCTATCGAGCCAACACAGCACGTCATGATGCCCACCTCTAATAAATCATACACATGGCTAGAGAGCGCACAGTGTGCTGACTCATGCCCACTAGGACGTACGTACGTGATCACCAGTCTGAACGGATGGATGGATACCACAATAAGTATATACGTAGGTCACGTACGTATAGCATACGAGCAAATAAGTGAAGTGTAAGTGTCTATCTCTCAGGTAGAATTTTGATTTAATCTTACATCCGAAGCCATATCGTAAAATTTCTGGCTGTGCCATTTGCCTCTGTGTTTCTAGCTAGTCTCCACACCGATGCATGCATGCCTATTTACCACACACCGAATTGATACATATATACATACGTATGTACCTACATCGATCATACATGCATGAACAAATTTGCAATGCTGTCAGTGTACTCCCACAGTGGGGGGTCTCTGTTCCAAGCCCATGTAGCCACTAGCTAGAGCGTTTCCCCTTGTGCCGTCCGTACGTCCCCATGCTACATATGCTACGAGCTAGCTAGCCTGCCACTGCCATGCCATGCCATGCCGCTCATGAGTTAGTGCCCTCTGGCTTCTACTGGAACGTAGATTCCATCTACACAGTACATGCACGAGCATTCTACGTACTGAGTTTTACGCACTAATCAGTTTTATTCGATCCCTACCCAAAAGCTTAAAGATGCCATGTAAAGGTGGAGGATATACTCCCACTGCACGTCAATGGTTAGTGCGGACTGGCCTTAACCTCCATCGCCTGCTGTCTTGTCTAGCTCTTTTGCGCCACCCCTGTCGCACTGTTACATCCTTGTACGTGTGGTCGCCTCGCTCTCGCCCGCTTTCCCCGCCTATAGTACTGTTCTGCCAGAGCTTGCAGTTGCACTAGTCGCAGCAGCAGCCGCCGCCGGACGGAGCAGCTGTGCCACATCTCAAGGTTCGCGGCGAGCCGTAACGGGGCGTCGTTCTCGGCGGCGGCCGTTGGGAGATGAGCAGCTACATGAGCGGCTACGGCAGCGGTTCGCTCGCCTCCGGTAGTACCCAAACTGTTGCTTCTTGACGCCACTGCATGCGTAAGTTGTGGTGATTTCTTGATGTGGTTTGGTTTTGTGGATTGGTGCAGGAGGCGCGAGGGCGGCGGCGGCGGAGTTCGGGAGGACGTACGTGGTGAGGCCCAAGGGCACGCACACGGCCACCGTCGTCTGGCTCCACGGCCTCGGCGACAACGGCACCAGGTATTAACCAGCCAGCACACGTGTATATATATATGGTGGCTTCTTCGCTCCTCGATCCCTTGTTTAAGACACACTTGTTGGCTCATTTCCGATGATTTGCGTTTGCTTCATGGAGTACAAAGTATTTTGTCAATCTCAGCATGCAAGCTAGGGTGGTATACAATGCTATAAACATGAATCTGTTCGTACTGAATTTATGCTATTCTATATTCTTAATTACCCCATCCATCATGCAGATGCAGACCTTCTCTCTCCCATAATTGAGATGTTTGTTATCTCCATCTACTAATGGAAATTGGAACTTATATTTGCAGCTGGTCTCAACTACTGGAAACGCTTCCCCTTCCCAACGTAAGTTATGGCCTGATCCAAACGAGCCCTTCTCGTCGCATCTTTCTCTAACCTGTTGTTATCACCATCGCTGGATCTCCATTTGCTGCAGATAAAATGGATTTGCCCAACTGCACCAACAAGGCCTGTGTCGGTGTTTGGCGGGTTCCCGTCTACCGCGTGTAAGTTCTGCGCGTCGCTCGCGTTTTCCTTAATCTAGTAGACACGAGATCTGTTTGAAAAATTGTTCTTTCTGCGACAGATATACGTCTACACGGTGATCTATATATATATATATATATATATGTACGGTGTTATCCCTCACTTGGCCTCGTTGTTTCTGGATCTCGATCTAGGGTTCGACGTGGCCGATCTCTCAGAGCAGGATGCTCCTGATGATGTTCAGGGGATGGATGCCTCAGCTGCACATGTTGCAAACCTATTGTCAACTGAGCCTGCTGACAGTATGGTTCTAGAGTTCTCCTTTCCATATGTTTCTTGATTCATTTTTTATATGCCTTGACTTTATCTTTAAGCATTTGGCATATTTTCAGTTCTGTCACCTGTTTTAAAAAACTAAATATGATAGAAAATATGCTTACTTTATTTCCATTTGTTTTGTTCAGTCAGCATTATATGTTATGTGCATTAGGTATTCTTTAGCTCCTTGCTTTTTCCTTATGAGACAAATACGCCAAATTGGCAGGTTTCCTTAAAGCCCACCTTTTTTTGGCTTTTTTTTTTGCCACATCTTCTACCATTCTAAAGCTCACTTATTTTTATCCCAGAGAGTTTATATTCCAATAGATAATTTTGATATATATATATATATAGGGGATATATCCAGTGCAATTAGGACTCTGGTGCAATCATCGTGCAATCTAACTAAGAAAAGTTTCAAAAAATTCTGAAAAAAATCGTGGATGTACATCTCATCTTACTCCATCTACATATAAAATTTCATGATCAAATTCGTCCTATGCTTGAAAAGTTTCAAAAAATTCTGAAAAAAATCGTGGATGTACATCTCATCTTACCCCATCTACATATAAAATTTCATGATCAAATTCATCCTATGCTTGAAGTTACAAAAAAGACAAATTTGGGGTGCATTGGAACTATTCAAATTTGTCAGAAATTTGTCTTTTTTATTACTCTTAACATAGGACGAATTTGATCATGAAATTTTATATGTAAATGGGGTAAGATGAGATGTACATCCACAATTTTTTTTCAGAATTTTTTGAAACTTTTCTTAGTTGGATTGCACGGTGATTGCACCAAAGTCCTGATTGCACTGGATATGTCGCCATATATATAGGACCTTTGTTAATTATTTAGTTTTGTAACCTCTGGTCATGTTACGTACATTAACCATCGCAGTCAAGCTTGGCATTGGTGGCTTCGGTATGGGTGCTGCTGCTGCGCTGTACTCAGCGAGCTGCTTTGCTCATGGAAAGTATGGAAATGGCAACCCATATCCTGTGAACCTAAGTGCAATCGTTGGTCTTAGCGGCTGGCTTCCTTGTGCCAGGTCAGTGCTAGAACAATGCTTCGCCGAGTCTCGACTCAACCGTGTTCGGCTTTCGGCTAACGCGCTCGATCCATTTCTTTCCTTTGCATTCGCAGCACTCTGAAGAATAAGCTGGAGAGCTTGCAGGAGGCTGCGCAAAGGGCGTCGTCCTTGCCTCTCTTGCTTTGCCACGGAATAGGTGCGTATCTATTGTATGGTCATCAAGCAAATTAATCGTCGAGTTTTCTGTCACAGTTCTGAGCTCCGAGTTTGTTGCACCCTGCAGCAATTCACATTCAGCGTGAAAACACCTGAAATGTTTAGGATATAAGCTCATTTCTTTCTCTCTTTTTTTTCCTTCTGAGACTGAAAAAAAGGTGCACCCCTCACAATGCGCATGGAACCCACTAAGCGCTTGTTTCAAAGTGACTGTCTGAATCCGCCGTCATGTCTGAACTCGTGTGCTACTAGCTAATTCATTTGAGCCTTGTTCAGCTGACGATGTGGTTCTCTACAAGCACGGCGAGAGATCTGCAGACTTCCTCAAGTCATCTGGATTTCCCAACCTTGTGTTCGAATCGTACAGCAGGTATATATGGCACATCGTCTCATCTTTCTCCCATTGTTAATCAGCAATTTTCGCTTGTTGGCTGATCGCTTGCTTGCAGGCTTGGGCATTACACTGTCCCAGAGGAGATGGATGGCGTCAGCAAATGGCTCGCTGAAAACTTGGGGATGGTTAGCAGCAGCTCCTCCTGAACAATAGCGGAGTTCCTAAATTAGCGAGAAATGAATAAATCAGGACCCTGTATTTTTTTTTTGTCTGTATTGCAGTTTGCTTGTCTCGAGCTCCTGTAACGAATGATATCTTGCTGACCATGCATGGGGTGGTTGTTTGGTCCATTTTGATGTGGATGTCAGGTTTGTTCTGGTCGTTAAAGGTGGTTGTTTCTCTCCCGGAGAAGAGCGTTGTTGAATTGTTTACCTGCCGTTGCAGTAGGAAAATATGTTATGGGTTTCAGATGCATCAGATGAGACCCCATTTAGAACACGAAGATTTTCCCAGCTGCTTTTCTGTGAAATTCCAGTGAAGTTACTATGAGATTCCAATGTTGCAAACATGCCATAAGTGTCGTGTATTCCTCGTCTAATATGGCCTTAAAAATGGGTGTCTAAAAGGTAGGAATTACACTTATTCACATGTGCTCATATATGGTACCTAAGGGGCTGAATGATTGTCGTCTCGCACGAGTTTGGTCGTGAGAGTCTGCACCACTCCAGCTTAGCTCTGAGAAAACGGTCATAGAGCTTGTTTCTTACGAGCCTGGCTGCGAGTACTTTGTGTATCGTGCTGGTTCGGCTCTGCACCACACGCAGGTAATCAAACAGCCATCTTACATGCGTAGGTATAAGCTCACACGATACAACAAGCAACTAAAGCTGGTTCTCTAACTCCCGCGAGCCTGATTTCGTGAAATCAGGCAACCAAACCGCCCCTAAATCTGCTGTTTAAAAATCTTCCGACTTGTTGTACGACGCAATGACTAATTTAGCGTGGTTAGGCCGGCCCAGTCAAGTCTAATATGGAGGCCATTTTGGAGACGAGACAAGATTAGCGGGTCGCAGAAGGCACGGCCCGTTAGCTTTGGAACCCAGACGGCGGACTAGTCGAGTAAAGCGGGCTCGAAATGTCGTGCTACTCCTGGCTCGGTTAGATCGGCGGCGGCGGCGGGGATGATGCTGAGGGCGCGGTCGGCGGCGGAGGCGCTGCTCCGCCTCGCCGGCGCCGGCGGCGAGAGGGTTTGCGGCGTCGTTCCACTTGCGCGCGCGACGTTCGCCCGCGGCTTCCTGGATCTCCACAAGGTAGGCCCTTCGGCCTCCTCCCTCCTCTGTGCAACTGCAATCGATTAAGGGCAAACTCACTTGGGTTTTCTCGTGGTTTTGGGGGATGAATGGATTATCAGATGGGGAACAAGGAGGCCATCGAGAAGGAGAAGGCCAGGCTGTAAGCCTCTTCCCCCTTACACCTCGCTTGCTACTGCCGCTACTTCTACATTGCGCTACTGTATAGATGTAATGGTAATGTATGATGGTTTGTTCTGATTGATTGGTCTAGTGCAGTACGGACGAGATGAGCAGGGGATACTTCGCGGACATCTCCGAGATCCGCAAGAATGCCGGCAAGGTATCTAGCATTGTAATCTGGTACTCGTGTGTTAATTGTTGATGCAGTTGGGTGATGGGTGCTCACATTGTTGTTACGGAAATGTTGTAGATTGCGACGGCCAATAAGATCATCATCCCGGAGATTGCTGCCACGAAGTTCCCTGATCTTGCTGTGGAGTCCCCTAATGGCGAGGCCTTGCAACTGCCACTTGTTGCGGCACCTCCGCAAGATGATGATTGTAAGGCTGGTGATATGGTGGTCCCTGATGCGTCACTGTTGTGCCTTTCTTTCCGTGCAAGCTCACAGGTATGAGGAACAGCACTTTACTTGGTATTTGGTGTAGTAGATCCTATTTGGGATTGCTTCAGCCTCTCTTCTCTGGAAGCTGGAACTTGTCCTAAACGGTTGGCTTCTCCACAACCGAAAGCCAAAAGCCAGCAGCATATCTGTACTAGGAGAAGTTGGAATTTGGTCTGAGGTAACTTTTCGTGGCTTTGGTGGGTTGGGTTCTGACGTTGCCGCTATAGTTGAAAAAATTATCCCCTCCTACTAAGTATAAGATCCCAAACCCAACCCCTCAACCCATTCGAAAAATTTATGCGATGTAAACTGGTCGAAAATCGAAAAATCACTAAAAAATTGATAGCCAAAAAAGTTCAACTAGTCCATCAATTTTCCATGGAAAGCGGTTGATTTTTTTATTTTTTTTCGAAAATTTTGATTTTGAAACTCTATGATTTTCGACCGATTTTTGGCTCGATATTTCCGATTTTCGAATTTCGAGCGATTTTCTCTATGTCGATTTTGTTAACCCTGGTGAAGCCCATATGGCTAGGACTTAGAATTTATTGAGCTAAGCCAGACTTAAGCTATGCCAGAAAAGGTGTAACTTATTTTGATTTGTCTTACCCTGCCCACCTGGGATCACTAAAGTAGATCAAGCTCGATGGTCGGTCCCTTTTCTATGGTTAGGCTGGTTGTGCTCAATTTGAGTATTCATTGAGGCACATAAGATTCACCAATCCAAAATATGTTATAGATGATATCATCAATTCATATATATCAATTAGCCTTTTGCTTTCTAGGTTTGCAGTTTGCTTATGCACCTTTTAAAACCACAATATTCACTTCTAGGCAACTGTGTAAGCCCTACCTTGGGTTCATTACTCTGAAATTAGTGTTGAAGAAACTTTAAAACCAATATACATTAGGTAAATTTATTCTTTGACTGTAAGACTCACTTGCAAAGCGTACAATATCGAACGCACGTGCATTAAGTACATGCCCTTGATTTTATGTCTTTCAGGATTCCCAAAGGGAAGAATTGACTATATTGGGATTCCATTTCCACACTTGCCTACAGTTGCATGGTTTTTCAGTGTTTCAAAAGTAAATTGTACTAATTAAGAAGGGGTCTAGTTTGGTTGGGATTATGCAGGTTTAGGGTCCATCCCAGTGTTTGTTTGGGTGCATATGGTATGGATTGATTCAGTATATAGACATGCAACTTATCATATTACTGTCTTAAGATGCTGAGTGCTGAGATACGGCCCTCCAGATTGCATGCATCTAAACTAATTGTGCATGGTCAGTGTGAGGAGTGGCAATTAGTTAATTACTGATTTTTATAGGTAATTTAATTTGTGGTCAGCGATAATTACTGGTATTTGGGCCTGCATGAACTGATGCAATATGGAAACTCCTATCCCACGATTCAGATCTCGGCGGAATATTCCCAAAAGTTATATCTACTCATCCTGCATCTATTTATTTCATTCACTCCACCAAACACATGGACCCACATTCTCTTTTTTTTTTCTCGAAAACGCAAGAGAGCTGCGATTCATTTCATTGAAGAAGAAAGGAAACAAAGCGCCAACCTAAAGGCTGGTAGGGACACCACAACAAAATAACACGACCGCCAACCACAAAGAAAAACAAAAAGGCTTACCCACCCAACAAATCCTGGAGTTGCCTAGCACCAGCAGTCATCCATAAGACCCCCTCATCCTTGACAGCCGTCACCACTAGATCCACACTAGGGATTAAACCATTGAAGACACAAGCATTTCTATGCTTCCAAATTTCCCAAGAGGTGAGAATGATGAGAGAGTTGAGCCCTTTGCGCTTCTCCTTGGGAATAAGATTGAGCGTGAGGCTCCACCAGCCAGAGAAGGACTTTGAGCCAGATTGGGGACTAAGGTTGTGGAAGCCAACTTTAAGGAAAATAGCGAACCAAACCTGCCTTGACATCACACAGTTAACCAACAAATGCTTCATATTTTCCTGAGATTGCAGACAAAAAGGGCAGGATGAAGGATGGGGGAGCCCATGCTTTTCCAGCCTGTCAGCTGTCCAGCAACGATTAAGAACTGCAAGCCAGATAAACAATTTACATTTTAAAGGAGCCCAGCTTTTCCAAATACTTTTCGACGGAGCAAAGCAAATGGATCCTTCGAAGAAGGCCAAGTAGGCAGATTTGCTTGAATAAACTTGACAATTGGAAAATTTCCACACATGCTGGTCCTGGGCTCCTTGTTGCAACACCACTCCCTCAATCAGCTCCCAAGTCTGAAGATATTCGATTATGACAGGAACCGAGAGTGCCCCTTTAAAATCAGAAATCCATCTTCTGTTATCCAAAGCCTGTTCCACAGTCCTTAGGTTGATGGTTTTTTTAGGCACCAAAGCTGTCAGGCTTGGGGCTAAATCTAAAAGAGATTTACCATTCAACCAACGATCAGACCAAAACTTTGTGTTAGCGCCATTGCCCACAAAAGAATCAACTGCAATAGAGAACAAGGCTTGTGCATTGGGATGAATATTAAATTGCAGCCCAGCCCAAGGTCTAGCAGGATCAGTTTTCTGCAACCAAAGCCATCTCAACCGAAGAGCCCATCCTAAGGTGGTCAGATTATGGATGCCTAAGCCACCAAATTGGATAGGGCGCTGGACCCACATTCTCTCATGTAGGAGCAAAACGATGCACCCACAAAAATCATCATACCTAATTCAAGCTCAAAAGTTGATATACTCACATTTATTTCTCTGTTATGCGTCTCCATTTCCACCAACTACCTTTTCAAGCCTACAAAATCCTGACAACATTTAGCTGCTCCTACTCAAATTCTTGGCAGTTGCTTGACATACATCTACAACTCCCCTTCCAATTAGTACCCAGCAATTCAGCACTTGTTCCACCCAAAAGGTTATTAGTAAGCACTATTGGTTTTTGGATCATTTCATTTCTTTCTTTGCATGGCTCATATATGGTATGTTGACCTCCAGGTTTTGTGTTCGTTTTACAATCTTCGTTTGTGCTTTTTTATTATTGTTTCAAAAAATATATGAAAAATCCATTGAGTGGTTCAATGGCTAATTACAAGTTTACAACTCACACTTGGTATATTGAGCTCTAGGTTTCAAGTTTTTTTTTTTTACATATGCCCTTTACATTACCCTTTTGAATATATCTTTTTGAGGCAATATGTTAGATAAATCGATTGAATGGCTCAATGGCTAAATGAATATTCTTTTTGCTCAACAGAAAATGGTAGAGTCATGGAGTCTACCGTTTGTTGATGCATTTGGTGCTTCTGGAAACATTCAAGCTTATGAGGTATTCTTACATAATTATTCTTGGTTTGGTATACAGTGCAAAGTAGGTTCACTTACATTTCTTGCATATCGGTGTCGACACAACAAGAATTTGTTTTAGCAGACATTGTTATGACTTGCGATTGGAAAATAATTACTGGCAGTAGCCAGTAGTTAATCCTTTGGCAGCAGTTAACAGCTTTTGATAGTGCTGAGACAAATTGCCTTACATTTTGCCAGATTGCCAACTGAAAGGAAAACATATTATGTTCCAGGTCTCATTTATAGATTCATGGCTGTTGTCATCAAGTCTTGTGAGACGTGCATTCCTCAAGGTGATGAGGAAATCTAACGATCCACATAGACACGTGGTCTATGCCTTTGGAGACCACTATGATTTCAGGAAGAAGCTTCAAATTATAAACCTTCTTACTGGGTAATGTTTCTTTCTTTCCCTTTGGCCACTCTGTAAGTAGTCCTGGTCATTGTAAGGTCGTTCAACTCTGGTTCTGCAGGTACATATACCTGGTTGATCGGCTGGGAAGAATAAGATGGAAAGGCTTTGGATCTGCGACACAGGAAGAGTTGTCGTCACTCACGACGTGTACCTCAATTTTGTTAGATGAAAAATGAGATTAGATCGCTACTTAAATATTTCACCGTTTGGGGTGGAGGAAATTTTATTCCATTGCAGCTTCAAAGCTGTTTTTACCTTTTTACTCAGCATGTTGAAGTAGTTCTTACTGACAGGAAATAAGTATGGAATGGCTTGCTTTTCTGCTGCCTACTCACATTGTGTAACAGCATGGTTTTTCTTATCCTGGAACTCAAATACTCACATTGTGTAATTGGAGAGGCTTCTGCTGACCTGATTGCTTGGTTGGATATTGCATGTACTACAACGAACATGTTTGGAGAAGATAGTAAGGTATATTTTGTTCGACACTTTTCTTTCACAGGATTATTTTGACTCGAGCTGTACTCACTGGTAACTACTCGGGCATTATCTGAAGCTCCGAATCTGGATTCGGATCGAATTGAATGCCATTTTCTTGTCCCAAATAAGTATCCAACCCATTTTCACATCTATTTGGACCTACCTGGCAGTAACATTTTCTTCTACACAATATGGTTTTACTTGCACGGGTAGCCGTGCAATAGCTAGGCGTCGTACCATTACGGGATGAAATGAATGCATGGAAGTGTGCGACTGGCAGCATGTAAGAAAGCACTATAAGAGTATGTACAATGGTATAGACAATTGCTGTCTATAACAAGTTAACATGTTATTTATAGACAGCGTTAGAGACAACCTATGCAATGGTATAGACAGCTTATTTATGAGTAGACAGCTTCTTTCTAGACACAACCTGTCTTGATTCTCGTGCTAGAGTCGACTCTAGATTAAGAGACGGCTCAACTCTCTAGATGCACCCTCTCTCATCCACATCATTTTTTATCTTACATAGCATAGCTTAGAGACTACTAATATAGACCATTGTACATGCTTTAATATGTTATATCAATTTCTCTACACTAAGTTCTCTCATCCGCATCTTCCAAGTTCTTCAATTAGAGATTTTGACTTCTCTGGAAAGTTAGTGAGAGAAGGTTTTGACTTCTAAGTACAAAGCGGATGCTGGATTTCCAAAGAAACAGAAGAAGCCGACAGATGGCTTCATGCCGTGCGGGTGTGCACGGTGCACCTAGTCCACTGGTGTTCAAGTTCTAAACTCCGTATTGATATTTACCGATTCTATCAGTACATACATGTGTTTGTTTAGTAGGAAAATTAAATTTTATGCTATACTCCATGAGGCCTTAGGTGCCTTCGATAAATTCTCAGCTTGTGTGGGGAACATAAATATTTGTGTGGGTGTTATGAGTATGGTGAGTGTTGTCATGTGCGTCGTCTTGTACATTAAGAAAAAAGAAAGCCGAAGAAGCCACCCTTGCACACCACAATTAGGTGGTTGCTTACGGTTTCTATGGTTTGGACTTCCAAGTACAAAAGCCCCTAATTTTGCCATGCGTTTAAGATGAAGCAGAATCTATACAAGTATGACCTGTTGTCACACACACATCGTCGGATCTAGCACACACTGCCCGTGCGATGGATCTTTGCGTGCCATGGCCTCGATGCCTCCGCGGCTCTCCACATCGCCATGCTCACGCACGGCTCTGCCTCCTCCTCGATTCCTCCACTCGTCCTGTCAGATTTGGTGGTGAGGGCGTCGTCCAAGGCAAGATCGGCCTGGTCAGCGGCCTTCTCCCCCTGTTCCAACCATGCCATGGCCAAAGGCCTTTAAGGCTGATCCGCCGTGTCCGCCCCTCGACCTCGCTCCGACGCTTTTGCCCCAAAACCTCGCTCTTGCACAGATCACAGTCGTCGCCCTGGCGGCCTAGTGAAGCATCTAGGCCCCCAACTCGTTTTGGTTTTGGTAACTAATGACAATTATAATTAAAAGACTAATATTTTTCTTTGAGATTATGAAAATAGATTGATCCTAGACATAGCATACAATGAAGTTTGAAAATGAAGTTCAAAGAAGATCAAAGCATCAAACTAAATTACCAAAGGTATAAAAATTAAGTATCTTTTCATAGCTTTTGCCGATCTTAGTGTTTTGAAGAAAAGATCGGGTTGCTAGATTAGATACAGTACTACTAAGAGGGATCTTGGCTAGTAGTTTAATGTGGATCATGTCTAATGGCTCAAATCATGCTTGTTTAAAGTCGTAGATGCTTTGCATTGAGTCTTTTTGAAACTTCAGAGAAAATGCAGTCATGGCCGGTGCTACCGACCATATGAGAGCGGTGCTATAGCTGGGTCAGTAGCATCGAGTATGAAGTCGGCATGTTTTTTAACAGAAGGCTGATTTTTGGGTTTCAACACGACTGGTGCTACCACCCATGTGGGAGCGGTACAACCGTAGGTGCGGTAGTACCGACCCCAAGAGCGATATGTTTTTAATATAGAAGAGTGTTTTGGCCCAAATTCCATCGGTTGGTGCTACCGCCCATGTGGGAGTGGTATTACCGACCTTGCAGTAGTACTGGCCCAAGGGGCGGTACGTTATTTCCAGAGAGACCAAAAATTGGCAGTCTGAAAAATTGAGGCCAATGCTATCGGTCCTAGTTAGATGGTAGCACTGGCTCTCTATAGCAACAGCTACTTTCAATGCATTTAATGCATTATTCTGATCATTGAGTTAGGGTCCGATGTTAACGGCCCTACATGGACGGTAGTACTGAATTTGCTAAATTTTAAGATTTTATCCCCAACGGTTGAAAATGTGGGTGAGGGCTATAAATACCCCTCACTTGCATCTAGAGCTACTCTTGGACACTCATTGAATATCTCTTGATCTCTTGCGAGTCTCCGCTCCTCTTCGTGTATTAAATTCTTATTTTGAGAGAGTTAGGAGCATTCATGTGTTGCATTTATTGTTAAGCCATTTAGACACTTGACTGACCTTAAGCAAGCGTCAAGGTTTATTACACTTGGAGGTTGCCACCTCCTAGATGGTTTGGAGATGACATAACTAGTGACTTTCTCAAAAAAGTTTGTGAGAAAGCCTGGTGATTTGTAAAGGCTAGAGCTTGTCTACCCAGAGTGGGGAAGAGCTACCATAGTGATCGAGAAAGGCTCATTTATGCAAAGGAGCCAGCTTGAGTTGATCAAGCTACCTCAACATGGATTAGGGGAGACCAGTAAGTTTTCGAGACCACGGGCTAAAAATTGTGTTCATCTCTTTGTGTTTTAATCTCTTATATTTAATTTGAGCAAATTACATTCCTAGCTTGCTTATTATATTTATCTTATTCTTAGGATTGTTTGTTTGCTTAGACTTAGTTTGTTGGTGCACATAGTGAAACCTGGACAATTTAGACTTTAATTGTCAAAATCTTAAGTCTATTTTTTCTTATCATTTATTGCAATTAGATTCGAAGAATTTTAAAAATCTCATATTCACCCCCTTCAAGTTGGTTATCTTTAATCCTACACCTAGCTCTGTCGTCCCCGCCCCACCGCCTCTCTCCCCCACGGTCGACGACCTGGTTCCATTGCTTCTGCCCCACGATTTGCACACCTGCTGCTGCCTGTTAGGTACGTCTCTCCATGCGGTGCCCTCCACCGGTTGCTAAGTACTTTAATTATAACAAGACATATGTGAACTTTCGAAGACTCATACCTCTTTGGCATAACTTTTGCATGGGCTTGTGCTGGGATAAGCTACAAGTTGAATAGTGAAGACAAGCAGAAGTTGGGTTTGAGTGGCTGGATTATTGCACTTTTGTGAGTTGGAGATAATGGATTGCCATTGAAGTTTGGAGTATTTACATGCCCTCGCCATCTTATAAAATCCAGATTTTCTCCTCACCCATCTCATTTCTCCTCCCCTCCTCTACCTGATCTCCCCCCTCTTGACCTGTGTGCTAAGGGTTCACCACACTGCCACCCCATCTCATCACAGGCGGAGGGTGGTTGAAGTCAGCTAGTGCTGCCTCCCCATGTCACATGTCACCTTGCCCTGTCCCGTCCAGCCACCACAGGCCCAACCCCATCGTCAAGATAAAGTCCAAGGGAGTTGTCACCGATGCCATACCTCCTCCTGTCATCACTGACGCTGTCCACCTCGTCTTCCATAACCCTACACATCTCCCTCTCTTAAGCTCTAATTGGGCCATCTTAGAAGCTTCCCAGATCTAGTGCGGAGGTTGCCAATGGTGACCACCTCGACCTGGCAACGTAGTTGAGGGTTCACCACCACTGCACCTCGTTCGAGTTGCCAGAACCCTCTACCTATGCCACTAGAGCTCCATCGCTGACGATGTGTAGGCCACCTCACCATCTAGATCCGCCTAGTGTGTTCACATGTTGGATATGGAGTTTTTATTGTCGATTCATGAGTTCACGTGTGTTGGGATCCATCCATGTATGCTCATGTGTGACTTGATCATTTTTTGTCATCGATTCATGAATTCTGTTAATCTCTATGTTCAAATTTGTTAATTATAAGATTTGTAAGAACAATTATTGAAGAATTTCTCTAATTCCTTAAGGCCCTTCATAATTTTATGTTTCTTTGACATGAAATAGAGGTTTAAAAAAATTGAAGAGACTACAGATTATTAATAACTTAATGAAATCGGAATGGTAGATGAACTCACACTACTGCGGATCGGGCATCTACAAGCGGTTCAAAACCGCTTTCAGAAGCGATTTTAGAACCGCTTGTAAGCAACCGCGAGTGATACCCCTTCGGATATCACAAGTGGTTCCCCGAACCGCTTGTGGTTCGACACCACAAGCAGTTGGGAAGGTGTCCAGGCAGGCTCGAGTAGCCGCCACGTGAAGTCTTCCTGGCGGTTGGTGTTACCAACCGCCAGGAGAGGCAACAACCAACGATATGGAGGTGCCACGTGTGCTCTCTCCACAAGCGGTTGGAGTTACCAACCGCTTGTGAAGAGGCTAACAGAACAGTGTTTTGATTATATTCAATATAGAATATGTTTTGAGAGGGGTTTTTGATATAGATTTTGACAATTAAAATAAATAGAACTACAGGAGTTTTTTGACACAATTAAATATATATTATTCATGCGTACTCATTTAGATAATTGCAGGTTCATTTACAAAAAAATACGAACTTAATAGACTAAAAAATGGACAAATTGATGAACACATGAAATAATAAGCCACTTTTACAAGTTTCAAAGAATAAAAGGGCGAATCTTGAGCTCATTTCTTGTGTGCGTCGCTCTTTATATCCTTGGTCGACGTTGATGTCAGTTCACCTATCCTTATAGAAGGAAAATTTCTCCAACCCCCTGTGTGGAACTCGCCGATGAGTTGTTTTTGGATTGCTGCAACCCCGTGCGGCGGGATCACACCTTGCACATCAATGTTGGGCTGACAAAGTGGGAAATAAATAAATCTCTGGACATGTAATTAAAGTGTAAGTACTAAGAAATTGACATGTGCACACTACCTCGGCGTTGCTTGTCGGCACATCACCGTGGGTAATATTTTGCATATAGTGGCACACATAATAGCCACATAAGTTGTTTCCAGCCGTCGGTTGTAGAACCTGCGATGAAATTTGAAAAGAAAACAATTATTGGGATGAAAAACTGTTACGACATATTAATATTCTTTAATACGTACTCGAGTGCTTATTTGGACATGAAATTCGTTCTCGAAAACTCCTTGTTGCTTCTTTCGGAACCTTGCGAATGCCCTGTGTGATGCGATATTATTATGAATAGTAATTATTAGAGTTCGAATTAGCAAGGTATTTCAATATAATAAGGAAACTATCGTATATATATGTGCTATATACCTGTTTAGCCTGTCAATGATATATTGATATTTTTCCACCGGGGTCCTTTTTAGGTCTTGAACAACGATTTGGCTACTATCAAGCTTGATGACAAGAAAGATCCAGTGAAACCTATTCATGTATTGCAACATATATGTAACTAGCTAGTAGTATTATCAATGCCTTGGAAAAAATAAGAACGAGAGGTTGTATATATACATACTCGAAGTTGAAGGGCAGAAGTATGTACAGTTTGTAGTGTTGTCCCAAGAATGCATCTAGAATGTAATCCTCAACATCCTTTGGGTTGCATCGAAAGACAAACTCATTAACAATCTCTGGGTCGATGAAGCCCACGTTGAATATGTTCTGTT
This sequence comes from Guadua angustifolia, assembly GCA_036346375.1. NCBI lineage: Eukaryota > Viridiplantae > Streptophyta > Magnoliopsida > Poales > Poaceae > Guadua > Guadua angustifolia. Next base: position 19,079,799 of record CM070509.1, read on the forward strand.
TTCTACATCGTTGTATCTCCATTCTACATAGAAAGAGATAAGTTATTAGAGTTGCAATTTTATGGTACAAGGAAGCACACGGTAAAGGTATGAGCTTGACACTTACAGGCACCAGCAGCTCATGAGAGACACGTTGATGGCGTCGGCATGGTAAAAATGGTAGAAGTCTTCGAATTCAAGCCATATGTTGTTGTCCTCGTGATAAAAATCTTCTTGTGTGATACGGAGGGGGAACATTGTTCTTCCTTGAGCGGACTCTATCATGTACCATTCATGAAATTATCGCATCTTGGTTGGCAGATCCTTTATCTCCTTAGGGTCAACCAGCTCTCGGCCCAACTAATATTGCCATCTGACTTCTGCCATTGGGAGATCATCTGCTAATCCAAGAGCTGCAGCTGTGGAACTGAGTCCTGCCTCCTTCATAAATCTCTCGAGGTTCTCCTGATCTTGACCTCTCTTCTTTGTTGCCGCCGCCTGATCACGTCTATTCTTCCGTGTAGCCTTTATTATTGTTCGTTCATAGTTGGACGGCACAGGTTGTGGCTCTGCACGACATGTCGCGAAGTGTTCCACAGCTTTTGGATCAATTGGTACCTTTGGCTCAGGCTTCTTTTTTGCGAAGTGTGCAACTAATTCTGCTTTAATGACCACATCATTCTCCTCCTTAGTCCTATCATATGCCCTTTTTAGAGGTTCCTTTATCTTTTTCGATCGGCTGGACTCCGCCTTCTTGGGAGCGGGTGGAGGAGCCCTTCTGGTATCGAGCTTCTTCCTCGGAGGAGATGGTGGAGGCGTGGTTTTCCTGGGAGGGTTCTTTTTTGATTGAGATGCTGGTGGTGGAGTAGGGCTTCTGTGTGGAGCGGGTGGTGGAGGAGGCGTGCTCTGTTTTGCCGGCGAGGCATTGCGTGGAGGTGACGTTGGAGGAGGTGTGGGTCGCCGAAGTGGAGATGATGTCTCCACACCATCTGGATATATGATATACTGTTTGCGCCAGAGGATGATATTGTGGAGGGCCTGTCCAAGCTTGGTCACGTCGTCACCTCCAGCAATATCGAGGTGAAGTTCTTCAAATCCGCTCAGCATCTCCTCCACTGCGACCTTCGAGTAACCCGGGGGTATGTCATTGCAGTGGAACATCTGGCCCGGCTCCACCGGATATGCCATGCCGTAAACCACCTTGATGGAGAGGTTACGCGCATCAACATGTAGCTCACACTGGCGGCGAACCTTTATGTCATCCACGGGATAACGGGCCAGCAAGTTGTCCACTTCAGGGGCCCCAATGGACGTGCAGCTACTCCGCCGTGCGGAGGGGCTGATCACGGCGTTCGGCTGATTGTTCGGACCTAGTCCCTGAAGTTTGCTGAGGGCAATTTGTACTTGTTGCGCAACTATATCGCCGATGCTAGCCTGGGTTGCTCTGAGCTCTTGTTCCAATTGGTACATTTTATATGATTCTCTTGTTTTGCTTCTATGCTGGCTCCTGTACGTATGCGCATCCTTGGCGAAACCGTACTTCCACGGCGTTAGCTTGCCCATACCTCATGTCCGTCCTGGGTGCTTAGGGTTTTGAAGGGCATGTGTTAGCTCGTCATTCTCCCTGTCTGTCACCAACGTACCTGCCTGAGACTGCTCGACAGCTTGTACAATCCTTTGACCAGCCTCTTGCACTCCCAATGCCATCACCAAGCTGCCGTCATCTGCAAGGCTCCCCCTGTGACCCATGAACCAATTGCGCAGGCGCTCTTCCCACAAAGTGGTAGCCGGTGTGACGTCCTTCGCCATTAATTCTTCTTCCCGCTTCTCCCATTTCGGTACAGCCTTGAGGTAACCACTGGTGCCAAGATGGTGGTGGTATTTCTTCATCTGTGAATTGGCCTTGTTCTTCTGACTCGCGGCCTGGCCTTCAGCTGATAGCTTGTACTCCTCGAATGCTTCCCAGTGATCCGCCAGCTTAGCAAATTGCTTGAAGTCGAGTCTTTCTCCCTTCTGCACATACTTGCGGCTGAGAGACGTCTTCCATGCCTGAAACAAGGTTGCCATCTTCTTCAAAGTGAATTTCTTGGCCTTGTCTTTGGACCCTTGAGGAAATCTGAAATTTTCCTTAATATCATGCCAGAGCAGGTCCTTGGTAGCTTGAGGAACTTCGGCCTATTTTCTGATGCTAATTGGGACGTGATCCCTCACGTGGTAACCGCAAGCATTGTTGTATGGCCTAACTGCTGAAAGAGGGGCAACTGGCATCCCTTCGTTGCTAACGTCGGTAAACACATGCTTTGTGGATGGCTGCTTGTTAGGTCCCCGATGCTTGGATTGGTTGCTCGATGTACCGGGTTTGAAATACACAAACATATGTATAAACGTGTCAGAGTGTATTATATTAATGAATTGTGATTAATTAACATGTCCACGGGGATTATATTCTTCTGGCTATACCTCATCCTCTCCGGAACCAGTGTTACCGGACGGAGCGGATCCAGTGTCAATGGCTTCATCGGCTGCAGCCTCAACGGCCTCACCGGAACCAATGTTAGCCTCGCGATGGAGTCTAGCAAGAACTGTTCTCCCTCATCGAAAGTAGGGTCACCACGTCCTGGTTGCGCCATCTATCCTAATTCCAAAAAAATGTTGACATAAATATCATATTACTTTGAAACAACCATATTACAGATTACAACACAAGCATATTATTACATCAATTTCTGACATTAGCTCAGATTACATATTACACCATGTAGAGCACATCCATTTTAAAAATCAACTCATTTAGATTAACCAATTGAACAAATAACTTCATTTCACAAGACAATCATATAATCAGAAATTATATTGAATTTTGGTTCTCAAGAAATCTTTCATTGTAATAAATTCCTTTCCTGTGCACCACAAAACAAATATAATATTATTTTGTCGGGGGCCGGGCAACCCTTGGTCGGTCAGCACAGTCAACCGGTCCCCTAGCTCGGAAGGCCTCGATCAAAGACTCGGATCAAGCTCGAGGCCGCCGACCTAGGGCGCAGATCTCCGAGCTCGGGGCCCTCACGACCATTGCTTGGGATGATTCAAGGTCGGTGGCGTTCCTTGGATCCCGCACACGCCATCACTTGGCGCTACGAGAATGTGGGATCGTGGAGTAATGCAGAGGCTGCGGATCGAACGGTTTCCACCGCTATCAATGTGCGTGAAGGCCACGATCCGAGGAATACTCCTAACGCTGCAAGGAGAATGGGTATAAGATCGAGGCTTTGTAAACACTTAGGGCGGACGACCCAACGCATGCACACTTGAGTTCAAGTCTAGACTTAGCATCGCCAAGATTGAGCAGTAATCCTCCTTTGTACTCACAAAGGCAGAAACACCGCCGCAAGGCGATCGAGTAGAGTTACCTTCTCGGGGCTCGAACCAGATAAATTGCCTCATCCGTTGTCTCCTTGTTCGATCAGAGACCTCCTCGACCTCATTCCTCTGCTCGAGCAAAGCGCAGCTTGTGGTCCCATTTCTCACCGACCCTACCTAATTTTCTGCGGTTGGCGATCCCGATCGTCGACAGCTGGCGCCCACCGTGGGGCTCGATTGCTTTGTTCATTCACAGGAAAAACTCCGAGGTCTTAGGAGCATGGCGTTCTCCATCGACGAACACTCTTCAAGCGTGGGATCGGACGCGGGTCCGCCCGCATCACTGCTTTCGCCTTCCCGCCACCGTGAGCCGCACGCCTCATGGCGACGCTTCGGTGAGGACGCAGCAGCGGCGGATCGCGACCCACAAACCCCGAGGATGCTCGTCGGATGGTCCACGCCGCGATCAATCAAAGCATAACCGCGCCCGACGGAGGACCAGAGAGGCTCCCTCCTGGGAGCGCTTTGTGCATTGTTCGGATCATGGCTGATCCCGATAGGGCAAAATCGGAGCTCTTCGGCGGGCCTTGGCCGAAGAACTCGACCGCCCGCAACCGAGGTCATTCCTCCGCAAAGACCGGTCACCGTCAGGACCCTTCCTCGAGAAGCGGCGACAACTCATCACGGCATCGCAGCGCACCGTCGGCCGCCGCCAAGGCGAAGCGCTTCGTCTTAAGAACACCCTCGGGGCAAGACCCGACAATTGGACGCGAGGTGAGCCACACGAGCTCCACGCCAATCGGCAGCGAGTCACGGACTTTCCCGACATTCCGCCAGCGCTGCCGCGACAGACCGCTGCAATACCTCCTGTGACTCCGTGCTCGGCACTATGACCGATCTCACCAAGATCGGATCGCCAAGAAAGCCCGGCTCGGATTCGACAATGCGGTGGAGATCTCGCTGGCTGCGATCGCTTCGGCGCGCGTCCCACCCTACGGTTGCGTGGCGACTCGACGACCTTCGTCACAGACGCTGGCTCGCTTCGATTCAAACCCGCTTTGATCGAAGCGCCGACGAACCAAGAATCCCGACGAAGTTCTCGTCCATCTACTCGACCGCCATTTTGGCGGCGGAGGTGACGAGTTGGTCATGGCCAACTATCTCCGACCGCTTACGGGCGGCGCTGCGAACCTCGCTCTTCAACCGTAAGTCTTGCCTTCGGTCGTGGCGCCAAATCAGAGCCCTCCGCCCAACTTCCGTGAGTCATTACGAGCGCCGAGGAGGGAGAAGGACTTGGATCGCGTCATCCAAGGCAAGAGCGAGCCTCTTCGTGATTTTGTGCAGCGGTTCATCCGCACAAGGAACCTGATTCCAAGCATCTCTGATGAAGTGGTTATCAAGGCCTTCAAGTTCGGTGTTCGCGACCGGCGCCTTACCGAAGACCTCGAGATCACGACAAAGCTCAGCGTCAACAAATTGTTTCGCATGGCGGAACGGTACGCGGACGCGGACGACGCCGTCCGCTGGAAGCGTGATTACGACCAAGGTAAGCTTGGTCTGAGCCACTCTGAGGCTGGCCCGTCCAACTCCAAGGGCGCCGACCAAGACACCCGCACCAAGAAGCGGAAGCGTGACCGCAGGACCGGCGGAGGTCACCGCTGGTCATCGCTCTCGGACGGCCAGCGTGAGGTCCTTGAGGTCCGGATCGACTGGGGCGGGACCCGACCTCGTCAAGGTCGGCCTTAGTCCCGCCAGCACAGGAGGCCAGGCCAGAGAGGGGGGCGGCGGCTCGACCTCTGAGGACCGACGCCGACCGCAGGAGCCGAAGGGCGGTCGGTACGACGAGGCGAAATTTTGCTCTGTTTCCGCAGGCGGCCGGCCACGACCTGCGGTCTGCGCAGGCTTGGCAGGAAAGCTTGAAGCCTCTATGACGGACGTGGTGAGATGCCCATGCTCCCGGCGATGACGACCACCCGAAGGGTGAATGCGGGTCGAGCACGGCGACCTCGACCGAATTCCAACAGGCGGCGCGGATTGACGTTATCTTCGGCGGCTCGGCGACCTACCACCGCGCGAGATCAAGGTCTTTGCTCGACCATCTATCGTTTACATCAGAAAGCCCGTCGAGCAAAGATTGCAAGTGGGCCGGGCCACCATCACCTTTTCTCCGGAGGATGCCTTACAAGGTATGGCCTGTGTCGGGGCCGGCAACCCTTGGTCGGTCAAGACATCAACCGGTCCCCTAGCTCTAAGGCCTCGATCAAAGACTCGGATCAAGCTCGAGGCCGCCGACCTAGGGCGCAGATTCTCGAGCTCGGGGCCCTCACGACCGGCCGCTTGGGATGATTCAAGGTCGGTGGCGTTCCTTGATCCCGCACACGCCATCACTTGGCGCTACGAGCGTGGGATCGTGGAGTACGCAGGCTGCCAAGGATCGGAACGGTTTCCACCGGCTATCAATGTGCATGAAGGCCACGATCCGAGGAATACTCCCGAACGTTGCAAGGAGAATGGGTATAAGACTGAGGCTTTGTAAACACTTAGGGAGGATAACCCAGCGCACACACACCCGAAGTTCAAGTTTAGATCGAGCATCGCCAAGATTGAGTCAGAACCCTCTCTTGTACTCACAAACATCAGAACCACCACCGCAAGGTGACTGGAGTAGAGCTATTACCTTCTCAGGGGCTCGAACCAGGATAATCCTCCATCTCGTTCGTTGTCCCCTAGCTCCGACCATCGACCTCCTCGACCTCATTCCCCTGTTCGAGCAAAGCGCAGTTGTGGTCCCATTTCTCATTGACCCCTACCTCATTTTCGCGGTTGGCGATCCCGATCGTCGACACCGGCGCCCACCGTCAGTCCCGATTGCTTTGTTCATTCACAGAAAAACTCCGAGGTCTTAGGAGCATGGCGTTCTCCATCGACGAACACTCTTGGCGTGGGATCGGACGCGAGTCCGGCTCCGCATCCTCGCTCGCTTTCCCCACCACCGTGAGCAAGACGCTTCATGGCGGGCGCCCGGTGAGGACGCGGCGCGGCGGATCGCGACCCACAAACTCCCGTGGATGCTCGTCGAATGGTCCACGCTGCGATCAATCGAGCCATTACAAGGCCCGACGGAGGACCAGAGAGGCTCCTCCTCGGGAGCGCCATGGCTATTGCGGGATCATGGCTGATCCCGATAGGGCAAAATCGGAGTTTTGGCGGGCCTTGGCCGAAGAACTCGACCATGGCCGCAATCGAGGCCATTCTCCGCAGACCGAAGTCACCATTCGTGGACCCTTCCCGAGAAGCGCCGACAATTCATCACGCCGTCGAGGGCGCACCCATCGGCCGCCGCCGAGGCGAAGCGCCTTCATCTCGGCAACACCCTCGGGCAAGACCCGGCAATTTGGACGCGAGGTGAGCCACACGAGCTCCACGCCAACCGGCAAGCAGTCACGGGACTTTCTCGACATTCCGCCAAAGCGCTGTCGCGACAGACCGCCGCAATACCTCCCAGCGACTCCGTGCTCGGCATCATGACCGATCTCGCCAAGATCGGTCGTCAAGGGAGCCCTGCTCGGATTCGTGACAAAGATGGAGATCTCGTTGGCGCGATCGCTTCCCGCGCAGACACCCGCCCCGCCTACGGTTGTGTGGCGACTCGACGACCTTCGTCAGATGCCGGCTCGCTTTCGGTTTAAACCCGCTTTGATCGAAGCGCCGACGAACCAAGAACCCGACGAAGTTCTCGTCCATCTACTCGACCGCCATTTTGGCGGCCGAGGTGACGAGTTGGTCATGGCCAACTATCTCCCGACCGTTTCGACGGGCGCCGCTCGAACTCGCTCTTCAACCGAAGCCGGTTCCTTCGTCGTGGCGCCAAATCAGAGCGCCCGCCCAACTTCCGTGAGTCATTACGGCGGCGAGGAGGGAGAAGGACTTGATCGCGCCATCCAGGGCAAGAGCGAGCCTCTTCGTGATTTTGTGCGGCGGTTCATCCGCACAAGGAACCCGATTCCAAGCATCTCGATGAAGCAGCTTATCAAGGCCTTCAAGTTCGGCGTTAGCGACGGCGCCATCAAGACCTCAAGATCACGACAAGGCTCGGCGTCAACAAATTGTTTCGCATGGCGAACGCAGACGCTGACGCGACGACGCCGTCCATTGAAGCGCGATTATGACCAAGGTAAGCTTGGTCTCGAGCCACTCGAGGTGGCCCGTCCAACTCCAAGGGCGCCACCAAGACACACGCACTAAGAAGTGGAAGCGTGACCGCAGGATCGGCGGAGGTCACCATGGGTCATCGTCTCGGCGGACGGCCGCGTGAGGTCCTTGAGGTCCGGATCGAGACTTGGGGCGGGACCCGACCTCGTCAAGGTCGGCCTCGATCCCGCCAGCACGTGGGCGGCCCTGAAAGAGGGCAAGGGCTCGACCTCGGAGGACCGACGCCGACCGCAGGAGCCGAAGGCGGTCGGGAACGACGAGGCGAATTGTTTCCGCAGGCGGCAATGCCACGACCGGTCCCGCAGGCTTGGCAGGAAAGCTTGAAGCCTTCTATGACAGACGTGGTGAGATGCCCGTGCTCCGGCGGATGACGACCAGCCGAAAGGGTGAATGCTGGTTGAGCACGGCGACCTCGACTGAATTCCAACAGGCGAAGCCGGATTGACGTTATCTTCGGCGCTCGGTGACCTACCACCAGCGCGAGATCAAGGCCGCTTCTGACCATCTATCGTTACATCAGAAAGCCCGCCGAGCAAAGATTGCAAGTGGGCCGGGCCACCATCACCTTTTCTCCGGAGGATGCCTTACAAGGTATGGCCCGAGACTTAAAGACCGCCTTGAGTCGTGACCCCACCATCGGCAACACGTTGGTCGGGCGTGTCATGGTCGACATGGCAGCTCTCTTAATTTGTCAGCGGCGGAAGCACTCTACCGGATGCGATTCCCTGTCAAAGATCAAAAGCATCGCCATCCCTTCTTCGAATCGCCACGAGCTCGACTACTCCCTTGGGGGTGGTCTTGCCCGTCACCTTCGGGCTCGGACAACTTCCGCACCGAAATGATCACCTTTGAGGTGGTCGAGGGCGACCTCCGCATAACGCTATTCTCTAAGGCCCGCCTCATCAAGTTTATGGCGGCTAATCATTACGGCCATCGGTGCATGAAGCTCCCGAGCCCCAACGGCATCGTTATCAGGCGCGGTGACTGCGCAGCGCACATGGTCTGCGAGACCAAGGCCTCAAGGCCGCGCATGCTGCCCAAAGAAGGTCCAGAGGTGACGGAAAAGAACGCCCGGCGGGCGGCGATCCAACCAATGGGCAACAAAGGCCGTACACTCGAGGAAGGCGACACGACTGTGTGTGTCCACGCCTCGGCGAGCTAAGTCCCAAATAGGAACTCGAGCTCGCCACCTTCCTTCGCGCCAACAAAGGTATATTCGCTGGGAGCCCGCAGATATGTCCGGCGCTCCAAGGAGGTGATCGAGCACAAGTTACGTGTCGAGCCGATTCTAGACACAGGCGTCGAATCGCGTCGCTTCTCCCGAGAGAAGGTTGCGGTCATCAAGGAAAACCTTGATAAGCTCTCAAGGCCGGCTTCATCCGCGAGATCGACTACTCCGAGTGGTAGCCAACCCGGCCATCGTCTGTAAGAAAGGTGGCAAGTGGAGAATGTGCGCCGACCATACGGGTTGAACTCGGCCGCCTGAAGGACAATTTTCCTTCCACAAGATCGACCAGATCGCCGACTCCACCGCCAACGCCAAGATGCTAAGCTTCTTGATGCTTACTCAGCTACCACCAGATCAAGTCAAGGCGGTCGACGACGAGACAAGATCGCCTTCATCACCCGTTCGCACTTATTGCTACACGACCATGTCGTTTGTCTGCTGCGTAATGCGGGGCAACATTCCAGCTTTGATGACTAAGACCTTCGAGCCGCAGATTGGGCGAAACCTCGAGGTCTACGAGATGACATCATCGTCAAAAGCCCCTCCGGAGCGACCACGTCCGTGACCTTGAGGAAACATTTGCAAACTGAACAGTACAAAATCAAGCTCAACCCCGATAAGTGTGTGTTTGGCGGCGGCATCGGGAAGGTCCTTGGATACATGATCGGGGCTCGGGGTTGGTCCAAACCCGAGAAGATCGAAGCCATCGAGAAGATGGAGCCCCCGACCTCGATCAAGCAAGTACAAAGCCTCACCGGTCGCATGGCCGCCCTCAGCAGATTCATTTCGAGGCTCGGCGAGCGAGGTGTGTGTTTGGCGCGGCATCAGGGAAGGTCCTTGGATACATGATCGGGGGCTCGGGGGTTGGTCCAAACCCAGAGAAGATCGAAGCCATCGAGAAGATGGAGCCCCCGACCTCGATCAAGCAAGTACAAAGCCTCACCGGTCGCATGGCCGCCCTCAGCAGATTCATTTCGAGGCTCGGCGAGCGAGGTCGCCCATTCTTTAAGACCCTGCGCAAGCACGGGGGCTTTGAATGGACTCCAGAAGCACAACGATCTTTCGACGAGCTGAAGGTATATCTGTCATCCCCACCCCTCCTTACAACTCCGCACTGGCGAGAGGTTGTTGCTCTATCTTGCGCCCACCGCCTAAGCCGTGAGTGCTGTCCTAATTGCTTAACGGGGGCACAAGAAGATCCAATTTACTATGTCACGAGGCCTTACATGGCCCAAAGGAGCGTTATCCGCAAGTGTAGAAACCGCCAGATGCTCTTCTCATGGCCTCGCAAGCTTCGACACTACTTCCAGCGCATTCGTGGTCGCCCCGAGCAACTTCCCGCTCGGTGACATCCTCGCGAATCCGTATATGCGGACGGATAGTTAAATGGGCTATGGAACCGGCGGCGTTTGACATCCGTGTCGTGGCGAACAAATATCAAGTCACAGTGCTCGCCGACTTCGTGGTCGAACAGACGTCGCAGCCCGCCTCGGCTCGAGGTCGAAGAGAAGCCCCGATCATGTTCTTGACGGCCGAGGTCCTTCAAACGCCGGGCCGATACTTATCCTTACATGCAGGCGCACCAGCTTGAGGTATGTAGTTCGTTTTGGCTTTCCTGCGACCAATAACATGGCGTAATATGAAGCTCTCTTGGCGGGCTTACGAGCACCGCAAGTCCTTGGGTGTCTGACGGTTGGTCGTGAAGGAGACTCCCACTCGCCATCAACCAAGACAACAAGGACTATCAATGCTCGGGGATGCAATGGCAAGGTATCTCGCCGAGGTCCGCAAGATGGAGAAATGGTTCCAGAACTTGGAGCTTAGGCATGTCCCTAGGAAGGACAACTCCAGTGCCAACTTTCTCTCCAAACTCGGCTCTTCCGACGAAGAGATACCCCCCGACGTCATCCTCGAGACGCTGACGGCTCCGTCTATCTCCGATCAGGAGGTCGTGCTTGCTGTGGTGGAAGGTATTCCCGCATGGGCCGAGCCCATACACAGCTTCCTGGCACGGGGCGACCTACCGCCCGACCCCGCTAACAGAAGCAGGATTAAGCGTCGAGCAAGCTTGTATAAGCTCGTGGATGGCAAGCTCTACAGACGGAATGTCTCTGGCATCCTGACTCGGTGCATCTCCACGGAGGAGGGTAAGTACCTACTCAACGACATCCACTCGGTCTCGTGGGCGACTTTTCAGACAGATTTATGGTCGGCAAGGCCTTCCGTCTCGATATTATCGCCGACGGCATTACAGATGCTCGATATTGTCCGGACCGCCGAGCATGTCGGGCCACGCCAGAAGGTACACCACCCCGCCCACGCCCTTGAGACCATTCCGCTTGTTCGCCTTTTCGACTGGGGCTCGATATCCTCGGCCCTTTCCCTGTGCAACCGGGGAGAAAGTTCTGTCGGGCCATCGACACATTCAAAGAAATGGATTGAGGTCGAGCCGGTCTCGACCATCATCGCCGGGCATTGCTCGTTTTTCCGCTTGTCCGTGGTCACGGTATGGGGTCCCATGCAGAATTATCACTAACAATGGTACTCGGTTTACAAAGGAATTATTCCAGAATTCGCGAGGACATGGGCACCAAAGTGTGCTTCGCCGGTGGCTCATCCTCGAGCAACGGAGCGGCAGAGCGCGCCAACGACAGATCGTCCAAGGCGCCAAAAGGCGAAGTTACTGATGAGCTCAAACGCTTCTGGCACGACGACTGGTGGACGAACTTCCCACCGTCTTATGGTCTATTCGCACCACGCCACCGGTAGCAACAGGTCCACACCCTTTCACCGTGGTTTGGTCGGCCGCCCCGCCTCCGGAGGTAACGGCTGGCTCCGCCAGGTCACCGTCGACCACGCCGACTTCGAGCAAGAACGGTCTCTTGACCTTGCCCTCGCGGAAGAAGTAAGATGCCGTGCATTGCTACGATCAGCGCATTACCTGCAAGCTCTTCGCAGACATGCGTCTCGATCGGTACGACCTAGGAAGCTCCTTGTTGGGGACTTAGCCCCGAGACGGATTCGGTATTGTCCAAAGACCAACAAGTTATCCCCATGTGGGAGGGCCCCTATAGAGTCGTTTCAACAGATCGCACGGGGGCTTACCGGCTAGCGATGCCCGATGGCAGAGAGCTTTCTAGCTCGTGGAACATAGATCAACTTCGCAAGTTTTATGTGTAAATCTCTATACCTTTAAAGCTTCAATAATAGGATATTCTCCGATTTCTATCATTCATGTCTTTTTCTTTATGAGCGTCTCTGTAATTTTTCTTCGGCACGACTTTCGATTCGCTCCTTAGTCTAGGTATCACGAGCTTTACGCTCACCCCCGAAGGTCGAGCTCAACGTAGTTTAAACTCTTCGCAATCACTCACCCCTGCGTCCGGTTTGAACTACAAGCTCGGCAGCCTTTGGCTATTAAGTGCGTGCATGGTCGTGGTCGTGGAGTTGGTGATTTATTCATTTGGGTTCGCTTGTCGCATTTCTTTTTCGCGAGTACTCCATCTCGATTCTGCAGTCATGGTCATTTGCTCGTCTTATACTTGTGTCCAAGGTCGGCGTTGCTCGACCTTAGACCCAATCTGGTCAAGCTAGGATGTAACATCTACGAATCGACCTATGGATCTTGATCGCGAATAAGAAGCGCACACTTCAAAAAAGGTAACCCAAACCAGCTTGATAACATCGAATGTTTTTACAGATCAAGGATGTTTGAGCTACAGATCCTCCATCTCACGCTCGAGCTTCTCTTGCTCGAGCTCAGCGACTCTGGTCCGCAGCGTCGACGCTTCGGTTTGCCGCAGGAGGGCCTCGTTGGTTGCGTCCGTGGCTCGGCGACGTTAAATCGTTGAGTTGGGCCAAGGCGGTCTCGCCGCCTATTTGGCACGCCCAAGTTTCTCCTCCACCCGCGACTTTGGCCTCTAGCTCGAGACGCCTTGGTTGAGGATGATAGCTCGACAATGATCCTCCAACGCCTCGACCTTGGCACGCTCGTCGGCGCCAGAGTCAGAAGCGATGGTTTGCTCCTTGGCGACTTCCTCAAGTGCCACAACCTTGGCGCTTCGTCAGCAAGCGCTGGGCAGCGGCGCTTGTTCTCAGCCGCCTTCTCGGGGCCTCGATCTGGCGCGCTGGGGGTCTCGAAGCGCCGAAGTCTGAAGAAGTTCGCTCTGGGTGGCCTTCTCCAAAGAGCTCGACCTTGGCGCGCCCGCATCAAGGGCCTCGATCGCTGGTCGCTCGAAGGCCGTGTTCCTGCGCCTTCAACCCATGCTCGCGCCGGAGGATCTGGTCCCCTCGAGCTCGGGGCATGGGACACCTCCAGCGCCACCATCGTGCGGACGCAGATCGTTGAGCTCACGGTTGAGCCGCCGATTTCTGTAGGCCGGCCTCAATGGTCGCTAAGCAGAGCACTCGAGCACTCGGTCTCCCTCTCTTCCACGGCATTCAAGATCTGGCGAGCACGCCGACATGCTCGTTGAGACCTTGAAGCCCTCGGTCACGCCGCCAACCGCCTTGAAAACAAGGAACACGATTTGGTAAGAAGTTGTCAAGAACACACAACTTAACGTATTCTGGGGCATATAAGGAAGGTTCCTACCTCACGGAGTCGGGCCGCTGACGCCACTGGCTGGAGAACTCCTCGCTCAACTCGCCGAGGTGAGCCGTGTTGATCTCAAAACCTTCGCCCAGTCCCCGTGACCTAGGCCTTCTTCAATCACCGCAGACACCTTGTCCGGGCCTACGGACGACGTGCGGGCGGCAGCCGAGATCCTTCCACATCGGCCGCCATGTCGGACCCCGAGCAGAGGTAGGTACGACAATGTAGCCGAGTCCGACCTCCGTAGTCAAGGTTCCGGCCAGCTCGATGGCGGAGTTGCCGCAGCAGAAGATCCGACCCAGCCTCTAGGGGTGGAGTGTTGTGTTCCCAAGGGGCTGGAAGTTCGCAAGCCGAGTCATCGGAGTGCCTCCCGTTGTCGTGGTCGCTCTCCGTGGCCCGGGGAACCGCGGTCTCGCCATCAGGCGCGGTCTTGGTCGGCGGGGCCTCGGGACTTCGGTGACACGGCCGCTAACGATCGGGCGGCGCTGCGACTTGAGGGGCCCGGCGCCCATGTCTCCCTCGATCTCGGGAGGATCGACGATCGCGAGGGTACCCGCCTCGCCGGTCTTTGAATCCTCGCCGATCGCGGGTTGGGGGTCCCTTCGTCCTGCTATCGGGGCCTTGGTCGAACCCTCCCGACCAGGCCCACTCGAGGCCCGGCGAGAGCGCCTTTGTCCAAAGTCCGCCACGGGGCCAAGATGTAGGCGTCTGCCCCTCCTGACTCGGACTCGCCTCAACAATGTGCATTGTCGAGTGGGCAAGCTCGGGTCTCGGCGCCGAGGTCTGCAATCATGGATAAGCACTAAGAAAAACACGGAGATGGAGCAGGTTGCAAAGCCAGGCTCTTACCTGGGTCGGTGGCCTCTGCCTCGTCGATGGCCGGCGATGGTCCTGTTGCCCCGAGCTCGGAGGAGGAATCCGCTTCCTTCCTCTGGTCTAGGGAGGCGAAGCTCGCGATGAGCCCGCACCGCCTGGCGGGGGGCTCGGTGGTCTGGCGGCGGCCGCTGCGCTTTGTTGCTGCCAAGTAAAGAAACTTTGTTAGGCCCTGAGAAGCCAAGGGCGCGAGCTCGAGAAATTGGCTATGATCGTCTTTACCATGGCGCGGTCACCCCATTCGATGTGAGGCCTCTTCGTCCCCGGGCGGTCAGCTCTGGTTGAGGGGAGTCTTTTCTTTCCCTTTTTGCTCTTGCCCTCATCGGGCAAGGGAGCGATCTCATATTGCCTCCCACAACTCTTGATGATCCTACAAGCAAACACGGTCGAGTAAAGACGTCGATGTTCGGATGAGGTCAGAGGTCGTGGAAGGCTTGCCTCGGGCTTTCGTCACAAGACGTTCTTGACCGGTCGCCGAGAGTATACTCATACGCCGCTTTCCCAAACATTTCTGCATCCTGGCCACGACCAGACTCCTTGGCCTTCTACACTAACAAGAGCCATCGAGGAGGAAGAAGTACGAAGTCAAGCAAAAGCCTTGTGGTCAAGACCTTACCAGATGAACTCTCGCGGGTCGAATCGTCGGCGTCCTCGATCGGGAGAACGGATGTAACCTCTTCCGCAGGGAGACACCCGATTCATGCAGAAGTCGTTCGCGATCGCTGACCGGTGAGACCGCGTGTGGCGCAAATGTGGATGGCGGCGATGGCCTGCGTCGACGTTGAGGTCCTCGATCTCTGGGTCTCTATCTTCCCAAAGGATTCGGCTCCTTCAGATCGCAGCCTCCCGCTTCTCCCCTTCTTGAGGTAGAACCAGCGCTCGACCATGGACCAAGATAGTCCCGGCCAGGATCTTGGGCGAGACCCACTTGAGCCCGGCATTCGCGAAGTAGAGGCACCCGACCACGGGGTCCTTCCCGGAGCGGAAGAGGGAGAAGTAGCGGAAGAAGAGCGAGGGCGTGGGAAGAATCCCGAGGAACCCCTCGCATAGATGGGAGAAGACGGCTAGGGTGAGGACGGAATTGGGTACCAGGTTGATCACTTCAATTTGACAACCTGCCGAGGATGTCGGCCAGAATTCGCTCTCCGGGTCCGGCCGAAGAGGGAATGATGCTCGATGCGAGCGATCTCGCCATCTCGAGGACGAGGTTCGGTCTCGCCAACGCAACCGCTAGGTCACTTGATCCAACACCCTGTGGCCTCGAGCTCCTTCATCCTCGTGGATCGACAAGGTACTTTTCCCACTTTGACCATGGCGAAACGTCAGTGAAGATGAAAAGGCGATGCTTTCGGCGAGAAGGCTTGGGAGGAGGGCGCAGGCTTTTCCTACGATGATCCAAAGCTCGGGGTCTTCCACGGCGCTCTTGGGATTTAACCTCCTACGGCGCCTCAAAAGGCGCGCCAGGCATGATTAGACGGGCTCAATTAAGACCTGGGCGGCGGACTCGAAGCACTGCAGGTGTCCACCGGCTGTTGGCATCTGTATCACTTCGGAAAAATCAAAGGTCGCCAGGTGTCTCGCCTGGGGTTCACTTTGTGATCTCCGCCCGACCTCGAACAAGGTTCCAAGACCTTGCAAGGGTTGCCGCCAGCGACCTGTTGGGTGAGGCTCGAGGCCGTCCTTGGTGCTACTTCTACGACCTTGAGCCTCGGGGGCTAGCTATCGGGGGCCGGGCAACCCTTGGTCGGTCAGCACAGTCAACCGGTCCCCTAGCTCGGAAGGCCTCGATCAAAGACTCGGATCAAGCTCGAGGCCGCTCGACCTAGGGCGCAGTATCTCCGAGCTCGGGGCCCTCACGACCTGCTGTTTGGGATGATTCAAGGTCGGTGGCGTTCCCTTGGATCCCAGACACGTCATCACTTGGCGATTCACGAGCGTGGGATCGTGGAGTAATCTGGTGCCAAGCGGGATCGAAACAGTTTCCACCGGCTATCAATGTGCATGAAGGCCACGATCCGAGGAATACTCCCTTAACGTTGCAAGGAGAATGGGTATAAGACCGAGGCTTTGTAAACACTTAGGGAGGATAACCCAACACACACACACACACCGAGTTCAAGTTTAGACTTAGCATCGTCAAGATTGAGTCAGAATCCTCTCTTGTACTCACAAACATCGGAACCACCACCGCAAGGTGACCGGAGTAGAGCTATTACCTTCTCGGGGCTCGAACCAGATAATCCTCCATCTCGTTCGTTGTCCCCTAGCTCCGACCATCGACCTCCTCGACCTCATTCCCTGTTCGAGCAAAGCGCAGCTTGTGGTCCCATTTCTCATTGACCCTACCTCATTTTTCTGCGGTTGGCGATCCCGATCGTCGGCGGCCGAGACTTAAAGACCGCCTTGAGTCGTGACCCGACCATCGGCAACACGGTGGTCGGGCGTGTCATGGTCGGCGGCGGCTCTCTTAATTTGTTTGCGAAGGAAGCACTCGGCCGGATCTGATTCCCGGCCAAAGATCAAAAGCATCGCCATCCCTTCTTGAATCGTTCTGGGAGCTCGACTACTCCCTTGGGGCGGTGGTCTTGCCCGTCACCTTGGCTCGGACAACTTCCGCACCGAGTGATCACCTTTGAGGTGGTCGAGGCGACCTCCGTCTAACGCTATTCTCGGAAGGCCTGCCCTCATCAAGTTTATGGCGGCTAATCATTACGGTCATCGGTGCATGAAGCTCCCGAGCCCCAACGGCATCGTTACGTCTTGTGGTGACTGCTGAGCGGCACATGGCTGCGAGACCAAGGCCTGGCGCTTCGCCGCATGCTACCCCAAAGAAGGTCCAGAGGTGACGGAAAAAGAACGCCCGTGACGGCGATCCAACCAGCCAGGGCAACAAAGGCCGTGCCGCTCGAGGAAGGCGACACGACCAGGTGTGTCCACGTCTCGGCCGAGCTAAGTCCCAAATAGGAACTCGAGCTCGTCACCTTCCTTCGCGCCAACAAAGGTATATTCGCTTGGGAGCCCGCAGATATGCCTGGCGTTCCAAGGGAGGTGATCGAGCACAAGTTACAGGTCAGAGCCGATTCTAGACCTGTGCGTCAGAAACTGCGTCGCTTCTCCCCAGAGAAGGTTGCGGTCATCAAGGAAAACCTTGATAAGCTCCTGAAGGCCGGCTTCATCCGCGAGATCGACTACTCCGAGTGGCTGGCCAACCCGGTCATCGTGCAGAAGAAAGGTGGCAAGTGGAGAATGTGCGTCGACCATACGGGTTGAACTTCGGCTGCCTGAAGGACAATTTTCCTTCGCGCATCGACCGGATCGTCGACTCCATCGCCAACGCCAAGATGCTAAGCTTCTTGGATGCTTACTCGAGCTACCACCGGATCAAGGCGGCGATTGACGGCGAAACAAGATCGCCTTCATCACCCCTGTTCGGCACTTATTGCTACGACCATGTCGTTTAGTCTGCGCAATCTGCGGGGCAACATTCCAGCGTTTGATGACTAAGACCTTGAGCCGCAGATTAGGCGAAACCTCGAGGTCTCGTAGATGACATCATCGTCAAAAGCCCCTCCGGGCGACCACGTCCGTGACCTTGAGGAAACATTTGCAAACTGAGCAGTACAAAATCAAGCTCAACCCCGATAAGTGTGTGTTTGGCGCGCAGCATCGGGAAGGTCCTTGGATACATGATCGGGGCTCGGGGTTGGTCCAAACCGGAGAAGATCGAAGCCATCGAGAAGATGGAGCCCCGACCTCGATCAAGCAAGTACAAAGCCTCACCGGTCGCATGGCGCCCTCGCCAGATTCATTTGAGGCTCGTGAGCGACGTCTCCCATTCTTTAAGACCTGCGCAGAAGCACGGGGCTTTGAATGGACTCGAGCTAACAACGATCTTTCAACGAGTGAAGGTATATCCGCATCCCCACCCCTCCTTACAACTCCATGACTGGCGAGAGGTTGTGCTCTATCTTGCGTACCACCGCCCAAGGCCGTGAGTCTTTATCCCTAATTGCGAGCAGGGGCACGGAAGATCAATTTACTATGTCGGAGGTCTTACATGGCCCAAAGGAGCGTTATCCGCAAGTGCGTAAACTGCTTGTATGCTCTTCTCATGGCCTCGCGCAAGCTTCGACACTACTTCGAGCGCATTAGTAGTGTCGTCGAGCAACTTCCCTCGGTGACATCTGCGCGAATCGGTATATGGACGGACGGATAGCTAAATGGGCTATAGAACTGGCGGCGTTTGACATCGTGTCGTGGCGAACAGCTATCAAGTCACGAGTGCTTTCGCCGACCGTGGTCGAGCAGACGTCGCAGCCCCCACAGGCTCGAGGTCAAGAAGAGAAGCCCTGGATCATGTTCTTGGGCGGCTCGAGGTCCTTCAAGCGCTTCGGGGTGGGATACTTATCCTTACCCAGGCGCGCTCATTGAGGTATGTAGTTCATTTTGGCTTTCTGCGACCAATAACATGGCGTAATATGAAGCTCTCTTGGCGGGCTTACGAGCACTGCAAGTCCTTAGGCGTCTGACGGTTGGTCGTGAAGGAGACTCGGCTCGTCATCAACCAAGACAACAAGGACTATCAATGCTCGGGGGATGCAATGGCAAGGTATCTCGCCGAGGTCCGCAAGATGGAGAAATGGTTCCAGAACTTGGAGCTTAGGCATGTCCCTAGGAAGGACAACTCCAGTGCCGACTTTCTCTCCAAGCTCGGCTCTTCCGAGCGAAGATACCCCGACGTCATCCTCGAGGCGCCGACGGCTCCGTCTATCTCCGATCGAGGTCGTGCTTCTTTGTGGTGGAAGGTATTCCGCATGGGCCGAGCCCATACACGCTTCACGCACGGGCGACCGACCGCCCGACCCCGCTAATGTAAGCGAGATTAAGCGTCGAGCAAGCTTGTACAAGCTCGTGGATGGCAAGCTCTGAGACGGAATGTCTCGGCATCGACTCGGTGCATCTCCACGGAGGAGGTAAGTACCTACTCAACGACATCCACTCGGGTCTCGTAGGGCGCACTCTTCGTCAGGGGCGATGGTCGGCAAGGCCTTCCGTCAGGATATTCTTGGCGACGGCATTACGGATGCTCGGGATATTGTCCGGACCGCCGAGCATGTCGGTTTCACGCCGAAGGTACACCACCGGCCTCGCCGCCGGACCATTCCGCTTGCACGGCCTTTCTCGACACAGGGGCTCGATATCCTCGGCCCCTTTCCCGAACAACCGGGGAGAAAGTTCTGATCGTGGCCATCGACACATTCACCAAATGGATTGAGTGAGCCGGTCTCGACCATCCTTTGCTCGGACGGCTTGCTTTTTTCCGCTTGTCGTGGTCACGGTATGGGGTCCCATGCAGAATTATCACGACAATGGTACTCGGTTTACGAAGAATTATTCGAGAATTCTGCGAGGACATGGGCACCAAAGTGTGCTTCGCTTCGTGGCTCATCCTCGAAGCAACGGAGCGGCGAGCGCCAACCAGACGAGATCGTCAAAGCGTCAAAAGCGAAGTTCTGAGATGAGCTCAAACGCTTCTGGCCACGACCTAGGTGGACGAACTTCCCACCGTCTTATGGTCTATTCGTACCATGATCGGTAGAGCAACAGGGTCCACACCCTTCGGCTCGTGTTTGTCTGCTGAAGCCCGCCTCCTCCGAGAACGCTGGGCTCCGCCAGGTCGGTCTGATCGACCACGTCGACTTCGAGCAAAACGGCCTCTTGACCTTGCCCTCGCGGAAGAAGTAAGATGCCGTGCCTTTGCTACGATCGGCGCATTACCCGCAAGCTCTTCGCAGACATGCGTCTCGGTCGATGCGACCTAGGAAGCTCCTTGTTGGGGACTTAGCCACGAGGCGGATTCGGTATTGTCCAAAGACCAACAAGTTATCCCCAGCGGTGGGAGGGCCCCTATAGAGTCGTTTCAACAGATCGCGCGGGGCTTACTGGGCTAGCGATGCCCGATGGCGAGAGAGCTTTCTAGCTCGTGGAACATAGATCAACCGCAAGTTTTATGTGTAATCTCTATACCTTTAAAACTTCAATAAAAGGATATTCTCCGATTTCTATCATTCATGTCTTTTTCTTTATGAGCGTCTCTGTAATTTTTCTTGAACACGACTTTCGCATTCGCTCCTTAGTCTAGGTATCACGAGCTTTACGTTCACCCCCGTTAGTCGAGCTCAACGTAGTTTAAACTCTTCGCAATCAGCTCACCCCTGCGTCCGGGTTTGAACTACAAGCTCGGTAGCCTTGGCTAATAAGTGCGTGCATGGTCGTGGTCGTGGAGTTGGTGATTTATTCATTTGGGTTAAACTTCTGCATTTCTTTTTCGCGAGTACTCCATCTCGATTCTGCGAGTCATGGTCATTTGCTCGTCTTATACTTGTGTCCAAGGTCGGCGTTGCTCGACCTTAGACCCAACGGGGTCAAGCTAGGATGTAACATCTCTGAGCGACCTATGGATCTTGATCGCGAATAAGAAGCGCACACTTCAAAAAAGGTAACCCAAACCGATTGATAACATCGAATGTTTTTACAGATCAAGGATGTTTGAGCTCTGATCCTCCATCTCGCTGCTGAGCTTCTCTTCTCGAGCTCGGCGACTCGGCCCGCAGCGTCGAGGCTTGGGTTTGCCTTGAGAGGGCCTCGTTAGTTGCGTCCGTGGCTCGGCGGCGTTAAATCGTTGAGTTGGGCCAAAGCGGTCTTCGCCCGCCTATTTGCCCAAGTTTCTCCTCGGCCCGCGACTTTGGCCTCTAGCTCGAGAAGCGCCTTGGTTGAGATGATAGCTCGACAGAGATCCTCTCCAACGCCTCGACCTTGGCACGCTTCGTCGGGCGAGCGCGTGGTCGATGCGATGGTTTGCTCCTGGCGACTTCCTCAAGTGCCACGACCTTGGCGCTTCGTCGTGCAAAAGCGCTGGGCAGCGGCGGCTTGTTCTCGGCGGCCTTCTCGAGGCCTCGATCTGGCGAAGGGTCTCGGCGCCGAGTCGAAAGTTCGCTCTGCGGCGGCCTTCTCCAGCAGCTCGACCTTGGCGCGCTCCGCATCAAGGGCCTCGATCGCTTTGGTCGCTCGAGCGCGCTCGTGCTCCTGTGCCTTCGACCCATGCTCGCGCTCGGAGGATCTGGTCCCCTCGAGCTCGGCGGCATGGGACACCTCCAGCGCCACCATCGTGCGACGCAGGTCGTTGAGCTCCGGTTGAGCCGCTCGATTTCTGTGCGTCGGCCTCAATGGTCGCCTGAGAGCTCGGCGCTTCGGTCTCCCTCTCTTCCACGGCGTTCAAGATCTGGCGAACACGTCGACATGCTCGTTGAGACCTTGAAGCCCTCGGTCCGCCGCCAACCGCCTTGAAAACAAGGAACACGATTTGGTGAAAGTTGTCAAGAACACACAACAACGTATTACGGGGCATATAAGGAAGGTTCCTACCTCACGGAGTCGGTGTTGTTGACGCTGCTGGAGAACTCCTCGTTCATTTCGTCGAGGCGGCCGTGTTGAACTCAAAACCTTCGCCCGGTCCCGTGACCTAGGCCTTCTTCGATCACCGCCGGCACACCTTGTCCGGGGCCTCACGAACGACGTGCGTGGCGGCGGCCCGAGATCCTTCCACATCGGCGCCATGTCGGACCCCCGACGGAGGTAATGCGGCAATGGTAACCGAGCCCGACCTCCGTAGTCAAGGTTCCCAGCTCGATGGCGGGAGTTGCAGCGGCAGACATCCGAACCAGCCTCACGGGGTGGAGTGTTGTGTTCCCAGTGCCGGAAGTTCGCGAAGCCGGGTCATCGGAGTGCCTCCGTTGTCGTGGTCGCTCTCCGTGGCCGGGAACATGATCTCGCCATGCAGTAGCGGTCTTGGTCGGCGAGGCCTCTGGGACTTGGTGACCACGGCCGCAACGATCGTGGCGCCGTGACTTGAGGGGCCCGGACGCCCATGTCTCCTCGATCTCGGGAGGATCGGCGACCATGAGGGTACCCGTCTCGCCGGTCTTTGTAATCCTCGTGATCGCGGGTTGGGGGTCCCTTCGTCCAGGGCTATCGGGGCCTTGGTGAACCCTCGACCAGGGGCCCAGCTCGAGGCCCCGGCGAGGCCGCGCTTTGTCGAAGTCCCCAAGGGGGCGGCATGTAAGCGTCTGCCCCTCCTCGGACTCGGACTCGCCACTGAACAACAGGCATTGTCAGAGTGAGCAAGCTCGGGTCTCGAGCGCTCGAGGTCTGCAATCAAGGTTAAGCACTAAGAAAAACACGGAGATGGAGCAGGTTGCAAAGCCAGGCTCTTACATGGGTCGGTGGCCTCTGCCTCGTCGATGGCGGCGATGGTCTGTTGCCCGAGCTCGGAGGAGAATCCGCTTCCTTCCTCTGGTCTAGGGAGGCGAGCTTCGCGATGAGCCCGCACTGGCGGGCGGGGCTCGGTGGTCTGGCGGCGGCCAGCTGCGCTTTATTCTTTGCCAAGTAAAGAAACTTTGTTAGGCCACGAGAAGCCAAGGCGCGAGCTCGAAATTGGCTATGATCGTCTTTACCATGGCGCGGTCACCCCATTCGATGTGAGGCCTCTTCGTCCCAGGCGGTCGGCTACGGTTGAGGGTCTTTTCTTTCCTTTTGCTCTTGCCCTCATCGGGCAAGGGAAGCGATCTCATGTTGTCTCCCACAACTCTTGATGATCCTACAAGCATGCAGGTCGGAGCAAAGGCGTGCGCATGTTCGGATGAAAGTCAGTAGGTCGTGGAAGGCTTACCTTGGGCTTCGTCACAAGGCGTTCTTGAGGCCGGGTCGTCGAGAGTGTACTCATCGCCGATTTCGAACATTTCTGCATCCTGCCACGACCAGGACTCCTTGGCCTTCTACGAACAAGAGCCATCGAGAGGAGGAAGAAATCGAAGTCAAGCAAAAGCCTTGTGGTGAAGACCTTACGGATGAACTCTCGCGGGTCGAATCGTCGCGTCCTGGATCGGGAGAAGCGGATGTAACCTCTTCCGCAGGGGAGACACCGATTCATGCAGAAGTCGTTCGCGATCGCTGACCGGTGAGACCGCGTGTGGCGCAAATGTGGATGGCGGCGATGGCCTGCGTCGGCGTTGAGGTCCTCGATCTCTGGGGTCTCCATCTTCCCGATGTGGCGGCTCCTTCGTATTGCGGCCTCCGTTCTCCCCTTCTTGAGGTAGAACCAGCGCTCGACCATGGACCAAGATAGTCGGCCAGGATCTTGGCGAAACCCACTTGAGCCGGGCAGCCGCCGAGGTAGAGCACCCGACCACGAGGTCCTTCCCAGAGCGGAAGAGAAGTGGCGGAAGAAGAGCGAGGCGTGGGAAGAATCCCTAGGAACCCCTCGCATAGATGGGAGAAGACGGCTAGGGTGAGGGCGGAATTGGGTACGGGTTGATCACTTCAATTTGGCAACTGTCGAGGGCGTCGGCGAGAATTCGCTCTCCGGTCCGCACTGAAGAAGAGAATGATGCTCGATCTGACGATCTCGTCATCTCGAGGACGAGTTGGTCTCGCCACCGCAACCGCCAGTCACGATCCATGACCCGTGGCCTCGAGCTCCTTCATCCTCGTGGCCGACAAGGTACTTTTCCCTCAGCTTGGCCATGGCGAAACGTCGTGTGGAGATGGAAAAGCGATGCTTTCGGCGAAGGCTTGGGAGGAGGGCGCAAGCTTCCGGTGATGATCCAAAGCTCGGGGTCTTCCACGGCGCTCTTGGGATTTAACCTCCTCTGGCGCCTCAAAAGGCGCCACGCATGATTAGACAGGCTCAATTAAGACACAGGCGGCGGACTCGAAGCTGCTGCGGTGTCCGCCATTTGTTGGCATCCGTATCACTTGAAAAAAAAATCCAAGGTCGCCAGTGTCTCGCTTTGGGGTTCACTTTACGATCTCCACCGACCTCGAACAAGGTTCCAAGACCTTGCAAGGGTTCCGCCAATGACCTATTGGGTGAGGCTCGAGGCCGTCCTTGGTGCTACTTCTCGACCTTGAGCCTCGGGGGCTAGGCTAGCCGAGGCGGGCAACCCTTGGTCGGTCAAGCCTGATCAACCGGTCCCCTAGCTCGGAAGGCCTCGATCAAAGACTCGGATCAAGCTCGAGGCCGCTCGACCTAGGGCGCAGTATCTCCGAGCTCGGGGCCCTCACGACCTGCTGTTTGGGATGATTCAAGGTCGGTGGCGTTCCCTTGGATCCCGAACACGTCATCACTTGGCGATTCTGAGCGTGGGATCGTGGAGTAATCTGGCTGGCCGGATCGGAATCAGTTTCCACCGGCTATCAATGTGCGTGAAGGCCACGATCCGAGGAATACTCCCGAACGTTGCAAGGAGAATGGGTATAAGACTGAGGCTTTGTAAACACTTAGGGCAGGACGACCCAACACACAGACACTTGAGTTCAAGTCTAGACTTAGCATCGTCAAGATTGAGCTGTAATCCTCCTTTGTACTCACAAAAGGCAGGAAACACCGCCGCAAGGCGACTGGAGTAGAGCTATTACCTTCTCAGGGGCTCGAACCAGGATAAATCTCTGTCTCATCCGTTGTCTCCTTGCTCCGACCGTAGACCTCCTCGACCTCATTCCTCTGTTCGAGCAAAGCGCAGTTGTGGTCCCATTTCTCACTGACCCCTACCTAATTTTTTGCGGTTGGCGATCCCGATCGTCGACATATTTCTACTTGAAAATTTTACAGAATCCTCTGGATGGATAATTACATCAACAGTAAAAATATAATAAATTAATAACAAGTTTTATTATATATAAAAATTCTTGTAATTAATAACCCTTTGGTGTCACTCTACTATGCAATACAAAGGATATTTCATCACAGGTAAGGTAGTTTTCAAGCAAATTACAGGTAAGCTCTATTGGAACCTAAACTAAATAGCCAAACACC
This sequence comes from Guadua angustifolia, assembly GCA_036346375.1. Classification (NCBI taxonomy): domain Eukaryota; kingdom Viridiplantae; phylum Streptophyta; class Magnoliopsida; order Poales; family Poaceae; genus Guadua; species Guadua angustifolia. The sequence continues at coordinate 19,104,918 of CM070509.1, forward strand.
TTGTGGGCATTTCACCGAACACCTTGTGGGCAGCCGAATTAGAGAGGGAGGACGACGGCGTGCACAGCTATACCTCGGTCCTCCGGGGTGGAATGGCGGTGTGGCGGCGGCTTGGTGGCAAAGGAGGCGTCGGCGAGGTGGTGGAGGAGGCGGTGACGAGGGCACCCGTGCGGGGGTCGACTGGCGCGGGGGTGGAGTGGCATCGAGATGGTTGGGTGGCGGAGGAGGGCGACGGTGTCAACGAGGACGGCGGCGCGGGGTCTCAACGTAGGCGGCGACGGTGAGACACAGGAGGCGATCGAGCGGGGACTTAGAAAAATTTAGGGTCTGAGAAAGCGCGGGGAGTATAAACTTTATACTGGGAACCCACTTCTACAAGCGGTTGGTATTATCAACCGCTTGTGGAACGCTTTCTACAAGCGGTTGGTATTACTAACCGCTTGTAAAATTAATCTATACAAGCGGTTTTTACTACCAACCGCTTGTAGAAGTGGGTTTCGCTAATATTCAAAAACAATTTGCTGCCCTTAATGGTTGACATAAATTCTTTCTCACCCCTGGCTAGTGCGGGGTGCTTGAGTGCGGGCTCGCCCACGCGGGTTCGAGCCCCACTCGCGCCCCTGGCCTTTCTTTCTTTTTACTGTACAGTTTTCTACAAGCGATTGGTATTACCAACCGCTTGTAAAATTAATTTATACAAGCGGTTGGTAATTAATTTATACAAGCGGTTGGTATTATCAACCGCTTGTAGAATTAATCTATACAAGCGGTTTTTACTACCAACCGCTTGTAGAATTAAACTATACAAGCGGTTTTTACTACCAACCGCTTGTAGAAGTGGGTTCCGCTAATATTCAAAAATAATCTGCTGCCCTTAATAGTTGACATAAGTTCTTTCTCCCCGGCTAGCGGGCGCTTAGTCTTGAGCTCGCCCACCGCGGTTCGAGCCCGCTTCACCCCCAGCCTTTCTTTTCTTGTTTGAAGTTTTCTTTTTTTTTTCTTTTTTTCGTTTCAGAATTTTTAGAAAATGCTTTAAGCAATTTAGTTTCATTCCAGAATTTTTAAAAAATACTTTAAGCACTTTAGTTTTATTTCAGAATTTTTAAAAAATATTTTTATCACTTTAGTTTCATTCCATAATTTTTAAGAAAATGCTTTTAGCACTTTAGTTTCATTCCATAATTTTTAAAAAAAGCTTTTAGCACTTTAGTTTTATTTCAGAATTTTTAAAAAATACTGTTAGCACTTTAGTTTCATTTCAGAATTTTTAAAAAATGCTTTTAGCACTTTAGTTTCATTCCATAATTTTAAAAAATGCTTTTAGCACTTTGGTTTCATTCCATAATTTTTAAAAAATGCTTTTAGCACTTCAGTTTCATTTCAGAATTTGTAAAAAATGCTTTTAGCACTTTAGTTTCATTCCATAATTTAAAAAAAATGGTTTTAGCACTTTAATGTCATTTCAGAATTTGTTAAAATGCTTTACACATACATAGTTCATACAGTAGTGGTACACATACATAGTTCATACAGTAGTGGTACATCTTAAGTAGTCACATACTTTGTCTTTATAAGTGTTTCTTCATTATGATCGCGACGTATGAAAGAAGCATCCACGTCTGTGTCATTGAGGAGGCTTATGTCGACATCCACAGCGAAAGGAGAGAGCTCGTCGAACTGACTATACTGTTCCTCGTCTGTGACCTCCCTAACTCCAACAATCCTTCGTTTGCCTTGGAGAACCATGTGCCGCTTTGGCTTACTACTACAATCTTTCTGCTTGTCCTTCTGCTTCTCAGGTTTGCTTGACATGTCCATTACGTAGAAGACTGTCTCACATCGTTCGTGAGGACGAACAGTCCGCGCCTATAGCCGACTTGCGTGAGGTCCACGATTGTCATACCGTATTTGTCGACTTTCACGCCGCTTGAAGTCAGTTTGACCTATTGGCACTTAAATAGAGAGACCTTCAAAGGTCCATAGTCGAGCTCCCATATCTCTTCTATGAAACCATAATATGTATCCACCTTGCCTTTCTTGTCTTTGGCGTCTATACGGACACCGCTATTCTGGTTGGTGCTTTTGTTATCCTTGGATCTGGTGTAAAATGTGTAACCATTTTATCTTGTACCCCTTGAATGTCACGATTTCACTAGATGGTCCCCGAGCCAAGCGTTGCAACTGTTCATTGTCTGACCCTTTCAAAAGGATGTAGTTTTGTAACCAAGCGCCGAAAGAATCCATGTGCTTCAGTGTTATCCAATCCTCAGACCTCCCCGGGAAATCGCGGCATAGAATACTCTTGTGCTCAAGGACATACGGGGCCACTAAAGTTGATTGTTTCAAAACCGTGAAATGTGCTTGCTTAAATGTAAGAAGATCATTGCATGCAATTGTTTTCTTTCCTAGTGTCCCTTTTCCCCGTAGCCTCCCCTCATGGCGTGATATAGGGACGCCGATCGGGTTTAGATCATTAATGTAATCCACACAAAACTCAATCACCTCCTCTGTCCCATAACCCTCGACAATGCATCCTTCCTGGACGAGCGATTCACGGACATACTTCTTTAGCACACTCATGTACCTCTCGAAAGGAACATGTTGTGCGATACAGGTCGAGAATACCTATATCTTTGACAAGGTGAGCAAAGAGATAAACCATAATATCAAAGAATGCGGAGGAAAGATCATCTCAAGACTAACCACACTTTGTACCACGTCATCCTGCGGCTTACTTAGTTTATCCGGTCGATGTCATACGTGAAACCATGTTGAAAAAGAACACAACTTTGTGATTGTCCCCGTACCCACTCGGGCGGTATGCCTCTCCACGACCGAGAACAAGCTGTCATTAACACAAGACAGTCATGGGATTTCATGTGTACGATTTTATTCTCTTTCGTGTTTATGAGTCTCTTTACATTCGAGGAGTATCCAGAAGGGACCTTCACATTGTTCAGGAACTCTATCATGCTTTTTCTCTCTTCTTTGCTTAGAGTGTAGCTCACAGGATGTAGGTAATATTGCCCTTTCCCTCTTTTTTTCAGATGTAGGTCGTTCCTCAGTTCCAAGAGTTTAAGGTCCTTCCGAACTTGCAGTGTATCTTTCGATTTTTCGTACATATCTATGTAGCCTAGCAGGTTAAAGCAGACATTCTTCGTGATGTGCATGAAGTCAAGTGAGTGACGAATCTCCATGACTTCCCAATAAGGCAAGTCCTAAAATATTGACTTCTTCCACATGGGTGCCTAACCATCCTCATTTTGCACATGTTTGCTTTCAGGACCCTTTCCAAATACTACTTTCAAATCCTTTACCATAGCAAACACACGTGGCCCACTACGATGCTGAGGCCTTGCACGAAGGTCAGGTTGCCGTTAAATTTTCGCCTTTCTTCATAGCGGGTGACTCGTAGAAGAAACCTCTGTGACCCATGTACACAACCTTCCGAGAGTTTTTCGGTACATGCCGTTCGTTTCATCTAAGCCTTGGATCTGAGCTCTATATCCTTTGATAGTTAGGCCGGACAGGTTATCGAGAGCAGGCCAGTCATTGATTGTTACAAATAATAATGCACATAGGGTGAAATACTCCCTTTTGTACTCATCCCATACCCTTGCACCATCCTCCCACAACGTCACAAGATCTTCAACCAATGGTTTCAGGTAGACATCGATGTCATTTACAGGTTGCTTGGGGCCTTGGATCAACAACGGCATCATGATGTACTTTCGCTTCATGCACAACCATGGAGGAATGTTATAGATACATAGTGTAACAGACCAGGTGCTATGGCTGCTTCTCAATTCTTCGAAAGGATTCATCCCATCGGTACTCAACCCAAACCTTATGTTTCTCACCTCATCTGCAAAGTTCAGGTACGTCCGGTCGACTTTCCTCCACTGTGAGCCATCTGCAGAGTGTCTAAGCATCCCGTTGTCCTTACGCTCTTCTTTGTGCCAACGCATCATCTGGGCATGCGCTTTGTTAGCAAACATACGTTTCAATCGGGGGATCACAGGGAAATACTACAACACTTTAGCTAGAGGTCTCTTCTTCTTATGCTCCCCATCTATGTCACCTGGATCGTCACGCTTCACCTTATACCGTGATTCTTTGCACACTGGACAAACATCCAAATCGGCATACTCATTGCGATACAGGATACAATCATTAGGACATGCATGTATCTTCTGTACTTCCAATACCAAAGGACAGACGACTTGCTTGGCTTCATATGTAGATTCGGGCAGAGTGTTATCTTCTGGAAGCAGCTTTCTTTACGAGTGATAACAACTCATCAAATCCCTTATCTGACACACCATTTGTAGCCTTCCATTGCATGAGTTCTAGTGTGGTACGCAGCTTTTTATGGCCCTGCCCACAGTTTGGGTACAGAGGAGTTATGTGATCCTCTAACATGCGCTGGAACTTCTCGAACTATCTTTTATCTGTGTAGTCTCCCTCTCCATCACGCAGCATCTGGTCTAGCTCATTATCACCAAAGTCACCAAGTGTTTCTTCCACGGAACAGTATTGTGTGCCGTCCGGGATACTGTTGAATCTATCTTCCTCTTCCTCGCCTTCTTCATCGTCTTCCTGGCTAATCGCCTCTACTTCGCCATGGTTGGTCCAACAGGTATAGTTTGGCATGAAATCTCTCATGATCAAGTGGTTCATAACTTGCCATCGCTAGGAGTGCTCCTTCTTGTTCTTGCAATCTACACACGGACAACATATGAAGCTGCCTGGAGGCAAGAATGCAACGACCGCATCGAGAAAAACCTGCACGCCATCAATGAACTCTCTCGAGTGATGGTCCGCATTGTACATCCATTGCCGATTCATCTACACCAAGTTATAATTTCATTAAAAATTATAACAAATTTCGTTACAAAAATTATAACCTAACTTATAGTTACATTTAAAAATCTAAAGCTCACAACCACTTAAATCCAACAAAAAAGCTCCACCTACACCGTCATCCAATTAAAGACCTACCTTTCTAATTATTTTTTATCCCTTCCTACCTTTGTAATTATTTTTTATCCTTCTACATGTTTTTCTATTTTATTTCATACACCAATAATTACTTCCTTGCAATATTGTACCTAGATCTCCCCAACTTATTATGATATTTAAGATTCTAAAGCTAACAACCACCTAGATCTAAAGCTTCCAATCACCTTTACCTTGTAATGTCATATTTTGAACTAGATCTCCACCCTACATCTTCATACAACAACAAAAACAAGCATATATAGAAAATAGATTTTTGATCATGGTCTTGCCTAAAAAGTTCAAGATTTCTCCACATCCATTGAAAAAATAGCAATATCTAGGTGAGAAGAATGTTCACATGATGTTACTAACCTTGAAACACTTAATTTGGAGCTAATCACCTCCAATTAAAAATTTGGACAGCACCTCTCCAAGAACAGCGCTGAGCCGGCCCTTCTCTGTTCGATCATGTCTGCTGGCTCGTGGAGGAAGAAGAGTTTAAATGCGCTGCGCGGGAGGGCTTCAAGAAGCGGTTTGAGATGTCTCAAACCGCTTCTGGAAATCAGAAGCGGTTTGAGACAAGAATCGCTTCTAGAACGCAAGATCCAAAAGCGGTTCGAGACATCTCAAACCGCTTCTGGAAGCCCTCTCCGGACCGTTGCTTATGAACCGCTTTTGGTGCGAACATCACAACGGGTTCGCACCAAACCGCTTCTAATAGGCCGGTTGTGATGCCCAGTTCTATAGTAGTGTCATACCACTTGATCATTCTTACATTTCAAAGCTATTTTTATTCAATTGCCATGCTTCCCATTTTCAAGTACGATCAATGTACTTCCACATTTCTTACTTCAAGTCAGCTAGACAGCCGATAGAAAAGCCAGTTTGATAGCTCGACACTAAAATAAGCCAGCTAGATAGCCTAACAAGAAAGCTAGGTTGATATTTCTCAGGCCAGCCAGTGAGAAGCTGGCTTCTGCACAAGCCATCATTGTGCTAAAATGGGGCACATGTCAGTTGTATGTAAGTTTATGCTATATAGAACTTCGAGTGATACGAAGGAGAGACAAAGATATTGTCCAATATTTAATAGATGATCTTATAGTATTAATTGTATGAGAGATCGTTATAGAAAACTATATAAACAATCCATTGTATGAGTTATCTTTAGTTCATCTATAAATAATATAAAAGTGTTTTACAGAAAACCATCATTTATGTTACTGTACGTACCCTTAGGCTGTGTTTGGTACAGCTCTAGCTCTACCAGATCCGTGGATCAGGTGAGCTGGATATTCCTAACTCCACTAGATCCTTGGAGCTAGAGTTGTGGGTATATAAGGATCTGTTTGGCAGAGCTCTAGATCCTGATTCTTCAGTTCTAACTCCTGATTTTCTATAGAATCGATTCTCTGGTGGAAGTGATTCTTGTCTGAGAAATAGTTATAAACTTGGTGGGGAGGTTCATAATTGGGAGGTTGTGAATCAGGTGGGGAGCAGGTTTTTTTTAGCTCCCAAGATGTAAGTCAAAAAATATGAATCATTTACTTGGATTCCTATGTAAAGCTGGTTAATTTTTTCTTGTTTGGTAGAGCTCCTCAGTTTCTCATGGGGAAGCTGAAGCTAGGAGCTCTGCCAAACACATCCTAAAAGTGTTTAGGTGGATCATTTTATTTACATTTTAAATTAAAAATATAAACTTAATTCACTTTATTTTAACTTACAAGTTTCAGATCTAAAATAAAATTAAAATCTAAAACTCTACTAAACAGAGCCTTAGTCAGATACATGCACTTACAATTCATTTGTCCACCTGTTAATGTTTGGCGTGGCCAGATTTTTCTGGGCTCAGGATGGACCTGATGTCGGCTTGGGCTAGAGCCTAGAAATTTGTCCCGTAGGCCCAACCATAAGCCCGAAAAAGGCTGACAGGAGCAATAAAATAAAAAGATTAGAATATTTTATTCGGAAAAATTAATAACTCAAGTACATACTCGTGCAGGCCCGGCCCGTGGTTTGACCGTTTGAGCAGGCCTGGGTCATGCATAATTTTTTTAAAAAAAATCAAAACCCAAACGAGGGAGCGATGGTGGCTGCGGCGGCGAAGGAGGGCGAGGACCCGTGGTGGATGAAGAGCAACACCAACTGAGTCTCCTTTCTCGCCTCCCACTTCACCTGCACTAAGGTACCCACCCACCCCACCGCGCAAAACCCTAGCCCAAATCCCACGATTCCTAGGGTTTCCGCGTCTCTTGCCGGCGAATGGTGGTGGATGCCGCCTCCTTTGATTGATTGGCTGACCGGAGAACGCGTGGGGTTTTGGTTGCAGGTGTCCATGTGCGAGTACCGCCACTGCGAGGGCGCCCGGTTCAACCGCAGGAACTGCTGGTGTTGGTTCCAAGGCAACTGCGCCAACCCAAACTGCACCTTTCGCCACCCCGTGAGTGATCCTCGGCCGCTGAGTTCTTCAATACTACCTGGGATGTGTGTGTTTCCGTGCTTGCCCTGTTGCACTCATAGGACGCGTGCTTTGGTAGTTAGTAGTGATGGGTGTCATTGTCACTCTTGTGCTGTGCTAACTTCGGTGGCGAAATTTGCGGAGAAGGATTGCATGCCTAGGATGTCATTGCGACAGTGGTTCTGTCTGTTAGCCTGCTTGTGAGCATTTGCTTAAGAAATATTCCAAATACACTCAGCTTATCCTAGACTTTCATGGGCTCCAACAGACACGGATTGCCTGCAAGTTAAGCGACTGCACGCCATTTTATCCATCCATTCCCTAGATGAACAGCTCAGATTATTCGCAATAGTACTCTAACTACGTACTCTAACTACGTACTCTAACTACGGACGAATGTAGGCACTTGGATTTAGATCAGACGGCCGGTAGTGCGACTGCTTAAATTGCAGTCACGCTACCGACTGCAGAGGAACCAGGTTTGGCTCCAACCGTTGGATTCCACCTTGTGCACAGCCCCACCCACTGTTAGTCGCAGTTAGTGATGATTTTGTGAAAAAAAATTTTGTAACCTTGATAGTGTTTGGTTTTGTTTGTTAAGTAATTCATGATTTTATTGATTAAAGCAAGTTTCTGGTTTACATTCTTGAATCTTGATTATCTATGTTATGCTTTAAAGTTTAAATTGATTCGACTGGCTTGTTGAACCATAGCTTCTTATTAGTTTTTCCAGCTATGTGATTTTGAATGGCATCATTGTTATTTGTGTTATCATTGGTTCTTGTTGTCTGGTTAGCTCCTTTTGTTGCAGCCATTGGAAAACTTCAACAGAACCAATTCTTTGGCAGATCCACTCTCATCATACGGTTGTACTTCTGTTAAGACAGCCAATCCTTGTTATTTCTACTATAGTTCATATTGTACAAAAGGTGACCATTGCCCTTTCCTACATGAGCCTCTTAACTTCTAACAATGTTGTGGGAATTTCTTCTGAAGCTGCCACTTCCAATCCTGTTGTCAATGTAAATTTTGCTGGAGATATGACTAAAGCATCGAAAGATGCTCTCTCAAATCCTTGTCAAGACACCTCTTACCAGTTACCATATAAAGAAACACCACTCAAAAGAAGTTCATGAGTCAAGCAATCCTGAATCTGATGGAGCTATTTCCAGTGCATCTGAAACATCAATTGATACAGCCGAATACATGAAACATTCCATGCTCTCAGATTAGAGTTCAGGAGATTCAACAATGGAACATACAGAACAAGATAAATGGCTTGATTTCTCCCCTGGATTGGATGTGCTTGTGGATGATGGGCTCTCTAACAAGAATGATCTTGAGCAACAATTCACAAAGGAAAGAGATGCTAAGGTGCTTCATGCGAAATATGATATTGGAGATCCAGTTCGTTATGATTTAGATTATCATGATCCAGAGTACTGCAAGCAAGCATTTTGTGGTTTTGATGATCTACGTGGTTATTTTTGTCTTGATCATCTTGAAGGAGTTCAAGTGCATGATACTGAGACCACTTTGAGACATATACCACGTAATAGAAGAATGCTTGTAAGGTCAACTTCTGATGAGCGTGAAAAAAGGTTCCTTGATCCTAGAACCCTAGGTGTATTTAAGGTGTGCACTAGGACCACCTTGAGCCGTGCAATCTATGTCCTAACCCTAGCCCAGCAAAGAGCTGCCATTTTGCTGGTATTTGAGGTTCTTCGAGAGCGCCGCCGCGGGAGAAGCGTTGATTCACTACCGTCAGTGAGCCCCTGAGCCCTTGGCCTGCACCATCTTGTTTGCCACGTCACATTCAACGTCATGCTTGCATCATCTCGTCGGGAGCATGCTCGTAGGCCGCCGTCACCATTGTAGCCACGCCATCGCCACTTTCCATGGTCGCTGCTTTCCATTGTCGCCGCCATCGCCACTTGTTATTGTTGTTCAGGGACATCTGTGTCAGGAGAATTGCCAAGTCGCATACTTTCTAATGGTATGATCCAGAGCTGCCGGAATGTCATTGTTGCTTGCCGTCGATGACCCTAGGTCTTTGCGTGCTCTGAGTCTGTAGCCACATAGGCGAGTAGATTTGTGTGTAGACTTGGTCTTCCATGAGCTGTGTCTCTGATGTGTGGGGCCCACATGTCAATGAGATGTGCTATGAGCCAGGTCCACCGTGGTCTAGGCTTGTGAGTTTGTGGACTCGGTCTATAGACTAGTGGCCCACATGCTAGCCTTTGTTGCTTTTTGAAAAATCTATAAATCGATTTTTAATAAAAATAGTCCAGACCCACCTGTCAGAGAATACTCTAGGAATATTCTATTTTCTTTCTCTTTGTTTAGATTTAATTGTTCGGTGAATCTTTCAAGAATCTTTTCTTCTTCATACAATCTCCAATTGAGTCAATTCAAATTTCTAAATTCAAACTCTACACTTTGGTGTATTTTATTTGATTTTTGGAGTATGCCTTGTCTTTGTTTTGTATTTGTTTTGGTTTTCGCTATTCATTTTACTTAGACGTTGAAGTGCTGGGATCGTTCGAAGGTGAAGAGTTGATTCATGTTTAAGGTCCAAATCAAGATCAGGAGTTGTTACAAGGTAACTTGTGTTTTGATCATGTTGAACCCAGTTTTATAAATGCTATTTTGTTTCAATTTATTGCATGATACTTCAAGTTATAACTGTTTTCAAATAGTTTGAAAATTAGTTAATCAACCCATTTGAATTATACATATCTTGTCATTTGCTATGCCATGATTATTTGTTACCCTAGGATGGATAATTATTAATTGGTTGCTAATATATGCCAATGTGGGTTAGTTAGATCGTGCTTAGTTTGTCTAGCCATACCACGAAAAATTGGTATTTTTTGAAAATGCAAATTCAAACTTGACTAATGATATATGGAACATGTTTATAAAAAGAGTATGTCATGTGTTGTCACACAATGATGTTGATTTGTTGGCGGTATATGTTGCACAATAATCAACTAGATTGATAAATGATTTAGATTGAGGCAAGTGGTATGAAGCTGTGTGCCATTGTGGGTTTGTGTGACATTTGGGCTGGAGATTCTATGTGAATTGTTCGATATGGTTACTGAGAACAATTCGAAGTCTTGCCTCGGTCAATTAAGAACTTAACCTTGTAAGCCATTGAACTGGGCTAATCATACAACCATATGTCTATTATGAGCTAGATCTAGCTCAGTAAGTTAACGAATCTTGACATATGATATCTCAGGAGGAAACCATGCTGTGTGCATGGTTGGGGAAGATGTGTGTGGTAGTGGCTTCACATCTTGAACAGTAATGTCAGGTTCGGTAACCACTTCACTCGTCGTGGCCGAACCAGACAAGTAGTCGGGTAAAGAGTTAGTTTGTATTACGTTCCAGAGTTTGAGTTGGTTTGTATTAGACTCAGAGTTTGAGTTGGATTGTATTAGAATCCGAATAGGATTCCTATGGATTAGCACCGGCTATATAATAAGCCACCAATGAAGCAATAAGAATCAAGCGTGAGAATACTGTTGCCTTCTCATCTATTATTGTCGTTCCTCTACGTTACATTCTGGCAGTGGCCAGCTGGGGTCGCCGCCACTGCCTCTCTGGCGCCGGCGGTGGCGGCACGGACGAGGCCGTTGATCCGCAAGCCGGTGCACTGCTACTTCCTCCGGAGCTGCGCCCATAACAAGTAATTTTTCCTATCTAACGATGAGCTCTCTTATTCTTCTGTTCTGTGTGAGGGAGGAATAGTTTGACCAGGCTTATCGAGAGCATCTATATTCGGATAGAGCATGGTTATCACGGCGCCCCGGCGAGGCGAGTCGCCTCCGGACCGCCTGGACGCCTAGGCGCCTAGGCGCCCGCCTAGGCGACAATTAGGCGACCAAATAGTTTAAATTGGAATTTCAATTATAGTTTAAGTTTCCTATGTACAAAATCATCATTCAAGCTCAAATATCAATCATTTTTATATAAGCTAAAATAAACAGTGTCAATGCTCAATACTAATATTCAATAAACAGTGTCAGTAAGCAATCACTCATCTCATTCAGTAGGTACTACAACTAGTCTACTACTTAATCAGTCAAGCACTACTCAGTCAATCGGTCCTAATCCCATTCAGTCAATGAGTCAAGCAGACAAGCACTACTTAATCGGTGGCTGTCATCGCCCCTCATCCATTCGCACTACTCGTGATCGGCACATCGCCGCATCCTCGAGGCCTTAGCCCATCGTGAGCAATGAGCGCTCCTCGGCGCATATCCTCGGCGCATCGCCGCATGCTCGCATCCTCCCGAAGGCTGCGGCCGGCGGAAGGAGAAGGGAAGGAGGAGAGGGGAGGCGGAGGAAGAGCGGACGGGAAGGAAGCGAAGAACCTTGGACGTCGGCGAGGAGGAAGGCGACAAGCAAGCAGAGAAGAAGGGAGGCGGAGGAGGAGCGGACGGGAAAGGGGAGGCGCAGGAGGAGGGGGAGGCGGAGGAGGAGTGGGAGGCGGAGGGATTACGGTGGCCAAAGGCTGGCGGCAGGCAGTTCTTGGCGGCGGCAGCAGCGAAGCTAGGGTTCCTCTTCCTCCGCGGCTCCGCCTCTCCAGTCCGGTCTCGTGACTCCGTCTTCACCCGTGAGTGTCTCTCGGTGTCTCCTTCGCCTCTCTGTCGGTCGGTCTTTTATTCTTGACCAAAAAATTCGCCGCTTGCTTGATCGCTTGAACAGACCTTGAAGACGCCTAGGCGAGGGCGCCATGACGCCATGGCGCCCGAGGCGGCCGCTGGCCGACTTCAGCGGCGCCGACCCATGGCGAGTCCGTGCCGACCGCTGGGCGCTAAGCGCCGACTAGGCGTCGCCTAGGCGACGCCGTGATAAGCCTGGGATAGAGTTTCCAAAAGGTTTTGTTATGACCTTCTTAGTCGCATGTCGATGGTTACATGTTTTGGCCGACATTATGTTGTGTGCTTGGTTATAGAAACGATTGCAGGAACTTAGACTTGGTCGTGAGGTGGTGGACGTCGACGCCGTTGCAGCGATCGACGGAGGTAGAAGCTATTGGAGCTATCGGCCTTGTTAATCGGAAGGCACCACCTAAGAGATCAATTTGGTGGCAAATTCAAGCATGCCTTTTCATTGTTTTTCTGCAGTATATATATGGGATGAAGCCTTACAATAGATAGAAGCAAATAATTAAAGAAGGAAACAAAATAACTAGAGAAGGAAACAACTAATCTGTTGCCTTAACTAAGAGATAAAATCAAACCTAAATAACTAAGGAAGGAAACAAAATAACTTGAGAAGGAAACAGCTAATCTTCTGCCTTAACTAAGGAGATAAGATCAAATCTATTGCCTTATCCTTGCCATGCAAGATGATCCTACGTGTGAGCCAGCTTCCTCTTCTGGTAGAATACGTTATCGAGGTCGTTGAGGCCCACAACATATTATAAGATTGATTATATCTTATGAGTAAAGTGTATAACTTCTATAGAGTATACAACCTATTTGAATAGTCGTGTCCCTGATTATGGACAATACTCAGGGATTTCACACAAATGTTAGATTTTATAAAATTAAACTTGGGAATGGGAGGTTGTGCCAATGGAAGCAATGGAGTTGGTTTAGACTGTGTGCCAGTTTATCTTGATAAATATGTAAGAAATTTATTATTATTGTTATCTGTTTTAATGTTGTTTTAATCTATTTATTGTATTTAATTGAAAATATTGCTTTATTGCAAAATAGCCATATCAACTATTATTTAGGAATAAGCCTTGCATGTAGTTGACTTGCATTCTGTGCACAATCTGTTGAGTACTTTATATACTCACCTTTACTACAATAAATCCATCAGTTGAAGATGAGTCTACACCTGCTATGGAGGAGTTCCACGAGGAGACGAGTTACTAGGAATCGAATTTTGTCAGATGCTTGTGGCATGTTGATGGGTTATCTGTCAAAATTTTCCATTCCGCTGCTGTTGTTATTAGATTTAAAGCCCCGTGATGCCTAATAAATGTAAAGTCGATCTTAAGGTTATTCAACTATCTTGTATCCAATAAATATAGTTTTTTATTATGTTTCCGCTGTGTATGATTGTGATATTACATCTATATTACCACTGTGTGCATTAGTATGATTCTAGACTAGTGCAGTATACACAGATGATCTAAATTTGCATATTTGAGCTCAGACAAGGTCTTAGTTAAGTTTCAACCACTCCACTACTCACGTGCCTCATGGGAGATCCTTCTCAGATGATTTTGAGTGACCCAGATCTCTGGGTGAGCTTCTCAAGGCTAAGGGTAGGACTTCCATCGGTAAGCCAACCATACAAGTGCATATGTATAACTGCAAGATGGTTAGGTTTCTGCTCAACTTGGTCAGAATGATGTCAATAGCGGCTGTGTTTGGTAATGTAGTAAGCAACTTGGAGGCACTTCTATCAAAGAGCATGGAAAGTGTAGCGACTATTTTTTGCAGACAAACCATTAACCTTATGTTGAATGTGAGGAGGAAGAAGGGGTCAATATTGAGGAATAACTTGGTTTTGTATTTGGTAAATGATGTTAACCCACTTGTTACTTCATGTTGTTAAATTTTTAAGTGTAAATTAGAGCTCGCTGGAGATGAAATTATGGTCTTGCATACTTTCCATTAACTTGATGGAGTAGTCATCAGCCTTATTTGTGTATGGCTGCTCAGTTTATGCCCCTCCTGTTGCTTTACAAGCAAGGATTAACAATGTCTGCCTTAGTGACTTCAGCTATGAATCATGATAGTTTGCTTAACTTATCCTATTCCTAAGGTGATGCTATATTGACTTTGCATGCATGAAATTGTTAACAAACCCGTATATTCGTGCGTTCGATATTTTTGTGATGGTAAAAATTGAGGCTAAATAACAAGTTAACAACCTCATCTCATTGCAAGTCACACCCAACCTTTTGCCACATTTTCACCACCATCTCAGTGCCTCATGTTATGAAAAATGTGGTCGAATAATGAGTCTGATGCCTTATTTTATATCTTTCTTTTTATTTTCGTTTTTCATGTGATGGTGCAAAAGTTAAGGGTTCATATTTGACCTTGGCCAATTGTATGAATGTTGATTGTGTTGTGAAGATGTTTGCGTAAGTTGTTTCGGTTCATTTTAATGAAGGGGTAATATATTGGTGGCTGAGACGCAGTTAGATCATATGCTCTGGTTGCATCATTGTCGCTGAAGATCTGTTATCTGATAATGGGGCATTGCTGGAAGATGTAACTTTTATTTCTTGATAATCTGACTATACCACACGGATTTCTGAATAATTGCACTAGCTTCTTAAACCTATCTCCATGTCTGCCATATTGGCGTCCAGTTGTACCATTTTGTGCCATGGGGATAAAAGGAGATGAACTTCAAGCAACAGCTAGATATAATACCTAGAAAATAACCAGGAGAAGCCTGTTATTAGAATAACAAAACATAGCCCCATTATTTTCTCCTGGAAAGCATAGCAGAAGTGGAAGCTAGGTGCTGCTATATTGAAGTTACATCTCTCTTAGTTGTTTGTAATGTTGAAAATCAGTATATATAGCTACAGTTTTTAGGGTTGATTTGGGTTCGTCTTTGTTGATCAAGTCAATTGCTGTTTTTTGCTTGGCTATTTTGATTGAGGAGTGAGGACACCCACAGAGTTCATCTTAAGCAGGATATGATTTCCAAGATCAGTATGGTGGATTATTGTATGCTAGGCAAAATATTGGGTAAATTGTTGTTACTTTTTACATTGACCTGTTTTTGGGGGAATGGTTTATACTTGTTACTTTTTACATTGACCTGTTTTTTCGGGAAGGGTTTATACCGAGTTACTGAAAATGGTTTGGCATCTTTGTTGGGATCATCAGTATTTAATACGAAGGTGTGTGTAATGGTTTTTCTTTAGCAAAGGAAATTGTATGTAATGATATTTGATGATTCTTCTGCATTTAATGTTAAGATACTGTAGGCTATTATCTTGTTAGCTCTTAAATACACTAAGTCAAAAAGGCGGTGTTGCAACTAGTACCGCTTGTGTCAGCAGACAGAGGGCCCCGGTTTATTAATTCATGACTTGATGTCAATTCATTTTACAACCTCCTTAAATCCTAAGCCATTTCCACTTGTCACCATCATCTGACTCATCCTGAAATTTGTTATAGTTACCCTTCCTTTATATGCATGGAGTATATTATTAGGTTTCGGTGAAACACCCTTTCCTCCCCACTGCAGTCCTTATGCACCATAGGACTACCTAGGTGCAAACACCCCCAACACACACACACAGAGAGAGAGAGAGAGAGAGAGAGATGGCAGAGCTGCAGAGATCTTCCCAAACATTCAGGAGGTCTGGTTCATCAGGTCTGGTCTGGGGGGAGAGGCTTATATCCGAAGACCAGAGCCAGCTAAGGCACTCCCGTAGTGCCGGATCCATTGGAATAGCGCAGCGTAGGTGCAGTGATGGCTCAGAGCGCGGCAGGCCCAACGATGGCAACCAGGGCTTCCGTACTCAGCATGTTCTGCCTGCTCTGGATCCACCTTCACCCAAGGTTCCCCGCTGCATGTTCTGTGGAATTTTTAGAAAGGAAGAACCATCACAGCCTTCCAAGCCCAGAAGGCACTAGGGTGTTGTATATTCTTCGACCATATGGGGATACTGGGGTAGGTTTATAGAAGTCTTCGAGGCTAAAGTTCAGGTGTATCATAATACGTGTTTTGTTTTGTAAGAGTTAGCCATTGTTATTTGAATAGGTTTGCATGTTTCTTTGTGTGCCACTGCTACCTTTTTGTTTCCTCTTCGGTTTATATTGGCAGTCATATGCAGGGTATGCGAATGACTGCCTTTTCTATATATGTATATGCCGTTGTACATGAACATGATATGTGCACATGATGCTCTTCATTAATCATTACTACATGTGTTACCTTGCAAGGTTGCTACTGATTATTGAACATGGTCTACGTTCATGGCTGTGATCTTACCAGTTAATCAGCAGACAAATTTCTGATGCTCTTACGTACTGAAACCCATAGCTAATTAAGCTGCATCATGAGTTCATTTTTTCACAAAAGAAAGACTTTCATTCTCTAAGGCTACTGTTCAGTAGATTTGTCTATGTATTTTTTATTTTTTTTCACATTTGACCTCATGGATTTAATGTTCTTGAGATATGGTTGCTGGGTTGACAGCTACTTTCTATAAAACTAATAACAACCAACAACCACTAAGCCTTTTGTCCCAAACAAGTTGTGGTAGGCTCTC
This sequence comes from Guadua angustifolia, assembly GCA_036346375.1. Taxonomy (NCBI): domain Eukaryota; kingdom Viridiplantae; phylum Streptophyta; class Magnoliopsida; order Poales; family Poaceae; genus Guadua; species Guadua angustifolia. The sequence goes on from CM070509.1 coordinate 19,121,657, forward strand.
TTCAGTTTTATTTCATGAAAAGGAAGCTGTATACACACACACACTGGCTTGCCAAGCCTATCACAACTCTGCTCTTTTTTCGAAGCTTGAGACAGGCTATGTAGAAAACTACATAGGCAGAGTTTATCTTAAAACTATACAAGCAAAAAGAAATTGTTAGCTATATGAGGTCACTTTATAGAAACGTTCTTTTAGCTTGGATCCACTGATAGGAAGCTTGAATGTTTCAGCTGTTGTCTACATGATTTTGATTGCATAGACAATTATGTAACCGGCGAGTCGAAGTCAACTTTTCGATGATGTATATCTCCCTGACTGTTTTTTTGGCTTACCATGTCTAGTTGCTTCTAAAGAGCAGTAATAACTCTTGGCAGTTTCTGTTATCAAGTATTTAACAAAAGTTACAAAGCTATCATATGATGTAAGCTGTTGTCTCTATGGACCGTCTTGGTCACTTCATTATTTCTTTTGTGCTCAGTTGAGATATCTTTATGAAATCATGACCTTTTACCATCCTTGTGAGCTGATGCGCATGCAGACAGGAAACTTTCTTTAATAGTATCATTTTTTTATAATAACATGTGCTTGTATTATGTGCTGTTTAAACTATAATGTTCTGGTGTTTCTCTGAATGTTGTTTAGGATCTTCCACAGTTCGACCTTACTACCCTGGAAAGCCCTGTTGTGTGTGGTGAAATTTTTATGAATTTATGACAAAATCTGTGTGGATATGGATAGTCACTCATAAGCGGGCCCTGCTGTTGGATGCAATTTTAGGGCAATCAGGGTAGACCGGTCTGGCAATGGCTGTCCATACAGATTTTATTACTAGGTGCCAAGTTTCTGACACTTTTTTTTTTCATATGCAAAGCTATTCATGTGTAGGGTAGGTGAGCTTCTATAACCCTGCAAAATTTAAAGACCAAATTCAATTGAATTTAAAAGATATGATACTGATAAAGCACTAAACAGTGAAAAATCAATAGTCAGCCGAATTTATCTTTTTCATATCTTTCAGCTGATATTAACTTTGATCTTTAAATTTTACAGGATTGTATAACCCTCACATTCACTATGTATGATAATTTTGTGAGAATTTTTTAAAATATGTACGTATGGTTTTCATAAATAATAATTTACTTCTCTTTGTTGGATCTACAGGAAAATGTTTGAAAATTTCTTAAAAATTACCACATGTAAGGGGGGTGATTTTCTACAATCCTATAAAATTTGAAGACCAAACATTTGAAAGATATAAAATTGACAAAGTGTTAAACAGTAGGATATGTTGTCTTTTACTGTAAAAAAAACATTTTATTGTGAAAAATTCTTAAAAAATTACTACACGTAGGGGAGGTGATATTCTATAACTCTGTAAAATTTGAAAACCAAACTCAATTCAATTTAAAAGATATAAAAATAACAATATGCCAAACAACACGATATAATGTCTATTACTATCAAGAAAACTACATTTTACTACCTATTACTCTATGTGTTACTATGTGTTGTATACAACATCTTTATAATGTAAAATATATAAAAATTATATGTACAATTTTTCAAAAATTCTCAAAAAAATTATCATGTGTAGGGTAGGTGAGTTTCTACAATCTTGCAAAATTTGAAGACCAAATTCAATTGCATTTGAAAGATATGAAATTGAAAAAGCAATAGACAGTGAAAAATCAATAGTCAGCCGAATTTGTCTTTTTCATATCTTTTAGCTGATATTGATTTTAGCCTTTAAAATTTACAGAGTTGTATAATCTCACCTTCACTCTATGTGATAATTTTTTTGAGAATTTTTTAAAATATGTACATATGGTTTTCACAAATAAGAATATACTTCTCTTTGTTGGACCTGCAGTAAAATATTTGAAAAATTCTTAAAAAAAAAAAAAAAACCCCACATACGAGCGTGCATGTGTGATTGTCATATGCCGTGTGAAATTTCACAACCTATTCTCCGCGCAAACTAGAGCCTAGAGGTGGGTTGCTAAGGGATTTAGGGTGGTGGTTAAGTGGTTTAGGGTTGCAGGAAATATGTAGAAGTGGATTCTGCTTTCTGACCGTTGCTTGCTTTTTTTTTTTTTTGGAGTATCGAATTAGCAGAATTGGGAGCGCCTTTCAGCCTAAAACAATTGCTTCTGCAGTTCTGCTATGCTGATATTTTAGATTGAAGGGAGCTCCTTGTTCTGTTTATTTTGCCTCAATTTCCCCTTGTCTAAGTGGTTCTTGCAAGGTACACAAGCTTTGCATGTGTTTCCATTTCAAGTTTCTGATAACAGAACTGGACAGGGATTTTATGAAGATTTGCACCATTTTGTTTTCTACACTTGCACACTTCAACAGGAATCATAGATCCATGTAGAACATGCATGTTAGAATATGTGCACTTGCAAAAAGTTGTGCAAATGCGCTCTGCAATATGCTAGTCCTCTTGGCACATGAGCCTGTACATTCTACTTGGATTTATTTTGTGTACCCAAACAGCAAAGTTGGTGCTGTCACTTAATTTTTTAAGATCAGGAAAGCTTTAGTTGGCGGTGAGTGTTTTCCTTGTCCTTGGTACAAATTGTGTCGTGTTGGCTAATTAGTATGGTCATATCACATTAATGCCTAATGTTTTCCAGCTAAGGACATAAGCACATTTGCCAATCAATTTCTGATGCTTGGAGCCTTAATACTGGGCCATGTGCAATTGATGGGCAGGCGATAACGAAAGGGGAAAAGGTTAGGAGCAGGGTTCAAATTATCGATATATAAACCGGTTGGCATACTGTTCCAATTCAAATTCAAAAAATTTAGAAAATTTGAAAAAAATTGTATTAAATTTTCCTAAAATTAGTATTAACATATTTGTAAAGTCTGATATGAAAATGAGTTGAAAAAACAAAATTTTGAGATGTTTTTCACATAAAACCGAATTGATTTAATCAAAAAGGTTAAAAAAAAAGTACCAGGCCTATTAGGCCTGGTCCAACCCACTTGAAATGAAGGAGCCATACAAACTATTGGGAGTAGCTTCCGACATATTCAATCCACTTCCAACACTCCTAGCACTGAGCTCTCACAGTCGCGATGTCTCCATCTAGATCCGCGGGCTATCGGCCATCTTATCGTCGCTAGGACCTCGATAATCGATCTGTGAGCTCCGATAATCATTTCCCTAACTGAAAATTGACATGCACTAGAAAGATCTAAGCTGTGTCGATTTTCGACCAAACCCTAGCGATAATCATGCTATATCGAGCGACAATCAAGCGTTGTCGAGCGATAATTTGCTTGCAGCCTTGCACAGTACAGTAGGATGTGGTTAGGGTTAGTGTGATTGAGGATTATGATTAGTGTGATTAAGGGTTAGATGAATGGGTAAATGCATGTATAGATGAATGCCTAGATGCATGTATGCATGAATCGGTAGATGCATGTATGCATTAATGCATGATGTTAGGGTTAGTGCGATTGGGAATTTTTATTGGTAGCATTTACTGATGTAATACCTGTTATAAGTTAGCAAACATATACATATAGTTCTTAGCATTCATTGATGTAATGCCTTACATCGCTAGCACATACATATAGTTTTAGCATGAAATCACATTAAATTGATGTTTTGTATTAGCTAACGGCTTGTTGCTTTGTATTAGCAGATGGCAAACCAGAGCGATGTTGTGTGGGAGCACGGAGAGAAGATGGGGATCAGATTTTGATGCAAATCCTATCACCAAGAGAATAAAAGAGGCGGTTCAACCCGCTTGAAGCACCACTTGGTAGGGCGAGATACGAATGTCGTCCATTGCAGACAAGTTCCTAAGAAGGTTTGCGAGTACTTTCAGCGTGATCTAGACAGAATTAAGGATAAAAGGAAGGGAATGAGGGATGAGAGGCTAAGAAAGGAAGCAGTAGCTGCAGATTCCCCATCAAGAAGAAGTTCATATGCGGACTACAGGAGTGATGCTGATGAGGAGCAACTCCAGCATGCCATGGCTGCCTCCAGGATGGAGGTAGAATTTAACAGTCGGGCAGGTGGCAGGTATGAGTACGGTGGTGGTAGTGGCACCTCTAGGGGGTGGCGATGTGTTGCTGAGAATGTTTCGGAGTTCCTCACAGTGTGAAAGATCGGCCTGGGATTACAACCTTGGTATATTCTGTGCCCTTGCAAAAACAAGGATTGACACTGGGAGCTTGACATAGAAGGGGAGGAATGCAAAGCAGGCAATTAGCTCAGCTTGAATCACATTTTTCCACACTACTCAAATTGCAGAGAGGAAATCACACAATCCGTAATTCATTAGCACTGTTAGGGAAACTCAAAAATGGAGTAAGTGAGCTTTCAAATTTTTATCCAATTCTACGCCGATTAATAGCTCACATGTTCATACTATATTTTGTTTTGTAGGTGAGGGTGTTCTGTCTCCGAGTGAGAGAGACATAGACGGAAAATATTTAGATGCCAATGAAGCGGACATACGGGACAAGGTGGCAAGGTTCAAGCTGGAATGACCTACATATGGCGTTACAATCATGTGTGATTCTTAGACTAGACCAACTCGCATGAGCATCATCAACTTCATGATATATTGCAATTGCATCATGTTCTTTCACAAGTATGTGGATGTGACAGCCCTAACTCAGGATGACTCGTACTTGCACAAGGTTCTTGCTTTTATTGCCATTCGTATGAAATCTATTCGATGTATGCATCATGTAATGGGGGGGGGGGTTCACTTTATTTGTTCATACAGGAAATTGCTTCAATCGTTGACAAGGTAGGCCCAACGAATGTTGTGCAGATTATGACGGATAATGGTTCCAACTACAAGAAGGCATATAGGCTCATCGCACTAGAGCACCGCAACATCGTATGGCAATCTTGTGTGGTCCACATGATTAATTAATGCTGAAGTAGATTGAAGAGTTCCCTAACCACGCTTATATCACTGAGAGTGGAAGAAAAATATCTCAATAGTTGTACAACTATTCAAAGCTTCGTACCATGATGAAAAAGCATATTGGGGACGAGTTGGCCAAGTGGAATTCTACTCGCTTTGGAACAAACAGCATATTTTTGGATTGTTTCCTTCATTCATAAGGACAAATTCTTTCAATGGATGGCCTCGGAGGAATTTCTATCACCACGCTTTGTTGATACCGTGAAGGGGAAGTCCGTGTACTCGTGCCTCTCGAGCTTGGATTAGTGGGACAACCTAGATCGGTTGTTAAATTTGTCGAATCATTGTACACTTTTTTGTGTTTTGCTGATCATAACAAGATGTCTACATTGAGCGAGGTGATACTAGATACAATATAATGTGACAGAAATATGATAGTTTGTTCTATAACTTTCCAGCTACATATGACTTATATATGAACGTCGTGGACCTAAAAATGGGTGATCTAACGTGAGACACATGAACGCTAGTAATACATTATTCTGTTGCACAAAATTTCTTGTTCTTTCACATACGATATATACCTGTACTGACATATTTCTTTGACTTCATGCAGCTGCCGCCTTGCACCCCCGGGCGCACTACTCGTACGACATCATGAATACCTTTTTGCCATATCTCCGAGATACTTTTCAAGTGCTTGCTGATGATACTCAAAGCACCGCAGACGCTCTTCACGAGGCCAATTTGTACAAAATGAGGGTTGGAACATTTGCGACTGCTCTAGTTGAGCGAATGACACATGAACAAAAAACAATCCCTAGTATTTTCCTTATGTTGTCTTAAATGTTATGCAACTGTCGTATTTTTGTCTCGTACTCACTGTTTTCTTTGTTAATTTACAACACATTGGTTGGGTGTGTTCTGTTCAAAGACACCCATGCTCCAAAAGCTTGCTTTGTTGACCATTTCGCATTGTGTTTCTTCTAGCGGATGTGAGCTCAATTAGTGCATATTTGCCTTCATCCATACTAAAGTTTGTAACCGTCTATCGGAAAATGATCCATTCCAGCGTCTTATGGGGCTTATGTTGTGCCACGGTGAAAATCCAATCTAACAATGGATGGAGAAAAGAAGGTCCAATATTGATTCCTTACTTGATGAGGAGGACACTAAGATTGATAGTGACACCGCCTTCCCATCATACCTTGTGACAGACCCGGTTGACTCTGCTGTGTTGTGAAAGAATACTGAGGATGCAAGTATCCCTGAATGGGCAAACAAGATAGTGAATGACAGTTACATGGGAAAGAGGAAGCCCAAACAGTGGCCATGAGAGAGCAAGAAAAAAGGAAAGCTCTCTCAAAAGGAAAGGAGAAGCTTCTTAGAGAAGAGAAATATCATGTAAGGAGTGATGACTCGACTGATAACACTCTCGGGACCGTCAGAGCCCGCTATACCAAGAATCTAATAACAATAGCTCTAAGATGGACAATGATAGTGGTGAGTCCGGTGACGGCGCCTCCATCCCTCTCACTTCCTACTTAGAAGGACAGCATCCTATAGAATTTACAGGGAGTCCTATTTCACACATGCGACACAGGACAGAGACCACGGGGCTCCACAGTCACAAAGGATGACTACCGCAAGCAAGGAAAGGGATCATCGATATAGTCATGACGCACCGCAGAATAGCTCTAGCTCGTTCAGTGTCCCCGAGACACAAGGGAGTTATGACACATATGGCCAATACGACTATGCCATCTCGGATGCTCGTGCACAACCTTCCAAATAATGGATCTATGAGTGGCAAGACCCTGAATTTTATACCATGTTATACAACTAGTGGAAAATGATTAGTCCATAGACAGGGCAAACCTGGCACGAATACAAGACAGAGTTGCTAGCTACACGAGGATTATTGATGATGTCCACAAACGAGTACAATATAGTCAACCAAGTGTATAGCCAACAATTCTACCCGTATCCCCAAAGGTAATGTTTCCAGCTTCGCAATGATGGTTAATTAGCTGCTGCATTATTTTTGTGCATTGTTTGATGGTACTATGGTCTGATATTTCATTTGTATGTTTCATTTCATGGCAACTCGATTTTTTACTAACATAGTTTTTATGTAGGTTTAACATAGCATATGTGCAACAATGAAAAGATGACGAAGCTATGCTAAGTGCAAACATTCATTTTTGGTGAGAAATATAGATTTCAAATGTCATATGTCATGGTATTGAAATGAATGTTATTGAATGTAGACTTGTTATCGGACCATTGAGTTGTAAATACCTAAATGGTATTGAAATGAATTATCATTTGTTCATATATTATTACTACATGCTTATTTTACAACTTGAGATTGTCTAAAATACAATATAGGTCATGCCAAATTTTTTTGCAATTTTTCCCAATTTTTTTCAATTTCCTACCATTTTTCCACCTTTTTCTTCACTCTGCAGATTTTCTCCCAAAACCATCGATAATTGCCTCATACCGCTCGATAATCGTGTCTTACCACTACTGTTTTGATTGAGAATTCAAACCACTTCGAATTCAAAAACCGTTCGATATCTACTTAAAATTGGTCGATAATCGATGATTATTGGTACTGAGCCATGTTCGATTTTCCCTGTGATTTTCGATATGGCTAACCCTGGTTAGGAGAATGGTCTCACTGACAAATTCACATCAGGAACTAGCAGCTTTCATAGAATTATCAATTATGATGAGCATTTGTCATCGAGTGATTTTCGATATGGCTAACCCTGGTTAGGAGAATGGTCTCACTAACAAATTCACATCAAGAACTAGCAGCTTTCATAGAATTATCAATTATGATGAGCATTTGTCATCAAGTGATAAAGAGAGTCTTCAACTGCCGATTCATCCGGCCAGAGAAAGCGGTGATCATGGAAATTTACAAAGACAAAAACAACAACAAATATCATTTTAATAGGGGACCCATGTTGCGGGGCCAAGCTCATGGAATACATGAGAATTTTTTTTAAAATAATACATTTTAAAAATAATTTTACAAAAATAATATGCCAATTTTTTTTACAAAAATATACATCTGTCACCGTTTCAATTAACGACAGACCTTCTATCGCCAAATATATTGGTGCAGACCTTCGGTCGCCATTTGAATCCACAACAGAATAAGCTCATTGCCAAATAAAATGGTGATCGAGCTTTTATCACCCTTTTAATCGGCAACAGAGGTGTATTTTGTAATTTTTCAGCGTATTATTTTTTTTTAAAATTATTTAAAATGTATTATTTTAAAGAACTTCGAATACAAGAGCTCCCTTTCCATGCTGTATCGCCTGCTCAAGTTATTGCCATCAGTATTGCCATTGCTCTCTACAACTGAAGAAATGTTCATTGTTGCTCTTCAGTTCTTGAAGAGTTCTCAATATTGGATGCCACACCTTGCAATCCTTGAGGTCTCATCTCAACCTGCTTCATTGTGGGCATGTCTTCCCTATTTGAGCTTAAGCACATTGCCGCAATCTTCGCCACTTCTCTGGCTTCGTCCTCACCCTCCTTGGTGGCTTGAGAGTCTAGTATCTCAGAGAGCTTGCCATGACTACGTAGCAAGAGAAATTGAGCCATCAGACTGTCACCTGTTGGTGACATGTTAACATGTGGTTTCTTTCGTGTTAAAAGCTCTACAAGTATGACACCGAAGCTATACACATCACTCTTCTTGGTGAGATGACTTGTGTGGTAGCACTCTGTATCCAAATATCCAAAAAAGTTCCTTGAATGGCGGTTGTTACTCTAGTTTGGCCAATGGGGATGCCTCGAGAAGCTCCGAAGTCTGACACTTCTACTGTTAGATTATCATCAAGCAGTACGTTGGTAGCCTTGATATCTCTGTGGATTATCGACATCAAAGCAGCTGAGTGTAGGTAGGCAAGAGATCTTGCAACTTCAAGATGATTCCCAGTCAATCTTCCATGGCAGTGATTGTGGAGAACTGATATGAAGATGATCATAATGGGTTCCATTTGAAATGATCTCGTATACTAGCAAAGGAACTTCTGTCTCGAGATAGCATCCGAAAAGTTTGACCAAATTCCTGTGGTTTACCTAAGAAAGAATCGCATCCTCGTTGATGAAATTGTCAGCTTCACTTTGAATTGCATGTCTCGACTACTTAATGGCAACAACACGTTGATCAGACAAAATGCCTTTGTAGACGGTGCCTTGGCCTCCGTTGCCAATCTTTCGAGCCTCGTTGAACTTATTTGTTGCTAAGCTGAAAATCATCTTTCAGCAATATCATTGTCTACTAATTGCTACAACAACAACCCATGGTTTTTCTTGAAGAAAAAAAATCTCTCAATTTTTTTTGCCCTTCGAACCCTTAACTTTCGCCTTAAGAGAATAACAGCAGAAGTCAGAAGCACAAGGCCGATACCACTGCCTACTCCTGCAGCAACAGCTAATCATGGAAAATATATGCGTTGGAGGAATGACTAACATCTATCCTTAGGGGTGACAAGGGCCCAAGGACAGTGGGTACCCACCCTTTGCTTCTGGCACTCAGAGGCTATGGCACGAGGCATGCCCTTGCCCTCAAGGGCTACGTCCCCAGCATTGCTTAAGTACAAGAGGTCATCACAAAAACCCTACACCTCCTATAGTTCTTGAAGATGTCACAGGAACTACAGTTGAGGATATAGTCCATTCAAGACAACATCCTTGCCTAGTGGCCCCGTATGACAGGTGGGGCCCACCGACATAAGAATATACCTTCATCTCTAGGACTATCTGTTAGACAATCCTACAAGTATAGTACGACGGACGCCTAAATAAGGGAAGCACACAAATGATGATTGTACCCGTCACTTGTACATATAGCTTAATTCTTTGTAGAAGAAGAAATTTAGCCTTTTGTACATATCCAAGAGCCTATAAATACCCCATATAACCTTATTTGATACCTGAGCAATTGAGCTCTCTTGAGCAATAAAAAACACATTCAAAATGGCGAGCCCTTAGGGATGCCCTCCTAGGAGGCAACCCCCTATTGGCTCACTGACAAGAGTAGAGTGGTCCTCTCGAACACCGAATCTGTATAAATCCATATATCATTTTTACTCTTATGAACGATGGCCTGGTAGACGGCCGATGTCCACCCTTCATTTGTGTTTAGGTTTTACACCTAGTACAATCAACAACAACAACGACAAAGCCTTTTAGTCCCAAGCAAGTTGGGGTAGGTTAGAGTTGAAGCCCAAAACGATCCGCTAACAAAGGGAGAAAGAGAGAGTGAGGAAATAGAACAAAGCCTAAAACTATACCAAAACAAGGCATAAAGCCTAATCAAGGTTCAAGCACGTGGATAGCTGATTTCCACGCACTTCTATCCAAAGCCAACTCTTTCGATATATTCCATCCTTTTAAATCCCTTTTGATTGCCTCCTCCCAAGTCAAGTTTGGCCGGCCCCTACCTCTCTTCACATTATTATCGCGTCTTATGATGCCGCTATGCACTGGTGCCTCTGAAGGTCTCTATTGTATATGTCCAAACCATCTCAACCGGTGTTGTACAAGCTTTTCTTCAATTGGAGCTACCCCTAGCCGATCACGAATCTCATCGTTTCGAACTCAGTCCATTATTGTATGACCACAAATCCAACGCAGCATACGTATCTCTGCAACACTTAATTGCTGAACATGCCGCCTTTTAGTAGGCCAACATTCTGCAACATACAATATAGCAGGTCTAATAGCCATCCTATAGAACTTGCCTTTTAGCTTCTGTGGTACCCTCTTGTCACAGAGAACGCCAGATGCTTGACACCATTTCATCCATCCTGCTTTAATTCTATGGCTAACATCTTCATCAATATCCCATCTCTCTGTAAAAATCGATCCCAAGTATCAAAAGGTATCCTTCTTGGGCACTACCTGACCTTCCAAACTCACATCTCCCTCCTCATGTCTAGTAGTACCGAAGTCACATCTCATATACTCGGTTTTAGTCCTGCTAAGTCTAAAACCTTTCGACTCTAGGGTCTGCCGCCACAACTTTAGTTTCCTATTTACTCCCGCCCGGCTTTCATCCACTAGAACTACATCGTCGGCAAAAAGCATACACCATGGGATATCTCCTTGAATATCCCTCGTGACCTCATCCATCACCAAGGCGAAGAGGTAAGGGCTCAGAGCTGACCCTTGATGTAATTCTATTTTAATCGGGAAGTCATCTGTGCCACCATCAGTTGTTCGAACACTAGTCACAACATTGTTGTACATGTCCTTGATGAGGGTAACATATTTTGTTGGGACTTTATGCTTTTCCAAAGCCCACCACATAACATTCCTTAGTATCTTATCATAAACCTTCTCCAAGTCGATGAAAATCATGTATAGGTCCTTCTTCTGCTCCCTATACCGCTCCATAACTTGTCTTATTAAGAACATTGCTTCAATGGTCGACCTTCCGGGCATGAACCCAAATTGGTTCATGGTGATACGCGTCATTCTTCTCAAACGATGCTCTATAACTCTCGCCCATAGCTTCATAGTGTGGCTCATCAGCTTAATCCCCCTATGTACAACTTTGAATATCTCCCTTTACACCTAGTACAATATGAATTCAAATTGTGTTTGAAGTAATGCTTTAAACTTCTGGCAAACACTGCAACAGTCAAGGCTGCTAAATCAGTTTATTGAAACATCTTGTAACCTAAAAATTTTGTTGTCTTTCATGTATCCATGTGGTTTCTGGGGGTTACCAGAGGTGCCATGTGGACAGATACACGCGTAGGATCCATCCGTATTTATGCAGAGAACAAAGCATGGGTATTTATCAGGATGTGCGCACTCGTCAATATCTGTTGCAATACAAACAAAAAATGCGAACTTAGCACACTGCTGTGAACCCTGTGATGAGAGTTGGCGCAGTAAATGTGAAACTAAACTTGCATAAGAAGTTTCATACGGTGGCAGCCATTTGGTATGTAAGGATGTCCTTCAAAGCCATCTCTACAATGGCATAAGTATCCTGGTGACCTGCTAGTCTTGTCAAGGCAGTAACTATTGTTGCTGAGACACATAAAATCACTTAAACCCTGAGCCTTTGCACAAGACAAGTTGCTGAACTTCCATTTGACAACAGCCTTGATCTCCACTGGTTGTGTGGAACCAGGCCTGCTCCCTGAGGTGTCCTGGCCTGCCGAGACCGCCTGCTGCAACATGGCATGGTCCTTACTGCCCCACCATTCCTTCTCCACCACGACCATGGTGGCATTGAACGGCTGCCCTGGCCTGGTGATACGGATGTTCCTTTTCGAACAATCGCGTACCGGGTCTCAAGCCTGAGCGATGATCGGTGGAGGACGACGCCGGGAATCGACGTTGACCTATTGTCACGGTAATGGCTGTGTGGAGCCACCGGCCAGTTGTCGATGGCAGCGCCTACTATGGAGTTTAATTGGCAATCAAGCATGCCGACTCTATTCCTTTCCTCTCTATTTAACATGACAGCCCGTAGGCTTACAATTACGAGAGATAACAATACTTCTAAAGATAACTCTTGGAAATATGGTAAAGATAACAATACTTCTAAAGATAGCTTAAGACTTTCCTAAGATACTCTTAACTAATCTGGACTCCTCCCCCCTATCCAGATCCCATGGCTGGCTGTAGATCTTTGCGCCTAACATAGACTCTATCCGCAGCCCTAACAGTACTCCCCTCCTCGACACCCAGCTTGTCCTCAAGTTGGAAATCAGGATAAGCGCGACGAAGAACAATGACATCCATCCAAGTGGCCTCCTCCTCGGGTTCACCCATCCAATGAACTAGAACCTGACGATGACCCCGAACAAAACACTGCTGAAGAAGACGATAGGGCTGGGGTTGTGAGTCTTCAGGCGAAGAAGATAAATCCACCGGTAATGGAGGCGGTGCAGTAGGTGGAGTGCCGCGGTATGGCTTCAGAAGTGAAACATGAAATACATTGTGGAGGCGGGCTGTCGCCGGGAGATCCAACCGATACGCCACTGATCCCACCCGAGCAAGCACCTGATATGGTCCAAAATAGCGAGGAGAGAGCTTGTGAGGGGTTGTAGGACGTAAGGACAACTGACGATGCTTCTGAAGCCGAAGCCACACCCAAGAACCAACTGAAAATTCCAAGTCTCGGTGATGACCATCATGGATCTGTTTCATCCGATTCTGAGCGGTCAATAAGTGTTGATGGGCTTGAGATAAAAGAGCATCCCGATCCACAAGTTGGCAGTCAACTGCATCAATGGAAGTAGTGCCTTCAGAATAAGGAAGTAGACTGGGGGCCCGGCGGCCATAAACCAACTCGAACGGAGTGATGCACAGAGCAGAATGATATGATGAATTGTAACAAAATTCCGCCCAAGGTAACCATTTCACCCAAGTTGCTGGATTGTCGTCGGCCAAACAACGCAGATACATTTCAATTGTTCTGTTAACCACCTCCGTTTGCCCATCGGATTGCGGATGATATGCTGATGATGTGAGAAGACTGGTGCCACAACGCTTAAAGAGACTCTGCCAAAATGCACTGGTGAATATGGGGTCCCGATCCGAAACAATCGATTCAGGCATTCCATGAAGGCGAACGATTTGATCAAAGAAAATATCAGCAACCACTGCGGCAGATGTTGGCCGTTTGATGGCTATGAAATGACTGTACTTCGAAAGTCTATCAACGACGCTCAAGATGGCAGTTTTGCCCTCGGACTTAGGAAGAGCCACAATGAAATCCATTGAAACATCCGCCCAGACCTGGTGCGGAATAGGGAGGGGTTGCAGGAGACCGGCTGGCGCGAGCGTACTGACCTTGTTAGTTTGGCAAATCTTGCAAGAACGAATGTATTCTTCTACGGAGTGTCGGAGGCCCTCCCAATAGAATTGTTGCTTGACTCTATGGACTGTTTTGTGAACTCCTTCGTGGGTGACATCATGAAAAGCAGTAACCACAGTCGCACATAATGGAGAGTTAACCGGAATCACCAAACGACCATCATAATAAAGCAAGCCCTCCTTGGCTGTCCACCTTGATCCTATCGTCTACCCGGCTGCTGCCAAGTCCACACACCGACGTTGTATTGCCGGATGTGCACGCAGCGCAGCATGCCATTCTTCCCAAATTGATTCAGACGGTGCAGAAACCACGCAGCAGCTGGCCGCTTCCCCAAATGCACGGGATAGCGCATCAGCGGCCTTATTAGAGCGACCTGGTTTATATTCAACCGTGAAATCAAATCCCATGAGCTTACTCAGCCAATGCTGTTGTGGAGGTGTTACCAAGGCCTGTTCCAATAGATATTTGAGGCTAGTATGGTCGGTCCGCACGACAAATGGTCGGCCCCACAGATATGGACGCCAATGCTGAATAGCCTTTGATAAGTCAATAAGCTCCCTCTCATACGCAGCCAACCGAATATGACGATCCGCCAGACGCCGACTGTAGAAGGGGACAGGATGTCCCTCCTGTTGGAGAACCGCCCCAATTCCTAGGCTCGATGCGTCGCATTCCACCACAAACAGTAAGTCGAAATCTGGAAGACGGAGCACATGCGCTGATTGTAAAGCCTCCTTGAGCCGAAGAAAGGCTCGGTCGGCCTCCTCTGACCATGCAAAAGTTTGACGACGTAACAGGGCCGTTAATGGCTCGGCAATGGCAGCATAATGGCTTATAAAACGACGATAATACCCGGCCAGACCCAAGAAACTCTGAACTGCTGTAGCTGAGGTTGGAGTGCGCCAATTTGCCACATCTTGAACTTTAGATGGGTTAGCCGCTACTCTTGACTCCGAAATAATGTGCCCCAGGTATTCACTTCCTTACTGGCAAAGATACACTTCGTTTGTTTCAAGAACAACTTATGGTGACGTAGGCGGTCCAGCACCAACCGTACGTGAGCAAGGTGCTCCTCCCTTGTTGAGCTGTAGATGAGTATGTCGTCGAAGAAGACCAGCACAAATTTGCGAAGGAAGTTCGCAAGTACCTCATTCATAAGAGCTTGGAATGTGGAGGGCGCATTACATAATCCGAAAGCCATGACTACGAATTCATAATGGCCATGATGGGTGCGAAAAGCCGTCTTCTCAATATCTTCTGCTCGCATGCGAATCTGATGGTACCCCGAACGCAAGTCGAGCTTAGAAAAAAATCTGGCACCGTGTAGCTCGTCGAGAAGTTCCTCCACTACTGGAATCGGGAACTTGTCCTTGATTGTTTTGGCGTTGAGAGCCCTGTAATCGACGCAAAATCACCAAGTGCCATCCTCTTTCCTGACCAATAGCACCGGAGAGGAGAATGGTGATCTACTGGGCCGAATCAACCCCTGCTCGAGCATCTCGGCACATTGTTTCTCGATCTCATCCTTCTGGCGGAATGGATAACGGTAAGGCCTCACCACCACCGGTGCATGCCTTGGCCGGGACAATCACGATGATCGCGATCCGTGTGGAGGCAAACCCTGCGGCTCCTGAAAAAGATCTCTATACTCCATCAAGAGAGCTTCCACTTCCTTGTCAATTGCGGCCTCCAACTGGTGAGCACTAGCCTCGGTGGTAGAAGCATGGCCCTGAAGAATGATCTGCTCTCCCTCCTTTTCAAAAACCATACGGAGCTTGTCGAAATTCCACTGTATGTCTCCCAGAGTCTGCAACCATTGCACCCCTAGCACCACATCATACCCCTGAAGAGGGATTACTAAGAAGGGTGCGTAGAACTGATTGGAATCCACGGCAAAAACCCCCTGGGCAATGCGCCCCAGGCATGGTAGTTCATCGCCACTGGCCACCCGAACACGCTGCGATCCACCTGATCCCTGTGCTCCACCGAAGAGGGCTGCGGCATGGCTGCTCATGAAGTTATGTGTGCTGCCGCTGTCGATCAAACCAATGAGGCGATGTCCTCCCATGTCCACCGAGACCTGCATCATGCTGCCTCCGCAAGCGCCCCGCACCACCATGGCTGACAAAGCCGCCGGCTCTTCCTCAAGCTCGCTATCCAACTCCTCATTCACTACCTCACAGAGAAAAAGGCGTTTGCACTGATGCCCCCTTGAGAACGCCTCATCACAGTTAAAGCAGAGTCCCTTTGCCCTCCTTTCGGCCATCTCATCTGGAGTCAATCGCCGTCGATACGGTGCCGATGTTGCTGACGATGCCTAGGAAGTCACCGGAGCCGCGTGCCTGCCGGTCGCGTGCTGCGCCGATGCTATCGCCGTGGCCGTTGGAGTTGCCACCGAAGGGAGCGGAAGTCGCCCCACACTTCCCGCCAGGCTACTTGGGTGCGTAGCTGTCATCGTGGTCGTGCCCCGGCTAAACGCCGGCCGGGAGCGATGCGGGCAGCTTTGGGCAGCTTTAGCGAGCCACACATCCTCTCGGCGTTCCGCTTCTCACGCCAAGCCCACCGCATCAGCCAAGTCCCGAGGTCTGTCGTGTAGCACCTCTGCCATCAGCGTAGTTGACAATCCCGCCGTAAATAGCTCCACCTGCTCACCTTTCTTCATCCCTGAGGTGCGCGCTAGGAGCCGCTGGAACTCGCGGGCATAGTCTCCGACCCGACTCTCCTCATGCTTGAGGTTGGATAAGTCGTTGAGAGGCCCGGCCGAAGAATACTGCGAAAATCGCTGCAAGAAGACATCGTAAAATTCCTCCCAGCGAATCTCGTTCTCCTCCAACTCCCAATTGTCTAGCACTTCTTGCGCCTCCCCTCTTAAGAAGAACCCTGCCATCTGGACGTACTCCTCCTTCGGAACCTGGTGCAGCTTCCCGAATCGTTCGCATTGTTTGAGCCATAACAGAGGATCTTCCGAGCCATCATAGACCGGAAGTTCATACCTTGGCGCTCGCGGCAACCAACGACGATCTTGGCGATCGTGCTGGTTCCTAGCCATATCCCGATCCTCATCTTCCCCTTCGTTGCTCCTTCCCGCGCGTAGATTGGATCGGAGGCTCTGGTTCTGCGCGCCGCTCCCTTCCGTCCCCACTGGACCTTCCTCCAAGGTTCTCTTTCCCAGCGCCTTGATCAGATCGTTGATCTTCTTCTCCACCACATATGCTGCAGCAAGAACTCCTCGGGCCCGTCTCAATTGCGTGGGCGACCTTGACTTCGCGACATGCTAGAATCGCCTGGCTCTGATACCAATTGATACGGATGTTCCTTTTCGAACAATCGCGTACCGGGTCTCAAGCCTGAGCGATGATCGGTGGAGGACGACGCCGGGAATCGACGTCGACCTATTGTCACGGTAATGGCTGTGCGGAGCCACCGGCCAGTTGTCGATGGCAGCGCCTACTATGGAGTTTAATTGGCAATCAAGCATGCCGACTCTATTCCTTTCCTCTCTATTTAACATGATAGCCCGTAGGCTTACAATTGCAAGAGATAACAATACTTCTAAAGATAGCTTAAGACTTTCCTAAGATACTCTTAACTAATCTGGACTCCTCCCCCCTATCCAGATCCCACGGCTGGCTGAAGATCTTTGCGCCTAACATAGACTCTATCCGCAGCCCTAACACCTGGAGCCGTGGTTTCCTGCATTGAATGGAGCAAGATCGTCAATGTACAAGTTGTGCGCTCCCGGCATGGATACCCTCACAGCAGCCAACACCGGAGCACGTGTCATCAGTGGCTAACACAGGATGGGCATGCAGGCATGAGGAAGAATTGGCAACAACAGCGCCTTCTATGTCCCGAAGCCTGACAAGGAACAGGAACCCACACCCCAGGACAATGAACTTATTCCTGGGAGCCGGCACTGTAAAGATGCTGTCGTCAGAGGAGGGGGGGCATGCCATGCTGTACACATCATTCCCCGTCAGGCTGGTGATCCCATTGTCGATTTGCAGTGTCCAGTCCTGCAGAGAAATGTTGCGCACCTCATCTCCGGCATTGTCCAGGAAGAGCTTGGGAGGGTTGTAATTCTCGTTGCAGGTAAGCTTGAATCCCTCGTGATAGCACCCGGCATCAACAATGAACGGGTAAGGAATGCTCACTTCGCCGCACTTGGTAATGCAGTTGGGCAACAATATGTTGGGCGAGAGTAGCAGCGGCTTGATGGCTAGAAGATGTAACAGGTTCAGCGCTGCTATAGCTACCACACGCATCATCCGGTTGCCAGTAGTCAAGCATAGTTCACCTCGTACAGACAGCTACCTATATATGTAAAAGCCGTCACGAACTCACGATGAATCCCGTGCAAATAAGGGAAAAAAGTACTTTCACCCCCAGAATTCAGATAGCTCTTGATTGGTTTCAGGGATAGACACTTTATTCAAATGACGCATGTATAAGAGTTTTCAAATTTGTTCTCCCACTGCTATGCACGCCCGATATGACCAAATGTCTAGATCACAGAAGCTATCGACGGATTGCAAGATAATAGTAAGATGCAAGGCGTCAGGTTTGAAGAACAAATTAAGAGTGGTCATGGTGTCCTAGACGCTTATTTGGACACCTATTTCCAAGAATTGGACATTACTTTACTTTAGCCTATCCCGGATGCGATGCTAGTAGGACTACTGAAATACCCTAAAATTTTTCAAAATATTTTATTTGATTTTTTTGGAATTCATTTGGATTTATTTGGGCTATTTTTCAAAACTTTCCCTTTTTAGAAATCCCAATCGAAGACGCTTTCCCTTTAAAATCGTCTTCTCTCCCCGCTTTGCCTCGTGACCTCTTCCCAGCCCATCCGGCCTCCCGGCCCGCTCCACCTCCCGAGCCACCCCTCTCTCTCTCCCCCGGTCATGGGCCACCTCCCCCGACCCAGCTCCGCCCTGGTCCATCTGCCCCTCCCCCTTCGCCTCCGGCTCCGCGCCGCTAGCCGCTCGCCGCTCGCATCGCCCTCTTCGCCCCTCAGCGCCGCCCCCTTGCCCCTCCGCCTTCCACGCTCCCGACTGAAAGTTCAAACTCCATTAATTTAGTTTTGGTGTTAATGACAAATCTAATATTGAGATTAATTCTTTTGATAATCATAATATTGTTTAGTCTCAAATTGTTAATTAATGACAAATCTTTTTATAAGACTAACTATTTTGTTGAGTTCAACTCTTATTAGTCTCCTATATCCTTGATTAGTCTTATCTCATGAAAAAATGAAAAACCTAAGGTATGCACTCGTATTCATTTTATGATATCTTAATGCATATTTCGGATTCAAGTTAAAAGATAAACTCTACCATTATTTAGACCTCAAGATATGCATAATGTTTTCAATTCTATATATACATGAATGCACACATTTAGGGAGAGTTCATACTTTACCTTGATATTTCAATAGTATCGATCTAATTCATCTTTCTATTTCAAGGATCATTACTTTGAAACAGTCCCTTGAGTATATTTAACTTGTGTAGTTGTAGTATACGCATGGCAATATGGGATAAACTCCAAAGCAATCTCAAAAATTGAATATGTGCATATTGATTCAAGTTCAATTATTTATATGCATATATTTAATGGAGTTTATTCTATTGTTGATGGTATTAAGAGTATTGATTCATTTCCATCACTCCAACATACTTTGAATCATTACTCTGTTGTCGGCGTACTATACACCAGGGTACCCTCTTCGCCGCACAAAAGCGTGCGTGGCCCACGTGGCAGTCTAGCAGGCGGTGGGTGTTTACACCCGTCTCTGAGGCGTTAGTCCACGTGGCGCTGTGGCGGCAGTGGCGACCACGCGGCTTTGGCGAAGCGATAGGGCGAGCACGCTTCGGCCGGTGTCGGTCCACGTGGCGGCGGCGGCGGCGGTGGCGACCACGCCTTTCGCCCGGCGTCGATTCACGTGGCATGCGGGCGAGCACACCTCGTTGTCCGCGCCATGCAAAAGGGTGGAATGCGGTGGCTTCATCCTGAAGTTTCGCCGCCGCCGTCTGAAGTCGAGACAGCTCTGCTGTACCGAGCATGTCGGTCCCAAAATTCTTCTACAAGCCCGTTCCTCGACACCTCACACCTACCGTGGCGAGGGGTCACATTCCTGAAGAACGGCGAAGGCATCTTGCTGGCATTAATTAGCGCCGAAGAGCGGGACGGTAGCGTAAAGGTGTAATAAATGCATGTAAGATAAGCATGATGACCTCCCTCCTCCATCGGACTCGTGTAAGCCCGTGCATATAAGGGCACTTGAGAGCATACGGGGGGACAGAAAAAGAGGAGGAGAAAAAAGAGAGACTCAACAGAAGAGCTGGTCACCAGCAAGCTCTGTAACCAAGTCCAAAATACTCAATCCAAGATCAAGCAGGAAGTAAGGCTGTTACCCTTCTTCATGGGGGCCTGAACCTGGGTAAAATCGTGTGTTCATCTGGATTTTAGACTCTAGAGCTCGTTAGTGTGAGAGGTACTGGGGTTTCCCTCTGCTAGGGTTAGCCAATTACCAAAGACACCCCCCTACCGAACCAAACCCGGTCTGTAGACTTGGGCCTGTCAGTTGAAATACACCGACAGGGGCGCGCCAGGTAGGGGTCGGTAGTTGGTTTTTCCGATCATCTCTCCGGCGAGTTTTGGTGTTTTCTTTCAGTTCTGTGCGTCTGGAGATGGAGAGTTCGCAGCATCAGGAAGGAGAAGAGTCGGACCATGTTCAGAGTGTGTCCCAGCAATCTCGTCGATTGCAAGACCGCCTCGCTCCACCCCTAGGTCTTGGCGATGCTCCGTGCGTGCGGTGGAGCATCCGGTCTGACAGCCATGGCCATGGAAGCGCCACCCGGCTCGACTCGCATGCCGCTTCGTCTTCTCTGGACCACCCTCCGGTGGAGCTTGCGAGACTCCCGGCCACCCGTGGGCTGCGGGATCTTCTTGAAACCTTGTTAGTGCGGCCCAACCGGGTAGGGCCCCGGCAGAGAGCATCGGTGGTACTCGCCCCCCGGTGGTGAGGCTCTCGAGGCTCCAGCCGCCACAGTGGCGGCGTCTGGCCGTGGGTCAAGGCAGGAGGCGGCCTGTGCGTCGGTCCCGGTTCCGAAAGGAACCGTGGGGACCTAAGGAGTCATCTTGACGAAGCCCGCCGGCGAAGCGGCGACCTTCGCGGCTGTGTGCCACGCCGCCCGGCTCAAGAGCAGGGGCGCGGCAAGCGGGTGGCCTTCGAAGATGGAAGTTCCTCCGACTCAGCGGAGAGTCCTATTTCTTGCTCTCCGGGCCGAGCTCCCGGCGGGCGGCCGGGCTTTGTTTATGGCGTTGGGTATCAGGCGTTCTCCCAGCGGTTACGCCGTGTGGAGTGGCCCGAAAAGTTTCGCCCGGCATCTATAGAAAGTTATGACGGCACTACCAATCCGGAGGAGTTTTTGCAAATTTATACAACGGTGGTACGGGCAGCCGGCGGGTCCAGAAAGGTTATGGCCAATTATTTCCCGATGGCCTTGACGGGCTCTGCCCGTTCTTGGTTGTTAAACCTCCGCGAGTCGGTGCACTCGTGGGAGGAACTGTGTGGCCTCTTTGTCGCCAACTTCGGGGCTCCTTGGCGAGCGGCGTGGAGGATGATCTGCATGCCCTAGAACAACATAAGGGGAGTCGTTGCGTGATTTTATCCGTGGTTACGCCATTGCCGCAACACGATTCCCCACATTTCAGACAATCGTCGTCATTGCCTTTGAAGGCGTTAGCGATAGCAAAATGAAGGAGAAGATGGCCACCGTACCATCGGCACCACCTCGAAGCTGTTTTCCCTCGCGCATAAGTCTTGGCAGACTCTGAGGCGAGAGGGCCGGATCTGGTCCCGGGGTGGCGAGAGCAGGATGAAGCCGAACCTCGAAGGGTTCCGGTCCGCTAACAAGAAGACGCGAGCGTGAGGCGGAGAGACCCGCGGGTCTTAGCGGCCAGCGACCGCCATGACTCTGGTCGCCGGGCGCGGCCGCCGGGATCAACGGCAACCGCCGTGATCGGCGTGATGATCGCCGGATCGGCGCGATGGTCGCCGGGACCGGCGCGATAACCGCCCGCGATCGTGGAGCGATCGCCCGCGAGCGAAACGAAGACCTGGTGCGATTCATCGAATCGATACCCATGATCTGGACAATTGCGGTCGTGGATAGAATGGTGGGCGGTGGATCAAGGAACGCCGCCCGTGATGATGGCGTCCACTCGTGATGATGATCGTGGTGAAGACCCCGCCGTGTCTTTCCAAAGTAGCGGATCATACCTGGCGTATATCTATGGTGGTTCGTCCGCCCCTTCGCTCTAATACCGCTTATAAGCGGTTGAAGAGGAGGTGTGTAGCGGGGCGAGCTCGAGGTCGCGTCGGATCTTTGAAATGGTCGGAGGAGACGATCATCTTGATCGGTGACCACCCCGATTCGCCCCCACTCGACATCTCCGATGTGGTGTCGCCCACAGTCCGGAATGTCCGGCTGGGTCGTGTGTTGGTGGATGGAGGGAGTTCTCTCAGTATCTTGTCCTCTATGGCATTTCTGGCTCTTCAAATCCCGCGGTAGGATCTCCATCCATCGTTGCCTTTCTTTGGAATAGCCCCGGGGGTTAGTGCAATCCCCGTGGGCCAGGTGCGTCTCCCTGTCACTTTTGGAGAAAAGGATAATTATCGTACTGAGTTGGTGGACTTTGAAGTCACTGATTTTGATCTCCCCTACAATGCTTTGCTTGGCCGGCCAAGCCTTGCCAAGTTTATGGCGGTGACCCATTATGCATATATGGTGGTGAAGATGCGGGAACTGCCGACCCATAACCATTCAGTGGATCGGTCTGAAGCTCTGCTTGTTGTCATAAGTTTGCGCTTGATATGAGTCTTGCCACTTGTCCCAAAGCGTCTTGATGCCGCTTTGTTAAGGAGCCCTCGGTCGGACCAGCGCCTCGCTGGCTCTGCCGGTGAGGTTAAGGTGGTCGCCCGAGTGAGGGCGAGCCCCCGCTGTCAACATTGGCGCCCGACCTCGGCGCCAAATAGGAAGACGCTTCGTCACCTTCCTCTGGTGTAATTCCGGCGTGTTACGCTGGCAACCGTCCGATATGACCGGGGTCCCAGGAGGTGATCGAGCACCGTTTAACAACGCTCCCGAGCGCGCCGGTCGGCAAAAGATCGGGCGAGGCTCGGGCGGCAAGATACTATTCGGCAGGAGGTGGAGAAATTATTGGGCGCAGCGATCATCAGGGAGGTCACTCACCCTGAGTGGCTTACCAATCCTGTGCTCGTTAAAAAATCCAACGGGAAATGGCGAATGTGTGTCAACTTCACCGACCTCAACAAAGCTTGCCCGAAGGATCCTTATCCCTTGCCGCGAGTCGACCTTATTGTTGACTCCACGGCAGGTTGTGAATTATTATGCTTTCTGGATGCGTACTCTGGGTACCATCAAATTAGCATGGCGATGGAGGATGAAGAAAAAACTGCTTTTGTAACCCCTATGGGTGTTTATTGTTATATCAGGATACCTTTTGGTTTAAAGAATGCTGGATCCACTTACCAGCGTGCTATGCACATTACTTTTCGTCCACAGATAGGACGTAACCTTGAAGTATATGTTGATGATTTGGTAGTGAAAGTCAAAGAAGGTGAAGCCTTGATTCGAGACATGGAGGAAACCTTCTCCAATCTTCGGAAGAATTGCTTGAAGTTGAATCCAGAGAAGTGTGTGTTCGGAGTTCGCTCCGGCAAATTGTTGGGGTTCTTGGTATCCAACCGGGGGATTGAAGCCAATCTGGATAAGATAGCAGCGATTGAGCACATGAAGCCGCCAGCACGGCTCAAACAGATTCAATGTTTGGCTGGTCGCCTAGCCTCCCTTGGGCGATTCATTGCCCGATTGGGAGAAAGGAGCCTACCCCTATTCAAGCTATTGAAGAAAACTAATCATTTTGAGTGGACTGATGAGGCTCAGAAGGCCTTTGAAGACTTCAAGCGGTACCTTACCTCTCCTCCAGTGTTGGTCTCCCCTACGCAAGGTGAACCGCTGCTTTTGTATATTGCTGCTACCCCTGAAGTGGTCATTATTGTGTTGAGTGGCGGAGAGGAGGGTGTCGAAGCTTGATTTATTATGTCGATGAGGTGTTGCATGAAGCGAAACTTCGATATCCCCAAGCTCGAGAAAATCTTGTATGCGATTACGGTGGCGTCTAGGAAGTTGCGACATTATTTCCAAGGCGAGAAGTTCTTGTGGTTCTGACCTATCCATTGCGAAAATCTTGTTCAGCCGTAAGCGAAGGTCGCATTGCCAAATGGTCGATGGGCTGGGAGAGTTCAATCTTAAGTTTGTTCCCTGCCGCCATCAAAAGTCAAAAATGGCGGAGTTCGTTGCGAGTGGACTCCGCCACTCTTGAAGCGGAAAAGCCCCGCGTCGCCTCCCTGGACCTTATTTTTTGATGGTTCGTTCAGATTGGAGGGCGCAGGGGCTGGCGTTGTCCTAGTCTCCCCGACTGGTGACGTGCTCCAGTACATTGTTGCTCTTGATTTTAAAGCTACTAATAACATTGCCAAGTATGAAGGTCTATTGGCAGGGCTGCGTATTGCTTCGGCGCTAGGTATCCGGCGTCTTCAAGTCAAGGGCGACTCCCTGCTAGTCATCAATCAAGCGAGGAAGGAATATCAATGCCCTGACCCCACCATGGCTGCGTACTTGGCGGAGGTCAGAAAAATGGAGCGGCGCTTTGAAGGATTGGGATATACTCACATCCCCCGACGTGATAATCACCTTGCGGATGGGCTTTCGCAGCTTGCATCCTCGAAGGCTCCTGTCCCGGTCGAGGTCTTCGAAGAAAGACTATCGCGACCGTCCATTACAACCCATGATTCGAGATGGGAATGATGGTGTCCTTGTCGCAGACCCGATTCGAGTGGGGGCGATGGTATGGTGTCGAGGCCTCCGGCTCGGCGGGGATGGCGGCGTTCTTGCCACGACCTCCGATTCGAGGAGGAAGGCGGTCGCCGCCTCGGCCCCAAGTCCGGAGGAAGGCGGCGGTCTTGTGCCAATGCAGCCGGAAATGCTGGCCCAAAAGTGCCCGGCGAACAAGTGCTCGCCACACTTGGCCGGGAAAATCGGTGGATGGATCCGATCCTAGCCTTCTGCGGGACCAAGTGATCCCCGACGATGATCGTCGGTGAGAAAATAGCACGTAAGGCCAAATGCTATACTCGGTGGATGGGGACTTATCTGGCCGGAGTAGAAGCGAATTCTCTTGAAGTGCATCACTTTCGGGAAGAGGGCGCCGCTCTCGATATCCATGGGCGTGTCAAAGGAGCCATATGTCCGTACGAGCGCTGGTCGCAAAGCGTTCGCGCCAGGATTTTATTGGCCTCATCGCCTCCGGGATGCTTGCGGCTGGTGAGGACATCTGGCTTGTCGGTTCTTCGCCGAGCAAGTCCACCGACCAGCCCAAGCTCTGCAAACCATCCCGCTCTCTTGGCCGTTTGCGATGCGGGGCCGGATATCTGGGTCGTTCGCGCTGGTTACGGGGCTTCACCCACCTCTTCGTCGCCATCGACAAATTCACTAAGTGGGTTGAAGCTGAAGCAGTACGTGCCATCACGGCTTCCGCTGCTGTCAAATTCATGCATGGAATATTCACCCGCTTTGGAGTCGCTAACCGCATTATCACTGACAATGGTACTCAGTTCACCAGTGCGGCATTTCTGGAATTCTGTGATGAGATGGGCACCAAAGTGTGCTTTGCTTCGGTTGCCCACCCTAAGAGTAATGGTCAAGCTGAGCGTGCCAATGCATTAGTATTGAAGGGTCTCAAGACAAGAGCGTTTGATCGACTCCTGGCGGTAGGGCGCTACCGATTGAAGAACTTCCGGCTGTGCTGTGGTCGCTTCGTACCACGCCCAGTCGGGCTACTAGCGAGACACCTTTCTTCTTGGTGTATGGAGCAGAAGCTGTTCTCCTCTCCGAGCTGTCGTTTGGCTCTCCGCGTCTCGGTTTTCAATGAGGAAGGCCACGAAGATATCCGCAAGAAGATGTCAACCTCTGGAAGAAGTTAAGTGACCGGCGCCCTTCGTGCCGCCTGATACAAAGAAAGCCTCAGCGATACCATGCCACCGGGTTTCGAGAGAACACCGGCGATGGGTGACTGGTCTTCTTGTGAGTTGAGCGCATCTTTGGGTTACATAAGCTGTCTCCCCGGTGGGAGGGCCCCTTTAAGGTGGTCTCAGTATCTCGACCCGGGGCGGTCCGGTTAGCCACTGAGGATGGCCGAGAATTGGCGAATTCCTACAATGTGGAGTTGTTGCGAAAGTTTTATCCATGAAAAACTGTAAGTACCCGATGGTTCGCTTTGATCAGCCCTGGGATGGACTTTTCCCCCAGCTAATCGGCGGTCATTGGTTGTTAATAATGTTACTATCTTGAGAGTTTTTGACTTTGTCATTACTCCTCTTTTTGTGTCCTACGGGACGGTTTGCTGCATGGGTGCTATTGGTCCCTGGGTTTTGGCTGTCCCTTTTTGGTTCGTAATTATGCCTAATATATGTCTTTGGGTAGGACGAGCAACGAAAGCGGATCACGCACGGTCTTAAATGTGGTCTCATACACCTCGGGTTGGCTCTCAGAAGCACCGTTGGTCGTCCCCACAAGTGCTGCAGGCCTACTATCCTTCCTGGGAGTTCGCTGCCTTACCGCACATTGTCTTGGGCCATTTTTTGAAAAAACGGCGGGGGCATGGAAGCCAAAACAAGTGAACCAATATTGTCCCATGCACAGACTTATGTTGTCAGGATTTGTGTTTTATGCACCCTGCATGATATTTATCCGCCCTTGCAATAGCTGCATTTATGCGCGGGGCAAAATTTTAAGGCTCTGCCTCATGTCAGAAAGAAAAGGAATTTGTTATTGCATGAGGTGTCCGATTGTCGCCTCATGCTTGGGGGCCGGTCGCTCAAGACTCGATCGATGCGCCCAGTGTGAAATTTGGTCGCCCGCCGCTGAAATTTGATCGCTGAAGACTCGATTGGTCGCCCAGTATCTCGGTCGCCCGCTTGGGGGCTGGTCGCCTGAAGACTCCGATCGTTGGGGCCGGTCGCCTCACAGAAATTTGATCGCTGAAGACTACGGTTGGTCGCCTCGCAGAAATTGATCGCTGAAGACTCGGTTTGTCGCGCCCAGCTGGGGGTCATCGCTGAAGGCCCCGATGCATCGCAACGCTTAGGTTATAAACCAGATAAGTGTTTCAAGTAACACTCTCAATTGTTTGTTTATGCATATGCTAAAATTGATCAAATTATGCATGGTTATCACGGGCGTTGTAAGCCCGATGGCTCCTTGGTGATAAAAGGAAAGTCTTCAGTGTGAGCGTCTAGCAAGGTTAAGTGACCAGAGTGTAAGTTTGGCACGGTACTCAGATACGGCTCGTACACCTCGGGTTGGCTCTCAGAAGCACCGCTGGTTGTCACCGTTGGGTGCCGCTCGGCCAAAATCACTCCTGGAAACTTATTATCTTCTGCGCCACACTGGGGCACGATTCTAAGAGATCACGAGGACCTAAGTCCAAAAGGGTTTAGGCCAATGGCAACCTTGCATAAGACTTTGACGGTGAAATTATTCTGTACTTAGATACAGATTCTTATATTGTGAGGTCATTTTTGCCTAAGTTTGATATAATTTATGCGCATTGCGCCAATGCTTGTGGTTAGCTGCGTGCAGTTTTTGTAGGAATTCTAGGATGTTGCCCTGGACTTAAGAGCCTAACAGGTATTTTGGCTATGTTTCGAGTCGGCCGCCTAGCGATTCCAGCATGCAATATCAAACAATCATAGCAGGCAAGCGTTAAGGTAAAACTAGAAAACATTCGGTACTACTAAAATTTGTTAAAGTGTTTATACAGGCAAAGCAGGTTGATCAACAAAAGAAACAAAAAGAAAAAAAGCGAGGCGGCGGTCCGGCCCTTCACTCGTCGCCCACGTCGATGTCGCCGACGTCTACTTCCTCCGCCACCAGGGTGGAGATATCCATGACCGGCTCCTGCACATGCAGTCGTCCGGCCAAGTATTCAGTAGCCGCTTGTACGCGTGCCTCCGCCTGGGCGGCGTTCCCCACAATGCCGGTCTCCACCGCCCATCGGATCGAGGCGTCCACGGCCGCCCGAAGATGCCAAAGACAAGCTTGCGATCACCGCCGTGACCTCTTGCCCCTCCCTGGTGGAGCGTGCGGCTAGGGCGGCGGGCAATCCCCGGAGTGCCTCCGCGGCCTGATTGGTCGCGTAGGCATACTGCAGGGCGGTGTCCTGGAGCGGCGTCTCCAGCACCACGCCCAAAGGTTTCAGGCATCGTTTGATGCGCTGGAAAGCCCTCTTTAGCATGGTGGTGAGGTTGCGCTTGAGGCGATCAGCCTCGTACTCCGAGGCCCTCTGCGCTGCCTCGGCCCTCTCCGCCCGCTGCTGCATAGCAGCCAGGGCGGTCGCGGTGGCCCTTTCTTCTGCCATCGCCGCGTCCGCCCTCACTCGCTCCCGCGTCAACTCGTCGATGGCCCCCGTCAGTTGCCTCACCGTCCGCCTGCTCCGTGCGGCGTGGCGAGTGCGCAGCCGAGTGTCTTGTCTGGTCTTGAGCTCGTGAAAGAGCTTTCGGCAGTGTGCTGGCGTGGCGCGCGATGCGAAGCGAGCGGCGGCGTCGGTGTCGAGTCGGCTGCCGGTTCTGTGATGGCGGCGGCGCGGCGGCGTCTGGCGGAAGCCTCGCCATGGCGCAGTGGCGTCTGCTCCCTGGAAGCATCTTGAGGGGCCGCCCTTGGCGTCGCCCTCAAACTGAAGCTGGCCATGGGGACCTCAAGCCCGCCTTGTCGAGTGGCGGCAGGGGTCCCCGTAACAGAAGGCGGTGGCGCCGTGGAGGTGGGGATCGGCGCCACAGGGGGAATTGGAGAAGGAGCCGGCGCCGTAGCAGTTGGCGCCGTGGATGGCGGAGCGGGCGCCATGGCAGCTGGCGCCGTCGTCGTTGAGGCCGGCGCCTGCTGCATTGGCACCGGTGGCGATGGTGCGGCGGCGCCGGAGGTGGAGATCTTGGCCGCAGCGGCGCGCCGTCGCGATCGATCTTTGCAATTAGGCGATCGGGCGATCCCCGGGAAGCCGCCGCCACCACGGCCGTTGGCGGCGGAGGTTTCGCCCGCATGGCGGGCCTTCTTCGCACCCGGACTTGAGGTGTCCGGGATGAGTGGCCGCTTGCCGCGGCCGATCGGCAGGAGGAGATCGTCCTGATCGTCGGGAGCGGCGGCACAAAGGCGAGGCCGTAGAGTCCATTGGCGGCAACAACTGACGATCTCGAGCGCTCCGCGAGTTCCACATCGGCGAGTGGCCGGACGATGAAGGAAGTCCAGCGGTGGGGATCGGCGGCATGAGCCCGGAGAGCCACTGGCGGGCGCTGCCCATCCAAGTTTCAGCGCTGGTCAAGGTTAAAAAGCGATCTGAATCTTTGGTTGGTAGGAACAACACAAAAAGACATGAAAGCGAAAAAAGCCAAGGAGTAGCGGTGAAGACTTACGGCCGGGAAGGTGCGGGTGATGTCATTGTCGCCAGATATCGCCACGCCGGACGATATCTGGCGACGGAGGGCTCAATCTTCGGATCTGAAATCCGACGATCGGCGCCCGGTTAGGCAAGGCGTCCGCGAGTTGTTGATGCGGGCGCCATCGCTGAGCTCCGCCGTCTCTTCGACCAGCGAGTTCAGTTCTCGATGACGCCGCCGGTCCGGCGGCACTTCAGCGCCTCGAGCCATTGTCGTCGTTGACGTCTGACCACTCGATCGCCAAGCCTTCCGGTTGATCTGGCCGGAAGGAATGTAGCGGCAGCCATTCCATCCGGGCAGAATAGCAACTCCCAAAAGCTCACCATCGGAGGAGGCGCAGAGGAAGAAATAGCGGAAGAGCGGAGGTTCGGCATCACCCCCATGAACATTTCACAGAGGTGTGCGAAGATGGTGAGGAAAAGAATAAAGTTGGGGGTGAGATGAAGGTGATGGATTTCGTAGAAGTGGAGGACGGTGAGGAAAAACTCGGAGAAAGGCGGTACCAGGCCCGCCATGATGCCCCACACGAAGATGATGATTTCGTCGGCGGGGCACTGTGGCGTAGGGGTCCCAAAAAAATAGAGAGGGCCCTCCGACACGACGGTGTGGAGTCTCCCCACCGTGTAGGAGTCCACCGAGGAAGCGAGGAATGGAAGGCGAGTCCGAAGAAGCCATGGAAGCGAAAGTGGCGAAAGGCAAGAAAAGCTCGGAGGAAGAAGACGAAGTTTGCAAAGAGTGCTAAAAGCGTGAAGCGCTGAGTGCGGATGGATCTATATGTATCCCCCACTCGCACCGCGGTTCACGAAAGGACAAGGTCAGCGCGTTTGGTCGAGGAAAATCAATGGATGCGGGAAGGAATCGAGGCGGTCGCATCCTGATGAGTGATGGCCCCATCCAAGAATGCACCGCATTTAATGTAAGGATTTTGAAAGACTCTAATGTGCGTTCTTGGGTGGGCGAGGCTCTTGTCGACGTACTATACACCGGTACCCTCTTCGCCGCACAAAGCGTCGTGGCCCACGTGGCAATCTAGCAGGCGGGTGGGTGTTTACACCCCGTCTACAGGACGTTAGTCCACGTGGCGCGCGGCGGCGGTGGCGACCACGCCGCCGCCCGGCGCCCGATCGCGTGGTAGTCTAGCGGCGGGTGGGTGTTTACACCCGTCTGAGGACGTCGATCCACGTGGCCTTGAAGCGGCGGTGGCGACCACGCCTGCTTCGCCGCGCCCGATCGCGTGGCGATCTAGCGGCGGGTGGTGTTTACACCGTCTCTGAGACGTCGATCCACGTGGCGCGGCGGCAGTGGCGACCACGCCTGCTGCCGGCCGCCCGATCACGTGGCGGCTTTGGCGGCGATAAAGCGAAACCGCCACCCACCGGTGTCGGTCCACATGGCGCGCGGGCGAGCAGGTGGGCGACCACGCCCTGCTCGCCCGGCGCCCAGTTCACGTGGCATGCGGGCGAGCACACCTCGTTTGTCCCACTGCCATGCAAAAGGGTGGAATGCGGTGGCTTCATCCTGAAGTTTCCTTCGCCGCCGTACCGTGTCAGAGACAGGCCTGCTGTACAAGGCATGTCGGTCCCAAGGAATTCTGCTACAAGCCCGTTCCTCTAACACCTCACACCTACCCGTGGCAGAGGGGTCACATTCCGGAAGAACCGAGTGAAGGCATGCGCTGGCATTAATTAGCGCCGAAGGAACGGACACACGTAAGGTGTAATAAATGCATGTAAGATAAGCATGATGACCTCCCTCCTCCATCGGACTCGTGTAAGCCCGTGCATATAAGGGCACTTGAGAGCATACAGGGGGGGACGGAAAAAGAGGAGGAGAAAAAAGAGAGACTCAACAGAAGAGCTGGTCACCAGCAAGCTCTGTAACCAAGTCCAAAATACTCAATCCAAGATCAAGCAGGAAGTAAGGCTGTTACCCTTCTTCATGGGGGCCTGAACCTGGGTAAAATCGTGTGTTCATCTGGATTTTAGACTCTAGAGCTCGTTAGTGTGAGAGGTACAGGGGTTTCCCTCTGCTAGGGTTAGCCAATTACCAAAGACACCCCCCTACCGAACCAAACCCGGTCGGTAGACTTGGGCCTGTCAGTTGAAATACACCGACATCTGTAATCATCAAAATGAGTATATGAAATTTGTGTAGTTAATATATACTCACGTCAATTTAAATGAAATTTAAATTGAGTTCGGTTATCTTTCAATCAATCAAAAAATATTTCATCATGTGTTGATGGTGTTTCTTCATTGGTTAAGGACAAACAGAAATTTCTTGAGTATAATGAAACATTAGCTGCATCAAAGTATTCAAGACACCTTTAAATCATTCAAATTAATTAGGGTTGTGCTCAATTAATCATGGGGGCATCCATTATGTGTTAATGGAATGCAATTGATGATTGAGACAACCATGTTTGTTAGACTAACAATCTTCGATGAGTTGTGAAGTAGATTGAGTCCAAGAAAATGAAGAAATGGGACAAGTGCGTCATCATGTGTTGATGAGCTTTAAGGATGAATCCCGAAGTGAAGTGAAACTAGAGAATGCTCATCATGTATTGATGAACAAGAAAAAAGAACCTAGTTTGGAGAAAAGATGATGAAAATCATAAAAACTCCAAGTGGATATGCTAGAGGCAAAGGTATAACTAGTTAGAGCTAAGAACATGTTCTTAGTCTTTTATCGGACTTGGTGTTTGGATGGGAGACCATGTTGCTAGTATAGGTTGTTGTACTATTAAGAGGGGTTGAGTCGTTTAGCTTAAGTTTCATTATATGTTGATGAACTCAATTCGGTTCACTCTAGCCCACTCACTTATTTGGTTTTTGCACGAGCTAAGTATTTGCAAGTGTTGTAAATAAGAGAGCTCATACTTGTTTCTTATTGAATCTTAATCAATTTGGTTTTTACATGGAGTTATAGAATTTGCATATGTTGCAAAAGGGATATAGCTCATGTAATTTAGTTTATGTGATTTTTGCATAGAATTAAGTTTTGCATGTATTGCAAAAGGTGAGAGCTCATATATTGGGTTTTAGCTTGTTACTTGATCATGTATTGATCATCACAAATGCTAAGATGGGTTTATGCTTTGTGTTTGCAAAATGAGTGTTTTTTTTGCAAAATATGGTTTAATTGAATCTTATCTTGGAGCATGTGAATAGGGTTTGCAAATGTGTTTGCAAATTGGTTTGATCATGTGTTGATCATCACATGACTTAAAGATATGATCTTGATTGCTCTTGTTTACAAGATTTATATTTGTAAATGTGCTTTGCAAAATATTAGCTCATGCATTTGATATTGAAGCATGTGATTAGATTTTGCAAATATATTTCGCAAAATTGCTTTTACCATGAGTTAATCATCACATGACTCAATATTTAATCCTATTGACTTTTTTTAGATTGTAGTCATACTCTTGATCAAATCTATGTGATGGATTTCGAGAAATCATATT
This sequence comes from Guadua angustifolia, assembly GCA_036346375.1. Classification (NCBI taxonomy): domain Eukaryota; kingdom Viridiplantae; phylum Streptophyta; class Magnoliopsida; order Poales; family Poaceae; genus Guadua; species Guadua angustifolia. The sequence continues at coordinate 19,154,476 of CM070509.1, forward strand.
TTAGACTTGAATGATTACATTAGAGTTTTTGTTTTTGTGATATTTAAAATATCTATGATTTCTTATATCTTAAAAATAGGTGGATATTGTAGCCCTCGTGATAATTAAGCTTTATATAGAGTCCAAGATCACCTAAATCGGAGTTCGGAGTAAAAGTTATGAGCATTTTGGTGGCAGAGGGGATGGTATGATCGGACCCTCGATCATACCGCTCAGCGGTATGACGGGGAGCACTTCGGCCTGAAAATTCCAAAGAAGGGCTACTTTGGCCGAAGGGCAACTTTTGGGGTCTGGTATGACCGGGTTTTCTGAGTAACGACTAGTTTTTACTAGTAGTTAGACTAGAGGCCGGTTATATTGGCCCTAGGGCATTATGACCGGGTCTCCTCTGCATTTTTGTCCATTTTGCCCCCTAACGGCTAGTTTTTCTTGTGGAGGCTATATAAGGAGCCTTAGGGGCTGGTATTTGGGTGTTGTTGGGGTTTTAGAGAGTCCATTACTTGTTGTGGTTGAGTTGTGAATGTGTTGCATTCCCAAATTTGGTTCTTGAGTTAAAAGTGAGCTCTAATTACATGTGTTACAATTAGAAGTGGACTGAGAGTCTCTTGCGCATGTGTTGCACTTGAGGGAACCCTTGTGCATGATTTGCACTCGGTGATCACCATTGTACATGTGTTGTACTTGGTGAACCTCAAGCTAGAAGGCTTGACTTGTTACTCTTGGTGCTTGCCAACACCTAGACGACGTGTGGAGGCGTTGTGCGTGGTGACCTTCTCAAGGAGATTATGAGAAGGCCCGGCAAACTTGTGAAGGTCGGAGCTCACCTGCCTGGAGGGGTAAAGAGCTACCACTAGTGGAATCGAGGCGAGTGCTCAATTCGTGGAGCTGGTCCAAAGTGGTTTGGGCTTGCCTCAATGTGGATTAAGGGAGACCGGTAAATTTCCGAACACCACGGTAAAATATCAGTGTCTCTCTTATAATTTGCATTCTATTCTTTATTTATGTTCAAGCAATTTATTTTCATAGAATTGATCGTTTAATTACTTGTATTTAGGATAGCAAATTATTGTTAGAGACATAAATAGTTAGTGCACTTAGTGAGCCTAGTTGACTTAGGTTTTAATTGTCAAAACTTTAGTTTATTGCTTCCGCATTTATTGTCATTTAAGTTTTGACATAAGGGTACTTAGGCAAGATTTTAATTAACCATAGAAGAAAATTTTAAAGCCACCTATTCACCCCCCCTCTAGTTAGCATCCTCGATCTTACACCAATCGCCTCCCTTGCGCCCCTTCCCGCACTGCCCGTGACCCGCTTCGCCTTCGCAGCTCGCTCGTCGGCCGCGCCTCTCTCTCCTTCTTCCTCCGGCTATAAAAACCGCTGCGCCCTTCCTTCTCTCTCGCCCCAACTCGCCGTGGTGAGCCCTGCCCTCCCCACGCTCTCCCCCTCTCCCGCTCACCCTGTTGCCTCCTTCCCCAACTCCGGTGCCCTTCGCCGCCTCCCTCTCTCGCCCACTCCACCGGCACCACCGGTTAGCCCCTCTCCCCGCCCAACCCCGCCTGTCAACCACTTTGCCTGCCCCTTTGTCACCACCCGCTTTGGGCACCTTGTTAGTGTCGTCTCCCCACACGTGCTAGGCAGCCCAGGCAGCGCTCGTTAGTGGGCGACCGCCTAATTCCGGTTTTCTATGCAGTCCACTTCGTTTTGATTTTCAAATTTTTGGATTTTCGATAAATCTGAAAATCATTTAAAAATTCCAGTAAATTTCCAAAAATCCAAAAAATTCTGAAAAAAAATCTAAAAATACCCAAAAATATATATTCTTAACTAGTTCGAGTCGCTGAGTCCAAAAGTAGCCTCCGTTCCGCCAAACAAAGTCTCCAAAACCCCCCCCAAAACCTCAAAATACCCTTCTGCTCCATTTCTGGCCCTCCCCTCCGATTTATTTTTTGTTTTATTTTCCTTTTTGTTATTTTATTCGTTTATTTTACTGGGTTTGTTTCTTCACGCTAGGTTCAACGTTGGAGCAGTACTTGGAGCCGTATCTAGAGTAGGAGCAGTACCAAGAGCCATCCAGGACCAGTCAAGACCTCAGCTTCTACTAGCTAGGAGACCCCTCAACCCCGCAAGACAAGCTACACCCTTGAACATCTTAAGCCCAGTTTTTAAATACAATACTATGTATCTTCTTAACGCATTATTTCTAGTATCTTGGAAAATTAAAAAGGAGATAATTTGGAATGACTTGATTAGTTACAACCCACCCCCTTGTTAAGCCTATTGATAAACCTTAATCCCCTTTGTAACCTTAGACTATAATTATCAAACAACCGTAGATTATCTGTTAAAGGTTTTTCACTCTAGCTCTTTTAATTAAAAATCTCCGAGTGATGGCTCGGTATGCTTTTCAAAAATTGCTACGGTTAGGGGGATAGTGTTACCCACGTGAGGTGGATGTTAATCCGACCCCCAACCGATGACAAAGCCAAGGTATGGTCTGGTGGTTGGTATAGTGGGTACCAAGGTTTGCGGTACGTAATTGGCTGAGTCTCAGGCACTTAAGGACTGACTCTCTTGGGCAACGTAAATAACTTTAGTCCCCGCTCAACCACAAGTTGGGCCAGTCAGCCTTATTGACCTGTTCCAGCATAGCTTAGTATCTTGTACTTCTTCTTGAATACCTATAGGAGATAGCTACCATTCTTGTAAAAGGAATGGACCACAGAGCGACCGGGGTGAAACGGAAATAGAGAAGCCATTCATCAGTTCTCACAACAGTAGGTATCCACCGTTTCTACCAAAGTGGATTACACTGTGGCACTATACTGTAGCAATCAATGATCGACCTATAACATCAACTTTAATTTGCGATGAGCTTAGTTGCTACTACTAATAAGATGGTAGTGCAACAAAAGGCTATGATCATCTCAGTCCGGCCGCATGCATTAATGTTGCATGTCAATCGCGTGGCATTGATGGCCTCAGATATCTTGTGAGTAAAATTGAGCAGCTCTGTAGAGTGATCTTGATAGTATTCGAATACGCCATGCTTCCGATTAATAAAGCTGAGTTAGTCTGGGGTGATACCCGTAACCGAGCTCAAGTAGTTTTCAACTTGGAATTTGTCGTCAAGCTGAACTTTATAAAAACCCCTTGGTATTACCTGGTATTTGGTTTGTGTTTCAAATCTAATATAAAACTGGAATTTAAATCTTGCATCCACAATATCTAAACCTGTGCCAACCCTTATTATTCCCTGCATGTAATATTCAGAATCTCCTATGTAGCTTGTTGAGTACTGTAGTGTACTCACCCTTGTTCCCTATCCCTCTTCTAGATTTCCAAGAAGCCGGCGACTTCCAGAAGATTATAGACGGCGATTATATTTGGTTCTAAGTCTTAGTCTATTGCTCAAGTTTTCCTGTGGAAGTTTTTGGTTGTATCAGGCGCTTGCTGCGTCCTTTTTGTAAAACTCTAGCCGCTAGGTCTTAATTCTCTATAAAACAGTTGGATTTTGTTTTTATGTTTGGTAATAACTACTTGGTTTCTGATAGCTAAAATCCTAAATAACTGTTAGGATATTTAAACGCATACCTAAAAACGACGATCCGTTACAACTACCAACGTAATTATCGGTGTAGTTAAGATGTATACGCTCCCTCCTGCATTGCAGATGTGTATGTACCTGCCGAACTGTGGTTTTTGTTGTGATCTGCGTTAAGCTGGATAGTACGCTGTCCTGGTGAAGAGCCTGCCATGTCGGTTCTCCGAGCTCTCCCTGGTCTCTACTTATGTGAAAGAATATTCATTCCCCCACGTTGCATTCTCCCCATTAAAATTTTGCTGCGGCGCATGTGGACCAGCAAAGCGTAGCCACGTTAAACAACGGTGGTTGATGCTGTCCCAAATCCAGCTAAGCATCCACGGGGTTAACATTAACCTTCAGCTTAATTAACTAGACCGACCTAGAAACACAGTTAAAGACGGATAAACTATACCGTTTCTACCAAAGTGGATTACACTGTGGCACTGTACTGCAGCAATCAATGATCGACCTATAACAACAACTTTAATTTGCGATGAGCTTAGTTGCTACTACTAATAAGACGGTAGTGTAACAGGAATACAGTGACATCTCCTGAATGATGTTTGTTGATGGCAAAACATTTTCCATGCATGCAGGCCGAAGATTCCAACCCAATCAAATCCGATGCACCAAAAGGAAACTTGGAGATAATAGTGATCAGAGAGATGCAACTAAAAATAAAGAAAGAGGCCACCGACGCCAGGAAAGCGGCAGCACAACCGCCATTATTGGGACAAGAACAGATTACCGGACAAAGTTTAATGCAAGGCACGAGTCAGCAAAACTAGTAACGCCTTCTATTGCATACAGTTGACGTGCTGTACATCGATACGGATATAAAACACATCTTTGATCACTAATTTTTATTATAATATATTTATAAAGACCAACAAAAATTTTAATACTCTGAAAGTACTTTTCAAGATAAATCTATTATAATTTTCATATATTCAATATAAATATTTAAAAAGATATTAACAATTATAGTTTAAACAACCACTATTTTTTAGTGGAGTGAGTAATTGATTTGCTTGGTCTCGCAGCACTGCACTGCGCAGTGTAGACTCGCTCGCTCACGCGCAATTAATGGCGGCTTCCCAGAAACTGCTTTGTTTTCTTCTTCTTTCATGTGTGTTTTCACGTGTCCCTTAATTTCTTTGAACATAGTACAACTCCACAAGGACCGGTGACATGGTTGCTAAGAACCAATTAACACTGTATTTTCCACTTCGTTGCTCATTTTGTCGGCAGATCCAAAGGTCGCCGAATTCAGAATACCTATTTAGGCTACAATAGTTACAAAAATTCTTTTGGATGACGTGTTTTGTCCAAAGCTTGTGGCAGAGTATCTCCAAATCATGTGTTCTTAGATCCTGTTTGTTTAGGCTTAGGTTTTTTGGCTTATAGTTTAAAGTCATTTTTTTGACTTAAACAGTTTAAAAGTTAATGGCTTTTGTATGTGATAGAGGTGGATAATTTTATCTAACTTTAATATTATTAATCTAAAACCAACCATTAATAAGCCAAAAAAAGTCTCTCTCCAGTGGCTTTTAGCTTTTAGTTATATGGAGACTTATGGCTTTTGAAAAGTCCAGATAAAAAGCTACTCGTTTGTTTAGTTTTTAGCTTTTTGGTTTTTAAACCGATGAAAAAGGCTAAACAAACAGGACCTAAATAGGGTCTAATTCTATCGCAGCATAAACCTTTACGGTCATATGTGCAAAGAAAATAGTTGCGCGGGATAAAAAACACGTCATTTATTTAAATTTGGGGTAAAAAAGAGAAAGTGAACAGGTGAGGTCTGCAATGAATATTTTCGGCTCCTAAGCCCATTTACATACATACACATACTTAGACCCAATATGGGAAAAGCCATATCAATTGCTCCCAAATTTTGCTACTATCCTTTTGTCTTATTTTGTTGTCGGTAGATCAAATGAAAGTAGAGGGAAACATTTGTCTAGCAGGAGTGTTATGTAGCCCAACCCAGGGTTAACAATACTGTTTCGACGAGACAATGGTTCCGAAATTCATGAAAAACTAAACGGTTTTCAAATTAATTAAATGAATTTGAAATTTAGTCAAACCGTGAGCGCAATTCGAACGTAAAGGCCGAAAACCGCCTTTTTGGAGCGGTTTTCGCGATAATCGGCAACAGGTTGAAAAATTGGGAAAAATCAGGAAAAATTGCTAAAAATGTTGTAAAATTCCAAACTTCATTTTTTTAAAAAATATTCACACTAGAGATCATAAAGCTATTAATACTAATTTTTGGGAACTTTTGAATAGATTTTTTCAAATTTTCCAAATTTTTCGAATTTGAACTTTAGTGGTAAACCGAACAAATTTTCAAATCGGAGCGATACGAGTGAATTTCACGAATTTCGAGAGATTTTCTACGAAAAGTGAAACCTTGGCCAGCCATGTCAATTTGCACAAGAAAAGTAATCATTCTATGGAAGGGGAAGAAATCAGTATTCTGCGTTGCATAAACTAGAAATAGGTTTTTTTTTAAAAAAAATTTGTATGTCTTTTTCAACTCTTAACCATGTGCTGTTGCTTTCCGATTTTTTCTGAGGAATTTTTTTATCTTCAAGAATTGTATATAGTACTGATTTTTGAACTTTTCCGATAAAATAAATTTCACAAAACTATATATTTCTCATATAAACTATTAGAAAATTATAGATTTTGACTTCTATACCATAAAACTGCAGGTTTCAGGAGAACTTGTATTACAAATCTACATGTTTTAGAATTGATTATTACTTGTAACAGATCTGACAGTGTGGGTCTACATGACAGCTTCACGTGCAAGTAAAATGAGAACTGGGGATATGTTATGCTGCTATGTAGGTCCACACTGTCAGCCATGTTATATGAAATAATCAATTCTAAAACTTATAGTTTTGTAATATAAGTTCTTGTAAGATATATAGTTTTGTGAAATAGATGTTAAAACATGTAGTTTTGTGATAGTTTGTAAAAGAACTTATAGTTTTTAAAATTAACTCATCCCGATGGACAGAGCTCTCGAGTGCATGTAAAAAAGTTTTTAGTGAAGTTTAACAATGGTTCAAAAGGGCAGTCGAATTTATAAAATGGTTAGTAAGCCTCTAATTTCCACAAAAAAAAAAGAGTCGATCTACAAATGACAAACCCATCAATTCGATGGCAACTGACATGTAACACGCATGGTGCACATGGCATTTTATTTTCCTTTCCAAGCTAAAAAAGAAAATCCTCCCAAAAAAACCACTCCCAGAGGAGAAGAGAGAGCATCGGCAGGTAGGAGGGCATTTCAGTCCACCCTCTCGGCGCCGACAGATCCACCCGCTACTGCAGGTCACTGGGCCCCACCTGCCAGCGGGAGACAGCCTGTGGACAGCGACGGCCGAGAGAGCCCGCAGCGCGAGTGGGGAACGGGCAGTAGGCGGTGGCGCCTCCCACCAACTGAGCTAAACTAACCAAGTGGAGGTGCGCGTATGTAAGGGACGAGGCGGAGTGGAGCGATCAGAGAGGGAGGGGCGGGAGCTGTGGGATCTCGAGCGAGCGGGGAATGGTGGTGGTGATCGCCACTGCTGCTTGCTCGCGAATCTGCTAGAGGCGGTTCGGGTCTCTCTCTGCCTCCCTCGCTTCGCCTTCGTCTTCGTCGGTGGGTTGTGAAACCGAGGAGCGGAGATGGCGGCGAAAGCCGGGATGGTGGCGGGCTCGCACAACCGCAACGAGTTCGTCATGATCCGCCACGACGGCGACGCGCCCGCCCCGGTACGTGTGCTTCTCAATGCCCAATTCCGCAATGTTAGGTTTACCATTCGAATTCACCCCAATTCCGTTTGGTTTTTGCGGGTTGTTCGTGCGTTAGGTCCCTAGATTCGCCGCATTTTCACTGTCCATTAGGGCGGTCCCGTTCGTGTGAGGAATTGCCGAGTTACGGAGGAATCTCAGAGATCCGATGCAATGGGTTGTGCCGATCCAGAATTTAGATCACAGTTTAAGCCTCAACAGCTTGCTAACATGGCGCAGCTGATGCATTAGATCCATGTTTGCTCTTCACTAGTGCACCTTCCTAACTTTAACACCATGGAATTCATGCCAATTTTATAAAGCGCCGACAGTTCCAGCATTTTGGATCTTAGCCTCAACTTGAAAGACAGTTTCTTACCGATCGATTTTCGGTCTGCTTGCTCATGTTAAAAGTGTGATGGAGCTTTGCTGTCTGTCCTAGTTGTATAATTCTTTTTGTGTGTACTGACTGTGTTGTTATTATCTTGCTGATGCAGGCTAAGCCGACGAAGAGTGTGAATGGGCAGGTCTGCCAGATATGTGGCGACACTGTTGGCGTCTCGGCCACTGGCGATGTCTTTGTTGCTTGCAATGAGTGCGCCTTCCCGGTCTGCCGCCCTTGCTATGAGTACGAGCGCAAGGAAGGGAACCAGTGCTGCCCTCAGTGCAAGACTAGATACAAGAGGCACAAAGGTTACTTTCTGTAAAAACTTCTTCTAGTCTGTAACTCTGTATGACAATAGCATATGGAGGTCTGCATGTTGTGCTTGCTTTATGTGAACCAAAATTGCAATGTACTGGACAATGCTTATGGTTGACATCTGAAATTAAACCTTCTCATCTTATTTCGAAATGATGATAATTGATGTATGCTGCACTTGTTTTGTCTTTGACAAAATTCAGGTAGCCCCCGAGTTCAGGGAGATGATGAAGAGGAAGATGTTGATGACCTGGACAATGAGTTCAACTATAAGCAAGGCAATGGCAAAGGGCCAGAGTGGCAGATACAGGGTCAAGGAGAAGATGTTGATCTGTCTTCATCCTCTCACCATGAACCTCATCATCGGATTCCCCGGCTGACAAGTGGGCAGCAGGTATAATATTTATCATGGAGCTACTAGGTTCTTACGTGCATTAGTGAAATTGTTTCTGTAGAATGCCATGCTCTTGGGCACTAACACATCGATTCTTTTTCTTCAGATCTCTGGAGAGATCCCTGATGCATCCCCTGATCGCCATTCTATCCGCAGCCCAACATCGAGCTATGTTGATCCAAGTGTTCCAGGTATTGTCTTATCCATGACAAATTGCTTCTTTTGGAAGTTTGTCTTTAAATTGGTCGAAAAGCGCTAACATTTCTCTATTATGATTTCAGTTCCTGTGAGGATTGTGGACCCCTCGAAGGACTTGAATTCCTACGGGCTGAGCAGTGTTGACTGGAAGGAAAGAGTTGAGAGCTGGAGGGTTAAACAGGACAAAAATATGATGCAGGTGACTAATAAATATCCAGAGGGGAGAGGAGGGGGAGACATGGAAGGGACTGGCTCAAACGGTGAAGATATGCAAATGTATAAACAACCTTCCCTTGCCTATATTATTATACTTTTCTATGTATAATGGGTTTAGGTAGTTATCTTTGCATGACAGAAATTCACATTGGATTATAAGCAGAACTTGTGTGGTGGATATTCATTGCTTTCAGTGGCACTTAAACTCAGAAATGGAATTCCAAAACAGAAACCTTTTTCTCCATGTTAATCAATGACCAATTAGATAGTTTTATGTCTTTATTAGGATACAAATTTTTTTCCTTGACTAAGCTTCCAACAGTTGCTCTGCAGCTTGGTGTTTATTGTAGATTTTGCTTCAATGAAATTGAGGTGTCTGTATGTTTCTCTCTGGCAGGGTTGATGATGCACGTCTACCTCTGAGCCGTATAGTGCCTATTCCCTCAAACCAGCTCAACCTTTACCGTATAGTGATCATTCTCCGGCTTATCATCCTGTGCTTCTTCTTCCAATATCGTGTCACTCATCCAGTGCGCGATGCTTATGGATTATGGCTAGTATCTGTTATCTGTGAAGTTTGGTTTGCCTTGTCTTGGCTTCTAGATCAATTCCCAAAATGGTATCCAATCAACCGTGAAACATATCTTGACAGGCTTGCATTGAGGTAAATTCTGACAATTGGTGTATATTTCTTCAGGATTTTGGACACCAAAACACTCTTATATTAACATTGCGTGTCCTCAAATGCCTATGTCTAATGTTGCAGATATGATAGAGAGGGAGAGCCATCACAGTTGGCTCCAATTGATGTCTTTGTCAGTACAGTGGATCCACTGAAGGAACCTCCTCTGATCACAGCCAATACTGTTTTGTCCATTCTTGCTGTGGATTACCCTGTTGACAAAGTGTCATGCTATGTTTCTGATGATGGTTCAGCTATGTTGACTTTTGAGGCTCTGTCAGAAACGGCAGAATTTGCTAGGAAGTGGGTTCCTTTTTGCAAGAAGCACAACATTGAACCAAGGGCTCCAGAGTTTTACTTTGCTCAAAAAATAGATTACCTAAAGGACAAAATCCAACCTTCTTTTGTTAAAGAAAGGCGAGCAATGAAGGTAAGCTACAACTCTCATGGCCAGACTACTGTTACTGCACATTGTGTCTTTGGTCTTAACTTTGGGATATGCTTTGTTTCAGAGAGAGTATGAAGAATTCAAAGTACGAATCAATGCCCTTGTTGCCAAAGCACAGAAAGTGCCTGAAGAGGGGTGGACCATGGCTGATGGTACTGCTTGGCCTGGGAATAACCCAAGGGACCATCCTGGCATGATTCAGGTGCCCTTTACTTTTAACGAGGCTGTTGCTTAAAAATTTCAATTCAATCTGGATCTTTTGTGTTAAACTTGCTTTATGTGGAATTCAGGTGTTCTTGGGGCACAGTGGTGGGCTTGACACTGATGGAAATGAGTTGCCACGACTTGTCTATGTCTCTCGTGAAAAGAGACCAGGCTTCCAGCATCACAAGAAGGCTGGTGCAATGAATGCACTGGTATGTGTTCTCTTCCATGAATTCACTTCTACACCATGCATTGGAATTATCTATTCCTTGCTAATTGTGTCTCTTTTGCTGGTGGGCAGATTCGTGTATCTGCTGTGCTGACAAATGGTGCCTATCTTCTCAATGTGGATTGTGATCACTACTTCAATAGCAGCAAAGCTCTTAGAGAAGCAATGTGCTTCATGATGGATCCCGCACTAGGAAGGAAAACCTGTTACGTCCAGTTTCCACAAAGATTTGATGGCATTGACTTGCACGATCGATATGCTAATCGTAACATAGTCTTCTTTGATGTAAGTATGGTGTTTCCTTTGTTCATCATTACAACAAAATTTCCATGTCTCACGCGGTTTTTGCTTTAATTGGCAGATCAACATGAAAGGTTTAGATGGCATTCAGGGTCCAGTTTATGTGGGGACAGGGTGCTGTTTCAATAGGCAGGCCTTGTATGGCTATGATCCTGTATTGACTGAAGCTGATTTGGAACCTAACATTGTTGTTAAGAGCTGCTGTGGTGGCAGAAAGAAAAAGAATAAGAGTTATATGGATAGTAAAAACCGTATGATGAAGAGAACGGAGTCTTCAGCTCCCATCTTCAACATGGAAGATATAGAAGAGGGCATTGAAGGTAGTGTGCTTGTCGTTGTGCATTGTTTACCTTGCTTTTATTGTTGAGGGCTGAGAAAAATCACTGCATATACTGCATTACCGAACATTATGCTTCTATGTAGACTTAATCCTTTAGCGCACAGATTCTTGAGATGCTGAAGTTGTCTGGCTTCCACTAATCTCACTCTCGGAATTCCATTAGGTTATGAGGATGAAAGGTCAATGCTTATGTCCCAAAAGGGATTGGAGAAACGCTTTGGTCAGTCTCCAATTTTTATTGCATCCACCTTTATGACTCAAGGAGGCATACCACCTTCAACAAACCCAGCTTCTCTACTAAAGGAAGCCATCCATGTCATCAGTTGTGGATACGAGGACAAAACTGAATGGGGAAAAGAGGTTAGTGGGAGAAGCATTGTTTCCCTTTTGATTTTGTATAGTAGTTCTTTGTTGATTTAATTTCTTTTCATGACATGGGGCTTCTCTTTTCTATATAAAGATACAAGACTGGAAGTTTGATATTTTTTTAATGTGGTTTCAGATTGGTTGGATCTATGGTTCAGTTACTGAGGATATTCTTACTGGGTTTAAAATGCATGCAAGAGGTTGGATATCAATCTATTGTATGCCACCACGGCCTTGTTTCAAGGGTTCTGCGCCAATCAATCTTTCCGATCGTCTTAATCAAGTGCTCCGTTGGGCTCTTGGGTCAGTTGAAATTCTGCTTAGCAGACACTGTCCTATCTGGTATGGTTACAATGGTCGGTTGAAACTTTTGGAGAGGCTGGCTTACATCAACACCATTGTTTATCCGATAACATCCATTCCACTTATTGCTTATTGTGTGCTTCCTGCTATCTGTCTCCTCACCAATAAATTTATCATTCCTGAGGTTAGTCACAAGACATCCATTTGCTTCCTTACACTGTTATTCAAGAACTTATAGTTACCAGCTCTGTTAGACTCATCATTGTTCATTCATCATGTAACTGCTGTAATCAGTATGACTGTTTTTACAGTGAACTAACAACTAGCATGAATGTGCAACATGTAGTTATAGGTGTAAACTAGTATTTGTTTGCTCCATGTTTTTTTTTTCTGACTTGAATATGGAGCTTATTATTGTTGTTGTTTTTTTGCATTTTGCCACTTGATTTGTTGTTAATGACTGCAAGTGAACAATGCTTTGTGCTGATCATAATTTCTAATTCAGCAGAGCTCTGTTCTTCTAGTTAAATTTCCACATTTCTGAAACCCGTTCCATTGAATGTCATCATGTCGACCTTTTCTGATGTTCATATCATTTTGTGATGTGCAGATTAGTAATTATGCTGGGATGTTCTTTATTCTGCTTTTCGCTTCCATTTTTGCCACTGGTATATTGGAGCTCCGATGGAGTGGTGTCGGTATCGAGGACTGGTGGAGAAATGAACAGTTTTGGGTCATTGGTGGCACCTCTGCCCATCTCTTTGCAGTGTTCCAGGGTCTGTTGAAAGTGTTGGCTGGGATTGACACAAACTTCACAGTTACCTCAAAGGCGTCTGACGAGGATGGAGACTTCGCTGAGTTATATGTGTTCAAGTGGACCAGCCTCCTCATCCCTCCAACCACTGTGCTTGTCATTAACCTGGTGGGCATGGTGGCAGGAATATCATATGCCATTAACAGTGGTTACCAATCTTGGGGTCCACTTTTCGGAAAGCTCTTCTTCTCAATCTGGGTGATCCTCCATCTCTACCCCTTCCTGAAGGGTCTCATGGGCAGGCAGAACCGCACGCCAACCATTGTTATTGTTTGGTCCATCCTCCTTGCGTCAATCTTCTCACTGCTGTGGGTGAAGATCGACCCTTTCATATCCCCTACCCAGAAAGCTGTTGCCTTGGGGCAGTGTGGTGTGAACTGCTGATCAGCACTGTTACTCTTGCCAAAGAGATTCAATCAATGTCTACCCCCTCGTGTAAATACCTGAGGGGGTTGGATGGGATTTTTTTGTTGTAGATGGAAGACGTATTTTGTCTAAATTATGCCCGTGTTTATTAGCATCTTCGTCGCCGGTGCTGCTGCGAACGACAAACCGTGAAGCTTCCTTCCTTTGCCTATGAAGCTGCAGCGTAAATTGTGAATTTTCCTTTTGTGATTCCTGTTGTTTATTGCTTAGAGTGTATCATCATTTGTTTGAGGAAAGCATTATTATACATACTATGGCGGTGCTGTTATTTATACGGAAAGATTCTGATCACATTCTTTGGTTGTGGACACTGTACTTTTATAGCACATCAATGTAAGGCAGCTGTTGCATTGTCGCTTTGGGTTAGTCCGGAATATAAATTGCATGCATCAATTTACATTGGTCGATGCCTTGATGGTTCCATGTATTTGTTGAAAAATAGTAAAATACAGAATGATGAGATATATGGCCATCTTTTGGGAATCAGATAATAGTTGGGTGATTGAACTGCTGCTCCTGGACTCCTAGTTTGTTTTTCTGCTGGAAGCATTGTTCCAGCACTAAGCTGTGCAGCCTGACAATTCTTCGTGACGCTTGTTCTTGTTCATTTGAACTGTATCTTGCAAGCTAGTGAGAACTGGCAAGATTCAGGTACACCAGCAGCTGGCAACTCTGGCCAAAAGAATAGAAGTGGTTCTACCATCTCCAAAAAAAGGAGTTTGTTGCACGGATCATAAAGGGCCATGGTCCGTGAGTTGAGGAACCGATTCAAATTCAGCTACGGGTAACATTGTAACAACGTAACATAATGTATGATAACCAGTAATTAACTATCTCATCAAAAACTTGAACATTTAGTTTTCCACACATGCATACACTAAGGTTCATTATTGAGAAAAACGGAGCTAAGGGCATCCACGATATTGCCAAAAGGTAAGCCTTAAGACTAACTAGATGCGTACACATAGCGCCATGCCACGTAGTTTGCGCCGTGACGCCGCACAAGATGAGTTTCCGAATAATCAGTGAAATTTAAATACATCAGTAGCATTGTCAAAATTTTTAAAAATCGTATAAGTTTGATCATGCAGTGAAATTTTTATGGTAGCTTAGGCATACAATTAGGGCCCTCCTAAAAAAGTTTCAAAAATTTCTAATATGTTTTAAAAGCTCAATTAAATCAGTGAAGTTACTTTAAATGCATTAGCACTATTGTTAGATTTTTTTTAAAAAAAAATTGCACAAGTTTGATCATAATCTGAAATTTTTTACGGTAGCTTAGGCATGCTCTTAGAATACTTATAAAAAAATTTGAAAAAATCAAATTCGTTTGATAGTTATGGAAAACCAAAAACAACGAAATTTAAATGCATTAAGAATTTTTAAAAATCACACAAGTTCAATCATGGTCCAAATATTTTATAGTAGATTATGCATGCTCTCAGGACCACTATACAAAAGTTTCAAAATTTTCCAACATGATTTATTATCTCAATTAAATAAGCAGATTTACTCTAAATGCATTAGTAGTATTGTCAGAATTTTTAAAAATTGTACAAGTTTGATCATAATCCAAATTTTTTATGGTAGCTTAGACATGCTTTGAGGACCCTTATAATTTTTTTTGAAAATTTCTAACATTATTTGAAAGCTCAATTAAATGAGAAAAAATTACCTCAATCGGTGAAACAACCTGAACGTAATTATGTATTTTTTGAAGGGATTTCATGGAGAGAGGGTACATGGGAGCTCCCTAGTCGGTAACTCTATGGAGTTTAGTAAAGGTAGTATGCGGCCACCTTGTGGTCGACTCTCCTCATTGAGAGGGTTGGCCTGGCCTCAAGTAAAAAGAAAAAAAATGAAAAGCTTAAGGCATCATGAGGAATTTGTAAAAAATTGACTAAAACGGAGCCACACACCGGTCGTTGTTTTGACACAATGTGATATCTCATTGCCGTCATCGGGAGCCCACTGGAGTTGACCGTTGTCACTGGATCTGGTCAGGGAAGATGACGTCACGGTGGCCCCTCTACTTCAACTCGTAGATGCCGACGAAGTGTGCAATTGATAGATCCCGTCATGGTGGCTGGGGAAGACACACCTTCGTAGGATCCGGCCGCTAGGATGTAGGAAAGTTGTGCCGCCACCAGATCCAGCCAAGGGAGACTAGGGAACGCTTCATTGATGGTAGCCACCACCAGATTTGGCCAAGCAAAGGATGGGAATGGAGTTAGTGGCAGATCTACCAGGGAAGCTGGAGGGATCGGAGTATTGGCTCTGTTTGTTACACCCCTAATGCTCTCTAGTAACCTAGTTAATTTTATTAAAGAGTAAATTTCGCAAAACTACGTATTTCTTATAAAACTATCAGAAAACTACAAAATTTAGCTTCTATTTAACAAAACTACAGATTTTAGGAGAATTTCTATCACAAAACTACATGCTTTAAAAGAACTTGTTTAACAAAATTACAAATTTTAAAATTGGTCTTTGCTTGTAATGGGTCTGACAGTGTGGGCCCACATGACGGTCTCACATACCTTTATTTCCCATTTCACTCATGTGTGAGGCTGTTATGTGGGTTCGGACTATCAAACTCATTACCAGAAACGATTAATTCTATAATCTGTAGTTTTGTGATATAAGTTCTCTTAAAATCTGTAGTTTCGTAAAATAGAAGCTAAAATCTGTAGTTTTTTTGATAATTTGTACAAGCAACTTACAGTTTTGAAATAAGTTCTTTTAAAATCTGTAGTTATATGAAATAGAAGTTAAAATCTGAAATTTTCTTATAGTTTGTACAAAAAAACCTTTAGTTTTATGAAATTTACTCTTTATTAAGATTGCTACTTGTGCATATTTTTGAGCTTCAAGAACACACTATCTATTGAAAGACCATGTGAAGATCTACCCATAATGGTGATGAGTATTTAACTAAATTTGAGTTTGTTATGCTCTGGTTTGAGTTTGATTTAAATTAGATTTTCAATTTGAAGTAATTAGAGTTGAGTCTACCATGAGAGGCACTATCGGCCATTAGGTACCTTCGGTGTGAACTCTGCCCAGCGGAGGGTTCGTTCAAGCACTTGGTCGATTACTGCCAAGTTCTGGTTTAGTCGAGTAATGTCCCGCCGGCTTGTGGTCGAATGATTCGAGTAGATTGAGAATCGCTAAGTATCGAGTAGGGATATTGCCGGGTCGAGCACCTTGCCATTAGCCTGTCTCATCGACTCGACTCATTGACTCATCGACTCGACTCTGAGAATAGTTACTCGATGTTTTTAGGATATGCATTTTGAATTTGTATGAGATTTATTGCATATCATTTTGAGCAATGCTATATTATGTGTTTTCCTTATTTTTGATGGTTGCAGGATGACGGTGCTAGATTATGGTGAGACAGAAAATGATCGAGACTAGGCGAGGTGCGTCGGAGGTCCAGACGGTCAAGAATCGTTGAAGATGATCGGAGACAGAGTCGGTGCAAACTTAGAAGATAAAGAATGGATGAGATGCTAGTTAGAGGCTTCTCAGATCAAGGAGGGTCATTGAATTGTGGTCTAGATGATAGAGTAGCAGATCTAGTTAGTATGCCTTGAAAAGCATACAAAAACCCGGTAAGTGTGTGGGTTTTGGGTTAGCCCATGTATGAGTGAATAAGTCAATCCTAACCCTTGATGGTGGTCCTTAGGCTAGAAGGAACTCATCCAAGGATGGAGGGTGATTCAAGAGTAGTATAAATAGAGGGGTAGGGGTAGCCTTCCCGCTCTTGAAGATTTTTTAGGTATTTGTGCTCCTTTGAGCTTCGCCCATCTTGTTGTGAGGCTTTGTAAACCTCCCTTCCAGAAATCCAAAACACTTTCACTTATGTTTGGATTTATCTTACGCATTTACATTATGTCTTAAATTTCACACTTACTTTCTTGCAATTTACATTTACGCAATTTGGATTTGCCTCCCCTCCTTCTACATGCTTTGCTTCTTATGCCGAGGATATTGATTATTGGATAAATCTTCTTATGCCGAGGATATTGATTGTTGGATAAATCTTCTTTCATATCATATCCCAATCATCTAGGCAATCTATACATTTTCTTGCAAGAAACCGATCTTGTGTTATTGAGTGTTCATTCCTCTAGATCGTGTTTGTGGAGTTTAGGACTTGTGTTCATACTTGCTGGGATGTGTGGGAGGTTACCCAAGATTATCTTGATCATCAAAACCACACGAGCAAGTCTGAGATCAAGTTCTTAAGTGTTGCTCAAACTTGGTGTGTTCTTCCTTCAAAGTGAAAAAGATTAGAACTTTGACGTCAATCCTTGATATTGAAGGTTGGAATAAGTTTCTGACATCCTTAGAAGTACATCTACCAAGTTTCGTGAGTTTTTGTTTGGCCGATCAAAAGATTCCTCAAATTTGCTTTTGAGTCATGCTATTTTCAGAGTCTGTTCTTACTGCTGTTCTTGGGCTCGGTGCTACCGCTCCTTCTCATTTAGTCCTTTTTGAGAATTTTCTTTGAGAGCTTGAGTGAACAATTTTGAGTGAGAAAATTTTATTTGGGATCATTCACCCCCATCTGATCGCCATCTCGATTCTTCAATTGGTATCAGAGTCGATTTTGCTCTTTTATAGATTTTGACCTGTCTCAAGAGCCATAGCGATGGACAAATATTCCACCAAGCCTCCTATCTTTTCTGTAGTTGATTTTTCTTTTTGGAAATCCCAAATAGTGTTGTACATCACTGCCCAGGGCTTCCTGATATGGTAGAAAGTGAAACTCCCGTATGAGGCTCCTGCCGATGAAAATATCATAGCCAACAATATGGCTGATGTTGAGGTGAATGCTAAGGCAAGGAATATCCTTATACAGGATCTTAGCCATAGTGACTACGATAGGATTTCTCACATCTGTTCTGCTCATCAGATTTGAGTGACCCTCGATGCTTAGCATGAGGGGACCATCCAAATCAAGATCGTGAGACAAGACCAATTTAAGCGTGATTACAACAAATTTGAACAATATGCTGGTGACACTCTTGACGAGTGCTTTGGTCATTTTATAAAGATTTTGAGCAGCCTCCGAGCATCGGTTGCATATACCCTAACTCGGATAATGCTCAACATTTTTTTACCGCACTTGATCTTCTAATTTGGGAGATGAATGTGACCACCATCAAGAACACCACATACTTATCAACCTTGACTCTTAACGGACTTTATTCCTAACTCAAGACTCATGAGATTGATATTGTCTCACACAAGACAAAGTCGTAGTTGATGGCCTTGGTTACTGATCCCATTGGATCCATTTCTAAGATTTACGTTGGTTTCTCTCTTTTCGCCCTTTGGGAGCTAAGTGATGAACAACTGGATAAATTTTTAGAAAATGAGCTTATTCTTTTAGCTCGCAAATTTTCTCATGTCTATAAAAGGGTGAGAGAGAGGAAGAGAGGTGGTACGATCACCTGCTTCGAGTGTGATGGCCCCAACCACATTCGAGTGAACTACCCCAAGCTGGAGAAGGGCAAGAATGACTCAGGCGGTTCGATAAAGGACGATTACATCGACAAGAACCGCAATAAGAAGCCTCCAGTCTGTGACCCGGCGCTTGAGAAGAAGTATCGTAACTTCTCGTAGAACAAGAAGCTTTTTCACCATGTCCTCGCCGCACTCGATGACATCAACCTCTCTGACAGGGAGACCTGGAGCACGATGAGGGCGAGGATGATTCACAAGAGAAGAACAAGAGAGGCGATGACTTCACCGAGATGTGCTTCATGGCGAACTCCAACAGCATCATCGACTCCGAGCTCTACAGCGATTCGGACAAGGCACCCTCCTATGACTAGCTCATTAAAGCTTTCTACAAATTAAGGAAATTCCATGTTAGAGCTAGAGCTAGGTGTATAGAGCTAGAGAAGGAAGTAGGTATCTTGACTCGGAGTTAGCTTTACTTAGATCTTCCTCCCGAGTCTCTGATTGCTGTTCTCTATGTGATGCCTTACTTGTGGAGCTTGAGAACCTAAGGACTATGCATGATAATTTGGTTTCTGAGCTTGAGAGTCTTAGGTTAAAGAATGCTAGCACTTGTTCTATCGATGCTATTTCTGTAGATGCTAGTTTTCTTCATGCTTACACTAGAGCATCATGTGAAAATTGCCCTAAATTGCTTACTGAAATTGATGCCATGAGCACTCACCTTAGAAAGCTATCTACTAGAAATAATGAACTTGAATTGTATGCTTCTAAGGATTCAGTCAGCTCATGTGAGGGTATAAGGTAGAGGATGCCGACTAGAGGAGAGTGAATAGGCGGCTTTTAAAAACTACTTGTACGAATTTCTACAAAGCAATTCACCCCTAATTACCCGAGTGCCAAAACTTTAACAATTATTAATGCGAAGGGACAAACTAAGGTTTTGACAATTAAAGTCTAAATCAACTAGGCTCACTATGCACACTAACTAATTATGTCTCTAATAAATATTGCAATCCTAAAGACAAGCAATCAATTAATTTAATTCTACGAATATAAATTGCTTGAATATAAATAACGAATACAATGCAAGCATAAGGGACACAATACCTTTTCTTACCATGGTGATTGAAAACTTGCCAGTCTCCCCTAATCCACGTTGAGGTTAGCCCAAACGAATTGGACCGGCTCCACGAATTGAGCACCCATCTCGAATCCACTAGTGATTGCTCTTTCTCCCTCCGGGTAGGTGAGCACCGACCTTCACAACTTGCTGGGCCTTCTCACAATCTTCTTGAGAAGATCACTACGCACGACACTACTATGCCATCTAGGTGTTGACAAACACCAAGAGTAACAAGCCAAGCCCTTCCGCTTGAACTTCACCTAGTGCAACACATGCACTCCGGTGACCCCCTAAGTGCAACACATGCACTAGGATCTTCCTCAAGTGCAACACATACACAAGAGGCTCTTAATCCACTTCCTAATTGCAACACATGCAATTAGGGCTCACTCTTAGCTCAAAAACCAATTGAAAGAGTACAACACATGCAACCAACTCCCACAAACTCTCTCCAAAGTCAGCAAAACCCAATGCTAGCCCTCAAGGATCTTTTTATAGCCTCCACAAGCAAAACTAGCCGTTAGGGAACAAAATGGACGAAATCAGCCAAAGTCCAGTACTACTGCCCAGCTGGGGCGGGTAGTACCTGCCTACAGGCCAGTACTACTCCCATAAGCGGTACTGTTTGCCCAGCAGAACTATCGGCCCTACATGGGCGGTAAGACCAACCATAGGGAGAAAACACGATTTTTCACAAAAACTTTTCTCCAAACTTTCAAAGATTGATTCTTTGAGCTATATGAGGATCAACACATGATCACAACACTATGAAAAATAAATTTGCATATGTTAATCACATACTCTAAAGAATCACATTAAAACTCAACTTATTTGCAAAAAACATTCGCAAATAAACTACGAACCTATGAGATCAACCCTCTAGCCATGTAAGGATTAACACATGATACCGACACTTTGCAAAACATATTTGTAAATGCCAACACATGCTCTAGGATTGAAATACATAACTTCTAGTTCATTTGCAAAACACATTTGCAAATAACAAATTCAACCACTTAAAAGCATATCTTAAGCCATGAGATGATCAGCATATGATCCCAACATATTGCAAAACACATTTGTAAATGCTTATCTCATGCTCCAAGATAAGAAGCATAAACATCAATATTTTGCAAAAACACATTTTGCAAACTCAAAGCACAAAACAAGCCAAGCTTAGCCTTGTGATGATCAACACATGATCCAATTATGAGCTAAAACACCAAAGCATGAGCTCTCTATTTGCAACACATGCAAATCTTTAGCACCATGCAAACAACCACTATTCAAATCAAGTTGTATGAGCTCTCTCCTTTTGTAACATGTGCAAAACTTAGCTCAATGCAACAACCACATAAAACAACATTGCATAAGCTACCTTCTTTTGTAACACATGCAAGACCATAGCTCCATGTAAAAATAAATTGATAAGATTCAAATAAGATGCAAGGATGAGCACCCTTATGTGCAACACGTACAAATACTTAGCTCATGCAAAATCCAACCAAGAGAGTGAGTTAGAGTGAACCGGATTAAGTTCATCGACATATGATGAAGCTCAAGCTAAAAGACTCAACCCCCCTTAATAGTATGACACCTAACTAGCAATCTGGTCTCCCATCCAAACATCAAGACCAGTAAAAGACTAGGAACACATCCTTAACCCTAACTAGTTATACCTTTGCCTCTAGCGATCCACTTAGAGATTTTATGATTTTCAACCATCTTCTCTCTAGGATTGAATTTTCTTCTTCTTGTTCATCAACACATGATGAACCTTCTCTAACCCTTCTCTTCACTTCGGGACCACCTCTTGAAGCTCATCAATACATGATGACTTCTTGTTCCTGATTCTTTATCTTCTTAGACTCAACCTACTTTACAACTCATTGAAAATCGTTAGTCCAACAAACATAGTTGCTTCAATCATCACTTACACTTCATTAACACATAATGGATGACTCTAAGATCGATTGAGCACAACCCAAATCAATTTGAAAGATTTAAAGGTGTCTTCAGTATTTTGATGCAACTACTATTTCATTATACTCAAGAATTTTCCGCTTATACTTAACCAATGAAGAAACACCATCAACATATGATGAAGCATTCTTTGATTGATTGAAAGACAATTGAACTCAATTTAAATTTCATTTAAATTGACATGTGTATATATTAACTACATAAGTTTTATATACTCAATTTGATAGAATGTAATGATCCAATATGGAGTGGTGAAAAAAGATCAATACATTTTAAACAATCAACTATAGAATAAACTCCATTTAAATATGTGCATATAAATAATTGAACTTGGAATCAATATACACATAATCAATCTTATAAAGCATTTGAGTTTATCCCATATTAACATGAGTATACTACAACTATACAAGTTATATATACTCAAAAGATTGTTTCAAAGTCTTGATCTTATATATCATTTGGTAAGAGGACATGAATCAATACAATTGAAATATCAAGTTAAATTATGAATTCCCCCTAGATATGTGCATTCATGTATATATAGATTTAGAAATATAATGCATATATTTGGACTTAAGCAATGGAAGAGTTCATCCTTTAACTTGAATCCTAAGTACACATTAAGACAATAGAGTAAATACAAGTGCATACCTTGGGTTTTCTATTTCCATCCAAATTTGAGACTAACAAGAATGTAGCTCAATTAAACATATTAGTCTCATAATGATTAGTTTTGTCATTATACAATGATTAAACATTAATATTAAACCAATCACCAAAACTAATGGAACTTAAACTTACAGAGGGCTGTAGGCAACTAAAACTTGACAATGAATCTTTAAATGTCAAGTGTGCTGAATTTGCTAAGGACTTACTACACAAGAAAGTTGCTTGCGATGTGCTGAGATTGAGGGGGACTTGGATAAAATCCAAGTCAAACTTAGGAAGAAACTAGAGACCCAGACCTTTAGGATTAGAAATGCCCCTTGCATTTTTTGTGAGTCCCTCAAGGTTGAGGCAGCCATGCTAAAGGAGAAAAATATACGTGCTGGTAGTTCTTCCTTATTTGGTTCTTCTTCATCTTTTTCCCTTTGTTCTTCCTGTGCCTCTCTATTTCAAGAGTGTGAGTATCTCATGAGCACTCTTGAGAAGTTTGTAGGAGGCAAGAAGAAGCTCAATCTCATTCTAGACCAATCTAAGATTAGTCGATTTAATCAAGGTCTAGGATTGGATTACTTAGAACACACTAGGACTAATCCTCCTACCATTGTGTGTGGCTCCAAGAGTGGAGAGATTGTAGTTGCTCTCAAAGTAAGCACCACTGTGTTTAGGTCTACTGGGGTTGTCCATGGCATATCTGACCAGAAGGTTGCTCCTCCTGCTATTTCTGCCTCTAGCAAGGCGAAGTATTCACACACCATCTGTCAGAAGGATGATCACCTAGTGGATTTCTATTTCAACCATGCTAAGATCACGAGGCGCGAGCATGTTCATACTCTTATGGGTATTTAGGGTCATCCCTAGACTCTGAGTGCTACTAAGATACACACTGCTTCTAGACAGGTTAGAGAGTCACCTGTTTTTGGGTAGCGTTCAGGACTTGGATATCATGTTGTTCATTTGAGTTTTTGTCCTAGAGCTGCTTGTTGTTAATCTATCCATCGTCCTTTTGATATTCGTCATTTTCCCATCGAGGTAGATATCAGTGGTAGTGTTTTCTAGTAGGAGATTCAGGCAGTCTCACTGGGATGGTTCGACCTTTACACCACAGCGGGCCAACCCAGTTTCAACTCCTAAATCTTCTGCTAACATTGTCTCTAATCTTGTAAGAGTTGAGCGTTAGAGCGACATTAGAATCCAGTGTTCTTCTTCTATGACTGGTAATTTGAGGCGTCGTGTGGTTCAGTATTGGGTTCCCAAGTCTTCCCTTTATCCCAGTACTAAGTCATCTCTCTCTCTTTTGTGTCTTGATCAGGTTTGTCGGATGGGAAAGGGAGAGGTTTGGATTGTTGATTCCGGTTGTTCTTGCCATATGATTGGAGACTCTCGTTAGTTCTCTTCTCTAGTCCAAGCCCTTGGTGATGAGTTAATCACTTTTGGGGATACTTCTTTAGGTAGAGTCATTACTAAATATACCATCTAAATTAATAATAATTTTATTCTTAAGGATGTAGCCTTAGTGAGTAAGTTGCAATATAATTTGCTCTCTATTTCTCAGCTTATCAATGACTCTTTTGAGGTAAGCTTTACGAGTAGTGCCTGAGAATCTTTGATTCATCAGGGAAGTTGGTTTGCGAGATTTCTAGATACAGGAGAGTCTTTCGTGCTGATTTTTCTATTTCTTCTAGATTTTCTCTCTGTTGTTTAATTGCTTCCGAGTCCCGTGATCTCTCCTTTTGGCATAGGAGATTTGGTCACATCGGCTTCGACCATTTGACCCAAGTTAGCAGCCACGACCTCATTCGTGGTTTGCCCAAACTCAAGATAGTCAAAAACTTAGTTTTCTCTCCTTACCGACATGGCAAGATCATTCCTGCTTCTCATCCTCTAGTCACTATTGTGATGACTGATGCACTAGGACAGCATTTACGTATGGACACTATTGGTCCAGCTAGAGTGCAGTTAGCGGGTGAGAAGTGGTATGTTCTTGTCATTTTTGATAATTTTTCGAGGTATTCTTGGGTATTTCCATGGCCTGAAAGGATGAGTCATTTTCTCATTTCAGGGGTTTGGTCAGTCGGTTGTCTTTTGAGCTCCCAATTGCCTTACATGGTATACATAGTGATAATGGCATGGAGTTCAAGAACTCCTATTTTGAGAGTTTCTGTGTGGAGTCTGGTTTAGGGCATCAATTCTCCTCTCCCTACGTTCCTCAGCAAAATGGCGTAGTGGAAAGGAAGAACATGTCGGGACCCGAATATGCAAATCCGGGCCCTCTGTGTATTCAGCACTAGTCTAGGATCTCGCTAGTGCACACAGTCTCAACATCGGTACATATCATAGTCATATCCAACGAAATAGTAAAGTACTTTAATTAAATAATCAAACTGGTTGCTCGACCTTATGGCCGAGTTACAGATGTACACCTCGCAGGGCGAAGACTTATTAAATAACCAAGTGCAGTGGAAATAAAATAAACTCGTGGCACCAACCAATTTGCCACAGGCAACTGACTGGGCTCGCTCCCTAGTTCGACGGCTCCTGAAACTCCTCCTCCAGAGCAGGGGTTGCTTCTTCTTCAACTGAGGTTGTGTTGTTGCAAGGGTGAGTACTTTGAGCACTCAGCAAGTCATGCACAGAATGCAATTATAATATTCTACATGCATGGCTCAGTACAAAGGATAGGCTACGGCTCATTTGCAGTACAGCTTTCAAGATAAACAGTAATAGATTGCAAAGCAGTAAAACAATAGTAAGGGTAATAACTTTCACAATTATTTCAATCGTAAATCATTTTCCAACTTAAGTCGAGTTCATCAATACCATCCTAAGTATTTTCCATAAACAAGTAATTTTCATAAAAGTCTAACCCTTGACTGTAATCACCGAGCGATGCTCAATACCGTGAGTACGGCTATTCAAATAGGTTGTACACTCTACAGAGGTTATACACTTTACCCACAAGATACAGTCAAATGCCACCAAGGCGAGTAACCATAACAAAGCCTTTCCAAAGATCCGTCTAAACCCAGTACTGCCCGCTAAGGTTTCAACACTGGAGGGTCTGGTTACCACACCCAAGGCCCCCCTCTTGCGCCATGTGAGCTTTCACCCGCTCCTCCGGGACTCACACCACCACGACAGTACCAAAGAGTAGATTTCACAGTTTACTCAGATAGGTCTGTCCCATTCCGGAACTTGTGGTTGTATGAAAGACTCAGTTCAAAGGCTCGCAAGGTTAAGTCCTTAGTTGACCGAGGCAAGACTAACCAAGTATGATTTCAAACATCCAAAACCAATAAAAACCAAATACGACTGCCCAATTGCCACTCTTGGCCCACCAGAAACAGTCTTGCCACTTGCCCCAGTCTAAATCATTTTCCCACCCCAGTTCTTTACCATTGCACCACGTGCCATCATCAACTCAATAACACATGTCTCATTCACAAAACACGTTCCATATCTCATTAAGTCAATATTAACTTTGATATTCCGAAATCATGAAATATCTACGTGGCAGGGCTAAGCATATTACTTACGGTCTACTCAACCCATGTTGGCAAATATTTATGTCCAACTATTAGTCCACAACCTAGGGTGACAAATGATTCATGGCCTACAATTATATATGACAAGGTGGCATACAGCAACTAGGCATTTAACTACTCCCAGAATTTATTCAAAACCACTTCTATTAAATTAGCGTGCAATAATTTAAATCAAAATAATTTGCTATGATAGGTTCAACATGGTCAAACACAACTTGCCTTCAAAAAGCACTGGTTCTTGAGCTTGCTCCTGGGTCAAAACTTCTCCTTCGAAACCTTCGGGCACCTCGACGTCTACGCGTAACGTAAATAAATAGCAATAAATAAATAAAACAGAGAGCAACTTAAGTCTAAAATTCAAATAAAATTCATAAACAGAAAGAGCTTGATTTTACAAATTTTTAGAAATTAAAATTACTCAAATCGGAGTTAAAATGCAAAAGTTATAGCCATTTGAAGTTTGAAAATACACTAAAAAGAATAAGCCGATTTTTCCATATTTATTTCTATACGAGAAATTCGGAAATATGACGTCAGCATGGCCTCTGCTAATGTCAGCACCGAAATGAATTTCTATGAATTATTTTTGTAAATGAAAATCTAATTATGACGTCAGCATGGCACGGCCAACCCACTGACAGGTGGGACCCACCATGATGTCAGCACGGCGTCACTGATGACGTCACGCGCACATTGCGGCGCTGGCGCTTTGTGATTCGTGCGTCATGATTCAATCGGGCCCGTCCGTTTAAACGGACGGCCGAGATCACGTGACCGATCGGATCCCTGCACGACACGCGGTGCGATCCTATTCACCAAAGCACGACGCGATCACAGCCGTTCGATTCAAAATGAACGGCTCGGATTACCCCTCCCGATTTGATTCAGGTATGATGCGGACACGACGCGTGGCGCTACGGCTACCCTCAGATCTAGATCCGACGGCACGGTGGCGAGGCGACGTCGCAACACGCGGCACGATCGGAGACCAACCGACGCGTATCGGACGGCGGCGGCAGCTACGCAACGCGGCAGCACTGGAACCCTCCGATTAAGATCTAACAGACCTAATTCAATCTAGTTGACAATAACAGATCTAATCCTAACCGCTCAAATTCAATCCAACGGCGAAGAACCGATCTACCACCACAGTATGCGAAACGATCTAAACCACCCGATCTAAATCCTACGGTTCCAAATAGATCTAACCTAGGTCTAATCTAAGCCTGTAATTCTTAATCTAACGGCTGAGGTTTAGAGATGGGGTTTACTGTCTCGGGGTGACGCGGCGAAATCCGGAACGTTGATGAACGATCGGACGGCGAAAGGAGCTCGGCTCGGCAACGATGGTGCGGCGGCGAAGTTTCACTGGAGCAGAGGAAGAAGACGTGGCCGACGGCGTTGCGGGACTTCTCCGTGATGAAGTAATGCTTCCGACGCGGCTTGGCGAGATGAGTTCGACGGTGCCCCCGGCGACGGTGGAGGATGAACGGCAACGGCGGAACGGCTCAAAGAATGCGGCGGATGGCTTCGGGACTTCGGCGAGGTCGTGCGGCGAAGCGGCGGCAGCTCGGGTGTCGGGACCCGAATTTGCAAATCCGGACCCTCTGTGTTTCAGCACTAGTCCAGGATCACGCTAGTGCACACAGTTTCAACATCGGTACATATCACAGACATATCCAACGAAATAATAAGTACTTTAATTAAATACTCAACCTATTTGATTGACCTTATGGTCAAGTTACAAAGATACGCCTCGCAGGGCGAAGACTTATTAAAATATTCAAATGCAGCGGAAATAAAATAAACTCGTGGCGCCAACCAATTTGCCACAGGCAACTGACTGGGCTCGCTCCCTAGTTTGTCGGCTCCTCCTGATACTCCTCCTCCTGAGCAGGAGTTGCTTCTTCTTCAACTGAAGTTGTGTTGTTGTGGGGTGAGTACTTTGAGCACTCAGCAAGTCATGCACAGAATGCAAATCTAATATTCTACATGCATGGCTTAGTACAAAGGATAGGCTATGGTTCATGAGCTGACAAAGATTCAAGATAAACAAGTAATAGATTGCAAAGCAAGAAAAGCAAGAGTAGGAATAATAACTTTCACAAATATTTCAATCAGTAAATCATTTTCCCATCCTAAGTCAAGTTCATCATTACCAACCCAAGCATTTTTCCATCAACAATTCATTTTCATAAAAATCTAACCCTTGACCAGTAATCACCGAAGCGATGCTCAATACCGTGAGCACGGCTATTCAATAGGTTGTACACTCTGCAGAGGTTATACACTTTACCCACAAGATACAACAAATACCACCAAGGCAAATAACCGTAACGAAGCCTTTCCAAAGTTCCATCTAAACTCAAGATCGCTTCGCTAAGGTTTCAACACCGAGGGACTGGTTACCACACCCAGAGCCCCCTCTTGCGCCATGTGAGTTCTCAATCCGCTTCTCCGGCCTCACACCACCACGACAGTACCAAAGAATAGATTTCCCGGTTTACTCAGCTAAGCCCGTCCCCATTACGGAGCTTGTGGCGATGAGGACTCGGTTCAAATGCTCGCAAGGTTAAGTCCTTAGTTGACCGAGGCAAGACTAACCAAAATGACTTTAACATCCAAAACCAATAAAACCAAATTCGACCGCCCGATTGCCACTCTTGGCCCACTGAAACAATCTTGCCACATGCCTCGGCCTAAATCATTTTCCCACCCCAGCTTCTTTACCATTGCACCACGTGCCATTATCAACTTAATAACACATGTCTCGTTCACAAAGCATGTTCAATATCTCATTAAGTCAAGATTCACTTTGGTATTCCAAAATCATGAACGCGTCCACGTGGCAGGGCTAAGCATACTACTTCGGTCTACTCAACCCATGTTGGCAAATTATAAAAGTCCAACTATTAATCCATATCCTAGGGTGACAAAAGATTCATGGCCTACAATTATATATGACAAGGTGGCATACAACAACTTAGGCATTTAACTAATCCAAAAACTTATTCAAAATCATTTCTATCAAATTAGCATGCAATAGTTTAAATCAAAATAATTTGCTCTAGTAGGTTCAACATGATCAAACACAACTTGCCTTCAAAAAGTACTGATTCTGGCTCTTGAGCTTGCTCCTGGGTCAGAACTTCTCCCTCGAAACCGTCGGGGACTTCAACGCTTCACGCCAGAACGTATGCACAAAACAATAAAATAAATAAACAGTAGATAAACAGTGCTAAAAAATTCAAATAAAATTCATAAACAGAAAGATCACAATTTTACAAATTTATAGAAATTGGAATCACTCAAATCGGAGTTAAAACGCAAAAGTTATAAGCATTTGAAGTTTCAAAATATATTTAAAATCAATATACCGAATTAAATAAATATTTTCTTTTTCGTAAAATCAATTATTCGTCATCTGTGACACGTGTCGCCATCGAGAGTGACACGTGGCTTTGCCGTCGCCACCGACCGGCTCCGTGATGACGCCAAGATGACGCCATCGTGGTCGCCCGACGACTTCGGCCTCACATCGACAGTGGGACCCATCGTGACGCCGCGATGACGTCGATGACGCCACGCCGCACGCGCGCGTCGGCCGGCGAGTGGGCCCGTCTTTGTCGGCGACTTCGGGTGAACCGTGCAGTCGGTGACAGTGGGTCCGCCTTTGTCAACGACTCATGCGCCTGATGAACGTGCGCGAGATCGACGTGTGGGTCCATCTGGTCAGCGTCTCATGCACAGTGAGGGGCGACGTGGCACGACGGTGGCCCTCGGATATGCATCTAACGGTGGAGATCAGAAGATGGGGTTTACTGTTTTCAAGGCGACGTGGCGAGATCTGGATCGTTGGTGCGCGATCGGACGGCTGTGGAAGCTCGGGGCGACGGTGATGGAGCGGCGGCGATGGCTTGACCGGAGACGGAGACGATGACGTGCGGCGCGGCGCTTCAGGTTTCTCCGGCGATGCGGCGGTAATGCTTCCGACGCGGCTTGACAAGGTGAGTTCGGGATGGCACGGCGACGGCGGAGAGTGACCGTGGCGACAAACGGCGCAAGGAACTCGGCGGAAGGCTTCGGGAACTTCGGGCGAGGCGGCGGCGTCTCGGGCGGCGTGACACGTACGGATGGGTGCGGCGCGAGGTGAGGAGCACGGCACGGGTGGCGGCGCCTTAAATAGCCCCCTCGGCGTCCGTGAAAAGCGCGGAGACCGAGGCCCACACGGGCGGCGGCGGAATCCGGTGAGGATTCGGCAGGACGGCGATGCGATGAGCCGTCGGATGGAGATCGAACAGCCACCGCGTTAGGGTTTTCCTGACGAGCCGCATGATACTCGCCCAACACTATTCATCGAATTTTAATTCTTTTCGATTTAAAATAATTCCTAAATTCAAATAATTTATTTGGGGCCTTAAAATATCAGAAAATTTCGAAAAATTCCCATAAATATTTTAGGACATTTGTGACTCAAATAAAATATTTTCAGCAAAACTTTATTTTAACTTTTCCATTATATAATTAATTTGATAAATGGTTTAATTCAAAATAAATTCAAATAATTCCAATAAATCCAAATAAATCCGAATAAATTCCAGAAATTCCCAAAAATTCAGAATACCAATAAAATGCAAGAAAAGCAAAAATTAGGGTGTTACAAACCTCCCCCCCTTAACGGAATCTCGACCCCGAGATTCAGGGCTGACTAAGGAATAGGTTAGGGAATTCCTTCTTCAGGTCTTCTTCACGCTCCCAGGTTGCTTCGCTCTCGGAATGGTTACTCCACTGGACTCTGCAGAAGCGGGTCGATTTATTTCTCGTTTCTCGATCCATCGTGTCCAAGATCTTTACCGGGTACTCTTTATAAGTCAAATCCTTCTGCAGCTCGACTGATTCTAACTGCATCTGCTCTTCTGGCACTCGGAGACATTTCTTTAACTGTGACACATGGAACACATCATGCACTCCTGCTAAAGACTGCGGTAACTCCAACTGATACGCTACTTCACCTCTACGACTTAGGATCTTGAACGGACCAACATATCTTGGTGCTAACTTCCCTTTAGTGTGGAACCTCTTAACTCCTCTGAGTGGTGTAACCCTGAGATACACAAAATCTTCAGGTTCAAAGCTTAAATCCTCGGCGATTATCGGATAACTCTTCTGTCTTGATTGTGCTATTTTCAACCTTTCTCTGATCATGGCTATCTGCTCTTCAGCTTCTCGTAGAACGTCCGGCCCGAACATATGACGCTCTCCGGTCTCATTCCAATTCAACGGCGTTCGACAGGGTCTTCCATATAGCGCTTCAAATGGCGACATCCGCAAACTGGCCTGATAACTATTATTGTAGCTGAACTCGGCGTATGGCAGACACTTATCCCACGAGGTTGTGTAAGCCAATGCACATGCCCTCAACATGTCCTCAAGTATCTGATTAACTCTCTCCGTTTGCCCATCTGTCTGTGGGTGATATGCGGATCAAGTTCAGACGGGTCCCTAGGGCCTCATGCAATTTATCCCAAAATCTTGAGGTAAACTGGGTACCTCTGTCCGATACAATTTTCTTTGGAACTCCATGCAAACATACAATCCTTGACATATACAATTCTGCTAAACGGTCCCCCGAATAGGTAGTCTTCACCGGGATGAAATGGGCAACCTTTGTCAAACGGTCCACTATAACCCATACGGAATCATATCCTGTCTGGGTCCTTGGTAAACCGGTAATGAAATCCATTCCGATTTCTTCCCATTTCCACTCGGGTATCTTCATGGGTCAGTAGTAACCTGGCCGGCCTCGATGCATTGCTTTGACTCTTTGGCATATGTCGCACAACGCAACATGCTCTGCAACTTCACGCCTCATGCTTGGCCACCAAAATCTTGCCTTCAGGTCTTGATACATCTTAGCGCTTCCTGGATGAATAGAGTACTTGGAATCATGAGCTTCCTCCAGAATCAGCTGTTTCAGTTCTTTCTTGTGCGGTACGCAAATGCGCTTCTTGATCCACAATGTGCCTTGCTCATCCAGCTTGAAATCCTTCGCATTGCCTTCCTCCATTTTGGACTTAATTCTCTGAATCTTGGCATCATCTTTCTGGTCCTTCACGAATCTGATCTTCCGAGTAGGCTTCACTTCTAGAGCGGCTATAAATCCTTTAGGCACAACTTCCAGCTTCAGCTTCTGAAATTCCTTGCATAACTCGACCTGATTTGCTTCTAGCAACATGCTCACTGTGTGGCTCTTCCGACTTAAAGCATCAGCCACTACATTGGCTTTCCCTGGGTGATAATGAATTCCCAGATTATAATCCTTAATTAATTCCAACCACCTTCTCTGCCTCATGTTCAGATCCGATTGTGTAAATATATATTTAAGACTCTTATGGTCAGTGTACACTTCACATCTGTTTCCAATCAGATAGTGCCGCCATAACTTTAAGGCGTGTACCACGGCTGCTAATTCCAGATCATGCGTCGGATAGTTCTCTTCATGCGACCTCAACTGCCTTGATGCATACGCAACGACCTTTCTGTTCTGCATTAACACGCATCCTAGTCCTTGGCGCGATGCATCACAGTATATATCAAAGCTCTGGCCTAAATCCGGTAGAACTAACACTGGTGCCGATGTCAATCGTTTCTTCAACTCCGGAAACTCCGCTCACACTCCGGCGCCCATGTAAACTTCTTCTCCTTTTTCAACAATTGCGTAAGAGGCCTCGCAATCGTTGAAAATCCTTCAATAAATCGGCGGTAATAACCGGCCATTCCAAGGAAACTACGGATTTGAGTCACCGTTTTGGGTGGCTCCCAATGCAACACTGCTTCCACCTTACTTGGGTCAACTGCGACTCCTTCACGGTCACCACATGTCCAAGAAATTCTACCTTGTTCTTCCGTAAATCACACTTGCTAAACTTAGCTAAAAGTTGTCGTTCCTTAACTTCTCCGTAACTAGCCTCGGATGTTCGCATGCTCCTCCGGTTCTTGGAGTAAACTAGAATGTCATCTATGAACACAACAACGAACTTATCCGGTATTCCATGAAAACCTTGTTCATCATGTTCATGAAATATGCAGTGCATTTGTCAAACCGAAAGACATAATCGTGAACTCGTAATGTCCATATCTTGACGAAAATGTTCTTCTTCACATCCTCCGATCGAATCTTCATGGGTGATAACCTCGATCGTAGGTCAATCTTGGAGAAAACTCCGCCCTCTCAATCGGTCAAACAGATCATCGATCCCGGTAGCGGATACTTATTCTTTATAGTGACTTCATTCAAATGCTCATTAATCCACACACATCCCAGAACTCCGCCCTTCTTCTTGACAAATAGAACCGGTGCTCCCCATGGCGGCGAACTTGGTCTAATAAATCCTTTATCCATTAACTCCTCTATCTCGCTTCTTCATTTCCACTAGCTCATCGGTTGACATCCGATAAGGTCTCTTAGCTATCGGGCCGTTCCTGCATTAACTCGACACAAACTCTATGTCCCTATCTCGTGGCATCCTGTAAATCCTCCGAAATACATCCGGGTATTCTCGACAACCGGTATATCTTCTATGCTTTGTGACCTTCACACTATTGACCCTCAACTGTCCATCCCGAACGGCAGCTTGCTCAAACTCTATTTTTCTCCCACAAGGACTCTCGATCGATATGACTCTTCGTCTACGCCTAACACAACCTTGTGCTTAGACAACCATCCATTCCCAAAATAACATCTAGGGTCCGGGTATCTAACACCACTAAGTTTGCTAGGAACTCTGCTCCATCTATAAGCAACTTTACCCCGAACATCCTACATCGATCGGAGTTCGATCCCGGATTGTACTAGCAATACATGCCTAAGATTCACCATTTTCAACCCATTGTTCACAGCAAAAATCCGAGATATAAACGAATGCGAAGCTCCGTAATCAAATAAAATCAAGTTGTAGTCTTGAGTTGACAAGTAACTTACCCAAGACGACGTCCGATGTATTCGCTGACCGCATCGGCGGTGACATGATTAACTCTGCCTCTTACCACAGTCTGTGTGGCAGCTCCAGATTGTGTAACTCCACGACTTGCTCTCGACGCGGGTGCCTTCGTTGGAGTGGTTCCAAGATTGAAGCGAACTGGTGTCACTCCTCCTCCTCCCTTCTTAGGACAGTAATTGGCAAAATGCCCTGGCTCGTGATAGATAAAACAACGTTTAACTGTCGACTGCTGGCTCCCTGCAGCAACTGCATTCCCAACTGGTGTTGGTGTCTGAACATTTTGTCCGCAGTCTTTGGTATCGTGGTGGCGCTGTCATCACATTC
This sequence comes from Guadua angustifolia, assembly GCA_036346375.1. Classification (NCBI taxonomy): domain Eukaryota; kingdom Viridiplantae; phylum Streptophyta; class Magnoliopsida; order Poales; family Poaceae; genus Guadua; species Guadua angustifolia. The sequence goes on from CM070509.1 coordinate 19,188,587, forward strand.
TGGCTGAAATCAAGAACTGATTTGGTGTAACCCTCAAACGCCGCTCCTGGCGCGCTCCTCGCCAGTGCCATCCTGCGCTTCCGATTGTCCTCCGGCTCCTTGCGCTTGTCCTCCAATATCGGCGCTTTGTTCACTAGCTCTGAAAATCGGGAAAAGTGTGGGTTATGAGTCCCACCGCAGCCTCGAATTCAGTCCTTTCATGAATCGAGACCGCTGGCCTTATCCGTTGCTACATCCTCAAAAAGCGTAAGCGTGCGGTGAGTGAACTTATTCAGATATTCTGACACCGATTGATTGCCCCGCTTGATGCCCTAAACTCCTCCTTTTTCAGCTCCATTATGCCTTCGGGCACATGATCTCGCTTAGAAAGCGATCGTGAACTCCTCCCACCTGATGTCCTGCGGGTGCTCATGAGCAGCGCAGTAGTTTTCCCACCATTCAGCTGCGGTTCCTTCAAGCTGATGAGAGGCATAGAGTACCCTCTCATTTCCCTCACACTGGGTAATGTGCAACTTTCTCTCTATCGTCCTCAGCCAATCATCTCGCCTCCAATGGATTGGCATTCCCGAAAATGTAGGCGATCGTGTCCTCATGAATTCGACGACCTCGAGTGTGGCCTCCGTGACCGGGTTGACTTGGTTAACTTGGGCGTTTTGGCGGCTTGGGCAATGACTTGTCAGACTGCCGTGCATCATGGCATGCATTAATCGGGTCTCGTGCAGCAATAAAAGCTCCAAGGTTCTCGCATATCAATCGGCGGTCTTTGGTTGAGGTCCTTGTCCTTCACCATCGTTGTTTCGGTGAGCGTGAACCATTCCCATTTCCTCCTTGGTTTCTCGAGTGTTCACCATCTGCCGATTGCGCCATAGTTTAGAGACGAGAGGAAATAAGAATAGACAAGTAATAGAGTACTTATGCGGGGACGAAGGTGTAACACAAAATCTAACTTTATTACTTTATTAATATCGGGTATGGTTGCTCACAATGCCTAAAGGCCTTGCAACACATACCGATCACTCACAAGCATGAAAGAAGCAAACCGAGCTAACACTCAGAGTCAAACGCCTAAGGGTGACTCTTATTCCAAGACGCGACTCAACGCAGAGTCTCAATGCTAATCCTAACGCCACTCGAGCCAACCCCACCGAACTTCTGGTGGATACACCAGCGGTGTCTTTGGTGCGGTACAAACCTATCCCAACGATCCTCCATTGGATGCGCCTCCGCCTGAGCTCAACCTCCACTGGTTCTGCTTGACCTCCACAGGCTCGGGCTTCACTTCCACTTGCTCGACTTCACTTCCACGCTCGACTTCACTTCCACTCTCGCTCGGCTGCGGCTCTGCAGGGCTCCTCCGGTTCTGGGTCGTGTAGCTCCAAAGATCGCTCCGCTCTGTCCGTGACAAATGCTGTGTCCAGCTCCCAATCCTCTGGATAGAGTGGGCCAAGTACTCACAAGTCTGCAACAGATGAGCCCTAAGCTGTGTGAACTCATCACGAGACCTCTGCAGCTCCTGAACCGTCTCGTCGATAACATCCTCTTGAGCGATGACATATCTGGCAAGGTGGGTGATCGTGGCATCCTCCTCCTCGATGGGCTCTCGGTTGAAGGCAGTGTCTCTGCGTGGGTGGTGACGAAACACGGTGCCATCCAACTCCCTAGGGTAGGTACGAGCAATCTGCCTCATCGCCAGACGCGATGTCTCCTGAATCCCAGCGTCAAATGACAACCTCCTGGCGGTGATGCGGATGCGACGACTCGCCCTCGCCCTATCCCGAGCGTAAACCGTGATAGTGACATCCTGGCAATATCCATCTGCCGATCCACAAGAGTCCCCAGAGATCGGCTTGTCATATCCTCCAAGCAATGCATCATACGCCAAAGCTCCGCGCGCATACTCCAAAGGCGCCACCAAAAGAGTGGATCATCCTCATCTCGCCAAAGGACACTCACGTGAAACTCGGATATTTTAATCAAAGCGAATATGTGTTGAATTCAGCAAGGGGTATGAAAGAAGAGAAGGGTAAGTCGAGATTGCATTATCATCTTGGCACATTTTAGCTTTTAGAAAATAGTTTTATCCTCACTACGACCATTCTAACTAAGGGCCGGACCTACGGTCAAGATGGCTCGATACCACCTCTGTCGGGACCCGAATTTGCAAATCCGGACCCTCGTGTTTCAGCACTAGTCCAGATCACGCTTAGTGCACACAGCTTCAACATCGGTACATATCACGTACATATCCAACGAAATAATAAGTACTTTAATTAAATACTCAACCTATTTGATTGACCTTATGGTCAAGTTACAAAGATACGACTGCAGGCTTAAGACTTATTAAAATATTCAAATGCGGTGAAATAAAATAAACTCGTGGCGCCAACCAATTTGCCACAGTAACCGATCGGGCTCGCTCCCTAGTTTGTCGGCTCCTCCTCGATACTCCTCCTCTGAGCAGAGTTGCTTCTTCTTCAAGCGAAGTTGTGTTGTTGTGGGGTGAGTACTTTGAGCACTCGGAAGTCATGCATGTAATGCAAATCTAATATTCTACATGCATGGCTTAGTACAAAGGATAGGCTATGGTTCATGAGCTGCAAAGATTCAAGATAAACAGTAATAGATTGCAAAGCAGTAAAACAGTAGTAGGAATAATAACTTTCACAAATATTTCAATCGTAAATCATTTTCCCATCCTAAGTCAAGTTCATCATTACCAACCCAAGCATTTTTCCATCAACAATTCATTTTCATAAAAATCTAACCCTTGGCCAGTAATCACCGAAGCGATGCTCAATACCGTGAGCACGGCTATTCAATAGGTTGTACACTCGCAGAGGTTATACACTTTACCCACAAGATACAACAAATACCACCAAGGCAAATAACCGTAACGAAGCCTTTCCAAAGTTCCATCTAAACTCAAGATCTTGCCGCTAAGGTTTCAACACCGAGGGACTGGTTACCACACCCAGCCCCCTCTTGCGCCATGTGAGTTCTCAATCCGCTTCTCGGGCCTCACACCACCACGACAGTACCAAAGAATAGATTTCCCGGTTTACTCATAAGCCCGTCCCATTACGGAGCTTGTGGTCGTATGAGGACTCGGTTCAAATGCTCGCAAGGTTAAGTCCTTAGTTGACCGAGGCAAGACTAACCAAAAATGACTTTAACATCCAAAACCAATAAAACCAAATTCGACCGCCATTTGCCACTCTTGGCCCACGAAACAATCTTGCCACATGCCTCGGCCTAAATCATTTTCCCACCCCAGTTCTTTACCATTGCACCACGTGCCATTATCAACAATAACACATGTCTCGTTCACAAAGCATGTTCAATATCTCATTAAGTCAAGATTCACTTTGGTATTCCAAAATCATGAAAGCGTCCACGTGGCGAGGCTAAGCATACTACTTGGTCTACTCAACCCATGTTGGCAAATTATAAAAGTCCAACTATTAATCCATATCCTAGGGTGACAAAAGATTCATGGCCTACAATTATATATGACAAGGTGGCATACAGCAACTTAGGCATTTAACTAATCCAAAAACTTATTCAAAATCATTTCTATCAAATTAGCATGCAATAGTTTAAATCAAAATAATTTGCTCTAGTAGGTTCAACATGATCAAACACAACTTGCCTTCAAAAAGTACTGATTCTGGCTCCTGAGCTTGCTCCTGGGTCAGAACTTCTCCCTCGAAACCGTCGGGGACTTCAACGTCTACGCGTAACGTATGCACAAAACAATAAAATAAATAAACAGTAGATAAACAGTGCTCAAAAATTCAAATAAAATTCATAAACAGAAAGATCACAATTTTACAAATTTATAGAAATTGGAATCACTCAAATCGGAGTTAAAACGCAAAAGTTATAAGCATTTGAAGTTTCAAAATATATTTAAAATCAATATACCGAATTAAATAAATATTTTCTTTTTCGTAAAATCAATTATTGCGTCATCTGTGACACGTGTCGCCATCGAGAGTGACACGTGGCTTTTGCCGACGCCACCTCGACCGCTCCGTGATGACGCCGGCAGATGACGTCATCGTGGCGCCGACGACGACTCGGTCCTCACATCGGCAAAGGGGACCCATCGTGACGCCGGCATGACGTCGATGGTGGCGCCACGCGCGCGCGGTCGGCGTGCGCGGTGACGAGTGGGCCCGTCTTGTCGGCCGACTTCGGGTGAACTGCGGTGCACGGCGCCGACAGGGTCCGCCTTGTCGGCGACTCATGCGCCACGATGAACGTCGCGCGAGATCGACGTGTGGGTCCATCGGTCGGCGTCTCATGCACAGATGAGGGGCGACGGCACGACGGTGGCCCTCGGATATGCATCTAACGGTGAAGATCAAGATGGGGTTTATTGCTTTCAAGGCGGCGTGGCGAGATCTCGATCGCAGGTGCGCGACGGACGGTATGGAAGCTTCGGGCGGCGGTGATGGAGCGGCGGCGGCGCTTGACCGGAGACGAGACGATGACGTCGGCGCGGGCGCCAGGCTCCTCCGGCGACGTGCGGTAATGCTTCCGACGCGGCTTGACAAGGTGAGTTCGGGATGGCACGGCGACGGCGAGAGTGACCGTGGCGATTTAAACGCAGCGCAAGGAACTTCGGCGGAAGGCTTTGAACTTCGACGAGCTCTTGCGGCGAGGCGGCGGCGTCTCGGCGGCGTGACACGACGGATGGGTGCGGCGCGAGGTGAGGAGCACGCACGGTGGCGGCGCTTTAAATAGCCCCTCGGCGTCCGTGAAAGCGCGAGACCGAGGCCCACACTGGCGGCGGCGGAATCCGGTGAGGATTCGGCTTAGGTGGCGTGGCGCGATGAGAGCCGCTTGATGGAGATCGAACGCCACCGCGTTAGGGTTTTTCTTGACGGGCATACGCACAAGATCGCCCAACACTATTCATCGGAATTTTAATTCTTTTTCGATTTAAAATAATTCCCGAAATTCAAATAATTTATTTGGGGCCTTAAAATATCGAGAAAATTTCGAAAAATTCCCATAAATATTTTAGGACATTTGTGACTCAAATAAAATATTTTCAGCAAAACTTTATTTTAACTTTTCCATTATATAATTAATTTGATAAATGGTTTAATTCAAAATAAATTCAAATAATTCCAATAAATCCAAATAAATCCAATAAATTCAGAAATTCCCAAAAATTCAGAATACCAATAAAATGCAAGAAAAGCAAAAATTAGGGTGTTACATCGGGCAGCGTGAGGTGTACGGCTGGGTGCGGAGCGGCTAGGGTTTCACGGCACGGTTGGCGGCGCATTAAATAGTGGGCTCGGGAGGTGTGCAACAGCTCTGAAATCCTCAAGAATTCGACAGCGCGGCGGAGTCCGGCGGCAACACGGAGAGGCGACGTGGCACGATGGAGATCGTCCGATTCGACCAGATCCAACGGTGCGACGCACGAGGCGACGCGGCAGGATGTAGGGATGGCAAAAATACCCATGGGTCCGGGTACCCGTGGGTACCCGACCCGATGGGTCCGGGTCTGGGTCCAAATTTGGACCCATGGGTATATTATTTCGTCAGGTGCGGGTCCGGTTGGTCGGTCTTATTTTGGATCCGTGGGTACCTGCACCGCACTGATAAAAAACCGAAAACAAACGCTAGATCGGTTTAATTAAGGACTGAAAAAGCAGCTAACGCACAGGTGCAGCACCGTCGGGCTTGGCCCACCCTCGTGCTTGGCCCACCCTTGTGCGGTGCGGCTCCTATTCCATGCGCAACGCCATGCTTTCCCCATCATTGTTTTAAAAAAAAACTCGCCAGAACTAACAAATGTAAGGGCCCATGGTCCAACGATTTTAACACGGCCCGGACCATATCTATGTAGCGCATGCTCATTGCTCAACAAGTCCAGGCTAACGGAACACGCGCGCCATGTCGCTTAGTGAAGTTTAGTACCACATCGCTTAATGAGTTTGGTTGGGAGTAGGGAGAAAGCTATATAAGCGACGTCCCTGCATGCGTGATGGGTCAATGTCTTGATGCAAACTTGGGTTCGGTACTTGCAACGTCCCTCCCGCGTTTGGGTTAGATCAATGCATAAATAAAAAAAGAACGAAATCATTGATAAGAAAACTTTGCGATTATACGTAAGAATGAATGGTTAAAATTTGTGTTTGGCTGTCGGGTCCGGGTACCCGTTCGGGTCCGGATACCCATCGGGTCTGGGTTTGGGTCCGAGTTTGGACCCGTGATTGATTTCGGGTCCGGGTTTAAACTTGGTCTCGGTCCGTCCACGGAGGTCGGACCGGAGGTACCGACCGTTGCCATCCCTAGCGGGATCGAGCCCTTGATCCGAATCGCATGACCATGGCGCTTAGGGTTTTCGAGCAGGCGCCTGTTGTTCGCCCAACACTGTTCACTCGAGTTTTAAATTCTTTTTCGAATAAAAACAATTCCAAGAAATCAAATAAGCCAAATAAATAGCATAAAATCCATAAAATTCGTGAAAATTCCGAGAAATAACTTGAGGCAAATAAAACCCAAATAAAATATTTTCAACAAAAGATTATTAATAATTTGCTCAAAATAATTAGGAGAGCAGCGAGGCTCAATAAGAATAAATGCAAAAAGGATTTAATAAATTCCAGAATTTCAATTAAATAAGGAAAAGCATATTAAATTTAGAAAAAGCAAAATTTAGGGTGTTACAGAAAAGGACCCTGGTAGAGATGGTTAGGACGACGCTAGATGAGTACAGTACTCCTAGGAAGTTTTGGGCTGAGGCTATAGCTACTGCTTGCCTTCTTTCTAATCGTGTATTCTTGAGAGCACAGTTGCACCACACTTCTTATGAGTTGAGGTATGGGCGAAAGCCCAGTGTTTCTCATTTTCGTGTGTTTGGTTGCAAGTGTTTCATTTTGAAGTCTGGTAACTTGGATAGGTTTGAGTCTTATTCTTCTGATGGTATTTTTCTGGATTACTTGACTTTTTTGCATAGCTATAGGGTCTAGAGTTGCAATGCGAATAGGATTATAGGGACCTGTGAGGTGACTTTTGATGAGGCTAGCCCAGGAGCTAAACCTGATATTTCAGGCTCTTATTCTACCTTTGAGACCATTTTTGTAGAAGATGAGAATGTTGGAGATGATGGTATTCCATCTGACCCAGTCCTCTCTATACCTGAGGTGCCGCTTGTTTCTATTTCTGCACCTTAGAGAGACCAATCCTTGCCTTTTGACTTTCCTTCAACTAGTGGCTCGACTCCTACCTCTTCTGTGTATGAGGTAGAGGTCACTTCCGCTTCTGGGCCTCCCCACCATATTCAGTGTTCTCATCCACCTGATCAGATCATTGGTGATCTATTTGAGTGTGTGATGCACTCAAAATTAAGCTTATCTTCTTTCTGCCTTTACTTTGCCCTTGTTGCCTCTTTTGAGTTAAAGGATGTTATTCATATATTATCCGATGAGTCTTGGATTAATGCTATGCATGAGGAACTTGAAAATTTTGAGAGGAACAAAGTCTGGCAGCTTGTAGAGCCCCCTTTTGGTCATAATGTCATTGAGATCAAGTGAGTGTTCAAAAACAAGCAGAGTGAGGATGGGATTATCATTCGTAACAAGGCTAGACTAGTTGCACAGGGCTTTTCTCAGGTTGGAGGTCTTGACTTTGAGAAGACCTTTGCCCTTATAGCTAGACTAGAGGTTAGTAGGATCCTGCTTGTATTTTCTGCATTCCAGGGCTTCAAGCTCTATCAAATGGATGTCAAGAGTGCATTTCTCAATGGCTATATTGAGGAAGAGATTTTTGTCAAGCAACCTCCAAGATTCGAGAACCCCAAATATCTGAGCCATGTCTTCAAGCTTTTGAAAGCTTTGTATGGACTTAAGCAGACCCCTAGAGCATGGGTTCAATCCTATCTTCTCAGACTCTCATACAAAAACTTTTTGAAAGCTTTTGTATGAGAGGCTTAAATCCTATCTTCTCAGCCATGGGTTCAAAATGGGTATAGTAGATAAAACTCTATTCATTAGACTCTAAGATTATCATTTTCTCCTTGTCTAGATTTATGTGGATGATATTATCTTTAGTCGCTCTTCGCATTCTCTTGTGTCTCAGTTTTCAGAAATGATGAACACAGAGTTTGAGATGAGTATGATGGACGAGTTGAGCTACTTCTTTGGCTTCCAAATCAAGCAGACTTGGGATGGTACCTTCTTGTATCAAGGCAAGTACACTCTAGACCTCCTGAGACTCTTTGATATGTCTAATAGGAAGCCAGTGATGACTCTAATGGCCACCACTGCTGTTCTCGAGCTTGATGAGGATGGCGAGCCAGTCGATCAGAAGGAGTTCAGGAGCATGATTGATTCCCTCTTGTAGCTCACTGTTTCGAGGACATACATTTTAATGTATGTCTGTGTGCTCGATTTCAGGCTTCTCCTTGTGCCTCTCACCATCAGGCGGTGAAGCATATCTTCAGGTACCTTCGAACTACCATTGACTATGGTATTTGGTACTATTCCTCTTCTTGTCTGTTCCTTAGAGCCTTCTCCGATGCAGATTTTGCTGGCTATATGATATATAGGAAGAGCACTTCTAGCACTTGCCAATTTATTGGCACTTCTCATGTTTCTTAGTCATCTAGGAAGCAGTCCGGAGTAGCATACTCCACCGCTGAGGCCAAGTATGTTGCTGCAGCTAGTTGCTATAGTTAGGTGCTTTGGATGAGATTGACCTTGCGAGACTTTGGGTTAAAAATAGAGAGTGTTCTACTTTTCTATGACAATACTTCTACTATTTGCATTGCTAAAAACCCAGTGCAGCACTCCAGGACTAAGCACATAGATATTAGATATCATTTCCTTAGAGACTATGTGGAGAAAGGTGATATAGTACTTCAGTTTGTAAAGAGTGATCATCAGATTGCTGATATCTTTACCAAGCCTTTGGATAGCTCTACATCTGTGGCTTTGAGAGGAGAACTTGGAGTTGTGTGCCCTTATGGCATCACTTGAGGGGGAACTGGTTTGTATATTATGTACTATATATAGTTTCTTCCAGCATTTCCTTTTTCATGCATCTTCTGGGTGATATTGAGTTTAATTCTAGAGTTGTGGTTTTACTTCACTTAGACTTCTGGCATGTTTTGTATGGACCTCTCATCTTATACTATAGGTTGCTATCATGCACAATTAGCTGTTCTCTTTTCTCTCTAGGTTGAGTTCCCTCACAGTCTTATAAGTCTAGCGGTTGTCGGGCCTCCTGGGTAGACAAGATCTGTGTGCACTCCTTAGCTTGAGATTTAGAGTCAGCTTCCCTATGTCAGTCATTGGGAAATATGAGAGCAAGTCTGAGTTATAGTGTTGTCTACTTTATTTTCTATACTCTATAGCCACTTAGTTTGTAGTTTCTCGACTTCTCCTCATTCTGTGTTTCTTGTTTTGACTGAGTTTATTTGGATCTTCTTGAGCTTAATTTTACTAATAACTCAACTTGAACTAGATTTATACTTAAAAATTGATTTACTTGTTGAGGAAGTTTTTGATAATCTATTTCATGCATTGCATATAGACTTCTTTTTCTTTTTTATGAGCTTTGTCTATTAGGCAAATGAGATATTATTCATGCTATGCACCTTGTTGCTTTTCTGGAAGATAACTGCTAGCTTAGATATGCCCAAGTTCATTTTGATTCATTTTGCTAAGCTTGTTAAAATTTGAAAATTAAAGCTTTTAAAAGAAAACTTGATGAAACATGTTATTTTTACTTGCTATGTTTCCTCTCTAGATGTATATGCCATTATTTGTGAAATCTTGGATTTCTACTAGAGTCCCTATAACAACTTGGGTGAATCTAGGTTGATCCATACTTGAGTCCTTCACATACTCATAAATCTATGTGCTAAAATGAAAACAAGAAAATTGACTCTTTTTGTGCAAATTGATCTCAACACTTTACATTCATGAGACTGTCTCCCATTGCACTTGGGATAAATTTGGAATGTATCGTGTATGGCCTAGACTATCCTCTTAAGAGTTCTTCTTGAGATGGTTGACTATGGCTTGAGTCAATTACACTTAAAAATGCAAATATAAAAACATAAGTGGGTAAAGAATGCAAATAATGTCAAACATTTGCACCCCACTATGTCATTCAAAATCTTAAAGAAAAATTTACATTAAAAATAATTGAGCTCGAAGGACCTTGTATGCACATCTAGCTTTCCCAAAGTGTTGAGTAGGTTTAACTCTAGGTTTTCCATTTGATCCATTGTATGGCTTTGCTTCTAATTTCGAAACTATGCTAAGTGTTGCAATTGTTAAATTATGCAAAAGTGACATAGTCTTATTTGTGCTTGCTATTAAACTTGACATTTGCACTTAGACATTTCTTAGTCTAGCATAATCTACACTTGAGTAACTTGGTGTCATACTTTGTATCAATGGTCATTTGGATAATTTTCAAAGCTCTTTTAGAATGCACTTCATGCATACATGTGTAAATGGGGATAAAATGACATCTTAATGCCTATATTGCCGAAGGGGAGAAAACATAAAAATGGCATCGTTAAAAGATAAAAAATATGAATGCATCTTGGTTCTTATGATCTTGGTGAGTTTTATTGGATTTTTATAGCTTTTGTGAGTTTTATCTGATTTTTAGAGCTTTAGTGGAAAACTTGCTCTTTCTTTGGTTTTGCTCTAAAATCGTTTTTGCCAACTTGGTCATGTCCTTATTTTCTTTCTCTCTTGACCAAGTTTGGCTTTGCATTCAAATTGCTTTCTTATTCTCTTTTAAACTCAATTTTTTATGCCTTTTGTGTGATTGTCAATATACTCATCAAGGGGGATATTGAAAGACCATGTAGAGGTCTATCCTTAATGATGATGAGTATTTGATAGTATTTGAGCTTGATGTACTCAGGTTTGAGTTTGATTTGAATTGAATTTTTAAAATAAGAAATTTAAATTATGTCTATCGAAGCGGCCTCTTGGCCTCTGGAGGCGATCTTGCTGGCAGTGGCACTATCATGCAGGGAGCGATAGTTATTTTTCAAAGAGGATAGTCGCTAAGGTTTTAGGCAAGCGGCACTACCGGCCATGTTGTGGTGGTAGTGCCAGCCGAGTGGCACTACCGGCCCCAGGAGGTGGTAGTGCCGGCCTATTGAGTGAATTTTGAGTTTGAAATTTTAAATTTGTGTGAGGTTTATTGTATATCAATTTGGACATTGCTATGTGATGTTTTTCTTATTTTTGATGGTTGTAGGATGACGGTGCTAGGTCATGGTGAGGCGAAGGATGATCGGGACTAGGCAAGGTGTGCTGGAGGTCCAGATGGTCAAGGATCGTGAAAAATGATCGGAGATAGAGTAGCTACGAACCTAGAAGACAAGAAATGGATGAAATGCTAGCTAAGAGCTGCTCGGATCAAGGAGGGCCGTTGGATTGCAGTCTAGGTGATAGAGTAGCGGGTCTAGTTAGTATGCTTTGAAAGCGTGCAAAACTCATTATGTTATTGAGTTTGAGGTAAGCCCATGTAGGAGTGTGTGAGTTAATCCTAGCCCTTGATGGTGATCCTTAGGGTAGAAAGAACTCATCCAAGGGTGGAGCATGACTCAAGAGTAGTATAAATAGAGGGGTAGGAGTGGCCTTCCTCCTCTTGAAGGTTTTAGAGGTTTTGGTGCTCCTTTAAGATTTGCTCACTTGTTTGTGAGGCTTTGTAAACCTTCCTTCTAGAAATAAAAACATATTCCTCTCAATTCTGAATTTGTTTTCTGCATTTACATTATGTGTTTAAATTCGCAATTTACATTCTTGCAATTTACTTTTCGCACATTTGGATTTGCCTCCTTTCTTTCTAAATGCTTGTGGATCTTATGCCAAGGATTAATGATTGATGAATGAGTCTTCTTCAGACCATATCTCAATCATCTAGGCAAATCTTGTGTTTTTCCTTGCAAGAAACCGATCTTTTGTTCTTGAGAGGATCATTCTCGAAAGATCGGGTTTTTGATGTTCTTGTCTTGTGTTCTAGCTTACTATGACATGTGGGAAGCTATCTAGAATCATCTTGATCATCAAAAACCCACAAGTTAGCTGAGGGCCAAGTTTTTGTTCTTGAATCCGTTCTTGTGTACTGCTCTGTAAATTTGAAAAAGGTCAAAACTTTGATGTCAATACTTGCGATTGAAGATTGGAACAGGTTTCTAACATTTGTAGGAAGGTGTATGTCGGGACCCGAATATGCAAACCCGGACCCTCTGTGTATACTGCACTAGTCCGGGATCACGCTAGTGCACACAGGCTCAACATCAGTGAATATCATATTCATACACAGCGGAAATAAGATAAAAGACATTATATATTAAATATTACTAGTTGCATGACCTTATGGTCAACTTACACGACTTTGCCTCGCAAGGCTGAAAAACAAATTGAACTGCAGCAGAATAAAGACATAGATAAACCCCTCAGTATACCACAGGCAACTAACAAGGCTCGCACCCTAAACATTCGTCTCTTCAAGGTGCTTCTCCTTCAGCATGGACGTAGACTCCTCAACTGGTGATGTTGTTGTAGGCAAGGGGGAGTACATAAAGCACCCAACAAGTTGTGCTCAGAATGCAATTCTAACATATCTATATGCAAGGCTTATTCCAAAGAGATAACTTTCATGGTTGTTTTGCAATAAAGCAGCATTTATGCACAAGTAAAATAAATAGATTGAAAAGACAGTAAAACAAATAACAATATAGATAGATTCAATGTTTCTCAAGTAAACCAAGTTTTCAGTCCTAAGTTAAGATTCAACATTCCATGGCAACCCGCCATCCACCCCCAGTTTTATTTTGCAAAAGTCTAACCCTTGACTATAATTCCCGAGCTATGCTCAATACCGTGAGCACGGCTATTCGAATAGATTGTTCACTCTGTAGAGGTTATGCACTTTACCCACATGATACAATCATACACCACATAGGCGAGTGATCATAACAAAGCCTTTACAATGCGCTGTCTTAACTCAACACTACCCACTGAGGTTTCAACACTGGTGGGACTGGTTACCACATCCAGGGCCCCCCTCTTGTGCCATGTGAGCCACCCCGCGTGAGGACTGGTTACCTCAACCCGGGTCTCACACCACCACGATAGTACTAAAGCTAAGACCTTGCAAATTAGTCAGCTAAGCTACCCCATAACAGACATGTGGTTTCATGATTGACTCAGGTCAAAGGCTCGCAAGGTTAAGTCCTTAGAGTGATCAAAGCAAGACTTGCACATACCCCTTGCCCATCGGGCCCACCCAGGCACACTTGCCCTTGCCACTTGCTCCGATCTAAATCATAACCACCCTAGTTGATTACCAAACACCACGTGCCATCAACAATTCAATATCATTGCATAACATCCATCGCCACAACAACTCAATCTCATCGTGTTGCCACACATGACACACAAATTTATAACATTGTTCCATATTCCATTAGTCGAGATTATTTATTAATGATTTAAGTACACGTGATGACATGGCATGGCTAAGTAATCTAATCCGATCTAACCATCCCATGTTGATTTTATTACTAACCAACTATAGTAAACCAATCTAATGTGACAAGTGGATCATGGCATACAATCGACAAGGTAGGGTGTAATTCAAAGGGTATGATATCTAAATCCCAATTTAGATTGAAATCATTTATACATATGAAATAATATGCAATAAGGTAAAACAAAATAGCAACTTTGCAAATATGGGTTCAACATGATCAAAGCACAACTTGCCTTAGTTAAGCTCCTGGTCCTGTTCTGGAAATTGATCTTGTGTTGCTAATTCCTCCTCCGAAGCACAACGCATGATTGGCCGACCCGAGATGCGATCTGATCCTTCCACTACGATCGAACGGTCCATAGCGCTACCAGATCTGCATCGCCCAGAACCGATCTAACGGCTACGGCTTACCGAGGCGATCACTGATGACCTAGCCGACGCGGTGCAATCGTGACTGCACATCTACAATCAGACACCCCCGATCTCCCGACGCTTAATCTACTCACCGAGCCGATGTGGATTGATCCGAGCCGTTCACTTTAGATCTGACGGTTGACATTCTTCGGTCCCGGCGATGGAGGCACGACGGCGCAGCTTCATCGGTCTTGGAGACGACGACCCTGCAGGCGACACTCTGGTGAGATCTCAGCGATGTGGATCGGTGGGATAGATTGAATGCAAAGCGGGGGCTTCGGATCTGGTACCAACACGGCGAACAGCGGCTTGGCGACGGCGAAACTCGGTGAAAATAGAGGCGGCGCAAGCTTGGACTCCAGCGAGGTCGCACGAGCTCCTGGATGCACTTCAGGCGACGGCGCTACAGCGAAAAGACGCGGCTGGCTCTAGCGAACTCGGGTGCCCCGCCCCCCTATTTATAGCCTTGGCAAATGCGCACAAATCGGAACCCTATCGGCTGCGGCGGCAGCGTATCGAGACTGGACTCCAACGGTGACTCGGAGACGAACTCCTCTCGACCGTCCGATCAGAGATCAACGGGCAAGATGCACTGAGACGTGGCTCAATCCGATCCGAACGCAATCCAACGGCGGAGATTTACTAGTGGCATTTACTGCAGCTGATAATCCCGAGCGCCCATCATGATCCAACGGCTAGAACTTCTAGGGTTTTTGTTCCAATGTGGTAAACGACGTCCGACCGATGCTGATCCAACGGTGGCACGATTAGGGTTTGGCGGTGGCGCGGCTTGCTGCAATGCGATCGATTGAGATCCAACGGCTGCGGTTCAAGCTTCTAGAAGCGGTAGATAAATTTGAAAATTTGAGCAGCGTAAATGCAAGCTTCGGTAGCGCACAATCTTGGGCTCGACCCGATCTTTTCGAACTAATTACTCGGAATTTTCTTTTTAAAATAATTAAGGAAATTAATTTCATTTATTTGAGGCAACTAAAATACCATTAAAAATCCAAGAAAAATCTCGAAAATACTTTGAGACATTCTGGACTCAAATAAAATATTTTTGGCAAAACTTTATTTTAAATTTATATACATATAATTTGTTTTTGACAAACAAAGGTTAATATACTTATTTTAAAATAATTCAAATAAACTCCAGAAGAATCCAATAAATCCAGAAAATTCACAAATCACACAAATGGAAATAAAACACTATTAACTTAATCAAAAGGCCAAAAATTGGGATGTTACAAACCTCCCCCCTTAGCAGAACAGGTTTGGGAATTCTGCCTTCAGGTCCTCTTCGTGCTCCCAGATTGCCTCGCTCTCTGAGTGATTGCTCCATTGAACTCTGTAAAAGTGGACAGACTTGTTTCTGGTCCTATGCTCCATCACATCCAAAATCTTGATCGGCTGCTCCTTGTAAGTCAGGTCTTCTTGCAACTCGATTGCTTCTAACGACGTCTGCTCTATTGGCACTCTGAGATATTTCTTGAGCTGTGACACATGAAACACATCATGCACTCCTACTAATGACTGCGGTAAATCCAACTGATACGCAACCTCTCCTCGACGGCTCAGGATTTTGAACGGTCCAACGAATCTGGGTGCAAGCTTTCCTTTGGCATGAAATCTTTTTACACCTTTAAGGGGAGTGACTCTGAGATACACAAAGTTATTGGGTTCAAAGCTGTCGTGCCCCGAATTTGCAAATCCGGACACTCTGTGTATTCCGCACTAGTCCAGGATCACACTAGTGCACATAGGCTAACAGGATACAATATCACATCATACACAGCTGAATATTAAATAAAGTTCTTCAATCATTTATATAAACGAGTGTACGACCTTATGGTCATCCTTACAATAGTTGTGCCACGCAGGGCTTACAAATATCAAGAAATCAAAAGTTCAACAGCGGAATTAAAATAATCTTCGTGGTGCTCCATCTTCTTCACAGTCGCTCCGACGAAGGCTTGCCCCTAGTTTCCTGGCTCCTCGACATACTCCTCTTCGTAGGCTGGCGTAGTCTCCTCCTCTGGTAAGTTTGTCCGCAAGGGTGAGTACACACCGTACTCAACAAGTTATGCACAGATGCACTTCTATTACTACATGCATGGCTTGTTTCAAGGAATTGGCTGTACTGGTTATTTTGCTTTGCATCAACATTTTAAAAGGATAGTTATTTAGATTGAAAGCATCAAACCATATAGTCAACATATTTCTCAAATTGTTTTCACGATATTTTGGACACACATCTTAACTCACAACTTCCCATTTGTTTTAGAACACTACCCTTGATAGTAACTAGTTCAATGCCCGTTGCTCTAAAAACAAAATTGGTAACGAAACATAAAGACGCATTCCCAAGACTAAAGCACTACACAAAATCAAGAAAGAACACATTCCCCTTACTATTCATGAACTCAATTTGCGATAAAAAATTCATGAACTCCATCAAATCATCACAGAATCACATCATAATACTCAAGCACTGAACTTGTCATTAATGCTGTTCTCAACATATAGGGAATCCAAAACCAACAAACTCTCATTATTACAATAATCCAACTATGGAAACATTTCAAGTAAACTCTCATTGGACTAATTATCCTTTTTCTTAGTAATCTCACCTCTCATGAATATGCCAGCCACTCTGCTAATCTCACATGATCTGGACAAGATTCCTACCAAAAGCATCTCCCACTACTTATGGTAGGAACCAATTTTCAGTTTGTTGTTTGGAATCATACAAAAGTGAATATAGAAAATTACCAGCACATTTATGAAACGTTGTTGTCTATTTCCTGACATGAGACCTAACATTTTTTCTTAAAAGCAACATTCTACATGTGGTGAACTTGTGATTGATTTCCATTTGTCTCGAAAAAGAAATTCATTCAAATAGGATAAACACAACCTAGAACTGAATCTTCACCTCTTCACTGCTTTTTCAGACAATGATGAAACCCGAACCATGTTATTTATATTTAAAAAATCTAGTTCACTCACCATGAGATCATACGCTTGTTCATCCATTTAAAGCTTGTTACCAATAATAGATGTGCTGCCTATAGTGGGCTGAGGCAAACCAAAATGCTGCCAACTATATCCAGCATTTCTAAGCGACTTGTCTATTTCAGCAATGACAAAAGACCTAACATGCTGTGCAAGAGAAGGTACTGAAAAGGAATGATGCAGCATGGCTGGCATGCAAAGAAATATCTTCACTCATTGCAGAAATATGTTCACTCATGCCTGCATTACAAAGAAATATCTTCACTCATTGCAGAAATATCTTCACTCATGCCTGCATTACAAAGAGTACAGACAGTTCATAAACACAGCCAACCCTCAACCAAATATATCTGTATCTGGACTATCTACTGAATGATTCATTAAGGTAAAAAGAAGGAAAGGTGAACTAAAATAAATTTCACATGATGTTTTGCTCCAATCTTGAAGAAATTTATTTAAATGGTTGCTATATTTGACAACGACCCAATGCATGGCCAATACTTCCTTTCCTCTGTTCTTTCATTGTGATGTATACCGCTTATTGCAGTTTTTCGAGTAAAAGCCAATAATTTCTCCTTCATACAGAATGGGAAAGAATATACTTAATGCAGGGCAAAAGCACCAATTGAACTCAACAAATATGAAGGCCTTTTTGTTTTCAACAACAGGCATGCACAACAAGGAGTCTTCCTCTCACCAAATGAAAGTAGCCTTTGCTTTTGCATTTAATAGAGTAACCTCGTTTGCTATCTTGATTATAGTGATTTGTAGTCCATCTAATGCATGCATGATTACACTTTATAAAACATTAGCAGATGAACTAAACTTTATTTTGTTTGCTAGGACCATCTGCTGTCCCCAGTCAAAAGAAATCAATCATCAGCATCAGCATCATGTAATACCATAGACGGTTCAACTGTTGTGTGGTTGGTTAGCAAGCACTCAACAATTTCGAATGCTCCGAAACTCAACTTCCCCAAGATTTGGCTGGAATTGCACACGATGAATGATGTACTTACGACCTTCATTCAATGCTAAGTTAAACCTATGAACATTTCTGTTCCTCACAATAGCTTCTATTTTGGAACCCTTGTAAGTTTACAATAAATCATGTTAGTTAGCGGAAAAAATGATTTTTTTAGGGGTTGAATTAACGTTGGACTTACAGTGTCATCCATTAAGATAAATCGTAGCAAATCACCGTGATCTTCAATAGGAAATTTCACATCTACCAAGACACAAATGCTCCAAGACATATATATATCCCCGTATTCAAGGTTGTCGAACTCTTTGAATCTTAAAAAAAATAACACATTTAATCATTTGGTCTATTTTTAATTAGATGGAAGAGATAGTGAAGTAAAACTCACATAGGCACCACAGGACTTTCAGAAAACAATGCGTACGTTCTCTTTCGTGTTCGATTAATTGGTGCCATTGAGCTGACATAGACATTTAGATGTTAGAAAACCTTTGAAAAATATATTTTTTAATGGTGACAGGAGCATTTTCCATATTCATCAATTCATTAAACTACTGATGCCGACAATGAATATGATTGTATAATGATTATACTAACAAGCATGGTTTAGTTAGGCCAATGTCTGTTTTGTTTAAGGAGGGTGTGGATTACTAAACACTACATATAGTTGGAGCTAAGACAGTAAAACTTGATCGTTGTCTTTTTTGTATGGACAGGCCAATCGGGATACCACCGTAAGACTACATGCAGCAAATTCAGGCAGTACTTTGCAAGATCCAGAGCAAGCCATGTGAAGTGGGTACACTCTGAGATCCTCTCCTAGTTCGGTAATATCTACTGATTTCAATGACTTTTTTATGATACCATAGGGACCAGCTATAATTAAGCCCACAAGAGCATAGGAAAGAACCAAGAAGTAGGGTTGGATGTAGTGCATAAAAACTATCTAAATTCATGCCAGTAGTATTAAAAGGGATACGATTAAGCGTAAAAGGAAGCAAGAATATCGATACATATCGGCATATTTACAATTGGAGACATGATTTATATTAAGATAATATTCATCACCACGGCACAAAATACACATGTTTATCAAGAATAACCAACAGCAACTAATGGAAAACAGTCCGGTTTCAAGAAATAGTGACAAATTTCATCATTTAAATGCCTAACCCGGGGTTCATTTGCATTGGCATGTAATCTGTGGCCATGCAAAGATTGTGCCAAGGAAGTACTCATGAAAATTGATAGCTAGTAAACAAATGAGCTTACCTTGGTGGGGAAAATAACAAAGCTTTTCCTAGGTGGTGTTGGAGTTCAAGAAAATGAATACGTTAAAAGAAATCCAATCAACCCCGGAAAATTAAAACATAGGATGAGCAATAAGAATGTGGGTAACATGCTTGATGGCATTATTACATATTCAAAATGCCAAGACAATAAATCAAAGGCGCCGAGGGGGGGGGAGCAAGTAAAGCTGGATCAGAATGCATATAAAGCACAGGAAAACCAAAATGATCAGAAAGATAGGAGTGGACTTGCAATTCAAACACGTTTGTTTAGCAAGCTGCCACCTGTATTGACCATTCATGTCATGAGAACCATGGGGCTTCTTAAAGTGGGAGGACATGTGAGCTTTAAGGATATTCTTGAATCGTCATTGCAATGATGGTAAGGCACATGATACATGGCCACATAACAGGTAGTTTACCAAAGCAAAACAATAATTAACAAGATGTGCTAAATCAAAAGAAAAACATAGAAGATTAAGATTGTTGGAGCATATACTGTCTTTTCTCCAAACTAACAGTGCACTCTATATTTTGAGTTTAAACAGGTAAATAAATTGAGAATTGCTTGCAAACATCAGAAATTTAGTCCTCTTATTCTTCTTGACAATTTCAAAAAGCACAGCCAAATCAGCATTTAACCTGTTAATTCTTAACATGGATAATTCTTAACATGGAATTTGTAGCACATTCAACAACTCAACAACATTGTGGTCTTTTTTAATAGAACATTCTTCAAATTAATCTGCATCTGTAAATTCGTATGCACACAAAAAGGGACACATACCCATCAGGCTTTGCAACATACCTTTGCAAGATTCCTAAGGTAAATCGTTGTGTAGTTTCCAGTTGGGAAGAAAACTTATATCAGATCGGCAAGAATCAGCTAGAAATGGAAGATAGCTCAATCTTTAAAAATAGAAAATCCATTAGACCATTACATAGGCAAAAAATAGAACTATCAAATAACACACATATGGTATAACAGAACTATCAAATAGTTGTGCATAGGAAAAAATAGAACTATAACAGGTGTGCCAATTTCCTTTTCTTAGCAAGTGTTCAGATCAAGTTTCTACTCTAAGCTATCAAATAACACACATATGGAATAACAGGAACTATCAAATAGTCAGTGCATAGGAAAAAATAGAACTATCAAATAACTTATGGTATAACAGAACTATCAAATAACATGCATATGAAAAATAGAACTATCAAATATGGTATAATGAAGTTTGTACTCTAAGCTATCAAATAACACACATATTGTATAACAGGAACTATCAAATAGTCATGCATAGGAAAAAATAGAACTATATAACAGGTATGCCAATTTCCTTTTCTTAGCAAGTGTTCAGATCAAGTTTCTACTATAAGCTATCAAATAACACACATATGGTATAAATGCGGACCTCTAAGAATTATCTTATCTTTACATCAACAATTTTAACATTTCATGGAAAAAATTGTACATCCATTTATATCCAATGAGCGAGTACCAAGAGAATACAACATTTTCTAGGATACAAACACTCCAAACTCTAGATACTGACAATACAAGACATCGAGATGCACCAATTGGAGTATAACAATCAAAAGTTCATTCTCTAATGATATGCATTTTGATGAAACACAACCGGTCAAAAGAATTAAAGGTATACATCCAGAACTATGTGACAAGTGAATAACATAGAAGCACGACCTAACGAAAACACTAAAACATGATATGAGAGAATATTTATGATTTGATACTCTTAACAGCAAGCATATTTTCCAGGTACTTCTTGTTACTAACCATGTTCAGTGTGTTTCCCAAGTCCCAACATGTACACAACTAAGGAGCCCACAGTGTCTGAAAAGTACTATAGCATAACATAAAATATGCCTTAGATTATTATGTGTGAGAAAGAGGCAGATATGAATAAAACTCTTGACTCCTCTCTTTCCAGGAAGCTTCCAATTAGAGTGAAGAAGATTACAAGAACCAACAAGAGCTAAGACCATAGACTGAATCTTTCAGACAGACTGGTCATCTTGGTGTCTACTCTTCCATACAGATTTTCAAATGGGAAACATCTTGTGATCTGCATAGATGTTTCAGATTGATTCTGTTGAACATACAATCCTACAACCGCAAACAAAAACTGAGCTTCCTATATAACCTCCATTGCTACATGGCCTTCCTCTCACCAAAACAACAAGTTTTCAGAGTTCAGCAGTCAATTAGGCAACGATGGAGAAGTTGCCCACCACTGCAGCATGCCATCTTGAACCAGTTGGTATTTTCATCTTATTCACATGTCAATACCCAGTTTCTATATCTTGTTACCCGTAACTACACACCTTACCTAGGCATAGTGGTCCTTACAAACAAAATAAATTTTCCCACTATGTTAAAAAATGAAACGATGAGAATAAAACAGAAATCATTTATCCATGTTAGAAATGAGATAGTGAGAAGACAAACACAAAATCTTGTCATGCTAACCATGAAATAAAGAGGAGACAAACATGAGTACATGACTTCTTTTACCAGGTTAAAAGATGATAGAAAGAGAAGACCATAAGAAATATATAATGAAGATTTACATAGCAAAAAACAAGTGGTTTGTAAAGGAACATATTAAACCATTTATAAAATCCAAACCATACAAGCTCAAAAGTGAAAATTACTACACCACGGGCATGACACTTCCAAATTTTACATTGGGCTAGCAAATGTTTGGGAAAACCAGAATGACAATATTCAATGCAAAATTTGGACCATAAGGTACCTTTCAGAAATGTACACAAGACATTAAATAAACAAGGTTGTAAAGAATTTGTTACTTTTAAGAACCCAGCAATTTGTATTTGTACATTAGGGTGTTAAATTTTCGGAGTAGTTTGACAGTTACAATGTTGCAAATGATGTTCCTTATCTTCAATGGGAATTGGGAAATGTGTAGGCATTTGATCTTTGCTGTCCTAAGTGCATATTTTTGGGATTTTTTTGTTGAAGGCGGTGTATGAAAGTGATATAATGGGACAAATTATTGTGCAAGTCACATCGATTACGCAGTTCTCCCATCCCCGCTATCGGAAGAAATAAAGCCTTTAGAGTAATTAGCTAGAAGCCTTTAGAATTTTTACAGTGACTTACCACAGCTTGGAGTAATCATACAGGCAATGATTTTGTACAGTTGGTTAATTTGTCCATAATTTAGATTTTTCAAAACAAAATGTGCTCTGTTATTATTCGACCAACAAAATAGAACAAGAGAACAATACTGGCAGGGGAACAGCATCAAAATTAGAACAGGAAAATAACAAATTAATCTCTGTTGTTTTCTATATCCCAAAAACGATGCCATCCATTACGAAACGAACCTAATAATTTTGCCATCCATTACGAATTGAAATAAAATTGGTAAATGAAACATAAAGGCATGCATTACAATTTCGTTACTAATTTTATCACCTAATAATTTTGTAATCCATTACAATACAATAAATGAAAACAAAAAACAAGCCCTTCGAGGAATTAAGAATTAAACACAGTACCTGTGGTTGGTTTACAACGTGCAAGCGAGACCAAAGTAACAGAGACCCCCTTTTTCCCACTTGAAAGTGGCGCAATTTTTGATAAGATCATCAAATAAACAATAAAACAATCGACAAATAAACTTACTTCAAGCATAAAATAAGTTTGCTTTGCTTTTCTTGAACTAATACATTTTGGTTGATAAAAATCAATTAATATGCTAATTTGGCTGCTTTTATTGTTTGACCTTTATGTTTGGTTAATTTACTACTGCAAAATTGTGTTTAATCCTGTAATTCACTCTTTGTTTTAATTCACAGTCCTTTTTCTGTCACTTTGGTAGATTTGCGGCTACTATTAATGATTATATGAATCTATCGAGACTATATTTTTATTATCACTAAACTTTTTCTCTCATATTTGCAGCAACACCGGTTCATACCTAGAATGAATGATGGTTCAATAACATCTGGTGGCTTTTGTCCTAAGAACAATTCCCTTGTATTAACTACATCTAAAAACGAGGTGTATGTGTTTGATGTAGAAACAAAACAGATTAAGCGAATGGTCCAAGCGCTATATGCATAACTTGCCCGAAGATTCCACCACTAAGTTCATATTCGGTTGTGGTATACAATTGCAAGGTAACATTCTATTGCTGATGTGTTTGAGCTAAAATAACAATGCACGAAAGCAAGAAGGGATTCGAATGATTAGTATTTATTACCCTAAGGCGCTCGGCAATTTCCTGGAATCTTCACGGCCAATGACTTCGCAACCCCTAAGCACATGCGAGAACAAGCGGAAAACAAAACAATCAACAAATAAACTAACTTCAAGCACCGAAGAAAAAAATCCAATCTAACTATGCACCGAAGATTTATTTTTCATAAAATCGGAAAAACAGAGGAACTAAACCAAACGACTCACCCTCTTTTGGGAGCTTTCGACCCAGTGCCAATGAACTCTATAGCAACCCAAGGATTGCCGATGTGTTTGAGCTAAAATAACAATGCACGAAAGCGAGAAGGGATTCGAATGATTAGTATTTATTACCCTAAGGCGCTCCGGCAAATTCCTGGAATCTTCACGGCCAATGACTTCTGCAACCCCTAAGCACATGCAGAACAAACGGGAAAACAAAACCAATCAACAAATAAACTTACTTCAAGCACCGAAGAAAAGAAATCCAATCTAACTATGCACCAGAAGATTTATTTTTCGCAAAATCAGAAGAACAGAGGAACTAAACCAAAGGACTCACCCTCTTTTGGGAGCTTTCGACCCAGTGCCAATGAACTCTCTAGCAACCCAAGGACCCTTTGACCATCTGCAAAGAAAAGAAAAGACTTCCTTATATAGAAATCTGTAACAAAGATATCTGTAACAAATATATCTGTAACAAATATATCTCTAACAAATATATCTGTAACAAATATATCTGTAACAAAAATTTTGAAACAAACAAGGAGTAGGAACTAACCGTTTTGCAGATCACCCGCACGGCATTATCAGAGAGCATATTTGGGGTTCCCATCCGCCGCCGCCGCCGTTCGTCGCGCCATCGACGTTCATCCGCGCGACATCCTCTTGTGGCCATCGTCGGCCTGCGCCTGAGCAGACCGCCTCCGGCCACCGACGCAACGCCGCTCGTCTCGGTCGACCGGAGCCGACGCCTCGGCTCTTTCTGGCCGGCCTAGCCGCGCGACGGCCACTTCCCAGGAAGCCACACGAGGGTGGGGTGAATGCCGCACGGTGGAGGCGGCGCTCCACGGAGAGCCGCCGAAGAGGGCGTCGAGAAGGGAGCGCCGCCATGCCCGCGCCACAGCTGAAGACGACATGGGGAGGCGTCTGGAACGAAGCGTCTGGGAAATGTGACGGTCGGGGGAGGGGGAGGGTTGTGCGGGTAGAACTCCAGATCGGGAGGGACACGTCGGTGGGGGATCTCCGGATCGCGAGAGGCGCGGCGGACTGAGGATTGCGCCGGTGGGGTGGGGGATCGCGGCGGGTCGATGGCGGGGTGGAGGATCGTGGGGTGGAATCGGGAGGAAGCCGGGACGAGGATCTGTGGGGGTCATCGAGAGGAGCGGAGGGATCTGGGGCAAGGGATCTGTGGAAGGGGGCATCGAGAGGAGCGGAGGGATGCGGGCGAGGGACGCGCCTTGGAGGGGATCTTGAGGCGAGGATCTTGTGGAGGGATCTTGGGCGAGAACATGGAGGCGGTGGGTGTTTACAGAAAATTCGGCAGTGGAGAACGGACCAATCACCACCAACTGCAAATTAGAAGTAGTAGAGATCTCCGAGCATTGTCTAGTACCGTGGACTCGGTTATTCGAACAGTTTTTAACACTCTGCAGAGGTTGTACACTTTACCCACAAGATACAGTCGCACACCACAAAGGCGATTAACAGTAACAAAGCTTTTCAGAGACTTACATCTCGGCCTAAGAACCTCTCCGTGTTGCCTTCACTATCACTTCCCTCACCTGAGCCAAGTATAGGACCGACGAACACCGTTGGATAGGGTACCAAGCCGTATACGAGCACGCTCCCCGTCTGATTACCCCGTAATCGCCACCCCGAGTATCAAAGGTAAGATATCGAGAATCCTACTAAACTAGGTCTTCCCATTCAGACATGTGGTTGTCACGAGAGACTCAGTCAAAGGCTTGCAAGGTGAAGTCCTTAACCGACCAAGGCAAGACTTCCTTCTCTCAGTTTGGCACACTGCCCTCACAACACTCATCCCACCCCCAATTGCCACACAGGCCCACAGGCACGCAAGCCTCGGTCCACTTGCCCCAGCCTAAATCAGTTCCACCCAGCTTGTTAACAATTGCAACACATGCTCATATTCATCTTTCATGTAGAACCACACAGGTCTCTACATTCCAATGTTAATACCAACATCATTCCACATTTTACTAAAAAACATTCTCTATTCTTTAGTCAATATTGATTTTTGTAGTCCAAATAGAATGATTCACGTACATGCATGGCTAAGCAACTATTCACGGTGTAGCCTCCCGTGTTGGCACAATATCATCACATCCAACTAAATTTACCCAACTTAGGTTATCAAGGAATCATGGCATACGAATAATGTCAAGGTGGCATAAACAATTTGGTTGGATAGCTAATTCACCCGAAATAATTCAAGTCATTTTTAGTTGAATTAGCATGCATAATTTAAAACAAAATATATTCCAAAAATTAGGAACAACATGGTCAAAGCATAACTTGCCTTCGAAAAGTTGTTGATCCCATTCCGAAGTCAAGTCTTGTACTGGAAATTCCCCCTCGCAACCCTCCGGCAAATCAACGTCTATTTAAAATCAATATAAACACAATAAATATATTTTACAAAGAGCAAAATTAACTCTAAAAATTCCACAAAATTCACCATTAAATAGATCTTGATTTTACAAATTTTTAGAAATTGGAATCACTCAAATTGGAGTTAAAACACAAAAGTTATAAGCATTTGAAGTTTTTTTTTAAAAATAAATCAAAAAGAATAAACCGGATTTCTTTATTTATTTTTATATGGAAAATCCAAGAATTATGACGTCAGCATGGTTAATTATGACGTCAGCACCAAGTTGATTTTCTACCGAAAAATATATTTATTTTAAAATTAATTATGACGTCATCATCACTATTTATGACGTCAGCATGACGCCTTCTTGGCGTCGGCATTGACCCTGCCGGTCGACAAGTGGGCCCCATCGATGACGCCACGTCGCCACGAACACGTGTCGATCATCCGAGCGTGACACGCGTCAGCGCATTATCACCCGAGAGCTTGATTAATTCCCAACCGTCAGATCAAACGTGAACGGTCGGATCAATCCCGACGCTTCGGCTCGGTTTACTCCGGAGCTGACACGTGGCCACATCTCAGCCATTGGATCAAAATCTAACGGTGAAGATCAATCCGAATAACAACTCAACCGATCCGGTCAAGCGCCAAGATTCGTGCGATGCGATCAGCGGCGAGATTGCACCGACACTTTGACCACTTCTTTGAAGTCTTGTGCGCTGTGGCTCATTTGTGACCATTGGATTAAAATCTAACGGCGGCAATTACTCGGGTGGCGTCGATCGCGCGACGATGCGTCGCCTCGGTTTCCGCGACGCAAGCGTCATCTCGGGGCGGCGTGGCGGTGAAATCTGGTCCATCCAATTCGAAATCTACGGTTCAGATTGCTCCAGATTTTCATGTTAATTCCTCTGATTTACTAGCTACAGTTAAATAGGCGACGTGGCCCATTAGCAACCGTACGATTCCGATCAAACGGCTAACATTAGAAGATGGGGTTCACTATTCACGCGACTACGTGGCTAGTTCCTGACCATCCGATACTCATCCTATGGCCAATAGCTAACGCAACTTCTAAGCTCACGTGGGCAATCCCTTCCTCGGGCACGTGGCACTAATCCTAAGCGTTCATTTCGATTTCAACGGCCAAGATCTAAAGCGACACTATGCTGGTCTCTAATATGGAGGAACACGTGGACTAACCTTAATCGTTGGATGCGAAATCGACGGACGACGTTGATCGAGAGCTTCGGCGAAGACACGACGAGTTGAGGTAGCCGGAGTTGGGGAAGATGACCCAAGCGGCGGCGATCCGGTGATGCTTCGGCGAGAAGAAGTAACTCTTCGGATGCGGCTCGACGCGACGATCACTCCGGTGTTCTTGACTGCGGCGGAGAGTCACCGGAACGGGCGCAAACGGTGACGGAATGGCCTCGAAACTCCGACGAGCACGTACGGGGGCTACGGTGGTTCTCGGTGTGCGTGAAAGGGGTCAGAATGTGCGGAACGTTGTGCTTTATACGCCGGGCTAGGAGATGAAGTGGAAGAGACACGCGACGGCGAGTAATGGCGGCAGTTTCCGATCGTAACGCACGGCGGCGGCGGCGCTTCATTCACTCGGAGACGAAACGACGTGGCGGATATCCAGCCGACTACGTGTGATCCAACGGCACAGCTAACGAACCGACACGGGCAGCCTTCAACCGTTCGATGCACATCCAACGGTGGAAAAATGAAGCGGTGTTAGGGTTTCCAGGCGGCGCACAGTAATGGGCTCGGCCCGTTACTGTTCAACCGATTTTTCAATTGTTTTTCAATAAAAATCATTCTAGAAATTCATTTGAATTATTTGAAGCACTTAAAATATCCGAAAAATTCTAGAAAAATTCCAGAAAATATTTTAAGGCATTTTGAACTCAAATAAAATATTTCCATTTAAATTTTCAAAAACTTGATCATTATTTAATTAACTTTTAAATAAGAGTTAAATTCCAATAATTCAAATAATTGCAAATAAATTCCAAAAAATCCCAAAAATTCAAAATAAATTATAAATTTAAAAATTAGCTAAATTTGAGGATGTTACAAAAGCTCAAATCACGACGACAGTTGTCAGCGTAATTCTTTTGCCTCGACTGTGCTGTTCTCAGCCTTCCCTAATAATGGCAACTTGCTCCTCAGCCTCCCTGAGAATTTCAGGCCCAAACACTGAACGCTCCCCCATTTCATTCCAATTCAACGGGGTACGATAGGCACGACCATATAGGGCTTCGAATGGTGACATTTGCAAGCTAGCCGAATAACTATTGTTATAACTAAACTCTGCATATGGCAAGCATTTATCCCAAGATGTAGCGTAAGATATTGCACAAGCTGTCAACATATCCTCTAAAATCTGATTAACTCTTTCTGTCTGGCCATCTATCTGCGGATGATAAGCGGTGCTGAAATTCAAGCGAGTCCCCATTGCTTCATGCAGTTTGTCTCAAAATCTTGAAGTAAACTAGGTACCTCGATCTGACACAATTTTCTTGGGCACACCATGCAAACACACAATCCTTGACATATATAACTCTACCAATCGATCTCCTGAATAGGTTGTCTTCACAGGAATGAAGTGAGTAACTTTGGTTTATCGATCAATGATAACCCATATCGAATCATAGCCTCTCTGAGTCTTAGGCAACCTAGTGATAAAATATTCCAATTTCCTCCCATTTCCATTCTAGAATCTTTAGTGGCTGCAACAGTCCTGCGGGCTTTTGGTGCATCGCCTTTACCCTCTAGCACACATCACACAATGCAACATGCTCTGCTACCTCATGCTTCATGTTCGGCCACCAGAATCTTCCTTTAAGATCTTGATACATCTTGGCACTTCCTAGATGAATAGGATACTTGGAATCATGAGCTTCCTCAAGGATCAATTGCTTAAGTTTCTTCTCATTCGGTACACAAATTTGACCTTTGAACCACAGGGTGCCTTGCTCATCCACTATGAAATCCTCTGCTAAACCTTCCTCTTTCTTGGACTTGATTTTACTGATTTTCTCATCTTTAGTCTACCTATCCCTGATTTGATCCTCAAGGGTTGGCTTTACTTCCAATGCGGCTACAAATCCTTGCGGCACAACTTCTAATCTCAACCTCTGAAATTCTTCACACATCTCCGGTTGATCACTGGCTACCATCGCATTTACAATGTGGCTTTTATGACTCAAAGCGTTGGCTACCATGTTAGCTTTTCCCGGATGGTAATGAATTCCAACATTATAATCTTTAATAAATTCCAACCATCTTCTCTGCCTCATATTGAGATCTGACTGGGTGAATATGTACTTCAGGCTCTTATGGTCCGTATATATTTCACATCTATTTCCAATGAGATAATGATGCCATATCTTCAGGGCATGCACTACGGCAGCTAACTCCAGATCATGCGTCAGATAATTCTCCTCATGCGGCCTCAACTACCTTGACGCGTAGGCCACTACTTTACCATTCTGCATTATCACACAACCAAGACCCCGCCTTGAGGCATCGCAATAAATGTCAAAACTGCTCTGCACATCTGGCAATACTAATACAGGGGCAGATGTTAACCGCTTCTTTAGTTCCTGAAAACACTTCTCGCACTCTAGCGTCCATGCAAACTTTTTCTCTTTCTTCAACAATTGTGTGAGCGGTTTTGCAATCGTCGAAAATCCTTCTATGAACCGACGGTAATATCCTGCCATTTCCAGAAAACTACGGACCTGGGTAACTGTCTTCGGTTGCTCCCAATGCAACATCGCTTCCACTTTGCTTGGATCCACAGCGACTCCTTTAGCGGTCATTACATGGCCAAGGAATTCTACCTTCTCTTTTCAAAAATCACATTTACTGAATTTAGCATACAGCTGCTGCCCCCTCATTCTCTCCAAAACCAACACTAAGTGCTCCGCATGCTCTTCTTTAGACTTGGAGTACACAAGGATATCGTCTATAAAGACAACCACAAATTTATCCAAATATTCCATAAACACCTTATTCATCGTGTTCATGAAGTATGCAGGGGCGTTTGTCAATCCAAAAGACATGACTGTAAACTCATAATGTCCATAACGGATAGAGAATGCTGTCTTCGGAATATCTTCTGCTCGAATCCTCAGCTGATGATACCCTGATCGGAGATCTATTTTGGAGAAAACTCCTGCTCCTCTCAACTGATCAAACAGATCATCAATCCTTGGTAAGGGGTACTTATTCTTGACTGTCACTTCATTAAGTGCATGATAATCAATGCACATCCTTAAACTTCCATTCTTCTTCCTGACGAACAAAACTGGTGCTCCCCACAGGGAAGAACTTGGTCGAATTAAACCTTTCTCAAGTAATTCTTCAATCTTCTTCTTCATGTCGACTAGCTCATCGGTTGGCATCTGATACAGCCTCTTCGCTATCGGTG
This sequence comes from Guadua angustifolia, assembly GCA_036346375.1. NCBI lineage: Eukaryota > Viridiplantae > Streptophyta > Magnoliopsida > Poales > Poaceae > Guadua > Guadua angustifolia. The sequence continues at coordinate 19,219,118 of CM070509.1, forward strand.
CTGTTCCAGGTACTAACTCAATGACAAATTCAATGTTCCGGTCTAGCGGCATGCCTGGTAAATCCTCAGGAAAAATTTCTGGAAAATCTCTAAACACTGGCACATCTTCTAGGTTAGCAACCTTTACGTTGTTGACCATTAATTGACCATCGTGAACTGCGGTTGCACACTTCCACTTTCTTGCCACTAGGGCTTTCTAGAGATACCATCCTCTGGCCACAATCCAAAACAGCTTTATGCTTGGACAACCAATCCATTCCTAGGATGACATCCAAGGTTTGGGTATCTAACATGATAAGATTTGCTAGAAACTCTATCCCATTCATAAGCAACTGAACTCTCAACATCCTGGGTTAAGTCTAGCATTATTGGGTACCTTCTGACATTGACAAATCTTCTGGCTAACAAGCTTCACACTAAGTACCACTGAACTAGCCACCATTGCACATGCATCAATTTCATGTGAACCATCAACACAAGGAAATACTTAAAAAAATATGTCCGTTCTTTTACCATCAATGCTTTTACTCCATCACTTTATGTCCCAACATCTCAACCATCTTAACTTTATTTCTTTAAACAAGAAAACTATTACATGGAATTTATCACTAATCACTTTTCTTTTACCAACGAGAATATGACCCTTGTATAGGGTACAGTCATTGATCTAGACTTTCTCGATTGACGTTGGTGCTGAAGTTCGGACCGGGGCGGAGTTAAGATTGACGTGAACTGGCGTAATTAGTTTCTTCTGAGGGCAATGGTTGGCAAAATGCTCGAGCTTATGGCAAATATGGCAGAGTTTAAAGCAAACCTTCTTCCTTGAGTATTTGTTGACAGGAATAGTGTCTTTGCTCAAATGCCTTTTCTTCAACTGATTTTCTGGGCAAACTTTTCTCGCAACTTTACCGCTCACACTTGGCATTATATACTAGACTAAGGTAACTTTCGGTATGTCTGTGACTGTAGAAATTATTTGTCTTCTCTGTGGACATCGGTTAGCGTAATGGCCTTTTCTGTGACAGTTGTAGCACTCAATGCTGCTCTTCTTGTGAAACCTTACTTATTGATTCGCATCACATCCCCTGGAAAAACAATCTTCTTCACCATAAAAGAGACCTACTGTGGGTGATAGCCACTTACTGGTTTTCTGATGAAAGCTGATAGAATCAAGGTGCTGCATTTTTAGCTCTTCAAGCGGCCTCTCCTGTGCAGCCGGCATTCCACCTCTTGTTGACAATTCTCGAGTGTCTATGGCCCGTAGATTCTTCCGTTGATGCTAGATCACGGCAGTGTCGATCGGATCTAAGGGACATTGAGCTGGACAGTGATCTCGACCTTCACAAAGGTAACATGTGATGTTGCTCATAAGACATTCTCTAGGAGAATGGCTTCCTTCACAACTGGAGCAATTGATTGCTTGCTCGTCAGCGGTGTGTCCTATTTCTCCACAACAAATGCACGCACGATCTTCTAATTTGTCTAGTTGATAACACTTCAAAGAATATCGTCTAGATCTTGAACAAGGTACAGGGGTGGCCTTCTTCTCTGAATCTATTGTGACCATATCATCCCTTGGTGGAGCAAAGAGATCACGAAAAGCAACAATGAATTCATTCCAAGTGATATTCTGTGAGGCTTCATGGTTAGCACTATAGTCCTTCCACCAATCAGCAGCAACTCCTCGTAACTGATATGAAGCATATAATAACTTCTCATCACTTCTACACTGAGCTATGAGTAGCTTCCTTTTAATGGTTTTGAGCCAATCTTCTACTTCTAAAGGTGAGACATTTCCTGAAAACGTTGGCGGACGAGTCCTTATGAATTCTGATAACCTTGAGTAAGCACAGGAATTACTGATGACCGTCCGAGACGCTTTATTAACATTAGCTTGATTGGTCATATTCTGCATTTGTTTCATCATTGCTTGCATCAACTGAGTCTGAGCGGCCAAAAACTCTGCATATCTATCGGTATTGACGGTTGAAGAACTGATCCATCCTTGGAGTTTCCACTGAGTTGATTACCACTTTCACTGGCTTCCTGGCTACCACCATTTTGAACCATCTGATTGATTGCTCTATAGGGGTTAGGGGAGAGGGAAATAGCATAGGTAAGAACCAGATATCCTAATACAAGGGAGTTAGGTTCAACCCAACAACTTAATCAATCAATATTAATATCTTGGTATGGTTACTTACATAAGCCTAAAAGCTCTGCAACACATACTGCACACTCAGCAATCAAGAAGAACCAATTCAACCTAAGCACACAAAACTATCGTCTACATGGGCGACACTCCTATCTTAGGAAACGCGACTCCCACACATGAGTCTCAACTGGCTACTTGAAGCACTGAGTCTTCTAGCTCCTGATACACTTCATTGAGTCGCTCTTCCATGAGCTTGATGATTCTCCCCTTCATGATCATTATGGCAGTTGCAGGCACTCGATGCCATCTCCTAAAGTGTGGTATATCATTTTCTACTCAAGATAACTCAGGTAAGATTTCAGCTCAATTTAGCAGAGGTAAGAGAAAGAAATTTCAGCAAGGGAAAATAAAGAATTTTTGGTAAGGACAGAAATAGAAGAATGAGATAAGTCAAGAACACATTATTCTTCTAGGTTAGGTCTTTTAATTTAGAAAATAATTTTGAAGGACCTATACAGACGACCAACTATATAGGGTCATGACCTACAGTCAATATGGCTCTGATACCACCTCTGTCGAGACCCGAATATGCAAATCCGGACCCTCTGTGTATACTACACTAGTCCAGGATCACACTAGTGCACACAGGCTCAACATAAGTGAATATCATAATCATGCACAGCGAAAATAAGATAAAAGACATTATATATTAAATATTACTAGTTGCATGACCTTATGGTCAACTTACATGACTTTGCCTCGCAAGGTTGAAAAACAAATTGAACTGCAGTGGAATAAAGACGTAGATAAACCCCTCAGTATACCACAGGCAACTGACAAGGCTCGCACCCTAAACATTCGTCTCTTCAAGGTGCTTCTCCTTCAGCATGGACGTAGACTCCTCAACTGCAGGTGATGTTGTAGGCAAGGGTGAGTACATAAAACACTCAACAAGTTGTGCTCAGAATGCAATTCTAACATATCTATATGCAAGGCTTATTCCAAAGAAATGGCTTTCATAGTTGTTTTGCAATAAAGCAGCATTTATACACAAGTACAATAAATACATTGAAAAGACAGTAAAACAAATAACACTATAGATAGATTCAATGTTTCTCAGGTAACCAAGTTTCCAGTCCTAAGTTAAGATTCAACCTTCTATGGCAACCCGCCATCACTACAAGAAAAGTGATTTTTAATGACGGTCCAAACTCATCATCATTAGTCCCGAAATCGTCATGGTATGTTTTTTATGACGAATTTATGACGAAATTTAACTTGTCATAAAAAGTGCGTCATAGAAAGTTTTCAATGATGAATTGCTTATTTTCGTCATAAAAAATCAACTTTTCTATGACAAATCACCTTTCCGTCAACAAAGAGGTCACTTCCATGGCGAATATAACCGTCATTAATTATACCCAAAACGTCATGAAAAATGTTAAATTCGTCATAAAAAAACACTCCGGTCGGCCAAAAATGAGCGTTGACCATTTTATTTATGACGAAATTGTTCGTCACAGATTATTGCCATGTGGATATGCATTTTCGTCATTGAACACTCCAGTGCCACGTCAACAGCCAGGGTGACAAGTGACGTGGCACGTGTTGACACAATTGTTTCGTCACAGATGATTGCCACGTGGACATTCATTTTCGTCATGGAACAGTCTAATGCCACGTAATACAAGTATATCCATGCATATGCATACAAAATCAATCCTAGCATGATAATAAAATCTCAATTAAAACAGATTTCACATTTGCATAGATCAACAACCCATTTAAATTATAGTGTAATCAAATCCATTCAATTACATCTAAAATTTATAAAAGGTGGGAATCAAATCATAAACTTTCATACAAACTGACAAAACATCAAGATCTGCATAACCTCAAACCTCTCAAAAATCTCTATCCTCAGATCTCATACAACACAAACAAATTCTCAAAAATTTGCAAAAGAAATAGACTCCTAATCTATGCCATGATATAGCATGGGAGCGAAATCCAAAGAATCGAAGAAGAAGGCGCAAGGCGACAAATAAGATATTGAGATTAGAAGGTTTAGTCAACATGAAGAACCAACTGAACCACTAAATAAAAAGAAAAAAAACCAAGACCACATGACTCACCAAGAACATGGTAGAAGCATATCATCATCTCCTTCGCTCTCTGAGATAGACAAAGCATGCCTTAGTAGTAACAGGGCCATTAGTTGCAAAAAAATAAGGTTTTTCAGATGTTTAAACTTGAGAATACCAAAAATATTATACGAGCCATTGAGAGTAGCTAAATGGGAGCTTGTCGAAGCGATGCGGCCACCAGTGTGGGTGAGTGCCTGCACGGGTCATCATCAATTAATCTTACTCTCTCATGCATCAGTTCTCTTTATTAACTATACAACAGAAAAAAAACTTGGTAGAAGCAAAACTTAGTAGTAGCATAAATAAAAGGAAGTAAAAATATGCTATTCTGAACACAATTTTTGCAGGGCTCCAAATTTTCAAGGGTGTAAAACTGAAAGCGATTTGTGTACTCGTCACCTTAAAAAATTCCATGCTGATTCTTACTATCAGGTGCTTAAAAAAACAGGCATGGGCAAGTAAAAAAAGACATCTAGTATAATAAGAAACTATCTAACCTGCATGTCAGTATAACACATCAACATAATTAAATTGAACACATATGGGATTATTGTTGAAACAAAAGACAGAAACTATTGGAATCATGTTGCAATACTATGAAATCTTATTTAGTCTGAGAATCTAACAAACCCACAGGAATGGAAGAAATGTAAAATTTAGTCAAGCTATTGTTAGTTTGTCACTTATATATGGCCTAATAAATCCAATAGCACGTTTTAATGAACAATGACACCTATTTATATGCTCAAATGCTAAAAATTGACTTATACATCAACCTATTTAATTGTTTCATAACATCCTATGTTTAAGTTGGAAGAAAACCAGCAGCACTTTCCTGATATGAGTGTATAATAAGTGCTCATAGTTTCTAATTTGCGATAACCACTTGGTAACAGCAGGTTGTCATTCCATTTGTCCATGTAAGTAAACTCTAGGCAATGTTGGTTTAACTGAAGCTGCTATAGTGATAATCTGCAGTGCATGTACTTCCTCTTATTATTATGTTTTGAAAGGCCATATTTGATCATAATCACATGGTCTGACATGAACTGCATGGAACCTGCCATTTGTAAGTGCTTAAATGATGACTCTTCAAAGTGGCACATGTTCAATTAATACAAAACAATTTTCAGAGGAAAAAAGTTGCTAAAAGTATGGCCAGATCTAACAACCGTTAACCAAAACTTCATAGGGATAAAGCATGTTCTCATAGCTTAATCACGGTTTTAACTACTTTGTCCAAAAACAAGGTTCTGATTACTTGAGCCCAACATAATGATCAATGTTCAAACTGTATCAAGACATGAAAATATTGAAAGGAGAGTGAACTGATTCGACATCAAGCATCTCTTCAAAAGCCGCCAATGCTTCTTCTTCCTTCTAGCTTTCCCATAAGCTTTGATTAGCGAGGAATAGCTCACAACATCTGGTTTTAGTCGGCTCTTTGCATCTAAAAGTTATGGCATTTTTAGGAAAAAGAAGAAAATATATAACTCCAATCTTGTGTAGTATGTGACTCCAATCTTGTGTAGCATCACATCTTGTTGTCTTGATTAAGTTGTGGAAGTACACGATCATAGATACTTGAAACTTCCTTGTAACTTGTTTCAAATGACATTAAATTATTAAAAGTATTTGTAGACGGTGGGATCCTCTCTCGGACATCTGCATAAGCGTACTACGAACTGGGATAGTCACCAACTTTCTTGTACATATAAATCATCGTATGAAACATCTTCTGGTCTGGCTTAAAAGAAGCTCTTTTTCATTAAGAAGGTCCTTGAATATAGCTTCAGCTTCCTTAGCTCTAGTCGTGCCCAAGTGATGATGGGGAACAAATAAATCAACCAAAGGATGGGGAACAAATAAATTCTAACTCTATATAAACAACAACCTGCACTTTCTAGGGTTTGCAGTTCATTTACCATTTGTAGCACATCTATCACACTAAAAATTTGCAGAGGTATACAACCATGAACATCTCAAAGATAAGCTCATCAACTCAAAATCCTACTCAGTGCTCAGTCAAGATGTCAACATATTCAACCATAAGGCACACAGATAGATGCCTAACACAAACATACATATACTCCTTGCCAACCATATTTAAGCAACCCCAGAGATTCCATTTCCACCAGCTGAACCGAACCAAGAGAAAATAATTCAGTGTTTCATTTTGCAAGTTCATATTGTGGTCAGCATGCGCAAGACCCGTAGCAGCTAGATGTCTAGTCAAAAAAAAAAAGAAGGGGGATTAGGGCGTAGCTCTTGCGAAGTCAATGAAGCCGTGGCTGAACCATGGTTGTGTGTGGTGGTAGATCGCTCCTTGGAGTAGCGGTCTCCTCACCGATGTCGATGTCGCCAGTGCGTGTGAGGCTAGCCGCACACCCGCAACCTCAGGGAGGGAGTAGAGAAGAGGGTGAGTAGGGGGTGAAATGGAAATAATTTGGAGGGGAGTGATTTCAGTACCTAGTTTGTGGTAGAAGCCGTCGGTGTCATCTGCGGCACCAGAGCGACGGCAAAAAGCACCCTCGGTGCGGTAGCGCGAGGGCGGTGGTGGGGCGGCGGGGAAGCCGTAGTCTTCACGGTAGCCAGCGGTGGCGTGGGAAGAGGGAGAGGAGCCGGTGGCGCGTAGATCTGAGGTGGAGGCATGGGCCATCACTGAAGACCGCCGCGGCGTTGTCGGATCCGAGGAGGCGTGTGTGGGGGGAACCAGATGAGGCGGTGGGAGCGTGGCGCGGCCAATTTGTGGCATCGGTGTCTGACGCAACCAAGAGGAAGCGGCTGCACGGCGGGAGGCCGAGACGCTAGCGGCACTCGGTGCGCAGGGGAGGAAGCGAGGGGGGACCGGCGGCCGGGGTCGGCACCAATGAAGAGGGAGGAGGCGGCGGCAGTGAGCAGAGAGGAGGGGTGATGCTCAGGAGTGAGTGCGGGAGGGAGAGGTACGGCCAGGGGCGGTGGCTGGGAGTAAGACGTGAGGAGAGAGAGGGGATCGGAGATGTAGATTAGGTTTAGGGTTAAGTAGAGTGCCGGTTGGGCCAGTTGTGCCGTAAATTTTGGGCCCTCCTGTCCAGAAAAAATTTATATATATGATGCTATTGATAAAAAAATAATAGCATTAATAAAAAATAAATTATATAAATAAATAAAACATCACAAATTTCAAAGTACACAATTTAGTAAATTAATTCTCAATCACGGAAAATATTGCATTGGAAATTAAAATCCAATCTAAAAAAACATGAATATTAATATCTCGGTGCTCTTATTAGGAATTCTGTCCAATAACATCAGTAATCAATACTACAATGTAATCCATGAATACTAAGAAAAAAGTCATACCTTTTGCGCTTTCACGTGATCTCCACTCAAATTCAACGATGTAATCTTTGCGCTCTTGCAGATCAATCTAACAGAAGAGAACCATCGTGCCATAGCTATGTGGTGATCAATGCGGCAATGCCGAGAGCGAATTTGGCGACTTGGCGTCGCGCTCCCGCTCGCTCGAGTCCTTGGACTTGCACTTCCCAACAATTGTGTCGAGCAGCGAGATCATACGACGTGATGAAGGGGACGTCGTTTCCAAATCCTTCGTGATGGAGGCTGTATCCAATTCCATGCAAACCACGTTCTTAGAATGGCCATATCCAAGCCGACCGCGGCCTTACCAAAAAAAGAACGACAGGAAAAGCAATACCTGCATACCTAGACAAAGTGGAAGCAAAACAGAGTGTATGGCACGGTGGTATTACAGTGCTTGCATATGCTAGAGGTTTTAGGTTCGATCTCCATGATCATAGGTTTTTTGTTATGAATTTTTTTCCTTTCCTTATCTTCGATTGAATATGAGATAAATAACTTGGTACTTGCCCAACAAATATGTTGTAGCCTGGTGGAAAACTATACAACGAATGAAGGTAAGTGTAACATCCCAAATTTTTTGCCTTTTATTTAGTTAATAGTGTTAATTTGCAATTTGTGCTTTTTGTGATTTTTTTGGATTTATTGGATTTTTCTGGAGTTTATTTGAATTATTTTAAATTAAAGTATATTGTCTTTTGTCAAAAACTAATTATAAATAGATAAGTTTAAAATAAATTTTTACCAAAAATATTTTATTTGAGTCCAGAATGTCTCAAAGTATTTTTGAGATTTTTCTGGGAATTTTCCTGGTATTTTTATTGCCCTAAATAAATAAAAGTATTTTTCTCTAATTATTTTAAAGGTTAAAACCGGAAAAATTGGTAATATGATAATGGGCGAGCCCATTTATTGTCTTCGAAATCGGCCGTTCTTGACCAATTATTCGCCCCGATCGGCGATTTCTAGAACTTGCACCGTCAACCGATGGATTTCGATCCTATGGCCTGCATCAAGCCGCATCGTTTGCGGAACCCTAGCGCGTGTGTGGAGCGAAGCCGCCCGATCTACTGCGTGTCGCCCATCCGTGCGTCGTCTCCAACCCGTCTCTGAGCCGAAATCCAAGAGCTCATGCCGTAGCCGCCGCGGACTCCTCGCCGAATCCTGCCATATCCAGCCACTGTGCGCTATAAAAAGGGGAGCACCGGGTGCGCAATCCCTCAAGTCGCAGAAGCCGCAAACCCTAGCCCGGAGCCGTCACACAGCCACCGCAATTGGAGCTTTCCCCAGAGCGCTGCCGCAAGTTCCCCGCACCGATTAGCCGCCGTCGGTCATCATCTCGAGTCACCAGCCGGACCATCGCATCCGCCGCGTCAAGGCACATCTGGTGTGCGCCGTCGTTTCATCGGAGCATCGCTAGGGAGGGAGTTCACTGTGAAGGTCATCGCCGCCAGAGAAAAAGCCGCGCCGCCGCCGAACCAGTGCCCGAATCCAAGATCCGTTCGCGTCATCAAGTCGGCGACATCAGGGTGAGTTAGGAGGTGTACCGCTAGCTCGTCGCCGGCGACCCTAGGGCTGCGAGCGCCGCCGGCAGAGGTGGCTTGACGCTTCGTCGACGCATGGCAGGCATGTGGACGCTATCGCCGAGGTGGCGCTTGCGTGGCGTAGGCGTGGCGTCACTTGTACGCGGCGTCAACCGCCGAGTCAGCCGTTGCGGGCCCCACCTGTTTGTGAGCCAAGCGGGTGGACCGGTGAGGCCGTGGACCAAGTCCGTGGAACGAGGCCACGTGTCGGCGCCGCATCGGTCCGAGCCTAGGGCTGACGTCAGCGTGGCGCATTGACGATGCAATAATCGGATTTTCTTTTACAAAAATAATTCGATTAAATATTGATTTTCCAATTTTATGGATTTTCAGGAATTTGAATCTTCTAAGAGCTCGTTCTCCCTCATACGAACTCCGATTGAGGTGATTCAAATTTCTAAAATTTGTAAAATTGAGATCTATCTAATGGTGGTTTTTGTTTGATTTTTAGAGTTTATTTGCTCTCTATTTTTGGTGTTTATTTACTATTTCTTTTTGATTCGCGTAGACGTTGAGTTGTGCGAGGCTTCGAAGGAGGAATTAGCAACTCAAGATCAATTTCCAGAGTAGAATCAGGAGCTTAACCAAGGCAAGTTGTGCTTTGATCATGTTGAACCCATGTGTGCAAAATTGCTATTTTGTTTTTACCTTATTGCATATTAATTCATGTGTATAAATGATTTCAACCTAAATTGGGATTTAGATATTATACCCTTTGAATTACACCCTATCTTGTCGATTGTATGCCATGATCCACTTGTCACCTTAGGTTGGTTTAATATAGTTGATTAATAATGAAATCAACATGGGATGGTTAGATCGAATTAGACTGCTTAGCCATGCCATGTTATTACATGTTCACGGAATGTTGATTATTAATCTTGAATAATGGAATATGGAACAATGATATGAATTTGTGTGTCATGTGTGGTCACACAAAGAGATTGAGTTGTTGTGGCGAGGAGGTCACACAACGATGTTGATTTGTGGATAGCACATGGTGCTTGGTAATCAACTGGGTTAGTAATCACTTAGATTGGAGCAAGTGGCACGGGCAAGTGTGCCAGGGTGGGCCCGATAGGCAGAGGGTATGTGCAATTCTTGTTTTGATCAACCCTAAGGACTTAACCTTGCGAGCCTTTGACCTGAGTCAATCATGCAGCCGCATGTCTGTTATGGGGCAGCCTAGCTGATTAATTTGCAAAGTCTTAGCTTGAGTACTATCGTGGTGGTGTGAGTCCGGGTGTATGGAGGAAACTCACATGGCACAAGAGGGGGGCCCTGTTGTGGTGGTGTAACCCATTAGTGTTGAAACCTCAGCTGGTAGTACTGGGTTAAGATGGAGCATTGTAAAGGCTTTGTTGTGATCATTCGCCTGTGTGGTGCATGGTTGTATCGTGTGGGTAAAGTGCATAACCTTTGCAGAGTGTACAAACTATTCGGATAGCCGTGCTCACGATATTGAGCAATGCTCGGGAATTACAGTCATGGGTTAGTTAATTAAATTGGACAACTGAATGGGATGACAGGATGCCATGTGGATAATGAAACTTGACTTAGGTGGAAACTTGGTTTACTTGAATTATTGAATCTATTTATGGCTATTATTTGTTTTACTGTCTTTTCAATCTATGTAATGTATGTGTTATTAAATGCTGCTTTACCGCAAATGAGCCACACAGCCATTCTTTGGAATAAGCCTTGCATATAGCTATGGTAGGATTGCATTCTGTGCACAACTTGTTGAGTGCTTTTGTACTCACCCTTGCCATCAACAACAAACAACAGTGGAGGAATCATCGCCCGTGTTGGAGGAGGATTTCCAGGTGGATACGAGTCACTAGGCCAAGCCTTGTCAGTCGCCTGTGGTGTGCTAATGGGACATTTACGTCTTTTGCTATTTTCTGTTGCATTTGTCTTAAGTTTATTTTCAGTCTAGCTGTGTGACTGAATAATGTAAGTGATCATAAGATCATGCACTAGTTATATTAAATAAATGAAGTCTTACTATTATTATCATTGTGTATGATGTGATGCTTACTGATGTTAAGCTGTGTGCACTAGCGTTGATCCTGGGACTAGTGTGGTAAAACACAGTGGATTCGAATTGGTGAACTCGGGTCCTTACAGTAAGGTCACAGGTTGAAGTCACCATCTTGCTAATTTTTACTTTTTTAAAGCACAAAAAAATTGTGGACCCAAACTGTGGGTCCCACTTCACCCACAATTGACAGCGTGTAAGGTATAACCCATATATAGGCCGACACAGCCACGTCTGACAACAAGGCCACCTCGAACCGGGGGCCTCTAGACATATCTTCTTGATAGGCCATGCCTCCGTGACGACAAAGCATATCGTCTCAATACAGACATATGTTTGACGTCAATCCAAGACAAATAACCATTCATTTTCTATGACGATTTGTATTATGGTTTCATGACGAAATTTTATATTTCGTCACAAAAGTGCATGGGGTGACAACGCCTGATAGAATTAATGACAAACAGAAAAAAGTCGTCATAGAAAATAGATTTTCCATGAGAAAAGTTAACAGCGTCATGACGTTTTCGTCACAGATAATCACTTTTCTTGTAGTGCATACACCCCAAGTTTTATTTTGCAAAAGTCTAACCCTTGACTGTAATTCCCGAGCTATGCTCAATACCGTGAGCACGGCTATTTGAATAGATTGTTCACTCTACAAAGGTTATGCACTTTACCCACATGATACAATCATACACCACACAGGCGAGTGATCATAACAAAGCCTTTACAATGGGTTGTCTTAACTCAACACTACCTGCTGAGGTTTCAACACTGGTGGGACTGGTTACCACATCCAAGGCCCCCCTCTTGCGCCATGTGAGCCACCTCGCGTGAGGACTGGTTACCTCAACCCGGGTCTCACACCACCACGATAGTACTAAAGCTAAGACCTTGCAAATTAGTGAGTTAGGCTGCCCCATAACAGACATGTGGTTGCATGATTGACTCATGTCAAAGGTTCGCAAGGTCAAGTTCTTAGAGTGATCAAAGCAAGACTTATACATACCCCTTGCCCATCGGGCCCACCCAGGCACACTCGCCCTTGCCACTTGCTTCGATCTAAATCATAACCACCCTAGTTGATTATCAAGCACCACGTGCCATCAACAATTCAATATCGTTGCATGACATCGAACGCCACAACAACTCAATCTCATCATGTGACCACACATGACACACAAATTCATAACATTGTTCTATATTCCATTAGTCAAGATTATTTATTAATGATTTAGGTACACGTGATGACGTGGCATGGCTAAGCAATCTAATCTGATCTAACCATCCCTTGTTGATTTTATTATTAACCAACTATAGTAAACCAATCTAAGGTGACAAGTGGATCATAGCATACAATCGACAAGGTAGGGTGTAATTCAAAGGGTATGATATCTAAATCCCAATTTAGATTGAAATCATTTATACATATGAAATAATATGCAATAAGGTAAAACAAAATAGCAACTTTGCAAACATGGGTTCAACATGATCAAAGCACAACTTGCCTTAGTTAAGCTCCTGGTCCTGTTCTGGAAATTGATCTTGTGTTGCTAATTCCTCCTCTGAAGCTTTACACAATTCAATGTCTACGCGAATCGAAAAGGAAAAGCCAATAAACACCCAAAACAGAGAGCAAATAAACTCCAAAAAATCAAATAAAATCCACCACTGGATAAATCTCAATTTGCAAATTTTTAAAAATTTGAATCACCTCAATCGGAGTTCATATGAGGGAGAACGAGCTCTCGGAAGATTCAAAATCCTAAAAATCAGAAAATTGGAAAATCAAATATTGTCCGAATTATTTTTATAAAGGAAATTCGCTTTATTGCGTCACGCTGACGTCATCCTCGGACCCGAATCAATCGTGCGCTTCCACGTAGACCTCGGCACAGTTCCGTGGACCCGGTGCACCGTAGGACCGGTTCACCGTGAACCACGGGTACTGTGCCGTGCACCGGCTGATGCCAGCACGACGTCATGTGCTATGCGTCAACGCATGATTGGCTGACCCGAGATGTGATCCGATCCTTCCACTACGATCGAACGGTCCATAGCGCTACCATATCTGCATCGCCCAGAACCGATCTAACGGCCACAGCTTACCGAGGCGATCACTGCTGACCTAGCCGACGCGGTGCAATCGTGACCGCACATCTACAATCAGACGCCCCCGATATCCCGACGCTTAATCTACTAACCGAGCTGACGTGGATTGATCCGAGCCGTTCACTGCAGATCTGACGGTTGACATTCTTCGGTCCCGGCGATGGAGGCGCGCGGCGCGCCTTCATCGATCTTAGAGCAGCGACCCTCTGCGACACTCGGTGAGATCTCAGTGACGTGGATCGGTGGGATAGATTGAACACAACACGGGGGCTTCAGATCTAGTACTGGCACAGCGAACGGTGGCTTAGCGATGGCGAAACTCGGTGAAAATAGAGGCGGCGCAAGCTTGGACTCCAGCGAGGTCGCACGAGCTCTTGGGTGCACTTCAGGCGACGGCACTACAGCGAAAAGACTTGGCTGGCTCTGGCGAACCTCGGGTGCCCCGCCCCCAATTTATAGCCTCGGCAAATGCGCACAAATCGGAACCCTATCGACGGCGTATCGAGACTGGACTCCGACGGTGACTCGGAGACAAACTCCTCTCGTTCGTCCGATCAGAGATCAACGGGCGAGATGCACTGAGACGTGGCTCAATCCGATCCGAACGCAATCCAACAGCGGAGATTTACTAATGGCGTTTACTGCAGTTGATAATCCCGAGCGCCCATCCATGATCCAACGGCTAGAACTTCTAGGGTTCTGATCCAACGTGGCAAACGACGTCCGACCGATGCTGATCCAACGGTGGCATGCGATTAGGGTTTGGCGGCGGCGCGGCTTGCTGCGGTGCGATCGATTGAGATCCAACAGCTGCGGTTCAAGCTTCTAGAAGCGGTAAGAATAAATTTGAAAAATTTGAATCAAGACGGGTAGGCTTCGGTGCGCCAATCTTTGGGCTCGACCAATACTATTCGAACTAATTACTCGGAATTTTCTTTTTAAATTAATTAAGGAAATTAATTTCATTTATTTGAGGCAACTAAAATACCATTAAAAATCCAAGAAAAATCTCAAAAATACTTTGAGACATTTTGGACTCAAATAAAATATTTTTGGCAAAACTTTATTTTAAATTTATCTACATATAATTAGTTTTTGACAAAAAAGGTTAATATACTTATTTTAAAATAATTCAAATAAACTCCAAAAGAATCCAATAAATCCAGAAAATTGAAAAATCACACAAATGGAAATAAAACTCTATTAACTGAATCAAAAGACCAAAAATTGGGATGTTACAGTGTACACAAAGTTTCACAAGGTTTGAATCAGCCAATCAAAAGATTTATCAATTTTCTTTTTGAGTCATGCGGTTATCTACTATTCATTGTGTTGTTTTCACTGTAGCTATACTACCCGAGGTATTGTTCATCCAACTGTATTGGGCCAGAACGCGATAGTGCCGGCCTCTGCAGTGGTTTTAGGATTTTTGCTTTCTCTGCTTTGCCTTTTTGATATGAGGATATTGGTTGGATTGTTTTGAGTGGGAGAAATTTTATTTTGGGATCGTTCACTCCCCCTCTAATCGCCATCTCGATCCTTCAATCTCATATTGATAGCTTTGTTTCACTGGCACCTCTTCCATTTTTATTTTGTATACACCTAGTAGTAGGTATGAGAAGGATATAGGGGTGATATGTATAAGGCAGAGGAGAAAGAAGAGGGGCTAGGGAGTGAGGGAAGTGTACGTGGCCTTGTGGGCCTTTGATTAAGCCCATAAGGCCCACTTGTGGAGCCTCATATATACCCCACCACTACCACACGTTCCGTTCTAGGCTTTTCCATCCCTAATCCAAATCCAATCAATCGAGAGAGAGAGAGTGCACCTGAGGGACCCTAGGGTGTGGCGGGCGATAGTGGGTGGTTGGCAACGGCGCAGTGCAATGAGAAGCAGAGCTGGGGAGGAAGGTCGGTAGTGACATGCCATCAAGCTGGGGAGGGGACGACTAGCGACGAGCAAGCATGCCACATGCAGCCGAGAGGAGAAGACTGGTGACAAGGATTAACATCTATATTCTATTTTGGGCTAGCAATGGTTAAAAGCTATACTCTATTTTTGGGCCCACAATTCATAAAGAGAAAGCCCATAACATAGAATGAGACCCATGTTTAGCCAATTGGTTACGTCTCTGACCAGTTATCTAAGAAACATATACATTGCTTCGTACTGGTTCTCCCTAACCTGTGAAATAGTCACCTCGATCAGCAATACTAGTCAGAAATAAGCGGTTATCCTTGCACACACATTCGTTCAAACAATTATCTTAATAGATATGAATAACTACTTAAAAGTTATCCTGGAAAAGGCACCCTTTGACAAGAAGACACTATTTGCGGGAAGGCACCTTTCAGCCATACGATTCTTAGACAAACTCTGTAATATCTGTACTCTGTTAAGTTGCTTGGCTAATAAAGAAGCAATCCCCATTTTTCTCCTTCACGATTATTCTTTCAGAAGCCTGCAACCATTTTTTCATAAGCCCAATCTAGGGACCCTAAGTCTTGAACATCCATAGTTGGCACTAGAAGGAGGCCTTCGGTGATCAAGGTGGTGAATAAGCTTTTGGCAATTGATGAAGAAAATTCATTTGACCTCATCGACTACGCTGATCTTGACGCCAGCGATTATCTCTCAGAAGAATAATGTTAGTGCGATTTCTATTCCTAGTATGTTACTGAAACAGATTTATCAAAATTTAGGCTAGCATGGATGAGGCTGAAGCAGAAGAACCACCATTTGATAAATCAAAAGGTAAGCACAATCCCATTTCTACCATAGTTTCAGAGGCAGATGTCTATGAAGTAAATCCCATGAAAATTGATGATGAGCATGCTCTCCAAGATGATGCCAACATTCTAAATAGCCCAACCTCGAAAGATTGTCTCTAAGGCCTTGACTATACCCCATCTTTGAATGAAGATAGAGCACTTACTCCCTTTGTCTACTCCAGTTTCCACACCTATGTGGTCACAAGTGAGATGGATGAACAACGAGCAAAACGCGAACAGCGTGGAGCCCGTGAAGTAGTATAAAAAATTGCTCAAGAGTAGCATGAACGCCTCATGGTGACAAAACAAAAAGTTGTGGATGAGGCGAGACATCAGTACTACAGCAGTTAGCCAAGGATATCACAAAAGCCAAATCCTTCAGAAAGTCATCCCCAGTACATCCTTCTTGTCATGCCTCAAAATCCAAGAGTAATGGTAAGGGATCTGCACTTGGTTCCATGTAATTCACATGAAATAACTCCTATAGATAAAATCGGTATATCAACTTGAGTGATTCTGAATCAACTAACCGAGGGGAACATTGAGCTCAATGCAACGATTATTAGATCCCTCGCTGTTGATATCTAAGAAGTGGTTGGAGAAGTACAGAGCTTGTCCATGTCAACAAGATCACAAACTGATTTTCGTATAGAACAATCTTCATTTGGTTGGCACCAACAAGGCTCCGATTACCAACGAAGGAATGAATCACAACAGAGAAGAATTTTTAAATGCCTTACCCCAAGTGAAGTTCCTACTCATGGTCGGTGACAACCTCATTCTTCTAAATATATGGACCAAGTTCCTAATGTGCAAGCACATTTGAGTCTTTATACAGGATGAAAGCTTTTTCTCTAGGGCTCAGAAATGTTGCTCGGCCTAAGAAGTTCAAGCCGGGTCATCTGGAAAGTTTTGATGAAACTTAGAACCCATCAACATTTTACAAGTTTATACCACTATCATCCAATCTACTAGTGGTGATGAGAAGGTAATGGCTAACTATCTTCCCACTGTCCTTAAAGGATCTACAAGAATTTGGTTGTTTAACCAACCAAAAGGATGTGTTTTTAGTTTGAAAAACTTATACCATGCAATTTTAAATAACTTTAAAAGTTGTTACACTAGGCTAGGAAAGGAAGATGAGTTGCATCGTCTTCATCAAACTTTCAGCAAAAATTTAGGTCAGTTTATTAAAAGGTTTGTAGAAGTTCGCAATACCATTCCAAACATTTATGACAATTCTGTAATCCGTGCATTTCAGCAGGTTGTATGCTATAGACACTTCATAGCAGTCCTCAATATCCATCCACCTTCTACCATATCATAGTTGTTAGATATGGCAGATCGGTACTCGGACGCGCATGAGGCCATTCAATGGAATCGTATAGTCGATAAGGTCCACATGCTACTACAACCAGGTCTGTAGTCTGAGGACAAGATATCCAAAAAGACCTTCAAGCTCGAGGACCACAAGGGAAAATAAGAAAAGAATAGGAAGGTTGTTCAAAGAGAGGTCGCAATATTTCAGAACAGCCTGCATACTCCAAGGTAAAGGCTCCTTGAAAGAAGAAATCTAGTCAGCAAGATGACCAGCTAGCTCGCAAGAACTCTAGTGCTACCAGTAGCAACTGACACTGGTGTCCTCTGCACAATGCACCAGGACATGATCTGTGTAATTGCCATATTTAGCAAAGGTGCATGGAAGATTTTACCCTGGTAAAGGACCTATGCCAACTTTACCATAAGGTCGAGGCAATAAAGGCTGATAATCACATCAATAGCTATCAACTAATATGAAACCATTCTAGGGTGACAAATGAAATTTGACATACAACATGTCAAGGTGAATATATCACAAAGTGGAGGAATAGCTATACCCAAATTAATTGAAACAAGTAATAATTAAATTAGTATGTAGTACTTCAAAACAATATAATGTTTAAACATGGGTTCAACACGATCAAAACACAACTTACCTTCAAAGAGCTCTGGATTCTGCTCTGGACTTTGGTCTTGGGTTAGCTCCTCGCTCAAGAATTCCCCAGGAACTTCAATGTCTACGCGAATCAAACGAAAAAAATAATAAATACCAAAACTAGAGAGAAAAATTAACTCTAAAAATTAAATAAAATTAATCATTAAATAGAGCACAATATTACTATTTTTAGAAACTAGAATCACCTCAATCGGAATGCAGATTCAATGGCTAAGATCTATGGCAACTAACCAAAGTGACGTGGCACAACCACGACCGCAGGATCTAATCAAACGGCCCAGGCTAACTAATGAGGTTATGACCGAGGTGGCTAGGATTGCTACACATGGCATGATCCGGTGCGTCGACAGCAGATCGAACGGTCACGTGATCATGATGGTTGGGTGACTGCGAAACATGCGACAAGCTAGCACGACGCGAACGGGGCAAGATCAGGAATGCTTGATGAAATCCGACGGCAATGAAGTGGCAAGGTGATGGCGTCTACGTGGTTACCCCGGTGTGCGACGCGATCTAACGGTTCTTGCCGGATCTGACGGCTGTAGGAGCTCGTGGCCAGCGGCGATGGCATGACGGCATTGGTTCACCAAAGTTGAAGATGATCATCATGGTGCTACAAAAGCTCTCCAGTGACGTTATCACTTGCCCTAGACGTGTCTTGACGTGACAAACCCAAAGGCCCCAACGATGACGGCGGAGATGACTTGACGGCAGTGGAAACACGCAAAAATGGTGGCGGCTCGGTGCAGTGAACTCCAACGAGCTCGTGCAGTCCACAGACAATGACTTAGTGTGCGGGCTTTGAGTAGAAGGTGCGGCGCGAGGTGAGGAAACCGAGAGTGGTGGTAGCAAATTAAATAGAGGCCTAGGGAGGTGTGAACAGCCCGAACATGGAGTCCGAGGTTCACAGGATTACACGCGGTGCGACGGATTCAATTATGATACGGTGAAGCCGATGTGGTGTGATCATGAGTGTGCACGTAGATCTGATTGAGTGGTCAACAACACTCATCGACGCGGAGAGATCTCAACCGTTGGATCAAGATCCCAACGGTAGCAACGCTTAGGGTTAGGGTTTCGACGGGATTGGGCCGAGATGGGCTGGAGCGGGCTATGGTTTGGCGGGCTGGCACAAGAAAAAGCAGGCCAGGTCCACTAAGCTCGTCCCAGAACTACTTAAACACATTTTAAAAACCTTTTTCGAATAAAATAAATACTAGAAATTAGAAATAGCTAAATAAAATAAAAAATATATCAGAAAATATTTTAAGACATTTAGAACCCAAATAAAATATTTTTAGAAAAATTTTATTAGGACTTTTTCGATAAATAAATAAAAGATGGTAAAAGGCTTAAGTCAACAAATACAAAATGAATTAAATAAAATCCAAAAAATTCATAAAAGGTATAATGCATATTAAATCCATAAAATCCAAAAAACGGGATGTTACTGTACAAAGATGGGCCAGGCCGCCATAGTACTATGCTATCGGCCCAAACACTGTTTAAGGATTTGCAGCATTTTCTTATTTTAAATAATTCTAAAAAATTACTTTAAGACAAAATAAATATTAAAAATAATTAAAAAATATAAAATTTCTGAATAATATTTTGAGACTTTAGGAACCCAAATAAAATATTTTTGGCAAAATTTATTTAAACTTTCTCAAATTTAAATACTTTTAACACTAGGCCATATTAACTAATAATTAATAAATTCAATTAAAATCCAATAAATTCACAAATTTCATAAAATACATATTAAATCTAAATTATCAAAAATTAGGATATTACAAACGCTCGTATTTCATATGTGATACGAGAATTGAGATATGACTTGTTTTTTCGTGGATATATTTGTGTGTTTTCCACGGACGTATCGTGATTTTCTTTTGGATTCGAGTGCCACTGTTTCTTTCTATTTCGACCTTTGGCCAAGAGATATCCATTAACCGTACCGTTTTCACGGGACGAATCTCCGAGGATTTAATTTCTTTCACGGTTCGATTAGATACGACCACTGTGTGTCTTGACCACTCCCTTCAGATAAGTACGTCCACAAAATGCCGCGTAGGCAATGGATGCAGTCAATAATTAATTAGTGCACTTGTGGAATTTTACGTTTCTTTAATGGGAGATACTAGCGCTCGGACATTCGATCATTGTTTATCTCATCGGACGTTTCTAGCAATATTTTTTTATACGTGCAACATTTTTTTCCGACGCGTGCAACATTTTTTTAAACGCTTGCAACATCCGTTTACTATAGCGAATTTCACTGTATGTCGAAGGAAAATATTGCACGTGTTGGTAAGAAATGTTGCATGCGTATAAAAAAATGTTGCAGTGTATCCGAAAATTTCGAACGTCTGGACACAAGTTATTAGATTCTTTAATTTCTTTATGTCTAGGATTTCGGAAGCAAGATTTTTTTTCCCTCCTCGAGCTTCGGTGCCGTTTTGAAACTAGATATTTCCGTGAAGAAAGAAAAGAAATTAAGAGACTAAGAAAATATGTCAGAAATCTAAATCTTATATAGGGAACGCCACTTGTACCTTGAAGCGCATATACTCCAAACTTGGAGCCCTTTTTTCGATCGTGTATCCCTCATTCGCGCGAGTCGTAGAGAAACCCCTATATACATTGGAGAGCGTTATAGTACAAAATAATGAATGTACGTAGTTAAATATAGAAAGTGTTACATAAGAGTAGTGCACTTATCGCTCCAAAGGAGGCTTGATCGCAGAGGCCATCGGTCTCTTCTCAATGGAATTAAAAGTGTAGACCACGTTGTTACTCGGAATGATCACGAGTAGGACCCAATGGTTGCTTATTAAATGGTATGCAATGAAGGAAATAAGTTCACATACGGTTGAAGTGCGTACAAGTAATTGAAGGGTGTAGTAGTACTTACTCGTGGTGCAGGAATAGAATGAAGTCCTTCTTGGCCTCGACTTTCAACGCACCCTTGATGTAGCCAGGCAAGCCATTGCGGTTGAAGCCTAGCCATCGTTATGGACACCACTGTGGTCGATTTAACCCAATTAGTTGTCGATTCGTCACGACTCATTGCCTCATTGCCCTCCTTTCGTATTGAATATTCTGAAGCATAATGCAAAATCCTATGGAAGTTCTAAGGTCATGCTTTCGTGGTGCGATACTCACGGTGTCGAGGATCGCGACAAAGGAAACGTCGATGGAGATCATTTGGTAGAGACGGAACAGATCCTCAAACCGATCGAAATGTCCCGTCGTCCTCACGGTGGAAATGTCCTTTTGTACCTAACATTGAAGTCGACCCGACGCCTTCGTTCCCTTTCACTTTGTCAATATACCATCCATGGAGTATCGAGTCCACATGCCTAAAGTATTCAATTTCGCAGAGGCGTAAGGGCTTTCCATGTTCATACGCCTTTTAAAATTATAGGGCTTCTCTGTGGCTCCTGCCGGCTCTCCTTTCTGGGCCAAGGAGTCTCCAGGCGGGGTTGAGGCTTTTCACGACTGAGAGGGCACTTGTGGTCTCATGTGAGCCTTGGCTTTTAGCGAGGCCTCCGGTGGTTCTGTGGGTGTCGTGGTAGCCCTTTTATGCACCACCATTACTGCACTGGGGACTAAATCCACAGTCGTGGGAGGCGCAGTACGGTAGGAACCTACAAAGCACGCCAGATGAACAACTTGTTGCAATACTCTTTGAATGGTACAGAAGAAGCGAGGTTTTTACCTTGACGATCGGCGACGCCGCCAGTGCCATTTGATGAACGACATGTGCGCTTGCGAGAGTGGTGATCTCTTCGTTGGGGGGAACTTCGAGCACATGTGATAAGAAGGCCGTGGGCGTAGTCCACCGGACCCTCATGTAGCCCTTCCCAAAGGCCGACCATGCACTTATGTCGGTCTCGTTGCATGGAAATGCAACCCAGCGTCGGCACCTCAACAGAAATCCGTCTTCCGTCAGCGTGAGCTGGCACTTCGTAGGCGCCTGCAAGAGGTGCGCAACTTAAGAGAAAATATTGGGGAGTTACCCTTGCACCTCGAAGCCATGCAAAATTAACTATTACCTTTAGCTGCGGACCAGCCTTATCGTTTTTAGACCCTTGTTCTGGCTGGTCGCAGCACGTGCTTACATCTGTGAGGCGGGTCATCCGCTCGACTGCAGGAGAACATCGCCATCATCTCGGCCCTCAGCGGTCCATCTCTACCCTCATCTCCGCTCACGTCCGCCATCTCCCCCTCATCTCCTCCTTGATCTCCTCCCCGAAGCGTGTCCTTCATGCGCTCGTGCGTGCCTCCCATGATCTTGCCACAGCACTCCTAACCTCGCCTTCGGCACGTCTTCTTCAGATGCCCGCCCCTACGGCAAGTACCCGCCCTTATGGTCGGACTTCCGATCATGAGGACAAGATGTCATTTGACCCTTGGCTAACAAAGGTCCCCTGCTCTTTCCTTCCGGTGACCTCCTCCTGCAAGAGGGGAGTACTGAATTAGATCTGAAATACAACAGAATGGTTGATCGCAATGTAGTAAGTTTGTCGACTTACGATGGTGGAAACGACTTGCGCGCAGAGCGGGTTTGGTACTACCGGTTGCCCGTCCATGATTTCTTTGTCCTCGCTAATACCCAATCACGTGCCGCTCCTCACATATGTGGGAGTAAAACCTTGTTCCCGAGTTCGCGCACTCCTCGGTTACTCGCGCCCATTCTCGCTTTCTTCCTTCAGAGTCTTTGAACAGAGGTGGTGCGGAGTGCACGGTTCTCGCCTCGATACCAATGTTCTTCTCGGCTCCTCGCCTCAAGCGCATTCTTGATCCTCGTGAACTCCTCCCAAACATCGGAGTCACGAGCGGATACCTCTCAATGGTGTAAGGCCTTTCAAAGACGTACTCACTATGCATGTAGCCTGAAGTGCCTCAAAGCCACACCCATCCTCTTCATGGCGCATCACTTTGGCATTGTTTTCGCCTCCTCTTCTATAATCCATTTGCCCTTCACCTCGTCCCACACCGGTTCTTACGCTCGGCCGACCTCCTTTCTCCAGATCCTAACTGTTATGGCAACCCTCTCCCTCACCAATTGGCCGAGGAATGAGCGGTATACGCCTTGTACTTAGGAGGACCCGTGCAAACCCGTGGCATTGAGCTCGAGAACTCGCGGTGTTCTCCCGTGGCCCCTTTACTCGGTCCTCGGGCCTTCCTCACCTTACTCGGCCCCTCGACACTTGGAAGTTGGCTCGGCTCGACACTTGGAAGTTCGCTCGGCCCCTCGACACTTGGAAGTTGGCTCGCTCGACACTTGAGTTCGCCGCCCTCGACACTTGGAAGTTGGCTCGGCTCGACACTTCAAGTTCGCTCGGCCCCTCGGGGCAGCTAATTCGGTTACATGCAGCGATGAGTCGATGCTCTCTAGTTGCGACATTTTCAGCTTTTCTTATCGACATGGTCATATATTTGACATGAGATAAAGCAATTAAGTAGCAATTATGTGAAGTTGACAATAAATCATGTAAAGCAACAGCTCATTGACAACAAGCAGAGAAACGAATGATCTTCAACGATGACTCCTAACCTCTAAATAGGTTTGGTCCTAATCCCATTCGAGGATGTGGTTCGGGCAAGTTCTAAGCCGTTGTACTACTTGAGAGAAAATTTGGCAAGATCTCCCATGTTCTCCGGATACACGTCTCGACAACAAGTCAAGAGGGGTGTATCCGGAGAACAATTGGGAGACGCTAACAAATCTACTCGTGAGTTGTACAACACCAGAACTTGCCTCAACCACATATCTCGAATCGCCCAAAAAACGGACAATTAAGATCGCTTGTTTATAAATATGCTATTCGGCAGATATTTATAATTAAACACTCTCGAGCGGGAGACGTGGATTACGCAACCTAAACTCTAACATATCTTTGAGATAAAAAAAGTAATATGCAATTAAGATTGAAATAACTATACCATCGCATACTCAAAAGTTGCTACAAGCCATCCTTGCATATATGAACAAGCAATCCTTTGCATATGGAAAGATTATGCTATATAGAAATGTATGAATACTTTTGCGATTACTAACTTTATAAAATACCGGGACTATCCAAGAGATACACCAAGCATAGAGAAAAATCGTAATTGAGAATCATATAAGGACAAATAAGACCATATATGTTGCGGTTGTTAAAACTAAGACAATAAATAAGGTAATCCACATATATAGCAACAACACATATACGGCTTAACATCGGGGTTTTGGTAGTTTGCAAACCGCTGGTATCGAAGTCCACTTTTGCTAAACTAAACTTCGTAATTGAAGTTTGGAAATTTGGTTTCGACTTTGTGAAATATTTGCAAGATGAGCATAATGAAACAATGACTTAACCCATATATAACTAAGCACACATTATCCATTATGCCAGAACATATGATAAAATCATGACTTCAACAGAACAAAGCTTGTAAGCAAAGTAATTCATGATCGATCACAAATAAGCATAGCATCTAGCATGGATAATAAACAAACTAAACAAACCACATCTATGCTCATGGTTGATTTAGCAATTTTGCTCTCGATTTCATAAATTGATGGGTTGCTCCAAATGAGCCCTCCAACACCAATTTCAGCAGTATATATATCACAGAATATATCAATCAAATCGGTGAATCTACACAATTCAAAGACTGCTTTTAGAAAATTGATTCACTAGAACTCGATTATGGACTTATGACAAACTCTGAACAATGAAGACAAAGATTAAAATGGTCTAACACATGTGCACAGACTAGTAACAATAAGTTCCGAATGTACAGATGATAACAAAGCTATTCAAGCCATGTAGCAGTAACTAATCACGCAGGATGACATAGCACATATCCGGAAGCAACAAGGCCAAGATGAAGTCTAAACACAATGATCTAAAACAAGGTCTTTGAACTACGAAAGCATTCACTAGCTAGCAGATCAATATAATCTCAACTATTTGAATCATCATTGAGCGGCAAGATATAACAAACTTCGGTGTTTCAGATCAAGAAAAACGACCTCTAGCTCGATGGCTAGTTCCCCAAATTTCTCAATCGGTCCACCGACACAATACCAACAGAGGGGAGTAAAAGTTCCTTACTCAGCGCCGGATCCGAGCCGACGAAGACAATCTACCAAAGTGATTGGTGCGGGGAGGAGTCGACGGCGGGGAAGAAGAGTCGGCGGGGAGGAGTCGGCGGCGGGGCGACTTCGGCGTGGGGAAGAGTCGACGCGTGGGAAGAGTCGGCGTGGGGGAGGACTCACCGGCGTGGGGAAGAAGAGTCGTGGCGGGGAGGAGTCGGCGGCGTGGGGGCGACTACGGCGTGGGGAAGAGTCGACGGCGTGGGGAAGAGTCGTGGCGGGAGGAGTCGACGGGGGAAGCGATTCAAGCATGGAAGGAGGCATGAGGAGGAGGGAGGCGTGAGGCTTGCGGCGTTGGCGGTGGAAGCGAAGAAATCGTGGTGCGGAGAACAATTTCAGCGTATGGGGGAGCTAGGGCAAAAATGGAGGAAGCGCGTAATTGTTCACTCTCCTCATTACTATCGGTTTTCCAAAAACACCGATAGAAATACTTGTACTAAGGAAAACCACGGAGGCATATTCCTATCGGTTTTCAACTAAAACCGATACAATTATAGTATCTCTATCGGGTTTGTAAAAGAAAACCGATAGAAATACTTGTACTAAGGAAAACCCTAGAGTGATATTTCTATCGGTTCTAAAGTAAAACCGATACAAGCGAAGGATAATATTACTATCAGTTTTACAAAACCGATACAAATGATTATGTATATGTGTCGCTTTGAATAAGAACCGATACAAATATAGGCACTGCTTTGTTTTCCCGACAAACCATAAAGTCTGAATTCTGAGATATCGATCAAAGAGTGAAAAGGCCATATCTTTTGCACACATAGTTGGAATTATTTGAAAGTTTGCGTAAACATACTTTGTGATACTACGATCTTTTCTAAAAAGGATTTTGGCAAAATGAGTAAGCATTGAAAATGTAGCCCAAATTCACTTTGTAGGCATACTTTTTGGTCAAAGAGTAGAAAAGTCAAATCTTTCTCAAATAAAGTCCAAGTATTCTAAAATTCCTTAAATGATTTGATGTAGAGTGCCTTCTTTTTATTCCATTAAGTAGCTACATACCACAATGCATTGACAAAATTTGTGAAAGTTTCATACGTACACATAACCTTTGCAAACACATATCAAGCGATACAATGATGTACTCCTTTTATTTACAATATAACCCTTCTTGATGATCTACACGCATATAATTTCTTCCATGTGTGTCGTTGTCACCGCTTAAGACAGGCCCCATCCGCAAACGGAGGTATTTCATCGAATTGGTCGATTCTTCTTCATCTATGACATTTTTAGACACCAACGATCCGCGCTTACCATAAAGGACGACGGCAACCTCGGATTGGCCGGATCACGCACATAGAAGACTTGATTTGCTTGCTTCGCAAGCACGAATGGGTCATCTTTATAGGCGAGTCTGTTGAGATCCACAAGAGTAAAACCTCTCTTGTCGACCTTCACTCCATGTGGAAGTCCCACCCACTTACATTGGAACAATGGAATCGGTATATTCGTGTCGAGCTCCCAAATTTCTTCGATCACCCGTAATAAGAGTTCATTGCCATTGAGGATCCTCCTTTCGGTGATGTTCATCGGACAAAGCATCTATGCGACACATTGTTTTGAACAAAGACTTCTTATCATCGACTTTCAGTGTAAAAGGTGTACCCATTAATATCGTACCCTGCCATATCGTAGACATTAAATCTAGGTCCGTCGACCAACCATTTGATAGTATCACTAACAGAGACCTCGCCTCTGCTTGAACCATGTTAGAAATCTATTGTTGTGTTCTCGCATGATGGAAAGCTCATCCATATGTGGATTCTCTTCTCGTAAAATCGACTTGTCTTTTCGATATACCACGCAACTTCTGTCTTTGCAAGATCTGCGAGATCGCTTTGCAATACATATCAAGCTCGTGGCCTCGTTAGTTTAAGCCTAGCAGTTCCTTTGCGGATAATGCGCGCCTCATGGCGAGATAGAGAACACCGATTGCTTGTCTTCTCCCGAGATAGTCCACGCAGAACTCAAT
This sequence comes from Guadua angustifolia, assembly GCA_036346375.1. NCBI lineage: Eukaryota > Viridiplantae > Streptophyta > Magnoliopsida > Poales > Poaceae > Guadua > Guadua angustifolia. The sequence continues at coordinate 19,246,424 of CM070509.1, forward strand.
AACCTCTTCAGTCCCATAACCTTCCACAATACTACCCTCAGGTTTCGACCGATTCCTCACGTAGGACTTTAATATACCCATGTACCTCTCGAGCGGATACATGCGTAACGAAGAATGGGGCCACATATCTTAATCTCTCGACAAGGTGAACAACAAGATGGACCATGGCGTGAAGAACGATGGTGGGAAATGCATCTCAAGCTGACATAGAGTCTGCACCACCTCACTCTGTAAGTTGTCTAGCATATCAGGGTCAATAACTTTGCAGGAGATCGCATTGAAGAAATAACAGAGCTTCGTGATTGCAAACCTGACATCCTCAGGCAGAATATTTCTGATAGCAACTAGGAGCATTTGGGTCATCAAGACATGGCAGTCGTGGGACTTCATGCCCAACAACTTCAAATCATCCATGGACACCAGCTTCTTAATGTTTGCGGAGTAGCCAGATGGAACTTTAATACCTTGGAGACATTTGCGAGAGATCTTCTTTCTCCTTCTTGGACAGGTGTAGCATGCGGCGGATGTACGGACCTTTCCCATCCTCCTCTATCACCGCAAGCCCGGCCTGATTCCCATGTAGGCCATGTCGCGACGAGCATTCACACCATCCTTGGTCTTCCTGTATGTTCAAGCAGATACCAACCAAATTATCGCGAGACATTCTTCTCAACGTGCATGACATCAATACAATGTCGGACATCTAACTCCTTCGAAAGACGGCAAGTCCCAAAATATGGACCTCTTCTTCCAAATTGTCCTAATACGAACAGATTTACGACTCTTTCCGTCTTCAAGTTCAATATCCTCCACACGTGAATATACTTGCCTTCCACTCATAGGGCTGCGGGGCGACGGACTTCCCTCTTCCCATCAAATTTGTCATCCATTTTACTGTCGATGACTTCGAGGTAGAAACCTCGGTGACCCATATACACGGTTTTCTTGGAATTCGGTAGCCATAGGCTCTCGGTCTCCTCTTCACAGATAGGACACGCTTTGGCTCCTTCAGATCTTGTACCCGCCAAATTACCAAGCGGAAATCATTTATGGTACAAAATACCATAGCTCGAGGGTGAAATACTCTCTTTGTATGCATCCCACACCACCCCCTCATTCCACAATTGTACCAAATCCTCGATCAATGGTGCAAGGTACACATCAATATCATTTCCTACTGTTTGGGTCCCGAGATTAGCAAGGACATCATGATATACTTCCGCTTCATGCACAACCAAGGAGGAGGTTGTAGATACACAATGAAGCGCCACGGCGTCTTGTGGCCGCTCATGTTACCAAACGGATTCATTCCATCAAGACTCAACCCAAACCTTATGTTCCTCATTTGAAGCACCAAACTCCTCATGTTTCCAATCGATGTTTCTCCATTGAGCCGAATCGGCAGGGTGTCTCGACTTGCCATCTTCCTTTCGAGACTCATAATGCCAACACAACAATTTTGCCTCTCGGGATTTGCAATCAACCGCTCAAGACGGGAATGATGGGCAAGTACCACAATACCTTGGCCGGTGCACCTTTAGTGACCTCTTCACCATCGTTGCCTCGCTCTTCGCTTCTTGTCGTTACGCTTCTCCTTTTGTTTGTATCAGGGGCACACTTGCACACCGGACAAGCGTGCAGCCCTGATATGCGTTCACGGTACAAGATGCAATCATTAGGATATGCATGTATCCTTTCTATTTCCATTCCCATGGGACATAGTAGCTTCTTCGCTTCATAAATGCTTATTGGCAACTCGTTTCATCCGAAGCACATCAGATAGAAGAACTAGAAGTGCATTGAAACTTGTATCCGTCCAGCGGTGTTTTGCCTTGATTCGAACAATGCAAGGACCGAACCCAACTTGGTGTATTCCGCTTTGCAACTTTGTGAGCAGCGGTTTGGCATAAATCTTCCATCAAGCTTTTAAACTTTTGAACTCTCTTTCCGTAATTACCCTCCACATCCCGCAACATTTGCTCCAAATTCTCATCCTCAAACATATCATGTCGCAACTCGTCATCCGGTTCCACCGTATCTTAGTTACTGCAGGAAGGGTACCACCTGTCTCGCCGTGATGGATCCAACACGTGTAATTCCTCACAAAGCCACGTCGAATCGGGTGGTCCTCGATTTGAGCCGAGTTGTTAAATCTTCTCAGATTAGTGCAATCAATGCAAGGACAATATATGAAGTTTACACCCTCCTCACAATATCCTCTTCGCAATTTTTTGAACTCCTTAACACCCTCTCAAATTCAAAGACTCAAACGACTTTTTCGATACATCCATTCCTTACGGTCCATCGTAATTAAACTTCGCACAATAAATATTGAGACACCTAGCTAGCTATTTGAAATATTGAGACATCATTTCGGTTAATATTACCTTTGCGAAATAGAGGCGGGTTCAACTATTCTCACTTGGATTAATGGATCGTGGAGCGATCGGGGTGAAATGAGAATGGGGTGGCCATTCGCTAGTTCTCAGACAGTAGGCATCCGTAGCGACCAAATCGCGTCTCCCGCCTTGGCCAGTGGGTCCTAGAGACTATGGATTCTCGAAACTTACTGGGTAGGGGTTAAAGAGGGGAAATCCATTGAAAGGCTATGATTATCTCGGTCTGGCCGCATGCATTTGAGTTTCATGTTAATCGCGTGGAATTTACGACTATAGATATCTTATGGGTTAAGCTGAGCAGCTCTGGAGAGTGATTATGATGGTATTCGAATACGCCGTACTTCCAATCAATGAAGTTGAGTTAAATTGGGTGATTCCTGTAACCGAGCTCAAGTAGTTTTCAAACAAGAATTTGTCATAAATCTGAACTTTACAAATAACCCCATGGTATTTGCCTATTATTGGTTTGGATTTCAAATGTAATATAAAACTGGATTTTAACTCTTGCATCTACTAATACTTAAGACACCTAGCTAGCTATTTGAAATATTGAGACATCATTTCGGTTAATATTACCTTTGCGAAATAGAGGCGAGTTCAAAGATATGTAAAATATGTACTCCCGATCGATATCTAGATTCTTCTCAGGTTTAGTGCTTTGAATTCCTTACATAGGAGACCTACATTTTAACATCAACAATGATATCAAATAATCTAATTATATAGCTCTTGTAGTACTTGCAAATCTTTTGACTACAACAAAACAAAACAAAGGTACCAACGATGACTCCTAATCTCTAAATAGGTTAGGTCCTAATCCCATTCGAGGATATGTGATTCGGGAAAGTTCCTAAGGCATTGTACAACTCGGGAAAATTTGGCAGCATCTCCCCGTGTTCTCCATATACCGTCTCGACAACGGGTCAAGAGGGGTGTGTATATGGAGAACACCGAAAACGCTACTGAAATCTACTCTGAGTTGTACTACACACGAGAACTTGCTCAAACTCCTCTAAGCTCGAATCAATTAAAAAGCGTGGACAATTGAGGCTGCTCACTTATAAATATGCCATTTTGTTGGCATATTTATAAACAACATCCTCGAGCAGAGCGTAGGTTAAAGCCTAAACTCTAGCATTTATCACATGATAGAAATTAACAATAATTCCATATTAACAAGAGCACTACAATAATTAAATAGATGTGTGCTTGACAAATTAATGGAGAGTGTGAAATCGATAGCATATACTCAATTCGATGCAACTTAAACTTTATTCACGATGTATCAAAATTACCTAGTGCAAAATTGAAGGGTTTAATTTAAAGGCGGATTGCTCACATTTTGAAGAAAAGCAAAGCGAGGGTAAAAAGAAGGGAATCTCCTCAAGATAAGGCTTCAAATTTGCCCTCTTAACACCTATCCTTGAGGACTTCAAATTTTATCATCCAAGTATTTGCTTCCAAGCGGAATATGAAATTGTTTTTCTTGGTAGGCGGAGAAATCTCCTCTGGAACAACAACGAGATCTTGTTCGAGTGGTATATATAACCTGTGAAGCACATCACGTCGGTTCTCAACTAAAAGCGATAGTGATTTCGCGATTTATCACTATCGGTTCTTTCCATAAAAGAGATAGTGATGATCGCGTGAACATCACTATCGCTAACTTCTTCTTAGGATAGCGATAGTGACCTATCTATCACTATCAACTTACATAAAAAGAAGCGATAGTGATATATCACGTCGATCATCATTATCGTTTATTTTCTTGGAGCGGATAGAGGTGACGGTCCATATCACTATCGATTTGTTAGTTGAAAGCCGATTGGGATATGTCGAGTCAATATCACAATCACATAATCTCGAACCGATAGTGATTATTACTAACACGTCAAAGTTATCTATCACGATCGTTTTTCGCGAAAACTTAGGCACCAGCGAGATAAGCGATAGTAATGTGCCGGATTACGTAGTAGTGTAGATATTTCTTAATTTCCTCATAAATCGGAAACAAAATCTTCAATGCGTGTATAAGCACAAGCGCAAAACTAAATATTTCCTAGAAATCAGAAAACATTTGTTCAACGACTGTATAAGCTCGGGGGAGCGAAAAAGAAAGCTAGGATCATGCATGACTAGAGAATACAGCACTGACACAACACGGATTATTAGGAAAAGCTCAACTCTCTGTTAGTGAATATAGGTCATTCTAGCTTTTAAATTTTATTCGAAATACATGTTATTCTACAATTTTGATGTGACTTTTTATCATTTTCATTCCATAACTATCTCTTTTAGCTATTTGTAACCCCATAATGACAACTATTCAGACCCAACGGAAGAACTGTGTCGTACACAAAGCAGATTCGGTCTGTAAGATACAGGAATGCACTTTGCCAACAAATTAAGTACTCCAGTATGCGCCAATTTGAAGATGAAAACACCCTCTCCCTGCCTTGATTTATTCGTAGTTAAATAAAAGGGAGCACTATTACGCACTACTACACTTGAATACAAACGCGACAGGAGCTAAACGAGTGGTCCTGCGCGGCGCCACCATTCGAGCAACCTAGCCATGGACGCCAGCTTCCACCTCAAGCACGCACGCTCACGCGCAGGAGATGTGCGCCTCCTCGCCGACGCGCTGGATCGCGTTCGACGACGGCACGCACTGCCCGGTTGCCGCCGCAGGAGCGGAAGGCGGCTGCTGCTGCTGCTGCTGCTTGACGACAGCTCTCTTGCAGACGCCCATGACGACGGGCTGGTCCGCGAGGGGGATGACGGGGAGGTTGTCGCAGTTGCAGATCTCGATCATGAAGCCGTCGGGGTCGTGGAAGAAGATCTGGTCCACGTAGATGCCGCCCTCCTCCACGCACCGCTTGACGTACGGGATGCCCAGCTCCTTCAGCCGCCGCTCCACCGCAACCATGCTCTCGCACTGCAGACAGCACAAACCGATGACGTCAATTTTGAATTCATTTTGATAATTCAAAATAACACTCGTCCAGACACAAATAATTATCATTTTTTTTAAAAAATGCAGTCAAATTTTGACTATCAATATCTTTTTAAATATTTAAATTAGATATATAAAAATCATAGATATAAATTTATAAAAAACATTTTCATAATATTATAATTTTATTGGATTTTATAGATATATTATAATAGGCACCGATTCTCTGCAGTCAAACTTAAAATCCGATCCCACGTAGCACAGTATCAATGTATGTGATAATGTGATGTACTGATGTGTCACCGATCACTGTCGACCACTCCACCGTCTTTTGTGCGTCGTGAGTCAGATACAGAATTGCTAGGGTGAAGATAAGAGGATACAGTCACACACATACACACACGGTTTCTATTTGATAATATCTGTTTGACAAGTACTTATCATGCATGTCAGACCAATCCATACAACAGCTTGTTGTCTTAAGCATGCACAAAAAGTCAAAGAGTATTCAGCAGTAACCTTCAACATGCGTGTGTATATATATATATATACACGGGAAATATCGATCTTAATGGTGAATTCAGTCTTAATTAGTCTTAATGGCGTGTAGAAGTTTTGAAAAATTCTCAAAAATTACCACATGTAGGGAGGTGAACCTCTACAACCCTACAAAATTTGAAGATGAAATCAATCGCATTTGAAAGATATGAAAAGACAAACAGCAAAAGAATAGTGCCAAAACAGTAACAAGTACTATTCATGCTATTAGGTGTTTTTCATAGAATTTGTCTTTTTCATAACACAGGCCATAACTTATTAGCATATATATATATATATATATATATATATATATATATATATATATATATATATATATATATGTATGCAACGAGCGTATAATTAGTCGCAATCAGTCACTAGAGAAAGTGAGGTGTCACTTGATTGTTTCTATCATAATGCACTGTTAATTAGGTACATGTAGGTTGGAACGTTGGGGCCTAGGACGCAGACAATGTCTCTTTCATGTTCTACTATCTCCTTGAGAATTGTCTCACACACTAAAGGGGCCAAACTATGGAGAACCTATGTGACTATTTAGAAAAGCTTTTGGAAAGAGAAATAAGAGTTGCTTCTATACATAAAAAATTACATAAATATCAAAGTATAGATAATAGATATATGATAATTACTTAACCTTTCACTTGTTTTAAAAGTTATATTTGTAAAGAGTAACACATAGAAACACGGCTCGAGATAATTAAATTAGTGGAAAACAACGATCATTAATATCGTACATAAGTGATGGAGGCCTAACAGCTAACTGGAGGCAACCAGTTGTGAAAAGACATGCGGAGCCATGTCCGCATTCCAGAGAGTTCCACGATCGAACAACCTCTTTAAAAAAATAGTTACCGCTTTAAAGTGCTAAAGACTTGTGCAATTCTGATGAATATTTGATAGAAGGTGCTTCTAAACTTCTTATAAATTATACAGATTTTAAAACATAAAAGGAGGTTGAATTTCAAGAACTTGCCCTGTTAAGTGCTTGGCTTGTGCGATTCCGGGTGATGTTTGAAAGCATTGCATTTCATTGGAAGTTTGGTACTCTTAGCCTTTCGACGGAGACTTTTCTGCCTGCCACAAGCTAGAAGGATCAAAGTGTACGTGCCCAACCAGAAGACGGATCCTAGGAATCAATGAAGTCCACTTTCTTTTGTTTTTCCATACGTATATCTCGCTGAAGTCATCATCAAATTGTTCTTTCAACATTTTCTTTAAAAAATTTAATCTTTGTCCAAATGAAATTGGAAAGCTAGTCCTTTTTTTGGACCGGAGTGAGAAACGATATATAATCTATCGCGATATAAGATCATAACAAATATATTTATGACGATATGTCAACGTGATGGATGACTGCTGTTTTTTCCATGGTAAAGAAAATATCAAATTTACAATTTTATTCGAACTAAGATCAAACTTGAAAAAAAAAAAAGATGAAGGCAAAAGAGAGATAGAGCCAAAGCTTCTATCTCTGTGAACATCTACGTACGGCTAATAAGATATATACGTACGAATGTTATCATTGACAGCTTAACCGGTTCAAAATAAGCAACTCCTATATTTTTGTGTTTAAAGACGTGAACGAGCGAATTTGCTTAATTTGCGGAGAACCGTGCGTAGCGTGCACCACGGGTCTCATCTCGTACGTGTCTCCAATGGAAGGATGTGGCTGGGTTGAAAGCAACCCTCACATGTGCAGACAGCGGAGGGGCGGAGGGATGAACGTTAACGACGACGACGCACAAGCTAGCGTACAAAACAAGAAGTTAATTTCCCTAATTAAAGAAAATTGCTAATTGAGGGGTGCATAAATATTAAAGCTTAAATGAAGGGCAGCTAGTGCTGCTATGCAACTTGTATCGAGAGGAAATGAATAGAAACACCCCTCAATTAACAATTAATCTATCAATGAGTGTTAATTACAAATTACTTTCTTGTTAATTATCGGTGTACGTACCCCACTCTCTTTAGTTGAACTCGATTGATTGTGGCCGGCCATTATATCTTAGCCTTGCCAGTGAGTCAGCCTGTGTTGGTAAAGATTTTTGTTCATGTGCATGCGTACACGGCCAAGTTAAATTACCTGGAAAGAGATGTGGTTGTCCTTAGGGTTGATCTCCGTCTTCTCGGGTAGGCTGTCAGGATCCTCGGCCTGCAGCAGGTGGATACCGATCCCGTAGTTGAACAGCCTTCTCGTTCGTCCATGGCGAGCAAAGAGAAAACAAGAAGTGATCAGAATTCAGGGCATGACCGGCAGTCGAGTTTCATGCATCAACCAGAACACCAAGGAAAAAAGAAATTAACGGTTCCTAGTTTAATAATTGTTGATACATGTTGAGGACTGACAGGGGAGATACATATATATGCGTACCAGGCGCCGCTGAAGTCGAAGGATCCGGGGCGGCGGATGGGGAGGAAGCCGAGGACGTTCATGTAGAAGTTGAGCGACTTGTCCACCGACCTGCACACGATGCTGATGTGGTTCAGCGACGCCAGCGGCAGCACGCCGCCCAGCTTGCCGCTCGCCATCGCCATCGCCGCCGTCGTGTTCACCATCCTCGATCACTCACTTGCCAGCTATCAACTCGACTCGATTCGCCGACTCACCGTCCGGCGAAGCGGTCACTTTTCCGGAGAACGAATAATTAAGCAAAGAAAAGTACGAACAGATCGAATCGAAAACGGCTAGCTACACCCCACTCGACTTCCCTCGTCAGTAATGGCTAGCCTCTGTATTAATTGTCTGTGTGCAACGTGTAGGCGTGTAAATGCTGATGGCTGCTGATTGACGATGAGGAGGAGGGTGGCCGACGGGAGGGTGCTTGCTTATATAGCTGCGGGGGGCGGCACCTCGTGACACGTGGCTCCACGTCATCTCTATCTAGACCGTTCGCTCGATACCCTGGATCTACACGTTCCCTCCATCTCATCGCCCTACGGCAAAGCTACCTTCATGACGCCAATCGCTGTGCGTGCGTAACAGCTAGCTCCAGGCATTAAAGCAGAGGCAAATGGCGCCAAAAAATGTGAACTCATGGCGCTCTTGTTGCACATCGGTCGCTCTTGTCTGTTCTCACTAGCTGCTGGCTAGCTCCTCGTCAGTCATCGCTGCTCACTCATGGCGTGCGTACGTTGTCTGCTAGTGAAATACCCTTTGGGCCCCCCTCCGCCTGCCCAATCCCTCTCCCTGGCCCCTCCTCCTCCTCCCCTGTGCCGCGCTCCCCGTGGGCGCTCCCCTGTGAGCAGTGGGCGGGCCAGGGATTTTAAAAGTCTCGGTCGAAAATTAGCCGATAACTAACGTCGAAATCTACTGCACCGAGAGATAATCTGTAAACACTACACAAATACACAATTAAAGATAAATTTGAATTCCATGTAACATTTCAATAAAATAGATAAAATATGTTAAAACAATATAGCGTAGTGGAATGGTAGAAAAATTAACAAGTTTTTCATATAGTAGCAGTTGGTGTTATGCCCTTGAGGCAGTCATATAGATGATTGTAACATGACTATGCTTATGAATAATAATATGATTATTGGTCCAATGAATGTATATCATTATATTGATCGACAAGTATGTGACTTGCTTATGAAACTCTCTACTTATTGATATAATTACGTAAGTATCTCGATCGGGTATCATCGTATAGGACAACGATGAATAGATCGGCACATGTATTGATCGATGATTATGTTTCATAGATCATAGGATATGGAGATATCATCAATACATGTGAACTCATGATGAAGAACATGGGTTAGATAGACCGAAATGGGACAACTGCGAGAATGTTACATTCTTATGTGTCATCGATTATCTCATACATAGTGGATGTATGATCCTTAGACTGAGATTGTCACATTCCCTACATGTGTAATAGTTTACCTTGGGGCCTGCAAACGCTATTCCCTAGCAGGATAGTTATAAAGGTAGCTTTCATGTTTGCTATGAAATGTGCGGAGGGAAGTTAGGCGGTCAAGATGGAATTTGCCACTCGATTATAGCGGAGATATATGTCTAGGCCACTCGTGTGATATGATTAAGGAAGTGCATGGCCATGCTAAGTGATTGAGAAGTCAATCACAACTTATTAATATATCACGGATACGAGAGATGGATTGAACTATCAAGGATGACATACTTCTGCCTTTGAGTTCAATCTTCATATAGTTTGTGCAAAGGATTATTACATGAGTACTTTTGAAAGGTTCTATCCGATTTGATCATATGCGTTTGGGAGTTGGCATGCTTTCTGCAGGAACATTGCCGGCTATTGGATTGGAAAAGGTTTTACGAATCTATGTCCAAATGTACATGAACCTCTGAGGTCACACACTTAAATGGGGCGCATTAATCGGATTGGATCCGTAATTAATGGACCTCGTGGGCTTAAACAGCTACCGATGGGCCTGGATTAGGGTTTTCGGCGTGGCTATATAAGGAGAGGAGAAGGGTGGGCGTGCATGCTATTGCTCACGTCCGAACCCTAACCTCCACCTCTCATTGCCCTTCTTGCCGAGCGGCGGTGCTTGCCGCGGCCGACGCCGCGGCGTTCCATCCGGGGCGTGTGGGCGGTACTGTGGTGTATTTGCTACTCTTTGCGGCGTGGTGAGGGCGATCCCGCGGTGAGGCGATCCGCGTGAGGGCGATCCACGCGCGAGCGATCGCGGCGAGGCGATCCGCGTAGGCGATCCACGGCGGGGCGATTCACTACACCAACGCGAAGGATTCCGCAGCTGGCGTCTAGTGGTAATCAATCGTGATCCCTTTTCTTGCGAGTAGCTTTTTACGGTTATCGGTAGAAATTTTCATTTGTGCTAGCGTAGCATACCGCGTTCCCCAACAGTAACAACTAACAAATAGCAAGTAATACCAAAGCAATACAACCAGTAATCATTCAACTAAATTATCAACTATCATTCTATGATTGTATCAACTATCAAGGCATCAAGATCAAGTGCTAACAGACTACCAGTGTACCTCAGTTTCAATTCTCATTTCTCATTTCTACTACTCCATTTCAATTCTCATTTCAGGCATCAATACCTCAGTTTCAATTCTTATTTCTCATTTTAGACGTCAAGATTAAGTTGTTAAATAGTACTACTCCATTTCAATTCTCATTTCTCAAACCTACTACCAGTACTACTTCCATTTCAATTCTCATTTCTCAAAGACTCAAACCGTACCTCTTGACAGAGCGAAAGCTGACAACTTCGATGTCTCGGCCGAGCTTTGTGGCGGCGAGCGCGGCCCTAAGCCGAAAGTCTTTGGCACAGAGGCTAGAGCGGCGGCGTGGCGGGGCGTGGCGTCGGCGACTTCAGATCGCCTTGCTTAGGCGGGAGCGGTGGCTGGAGCCGGGACTCGGGAGCGTCGCCGCCGTCGCCTACTCGCCTTGCTTGGTCGGGAGTGGCGGTCTTATTGGATAATGGCGTGTTGGGAGTGGCCGGGAGCGGCTGGAAGCAGCAGCGTGGTGAGGAGTGTCGCCATGGCCGGAAGGCGGAGCTTGGCCATGCAGCTTGGCCGTGGTTGGCGAGGCCGGCACTCGGGAGTCGGGACTAAGATGCAGGGAGGTCTGGAGGGCGGTGGCCAGTTGCCTGGGATTACTAGGGTTACACACTAACACTTGACTTGCTATTTGGTGGGCCTCGGGCCCAAGCCCTAGTGGCCCGGGCCCGGCTCGCCTGCCTGAGTGAGCCCTCCTTTCGGCACAACTCCCTAGTAGGCCAGCCGTTGGCTCGCCCCCGCTCGTAGCTGTCTCCCCCACACCGCAGCCCTCGCCCGCCCCGCCGCTCACTTTGCCTCGCCTCACGCCCATGCCCCCCTTCTGTCGAGTCCCTCCTTCTTCCCCATCGCGCCACCTGCGTTCCCACTCCTCCCCTTTGTGCACATGCCTGCGCTTGCTCCCATAAACCGCTCGTCACCCCCACCCTCTCTCTCTCCCGTCTGCCGTATAAATACCCCACTCCGTTTTCTCCTCATCAGTGGTGAGTGCCCTCACTCTCCCAGCATTCTTCTCCCCCAGGCTCCCGTCCCAGGCCGCTTAGCTCGTCCTTGTCCCAATAGCCCTCCACCGCATTGCTTCCTTCCTCTCGCTCTCCCATTGTGCCTGCCCCACTGTCGTGGCACAGTGCATGACTGGGCATGACCCATTGACGTGCATACATAGTCGTCCATATAGCGCCTGATGCCGAGCCAGTTTTCTTTATGCGGCCATATTCGATGTAATTTTCTGCATTAATAATTGATTTTCAGATTTAATTTTATTTAAAAGCCAAAAAATCAATTAAAAATTCAGAAAAATTCCCAAAAATTCCAAAAACAATTCCAAAAATTCCCAAAAATACATATTCTTGACCAATTCGAGCCGCTGAGTCCAAAAATGATCTCCATTTCGCCGAACCAAGTCTCCAAAAATTCCAAAATGCCCTTCCAACCTATTTTCGGCCATTCTCTCTCTGATTCAAATTTCGTTTTCTCTCTTTTGGTGTTTTTATTCATTTATTTACTGGTTTCGTTTTCTCGCACTAAATCCAATGTTGGAGCAGCCCCTAGAGCCGTACTCAAAGCGGGCAGATTCTTGGGCCGTGCAGCAAAGAGGAGCCATTCGGGCGAGACGGGTTCTTGACTACTTCCAGCTAAGAGAATCCTCGACCCAGCAAGGCAAGCCACACCCTTGAATATGTTGATCCCAGTTTCTAGTATAGTACTATGTATTTTCATTACCACCTTATTTTCTTGTATTTTAGAAAACTAAAAAGGAGATAATTTAGAATGACATGATTAATTAAAACCCACCCCTTGTTAAACATGTTGTTGCGCCCTATACCATTTTAACCGATCTCAAGTAGTTTTCAAATAAGAATTTGTCATAAATCTGAACTTTACAAATAACCCCATGGTATTTGCCTGTTATTGGTTTGGGTTTCAAATGTAATATAAAACTGGATTTTAACTCTTGCATCTACTAATACTTAAAACCTATGCCTTTTCCTTGTCACTCCGTGCATGTAGTATTCAAAGTTTCCGTATGGTTTGTTGAGTACTGTTGTGTACTCACCCTTGCCTCCTATTCTCCCCTTAGATTTTCAAGAAGACGGCAATTTCTCGAGTCCGTAGATGGCGACAGTATTTGGTTTTGAGGCCTTGATCTATTTGCTCAAGCTTTCCTATGGGTGTCTTTGTAATGTATCTGGTGCCAGTCGCACCCTTTTGTAAAACTCGGCCGTTAGGCCTTAATTCTCTATAAAACTATTGAATTTCGTTCTTATGTCTGGCAATGTACATTTCATTACCGACAGCTAAAATCCTGGGTAGCTGTTGAGGTATTTAAACACACCCCCTGAAAAGGGTGGTCCATCACAGCTAGCTAGCTAGAGTTCCAGACATTTCCAGAGGAAGATCCATCACGACTACAATTAAGAAACGAAAGATCACTGCAAGTGACTAAACTATCTAGTGATGCTTAATTTCTTACAAGGTTTTGCTCCGTACTATAATTACTTTTGCGGGAGGTGATTCTATATATATATATATATATATATATATATATATATATATATATAATTACATAAATATTAAAATATAAATAAAGTGTAGATGATCATTACGTACCTCTTCATTTACTTCAAAATTTAAGTAACTTATATTAAGATGAAAGTATAGAAGCGTTGCTCTTACTTTGCAAGCGAGTATATAACGTATCGAAGGACTGAAATAGCGACTAGTGCGGAGGTGAATAGAAGCCAAATAACAACTTCCTCTCTTCAAAAATATCCAAGCCTCTCTTTTGTAAAGCCAATAAAAACGAACAACAAATTCAGTACTAGACAAACGAGTATTCTAGTTACTTTTTCTAAAGTACCAACTAAAGTATTCAGCTAGGGTAGTACTGGATAGATGTCTAAATGCTATCAGATAAACAACATGATCTCAAAAACGAGAACTAAGATAAACTTTGATCGACTAAGAATCTTGATTTGTTCTTGCTCATGGGGTATTAACGATTAGCGTGATCTTGGATTAACTCACACACGTCCTAGCAAACTAGATCAAGACATGGTCAACTCCCAAAACAAAGAAAACACGATCTATATTAAGGTTTTTCTTCTTACTATAGCAGATCGGTATATGACCAAGAACTTAGAGAAAAGAGTTGTTGAAGGCCTAGATGATTGATATGAGTTCCAGAGATACACCATCTATCAGTCACCCATCTTTGGCTTAAGATCAAACAAGAAGGATAAAAGGAACCAAGAGAGTGCAGAAGAAGATGATTGCAAACAAAGCAAAGAAAGAACAAAAAAAGTAGGCATGAACATAAACAAGATTTTTTGCTACAACTATTTCTATTTCTTAGAAGGATGATTTACAAAGGCTCACAACAAGGTGGGCAAAAACTAAGAGAGCATGAAAATACCAAAATCCTTCACGAGACCCACACCGGGAGAGGCACCCCTTCCCCTTTATTTATAACACTCTACAAGTAATCTCCACCATTAGATGATCTTTTTAAACATTAAGAAACCTCATCAAGGGTACAGATTCACTCCCACTTTCATATATAGGCTAACCCAAAACTCAACATCACGGGTTTTGACCATACCCTTTAGCACTAATTTAGCCTCTCTGCATCCGCGAACACTTGATCTAACGATCCCCTTCGCTTGAATAGAGCTCAAGTTAGCACCTTAACCATCCACTTCATCTTGATGGCTTTGGCTTTCTTGACCATTCTAGATCTTGACTCCTCACTCAGACCAGTCTCAGTCCATGCCGTTGCCCAAAATGTCCATCACCAATGCTTCATGCTCCGGTTTCTTATCTTCCAGGTTTGTAACCACTTTCTGGCATCAATATCATCTTCCAGCGTTCCTTGATCGTTCTGGACTTTAGCTCTCCTAGCCTTGCCCCTGTCTCACCTTCGTCTTACCATGACCTAACCCACGAACAAAAAAATAATCACATAGTAATGTCGAAAATCATATCAAAAATCCCACCTTGGATCATATAGCCTGTGACCACTCAAAGCACACTTGGTTGTGACCTGTTAAGACCACTCTTAAAGTCTAGACCACTCAAGATCAGTTATATAGAGGTCTAGACCACTCCCTCAATGGTTAAGGCTACTCTCATAAAGATCTTTAGAGATCTAGACCACTCCTACAGTAGTCACAACCACTCTCACAGAGCACCATGAGGTCAAGATCGACCACTTCCACAGTGGTCTAGACCACTCTTACAGTGGTCACAACCACTCTCACAAAGGTTCTTTGAGATCTAGACCACTCCCACAATAGTCACGACCACTCTCACAAAGATACTTGGAGGTCTAGACCACTAATATAGTGGTCACGACTATTTCCTAGGAGGTTACGACCTCTCTTATAGAGGTCCTTGAAGGTCTAGACCACTCCTATTATTCTTACAGTAGTCCAACTACTCTAGGGAATGATCTCTTTAGAGGTCACAAAGGTCATGACCACTCCAGGAAGGTCCACTCTAGGCAAGACCAAGACCTCTCAAACAAAATTGCCCATGACAAAGCAAGCTCAAATAAACTCAAATCTAAGCACTATAAACTCAAACACTGCTAATCACTCATCAAAAATATGGATAGACTACAACATGATGTCTCATGTATGTTATTTTTTACTACAAGAAAAGACAAACATATGCATACACAACTCCCACACACATGCACACAGTCCACATACATTCGCACCCACACACATGTTGGTGTGTCCCTGACATATATATGTTTAATCTAAAGTGGAGGCTAGAGCCTCACGGAGCATATGCACGTATTTTAACACTAAACGTATCCACGTGTGCATGTAAATTCCATCCGTCCATCAGAGACTTTAAGCTCCATGGGGAATGTGAGCCACCAATATGGAACTCAGCGTTAGAACGCTAGCGAACAACAGCACGCTTACGTTAGAACTTTCCAAGTCTGCACACCAGACATTGCATATAATCGGATTACATTACCTTGTGTCGTAATACCTAGGTATACGTCAGTAATATACGAGATAACCAATCGGTGGCTAGTTTAACTGGTATAACATTCTTATCTTGCGGCTAAGAAGCACGGTTCAAGATACAAATCCGAGAAATTAAGGAACATGTATAATCACAGCACTTCTGCAACAACAGTGGACTGGCATCGTATGCAAGTTGCCGCAACCTCCCAACGTAGAGTGTGTTTGTAGAGCTCCAGCTCTATTAGATCTGTGGATCTGGTGGAACTGCGTATTTCTAGTTTCACCAGATCCGTGGAGTTGATGCTGTGAGTATATTAAGAGTGTTTAGATGGATCATCTTATTTACATTTTAGACTAAAAATATAAATTTAATTTACTTTATTATTTAATCTATAAATTTTAGATCTCAGATGAAATTAAAATTGAAAGTTCTAACAAACAAACATGTCTTTAGTGCTTACACCGCACACATCGAGTAGCCTGGCCTTGCCCACAGCACATGAGCAACTTTGGATTCCTCGTATATTCATTTGCTAAGCATGCCGTGCTGTTGCTGTCGCATCAACGGATTGATCGTGTGGCTAGCTGTCCCCCATTTCAGCGAAGACAAAACTTTTTTTCCACCTAACCAATTTTTTTTTAAAAGAATCCGACCATTGGAGTGAATTCTAAAGCTAGCCCAATTGTGAAAACATCAATAAATAACTTGTATCATCTGTCACACTTTCGTACTACGGTAAAGCACCGGTAATACAGTAGTAGACTCTCACTAGCCTTGCTCGGTAGTGCATTGAATGGCCTACTGAGCCACTATCACTCGGTATCACCACGTCAATTCATTAATAACTTAATTAACTAATCATTTACATAGTTAATCACTTAATTAATTGATTGATTGATTGATCATTTACTTAATTAACCATATATTTAATTAATCACTCACTTGATTAGTGTGCTACCTACCAAGGCATGGTTGTTCGGCAAAGCTCGTCTGTCATAGTCCCAGCGAAGTGATGTGGTACACGAGTACAATAGATAATATGTGTCATTTGTTATTGTTTTTGTAGTCGAGGATAGGATTATTATTACAAATTTATTCATATGCGAACTAGACTTCTAAAACAAAAGTGTGTGTGTGTGGGGTGTTGGGGGGAGGGGTGGGGTGTTGGGGGGGTGGGCTTTGGTATTGCGGTGGCTAGCTATGTATTTTAGTATTTATCAAGTTATGTTTTCTAGATCACGTCGCAAATAGAGACATTGCTGTGTTTCAAATAACATAAGATATTTACAAGAGTAATTACGAAAGAAAGATCCACGTCAGATGTGTAAAATTATCGGATAGCATGGTTTCTCAAAAACCTTAACATGATTTTCTAAATGGGGCACCATCGTAATTTCCACGACAGCTTTGAAAAATAAGCGCAACGCAGCAACTACGAGCCATATATGCGTCTAAGGATGTGTTTGGTTAGGTGTATGAGGGTGAAACGAACCATTCCGTATAAGATCTGGTTTTGTCTCTGCGTTTGGTTAGTTGAACGGAACCATTTAATACAGGATGAGATGGTACAGATTCTTAGAATATTCTAAAAAGATGATGTACCATCCCGTATAGGTAATTTGGTTGAACCAATCGGTCCAGAACTGAATCGTTCACTCGTACCATCCCTTAAACCAACCTTATTCCTCAATCCAATCTTATCTCTTCAACCAAACATCATCTCGTAGCATCCTATATCATTCTATCCAAGCAGCCAAACAAAATCTTGTATCATTCTATTCAAATAACTGAATACCTTCCCTGCACTATCTCATCGAATCATCCCATCCATTCTGTACTATTCCATCTTATTTATTCTCGCACACCTAACCAAACGCATCCTAAATATTTGTTGTTTTAATTAACTTTACTACCTTCTTGATCATGCATGATTGTGTGAAGCGAGGACATTGGGAGAATCCAAGATCCGTCATGCGGGCAGGTGCAAATTACAAGCCCATGCATTGCTGCCGAAACTGTCGGATCGACGGTACATGATTGCCATCATCACCAAATCACATATGAATATCTGATGGATTATATTACTAGATGATGACCCGCGCTACGCCGCGGCGTATATAATTTATTTGCTGCGTCATACGGAATCTTGATCGCTTGATATTTATGGGGAAAACTGTGTAATCCCGCCTTTTCTATTTTTTTTAGAAAAAACGTGTCAAAAATAGGGTAGAGGAAAAAGGGGCTTTCTCCCGGCTTTAATAGGGTTGGTTGATATGATATATGATTCGCACAACTTATCTATTAGACCACGGGCATGTACGCCCTCACCCAAACGACATAGGCGTGGGAGCTGGAAATTCTATGGAATGCAATATAGGGATGATTCCACTTTTATCCATGAGGATGACCCGAACAAGATAATGGGAATATGAAATGGTCACGGTTATAAACAAAATGTTCCAATTAGTAACTAAGCAGCCTATCTCAAATCATAATAATGCCAACAAACATGGTTCCAAAATTTTCAGAAAATCATGAAGTTGTGATAAATTCAAAATATCTCAAACAGAAATGTTAGAATAAGATAACATAATAATCATGATATCTGTGTACCTACACAAGTGAAGATATAGCTCGCATAGAAGTCTACGCCATTTATCCCCCTAATTTCCGAAAGATCATCAAGGCAACACCCACATGTGCATAGAATATTCATAAACGATGTCTGGTTAATATCTACGATACTTTTTTTTATCAAATTCTAAATTCAGTGAACAAAAAATAATAATGATATTTTTACATGAAGTAATCAAAGTGATTTCTTACAATGATTGCATATATATTTTTGCTCGAAACAAGTCTTGAACCCTAGCCTTTGGGAAGCTACGGAGTGATTCAATGTAGCCCTAAATAAAACAAACATTTTGAGCGAGTCTTCTTCACATTAAAATGTATTATGTGTAAGTGTTAGGATAGAAGCTAACCTTAATCTTAATGGGCTCTTGAGATATGGTAGCATTCACTTTCATGACTTTTGCAATGAGGTGTGAAATTCTCTTTCCTTTCTAACATTAGCCTGTAACTAAAATGCATAGCGAGACTCAATACAAAAAAGCACACGATGAAATGACTGAAATCAAAGTTTCATATTAATTGATGAGTATCATCATGTACCCCGGAATTTGTTTTCTATTGCGGTCAATGGTTTGCATGCTTGGTTTTGCTAAGAAAAGGAGGTTGCCGGATAATTACGTAAAGCCGACTAACCCTCCCATTATTTAAAACAAGAAAATTGTTAGGCAAAAGGAACATTTTTTCTCTCCTAACATATTCGAACCTTAATGTTCCAATGAACATTTGCCTAAAGTTGATGTGTCTTACGGATATTTCAACGACTATGGAATGAAGAGAAGCCACGCTAACAGGAGAACACATGGCACTATACCTGCAAAAAAAATGTATTTATTTCCATCCAACATGAATGTGAAGCATAGCCATGTTAATTATATGCATGGGAAGACAAATTACCAACAAATACTAAATCGCGCCATGCAACCAGAGACCCTATTCGTAAGTAGCTGAACTCCCATATGATTAACGCTTGCACATGCGAATCTGATGGCAAACATGATCAATTGTTTTTTGTTAGGTTCTAGAAATTTCAAGGAGGGCTACAATCATTCGAGTAGATATTCCAATGGATTGTCGGTTTATATAAATTATGTAAAAAACATCTCAACAATAGTAATGTATCGTGTCAAAGGGACCATACTTCCTCGATCCAATTTGGCATAGTAGCACAAAACGAGCGTCAATGCGGACTTACAGAGCATCTTCAACCTCACTGTTTATAATTAATGAAGGATTCAGTTATATCAGATTTTACATCAAGCAGATAAGCACCGCAAGTAACATTTTCAAATGTTGATTATTCAATCTGTATGGTTGCGAGAAAAAGCGAATGAACAATTGGCTCGATTGAAAAAGACAACCATGACTAAGTACATGAGACTCAAAAATTGAGGAACATCTCGAATAGAAGACATGGATATACCAAGAATAAGCTCAATATCATCAACAAAACCCATGCTAAGCATCTCATCGACCTCATCAAGGACATGGAATTTCAAAGACTCAAAATTGAAAGTTCCTTTTAAAATAAAATCCTTGACAAGAAAATCATGTAGCAAACATTAAAATAAATTTAAGAGATTTTGGGTTCAGCTAACGAGAGAAGTTGACAAAAGAAAATAATTATTTTGACACGGCGATAGTCTCAACAATAATGGCAACCACCTTCGATTGCTATTTCTTGAGGACAATATCCGAAACCTCCATGTACACAACATGAAAAAAAAGACCAAATGTTGTGTGGACCTAAAATTTATTTCGGTAAAGTAAAACAAGTAGTAAGGATTTTCTTTCTTGAGAATAAAAAAGTATTCTGATACAATCTTACCTGCTTAGCAAGTGTTTTGGCTGCGTTTGACTGTGTAGAAGAGGTACACGTGAATATACGGTTTTGTAGCATAGATAGGCATCTTCGGAAGGAACATATGATTGCTAGTGTTGGTGGGAAGGAAATAAGTCGGCGAAAACAAGCTCATAGCATCGGGAGATAATTGTTTGGGAGGTGTTTCGTGTATCTTACAATTCTTGATCAATGAGGAAGGATTATACTTAGTTTGCAACGAACATATAATACATTCGATGATTATCTTTGGCATACATACCTAGCGATGCAAGGCGAAATTAGAAAGATTGTGGCGACGCCTAGCAACTACCGACAATGGAACATATATGGTGATGGATAGAGCGGCGGTGTTGCGACAAACTAAAATGCACACGCCTCTGCGTAAGATATGTGAGCTTGCTCACGGGTGCTAGCCAGATCGAGGTCCACCTTGCATCTGTAGATATCACCGTCATTTTCATTGAGTGGCTTCTGTGGATCGTCATCAACAAGACATTTGCAATATAGGTATCTTTGATGGGAGCACAAATCATTTAATCTCAAGTGCAAAAAGCGATTCTAAAAATAATTCAGGAGTTACAACACAACCAGGTTTATACCTTTAAGAAATACGGAAGCCCTATGAATCATTGGGCCAACTAATGAAGAACATCATAAGCCTTTTTGTAATACTGAGATAAACCTAGCTAGAAAATAAGCTATTGTATATACCTTCTCGTAGTTATTTCTTGGGGCACAAGTTGGGGGAAAAATCAATTAAAAGAGAACACAACAAATCAAATAACTTGATTACAATAATATCAAAATTTGGGCAAGAAGCCAAAGGAGGCCTACAAACCAGAATATAAACAATGAATTAGATGGTTTCTTAGCTGAGGGTTACATTATTAATCCTAGGTGAAACAAACCACCGTCCATCAGTGCTATCATAGGGCAAAAAAATGCACTAACAAAATTTTCAGCAAATAAGGAAACATGTAATAAAACTACCAATAAAGAATCCGATTGCAATGTACCTTGCCATGCTCAGCGGTTTGACGGTAGAATCTAAATGAAATCATCAAAATAAATATCTATCTACTAAAGCTATATCCTTGGCCATTTGTCAATTGTTATGCTGCGACTTAGTTGAGACCAAGCAAGCGAACCGTGAGGTTGATCCAACACTGAATTGGTGACGGTGCTTATGGCAAGACCCAAACTTCAACACTATCAAGCGACGAATGCACCACAACCGGCGAAGCAATTGACGATTAACTTGAGAAAGTCAATTTGCTTTGCGAAAAAATAACATTGTATATTGAATTCGACAACTCAATGACTAAAAAATAATGAGAACAATAATAGGGAGAGAATGAAAACAGATTCTAGTTGCTACCTTGTCCCACCTATAAGAAGATATTACAATCATTAGACCAAAATCACATTTTAAAGAGCGATGATCACGGGCATGAAGACCTACACTAAGCTACTTCAACTATTGATAGTGAGCAAAAAAATCAGAGATGACAAGGATACAAGCTGGATATTTAGAGCTCAAC
Source organism: Guadua angustifolia (assembly GCA_036346375.1). Classification (NCBI taxonomy): domain Eukaryota; kingdom Viridiplantae; phylum Streptophyta; class Magnoliopsida; order Poales; family Poaceae; genus Guadua; species Guadua angustifolia. The sequence continues at coordinate 19,268,346 of CM070509.1, forward strand.
ATCACCTTATTTATTGACATATATCATCGTGAGCAGTTCAAACTAACAATTGTAATATTCTAATGTTATATATTAATCTGTGGAAGCGCTGTTATTATGTACACTCAGATCCAATTCTAACAAAAAAAACTATGCTCATAACTAAAACAAAGGGAAAAAAAGCATGGAATGGCATGGCTACCTATTTCATCTGTCTATTCCATTGCATCTTCTTGAGACGACTATGCAAAACCCTGCAAAAACCCAAAATGATCACGAGCCTATGCGTACATAGCTATAGCTTATATGGAATAAAAGCATCAAATTAGAGCGAAACAACACATTGAATTGGTATTAGCTAGGATCCCTTAATCTCAATTTTCACGTCCTTAATTAATATCGGTTTGTAAATGGATAGAATTATAAAAGCATTAACAAGAACAATAACGATTACCTATATAGAACAGAGATTCCAGATTGGAATAGGAAAAAAAACCTACTTGATGTGTTGATCTCGCAAAAGAAAATAAAAGAAAATGAGCAGCGAAACCATATCGGGCTCTTGAATCACGGGTCATCGGAGACATAATAAACATCTTCAATGTGTCCATACGCCAAGTCCACAAAAGAATACCGCAAAATCCAACGACAAGGTTATCAAACTTGATGGGAGTTCCTCTTACGTGCAAACAAACAAGAAATCTTGGATTTCAAAGAACCAATCTAACCTTTGTAGTTTGTATACATTCATAACTCCATAAACATAAGTTTTCATCTCCCAATGATGGCCTGTGTTTTGGAAACGCGTAAAATCTATGAAGAAAACAACTTCGGTGAGGCGTAAAAAATCGATATTTGTTTGCTTCATTGAGACAGCACGAATGATTGTTTGATCTTGGTAATAGCTCTCTACACAATAAACATATAGCGTCCTAAAGCTCCAAATCCATCATAGCCCACGCAAGCCCAACGAGAATGATGCAATAGATACATCCATTGAAGCATAGCGCATTCTTCTTACAGCTTCTTTCATCGAGCAATTAGAAATGAGTATCTAAACTAATTGAGAGAAATTAGCATCACTGCATCAATCAACATTTGTATTGTGATTGTGTTAGCGATGACCTTCGAGAGAAACTCCGCCCTATTTTTAGAAGAATTTCAGATGTGTAAATAAATAAAGATCACGAATTGAGACTCACCAAAATTGAAAAATAATTCTATTAACACGGATGAAAATACAAACTTACATACCCTAGATTTTCCAGCTTCTTCAATTATTGTGCTTACGTAAAAGTGGCTTAAATTCACGAGTCATCCGGTAGTTCATCACGACAAATTCGCATCGAGCGATATTTATTCAATGGTAGATAGAACTCGACAAATCGTCTTCGAGTAATAAAATGACAACTGTCTTTGCTTTAAGTTGTGTTGTAAAAATATCAAAAGAAATGAAAACATTATGTTAATACTTACGGATCACGAGTTACATCAATGTCAAAACTATCTAGATGTCTTGACTCATGGAAGAAACATTCAATCAATGATGATTCTTTCTCTTCTGGAAACTCCTATAATCTGGTATAAAGCATCCAGTAATCTTGTGAGATCTGCAATTTCCATAACATGTAAAGAAATGGGAAGGTAATAAGCAGATCCTGTTTTTCGTGATAGGTACTTGATAGCACATGAGAAGTCGGTAGCTCAAGCGGTGGGGAAAAGCACAGTAATAATACACTTACATTTCAGAAAAGGAAGGAATCGTAAGGCGTACTAACCTACACATCGGCACATCTGAGAAAAGGAACTAAACAATGTAGTCTAAAAAATCAAGACAAGCAAGAGAGATTTCGTCACTGATTTATTTCTTGAATATTTTTATCGAGATATGGTATACAACGATTAATGTAGTTTTTCAAGCCAAACACCTTATAAGTCTTGTTTGAAATGAAAATAATGCCATCATCTGGATTAAGTAAAGCGCCTTTGCCGTAAAAAAGTATGGAGATCTGGTACTGTCTTGGCGAGTAAGTCGACACCTTTACATTTACATCATCAAATTCCACGAAACACAGCCACTTCAAGGATTACTCTCAAAAGAAGGAAACGAAATCGGCTTTGCATCCGTATATACCTTAAAGCAGTAAAATATTACGTAAGCAATTAGCAATATGAGAAAGCTAGAACTTAGTACTATAACGAGGAATATAGAAAGTCAAGCTCACTCGGCTTGGGTGTTCTCGTATCTTAAAGCACCGAAATTTTCGAACCACAAAGCGTCATAGCTTATTAGTGAGTCATTGTTCTTGCTATAAAATAAAGCTGCGAATGACTTCATCCGGACTTACATTGAGAAAAGCAAATCCATTTGGTTTGTCCTTTGGGGAAAAAAAAGAATATCGAATAGTTATTTTAAGCAGGATCAGCCATTACCAGGACAATTGTACCTCTACTGAACACAGCACATACTCCCGACTGTGATAAAGCAAAGATAATATCATAGGCACCAACTATCCCAATAATTTCAGACCGTTTCCTCAGGTAAGGTAGTAGAAAACCGTTCTCTTTAGGATCACGAGTATCAATTTCTTCCTAAAAGTAATAAAAAAATCAAATGTGTTATTAAGAATCCCAAAGAGAATGGGATATGTTACTAAAAGATAAATAGGCAGGATTTTAGCTCAATTGTGCTACGCATCGTAAGCATTCTTAAGCCTGAGAAGTATTCCAACTTGGCATGCACAGAAAAGAAAACATATCTCATGTTTCGAAGCCTATAGAAATATATCCTGCAGAAGAACAATGAAAATTTGCAAGAAATAGGTGGCTACTCATGCGAGGCACATCTGAAAAAGCATTCTCGAAAGCGTAAATTTGTAACAAAAACAACACGAACAAGGTATGAGAAGGTATATAATAGCAGTCCACATTGAAAATAGCCGACATAGAATCAATAGCATAAAGCCATCTATTATAGTAAAGGAAGATAGAGGAAGATCTCATATATAGATTAGCATCTAAAATGGCCACCAGGGATGAACTATGCTCACCAATTTAATCTTACATCGAGTACGGCATTAACATCTTTAAAAAAACAGCAAGCCATGTAGTTCTTATTAATCAGAGATCCAATCCTGAAGCAAAAATATTAAGTCAGTTCCAACGATATACTTTAGTCAAACAAAAAACCATTCGAAGCTAACTCAAATGCCACTTCAGCTACAAATTAACAACGAACCTCACCAATAGTCAGTAAGGCGGCATTGGGTGCGCACCACTCAGCCCATAAAGCAACTATCTTTTCTATTCAAACATTATGAAGCAATACCTTTGCTAGTCGAAGCACCTAGAGAAGAATGGTTCTAAACTCGCGAACCAACTTTGCCTAATTACGTAAAAATAAATCAATGGTCTTGGTTGAAAGAAATAACATATGCGAGCAGTAAAATTCTCAACATCACGATTTTGCGAATGAAAAAAGCGAGAGTATTGAGGCGTCCTAATCCATCACAAGAAAAAGTTGCGCACCTGTTCTTCTCGGAAAGAGCACGGCAAGAGGAAATGCTTGCGGCGGTGGGGTGTTCACGATCGACACCTCTACCGGAGCCCAATTCCTAACAAATCTACATGTATTTGATGCGAAAGCGAAACCTAAGATATTTGATTATACCTTCCAACAACCTTGGCAAAGTGCGAAAGGTAGGTCTCGATCATCTCCTCGCGGAAGGGCTTGGGGTCGAGGGAACTCCATGGTGATGAGCCACGGTGTGTCGCACCCTCGAAGAGGATCTCGTTAGGGAGAAGCGGAGGAGCGGCGGAGGAGATGGCAGAGGGCGGGAGTGGAAGGGCGAGCCGAAAGGGGAGGAGGCGGAGGCGGGCATGACGCGACACGTGAGGAATCGGGGATCCCGCCCGTCGCCCAGCAGAGCAGGGAGGATCTCGTTAGGGAGAAGCGGAGGAGATGGCGGAGGGCGGGTGGAAGGGCGAGGCGAAGGCAGGGGAGGAGTGGCGGAGGCGGGCGACGCGACGCGACACGATCGAGAGAATCGGGATCCTTCGTCTGCAGCAGGCCCATGGAAAGGCGAGACACGGCACGATCTAGGCTGAGCGCTTGGCGCGAGAGGAGACGCGAACAGCATCGCTAGGGTTTTGGCCATGGCGGATTTCATGGGGCGCCAGGCTTGCGAATGTCTTGGACGGCCGGATCACCACCGAAAGAGATCGACGGGTGAAAATTCAGGTGACGTGGCCCGGCTGAGGAGGCCCGAAATCTTCCGGCTTTAATAGATTAGTTATAAGCAGGATTAATTACCCACTAGGTAGAGCCACGTGGCGTATGCTGCGCAAGACGAATTTTAGTCCGAGACTGAACACGATTTTTAGAATCTCGAGATTTTTTTGCAAAAGGACGTGGAAGTAATTTTCTAAAAATGTGAGTTCTTTTTTTAAAAGGGCTCGAGAAGGAACTGGACTAACTTGCAGAATTAGGAGTTTTTTTTGCAAAAGAGGCGGTGGGAAGATATAAACATATTTTTAGAATATACGGAGGGTTTTTTTGCGAGCTAGTGGAGGACTTAAACATAATTTTGGAATTTCGGAGAGTTGAATGCAATTTTAGAATTTCCGATAGCCTTTTTGCAAAAGAGCCGGTTAGAGGACCTAAATACAATTTCAAATTTTCGGAGGGTGTGGATGTCCAAGACCTAGATCTCTTAATTGAGCTTATGAAAATAGGATTGTGAGTTCCTGGTAAACAAAATAAGGAAAACAATATATGGGGATTGCTTCTTTATTAGCCAAGTGGCTCTATAGAGTATACAAATTATAGAATGAATGCTCTTAGATATCTATTGCTTATTCTGGTTGTGAATCAGATGCCTCCAACAGAATGGATCCACTCCCTATTTATATCGACAATTGTTCTTCATAGGGGCGTCATGTAACCAAAAGGTGTCTTCCTCTAAATGTGTCATCTCACCAAAGGGTGCTTTTTCTAGAGATAACTTTTGGATAGTCATGTATATCTATTAGATAACTGTCCGCACAAAGACATGTGTAGGGATAACTACTCCTATCCGACTAGTTCACTAGTCGAGGTGATTATTTTACTGCTCAGGGACGACCAATATGAAGGAAAGTTTTATTAACTATTTTGACTAAACTTGTCATAGACTTACCATTCGGATAATGGTGAGTTTCGTTCTATATATTATAGATTTTATGTATTGTAGGTCTATTAATAGAGTATAGTCATGAATAATTGAGGGCCAAAATAAGTGATAGATACTTAATCCTCGTCAGATAGCCCTAAATCTTGAGAAATAAGAGTTTATTACTCAATACTTTTTATCTTTTGTGACTTTATGGGATTATGCACCAATTATCTCATTGTTTTAAATGCCAATAAATAAAAAATCTTTGCATTTCTCTTGATAATTGAACTGGTGCTAACCTGTCTTTAGTGTATAATGTATATACAAAGGGAAGAAAGTTTCATTTGTATACTTCATACTTTCAGACTTCTTAATCAAGAGAAAATTATTTTTAAGGTTTTTCTTGGTTGTTCTAATTTTTACTTTTATTTATTTAATGGGTTATTTGTGTATTTTATGATTTTTTAGATATTATTTGAATTTATTTGATATTAAGTATATTGGCCTTTTTGTGAAAATTATTAAAATATTGAGTAAATTGAAATAAAGTTTAATAAAAAATATACTATTTGGGTTCTTTAAATTTCAAAGTAGTTTTTAGAATTTTTCTAGAATTTTTTTGAGATTTTTGCTATTTTATTTGGCCTTGTTTATTTTCTGTAATTAATTTAATTTGAAAAGCTTTGAAAATCCATTTGAATAGTAGTGAGCCAAAAGCTCGTCGGTTGGGCCCAAGTCAACCCGTGGCTGTGCAGCCCAATCCGTCAAAAGCTCGGTTTCTAGAAGATCAAGCACCATCGCCGTTAGATCAAGAATGGAGAGCTAAGATTTGCTATGAGGTTTGGAAACCCTAATGCTTGGTTGCCATCAGATCTGAGTGTATGGTTAGGATTGATTAGAGGAGATTAGAGCTCTAGTGCTAGATGACTGTTGGATGTCTTCGTGTGGTTCGGATCTGAGCGTGTATGGTTGTGGAGTGTCATCCCGTGCGCCATCTCTAAGTCGTGCACGGTGCCGCCTCCAACCTTGCCTCGGTTTTGACCTTTACACGGAAGCCAAGGGCTTTAAAAAGGGTCATTAGCTCCCATCTATGGTTGCGCAACTTTTGCCTCAAGTTTCATCACGAGTGGTGGCTGCGTTGCTGAGAGCGAGCTTGCCGGAGTTGAACCTTTGCACCGTCATGGTTTCTATTCTCATCCTTTGTCTACAAGCCGTTTTCATCATCGTTGGGTGCGGATTCAAGGTTGTCATGCCACGTCGCTTCGGATCTATGACATTTTGTCGCTGGTACATCGCTACTTTGTTGTGTGGTGGATTGTCTTCCTCAAGTCCGGTAATGGCGCTACCGTAGGATCTCATCGACAAAAATTTTAAGGCCAAGGTGACGTGGATGCCACGTCTAAAACGTGTGGAGGATGCGTCAGCACCACCTCAACCGAAGCGGTGGTCACCACATGTACGTGTGCGGTTGCGTTAGTAGTCACCGGCCCCAGCCATCAGCTATAGATCAATGTGGACCGAGTCTACCATGGATTAGGGAAGAGCTGTGGACCTAGTCCATACATCTGCGACACTGTCAAGCCATGATTGGCTGGTTCGGTGCTAACGCAGTAATTAGGATTTTCTAGTATAAAAATAAATCCAGTAATTGGTATTTTCCATTTTTTATGTTTGAAACTTTCAAGAGCCCGTTCTCTCATACAAGCTCCTATTGAGGTGATTCAAATTTTTAAAGATTTATAAAATTGAGAACTATTTAATAGTAAATTTTATTTGATTTTTAGAGTTTGTTTTCTCTCTATTTTGATATTTATTTTATATTCTTTCTCGATACGCGTATACGCTGAAGTGCTCGAGTGTCCAAGGAGGAATCGTTAACTCAAGACCAAGGACCAGAGCAAGAATAAGGGTTTTTCTAAGGTAAGTTGTGCATTGATCATGTTGAACCCAGTTTACAGAAATTGCTATGTTGTTTTATTTTATGCATGTTATTTTATGTGTATAACTGTTTCAATTAAATTAGGATCTAGTTAGTCAGTCCAATTGAACTATACCCTACCTTATCATTTGTATGCCATGATCTATTGTCACCCTAAATTGGTTCATTACTAGTTGGTTAATATTAAAATCAACATTGGTTGGTTAGATCGTGTTTAGTGTGTTTAGCCATGCCATGTACACCACATGTCTTTTAAGATACCAAAAGTTAATATTGACTAATGAAACATAAAACATGATTATGAATTGATATATCAGATGTTGTCACACAATGATATTGAGTTGTGGTGGCAAGAGATGTCAAGCAACGATGTTGACTTGTTGATAGCACGTGGTGCTTGGTAATCAGCAGGGGTGGTAATTGTTTAGATTGTAGCAAGTGGCAAAGGGCAGTGTGCCAAGGTGTGCCGAAGGGCAGAGGGTATATGGAAGTCTTGCCCTAGTCATCTTAAGGACTTAACCTTACAAACTTGGGTCAAACATGCAATCACATGTCTAGAATGGGACAACCTAGCTGATTAATTAACAATATTTTAGCTTTGGTACTACCAATGGTGGTGTGAGTCCCGAGTTCACGGATCAACTCACATGGCACAAGAGGGGCTGTTGTGGCGGTTTAACCCTTCAGTGTTGAAACCTCAGCGGGTAGTACTGGGTTAAGGTAGAGCTTTGTAAAGGGTTTGGCATGATCTTGCCGCTAACACACCAAAAGAAGTGTGTCAATTCGAAGGCAACAAGAGATGACCATATTGTGTGCGTAAACGCATAACCTCTACAGAGTGTAAAATCTATTCGGATAGCCATGCTCACGGTATTGAGCAATGCTTTAGAATTATAGTCAAGGGTTAGATTTTATAAAATGAAAACTTGGATGGGAATGTCTGGATGTTGTTGGAAAGTTGGAACTTGACTTAGGGCTGGATGTTATGTTTACTTGGAAAATGCTGAAAATTATTACTTACTATTATTTGTTTTACTGTCTCTTTAATCTACTTATTGTATTCATTTGTAAATTTTGTTTTGCTGCAAAATAACTATGTTAGCCTATCGGGGCCTGAGTAAACTCTGACAAAGTCAACGCGTGGTCAACAGGGTCCCTAGCTCGAGGCAATGCGTCAAGGGGCCTCGACCACGACCTAGGCGACGCTGAGTCCCCCACGACCTCAAGCTTAGGCAGTGGGTGATTCCGTCTCTGCACAACCTCGACCTTGGCTTGAGGGCGTGCGCTTACTAGGCGGTTACCAAGACCAAAGATCTCGGAGTTAATGCGGACGTGGGTGGTAGATCCGGGACGGTTGCAGCACGCCTTCAATGCACGCCACACACGTCCCCGGGAATCTCTCCTGGCTGTTTCTGGCAACGGCTGGTAGGGGTATAAAATCCCTCAAAGCAGAGTGACGAAGGAGGCCATCAACACACCAACAGTAGATCACTAGACACACTAAAGGACGCTCGAGCTCGAGCAGTAAACCACTCTGTCAGCATGCTTAGTGAATTCTCCACCTTAGGAGAAGATCGAGTAGGGCTATTCTTACGGGGCTCGAACCAAGATAATTCATCGTCTCTTGCTCGTTGACGCCGCCTGCAAGACCTACGCCTAATCCAACTCTGGCCTTGCCGCTTTCGTCCTCATTCACACTAACCCTGCTTATATTCATGGTCAGCGATCCCGATCGCCGACAAATGGCGCCATCTGGGGCCCGATAAGCCGCTCAATCGGAGGAACAGAAGACGAGGTCTCGGGAGCATGGCACACCTCGTTGAAGAACATTCTCGGACATGGGCTCGAACGCCGAGCACGCGGACTCCACGCCCTGTTTTCGCCGCCGCCCGAAAGCAAAGATGTCCTCATGGCCGATAGCCATGGCATAAGCGCGGTGATGGGAGATCGCGACCCGCAAACCCCTAATCACGCCCGCCGGATGGTGCATGTCGCCGTCAACTAGGCAATAACCGCTCTCTGGCGAGAGGATTCAGGAGAGGCCGAGCCTCGCCCATACCCAAGCTTCCTCGAGAGCGCCATAGGCCATCGCCGTCATGGCTGATCCCGACCGGGTGAAGTCAGAACTCTTCGATCGAGCTCTGGCTGACGAGCTTGACCGGGCTGCGACAGAGGTCATACCACCACAGCACCAGTCTCGCCACTCAGGGACCCGTTCCCTGAGAAGTGACGACAATTGTCATATGGCCGTAGCTACCGGCTTGCCGCTTCGAAAAGAGGCACCTCTCACCTACCGCTTCAGATGTGTCCTCGACACCACGCGGACGCCGCCCAGCGATACAATCTCGAGTGGCGCGATGCCAATCGAAGCTACATCACCCGCTTTGAACAAAGAAGGGTTCGAGGGTCTTTTCCGGATGTACCGCCAGCGCCGAGGTTTGAGATCGCCAGCAGATCTCCCGGCGATTTCGCTTCAGCGCCACGATCAAGATTCGCGAAGGTCGTCGCCGAGGCAATTTTGGCTCGAAGTCCTACAAGAAATAAAGCCTCTCCAGACGACTTCTTTCCGCTGGCGTCATTCCGCCTACGGTTGTTCGGCTTACTCGATGGAAGCTTGCTGGGTGCGCCGCTACCGTTTTCAAACCGTATCGATTGAGCGCTTTTGATGGGGACCAAGAATCTCGACGAAGCTTCGCCGATGATTCCACCGCCATCCTCGGCGTCGGGACGGCGAGTTCGTGATGGCTAACTATCTCCCGACCGTGTTGATGGTGCCGCCGGACTGCTCTTCAACCGTAAGCTCGTGCCTTCAGATCATGACGCCAAATTCAAAGCGCCTTTTGCTCCAACTTCCAGAGTCGCTACGAGCGTCCGGGGGCGAGAAGGACCTCGATCGCGCTATCCAGTAAGAGCGAGCCGCTCCGCGATTTCAGGCGCGGTTCATCCACACGAGGAACTTGATCCCAAGCATCCCTAGCGAGGTCGCGGATCAAGGCCTTCAAGTTCGCATCCGGATCGACGCCACCGAAGACCTAGAGATCACCTCGAGGCTCGGCCACACAAGCATTGCTTGATGGCGGAGCTACAGATGCGGATGCGAACGACGCCGTCTGGCCGGAAGCGCAACTCACGACCAAGGTAAGCTTGGTCTCGAGCCCCTGAGAACCAGCCCATCTAACTCCAAGGGCACCGACCATGGCTCCACCACTGAAGAAGCGGAAGCGGACCGCAGAATGGGGTGGGTTGCAGCGCAGGTGGTCGCTTTTACTTAATGGCATGGCGCAGAAGTCTTGGAGGTCGCGAACCCGGCTCAAGGGGTCCCGACCTCACCAAGATCGGTCTAAACCCCGCCAGCATCGCATGACCTGAGCCTAGCAGGAAACCGACGGCTCGAACCTCTACGCCCAACGCCGGTAGCGCAGAGGGTGAAGGGCGCCTGTGTCACGACGGCCGAGTTTACGCTTATTCCACAGGTGTCAGACACAACTCATGGACCAGAGGGCCTAGCAGAGCAAGTTGGAGGCCTTTTACGATGGGCTCGGGGAAATGCCCGCGCTCCCGAGAGAAGGCGAGCAAAGAAGACAGGTGAATGCCGATTTAACCTCGACGACCCGACTGGAGTTCCAGCAGGGCGAGCACCGGATCAACGTCATCTTCGGCGGCTCGTCAGCTTACCAGTCCCGGCGTGAGCTCAAGGTGCCTTCATGAGCCATCTACTGTGTCGCCGTCGGAGGTTCAAGCAGCAAAGATCTTGCAAGTGGGCCGTCGCATCACCTTTTCTTCCGAGGACGCCCCAAGGTATGGCTAAAGACTTGAAGACCGCTTTGGTCGTGACTCTACCGCCAACAACACCATGGTTGGGCACGCTATGATCGATGGCGCAGCCCTCAATCTACTTGCAAGCACGCCGATCGATGCAGATTCTGGTCGAAGGTCAAGAACATAGCAGCTCGTTTCTTCGAATTGTCCTCGAAGCTCGACTGCCTTCGGGCGGTGGTCTTGCCCGCCACTTTCATGCCGTTCGATAACTTCCGCACTAAGCCGATCACCTTTGAGGTGGTCGAGCGACCTCCCTGATAACGCCATCTCCTGGAGGCCCGCCTTGGTCAAGTTCATGGCGACAACCATTACGGCCATTGGTGTATGAAGTCGCCAGCCCCAACGGCATCATAACCATGCGGGCGATGCGGGCAGGTGCACGATGCGAGACCAAAGCCACTGCCCCGCCGCATGATGCTGCCTCAAAGGAGGTCCAGAGGCGACGGTGAAGAATGCTCATGAGGAGCGGCGATCCAACCTAAGCGGGCCATTTAAGGTTGTCTTGGCTGCCAAGGAGGGCGACCCGACCAAGTGTGTCCACATCTCGGCCGAGCTGGGTTCCAAATAGGAACTCGAGCTCATCACCTTCCTCCGCGCCAACAAAGGTATATTTGCTTGGGAGCCGGCGGACATGCCGGGTGTCCCGAGGAGGTGGTCGAGCACAAGCTCAGCGCGACCATGCACCGGCCATCACGCGCAACTGGCGCCTTGCTACCGAGAAGGTCACCATCATTAAAGAGAACCTTGACAAGCTCTTGAAGGCCGGGTTCATCCGTGAGATCGACCATTCCGAATGGTTGGCCAACCCGGCCATCGCCCGTAAGAAGGGCGGAAAGTGGAGGATGTGTGGACCATACGGGTTGAATTCGCATGCCCGGCAAGGACAACTTCCTCCCCGCGATCGACTGGATCGCCGACTCCACCGCTAACGCCAGGATGTTAAGCTTCACGGACGCTTATTCGATACCACCAGATCATGCCGGGCGGTTGACGATGAAAGCAAGACGTCGTTCATCACGCCGTTCGGGACCTACTGCTACACGACCATGTCATTTGGTGTCCGCAACGCCGGCCAAGAACCTTCCCAATACCGCCTGATGACCAAAACGTTCGATCCCCAGATCGCCACAATCTCGAGGTCTACATGGACGACATGATCGTCAAGAGCTCTTCCGAGGGCGACCACGTTCAAGACCTTGGGAGACCTTACGCCAACCTGAACAAGCACAAGATCAAGCTCAATCCGGAGAAATGCGTGATTCGCGCCGCTTGAGGAAGGTGCTCGCTATATGATCGGGGCTCAGGGTCGGCTTAACTCCGAGAAGATCGAGGCACTCGAGAAGATGGCGCCCGGCCTGTGTGAACAGTAGTGAGGCCTCACCGCACAGATGGTTGCCTTAGCTGCTTCATTTCAAGGCTTGGCGAAGCGTGGGTTGCTGCTTCAGTGGCCTTGCGCAAACAAGGAAGCTTTGAGGACCCCGAGGCACAATGATGGTTCGTTTCGACTTGAAGGCATACCTCTCAAGCCCACCTCGCTACCACTCCCTTACCTGAGCGAAAGTACCGTTGTTTCACCTAGTAGCCACCACCCAGCCGCTGGTTGCCTTTGGTGGCTTAACGAGTGCACGGCAAAGACCCGATCTACTACGTTAGCGAGGTCCGCAGATGGCCCAAAGGAGCGCTTACTCACAGTTCGTGGTTTGTACGCTTCTTCTCATGGCTTCGCGCAAACTTCGGCACTACTTCTAGGCGCACTCCGTGGTCATCCCGAGCAGCTTTCCGCTCGGGGATATATTGAGGAACCCGGAGGCTGAAGGTCGCATCGCCAAATGGGCCATGGAGCTGGCGGCGTTCGACGTCCGGGTCGTGGCGCCAAGATGGCTATCAAGTCGCAGTGTCGATGACGCGTGGTCAAGCAAACGCAGTGCCCGCCGCCTCCGAGCCCAAGGTCGAGGAGGAGAAGCCACGGATCATGTACTTTGATCGCCGAGATCTTTCAAGCGCCGGAGGCTAGAATCCTCATCCTTACTGGCGGCGTCACCGAGGTATGTGGTTCGTTTTTGGGTTTCAGCCTACCAACAATGTGGCGAGCACGAGGCTCTTGGTAGCGCACTCGGCGTCCGCAAGGCCCCTGGTGTGCGCTGTTGATTGTTAGGGCGACTCTCGGCTCGTTGTCAATCAATACAATAAGGAGTACCAAAGGTTCGGAAGGTTTGATGGCCAAGTACTTCGCCGAGGTACGTAAAATGGAGAAATGGTTCCTAATCCGAGCTCAAGCACGTGCTCGGGAAGGACAACTCCAACCGATTTCTCTCAAGCTTGGCTCCTCCGACGATTAGGTCCCCTGATGTCATTCTCGAGACCTTGGCGGCACCTTCGATCTCCGACCAAGAGGTCCCGCCGTCGTGGTCGGGTATTCCGTCTTGGGCCGAGCCCATTCACAATTTCCTTGCAAGGGCGAAGTTACCATCCGACCCCGCCGAGAAGAGAAGGACTAAGCGTCGGGCGAAGTTCAGCACACGCCTGTCGAAGGGAAGCTTTACAGAGGAGCGTCTCTAGGGTCCCGACAAGATGCATCACCACAGAGGAGGGTAAGCATCTCATAAAGGACATCCATCAAGCCTCACATGGAGCTCATTCTTTGTACAGGACGATGGTCGGGAAGGCTTTCCGTATGGGGTACTATTGGTCGACGGCTCTTCAGGACGCCCGTGACATTGTCCGCACCTGTCGAGCGTGCCAATTCTATGCCCGAAGTCACACCAACTCGCTTACGCCGCTCGCACCATCCGCCACAAGGGCCCTTCTCGACATGGGGCCGGACATCCTTTGCCTTTCCCCTGCCGCCGGGGTAAGCGGTTCTTGTTCGCCGTTAATCGACACTTTCACCAAGTGGATAGAAGCTTGAACCGCCTCGACCATCATCGCCGGGCCGCCGATTCTTTTCATTTGTTCGTGGTCACCAGTGCATGTGGTTCCGTGCAAAATTATCACCGATAATGGTACACAGCTTTACTAGTGAGCTGCTCCAGAATTTTGGGCAAGACCTTGGCACTAAGGTATGTTTCGCGGTCGGTGGCCCACCGCTAAAGCAACGGCAGCCAGAGATACGCCAACGCGCATCGTCCAGTAGCGCCAAGAAGCGAAGTCTCGATGAGCTCGAACGATTTGGCAAGACCTGGTGGACTAACTTCCCACCGCCTTATGGTTCTGTTCAGATTACAACGGGCCGAGCGACAGTGGTCCACACCTTCCGGCTAGTGTTCGCATCGGGCCGCCCCGCCACCAGAGGTCATGTTGGGCTCGCCAGTCGGGCTTGGTCGATCAAATCGACTTCGAGCAAGAACGGCCTTGACCTTACCTTGGCGGAAGAAGTAAGATGCCGCAGGCATCGCCACGATCGGCGCATACACTGCAAGCTCTTCGCAGACATGCGTCCTGGTCGTTACGACCTAGGGAGCTCCTTGTTGGGGGCTTAGCCCTGAGATGGATTCAGGTTCTGTCCAACACCAACAAGTTATCCTCATGTGGGAGGGCCCCTATAGAGTTGTTTCAACAGATCACCGACTACGCTTACTGCTGGCGTTGTTCGATGGCAGAGAGAGCTCTCTAGCTCGTGGAATATTGACCAGCTTCGAAAATTCTATGTGTAACCCTTTTACCTCAAATTTCAATAAAGCTCTTGTTCGATTGTCATGATTGGTCTTTGCGAACTTTTTCGTTCTATATTTTGTGTTGGCTCGAGTTCGTCCTCTTTGAGTCCAACCTACGGATGAGCGCTTTGCTCTTGGCCTGTGTCGGGCTTACACTTCACCCCCAAGGGTCGAGTTGTTTGTAAGTCGAATCTCTTAGCAAGATCTATGCTCCCCGCACTGGGTTCGAATCTGGTTCGGGTCGGACCAATGAGCAAAGCGCAAATCGTTGTCATGACTCAAGAGCCTCACTCCGTGATCTTAAGTTTTTCCTGCATGCGACCATGTTGTGCTCCCCTGTGCCTTTTTTCGATCTTTGCAGCCTTGGTCTCTATGATTTCTAACTTATGTCCAAGGCCAAGCGTTGCTTCGACCTTGAGCCTTCAACGGGGCCGGACAGATATACCACGGTCAGAAAAGGCTAAGTGCACGATTGGGAAAAAGCCTCTCGACTAAGCAAACCAAGATGTTGAACTATTCTAGCCAAAATAACGTTGTTCCATTAAACCCTTTTGTTTTTACAAAAAGTCTTGCTTATAGAAAATCTAGCCCTATTTACAAATCGGCCATCTCACGCGCAAGCTTCTCCTGCTCGAGCTCAACACTTTGGCCTCAAGGTTGACAAATACCGAGTCGGAGGGCTTTGTAGAGGTTTCTGGCCTTGCATGGCGCCTTTCTTGAAGCCGGGCCAGGCGCTTGGCCACCTTGCACGGCCTCGACCCATTCTCCTCGAGCTCTTGAACCTTGGCCTCGAGCTCAGCGAGCCATCGACGGTGGCTGCCCGATCCCAGCTGCCTTGCTTGCTTCTTCGCTTTGGCTAGAAGCACTGCCGACCTCGAGCGCCATCCTCGACGGCCTTGTTCGCATGGTCCCGCCTCCGAGGCGATGGTCTGCCCAACTCGGGCCTTGTGGGAAGCCTCGAGCGTCTTCACCACTTCGCGGAGGCCGGAGATCTCGTTGGAATCGCTTGCTGCCTTTTGCACGGCCTCCCCTAGCTCGGCTCAAGTCCCCACGAGCTTGGAGCTGCCTCCCTGCCTCCACCACGCCGAGCAAGACCTTCAAGGCTTAAGATAAGGCTCAAGGCCTTGCCGACCTCTTGGTGACCGAATCTGATGAGACTGCAGGGCTCAAAAGAGTCAAGACGACACTCGCCAGAAGAAAAGAGAAGGAAAAAGGGAAGCTTGAACCAAGGCCCAAGAGACTTAAAGTACAGGGCAAGACGCCTCGGAAGGTTACCCGAATACTCGCCGGATTCGCATCTCGACGCCCCTGGGAGTCACCCACCGCTGTTGCTGGTCGCTTGAGGGTGCGGGCTTGGCACTCTATCATGGGCGGCCATGCGTCTCGAGCTTCCTCCTCGAGGGGCTCGACCACGGTGCTCGGTCCCTGGTGACTTCGACCTTGTCCCCCACTACCGAGGGTCTCGCTTCCTCCTCGCCGATAGTCCTAGCTCACCATGCCCGGTCCTCCGTGCTTGTCGCGGCCAGAGCGTCTTCAGGGTCGACGGTTCGGGGAGTCTCGACCGCCATATCGGGCGGCCTCCATGCTCGCGGACGGGACGTCCCTCAAGATCGCCTCCTTCGGCAACCTCAAGTGGTCGACATCGCTTTCAAGGCTTACTTAACGGTGGCATAATCTCGCTGGTTGCGTGGAGGACCTCTTTCGCCCTGGTCGCCGAGCCCTTGGTCGAACTCGGCCACGGAACTCGCTCGGGGTTCAAGGAATGCGCCTCTGCCCGAGGATCGGCGGGCGCCAGACGTAATCACCGCCTCCTCGACCGGACTTCGCTCGACAATAGTCATTGACAATACGGGCAGGTGTTCAGCTCGAGCGCTTAAGGTCTGCGATAAATGAAGGCTACTAAGCTAAGGAGATAAAGGAGGATCCAAGCGAGAAGGAGGCTAAGGACGCACCTGAGTCTGCAGCCTCCGCTTTGCGGGGGGCTGGCGGGGCCCTTGGTGCCCCGTAGGTGAGGGGGAGCTCCTTCCTCAGGGGCCCCGGGTCTTGGTCCTGGGGCTCGCAGTGATCTCCTGCCTCACGAGGTCCTGCTACGTCCATGCACTGCTGTTCGCAAGAAGAGGTTTAAGTCAAGAGGTAGAAAGAGCACGAGCAAAAGATGCTCGGGGGCTCGACCAAGGGTACTCACCATCGTCCGGTCACCCCACTCGACATGTTGTTTTTTCGTGCCTTTGCCGGCCGCTCCGTCCGGAGTTGGCCTCTTGCCCGTCGTCTTGCCCTTGCCTGCCCCAGGCAACGACAACATCTTCCTCGCCGTTTCGAACAATTTGAGCTTGTCCTGCAGGAGCAGCAAAGAGTCAAGGAAGGCCTTGGGCGTGTGCCGACCAAGAGGCTCGATTCAAGGTAGCTTACCTCGCTTTTCCGACGAGCATGTTCCTCGGAACGGGCTCGTGAGGGTATAGTCGCTTGTCAGCCTTCCTAACATCTCGCCATTCAAGCGGCGATCCAAGATTCCTTCGGCGCTACGTCAACGAAAATCAGCTCATCAAGGGAACCCAAAGATTTAAGTTGGCACAACTTTCAGGCGTGATGACTCACAGACGTCCCCTCGCGGGTAAGGTCGTCGCTGCCCTTGATCTCAAGAACAGTGTACCCTCTTCCGCAGAGGGAACACCCGCCCTCGAAAGTCATTGACGATGGCCTGCCCGGTGAGGCCTCATGTGGCGCAGATATGGATGACGGCGATGGCCTCTTGGTCGCCCCTCCGTGTCGCCCGCCCGGTCTCGCTTCCCGCTGATGGGGGCGCCACAAAGCCAGCTTGCTGCCTTCGCCTCGCTTCAAACAGTTCACCACTGCCCATGGGCCGAGGGAGTCGCGAGGGCGCAATAGGGGAACGACCAAGGATTCCGGCCCGCAACTGTAGTAGAGGCACCGACCACGGGTCCTTCCCGTGCGAAAGAGGGAGAAGAAGTGAAGAAAAGCGAAGGTGGGAAGGATTCCAAGGAACCCTCGCATGTGAGAGAAGACCAAAGAAGGAGGATGGAGTTGGGTACCAGATTGATTAGCTCGATCTCACATTGTGCGAGAACGACTGTCAGAAAATCGCTCTCCGGCGTCCACAGGCCGAAGAGCATGTAGTGCTCCGTGGCCGACGAAGTTCATTGTCCTGGCGTGTCCTGGCTCGGTCTCCGTCCCAGCCCACCATGTCGCTGGGTCCAGCAGTCCTAGGCCCTCAAGCTCTCTCATCCTCACCGCCATCAAGGAACTCTTCCCCAACTTGGCCATGAAGGTTGGGGGGAGGTTTGGTCAGAGGAGGAAGAAGGGTTTGAGCAGGGAATTAGGAGGCGAAGACTGCGAAGAAGTCGAGAGCCCTTTGAGGTGGCGATGACCTCGAGTTTTATAAGCCCGATGTGCTGCAGGCTGGGGGTCTGGGCATCTCAAAAGGTGTGCCAGTCAGGTGATTCGATAGGTGCAATTAAGGACTACGCAGCGGGATCGAGGCGTTGCGAACGGTTCCGCTGTTCGATCATGTCCGTACCAAAATTCTAAAGATCAAGGGATGCCAAGTGTCACGCCGCCAGGGTCTGGCGGTATGTTTCCGACCTCGACTCCTCGCTTGAAAGTTCCAAAATCACCCCTCTGTCTCAGAGTGGAGGCTCGAGGTCGACCCGTGTTCCTGCCACGACCTTGAGCCTCGGGGGCTAGCCGTCGGGGCCTGAGTAAACTCTGACAAAGTCAACGCGTGGTCACAGTGGTCCCTAGCTCGAGGCAATGCGTCAAGGGCCTCGACCACGACCTAGGCGACGCCGAGTCCCCCACGACCTCGAGCTTAGGGCAAGGGGTGATTCGCGTCTCGCACGACCTCGACCTTGGCTTGAGGGCGCGCGCTTATCAAGCGGTTACCAAGACCAAAGATCTTGAAGTTAATGCGACGGGCGGCAGATCCGGACGGTTGCAAAGACGCTTCAATGCATGCCACGACGCCCCTCGGAATCTCCTCGCCGCTTCGCAACTGGTAGGGGTATAAAATCCTCAAGCAGAGTGACGAAAGAGGCTATCAACACACCAGCAGTAGATCACTAGACACGCCAAAGGACGCTCGAGCTCGTGCTTGAGCTTAAACCACTCTCTATACTCACAGCTAGTGAATTCCTCCGCCTCAGGAGAAGACTAGAGTAGGGCTATTACCCTTATAGGGGCTCGAACCAGTATAATTCACTGTCTCTTGCTCGTTGATGCCTCGCCCCGACCTACGTCTAATCCAACTCTGAGCGCAGCACTTTTTGGGTCCCTCATTCACACTAACCCTATTTTCATATCTGCGGTCAGGCGATCCCGATCGTCGACATAGCCGTTTTGTTGGAATAAGCCTTGCATATAAATATGTTAGGATTGCATTCTATACACAACTTGTTGAGTATTTTAAGTACTCACCCTTGACAACAACAACATCACCAGTTAAAGAGTTTACACAAGTGCCAGAGGAGAAGTATCAGGAGGGGACGAATATTTAGGGTGCAAGCCTTATTAGTTGTCTGTGATATACTAAGAGGTTTATATATGTTTTCATTCCACCACAGTTTAATTTGTTATTTTCAAGTTGGCCTTGTGAGGCATATTCATATAAGTTCGACCATGAAGCCATTCAATAAGGTATTATCTAATATATGAAGTTTTTTTATTATATTTTCGTTGTGTATGATTGTGATATTCATCTATGTTGATCCCTTGTGCACTAGCGTGATTCTAGACTAGTGCGATTTACATAGAGAGTCCAGATTTGCATATTCGGGTCCCGATAGTTACGATGGAGAGTATGATCATGGAAAGGAGGTGAAAAGTTTCAAGATCTAAAAGGAAGTTTGAGAACATCAATCCGATGTCAGTTATTGTTTATTAAAAAAGGTATTTTTTAATCCTTTCTTGGAAACCGAAATGATGTCCAAAACTGACAGATGATAGGTTATATTAAGGGGGTAAATCCTCTTTGATTCCTTACGCCTTTGTTGTCTTTGAACGTAGAAGTAAGTTCTTAAGCCTTTTGCACTTTCCAAGCTCTTGCCTTCATTCCTTTTCTTCTCCCTAACTAATGGCCATGGACAGGTCAATCCTCATCGAGAAGAGGATTAAGGAACTTGAAGATCAAGGTTTAATCCCTTCCCGTGAAATGCTACGATGGGACCCTAGCGGGGAGGATATAAAACCAGCACCTCAGGAGGGGCATCTCGTCCTTTTTGTTGCTTTGGTGAAGTTAGGATTTCGCCTCTCTAAGAGTGAGTTCTTAGCTAATGTGCTAGATCATTATGAGATCGAACTGCACCATCATTATGAGATCAAACTACACCATCTTGGAGCTTAAAATACCATCTTCCTTGGCATTCCCCGACCAGCTCATCTTTTTTACTATTTTTATCAATATACTAGGAATAGTAAAAGCTAGAATCTTTTCAGGAGCATTTATTTTAAGCTCTAAGATAAAATGGCTTCTCAATATCCCCTATTCCTGACCAAGTATACATTGCGCAATTACCGACGGGATTAGTTTTACTCAAAAATTCTGGGGGGTAGCTGTCTCCGATTAATGCAAAGGTAGCCCAAATATGGAGAAGGGCTGAAGTGAAGGAAAAGGATTCACTGGTCCTTACCGACGAAGGAAATGACATTGTTAAAGTCATTACCAAGTTGGTGAAGGAAGGCTTGACAGGGCAGAAGATCATCTTCGATTTTTTGTACCACAAAGTGAGCTTCCTGAAGAGGCAGTTCAGATTCTCCTGGAGGATAGAAGGTGACCAGGATTCGACCAAGGATGAACCTAGAGGTAAGGGAACTCTTAATTACCGACCTCTTCCTTTCTTTATTAAAGGATTTTTCTAACGTTTATGGGTATTTTCTCCTGTCAATTCTGACTCCGAAGAGACATAGTCAAGAATTGTGTATATGTTACGCGTCTCTTTTGACAGGTCCAACCTATCCATGGTAAGTACCAAGAAATTTCTTTGGTTATTTTGGCAATTATTGCCTTTTATGCTGACAACTGAACTTATTCTTTAGATGCATGGTCGAAAGCGAGCTGCTGACTAGTCTGAGGTCTCAGCTTTGGTTCTACAGACCAAAAAGTTGAAGACCTCAATTAGAGGTGACTCAAAAGCGGTTGATCCTACCACTGTTGGGACTAGTGCTGATCTGACCAGCACTAGTTTACCCTTGGTACCGGCATGCACTATACGCTCTAAGCGTGTGCATGATCAATCCCAGGCACAAGACAAGAGGGTTGCATTCGCTATAGGAACACAAATGAGGATCTCATCCTAGGTGTGCTACAAAAAATGATTCAACTGCAATTGGAATTGTCAATATAGAAATCTTCTGATATTCCCCTTTGTCCAAGGTGAAAGCAAAGATTCAGAGGATAATATTCCCTTAATTATATGGAGGAAGAGGAAGACTCCTAAACTGGATGTTGGGGTATCATCTACTCCCCTAATATCTTGGGATATGGACCTAGGGCTTTGTTGCAGGTATTTATTTTTTCTATATACATTTTAATTTATGAGTACTTACCTTCAGAATCTAAAGGAATTTCCTTGTTATTTTTAGTCCTAGGGCAGTTGTTCCTAATTTTCCTACAAATCAGGGTATGGTTTCTTAGATCGGTGACGAGGCTAACCCGCTGGTCACACTAGATCCATTGGTCGATCAAGCTTCATTGCCCTCGGAGGAGGTTGGTGCTCCTCCTGCGATGATGGTCAGGATAACTACTGCTGCCAAGGAGGTGTCTACGGCTATGGAAACCGAATACCCTCCTACTGCGACAGAGAAGGCACTAGTCATCCCGACCGCAAGGTAGAGTTGGTGGTGCTTGAAAGGGCCATGACCAACTATTTCACACCTGTGGTTTTGCCACAAGCATCTTCTTTTGGTCATTCTGACAAGGAGGAATTTAAGCAAGTTTTTAATACCTTGCAAGCAAATGTTCACATCTCATCTCATTTTTAGGGAATATTGGGAAAAGGTAATTTATAATTCATTTGTTGTTTTGCTTTTTGTAGCACTCACAAGGACTGCTCGACCTACTAGATCAACATGCAAAGATTTTGGCCAAGACCAAAATTGAAACAATAAGAAGGTATGAATCAACTTTGTTATTATTTCTCTTTTTTTCCCTATCTTCTTTGTTCTAACATAATTGTTTTGACATAGACAAAGAGAACAAATAAAGTAAATGGAAAAGCCACTCTTGGTGACTCAAAGTACCACCAAGGGTTATAAATTTGATCTTGTTCAGGCTATCGACAAGGTCAAATATCACAAAGAAAAGAGTACTAGACTCTATGAAGCTTTTAAGAGAAATGAAGTAAAAGTTCAAAATCTCTCCGAAGAGTATAAGATCATTCTTTAAGAAAAGGAGTCTAAAATAGCAGGTAAGAACTACGTCCCAACTTACTTTGAATTTATAAATTAGGAAAACTAAAAGCAAATTTTAATTTAAACTTTGTAGAGTTAAAAATACAATAAAAGCTAGAGAATATCAACTTTCCGAATGGGAAGAAGAGAGAATAAAGTCTGAAGAGCAAAGGTCGGTGATGAAGAATGAAATAGATAATCTGACTGGCCAAATAAAGCTCTAAGTAAAAGATTTGGGTACAGTTCAGAGAGGTAGAAAAACCACTTTGAACTTTATTTTTGAACAGCTTCAAAACATCGCCATGATTTAAAGGGGAAAAAAGTAAAACTTACAATTGCTGATCCGTTGGTTGATGACCTGGTTGTAGGGGTGAATGGCCAGTTGAAGATCATCCAAAGCCAAATCCCTGCAATGGTGTAGACCATCAAGACAACACTCCAGACTTCAATTGTCGTCCAAGTAGGTACTCTCTTCGTCAAGTTGAGGCACATTTACAGGGATGCAGTTTAATTAGAGAAAGTAGTGCCCGACCTGAAACTGACTACTCAAGAAGAGATTGATGAAACAGTGTAGAAGTAGCCTCTGCCGTTGAGACATATATGAAAAATGCAAAGATTACATTCAAATAACATATATGACTCATTTGAATGAATGAATGAAAAGATCTCTTCTTGTGTTATATTTTATCTTGTATCTAATTTGCTTGCATATTGTTCTGAGTATATCATTAGCCCCTAACTGTTTGTGTGCTGACCAGCAATATGTTCAGAATACAAACAGTTATAGGATTGTCAGACTGTTCTTTTCACATAGTATTTGGTATTAACTAGTAGCAGATTGGAGATAAGGTCATTCTAATGAGTTTCAATGTAGTAAGTACTGGCTTACAAGAAAAGTCTCTATTAGAAGTTATCTCACAATACAACCAATAACCTCGTATGTTGTTTACAGAGTGGTTGGGCAGATTATGACTTTGAGAATTCTCAGAGGATTATCGAATAAAAACAATTTTGATATACAAAAGAGATACTTTATGTAAATGAAAATGTCGAAATAAACTTATTTACATGAAAAACCTGCGAAGACGTTGGATGTTCCAAGTATTTGATAGAATTATTCTATCTTTCATAGAAAGTCGAACAAAACCTAGTCGTGTAATTGATATCACAGTAAAGGAACCTTACCATTTGAGAGATAACTTATGTAAGTTAGACTGATTCTAGATATGCCTTAGAATTATTCTATCTTTCATAGAAAGTCGAACAAAACCTAGTCGTGTAATTGATATCACAGTAAAGGAACCTTACCATTTGAGAGATAACTTATGTAAGTTAGACTGATTCTGGATATGCCTTAGAACTAAGTCTCCTACATTTAGTGTTTGTGGTTGAACTATTTTGTTGTAATACATTTTTATGCCTTGTAAGTAGGCTGCTGACCGATAAGTACTCAATCTCGCTTTTCTTCTAAGAGAATCATATTGACGAATACTCATACCATGGGTACCCCTAGCGGGCCGTGACGCTGAATGGGCCGCCCCAAGTCCAACTCTGGCTGAGGGCCTTGGTAGAAGCGACTCTCGACCGAAGTGGCCGACTCGCCATGGGTCGGGCGCCCCACGACCCCCGACCAAGCCGACCAAAGGGATGTCCGACCCCCGTCAAGGGTCGGGGATCCCCCCAAGGCTCCGACCCTCGTCATGGGTCGGACGCCTCGCAAGCTCCGACCGAGCTAAGGAAATCTCCGCCACTGTCACCAGTCAACCTCGAGTTGTCCACCTGCCCCACGGACACGACGGCTTAGGGTGACCGTACGGGGGCAGGTGGCTCCTTCCCAAGGCGGCGAGGAGGCTGCCGAAGTCAAGCACCAGTCTCATCGTCCAGTCACGCACAGTGGGAGGGTGCGCTCCCTCCTGAGGCAACACCAGGGCTAGGCGCGACAACGTCAGCACCTGGTAAGCGCGCAGAGGGTAGGTGCGCCAACTCCCGGCGCAGCAGAAAACCACACCACCCGGTGTGTCTACCGGCGAGCATGGAGCGAGCAGGCACCGACCAGTCGCCAGGACCTAGGACCAGGACTCTTAGGCGTAGGACACCCCATCCTTTCTCTTCCAATTTCCCATGTAACCTACCCCCTCTGGCTATATAAAGGGTGGCAGGACCCTCAGGGAGGGGGACGGCTTTTAGAGCACACTGTTCTTACTTCTTCCACTCGGACGAGGCACACAAGGCCGGTCCTTAGCCCTCGCTTGTAATCCAGTGCAGCCCCTGCACCCAGAGCAATACAGAACCACCACAAACTGGACGTAGGGACATTCGGCCCGAACTAGTATACATCTTGGGCCCCCCGAGTCTAACCATTCAAGAAGTGGGAACGCGTGACCCCTTTGACTACAAATTTACTTGCCGGTATACGAAACACCGACACATATCATCTTCACATTGGTTGTCTTAATTAACATATTCAAAGAGAGATATCCGTGTAGAACCTAAATGAATCTCATTTGGCAACACGGCTTTAGCTCCGTAGACCAGTTGAAAATGTGTTTCTCCTGTCACTCTACTGGTCGTTGTACGTAAGATCTAGAGTACAGAGTAGAGGTCGTCAACCCAAGCCCCTGAGCGTTCTTCGTTGCACTAAGGTTGAGTAACTGAAGTTTAGCAAATTTTTGTGTCTATTTCATCACAATAATATTGAAACAGACCATTGATGAACTATGATCCATTATCATGTAATTAGCCTACTATGTACACTAAATCTAGTGAATATGTTTTGCACAAAGAATTTCTTTGTTGCTTGAGCTATTATGAAAACTACCAGCACGACTTCAATCTATTTTGCGAGCGTATCGATCACAAAAAATAAGAATTTAAATCCATTAGTTACTCTTTGTAAAGGACCTACTATATCAATGCCCTATGTCATAAATGGCCATGACAAAGGTATAGTTTGCAATTGATTAGTAGGTGAATGTACTTGTCGAGTAGGAAATTGGCATTGCTTACAAGTTTTTACAAGGTACATGGCATCTTGTAACACAGTGGACCAATAAAAACCTTGTCGAAAAGCTTTTTCAACTAGAGTTCGATATGAAGCGTGTGCTCACATATGCCCCCATGTATTTCATTAAGCAATATTTTCTTCCTGCTCCTAGGTTACACATCGCATTTGAATACCATGTGTTGCCTTTCTATAAAGAGTATTGTTGAGAATTTTATATATTCAGGCCTTTCAAACTAGTCTGTCCTTTTCATGAATATCCTGATACAGTGTCTTATTTTCTAGATAGGTTTTAAATGGTTTAGCCGAATTTGAATTTTGCTCAAGGGCTCCATCCACTATACTAGTCGGGAGTTTTTCTATGAATGTGTCTATAGAGGGTTTAGATAGATATTTAAGAAACATACCTGTTGAAACAAGTGGTCATGAGGAACCCAGTTTTGATAATTGGATCGCTAAGATATTGTGTTTTCATAGTATATATTGGACTTTGAAATTGCTAAAGTATTTCTTTAATTTCCTCAGTTCATCCAGGCATTGAGCTATTACCTCATCGGACGTCCTATATTCCTTGCTAACCTGATTTATGACTAATTGCGAATCTCCCATCACAAGAAGTCGATGGACTCCAATGGATTTTGCTGCTCGAAGCCCAGCTAGAAGACTTTCATACTTGGCTACATTATTAATAGTAGGGAAATGTATTTAGATTACATATTGTAACTGGTCACCTTGAGGCATAACAGTAGTACTATACCAGCCCCTGAGCCTTTTATTTCTTGAGAACCATCAAAGTATAATGTCTAGTGGTCGGAATTAGTTGTATCCTCTTTTACAAAGGGTTCACTGTTTGTCCATTCAACTATAAAATTTACCAAAATTTGGGACTTAATTGCTGTTCAGGCTACAAAATTGATATCAAGTGACCCAATTTCAACTTCCCATTTAGCAATCCGACCGGTTGATTCTTGGTTCCATAAGATACTTCCCAAGGCAAAATATGATGATAATGTAATTCGATGAGATTGAAAATAATGTCTCAATTTTCTAGAGGCTATTAATAGGGTGTAAAACAATTTTTGAACTTGAGGGTATCACTTCGTAGGTTTGTGTAAAACTTCGCTGACGTAATAAATAGGTTTCTGAACCTACTTTCATTCAACAATTAATACATAACTAACTACATTATTTGAAGCCGCTAAGTGTATCAACAAAGATTCCTCGAGGTTGGGTGAGACTAGAGTGGGTGAGCTCTGCAAATAAATTTTTATGTACTTAAAGGCTTTGTTTGCTTCATCTAACCAATAGAATTTGTCGTGTTTTCTTATTACCTTAAACAAAGGCAAACCACACTCTGATCTTGAGATAAAATGATTGAGCACAGCCATCTGACCAGTTAAACCTTGAACTTCCTTTACCGTAGAAGGTGGTTTCAAGGATTCAATGGGCTAAATCTTTTTAGGATTTACTTCAATACCTCATGAACAAATAAGAAAACCACGCAATTTTCTAGAAGAAACACCAAAGACATGCTTTTCTAGAGTAAGCTTAATTTCATGCTTATTTAAATTATTGAAGGTTTCAACCATGTCTAACAAATGATTATCTTACTCTTTATAATGAGATTATCAACATAAGCTTCTATGGTGTGCCCTATTTGACTATAGAAAGTCTTCTACATAAGGCGCTAGTATGTGGCTCTAGCATTTTTTTAGTTCAAATGGTGTCTTCTTGTAACAGTAGACACCGAACGGGGTTATGCAGGATGTCTTCTCTTCATCTTCACTTTCTATGCTTATTTGCTTATAACCTAAGTATGCATCTAGGAAACTCATCAATTCACAACTCACTGTTGAGTCTACCAGTTAGTCAATTCGAGAAAAGAAAAATCATCTTTTTGATAAACTTTATTTAAACTAGTAAAATTGATGTACATGCGCCACTTACTGTTTGCTTTCTTGACTATAATCGGATTTGCATGCCAATCAGGATGACCAACTTCGTAAATGAAACCAACTTTTAGTAGTTTATCCAACTCTTGTAGGATGGCTCCTTACCAATCAGGAGCGAATCGCTGTAGCTTCTGCTTCACTGGTGTTATGTCAGGCTGTATGGCTAACAAGTGCCCGGCTGTTGTTCTCCTTCTATACTGAATACTAGAGCTCCTGGCCAAAATTCAAAAAAAACCGCCCTTGGGACTCTAGGTACGTCGGATGGTTTCTATGCAAACACATCTGCGTTAACGCAGAGGAAAACAATGAGCGCGTCTTCCTATATGGCATCCGTTGTTGATCCTATCCGAACAGTTTATGACTAGTTGACAGGATCAATGGGAATTTCTTTTACTTGTTCATTGGGCTAAGAAGTTACTTTTAGCTTCTTTGTCTTGTTAGACTTTTCAATCTTACAAGACTTTCTTGCATCATTAGTATCGCTTAATAGTAATTGATCGACAATCTCAAGTAAATTGCCGTCACAATTAAATGCAATAACTTGGTTACCTTGTACACTAATCACACCTTTTGGGCCAAGTATCTTTATGCTCTGGTAGGTGTGATGAGTAGCTGCCATAAATTTTGTTATTGAAGGCCTACCCAAGATGGTATTGTATGCTAATTCAAAATCAAAAACTTCAAATGATATTAATTCTGTTCTGAAATTGCCAGCATCTCCAAAGGTGACAGGTTATACTATTTGTCCCATTGGAGTAACCGATGGATCAGGCACAATCCTAAAAAGTGGGCTTGTGATAGGTCTAATCTTAGAACGAGAAATTTGCATTTCATCCAAGGTTTCAATAAAAAACAAATCTAGAGAATGAATAAAAAGCAAATCTAGAGAATGAATAAAAAGTAAATCTAGAGAACTACCTACATTAACCAAAACTCTCCCAACTTTGCAATTGCTAATTATAGGAGAAACCACTAATAGAAGATTTTGAGTAATCAACATATCTTTTGGACAATCTTGTTTATTGAAGGTGAGGGCAATATCCGACCACTTGGGATATTCAGGCTTTCCTGATCGGTTGTCAATGTTATTGACCTCCAAATATGACGTTGACGTGATTATCAGCCTTCTGATAACCCATCTCTTCACCACCATCTGCATTCTTATTATTTTGCCCTTTTGATATGGTTGGCATAGGACTCTTGCCAGAGTAGATATCTTCCATGCGTCTTTGCCAAGTACAACAATTTCGCAGGTCAAGCCCTTATGCCTTGTGCAATGGGCACTAGCAACCATTGCTACTAGGTCGTACTAGTTTTGCCCTTATGCCTTGTGCAATGGGCACTAGCAACCATTGTTACTAGTCGTACTAGTTTTTCTAGAAATAGCCTAGTTGTCCTGTCGACTAGCTGCTTTCTTCCTAGGTGCCTTCCGTTCTGAGATGCATGCGACTTCTTATTGAGTGTTCTTTTTGTTTTTTATTATTCTTCCCCTTACGGTCTTCAGATTTGGAGGTCTTTTTAGACTTCTTATCTTTTGACTCTAGCAGACTATGTTGTGGCAAAGTATGGCCCTTTTCAACCATATGGTTCCATTCAATGGCCTCATGCACATATGAATACTGATCTTCTATATTGAACAACTCTGATATGATTGAGGGTGGATGAATATTAAGGTATTTTGTAAATTGCTTATAACGATAGCCTTTTCATCACCACCAACAGTCTGGATGGAGGTGATATAAACTTGTTAGAATTATGATGGATTTTTAGTTCCATCTAAACTCTCTAAATACCTTGGGTTGAATTTTTCGGGCTAAGTAACATTTCTAATCCTAGGAGAGAAAGCTTTGCATCCTATATAAAGACCAGAATGTGATCGTATGTTAGGAACTTGGTCCATATATTCAAGAGAACAAGGTTGTCGCTGAACAAGATTAGGAACTTCACCTGGGGTGAGGCATTAAAAAACACTTCTCCGACGTGGCTCGTCTCTCTACTTGTGGCTAATGCTTTGCTGGCGTCGACCAGACGAAGATCCCTCCAAGCCGAATCGGTCTGAGACCTTGTGTATAATGACCTAACTTACACTTCCTTTGCAGCTTCATGTAAATCAGGAGTAAGGGATCTTATAATTGCTGTATTAAGTACATTTTCTCCTTCCATCGGATGATTAAGAATTGTAATTAATAAAATACAAATCTTTTTGAGGGAAGTAGTCTCCTACGAACCACTTGGAGCAAGATTTAAGTCTCTTACAGCTGCCTTCGAAGGTAGTGGTATAATTGGAATAGCTTGGCAAGGTTGTCCTCCAGAGATGTCAAATCTCCGCAAGGTGCTAGATTGACTTCTATAGTATAGGCGTTTGGCCTCGACAATAAATTTTTCTTTTTCCGCCATAAGTCGTTCGTATTCATTTTGAGCATCTTTTTCGGCTCTTTCCTATGCTTTGCGTTCTTCGTGTTTCATTCATTGTTCCTCTGTCTCACTAGTAACTGCACAAGCACAGAAATTAGAGTAGACATAATGCATTAGTCCTCCATCTTTATATGATGATAGGGTATAATTCAGGCCTTGGAGACAATCTTCTAAGGCTGAACTTTTCAAGAGATTATTACTGCCTTTTGACGTATGTTCATTATCAATCTTCATGGAACATACTTCATGGGCATCTTTCACCGAACCCGCTAGAGGAATGACTAAAGATTTAGCTTTTGATTCTATAGGTGATTGTTCTTCCGCTTCAACCTCCTCTTTTATCTTTACCAATTCCGCTTAAGAAACATACTCGGAATAGAAATCACACTAACAATCTTCTTCCGTTTGATAGTCGTCTCCATCGAGATCAGCATAGTCGACGAGATCAAACCAATTTTCTTCATCCATCACAAAAGATTCCTTTACCTTGATTACCAAAAGGCCCTTCTTTTAGCGCCAACTGTTGATGGCCGGGATCTAGAGTCTCTTAATCGAGTTTATGAAAATATGATTGTGAGCTCCTAGTAAGCAAGATGAGAAAAACAATATTTGGAGATTTCTTCTTTATTAGCCAAGCAACTCTACAGAGTATAAATTACAGAATAAATATTATCAAATGTCTATTGCTTATTCTGATTGTGAGTCAGGTGCCTCCAACAGCATGGATCGGTCACCTATTTATATCGATTCAAGAGGCGACAATTGTTCTCCATAGGGATGTCGTGTAACCGAGAGGTATCTTCTAGCCAAATGGTATTTTCTCGCTAAAGGATGCCCTTTTTCAGATATAACTTCTAGGTAGTTATGTATACCTGTCAGATAACTGTTCGCACAAAGACATGTGCGGAGATAACCGCTCGTATCCAACCAGTTCACTAGTTGGAGTGACTATTTCACTAGTCGGGGACGACCAATGTGAAGGAAAGTTTTATTGACCACCTTGATTGAACTGGTTGAAGACTTAATCATTTGAATAAGGGTATGATTCGTTCTATATATTATGGGCTTTATGTATTGTAGACTCATTAATAGAGTATAGTTACGAATAATTAAGGGTCTAAATAAGTGACAAACTTTTAATCCTCGTTAGAGGTGTTTTGCGCAAAAGTGCTGAGCCAGGTCAGAGTTGATCATAAGTTAATTGTATATCATGCATGTAATAAGTGAAGGCAGGAGATCATGGGGACTGGGGAGTGGGTACACCGGTTAAGGCTCTCTTCTTCCCTAGCTGCAACTTGCAAATAAGTGGCAAACTTTCAGTTGCGTCTCACTTAATTTCCTTTGTGGTTTTCTTTGACTTTTAAGTTCTACTAGTAAATTTTATGATTATTACTATTTCTTTAATATTTACATTTATTAACATTGTTGTATGTAATGCAGTACCCTACGGTCCTCATTGTAAGGACCCATTAATTTGACATGCCACTATGGTTTCCAAGTTTTTTTAATCCTTAATTTAGCATACCGCTATGGTAGAGATATTTTACACTCTCCCTGCGTTGCACAAACTGCAACCAGAGGTCGACCTGAACCACGCTAAACTAAAAATAATGCGGTTATCCAATATATTAACTGCTTTTACTCAGGTTGTACGTGTCAGATTGCAATGGTTTGCTTTGATTATCATTGTGTATTTGTGTGATCAGGAAACGGATCGGCGGTATACACGAATTTTGTTGCCATCGTAATCATCACACGTTCTTCGTAAGTGAATATATTGGACGCTGAAACAGGGTACTATGATGCCTGGGCAGCATGTTTTAAATATACGAATTTAAACCATATTTGAGCATAATTTTTAAAAATTTAAGTTTTAGGGTATATACCCGTCTATAACAATTCAAATGAAATATATACCTTAAAAAATATATTTGAATTCAAAGATTTTAAACGAATTTAGATCACATGTTTTACTGATTTTTATATAAAATCAGCACATATCTACAATCAAACTATCATAAAAAGGGGAAACTTTAATTTGAATTTTAGTTCAAACTTATTTGAACTAGTTAGTAAACTGGTTAAACTCAGCATCCTAAAAATTTCTTAAAATTTCATATGTAAATACATAGAGGAAATATTCTTTGTGAATCATGGTGCCCAGACACCATGGTGTGTTAATTATCTGTGGCGTAATATCGAGTTTTTTAGCCGCATCAGTATGTGTTGAACAATTAGGCAGTTTGAGTTAAATTCGAATATAGATCATGAACGACATTACGAGAAAATAGCATGCATCTCTCTAACACACTAGACAGTACGAACATCATGATCATCTTGATAGACATAATTAACTACGAGATTAGAACAGATCGAACGTCTTCGAAAGGGTAAGAAGATGCGACGACGTTGTCGATGCGATTGCGGTGTTAACGTGGACGATGTTGATGATGGCGCGTCGCAGGAGCCGATGGCGACGATGTCCAGTAGCAGGAATAAGAAGACGAGCCATGGTGATGATCTTGAGCAGTCGCGCGGAGCGCTTCCCAAAAACCTTATTCGCCCTCTCCCGGTGCAGGATCTCGAAGACGAAGAGTTCCGGAGACCTGCTCTCCCGATCGCAGATGCACGTCGGCGCTCGGGATGGACAAGGTTACGATGGCGGCGCAGCAGCGAGAGGTGGCAAAACCCTAACGTTCTGTGTATATCCTTCTACACGGGTGGCAGGGCGTAGTATATATAGGGAAAGTCGTGACAGAACGTGACTCGAAGACGTGCTACGATCGGAGTCTATTACGGAATCCTTATCTCATACTGCAACCGCGACAATCCCGAATAGCAAAAGAATAAACTGCAAAAGGAGGCTGCGTTTGCGCGAGGCTCTGGACCAGATTTCGGCGGACCATTCATGCAGGTGTCGCGTCGTCCGCGCCCTCTGCCCGGCCCATGCCCGTGCAGGCGCCCGGCCCGCCCGAGAGGCGAGGCGAGCGCGTGTATTTTCCTCCCTCTCTCCCACATGGTTCTACCATGGTGGATCACACTCCACTATATAAGCTAGTGTTCACCACTTTAGACTAGTAATATGGTACTATTGCTAGTGCACATGCCTCCTCATGCGATGAGCTTTTGAGATTTTTTAGAAATTATTTGTCTCAATTAAATGGGCTTGGCCCAAATAATCCAACAATCGCCCACCAGATCTCAAAGTCCATTTAGAGATTTGCCAATACTCACTACTGTTTAATATACCAGCGTTTCAGCAGAGACTGTTAAGTTAAACTTCTGCCTAGAGCTCCAAGCTACACCCATCCACAACTTGAACAATGGACTACGCCTTGAATTGCAAGTTTTGTGTGAACAGGTTTCACTCAAAGTCATAACTGATACCTGGCTGCTAGTAGCCTTCTCCGCGGGTGGAGCATATGAGTCGTACTCCGTGGTCTCTTCATGAGCTTACTAGAGATCACTCGAGTCTCATAGACTGCGACTTTAGACAGTCGGGCTCATATAGGTGTGTTCTTTCAAGAATGCTCAGAGAATGAAGATCTTAGCTAGTTAAAGCCAATAGAAACACATTAAGGCATATCGTCATCCTGCCTTACAGCATTTTGAGAGTATTGCATCTTCACTTAGAGAGGGTAACAGATTACTCTCCTCAGTTCGCCAATAGCTTGTTTTACCCAGGACCTAATTCACGGGATCTCCGATCACAAAGGCTAGGTTACCACTATGGCAACTTATATGGGTCTCATACCCATCTCCCTCGATGCACCTTCTATCACATTCCGTGATAGTCCTTAAATAAAGGATCTCGCCAGTTTTTATCTGCTTGAATATAAGTCACACTTATTACTCGGAGTTTCTCAATTTCTGACAGACTTCACCATCTTTAACGTGTCTTGATGACTTCGCATTATCCTTAGCACTGTTTCACTTCAGCAATCATGCATTGATTATCACAGTTCATAAGGATAGCGGTATTGGTTTTTCAACCACCAAGCAAGTCCATCAAGAGCTCACGCAGCCAATCTGCCTCTACAGTGGCTGTATCTAAAGCAGTGAGCTCCGCCTCCATGGTTGACCTTGTCAAAATGGTCTATTTGCAAGACCTCCGTAACATTGCACCACCACCAATAGTAAACACATATCCACTAGTAGCATAGAGCTCATCAACATTAGAAATCCAGTTCAAGTCACTATATCCCTCAAGCACTGCAGGGTGCCCTGAATAGTGAATCGCATAACTCATAGTACCTTTCAAATAGCGCATTACCCTTTCAAGTACATGCCAATGATCAGAACCCGGGTTTGACATGAACCTACTCAATTTGCTCACAGCAAATGATATATCAGGTCTCGTTGCACCAGCAAGATACATGAGCGAACCGATAATCTGAGAATATCTCAATTGGTTTAAGCCAATTTTCTTATTCTTTCTCAGTGTCACACTGGGATCATAAGGAGTGGGAGAGGGCTTGCTGTCCATGAAGCCAAACCAGCTCAAGACCTTCTCCACATAGCGGGATTGCGAAAGAGTAATCCCACTCTTATCCTTAATAAGCTTGATGTTTAGAATTGCATCAGCTTCTCCCAGATCTTTCATATCAAATTTCTCTGACAGGAAAGACTTGACCTCATTGATCACATCAATATTTGTGCCAAAGATCAGTATATCGTCCACATAAAGGCACAATATAACTCCTTCACCCCCACCATAGCGATAATATACACATCTATCAGCCTCATTAATGGCAAAGCTCGCAGAAGTCAAAGTAGTGTCAAACTTCTCATGCCATTGCTTAGGTGCTTGTTTCAGGCCATACAAAGATTTCAACAATTTATACACCTTGCTCTCTTGACCCTTTACTACAAACCCATCAGGCTGTTCCATGTAAATTTCCTCATCTAACTCTCCATTAAGGAAAGCTGTCTTTACGTCCATCTGATGAATGAGAAGACCATACGAGGCAGCCAGGGAAAGTAATACTCGAATGGTGGTCATTCTAGCAACAGGTGAATAAGTATCAAAGAAATCTTCGCCTTCTTTTTGGGTGTAACCCTTAGCCACAAGCCGAGCCTTGTACTTCTCAATAGTACCATCAGGCCTAAGCTTCTTCTTGAACACCCACTTACAACCCACAGGTTTACAACCATAGGGCCGTTCAGTTACCTCCCAAGTCCCATTAGTGAGAATCGAGTCCATCTCATTCTAGACAGCTTCTTTCCAATCATCTGCATCTGGAGATGCATATGCCTCTGCAATGGACGTGGGAGTATCATCCACGAGGTACACAATGAAATCATCACCAAAGGATTTTTCAATCCTCTGTCTCTTGCTCTTTCTAGGAGCTTCATTGTCATCCTCCTCTAGGACTTTCTCAGATGGTTGCTCAGAAGACTCAATAGGTGTAATAGTTTCAGGAATTATCTCAGAAGAAAATCTAGAAGTGCTATGCATATCTTTTATCGGAAACATATTCTCAAAAAATGTAGCATCGCGAGACTCCATAATAGTATCAACATACATATCAGGCACATCAGATTTAACTACTAAAAATCAATAAGCGATGCTCCGCTGAGCATATCCCAGAAAGACACAATCCACTGTCTTAGGCCCAAGCTTACGCTTTTTGTTAATCGGTACATTGACTTTCGCCAAGCATCCCCATGTGCGCAAGTAAGAAAGTGATGGTTTTCTCCCAACCCACTTCTCGTAAGGAGTCTTCTCCATGTTTCTGTTAGGAACTCTATTCAGGACATGACATGAAGTCAACACAGCCTCCCCCCACCATGCCTTAGATAAACCAGCAGTGTCTAACATGGCATTCACCAAGTCGGTCAACAGGCGGTTTTCCTCTCAGCAATCCCGCTTTGATTCAGGCGAGTAGGAGGTGTCCTCTCATGAATAATACCATGTTCCTACAGAAATCATCAAAGATTTTGGGAAAATATTCGCCACCACGATCCGACCTAAGACGTTTGATCTTTCTCTCTAGTTGATTTTCAACTTCAGCTTTATAGATTTTAAAGTAGTCTAGCGTCTAGTCCTTAATTTTCAACAAGTAAACATAGCAAAATCTAGTCGCATCATCAATCAATGTCATGAAATATCTCTTTCCACCCTTTGTCAACACACCATTCATCTCACACAGATCAGAATGTATGAGTTCTAGAGGTGCCAAGTTCCTCTCCTCGGCCGCCTTTGTGAGGCTTTCGAGGTTGCCGATTGCACACAACTATGGCACTTAGAACCTTTGGCAATAGTGAAATTTGGAATTAAACTTATGCTGGAAAGCCGATTCATAAGACCAAAGTTAATGTGGCATAAAAGAGAGTGCCAAATACTCGCATCATCATTGACACTACCACAAATATGGTTCACAGACTTATTACTGAAATCCGAAAGGGAAAAGCGGAACAAGCCTCCGCACTCATAGCCTTTACCAATAAATAGTCCATGCTTCGACACAACTACTTTATTGGACTCTAACACTACCTTAAACCCATCTCTGCATAGAAGGGAGCCACTAACGAGATTCTTGTTGATAGAAGGGACATGCTGCACGTTCTTGACTACGATCTTTCGAAGTGAACTTCAGATCCACTGCTAGTGCCATGAACAGAAGCATGTGACCCATTCCCCATCAGGACGAAGGAATCATGAGTGACCTGATAAGAAGAGAACATATTAATGTCAGAACACACATGAACATTAGCACCCGTATCAATCCACCAACCGGAAGACTGAAATACTGAGAACACAGAAGGTAAATTACCATACCCTGCGTCTCCAGCGTTGCTAGCGGTCATCGTGTTGACAGCCTTGGACGCCTGTCCATTGTTGGTCTTTTTCCCTCAACGGTCTGCACGATCTGGGCATTCCTTGGAAAAGTGCCCGACCTCACCACATGTGAAGCAGGGCAGCTCAGCCTTGTTCATCTTCTTCTTCTTGAAGTTGGTAGTCTTGTTAGGCTTATTCTTCCCTTTGTTCTTGCCGTAGTTCTTCTGAACCATGTTGGCGCTGGACTGGCCCTCGGCTCCCTTACCATTGAAGTCCTTAGCCCGAGCCTTCTCTTCAACATCAAGGGACGCTATCAGACTTTCGACTGATATCTTTGTCCTCTTATGTTTTAGAGTAGTGCCGAAACTCCTCCACGAGGGAGGCAGTTTTGCAATGATGCAACCGGCCACAAAAGGATCAGGTAAGATATATTCGAGAGTTCGAGTTCTTTGACAATGCATCAGATCTCATGGGCTTGCTCTACAACAGAGCGATTATCGACCATCTTATAGTCATGAAAGTTTTCCATGACATACAGCCATCGCCTCGCATCCGATGCAACGAACTTGGCATTCGATGTATCCCAAAGACCTTCAAGCGTCTTATGTGCATGTACACATCGCATAGGCGGTCGGCAAGAACGCTAAAAATGCATCCCACGAAGAGAGTATTGGCATCCATGAAACTCTTCGCCGCCGTGAGAGATCACCTTCGAGCTTGCCTTTACTAACACGAATACATTCATAGCAGTAAGCGAGCGTGACCTTGACTTGCCACCTCTTAAAGTGCACACCAGAGAATTTAATCTCTGGCCTCAGTGCGTCGGCAAAACCAGCCATTGATAATCCAGAAAATTGTCTACAATAAGGTTTTTGGATTGTTGAACAATTAGACAGTTTCAGGATTAAATTCCGAATATAGATCATGAACAGCATCACAGAAAATAGCATGCATCTCTCTAACACACTAGACAGTACGAACATCATGATAATCTTGATAGACATAATTAACCACGAGATTAGAACAGATCGAATGTACTGAGCAGAAGAAGATGCAGACGACGTTGCTAATGCAGTTGCGGTATTGACGTGGACGACGTTGATGATGGCGCGTCGCGAGATACGGCCATGGCGGCGGCGTCTAGCGAGGAGACGAGGAAGACAAGCCGTGGTGATGATCTTGAGCGCTTCCCAAAAACCTTATTCGCCCTCTCCCGGTGCAGGATCTCGAAGACGAAGGGTTCCGGAGACCTGCTCTCCCGATCGCAGATGCACGTCGGCACTCGGGATGGAGAAGGTTTCTACACGGGTGGCAGGGCGCAGTATATATAGGGATAGCTGCAAAAGGAGGCTGCATCTGCGCGAGGCTCTGGACCGGATTTCGGCGAACCATTCACGCAGGTGCCGCACGCCCGCACCCTCCGCCCCGCCCCGTGCCCGGTGAGGCGAGGCGAGCGTGCGCGTATTTTCCTCCCTCTCTCCCACATGGTTCTACCATGGTGGATCACACTCTACTATATAAACTAGTGTTCACCACTTTAGACTTAGCAATATGGTACTATTACTAGTGCACATGCCTCCTCATGAGATGGGCTTTTGAGATTTTCTAGGAATTATTTGTCTCAATTAAATAGGCTTGGCCCAAATAATCCAACAGTATGATCTCAGAGTTGATCATGAGTACATGGAAATTCATAAAGCAGGCAAGCAAGAAAAGGCAGAGGACAGCAGGCAAAACTAAGCAAGTTTAATGCTCTCCTTCCCCTTGGTTTATACATATGTGTGGTTAATATTCACCATTAGCAGGTGGTAAATATTGTGTTGTTGTAATCTCATTTCAGTGAGAAGTTACACAGTATAAGCGTATTGCCATCAGCAAGTGTCCTCAGGAATCACCTTGGCAAGCAGACCATCGTTAAGAAGGGGTTAAATGGTCGCAAATTCTAATACCAAAGGTTCTTAAAGGATACTAAAATTTACATGGAACTAGTACCAAGTATCTCCCAATGATGGTAAAATATCTCTAAAGTGTTTTGTTCTGTATTATAACGTGTTTTAGTAGACTCTATTTGACACGTGGATACATAAAATTAAATCTGTCCTGACTAAACACTGGGACCTAACAGCATATTTGTATCCTAGTCATTATTCAGGTGTCAACTCTGAACTGAACTTTACATCAAAATTAAAATGTGTTCTACCCCCCTCAATATGTCGACGAAGTAACAGAGCAACAAAAAAAGTAATTAATTATCTGTTGAGTTAGGCAACACCTGGCTAGATGCACACGAGATTGTGATCCTTGAGCTAGGCATCTCCGCACTACAGGCAAGAGGATTAAATTACTTAACCATTGCTCATGTTCTTGTCTCTTCTAGGTTCATGGCTATATAGTTTTGCCACGTTTAAAGTGGTGGCTTATTTGTGTATATTATCACTAATCAGAAGAAAAGTTAGTCCACTATAGGTGCTAACTAGTGACATAACATCTTGCTTACTACATCCTCACTGGAAGCCAACTAGCCCCGTGTACCATGCATGCATGCAAACCCAAACACATTAATTTGGCCGTTAAATTATGTGATAACTGGTCCACTTGGCAATTGGCATGACATTAAATTATGTGATAACTGGTCCACTTGGCAATTGGCATGACATGACCATCCTGTTTAAAAGCTTAGCAATTGGAGAATGATCCTTTTTTTTTGTTTCTTTTTTAGAGTGCAAGAAGATCGTACACCACATACACATCCCACACGCACACATGCGTATACACTGCACACTAGAAAGTTTTACAGAGGCTTCATGGTCTAACGGAATGTAGTTACGTAGGCATACACTTTCCACTAAACATACACACGTGTATGTTCTAAATAAATACGGTACATCATAACAAATCTAGAGATCAAACTCGGATAGGTGAGAATGAACATCCACGTTCCCACGGCTAGCTAGGCCGTATGCCCATCCGTGGAGAATGATCTTTCAAGTACTTTGTTTGTGGTGATGTTCCAGGTTGTAACCTCCAACAATAGGAAAGTGTTTTTTTAAGGATTCGATAGCAAAGTAGAAATGCCACACAGCTGCATTCACCGAAGAACAGAGCACAAAAGGAATTATGCATCATTTTGTAATAATTCGAGCTTTCGGCGCGGAAAGATGGTGAGGGCATAAGATTCAAAGCGATAGACTTCATGTGCACACGGAAGACGCACTTAGAGCAGTCCCAACCCTTCACATCAGCTAGTGTCTATAGAATTAATTACGCTGCCAACTAAGTAAAAATCTGATGTGGCATAGGAATTAAGGAAAAGAGAGAAGGAAAAACAAAGAAACCGTGTCTCATGCAAGAAACTGAGTCGGCGCGGGCACCAAGATGCAAGAAACAAGCAAAATCGGGGTTGGACGTTTCTGCGCGCTTATCAAGCTGTGTTTGTGGTGCATGCATTGGTTTATTGCTCTCTCTCCTTTAGACACTACTCATAGAAACTATGAGTTGGGAAACTATGCATTGGTTTATTACTCTCTCTCTAGACACCTTTGCTCATAGAAACTATGGGTTGAAACTACTCTTACACTTACCAAATGAACCAAAGATTAAAGTAAAGCAAAAGGTAGAGATGGAGACTAGGCTAATAAATACTGGGAGCAATGGAAATGATGGTTGTAAAACGTAGTCGTTCGTTCACGATCAATCAATTACACGTCAATAAAATCATAAGAACAAGAATTAAAACACACACAAAGTAGGAGGACAAAGTTCTCTTGCTTTATTAGATTAATTCATGTATAAGGGAGATGCCCAATATATAACAAAAGTGTAAGAGATAAGTTCAGATTCATCCACATATAAGAGATAGATTCTAACCTGAAGCGGTTACGAAATCTTATCTCATAACAATAACTACATTGAAATATTACTCCTAAAAAAAACTAAATTGACATCTTGCTCAAAATCTTAGCAATTGGAGGATGGTATTGCTAGTACTATGCTCGTAGTGCTGATACAAGTTGCATCCTCCAACAATCGAAAGGTGTGCGTGTGTGTGTTTTTTATTTGATAGCAAAGTCGAAATGCTAGAGTTGCATTCCCAAAGCGAGTAGAATTGTGCACTATCTTCTGCTCTATACATCTAAGTTTATAGGTCGTATTTTCACTTGGCATACAAATTAAGAAGATATTAAAAGTAACTAGATTGTTTTTAATTATTATCTCTAAGCGCTATATTTAATACATGTATGTAGAGAATATCAAGTAAATCTGGATATTTATAGAGGTATAAAGGAAACATCGCACCAATTTTTGCATTAAAATATAAAATACTCAATAAATTTATAGATAAAATCATTCAAAAAATATGTCTATAAACTTAGATAAAGAGAGTAGGGCTAGGACTTTTTGGCAAGTTCAGTTGGTTAGTGGATACTCCCACCGGTAACAAATGGATATCATTTTAGAAATCTATATGATTTCTAAAATACAACTTTAATCACTAATTTATATTATAATATGTTTCTAAAACCCAATAAAATTATAATATTATAAAGTAATTTTTCAGACAAATATACAAATATATTTTTATGTATATAATTTAAATATTTGAAAAGGTATTAACAGTCAAAGCTTTGAATGTTTAACTGTAGCTATGTTTAAAACAACAACAACTATATATATATATATATATATATATGACCGAGGGAGTAGGGCTTAATAAATAGACTTTATGTGCTTTCACGGTGATCGAATGAATCAAAGATTAAAGTGAGGGAAAGGGAAAGATGGTGACCATACTGACAACCATTGGGGAGCAACGGGGATAATTAAATTGACACGTTGCGGGTGCTGCTATCCACGCTGGAGCTCACGTATGACTGACCCTACCATCGACCTTTGTTTGAAGAAACAAATACAGCTAATTCTCCTATGGAGCTGCTGCGTCCTTTTCTTTTATTTTCAGCTAAAATATCTGAAACAGCGACATGATTGCAAGAAAAACTAAAGAATGTGAAACTCGTTTCCCTTGGCATGGTTGTAAACATGTTTCATCCTCTTTAATGCAATGATACGCAACCCCTCTACGCATTTTCGAGAAAGGCAAAAAGGTTGTTGTAAAACGATCTCGCTTATTTTTACTTCAACCACGATGCGCTAATAGAATTGTAAGTATGAACAGAGAGCATACACTATGTAGAAAGGTAAAACTGTTTAATCTCTTTATTAGATTGATTTTTTGGTATATAGGAGATGCTATATTTATAATAGAAGACAACAAAAGATAAATTCAAACTCGCTCGTAACAAGGTAGAGTCCAAACACATTTGAACAACTAGGATCAAGAGTCCTACTATATCTCAACTCTCTCTCTCTCTCTTTCTTGGGCGAATATCGTGTAATATATGTGTCTAATAAAAAATTCCTCTCAAAAACCAAATGAGAAAAAAGAGATGAAGAAAAGAATATATTGTACTCACACACTGTGTTACAATAGTTGCCTTATTAAAAACCTTCATATGAAAAAACGTCATCAGAAAAAACTCACTAAGGAAAAAAAGTGCAATCTATAATCTTCTAGATTTAAAGTAGGATCTCCAGGATTGTGCTAAGGACCATGGTTCAGGGATTTACTCCCCCTAAACTCTGCATATCTCTAAGTCATCTCATTCCAATTCCACAACGCATATTTGGAAACTAGATTTTAGTAAAGACTTGGTGAATAAATATGATAGATTTTCACATGACTTAGTTTGCAGAATCTTTATCTCACCATTCTTCTATAATTCGTGAGGATAGAAAAGTTTAGGGGTAATATGCTTCATGATATTGCTTTTAACATAACCTATTTGCATTTGTGCAACATAAGCAATATTATCTTCATAGATAATTTTGGAGCGATGGTATTAAGACCACATGATTTTTGGATATCGTTAATCACAATCTCAACTAAACGCACTCACTTGAGGTTTCATATAAAGTTATAATCTTTGAGTGGTTGGTACAAGTAACTACCAAGGTCTACTTAAAAACCGCCAATAAACGGTTGTATCACTGCGCAGAGAAACACAACATCAGTATGAGATTGGCACTATAAGGATCAAATAGATAGCCAACATCTATATATCCCACCAAGGTTAATCTTAGTCCTTCGGATAAAATAATCCAATATCTTGAATTCCTTGGAGATATCTTAGTAAAATCTTGACACTAGCCTATTATCTTCTGGTTGGGGCTACACAGTATCTTGCTAGCAAATTTACTGCAAATACAATATCAGACATTGTACAATTCAAAGATACATAAGTGCTCCAATCGAGCTTAAGTATGGGACTTCGGTTCTAAGACTTTCTTATTTTTCATCATCGGTCTGAAAGGGTATTTATCCTCTTCAAGAGATTTTACTACTATTGAGTTTTTAGAGGATGAGATTTATCCATATTAAATCTTTCTAATACCTTCTTGGTATAGATAGACTTGTGTAAAAAATTTCTTCTAGAAAATGCTTTAGGTGCAGACCTAAGTGTAACATTCCAAATATTAGCCATTTTAAATTTTAGTTAGTTTTCAAAATTTTTGTGAAATTAAAATCTTCCTTCAAGTGTATTTAAAGCATTTCAATCAATTTTATAAGTTGGAATAAGGTAAAACCAATTTAATTGGGTTTCAAAAGTCTATAAGTATTTTTGAGATGTTTTTGGAATTTGTTCTAATTTAATTGCTATTTATTTCGGCCTTCTCAATTTTTTGAGATTAATAAAAAGGAAAAACAATTTTAAATCACAAAATTTTGTGTGGGTTGCATCTTTCTCCCCAGCCCACATCCACTCTGTGCTATGCCCTGGCCTAGCCTACTTTCTGGCTGGCTCCCTTTTCCTACCACCCGGCCCGGCTCCCCTCTCCCTGGCCATCACCTCCACTCCCCTAAGCCTAGCCTCGCGTGGCCCATGCTGTGTTTGTGCCCGCTGATGGGCAGGGCCCACCAGTTAGGCTCTACTTCTGTCAGCCTGAGCCATCTTTGCACCAGATTGCTTTGCCACCGAACTCCTCGCACTTGCCACTGTCGAGTCCATGATTATTTGCATTGTATCTGTGCCAAACTCCTCAGTGTTCGAGCCTATAAATGCTGCCACCCTTTTCCCCTCTCCTCTTGTCGCCTCCCACATGGAATCACTACCAAATTTCAACCCTAGCCACAAGCCTCCGCCGCCACACCATTGAAGATCTTCGCCATTGATCTCCACCACTAGTGAGCTCTAGCCGTCGCCGTTTGTGCCATCAAGTTCCCCGGTTCGCTCGTGTCAATTTGCCTTAGATCCCGATCGGTTTCTGCCACGTTTTGCGCTCTGCTGAGCACATCTTCTCCCACTCTAGCAGCCTTGCGCCAGTGTTGTTCCACGCCGCTCGTGCCATACTGGCGCCGACATCTGCGCCACCCATTGCCCCATGTCTAGCCACCTTGACGCCAGATCAGAGCCAAAGACGATGTGGCGATAGCACCAACTATGCTATGTTAGTAGCCTCATGGTGACTGAGTCACCACTCCGTGGCACGCCGCATTAGCCCTAAGTGTCACACGTCACTCCACATCATCTCGATATGCCACATCACTGCACAACACTCTCAATGCACTTGACTCACTGTGAACCAAGCCACCAACATGTGGGCCCCATGAGTCAGTGGATTTCCAAACTATTTTCCCTCTTTTCTAGAAAATCTCAAAAATCCCAGCAAATCAGATTGCACCATGTGTCACCCTCTTCTATTTTTTCTGATTTTCTTGATCCGAGCCACTTTCAAGAGCTTGTTCGCCTCCGTTCGAGCTCTAATTTATGTGATTCAAATTTATAAATTCACCTAAATTAAATCTTTACCTTCTAGTACCATTATTTTCAATCTTTTGATTTTTTTGTATTTATTTTATATATTTGCATTAGTTTTCGCATGTAGACATTATTTAAACTCATTTGTGAAGTTGCGGCAACAGGTATTGATGTTGTTATGTAAACAAAATAAAGTGAAAAAATGGTTTAGACCGGGGTAGATGGAATGTATGATGGGTGCAGGAAGCACAAAACCTTGTAAAGTAATTGTTTCGCCCTAGTCATTTAAGGACCGAAGCATGTGTTACGGTGGACCAAGCACTACCGTACAACCACAAGTCTATATAGGTATGACTTGGCTAGTTAATTTGTGTGTCTCATTATTGGCTTCGCTAGTTAGTAGAATATGGGTGTCGGATAGAAATAGGTTTTTCGACATGGCACAAGATGGGGCTTCTGACTAGTGGATGGAACCCTTCATGGTGAAATCTTAGTGAGTGAGGTTAATAGCGGGC
The DNA here is from genome assembly GCA_036346375.1 of Guadua angustifolia. Lineage (NCBI taxonomy): Eukaryota > Viridiplantae > Streptophyta > Magnoliopsida > Poales > Poaceae > Guadua > Guadua angustifolia. Next base: position 19,312,768 of record CM070509.1, read on the forward strand.
TTGTTTATGACAACCAAACCGCCTACCTTAGCGGGAGCAGGTGAACTCTTGGAGACAGATGATTGGTTGAAAAATGTGGAGAAGTAGCTCTAGTTGGCTTAGTGTGACGACCATGAGAAAGTTCTTTATGCGAGCCATCAGCTAAAAGGAGATGCAACCTGGTGTGATAACTTTTGTGCAGCCCATTAGAATGCTCAAGCTATCACTTGGGAGAAATTCTCTGAAGCTTTTTGTACTGCACATGTACTTGTAGGCATTATTGAGATGAAGAAGATAGATTTTCGCAAGCTGTATCAGGGAAGCTAGAGTATTTTTTAGTATCTAAACAAGTTTACACAACTGTTGAGGTATACACCTGAGGATGTAGCAACTAAAAGTGCCAAGATCTGGAGGTTCATGGAGGGACTTGATCCCGACAACAAGGTGCAACTAGTTGCTTTGAACTTCCCAAAATTTCAGCACATGGTAAATAAGGCACTCGTGCAAGAGGATGCCCAAAGGCAACAGCCGGAGTTTCGTAAAAGAAGGATGGCATTCCAAGCCTAACAGGAGCAAGAAGTTCTTGACAATGCTTCCAATCTAAACACACCAACAAGTCACCTGTTCAAGGAGCATCTCGTGCTCCTAATTTTGGACTGCGCCTAGTTGTGCAAGGATTACATAACAATGCTAGTGCTTAATCTCAGAAAGGGAATTCAAGTGCTATAGGAGTTCAATGCTTCCACTATCATCAGATGGGATACTATGCTAGCAACTATCCTCAGAAATGTCAGCTAGTGACCCAAGTACCGTTCAACTTGGGATCCAATTCCGCTAGAGCTCCTACGCAAGGGAAAGGACATGGAGCACCTTAGACACCAAGAGTTATACAATCTTTTGGAAGAGGACAAGTCAACCACATAACCGCAAAAAAAAGCTTAGGAGGCACCAGATGTGGTTTTGGGGAAGTTTCTTGTAAACTACATGCCTCCTCAGCATTATTTGATTTTGGAGCATCACATTCCTTTATATCAAAGAATTTTATTGAAAATTTTGATTTGGAAACCTTTACTCTTAAGAGCCCTATGATATATAGTTCAATCATCTGGGAAAGAGTTGAGAACTAGTTCAGTATGATCAAGTGCACCCACAAAAATTAATGAGGTAGAATTCTTAGAGAATCTCATAATTTTGGATTCAAAAGGAATAGATGTCATCCTAAAATGGACTAGTTAACTAAGTATAAATATCAAATAGATTGTGCCAGTAGAGCCATCACCCTCACCAATTCAGAAGGCATTCGAGTGGAGCATATGCCTGATGGGTCTTCGAGTGAGAAATGCACATTAAAGAGATTAGAGGGAACAACCTTGGAAAGTATGCCCATGGTGCAAGAATATCTAGATATATTTCCTAAAGAATTACTAGGTATGCCACCTGATCGATTGTAGAGTTCATCATAGAACTAGTCCTTGGTATGGCTCCCATATCTAAGAGACCTTACCGCATGCCATCAAATGAACTCGCTAAGATAAAAAAAGAAGATTGAGGATTTACAAGAAAAAGGATTTATTCGTCCAAGTTCATCACATTGGAGAGCGCTAGTTCTTTTTGTAAAGAAGAAGGACAATAGTTTGCGCTTGCGCGTACACTATAGAGCTCTGAATGAAATCACAATCAAGAACAAGTATCATTTACCCATGATTGATGACTCATTTGATCAGCTAAAAGGAGCTTACATTTTCTCCAAGATCGATCTTTGTTCTTGATACCATCAGTTGAAAATAAGGCCACAAGACATTCCAAAGATAGCTTTTGCTACCCAGTATGGACTCTATGAGTTCACAGTCATGTCTTTTGGTCTGACTAATGCACCAACTTACTTCATGAACTTGATAAATAAAGTGTTAATGGAATATCTAGATAAGTTTGTGATGGTATTCATAGATGACATCCTTGTCTATTCCAGAAATGAAGTAGAACATAAAGGTCATTTGAGGATGGTGTATGAAAAGCTTAAAATCACCAGTTGTATACCAAGTTCAGTAAGTGTGAGTTTTGGTTGAAAGAAGTTACTTTCTTGGGACATGTGATTTCTGTTGGAGGTGTTTCAGTGGATCCTAGAAAAGTGAAAGGTATACTTGAATGGAGGCAACCCAAATCAGTGCCTGACATTAGAAGTTTTCTTGGTTTAGTGGGATACTCCCAAAGATTCACGGAAGGATTCTTGAAGATTTTAAGACCGCTCACTCAATTGCTAAAGGAGAAGAAGTTTGAATAGTCTGAAGCTTGTGAGAAAAGTTTTCAAGAATTAAAGAAAAGGCTTACTACAGCCCCAGTGCTCATTCTACTAGATATTTGAAAAAACTTTCAGATTTTTGTGATGCTTCAAAACAAGGACTTGGATGTGTCTTGATGAAAGAAGGCCAAGTAGTTACATATGCCTCATGGAAATTGCGATCACATGAGGAGAACTATCCAAACCATGACTTAGAAATGGCTACAATGTTGCATGCACTGAAGTTGTGAAGACATTATCTCATTGGAAATCATTGTGAGATCTTCACAAATCATAAAAGTTTGAAGTATATCTTTACTCAAGCAGATCTCAACCTAAGATAAAGAAGATAGTTGGAATTAATCAAAGATTATGATGTGTGAATATATTACCATCCTGGCAAGGCCAATATAGTCGCTAATGCCTTACGTAGGAATAGCTATTGCAATAATTTAATGATTCAAGAAGGACAACCTGCTCTTCATGAGGAGCTTTAGAGATTGAATTTGGAATTAGTAGAGGAAGATTTTATAGCTGCCTTGGAGATTCAACCAACCTTGGAGGATCATATCAAAAAGATGCAAAAGTTAGATAAAGAAGTTGCTAAGATCAAGGATAGAATAAAAGAGGGTAAAGCTTCAGGATTTTCAGAGGATCAAGAAGGAACTGTTTGGCTTGAAAAACTTGTCTATGTGCCAAATCAAAAAGAAATCAAGTAATTGATATTAAAGGAGGTGCATGAGTCATCATACTCAATTCATATAGGCAACACCAAGATGTATTAGGACCTTCGTGGTAGATATTGGTGGCCAAGAATGAGAAAAAAAATTGCAGAGTACATAGCTGTGTGTGATATATGCCAGCAAGTTAAAGTTGAATATCAAAGACCTACCGGATTACTATAACCACTAAAGGTACCTAAATACAAGTGGGAAGAATTTGAATGTGACGAAGCCTGGGAACTCTTTGACCGGCCGGCGTGCGGTCAACGGATCCCCATGCTCGGAAGGCCCCGACCGCGACACAGGTGCGCCTGGGCGCTCGACCTCGAGCGCGGTGTGCCGAGCTTCGACTCAAGACGACCTCACAGCTCGGGCGGGTCTCGTCTGAAGCCTGGTCCGCCAAGGATTTGGATCTAGCGTTTGACCTGGCGTTTCAGAGCGGGTCATGGGGTGACTAAGAATGTGCGGCAAGTTCGGGGCGATTCTTGCAGGCCCTCAAGGTGCACGAAGGCCCCTTTTCAAGGATCGCTCCCGGTCGTTGCGGGCGGAAGGAATATAAAGATTAAGGACGCATGAGCTCCGGAGAACACAACACAGTGCACACAGCAGCTCGAGCTAGGATTCACCGTTATTGCCTTGAGTTGTAAACACTGCGCTGTACACCCATATAACAAGAATCACCGCCGCAAGGCGACTGGAGTAGAGCTATTACCTTGATAGGGGCTCGAACCGGTATGAACCTTTGTCTCGTGTTCGTTGTCGTCTTGCTCACCACCTCGCGACCGTTTCTTCTCCGCTCGAGTAAAACGCGCTGCTCGGGTCATAGCGTTCGACCCTACCTCACTTCTTGCGGTTGGCGATCCCGATCGTCGGCGGTGGCGCGCCACCGTGGGGCCCGATTGTTTTGCTCTTCGCGAGAACGATACCAGATCTCGGAGCATGGCGCTTTTACGTCGATGGATTTTCCTCGAACGCGGACTCCGACTCGTGTCCTCGCTTCACGCCGCCGCCGCCGCGCTCGCAGACGCCTGGTGGCGGACGGTCAAGGCGACGAGGGAGTGGCGGATGACCGTGATCCGCAGACCCCTGAAGACGCTCGCCGGATGGTGCAGGTTGCCATCAACCAAGCCATAACCGCTCTCCGGCGGGAGGCCCAGGAGAAGGCCGGCACGTCTTCTGGGCCGCCCAGGCTCCTCCCTACCAGGGAGCGCCTCCGCGCTATCACCCGGGTCATGGCCGACCCGATAGCAGGTCGGAGCTCTTTGGCCGCCCTGGCGAAGAGCTCGATCGGAGCTGCGATCGAGGTCGAACCTCCGCAGCAAAGTCAACACTTCGAGGACCCGCTTCAGAGGAGCAACGATAACACGTCACGCCGTCACCGCGTCCGGACATCTCTGCGCGAGTTAGCCCCGGCGGCAAAGCTCGGGATGAAACTCGACGCAGACGCTACCCGGCCCACGGGCACCGCGCCAACCAGGACCAGGCCTGAACCGAGCCGCTCCGAGTCGACTGGCAGCAGATCTGCGGACCACTCCCGGGACGTTCCGCCCAGGCGCCGCAGGGTCCAGGACCGCCTGCGTTACCAACCAGGTGATTCCCGTGCTCGGCACCATGGTCGTTCCCGCCAGAGATCGGGCCGCCGGGGGAGCCTCGACTCCGAGTCCGGCAGCAGCCGGGATCTTGTCGGCGATGACCATGACCGGCGGGCACCTGTCCCGGCCTACGGTTGCATGGCGACTCCGACGGCCTTCGTCGCGTCACGGTGGCCGGCGGTTCAAGCCAGCCGATCGAAGCGCTTCGACGGGACTAAGAACCCCGACGAGTTCTGTCCATCTATTCGACCGCTATCCTGGCGGCCGAGGGGACGAGCTCGTAATGGCTAACTATCTCCGACTGATTACAGGCGGGGCCGCTAGGACACGGCTTTTAATCGGCCCGGTTCCTTCAGTCGTGGCGCCAGATCGACGCTCTTCGCTCTAACTTCCGAGTTATTCTGAGCGGCCGGCAGGCGAAAGACCTCGGATCGTGTCATCGAGGAAGAAACGAGCATTGCGCGACTTTGTGCGGCGATTCATCCGCACAAGGAACCTAATCCCGAGCATTTCTGACAAGGCCGTCATCAAGGCCTTCAAGTTCGGGGTCCGTGATCGACGTCTCACCGAGGACCTGGAGATCACATCGAGGCTCAGCGTCAACAAACTCTTCCGCATGGCGGAGCGCAGATGCTGTGACGCGACGATGCCGCCCATTGAACGCGACTTCGACCAAGGTAAGCTTGGTCTCAGAGCCAAGCAGAGCCGCCCGTCCAACTCGGGGGCCGACCAAGGCACCGCCTCCAAAGCGAAGCGCGATCGCAGGGCGCGAGGCTACCGCGGTGGTCGCTCGGCGGATGGCGCGAGGTCCTCGAAGTCCGAGGTCGGCTCGAGGACCTAAGCTCGCCAAGGTCGACCCGACCTCACCGGACAAAGGACCGGCCCAGCGGGGAGGCCAACGTGCGGTCCCGACGGTAGTGCTCGGCCACAGAGACCGGAGGACGACGGATATGACGAATCAAAGTTTTGCTTATTCCACGTAGCGGCCGGCCACGACTCGCGAACTCAGAGGGCTTGGCGATAATTTGGGCGCCTTCTCGATGGGCGGGTGAGATGCCGTGCTCCGAAGGATGACGACCAGCCGGACAAGAAACGCCGCCGAGAACACGACGACCTCGATTTGGAGTTCGGCAAAGGCGGCGCCGGATCGGCGTCATCTTCGGTGGCTCGTCGGCCTACAGCACCAGCGCGAGGTCAAGGCCACGCATGGACCATCTACCGGTCGGCTGGCCGAGAAGCCCTCGAGCGACCACCAAGTGGGCGGGGCCACCATCACCTTCTCTCGGAAGGACGCTCCTGGTATGGCCCGAGACACGAAGACCGCCTTGGTGCGTGACTCCGACTATAAGCAACACCGCCTTGGTGGTCGTGTCATGATCGATGGCGGCAGCTCTCTTAACTTGTTGCAGGCGGGAGCGCTCGACCGGATGCAGATTCCCCGGTCGAAGGTCAAGAGCATCACCATACCATTCTTTGGGATAGTCCCCGGGAGCTCAACCACCCCCTTGGGGCAGGTCGTCTTACCCGTCACCTTCTGGCGGCTCGACAACTTCGCACCGAGTTGATCACCTTCGAGGTGGTCGAGGGTGACCTCCCTTACAACGCCATCCTCGGGCGGCCAGCCCTGGTCAAGTTCATGGCAGCCAACCACTATGGCCATCGGTGCATGAAGCTGCCCGGTCCCAACGGTGTCATCACCGTGCGAGGCGACCTGCAAGCGGCACATGGCTGCGAGACCAAAGCCCCGGCCCTGGCATGCTCGCCCCAGCCATGCCCGGAGGCAACGACAAAGAACGCTTCGCCCAGGCGGCAATCCAGCCAATGAGAACGAAGGCCGTGCTGCTTCGATGAGAGTGACCCGGCCAAAGGCCCATCGTCTCGGCGAGTTGAGTTCCAAATAGGAACTCAAGCTCGTCACCTTCCTTCGCGCCAACAAGGGCATATTTGCTTGGGAGCCCGCGGACATGCCTGGCGTCCCGAGGGAGGTGATCGAGCACAAGTTGCAAGTGGGACCCGGCTCCCGACACATGCGCCCGAAGCGCCGCTTCTCCTCCGAGAAGGTCGCGGTCATCAAGGAGAACCTTGATAAGCTCTTGAAGGCCGGCTTCATTCGTGAGATTAACTACTCAGGTGGTAGCCAACCCGGCCATCGTCGTGAAGAAGGAGGAAAGTGGAGAATGTCGTCGACCATCTGGGGTTGAACTCGCGGCTTGAAGACAACTTCCGCTTCATCGACGGATCGTCGACTCCACTGAATGCCAAGACGCCGAGCTTCTTGGATGCTTACTCGGGATACCACCAGATCAAGCCGGCGGTCGAGGGCGAAACAAGACTTCCTTCATCACGCCGTTCGGCACCTATTGCTATCTGACCATGTCATTCGGTTCTGCGCAATGCAGGCCACCTTTCAACGACCGATGACCAAGACTTTCGAGCGCGGATCGGGCGGAACCTTGAAGTCGTGGGCGACATCATCGTCAAAGCCTCCGAGGGCGCACCACGTTCGCGACCTCGAGAGACCTTCGCCAACCTCGAGCGAGCACAAGATCAAGCTCAATCCCGAGTGCGTGTTGGTGGCGTCCGTAAGGTGCTCTCGGCTACATGATCGGGGCTCGGGGTTGGTCCAAACCCGAAGAAGATCGAGGCGATCGAGAAGATGGCACCCCGACCTTAAACAAGCAGTGCAAAGCCTCCGCGGCGCATAGCGCCCTCAGCAGGTTCATCTCGAGGCTCGGCGAGCGCGGGCTCCCATTCTTCCAGACCTTGCGCAAGCATGGGGGCTTCGAGTGGACTCCAGAGGCCCAACGATCCTTCGACGATCTGAAGGCGTACCTGTCGTCCCCACCCCTCCTTACAACGCCGCAACTCGTGAGAAGTTCTTTGCTATATCTCGCGCCACCCCTCAAAATTAGTGCCGTCACGGTGGTGGAGCAGGGGTCTCAACAACACCCCATTTATTATATCGGCGAGGTCTTGCACGGCCCGGCGAGCGCTACCCACAGTCTGGCGTATATGCTCTCCTCATGGCTTCGCGCCAAGCTCAGGCACTATTTCGAGCGCGACTCGCGTGGTCGTCCCGGCAGCTTCCTTCGGAGACATTCTCGAGAACCGGAGGGTGGCGGACGGATCGCCAAGTGGGCCATGGAACCGTGGCGTTCGACATCCAGATCGTGGCACGCACGACCATAAAATCGCAAGTGCTCGCCGACCGTGGGTCGGCAGACGTCGCAGCCCGCCCGAGCTTCAGTCGAAGAAAAATACCCGGTCATGTTCTTCGACGGCTCGAGGTCCTTCAAGCGCTCGAAATGGGATACTTGTCCTCACCCGGCGCATACAAATTGAGGTCGTAATTCGCTTTGGCTTCGGCGACCAACAATGTGGCGGAATCTTTAAGCCCTCCCGGCGGCTTCTTAGCTTGCAAGGCTTTGGGTGTCGCCGCTTTGGTCGTGAAAGGCGACTCCAAATCGTCATCAACCGGTTCAACAAGGACTACCAATGCTCGGGAGATTCGATGGCAAAGTACCTCGCCGAGGTGCGCAAGATGGAGAAATGGTTCCAGAACTTGAGCTCAGCACATCCCGGCGGGACAATTCCAGTACAGACTTCCTCTCCAAGCTCGGCTCCTCCAACAGCGACATCCCACCCGACGTCATCTTGGAGACGCTCTCGTCCGTCGATTCCGACCAAGGGCCACTGTCGCCGCGGGTCGGGGTATCCTCTGGGCCGAGGCCATCCACAATTTCCTTGCTCGGCGCTCTGCGCTCGACCGCCGAGAGGAGCGGATCAGTTACGGGCGAGTCTCAGACACGCTTGTCGAGGAGAGCTTTACAGACGCAATGTTTAGGCATCCCGACACGGTGCATCTCCACGGAGGAGGGTAAGTACTGCTCCATGACATTCACTCAGTCTCGTGGGCGCACTCTTCAGACAGGACAATAGTCGGAAGGCCTTCCGCATGGGGTACTATTGGCCCTCGGCGCTTCAGATGCTCGAGATATCGTCCGCACCGCCGCCTCGTCAATTCCACGCTGAAATCGCACCAACCCGCTTACGCTCCGCACCATCCCGGCATGGCCCTTCTCGACTTGGGGATCGGACATCCTCGGTCCTTTTCCTCAAGCAACCGGGAAAAAGTTCTGTTAAGTCATTGTCGACACCTTCACCAAGTGGATAGAGGTTTGAACCGGTCTCACCATAACGGCCGAGTGGCGCTTCATTTTTTCCGCTTGGCGTGGTCACCGGTATGGGGTTCCGTGCAAAATTATCGCCGACAACGGTACCACGGTTTACTAGTGAGTTGTTCCAGAGTTTTATGAGAACTTCGGCATCAAAATATGCTTCGCCGGTGGCTCACCCCGAACAGCGGAGCAGCGGAACGCGCCAACCGAACCGTCGTCCAGGCCAAGAAGCGAAGTCCGCGATGAGCTCGGCCGTCTGACAAGGCAGGTTCGGTGGGCGAACTTCCCACCGTTGTATGGTCTATTCAGACCACAACAAGCCGAGCTACAGGGTCCACGCCCTTCGGCTCGTTTTGATCGGCCGCCCCGCCTCCCGAGGTCACTGTTGGGCTCTGCCAGAGGTCGGCTTAGTCGACCAAGTCGACCGAGCACGAACGGTCCTCGACCTTACCCTCGCGAAGAAGTAAGATGCCGTGCCTTTGCTCGATCAACGCACTACCGCGAAGCTCTTCGCGAGACATGCGTCTCGGTCGATCACGACCTAGGAGGCTCCTTGTTGAGGACACCGCCCCGAGGCGGATTCTGAGCTCGTCGGCGCAATAAGTTATCCCGCGGTGGGAGGCCCCTATAGAGTCGTTTCAACAGATCGCCTGACGGGCTTATCGGCTAGCGCCGCCTCGATGAGAGAGCTCTCTAGCTCGTGGAACATAGATCGACCGAAATTTTATGTGTAACCTCTATGCCTCACATTTCAATAAAAGCTGGTCTTTCATTCTTTCCCTTTTATACCGCTTCCACTTGTGTTGTCGCTTTTCTTTTGGTTGGCTCTTTTTGAACACGACCTTCGGATCACGGCGCGTTCGCTCCTAGTCTAAGTGATGCGTGTTTTACGCTCACCCCAGCCGACGAGCTAAACGTAGTTTAACCTCTTCGCAATCTAGCTCTCTCGTGCCCGGCTCGAACAACTAACCTCGCCGCTTGACGATCGAGCAATGCACATGGTCGCTAGGGCCGTCGCGAACACAACTCTACTTAACGGTGTTCGCCTCGTGTTCTTCTCGCTTTTGCGAATTGTTCTCAACCTTGCGGTCGCGCCTCTCGTTCAGTACCTCGTCTTGTGCCCAAGGCAGCGTCACTCGACCTCGGGCCCAACGGGCTGGGTATATACGCCATCGCACGCGACCTAAAGAGCACGGCACGAACAAAGCGAAAAAAAGAGGAAAGTTCAACGATCCCCAAACCACGAATTCACAAATCGAACGAGGTTTTTTGTTCACTAGAAAGCAAAACATTTACTCGTTAGTACATTCCCCGCTTTTTAATGTTTTTCTCTGTGTCGGCCATTTCGGGCAAGCCTTTCTGCTCAAGCCGGGCCACTTTGCCCTCGGGGTTGCGATCTCCCGAGGTGGAGGGCTTCTTTGGGAAGCATCCACGGCCGGCGCCGCTCGTCTTCGTTACGCATAAGGCACTCTTGCCGCTTTACCAACGCTGCTCGAGCTTCTCTTCAAGCCCGGAACCTTGGTCTCGGGCCAGAGGCGACATTTCGGAGCCTTCTCAGCCCTCGACCTTGGCGCTAGACCTCGAGTGCCTTGGTGGCATGATCGAGCTTCCTCGAGCTCGAGGATTTTGGCCTCGAGCTCGGAAGACGCTTTGTCAAGCGTGCCTACTCGGCTGCCCTCTCGTGTCCTTGACCTTGGCACGCTTTCGGTTTCAAGCGTCTTGTTGACGCTCCCGAGTTCCTCCTCGAGCTGGAGTATCTTGGCCTTGAGCTCGGGAGTCAACGCTTCCGCAGAGGCCTTCTCCAGAGCTTCGACTTTGGCCCGCTCGGCCTCGAGCGCTGTGGCCGAGCGAGCGCGCTCCTGCTCCACGGCCTTAAAACAAAAGTCACGTTCGAGGCCTGAGTGGTCTGCCGAGCCTGCTCGCGTGGGCTATCTCCAAATGACCTCATCGTCCGGCGCAAGTCGCCGAGCTCTTGGTCCTACCTGCCGAGCTCCCCGCCGACCTCAATGGTTCGGACGAGCTTGTCGCGCTCAGCCTCCCGCGCCTCTACTACGTTGAGGAGGCTCCTTAGCACGTCCGCGTGCTCTCGAAGGCCTTGTAACCCTCGAGTGGCATGGTCGGTTACCTTCATTGAACAAAAAAGGGGTGGCTAAAAATGAGAAGGACAAGGAGGTCAAGCTACAAGATGGCATGCGGGAAAAATCCTTACCTCGGAGGGCTCCCTCCAGACTTGCTCGGGTGAACTCCTCACGATCTTCAATCGCGATCGCGAGGATCTCCTCCTCCTCCTCGACGATCGCGATGCGGCTGGGGATCGACCTCGCCATCACGGGCGACTTGGGCCAGTGGTCCCGAGTTCCCGCCATGGGGGCGGCTCGGTTATCATGCCTCCTCCGGCGGTTGAATCCGTCGGCAGGAGGCAGGGGCGGCGGTGCTATCCCGATCCCCACAGTCGGGCCCGCTTCGTCCCCGAGCCGAGGGATAAAGAATTGGTCCGCATGCATCCACGACCTCGGGCCGAAGGTACCACGACCTCAGCGTTGGCGCGATCGCGGATGGGGAAGTCATTTGTAACATCCCAAAATTTGAGTTTTGGAATGTTTAAAGTCAAAAGTGAACCATTTGCATTTTCTTGAATTAATTACAGCTTAATTTGAATTTTCTAAATAATGAAAAGATTTAATTAGATTAATCTAGGCATCAAACTAAAGGGTTCCAGTTTTTGTTGGGTTCCTTGTGCTCCAAGGAATTTTTCTGTATTTTTGGATATTTTTCTGAATTTAATTGCTATTTATTTGAATTTATTTGGAGTTATTTGAATTTCTGGAATTTATTTTAATTGGAAAATCGTTTTATTTCAAAAATCTATTTCGGACCGAATCCTTCGTGGCCCATCACTATTCCTCCTCCCTGCCCATTTTCTGCGTTACGCTGCGCCGCCATGCTCGTCCTGCCACGGATCCAGACCGCTTGATGGCGAGATGCAGCCACGTCGCGCCTCCAGCCAAAAACCCTAGCCACGCTGAGCCCTCGCGCCGCCGCCTTTCTCGGTCTCCGCCACCGCCTCCCAAGACTTTAAAAGCCGCCCGACCCAAGCCCGAGGTTCGCTTCCCGGCTGCGATCTTGCCCCTAGCTCTTGCCGTCCAAACCCCGTCGACACATCAGACGCCCGCCGGCGTCGCCACCATCCCGAGTGCCTTCTCCGCTCTCCACAGCCACTCCGGCCGCCCTCCGTCGTGATCGGTTGCACCATCGAGTTAAATCGCGTCGAGCTCTTCCGGACCGCTTTTCCGCCGATCCGCCGCTTTCGTAGGTGTTTGCCGTCGTCTTCTTCGTGGTCCGTGGTCGCGCCGCCTCTCGCCGCCGCTTCCGCCACGTGTTCTGGCCGTCCGATCATCGCCATCGCTTCCAGATGGTGCCGCGCCGCCACCCGCTTCGTCCTCACTTCCACACCACCCGATCCCGATCCGATGTTCAGATCTCGCCGTGGCGTCGCGTGTGTGCGAGTGGCGCCATCGCCTCGTCGGTAAGGCTGCCGGCGCTGCTTTCGCCCGAAATGTCTGCTCAGTGGGTTCCCGCCAAGCGCCACCCTAGCAATCCGTGTACGCCACCACGGCGCCATAACAACCACGCCCACCTCATCGCCTGTTGCTCTCGGTGGTCTCTTGTCATCAGGATCGAGCCAGCGACATGTGGGTCCCGCATGTCAGTCGGTATTTCATTTTTCTTTTCTGTTTTTTCAAAAACCGAAAATCCCAGCCAATCACAAGCCGACACGTGTCGCCCCTTGTGAATTTCTCTGATTTTCTCTGAATTAAATCTTCCGGAGGCCCGTTCTCCTTCGTCCGAACTCCGATTGGAGTGATTCAAATTTCTAAATTTTTGTAAAATCGAGATCTACATTCCAGAACCAGTTATTTTCAATTTTGAGCTTGTTTTCTCCTCTGTTTGGTATTTATTTGGTTTCGTTGCTTTATTTTCCGGTAGACGGGAATCCCGAGGGAGTGAACGGAGATTTCGAAGACCAAGACTCAGCACTTGAACAACAAGGCAAGTCGTAGACCTTTGATCATATTGAACCCATGTTTGCAAAAGTATTTTGTTTTATACAATTGCATGCTATTTGTGTACCAATGCTAGTTTATGAGAGTAGCTAATCACCCGATTGAGTATGCCCTTTGATTATTGGAATGCCATGTATCCATTGTTAACCTTAGGTTGGGACATTACTAGTTGGACATAATCATAATACCAACATTGGGTTAACGAGCTATGCTTAGCCATGCTTAGTTGTCCGATGGGATTCATATTACATAAGTATTAATGTTAATCTTGACCTAATGAGATATTGAATCGTGGTATTAACCACTGTTGTAAACTTGTTGTACCATGGCGGGGATGCCATTGGTTTGGGTTGAACAAAATGTTTTCCTCGGGCAATTGATCGTGCAAGAAAGGAGGTGCCGTTAGCACATTGGGATGTGGCTCGTTTGCTCGAGACAATTTAAGGACTTAATCTTGTGCGCCATTGAATCGACCTAACCGTGCAACCACAAGTCCGTATGGGACGGACCTAGCTGATTAATTTGCAATGTCCAGACTTGAGTATTGCCATTGTTGGTGTGGGACGGGTAGACTCACATGGCTCAAGAGGGGCCCCGAGGGGCTAAACCTTAGAGGGCGATCGGGTTTAGACATGCATTGTAAAGGCTTTGTAGTGATATCTCTGCGACACACCAAAGGAAGTGTGTTAATATCGATTGCACCAAGAGATGATCATGTCTTGTGGGTAAAGTCGCATAACCTCTGCAGAGTGTAAACTATTCAATAGCCGTGTCCGGTCATGGACAAGCCCGGGATTTCACACGGGTATAGAGTATTTTCTTGAAATGTGGAATTGTGGGAATGTGAACGGGAGTTCACCGTTGTTTTGTTGTCTCAAGCTATACCGTTGAATTGTGTGGTTGATACATGTTTCGAATGATGTAGGGTGATGCCTCGTCATTCTGTTCATGTTCTCTACCATTGATTTATCAGTTATTTAGTATTGTTTTTATCAACATGCTTTCAATCTATTTTTTTTGTATTTCAATTCAAGTTATTGCTTTCTGCAAATGAACCATATGACTATCCTTTTGTCAAGCCGTGCATGAATATTGCATCATTTCCCTACGGCTTGTTGAGTACGTTTTGTACTCACGGCTTTATGCCCCTGTTGTTCAGTTGCTGAGGAAGGACCAGGTAATGCGTATCAAGAGGAGGAGTACTTTGAAGACTACGTCGACTAGGAAGGCGTTTCCCCAGACGATTGCCTGTGGCATGTCGAATGGCCCAAGTTATTTTATTTCCGCTGCAATAGTTTCACTTGTTTCTTAAGCCAAGAGGCATTGGTGTATGAACCTTGACCATAAGGTCGTTTGCTTTATTCAATAATAATTTGTTTCTTCTTAGTTATTTCGATGTATGGAATGATATGTCATCTATGTTTCCCTTGTGTGCACTAGCGTGATCCTCGACTAGTGCGGTATACACAGAGGGTTTCGATTTGCATATCCGGTCCCGACAGAGATGGTATCGAGCCATATCGACTGTAGGTCGCTTTCTTAGTTAGCATGGTCTTCAAATTTATTTTCTAAATCAAACCAACAAAATTGGTATTCAATAGTTGTCTCTTCTCATCTTATTCTTAGGTTCTTATTCCTCTCCTTTGCTGAAACATTGTTTTAAATTTAAATTGATCTTATCCCATTAAACTTCTTGAAAGCCATGGATCTTCTGCAAGGAAACAAATCAAGGGGGACGATGATAAAGCTGTCGAAGAGTATATCCGAGAAGACTACCATATAAGATAAGTCTGTGGTGCTCTATGGTGTTGGAGCATGCCATTCTCTTTTGGTTTAGCTACATTTAGTCTGCGTATACTAGGATTTTTGTTGCTTGTGTGTCGGTGTATGTTGTACACTTGCCTCCAAAGACGGTGTTACAACCTGTATTCTTGTTGAAAGCTTTATTTGATTCTTTATTTTGTAGCCTTTTTGGCTATGTCTTTGTTTGACCTTTGTTCTTGGGTATTACCTTCTCCCTAGAGGACCTTACCACTTTCCTATTGCTTTTCCCTCTTACCTATTAAACCCTTGTGTCAGCATCGCAGATGGTTGACACTGCTCGAGCCGTCATGATTCGCGAAAGGATGCCAATGCTAATGCCGTGCACCCCCGCCACCACCTCCTGAGTGACGGACCAGAACTTGGGACATTTCTTGGCAGCTCAAATTTTTATGAACACAATGATGCGAATATGAACAATATGATGAATCGGCAGAATCGATCATAGCTGTTCTAGCAAACTTGTTGAACCAACAAAATCAAGTCAGCTGCTGCCGTTGTCGCCTGACCTCCTCCAGCTCGCCTCGGTCTAAGCTAGCGTAATTCATGAGGACTCGTCCTACCTTCTCCAACTCTTCGTAACCCTTGATGCCGATGATTGGATTCGCTCCATTGAGAAGAAGCTCGCTATTGCTCGCAGCAGAGATCATGAGAAGGTTCTTTATGCCGCTCATCGGTTTGAAGGCACCGCCCCACGAATGGTGGGAGAACTACATTGCCGCCCATGATGATCCTCAAACCATCACTTGGGCAGAGTTTTCACTGCCGCCATTCCCATATCCCCGATGGAAAGGTAGAGATGAAGAAGAATGAGTTCAGGAGCTAAAGCAAGAAGGGATGTCGGTGAGTGAATATCTCAATAAGTTCACTCAGCTTGCTCGCTATGCCCCAGAGGATGTAGCCACAGATGATGCTCGCCAGAAGAGGTTCAGCGTGGGCTCAACCCGTGTTTAAAGGTACAAGTCATTGGCAACGACTATGCAGATTTTCAAATCTCCGTGGACAAAGCTATGCTCATTGAGGAGTCTCACGTGAGTTGGAAGAATCCCATAAGAGGAAGATGATGCAACATGGAGCTCATCAATCACCCGCAGAGAGCCAGTTTAATGCCCAACACCGCGCGATTCACTACTCCTCCATCAAGATTCGAACACCGCACCAAGACTCGCCCGACTTCTTTCAGCAACCCTAACATCAACGCCAACAAAGAATCCGCCAGAGGACCAAGAATCCATTGCGGGAGTGACATGCTTCAATTGCAATGAGCGTGGTCACTATGCTAATAATTGCTCCAGGAAGCAAGCTGTGACACCCATTCGTTTCAACTTGGGATCGACACCAGCCAAGACCCCTGCACCAGGAGCCGGACGTGGAACGCCTCTGACTCCAAATCAAGCTACCAGACTCCACCGCCTATTGAAGAGGTCGTGTGAATCATGTCACCACCGAGGATGCCCAGCCGCACTGGACGTCATACTAGGTAAGCTCCTAGTCAACTCAAAGATCCGCCATGGTTTTGTTTGATTCGAGCTACGATTCGCTTGTTTCTCGAATTTTGCTGCAAATCATCACTTAAAGACAAGGCCTTTGAAAATCGTTTTATTGGTGCAATCACCGGTTCGGATTTGAGTACGAACCAAGGCTGCCCCGGTTAAGATATTAATCTGAGGGGTAGAATTCTAGCCAACCTCATTGTCCTAGACACCAAATCCCTAGATGTAATCCTAGGAATGGATTGGCTCTCCAAGAACCAAGCGAGCTTTTGGATTGTGGAAATAGAGAGATCACATTAACCACCTGGATGGAACAAAGCTAAAGTTTCAAGTGCAGAGATCACCCTCAAGGAATAAACGTTTGTAGTGCCAAAGGAATAAGTTTGGAAGATGTGCTAATTGCCAGAGATTTTTCTAATGTGTTTCCAGATGAGTTGCCTGGTATACTACCGGATAGAGATATAGAATTTTTGATTGAGCTAGTTCCTGGAACGCCACCCATTTCCAAGAGACCGTACATGATGCCTGCTAATGAGTTAGCTGAAGTAAAGAGACAGATCAAAGAGTTGCAAGACCAGGGTTTTGTTAGACCAAGTTCTTCGCCATGGGGAGCCCCAGTTCTTCTAGTTGAAAAGAAGGATGGAACTCAGAGGATGTGTGTAGATTATCGTGCTTTAAATGAGGTCACCATTAAGAATAAGTACCCTCTGCCAAGGATTGATGATTTGTTTGACTAGCTTCAAGGAGCAGGAGTATTCTCTAAGATTGACTTGAGGTCCGGTTACCATCAGTTGAAGAGTAGAGAGGATATACCCAAAACAAATTTTTGTGACCCTAAGATGGACAAGATGAGTATACCGTGATGTCTTTTGGTTTGACCAATGCCCCGCCTATTTCATGACCTCGATGAATAAAGTATTCATGGAATATTTAGACAAGTTTGTCGTTGTCTTTATCGATGACATCCTGGTCTATTCCAAGAGTGAGGCGAACATGAGGATCACTTATGAAAGTATTGACAAAGCTAAGAGAACATCAACTCTATGCTAAGTTTAGCAAATGTGAGTTTTGATGAAGGAAGTTGCATTCCTAGGTCATGTTATATCAATAGAAGGTGTCGCCATTGACCCGGTAAAGTAGAGATGTGCTCAATTGGGAGTCGCCAAGACGGTAACCTGCAAGAAGTTTCCTTGGAATGGCGGGATATTATCGCCGTTTCATAGAAGGTTTTTCGTAAAAGCTAGACCGCCACTCAACTTTTGAAAAAGGAGAAGAAATTTGCTTGGACATCGAGTGTGAGCGAAGTTTTCAAGAACTAAAGAAGTGTTTGACAACCGCCCAATGCTTGTTTTGCCGATATCGAAAGGATTTTGAGATATTCTGTGATGCATCCCGTCAAGGACTTCGGTTGTGTGCTAATGCAAGATAAGAAGGTAGTGGCGTATGCTTCAAGGCCACCGAGGCCACATGAAGTCAACTATCCACCCATGATTTGGAATTAGCCGTCAGAGTGCATGCTTTAAAGATTTACGCGTCATTACTCTCATCGGTAATCGCTGTGAGGTGTACACCGATCATAAGAGCTGAAGTACATTTTACCCAAGCCGAACTCAATATGAGGCAAAGAAGATGGTTAGAGTTAATCAAGGACTATGACATTGGAATTCATTATCATCCGAGCAAAGCCAATGTCGATGCCGATGCTTTAAGTAGAAAGAGTTATTATACCCTGATGATTAAGGAAAGTCACCAACTCTCTATGAGGAATTTCGAAGCTTAGTCCGAAGTGGTTGAGGAAGGTTACCTAGCTACTTTGGAAGAAGGCCCAACATTGAAGATCAGATCCGGAAGCCCAAGTCGATGATGCCGATATCAAGGAGATCAAGAGTAATATGAAGAAAGGAAAAGCCCGAGATTCATCAAGATGAAAAGGGTACCGTGTGGTATGAGAATCGATTTGTGTACTGATCGTAAAGAGCTCAAGGAGTCATACTCAAAGAAGCGCATGAGACATTATACTCCATTCACCCCGAAGTACTAAGATGTATCAAGACCTCAAGGAAAGGTATTGGTGGCCTAGTATGAAGCGTGAGATTGCGAATATGTTGCTCTTTGTGATGTTTGCGGAAGGTTAAAGCAGAGCATCGAGGCCGCCAGGAGATTGCTTCACCATTGAAGATTCCAGAGTGGAAGTGGGAAGAGATTGGTATGGATTTTATTACCGGACTTCCTAAGACCCAAGCGTGTTATGATTCGATCCGGTGATAGTGGATCGATTGACTAAGGTAGCTCACTTCATTCCAGCTTAAGACTACCTACACCGAGATAAATTGGCGTAATTATATATGTCAAGGATTGTCACCTTTCATGGAGTGCCTAAGAAGATAGTCTCCGATAGAGGAACCCATTTACCTCTCGCTTTTGGCGAGTTTGCATGAAGCTATGGGAACTCATCTCAGATTCAGTACTGCTTATCACCCTCAAACCGATGGACAGACAGAGCGAGTGAACCAGATTCTTGAAGATATGTTAAGAGCCTGTGCCCTAACCTATGGTGCAAAATGGGACAAGTGTTTGCCCTATGCAGAGTTTTCTTACAACAATAGTTATCAGGCCAGCCTGCAAATGTCTCCTTTTGAAGCCTTATATGGAAGAAAGTGCAGAACCCCTCTTAATTGGAAAGAGACTGGAGAAAGACAGTTATTTGGTCCTGCCATACTGCAAGAAGCCGAAGAGCAAGTGCAGTTAATCAGAGATAAGTTAAAGATAGCTCAAAGCGCATGTAAGAGTTATGCGATAATCGCCGCGGGATTTGAGTTTCGAGCCCAATGATTATGTGTATCTTAGAGTCACACCTCTCAAAGGAGTTAAGAGATTTCAAGTAAAAGGAAAGCTTGCCCCTAGATATGTTGGACCGTTCAAAGTTTTGGAACGAAGAGGAGAAGTTGCTTACAAGCTTGAGTTGCCTCAGTCTTTTGCTGGAATCCATGATGTGTTCCATGTGTCACAATTGAAGAAGTGTTTGCGAGTGCCAGAAGAGCAGATGCCATTGGAAGCTATCGACTTGCAAGAGGATCTCACTTACAAGGAGCAGCCAGTGAAGATATTGGATGTTGCAGAGCGCATCACGAGAAGCAAGATCATCCGTTTTTGCAAAGTCCAGTGGAGTAACCATTCCGAAGAGGAAGCAACTTGGGAGCAAGAAGAGGATCTGAAGTCCGAGTTTCCCCACCTATTCTCTAGTCAGTCCGAATCTCTGGCCTAGATTCCGCTTAAGGAGGTTTGTAACATCCCAAAATTTGAGTTTTGGAATGTTTAAAGTCAAAAGTGAACCATTTGCATTTTCTTGAATTAATTACAGCTTAATTTGAATTTTCTAAATAATGAAAAGATTTAATTAGATTAATCTAGGCATCAAACTAAAGGGTTCCAGTTTTTGTTGGGTTCCTTGTGCTCCAAGGAATTTTTCTGTATTTTGGAGATTTTTCTGAATTTATTTGCTATTTATTTGAATTTATTTGGAGTTATTTGAATTTCTGAATTTATTTTAATTGGAAAATCGTTTTTATTTCCAAAATCTATTTCGACCGAATCCTTCGTGGCCCATCACTATTCCTCCTCCCGGCCCATTTTCCTGCGTCACTGCCTGGCCAGACCGCAGCCATCGCCGTCCTGCTGTTGATTCACAGCTTGATGGCGAGATGCTGCCACGCCGCCTCCACCCGAAAAACCCTAGCCACGCTGAGCCTCCTCGCACCCGACGCCGCTTTTCTCTCCGCGTTTTCACGCCTCCCAAGACTTTAAAAGCCACGACCCAAGCCCGAGGTTCGCCTCCCATTACGCGATCTTGCCCTAGTTCTTGCGTCAAAACCCGTCCGACACACCGTGACGCCTCGCTGGCGCGCCACCATCCCGAGTGCCTTCTCCGTTCTCTTCGCCACTCCGGCCGTCCTCCGTCGGATCGGTTGCACCATCGAGTTAAATCGCGCCGAGCTCTTCCGACCCGCTTTCTCTTCCGCCGATCCGCTCGCCACCGGTGTTTGCCCGCTGCCTTCTTCGTGTCCGGTAGTCGCGCCGCCGCTGCACTTGCCGCTTTCGCCACGTGTTCTGGCCGTCGATCATCCATCGCTTCGAGATGGTGCCAAGGCCACCACCCTGTCTCACTCTCTCCACCACCACCCGATCCCGATCCGATGTTCGTGATCTCACCGCGGGTGGCGGCTTGTGTGTCGCGAGTGGCGCCATCGCCTCGTCACCAAGCTGCTGCGTCGGCATCGTTCGCCCGTGTCTGCTGGTCATACCGCGTCGACCCTAAGTCCGTGGTGGCACGCCACCTCGCCATGTCAACCACGCCCACCTCATCGCCTGTGCGCCTCGGTGGTCTCGGTCTCATCAGGATCGAGCCACCGACATGTGGGTCCCACATGTCGATCGGTATTTATTTTTTTTTCTGTTTTTTCAAAACCGAAAATCCCAGCCAATCACAAGCCGACACGTGTCACCCTTGTGAATTTCTCTGATTTTCTCTCGAATTAAATCTTCCGAGGCCCGTTCTCCTTCGTCTAACTCCGATTGGAGTGATTCAAATTTCTAAATTTTTGTAAAATCGAGATCTACATTCCAGAACCATTTATTTTCAATTTTGAGCTTGTTTTCTCCTCTGTTTGGTATTTATTTGGTTTCGTTGCTTTATTTTCCGGTAGACGGGAATCCCGAGGGAGTGAACGGAGATTTCGAAGACCAAGACTCAGCACTTGAACAACAAGGCAAGTCGTAGACCTTTGATCATATTGAACCCATGTTTGCAAAAGTATTTTGTTTTATACAATTGCATGCTATTTGTGTACCAATGCTAGTTTATGAGAGTAGCTATTCACCTGATTGAGTATGCCCCTTTGATTATTGGAATGCCATGTATCCATTGTTAACCTTAGGTTGGGACATTACTAGTTGGACATAATCATAATACCAACATTGGGTTAACGTAGCTATGCTTAGCCATGCTTAGTTGTCCGATGGGATTCATATTACATAAGTATTAATGTTAATCTTGACCTAATGAGATATTGAATCGTGGCTGTTAACCACTGTTGTAAAACTTGTTGTACCATGGCAGGGGATGCCATTGGTTTGGGTTGAACAAAATGTTTTCCCTCGGGCAGTTGATCGTGCAGTAAAGGAGGTGCTGTCTAGCACATTGGGATGTGGCTGTCTTGCCTGAGACAATTTAAGGACTTAATCTTGTGCGCCATTGAACTGGGCCTAACCGTGCAACCACAAGTCCGGTATGGGACGGACCTAGCTGATTAATTTGCAATGTCCAGACTTGAGTATTGCCAGTTGTTGGTGTGGGACGGGTAGACTCACATGGCTCAAGAGGGGGCCCCGAGGGGCGAAACCTTAGAGGGCAGTACTGGGTTTAGACATGCATTGTAAAGGCTTTGTAGTGATATCTCTGCGACACACCAAAGGAAGTGTGTTAATATCGCTTGCACCAAGAGATGTTCATGTCTTGTGGGTAAAGCTGTACAACCTCTGCAGAGTGTAAACTATTCGAATAGCCGTGTCCGCGGTCATGGACAAGCCCGGGGATTTCACACGGGGTATAGAGTATTTTCTTGAAATGTGGAATTGTGGGAATGTGAACGGGGAGTTCACTGTTGTTTTGTTGTCTCAAGCTATCTCGTTGAATTGTGTGGTTGATACATGTTTGAATGATGTAGGGTGATGCCTCGTCATTCTGCTCATGTTCTCTACCATTGATTTATCGCTTATTTAGTATTGTTTTATCAACATGCTTTCAATCTATTTTTTGTATTTCAATTCAAGTTATTGCTTTACGCAAATGAACCATATGACTATCCTTTTGTCAAGCCGTGCATGAATATTGCATCATTTCCTACGGACTTGTTGAGTACGCTTTGTACTCACGGCTTTATGCCCTTGTTGTTCGATTCTTTGAGGAAGGACCGTAATGAGTATCAAGAGGAGGAGTACTTGAAGACTACGCCGACTAGGAAGGCGCTTCCCAGATTTATTGCCCGTGGCATGTCGAATGGCCCAAGTTATTTTATTTCATACGCAATGAGCTTTCATTTGTTTCTTAAGCCAAGAGGCATTGGTGTATGAACCTTGACCATAAGGTCGCTTTGTTTTATTCAATAATAATTTGCTTCTTCTTAGTTATTTCGATGTATGGAATGATATGTCATCTATGTTTCCACTGTGTGTACTAGCGTGATCCTGGACTAGTGCGGTATACACAGAGGGTTTCGGATTTGCATATCCGGTCCCGACATCGTGGTTGTCTCTGACCCGCTTCATCCCGTTGGACCGTGAATCGTGGTCTCAGGCCAGAGCGAACGTGGTGGCGGGGTTTTGGGGTCACTTCAAGCCGCCCCAAAGCCTGAGCTTCCTCCCTCACGGTGGCCGGGTAGCTCGTCGACAGCTGTCTGGCGCCAGGCCTCGCCTGTCGGTCCGCTACCGCCACGGGCTCGCTTTCTTCGAGCGAGTCGTCGAGCCCTTGGTAGAACTTCGCCACCAAGGGCTGGCGGGAGTGCATGTCCCACGGCGACGCGGGCTTGGTGCAAGACGGGCGTTCTCCTCCTCGACTTCGGACTCATACAACAACAGCCATCACAAAGCGGGCAAGTTTCGAGCTCGGATGCTCAAGTTCTGCGATCAAAAGCATACACTAAGCGGAAGGATGCGAAAAGGGCGGCGCAGACGGGTCTCGGGAGCTTACTCCGGCCACTACCTCCCTCGCCGAGGGGCCGTCGAGGTCTTGTTGCCCGATGTCGAGGGCGCCACGCTGCGTGTCCTCACGACCCGAGGTCCCGGTCCGAACAAGCTCCTCATCGCCCTTGCAAGGGGTTCGTCTTCGAGGCTCGGGGGCGTGGGTGTACTCGAAGACTGGCGGCAAGAAAGCCAGCTCTCGGCTACTACACGGCGAAGGTATGTCAAAGCGGCAAGGCACGAGAAAAATAAAGCTCGGGGCTCGACCAGAAGGGCCCTCACCGTGGGCGCGATCCCCCACTCGACATGGCGCTTCTTCGCCTCCGTTTGGCTTGGTCCCACGGTGGAGGTCGCTTCTTCCTTTTTACCCCTGCTTCGCCAGTGGGAGCATCCTCCCGCCGTGTCCAAGAACTCTTAGTGGGCTGTGAGCAAGCCGGGCTCAGAAGGGGCTCGCCGCAAAGGACTCGAGCGCTGGTCGGAAGACTCACCTCGTCTTTTCTACGGCGGAGTACATTCTTCAGAACGGATTGCCAACGACGATACTCGTCGCCCGCCTTCCCAAACATCTCGACCATCCCGGCAGAGACCCAGATTCCTTCGCGCCGCAAGGCAAGCGGTTGTCAAGAGAAGGTCTGGGTATGCACGAGCTGGACCTTGGGGCGAAAACTCACGGACGTGCCCTCACGGGTCGGATCGTCGCTCCCGGATTCAAGAACGGGTGCTCCCTCCGTCTAAGAGGGGACACCCGTTCCCGCAGAAATCGTTAGCGATCGCTTTGCTGTTGAGATCAGCGCATGGCGCAGATCACGAATGAGGGCGATGGCCTCCTCGTCGACCTCGAGGTCGTCGACCGGGTCTCTTCTTGCGGTTGGCGATGGGGGTCCTTGAACACCGCGTTCCGGTCTCGCCTCTTCAGAACCAGCGCTCGCTCCACGAGCCAAGGGAATCCCGAGGTTGGAACTTGGGAAGGCCCATTGAGCCCGACCCGCGGTAGGAGTAGACACATTCGACCACGGGTCCTTCCCTGAGCGAAGAGACCTGGCATCCAGAAAGAAGAGCGAGGGGGTCGGGAGGATCCCCAGTAGAACCCCTCACATAGATGGGAAAAGATGGTGAGGAGAAGAACGGAGTTTGGCACCAGATTGATGAGTTCGATGTCGCAGCTGGAGAGGACCTTCGCAACGAACTCACTCTCCAGGTCCGCAAGCCAAAAAGGGCGTAGTGCTCGGTGCAGACGATCTCGTCGTCCTTGGGGTGCGGCTCGGTCTCGTTACCCGGCAGCCGCCATGTGAACGGATCCAACAACCCCAGGGACTCGAGTTCCCTCATCCTCGAGTCCGACAGCATGCTCCTTCCTAACTTAGTCATGGCGGTCGTGGCTGGTTTGGTCTGAAGGGGAAAAGGGGAGCTTTGCTCGGGCGAGAAGGCTTGGAAGGCGAAGGCGCAGGAGAGGACCTTTCACCGCATTTATATGGCGCTGGATTTATAAGCCGCATCACAGCCAAATCCGGTCCACGGTGCCTCAAAAGGTGTGCCGACTGCGATTTGACGGGAGCAGTTAAGGCTTGGGCTACGGAGTCGAGACGCCGCCAGGTGCCCACCAACTGTTCACATCCGTACCAACATCGAGAAGTCTGAAGGTCGCCAGGTGTCGAGGCCAAGGGACTTGCCTTGTGGCCTCCGCTCGACCTCGACCAAGGCGAGCTGACCTCTGAAGGTCTTTCCGTTCCAAGAATAAGCCTCGAGGTCGCCCCGAGGGTTCCTCCGACCTAGAGCCTCGGCAAGCATCTGGCTCGGGAACTCCTTGACCGGCCGGCGTGCGGTCAACGGATCCCCATGCTCGGAAGGCCCCGACCGCGACTGGTGCACATCTGGCGCCGACCTCGCGGCTGTGTGCCCGAGCTCGACTCACGACCTCTCGCTCGAGGCGGGTCTCGCTCAAGCCCTAGTCCGCCCAAGGATTTTGGATCTAGCGTTTGACCGCGCTTTCTAGAGAGCGGTCATGGGGTGACTAAGAATGTGCGGCAAGTTCGGGGGCAGTTGCTGCAGCCCTCAAGGTGCACGAAGGCCCCTTTTCAAGGATCGCTCCCGGTCGTTGCGGGCGGAAGGAATATAAAGATCAAGGACGCATGAGCTCCAGGAGAACACAACACAGCAAAGCGCACACAGCAGCTCGAGCTAGGATTCACCGTTATTGCCTTGAGTTGTAAACACTGCTCTGTACACCCATATAACAAGAATCACCGCCGCAAGGCGACTGGAGTAGAGCTATTACCTTGACAGGGGCTCGAACCAGTATAAACCTTTGTCTCGTGTTCGTTGTCGTCTTGCTCCGACCACCTCCGCGACCGGTTTCCTTCCTCCGTTCGAGTAAAACGCTGCTCGGGTCCCGCAACGTTCTGACCCCTACCTCACTTCTTGCGGTTGGCGATCCCGATCGTCGACAGAATGGATTTCATTACAACACTTCTAAGAAGTCATGACTCAATATGGGTGGTACTGAATTGATTGATAAAAGTTGCACATTTTATTCCTGTGAGAACAACCTACTAGGGAGATAAACTTACATAGTTGTATATGTTAAGGATCATGTGTTTTCATGGTGTGCCAAAGAGGATTGTTTCAAATCGAGGCACTCAATTCATTTCAAGATTCTAGCAGATGTTGCAATGAGCATTGGAATCAAACTGATGGACAGACTAAGCTAGTGAATCAAATCATTGAAGATATGTTAAGATCTTGTGCGTTGTCCAACAAGACAAGTTGGGATCAAAGTTTACCTTATACAGAATTCTCATACAATAACAGTTATCAAGCAAGCTTGCAAACGTCATCGTTTGAAGCCTTGAACAGAAGAAAGTGCAGGACACCTCTATACTAAAATGAAAATGGAGATTGCCAAGTGTTCGGTCCTAATATTTTCCAAGAGGCTGTAGAACAAGTGTGAATGATCCAAAAAAGATTGAGAATAGC
The DNA here is from genome assembly GCA_036346375.1 of Guadua angustifolia. Lineage (NCBI taxonomy): Eukaryota > Viridiplantae > Streptophyta > Magnoliopsida > Poales > Poaceae > Guadua > Guadua angustifolia. The sequence continues at coordinate 19,338,603 of CM070509.1, forward strand.
GCAGTTCAGGCAAAAGAGATACACTGACAATCATCGTAGAGAGCTCACCTTTGCTCTAGGTAACCTTGTATACTTGAAAGTCTCACTACTCAAAGGGATACGTCTGTTTCGAGTTCACAACAAGTTAGCACCAAGATTGATTAGACCATTCTTGATCCTAGCCAAAAGTGGAGAAGTAGCTTATCAGTTGGAGCTGCCACCACAATTGTCAGACGTGCATAATGTGTTCCATGTGTCGTAGCTGAAAAAGTGCCTCAAGGTGCCAGAAGAGCAGATGCAAGTTGAGGATGGTGAGTTAAATGAGGATCTCACCTACCCAGATTACCCAATAAGAATTCTGGATGAGGCAGAGCATAGAATGAGGAACAAGACAATCAAGTTTTGCAAGATTTAGTGGAGCGACCATTCAGAAAAGGAAGCAACCTAGGAGCGTGAAGAGGATCTCAAAGAGGAGTTCCCCAACCATTTCCCCAATCCATCCAAATCTTGAAGACAAGATTCCTTTTACGGGGAGGTTTGTAACATTCCAAATTTGAACCATTTTAAATTTTCATTAGCTTTCAAAATTTTTGTGAAATTGAAATCTTCCCTCAAGTGTATTTAAAGCATTTGAATCAATTTTATAAGTTGAAATAAGTTCAAACCAATTTATTTGGCTTCCAAAAGCCTAGAAGTATTTTTGAGAATTTTTGTAATTTTTCTAAATTTAATTGCTATTTATTTCAATCTTCTCAATTTTCTAGGATTTATCAAAAAGGAAAACAATTTTAAATATCAAAATTCCATGTGGGCCACATCCTTCCCCACGGCTCACTTCCTCTCTATGTTGTGCCCCGACCCACTTGTTTTCCCAGCCCGGCTCCCCTTTCCCTGGGTCGTCACCTCCGCTCCCCTTGACCTAGCCTCGTGAGACCTGCACCTTGTCTATGCCCACTAACGGGAGTGGCCCACCGGTTAGCCTCCACACCAGTTGTCCCAAGCCATCTCCGTGTTGGATTGCTTCAGTGCCAAACTCTCTACACTTGTTGTTTCCAAATCTACGGCCATTAACGCCATATCCATGCTAAACTCCTCAGCGTTCGAGCCTATAAATGCCACTACCCTTCTCCCGCACAGAATCGCCATGAAATAGCAACCCTAGCCGCAAGCTTCTGCCACCGCGCCACTGAAGATCTTCACCGTCGTTCTTCGCCACTAGTGAGTTCTAGATGCTGTCGCTTGCGACATCGAGTTCCTCGGTGCACCCGCATTAGTTTGCCCCAGATCTAGATTGGTTTAGTCACATTTTGCACCTAGCCATGTGCATCTTCTCCTACTCGTAGTTTTGTCGCTGCTGCACCGCAAGATCGCCTCAAGACCACTCTTGCCATGCTGGCACCCACTTCTATGTCACACATTGCCCCGTGTCCAGCCACCTTGACACCATATCAGAGCCAAAGTCGACACGATGGCTAGCAGCTATGTGGCGGCTGAGTCATCGCGCCATGGCAAATTGTGTCAACCCAAAGTGTCACAGTCACACCACATTGTCTCGATCTGCCACATCACCGTGAACCGAGCTACCCACATATGGGCCCCACGAGTCAATGGATTTCCAAGCTCTTTTCCTTTTACAAAAAATCTCAAAAATCCCAACCAATCAGATTGCGCCACATGTCACCCTATTATCTTTCTAATTTTCTTGATCCGAGCCACTTTTGAGAGCCCGCTCTGCTCTATTCGAGCTCTGATTCTAGTGATTCAAATTTATAAATTCATCTAATTCAATCCCTACCTTCCAATACTATTCTTTTTTAATTTTTGGATTTTGTTTGTATTTATTTGTGTTTGTTTTCGCATGTAGACGTTGTCACCGAAGCTTCACCAACCCAACAAGAGGTAAAACCAGCCCTGTTTAGTGAAGGAAAGTCTTTGTTAACCATGTTGATCCCATATTTATAAAATATTTATGTTATTTCAAATTATGCATTGTACTTTAAATTCAATCATAAGGTTTAGTTAAATTCCAGAATTGTTATGTCCTCATTGGCATTGAACATTATACACCTTTGTCACCCTAGCTAGTATTAGCCATAATATTTAATGATGGTTAGTAGAGTAGCATAGAATGATAGAATTGCTTAGTTTAGCTTAAACGTTTCGGTATTATGCCGTTATGGGAATCATTTCAAATATTGTTTAAACTCATTTGTGAAGTTGCGCAATAGGTATTGCTTCTATTATTTAAATGAAATAAAGTGAAAAATGGTTTATATCAAGGCGGATGAAATGCATGGTGAGTGCAGGATGCACGAGACATTGTAAAGTGATTGTTTCGCCCTAGTTAATTAAGAACTAAAGCGTATGTTACCATAGACCTAGTACTACCATACAACTATAAGTCTATATGGGTACGACCTAGATAATTAATTTGTGTATCTCATTATTGGCTTTGTCAGTCGGTAGAATGTGGGTGTAGGATGGAGACAGGTTTTCCCACAAGATGCAAGACGGGGCTTCGACTAGGTAGATGGAACCCTTCAGCGGTGAAACCTTAATAGGCAAGGTTTATAGCAGTGTTTTACATTGTAAAAGCCTTATCATGATCTCTCTACCGACACACCAAAGAAAGTGTATTAATTGCATGGCAATAATAAATGATTATATTTTGTGGGTAAAGCTGTACACACTCTGTGGAGTTAAAATTACTTAAGTAGCCGTGCCTACAGTCAAGAGTGGGCGAGGTACACTTTCACATTGTAGAATTTTATAGTCTTGTGTTAAATAAAAATGATTTAGAAATCCGTGAGTGGATGAAACTCTCGGGTTGTGGTTTGGGAATCCGTGAGTAGATGGAACTCTCTGGTTATGGTTTGGGAATCCGTGAGTGGATAGAACTCTTGGGTTATGGTTTGGCTGATGGAGCCAGTCAGGTAAATGGAACCTATTTTAGTTATCATATCAAATTCAATTATTGCAACTATATTTGATCAAATAATGCTTTGTGAAATTACTAGTTGTATTTAAAGTCAAACAGTGCTTTATGCTGAAAGAGCCATATTAAGCCTTCAATTGTTTAGCCTTGCATATAGTTATCTATGCCGTGAGGCCGATCGTATGTGACGAAGATGGAGCAGCGTCAGTAGTCGTTGGAGCGGCGGAGAGGAAGGAGGGGCAGCGGTCACACCGATCGATCCATGCTGGTGATGTCCTCATCATCCTCCCTTCTTAAATTGGAGTCGCCTCGACTCCTTCTCATGATCCCGCAAAAGGTTAGTAATAATAGGAGACAGAGAAACATGTGTTTGCAATGTGATATCGGGGAGGACACAACCTTATCTAAATGAACTACCTCCTTTATCTTTGTTTCAATCTTTTGTGCATGGTTAACAATTTCATCACCCTATTTGCCCTGACTTTTAACTCTGTTTGCAATAATTTTATTTATTTCAGCAGGAGTCATTGGTTCCAAAATTATTTTCTTTGTATAATACATAAAGGAATATTGATTGGTTCTACCATTGTGAATAGCTTCTACATCGATAACCATGGTCTTCCTAATAAAAGTGAGCATGTTTCCATGGGTACAACATAGCAATCAACAAAATCATAATATGAACCAATAGAGAAACTCACTTGCACAGCTTTGTGTTACTCCGAATCTTACCACGAGAATTGAACCATTCGATCTCATAAGGTTGTTGAAGTGGAGTTGTGGTCAAGCCAAGCTTCTCAACCATGTTCGACTTCATGGTTGCTACAATTTCTCCATCTATGATGACTTGTACCCCACGTTCTCGGACAACAAACTTAGTATGGAATAAGTTGTTGCGTTGAGTTTGACTAGCATGTGCCGGTGGAGCACTAAGTACACGCTATGCACCTTAGGCTCTTGTAGTGTTCGTCATTGCAGCACTCAAGTGCACACCATCTTGATCATTCTTGCCTATAGGGTTAGTCGAGGAATAGCAAGAATATTCGTATCGTTATATATTGAGATACACTTACTATCCTTCTTCTGGGTGAGGTAGGCTTCAAATCTTTCTTCAAGAGTGTGTTCTCATTCTTGGTCAAGGATAATCCCATGCTCGACCGCCTCACCCTTTGATTTCTACAGGACTCAAGTCGCTAAGTTTTCGCCAAGATTTCTTTTCTCTTTCTATCAAGAATGGACAATCCTCAATATCATCCTCGTAAGTTGTTTTGCTATGTGAACCTGCCATTGTTAGGGGCAACAAACAGAGAACTCACAAGAGAATTAGTTCCTATGAACTACTAATATGTGGACAGTGGAGGATCTCATACGCTCAAGCTCACACCAAGTTCTTACCCGTTCTTACCCTGCAGCTTTTCAAGTTTCAATCGATGGATGATGGTAATCTGCACTCAGGGGTGACAAAGCGATTGTAAGGTGCTTCTCCTGTGGTTAATAGTAGGTGGAGCTTGGATATGTATAATATGTAGCAAAGGATATACTAGAACCACACTAGCTAAAACAAGTTGAAAGAACGCTCAACGGCGGTACTTTGCTAGTCCTAGGCTAGACCGTACTAGAGACGCGAGCCTAGACACCAATGAAGTCACAGAAATAGCAACCAGATTGACCTCACCACACAAGCAAATAGCTAGGGCTCCTTTTCCCACCTTTTAGTGCGGCTCTTTTATATGCACTTACCTTTTCTTATTTTTCTTCCTTTTATATCAAAAGTGGCACATATGATGAATTACAACTCAAACTTTTTTCTGCTGCAAACAGATCTACTATGCAGAAACTTCAAATGCTGTTTTAGGGTTTTTATTGGCTTCCAATGCAAAAACGTATAACTGGAAAGTTGTAGATCTTTTCGAGCTGATCAATTTGCATATATCGAAAGTCTATTTTGGATAAGGGAAGCCAGAGATATTGATCCCGAAATACAGACTGCTCAGAAAATCCAGGACGAAAACAGATTCTAATCCTACAGGATTTTGGGCAAGAAGACGGCGTTTTTGGAAAGTTTCACAATGGACAAAGTTGTAGATAATTTCTCAAGCTTTCAGGAAAGTGCAAGAACAGTAAAATCCGAGTTCGTATGAGGGAGTTATGACCAAAATACCGAACTGGACAGAGGAGAATCCGAATTGGACGTGACGACGCGATGGAGTTCAACTCGGTGACAAGAACATGATAAGAACTTGAAACTCTAAAGATCAAAACACTAAGACCAGCAATGACACGACGATGCAACGCAAATTCAACAAGAATTAAACTAGGTAGTAATAGTAAAGGCCAAAAGGGGCTCGGATTAGATCGAACACACGACAAACAGAATTTTTTTTGCTATTTTTTTGGACTCTAGGACGAACAAGATGAACTAAACAAGGATAAGGGTGTTCTCACCTGGCAACCGTCGCTCTGATACCACTTGATGCGCACTAGGTCGGCCCGATCTTCTGATGAGAATGATATGTTGGTTTGATAGCGCACGAAGTAGATGGATCGGCTACTAACCACGAGATCAGCAACCAAGCAATCGCAACGTCATCACATGAGGCGATCAACCAATTAAAGACCCGACGATCCTTATACCTGCTGCAACTAAGAACATGCAAGAACAAGGTGAGAGCAATTACATTATGTTTCCAAGACTTTGGAAGTAGGGTTGATCCATTGGAGTACATTTTGTACTCATCCTTGCAACATCCCAACTTTCCATAGATGAGTGCTGTTGATGTGGGCTTGAATAGCTGAGATTTTGGATTAAGGCATCTCAGCGAGGTGACTACGAAGTTCTTTGCTTGTGGTTACGATCTTGCAAAGGTGATCCCTTGATTATTAGGATATGTACTACTACCGATTGCCCTGTACCCCAGCTTGGGCAAATGGATGGGCTTATCCTACTTTTGTTTATTTCATTTCCGCCACTCCTTTATTGAACTTAAGCCATGTGGCTATTTATTTATAATGGTTGGTCATAAGGCTAATACCTTTTGCTTAATTAATATTATTTGATTCGTGATATGGATGTGTTATCATCACTGTTTTCATTGTACGTACTAGCTTTTCCTAGGCTAGTACAGTTATACATAGAGGGTTTGGATTTGGAAATCCAGTCTCAACGCTAAGCAATATTTGGTTTTACCTAAATATTTCTTCTCAAACTCTATCGTAAGGTATGAACTTGCTTCCTTACTCCTTTGTGGTTTCAATGATACTCAAATCATCGACATAAAATGAGATAATACAAAATCCATCCTCGGATTTTTTCTTTTGTAAAAACTCAGGGACAATCATCATTATTAGAGTATCCCTTCTTTGGGAGGAACTCACTAAGTCGGTTATACCACATTCTCCTTGATTGTTTTAATCCATATAGCGATCTCTACAATTTGGCACTATACATGTTGTGATTTCCTTTATTAGGATCCGGAATTTTGACTCCTTAAGAGAATCACGTATAAATATCCATATCTAGTAACCCATATAAATATGCTATCACTACATCCATCAGCTGCATTAATGAGTTTAAGCTAGCTGCTATTGATATTAAATATCATAACGTTATTCTACTCATTACAGGAGAGTAAGTTTCATCGTAATCGATGTTGGGTCTTTGCTTGAACCCTCGTACTATAAGCCTCACCATATATCTCACCTATGAAAACATATTTTGATCCTATAGGGACCATTTTAGGAGGTGTTCGATCGATAAGACCAAAAACTTTCCTTTTATTAAGTGCCAAAACCAATTCTGCCTCAATTGCTTCTTTCCATTTGACCCAATCTGAGCGGTTTTGGCACTTTGTCATGGAATTTAGTTCTAGATTCAACTCAAGAGTTTTAGCAATTTTAGGGGCGAAATATATATCAATAATTCTAGTATTTCTTTCATACAATTCTCCTGAATTCGCATAATTAGTGAATATCTTTTCATTAATTTCTTCCAGCTCCTTGTGATTTTCCACACCAATGTAGTTTGATTGTTCAAACTTACCAATTGTGTGCACAAATATTCACTAGACTTATCATCTTTAGGATGACTCCATAAGTTCACTAATTATGGCAAATATTCCTAGAGGAGAAACTCAGCAAGTAAAAGCAACATGTTTCATTTAGTTTGTTTAAAGCTCATTTTTCATGTTTTAGTAAGTTAAGCAAGATAAATGAACTTGGACATATCTAAGCTAGAGCACTTCTAATGATGTAGCATGGTGTATATCATGAAAGAATAGACCATTTGCATAATATACAAAGCTCAAAAATAGAAAATAAAGTCTATATGCAATGCATGAAACAGATTCTAAAACTCCCCCTCAACATGTGAGTCAATTTTAAGCATAAATCTGATTTGAGTTGAGTTATTATCACAATTGAGCACAAGGAAGATCCAAATGAACTCAAATAAAACCAGAAACACAGAATGAAGAGAAAAAGTCAAGAAACTGAAAAATGGATGGCTACAAAGCATAGAAAAGATAGTAGAGAACACTATGTCTCAGACTCGCTCTCATCTTCCCCAATAACTGACATAGTGAAGCTGCCTCTAGATCCCAAACTAAGGAGTACATACAGACCCTGTTTACCTAGGGGGCCCAACACCTGCTAGACTTATAAGATTATGAGGGAACTCAATCTAGAGAGAAGAGAGAACAGCTAATTAAGCATGATAGCAACCTAAAGCATAAGATGAGAGGTCTATGCAAAGCATGCTAGAAGTTTAAGTGAAGTAAACTCATAACTCTAGAGAATAAACCCAATAAGCATGCCAAAAGTCTAAGTGAAGTGAACTCATAACTCTAGGGAACTCAATTTAGAGAGAAGAGAGAATAGCTAATTAAGCATATAGCAACCTAAAGCATAAGATAAGAGGTCCATGCAAAGCATGCTAGAAGTCTAAGTTATATAATACATACTATACAAACTAGCTCCCCCTCACAATAGCTCCCCCTCACAATAGGCTATAAGGGCACACAACTCCAAGCTCACTCCTCAAGGCAACAAATCTAGAGCTATCCAAAGGCTTGGTAAAGATATTAGCCAACTGGTGGTTACTCTCCACAAATTGAAACACTATGTCTCCTTTCTCCACATGGTCTCTAAGAAAGTGATATCTAACATCAATGTGCTTAGTCCTGGAATGTTGCACTGGGATCTTAACAATGCAGATAACAGAAGTGTGATCACAGAAAAGTGGGATACTCTCTATCTCTAACCCAAAGTCTCGCAAGGTCGATCTCATCCAAAACACTTGGCTACAAAGAATCGTCAGAAGAACATACTCGCCTCGCCGTAGATCTGCACTCCTGACCGCTTCCTAGATGACCAAAAAATAAGAGAAGTGACAATGAATTGGTAAGTGCTAGAAGTGCTTTTCCTATCTATTCTACAAAGAAGCAAAGTTAGTATCGGAAAAGGCTCTAAGGGATAGACAAGAGGAAGAAGAGTACCCAATACCATAATCAATGTTAACTGAAAGGTACCTAAAGATGCGCTTCACCGCTTGGCGATGAGATACGCAAGGAGAAGCCTGAAAGCGAGCGCACATACACTTGGCAAAGTTTATATCCGGATGAGAGGCAGTGAGATACAAGAGAGAGCCAATCATGCTCCGGAACACATTCTGATTAGTAGGCTCACCATCCTCATCGGGCTTGAGGACAACAGTGGTGGCCATAGGAGTCATCATAGACTTCCCATCAGATATATCAAACCGCCTCAGAGGTCTCAAGTGTACTTACCTTGGTGCAGGAAAGTACCCTCCCAAGTCTGCTTGATTTGGAAACTAAGTAACTCAACTCACCCATCATAGTCATCTCATATTCTGTGCTCACCACGTCAGAAAAATGAGACACAAGAGACTGAGACAAGCCACCAAAGATAATATCGTCCACATAAATCTAGACGAGAAGGAAATGAGAATCATAATGTCTGATGAATAGAGTTTTATTTGTTATACCCATTTTGAAACCAAGACTGAAAAGATAGGACTTAAGCCTCTCATACTAATCTCCAGAAGCATGCTTAAGTCCATACAAGCCTTTAGAAAGCTTGTAGACATGGTTTGGGTACTTGGGGTTCTCAAATCCTGGAGGTTGCTTGACATACACCTCTTCCTCGATAAAACCATTGAGGAATGCACTCTTGACATCCATTTGATAGAGCTTGAAGTCCTGGGATGCAGAGAATGCAAGCATGATTCTAATTGCCTCTAGTCTAGCTACAAGGGCAAAGGTCTCCTCAAAGTTAAGACTCTCAACCTGAGTGAAGCTCTGTGCAACTGGCCTAACCTTATTGCAAATGACAACCCCATCCTCACTTTGCTTGTTTTTGAACACCCACTTGGTCCCAATGATATTATGACCAAATGGGGGCTCTACAAGTTGCCAGACTTTGTTCCTCTCAAAGTTTTCTAATTCCTCATACATAGCATTAATCCATGATTCATCGGACAATGCATAAGTAACATCCTTTGGTTCAAACAAGGCAACAAAGGCAGAGTGAAGACAGAAAGAAGATAAGCCTAATTTTGAGTGTGTCACACTCTCAAATAGATCACCAATAATCTGATTAGGTGGATGAAATTTCTAGATATGACGGGGAGGACCAAAAGTAGAAGAGGCCTCTACCTCTTGAACAGAAGAGGCAGGAACAGAGCCACCTGCTAAAGGAGAGTCCAAAGGCAAGGGCTAGTCTTCTTGAGGTACAGAAATGGAAACAGGAGGCACCTCAGGTGTAGAGATGACTGGAGCAGGTGGAACACCATAATCTCCATCAGCCTCATCCTCTACAAAGATGGTCTTGGAGGGAAAAGAAGAGCCTAAAATATTAGGTCTAACTCTTGGGCTAACCTCATCAAAGGTCACATCACAGGTCTATATGATCCTATTCGCATCACAACTCTAGACCCTATAGCTACGAGAAAAAGTTGAGTAACCCAGAAAAATACCATCAGAAGAACGAGACCCAAATTTATCTAGGTTACCAGACTTCAAGATAAAATACTTGCATCCAAAAACGTGAAAATGAGATACACTAGGCTTTTGCCCATACCTAAACTCATAAGAAGTGCGATGCAAATGTGCTCTCAAGAAAATACGATTTGAAACATGGCAAGTAGTAGCTATAGCCTCAACCCAAAATTTCCTAAGAGTATTGTACTCGTCTAGCATCATCCTGGCCATATCAACTAGGGTCCTGTTCTTTCTTTCCACTACGCCATTTTGCTGAGGGGCATATAGAGAGGAGAACTGATGCTCTAACCCAGACTCCACACAGAAACTCTCAAAGTAGGAGTTCTTGAACTCCGTGCCATTATTATTGCGTATAGCTCATAAGGCACCGGGGAGCTCAATAGACAACCTATTAACGAAATCCTTGAAGTGAAAAAAGGTCTCATCCTTCGAGGCCACAAAAAATACCCAAGGATACCTCGAAAAGTAATCAACAATGACAAAAATAAACCACTTCCCTCCCATGGACTGCACTCTAGCTGGACTAACAGTGTCCATGTGTAAAAGCTGTCTTGGTGCATCAGTCGTCACTACGGTGACTGGGGGATGAGAAGCAGTAACCATCTTGCCATGTCGGTAGGGAGAGCAAACTAAGTCTTTGATCATCTTGAGTTTGGGCAAACCACGAATGAGATCGTGGCTGCTAACTCTAGTCAAATAATCAAAACTAATATGACCAAGTCTCCTATACCAGAAGGAGAGATCACGGGACTCAGAAGCAATCAAACAACAACGAGAGTCTCCAGAAGAAGCAGAAAAATCAGCACGGAAGGCTCTCCCAAATCTAGAAATCCTGCAAACAGTACCTTTGGCAATAACTCTACCTGAAGAAGCATCCCCAAAAATGATCAACTCGTCACCAGGGGCTCGAACTAGGAAAGAGAACCAACGTGAGTCTCTGGTCATATGGCGAGAACAACCAAAGTCAACAATCCAAACATCTCCCTTCCCCATCCGATGGACCAGATCAAGCCAAAAGAGAGAGAGGACTCAGTACTGGGAAAAAGTGAAGACCTGGAAACCCAATACTGAACCACACAACGGCTCAAAGTACCAACCACAGAGGAAGAAGATTGGACTCTAGTGTCTCTAACGCTCAACTCTTACAAGATCAGAAGTAGCAACCTTTGTAGAAAGTCTGGGAGCTGAGACTGGGTTGATCCGCCGTGGTGCAAAGGCCGGACCATCCCAGTGAAGCTGCCTAACTCTTCTACTAGAAAACACCTTACGCCGCTGATATCTACCTCGATGGAAAAAACGAGGAATATCAAGAGAACGGTGGTAAGACTGACCACGAGTAACTCTATGACTAAAACTCAAATGAACAACAAGAAAACCAAGTGCTGGACGCTGCCCAAAAACAGGTGACTCTCTAACCTGTCTAATAGCAGTGTGTGTCTTAAGAGCACACAGAGTCTGGGGATGACCCTAAATACCCCTAAAAGCAGCAACATACTCGTGCCTCGTGATCTTAGCGCACCTAAAGTAGAAATCTACTAGATGTCCATCCTTCTAACAGAAGGTGCATATATACTTCGCCTTACCAAAGGCTCACTTTGGGAGCAACTATAATCTCACCACTCATGGAGCCACGCACAAAGGTAGGAGAATGAGTCCTAGCATGCTCCAAGTAGTTAAATCCTAGACCCTGATTAAATCGACTAATCTTATATTAGTCTAAAATGAGATTAAGTTCTTGCCTCCTACAAACTTCTCGAGAGTGCTCATGAGATACTCACACTCCCGGAAGAGTGAGACACATGAAGAGCAGGAAAAGGAGAGGAAGAAGATCCAGGAAGAGAAGAAACACCAACACGTACATTTTCCCCCTCAGCACGGCTGCCTCAATCTTGAAGACCTCACAAGAAACGTAAAGAGTATTTCTAATCCTATGGGCTTAGTCTTCTATCTTCTTTTTAAGTTTGACTTGGATTTTATCCAAGTCCCCCTCAATCACAGAACATTGTAAGTGACCTTTTTGTGCTTATCTAGTAAGTCCTTAGCAAATTGAGCACACTTGACATTTAAAGATTCATTGTCAAGTTTTAGTTGCTTACAGCCCTCACATGAGCTGATTGGGTCCTTAGAAGCATGCATTTCAAGTTGATCATTTCTAACAGAAAGCTTTCTAAGGTGAGTGCTCATGGCATCAATTTCAGTAAGCAATTTAGGACAGTTAACACATGAAGGAGTAGAGTGAGCAAGAAGAAAACTAGCATCTAAAGACATGGCATTAGAAGATTCATTGCTAGCATCCGTCAACCTAAGACTATCTAGTACAGTCAACACACTATCATGCATAGTCTTTAGGTTCGCTAACTCCACAAGCAATGCATCACACAAAGAACAATCATCAGTGACTCAGGAGGGAGAAGATCTAAGAGATGCTAACTCCTGAGTCAAGGTATCTACTTCCTCCTCAAGCTCCATACACCAAGCTCTAGCTCTAGCATGAAATTTTTCTAATTTGCAAAAAGCTTCATTAAGCTGGTCATAGGAGGGTACCTCGTTCGAGTCGCTGTAGAGCTCGGAGTAGCTGATGCCGTTGGCGTCCGCCACGAAGCACATGTTGGAGAACTCGTCATCGCTTTTCTTCTCTTGCAGATCATCCTCGCCTTCATCGCTCCACCTCTCCGTGTCGGAGAGGCTGATGTCATCGAGGGCAGCGAGGACGCGGTGGAAGAGCTTCTTGTTCTTCGAGAAGTTGCAGTACTTCTTCTCACGTACTGCCTCGCGAGTTGGAGGCTTCTTGTTGCTGTTATTATCGGTGTAGTCGATCTTGCTTGAACCGCCGGAATCGTTCTTGCCCTTCTCCAGCTTGGGACAATTCGCTCGATGTAGTTGGGGCCACCACATTCGAAGCAGGTGATCATACCACCTCTCTTCTCTCTCTCTCTCACCCTCTTGTATGCATAAGAGAACTTGCGAGCTAAAAGAGTAAGTTCATTTTCTAGAAATTTTTCCAGTTGGTCATCGCTTAGCTTGCAAAGGGTAGAGAGAGAAAATCCAGTAGAAAGATCAATAGAAGATCCAGTGGGATCAGTGACCAAGGCCATCGACTGAGATTTCATCTTGCAAGAGACGACATCGATCTCATGAGTCTTGAGTCAGGAATAGAGCCCGTCAAGAGTCAAGGTCGACAAGTCAGTAGTGTCCTTGATGGTGGTCACTTTCATTTCCCAAACTCGAAGGTCGAGTGCGGTCAAGAAATGTCGAGAATTATCCGAGTTAGGATATATGCAACCGACTGCTCGGAGGTCGCTCAAACTCTTCATAAACCGACCAAAGTACTCGTCAAGATTCTCACCAGCGTGTTGTTCAAATTTGTTATATTCACGCTTGTGCTGATCCTGCCTCACGGTCTTGATTTGGGTAGTGCCCTCATGGTAAGCATCGAGGGTCACCCAAATCTAGTGAGCAGATCTCATGTGAGAAATCCTATCATACTCACTGTGGCTAAGTCCTTGTATAAGAATGTTTTCTTGCCTTAGCATTTGCCTCAACGTCAGCCATATTGCCGAGCCGTGATGTGCTCATCGGCAGGAACCTCATACGGGAGCTTCACTTTCTGCCATATCAGGAAGCCCTGGGCAGTGATGTATGACTCCATCCGAGACTTCCAAAAAGGAAAATTGACTCCAGAAAAGATGGGAGGCTTGGTGGAATATTTGTCCGTCACCATGGCTCTCGAGATCGGTCAAGATCTATGGGAGAGCAAAACCCGCTCTGATACCAATTGAACGATCAAGATGGTGAATAGAGGGGGAGTGAACGGTCACAAAAAAAATTTCCTCACAAAAAACTCCAACTAAGACCTCGAAAAGATCGCGCAAAAGAAATCATGAAAGACCCGAACAACTAGACAACTATGTATACCCCTAGCTTGCATGGATGAGAATCATGGAATATGTGAGGATTTTTGAGTCACAATCCTAGTTTTCAAGTGTCCAAAACAAAAATGAATCAATTCAACTCTTGCTTTTAGAAAGGAGATCAAGCCAAATCACAGAAGTCACTTTCAGAAAAGTAAAAGTAGAATTTCCAGAAATTGTCATCACTTGGAGCAAGTGGTTGGTAGACTTTTGGTCCTCTAGAAATTTTGGGAATTTTTCTCCCTATGAGAAAATGAGTCATGAAGCACTCCACCAAAAACCACTTCAAAATGCCTTGTAGAAAAATCAAATATCATAGACAGTTAGGAACTTCGAACAGAAGGTTTGGGGCACAGTTTTCAACTCATGGCACCCAAACGGTGTAACCAGTGGACTCTCCAATTTTTTCACAGATGGATATAGCAGTCACACACCTTCTCCAATAAGAATTACTCAAAAATGATTTTTCTATATTTTATAAAAATCAAAAACTGACTACTATGTGAAGAACAAGTTCTGGACAGAGTTGCAACTTGATAGAAAACTTGATCGCTAGTCTATTCTAGGGTGCAAGAGAAATGTAAAATCATATGAGCACACTCAAGACATCCTAGATCATCATTTAAAATGAGGGGAGACAAATCCAAATTGCAAGAAAGTAAATTACGACAAAGTAAATTGTAGGATTTAAATGTTGAATTTAAGACATAAAGTAAATACATAATGTAAATTCAAGTATGAATGAAAAAGATTTTTCATTTCTGGATGGAGAAGGTTTACAAAATCTCACAACAAAGTGGGCAAAGCTCAAAGGAGTACAAAAACCTTTACAACCTTCAAGAGGAGGAGGCTACCCCTCCACCTCTATTTATACTACTCTTGGGCCACCTACCACCCTTGGATGAGTCCCTCAACACTAAAGCACTCATCCAAGGGCTAGGCTTAACCCAATCACACAGCCATGCAATTTCTAACCCAAAACCCATACACATAATGGATTTTCTTGCATGGTTTTCAAAGCATACTATCTAGACCCACTAACCTATCAACTAGACTGCGATCCAACGGCTCTCGTCGATCCACGTGGTATCTAGCTAGCATCATCTCCTTTCCTTGTCTTCTTAGATTGCCTAGACTCTGTCTCCGATCATCTTCTAGCGATCTTCGACTGTTTGGATCTCTGACGCACCTCGTCTAGTCCCGGTCATCTTCTGCCTCACCATGACCTAGCCCCATCGTCTTGCAACCATCAAAGACAAGGAAAACCCATCATATAGCAATGTCTAAAAGGATATGCAATAATCAACACAAAATTATTAATCAAATCAATCGCACTTAGAAGGTCTAGTGCTACCGCCCCCAGGCCGGTAGTACTGGAAAAGACAGACAAATCTCAAATTGCTTCAAATTGAAAATCCAATTCAAATAAAACTCAATTCCAAAGTAAACTATGCTCTAATTTAGTCAAATACTCATCACACACAGGTATAGACCTCCACATGGTCTTTCAATTTTACCAAAATCTAATTCTTCAATTTGTGTGAACCCTTGCGCCACAAATCAAGCATTATTTCTTACTATAATACCGTTCTCATCTTGCTTGTTTCAAAATACCCATACAATGTCGATGACATTGTGATCCATGGGTCTTTCAACTAGTGTCCACACATCATTTTGGATGAAGTTGTTTAGCCCTTCATGCATTGCATTCACCCAATCCGGATCATCTAAAACTTCATCTACATGAGAGGGTTCAAAAAAGACACGAAATAGTAATGTTTACAAAAAGAAGCGATATGAGATCGAGTTTGGATGCCCTTACTAACATAACCCAATATTTGATCTATTGGATGATCTCTAAAGATTGCATGGATTCTTTGAGGTAGAGGTTGAGTTTGTTGATCATTCTCTTTGTCACCTATATTGATTGGTTGAACTTGACTTGCGTTGCAAAAGTTGACGGCTCAACTTGAGTGGATAAGAGTTGATCTTCTCGATCTACCGCAGGCTTGACATCTCTAAGCGTTATGTTCTTCATTACTTCTCTTAAGCTTTCATCACCTACATCATCCAAATTTTCTTGCTCTTCTTGAGAGCCGTTAGTTTCATCAAATTCAAAATCGCAAGTTTCTTCAATAAGACCTTTGTTTTTGTTAAAAACATGACAAACTTTACTATTTGAAGAATAACCAAGTAAGCAACGAATTTGAAATTTTGAAAGATGAATACCCTTTTTCAAATATAACATTTGCAACCAAAGACTCGAAAATAAGAGATGTTTGGTCTTCTCCCAATAAGAAGTTCATAAGATATCTTTTTCAAAAGAAGATGCAAATAAAGCCTATTTGTCGCATGGCAAGCGATATTAATGGCTTTCGCCCAAAAACTATTGCAAGTACCATATTCATCAAGTATTATTCTTGCCATTTAAATTAATGTTCAATTTTTCCGTTCTATAACTCCATTTTGCTATGGAGTGTAGGTAGTGGAAAGTTCATGTTTTATTCTAAGTTCATCTCAATAATCTTCAATTCTTGTATTTTTGAAATCAAAGCCATTATCACTACAAATTTTCTTTAATTTGAAATCAAATTTATTTTGAGCCCTTTTTGCAAATCTTTTGAAAATTTTAGAGGCTTCGGATTTATCATCTAAGAAAAATACCCAAGTATACCTCGAATAATCATCAACAATGACCAAACAATAGGAATTTCCCCTGATGCTCTTATAGGTTGTCGGGCCAAATAAATCTATATGTAAGAGCTCTAATGGTCTAGATGTAGACATGATACTCTTTGAAAGATGAGAACTAGCAACTTGCTTGCCAGCATGACAAGCGCTACAAAGTCTATTTTTTCCAAACTTCACATCTTTCAAGCCCACAACTAAATCATTTTTGAAAAACTTTTTAAGTTGAACCATCTCAAGATGAGCTAGTCTTCTATGCCATAACCAACCCAAGGAGGTTTTTGCAATTAAGCAAATTTGAAGACACGACTCATTTGAGGTGAAGTCAACTAAATACAAATTTTCAAATCTAAAACCTTTGAACACCAAGGAATTATCATTTTTTTAGAAATAACTACTCTATTTTTAGAGAATGTGCAAGTAAGACCAAGATTATAAATTTGAGCAATAGATAGCAAGTTAAAGTTCAATATTTTGACTAACGAGACATTTGAAATAGAAAGGTCCTTTGAGATAGCAATTTTACCTAACCCAAATACATTTCCTTTGCTATTATCCCCAAATGTGATCTTGTCATGTTGCCTACTTCCCGACTCAAAGGTGGTGAACATTTTTTGGTCGCCGGTCCTATGTTGAGTGCATCCGCTATCCAACACCAAATGCCATCCACCGGTCTTGTAGTTCACCTACAAAGGAAGATCAAATATTTTTAGGTACCCAAATTATTTTGGGTCCTTGGAGGTTAGTGGCCAAGATTTTGTGCACCCAAATGGCTCTCTTTCTTTGGCCAAGTATAGTAGTTCCAAAAATTTAGCAACAATTTTACAATTTCTATCTTTCTTAAGGACATAGCAAGAATCATTAACCTTGTTTTTAGATAATTTGCTCAAAGGACAATTGTCGGCATACTTTACGTTAGGGTACCCTCTCCGCCGCAGATAAGTAAGACCACGTGGCGGCCTGGCGAACAAGCGGGCGAATAAGCCTCACTCGCCAAGCGAATGCAGACCACGTGGCGGCCGGGCGAGCAGACGGGTGAATCAGGCCCCACTCACCCGGCGAAGCAAAGTGAACGGTCGAGCCTCGCTTTCCGGCGCCGGCTTTCTATGGCGGCTCGGGCGAGCAAGTGGGCGATCAGTTCTTCGCGGGCGCCAACCTACGTGGCGGCTTAGGCGAGCAAGGCGGGCGATCAGTTCCTCTCGCCGTGTCGCCCGTGGCGCTTTGGCGAAGCAAAGGGCGATCAGCCCTCGCTGGCGCCGCCCACGTGGTGGCCTAGTGAGCAGGCGGGCGATCAGCCCGCCATCGGGCATTGGCCCCCATGGCGCCTAGCGAGCAGCGGGCGGTCAGTTCTCGGCTGCAAGACCGCCGACGTGGCACCGGGCGAGCAAAGGGCGATTAGGCCCTCTCGCCAGGCGCTGCCCACATGGCGGTATGGCAGGGAGGCGGTCAGGCCCTACTCTCTAGGCCACGTGGGTGACCAAAAGGATGAGAAGGAGGCTTTGCCTCGAAGTCTCCTTCCCCTGACACGCTGTGTCAGAGCCATTGATTGCGAAGAATTCTGCTGTCGACACGACGACGGCCCATCCCTCTGATGCCTCACTCCTAACCCGTCGCAGGGAAGTCACCTCCCGGGCGGACCGGGTGAAGCCATACAACGACATTAAATGAGGCTTGAAAGACAGGACTACAATGATGGGTGTAATAAATTAATCATAGATCAGTGTGATATCACCTTCTCACCTGCCCGAGCCAACCCAGTCTATATAAGGGAGCTCTGGTGCATGGAGAGAGGGGATCGGATCCGAGCCTGAGCAAACTAAGACTTAGAGAGAAAAAAGAGAAGGAGAACAAACTGAAAAAAGCATTGTAACCCACTCGATACACATCAACAAAGATCAAGCAAGACGTAGGGTTGTTACCCATGCTGGGGGCCCGAACCTGGGTACGTCGGTGTGTTCTTTGGTCTGTAGACCCCCGGGATCCCTCGCGCGAGAGTCATTAGGGTTTCCGACTGTGAAGACGCCCTCTACCGAACCTTAATCTCCGTTCTGGGAGAAACCCCGTCCGTTGACAGGTTCCTGTCCGGTGAAATACGCCGACAGGGGCGCGCTAGGTAGGGGGCTAGCGGTTGGTTCACTCAGCCATCTCTCCAACGGATCCCAGTCATCTGTTTGGAAGGACCGCGCATCTGGTGATGGCGGGTTCACACTCACAGCAAAAAGAGGTGGTGGTGGCTAGTAGCGCCCAGGACACGTCCCGGCGCTCCCGCCGGACGAGGGATCGTCTCACACCGCGCTTGCAGGAAGGCGGTGGTGCCCCCTGGCGACGGCGGAACATCTGGTTCGGCGACGGTTGGCCATGGAGGCAGCCACCCCGGCCTAGAACCTGCATGCAGTCCGTCTCCTCTTGGACCACCCTCTGGTGGAACTTGTAGGAGACACCTCGCCACGCCGTGGCTGGGACATTGCTGGCCTCAGACGTGGCCCAGCCCACCGGGGGATGCCCGACCGGCCAGTACTGCCGGCACTCGATCAAGGGTGCATGCCGACCGGCCAGTACCGGAAAGACTCGATCAGGTGGCTCGCCAAGAGGGCCAGAGTAAAGGAAAGGGCATACAAGACACGGGTCCCATCCCCGAGGACTTGAGGGTTCATCTGGAGGAGCATTGCTCGCAGCCGCCGCGCTTAGGGGGCAAGACCGCCACAAAGGATGGCTCCTGGGGATGAAGGCTCCTCCCATGACTCCCACCTTCGGAGCAAGGAGGAGGTCCACTCCTCCGATTCTTTGGGCAGTCGAGATCCACACTCCCCGGCACGGTCTCCGGGCCGGGGTTCAAGTGGATGGCATGACTCCCCCTACGGCATTGGGTGCCAGACGATTTTTCGACGGCCGCGCTGCCGTGTGGCGGGCCCAAAGGTTTCGCCTGCATCCATCGAGAAGTACGACAAAGACCACCAACCCTAAGAATTCTTGCAGATCTACACCACGGTGGTGCGGACCACTAAGCGGTCTCAGAAAAGCCATGGCCAATTGCTTCCCAGCAGCCTTGACGGGGTCCGCCCGGTCCTGGCTGTTGAACCTCCCGCGAGGATCGATACACTCGTGGGAAGAGTTGTGTGGCCTCTTCGTCACCAATTTTCAAGG
The DNA here is from genome assembly GCA_036346375.1 of Guadua angustifolia. Taxonomy (NCBI): domain Eukaryota; kingdom Viridiplantae; phylum Streptophyta; class Magnoliopsida; order Poales; family Poaceae; genus Guadua; species Guadua angustifolia. The sequence goes on from CM070509.1 coordinate 19,358,276, forward strand.
CTCATACACGCAACCGGGCGTGGAGAACGATCTCCATGCCCTCGAGCAGGAAAGAGGGAATCGTTGCACGACTTCATCCGACGATTTAGTCACTGTCGCATTATGATCCCCTGGATTTTCGAGCAGTCGGTCGTCATCGCCTTCCGGAGAGGTGTTCAGGACCACAAGATGCGGGAGAAGATGGCACCCCGCAACATCACCACTACCTTCAAGCTTTTCTCCCTGGCGCACAAGTGCGCGCGGGCGGCGGAAGGTCGGCGGCCGGTGTCTGGCCCTGTGCGCGGACGCAACGGAGACGAAGCCAGGACTTCGAGGGGTCCTAGCCCTGCAAGCAAGACGGCACGGAGGTGTGAGGCGGTTGAGACCAGGCGAGTCCTGACCGCTGAGCGCGAGCATAGGGACACCCGGCCGTGAGGGCGCGACCGCCGTGACCGGCGGGATGATCGTCGTGGTCGGGGAATGACCGCCGCGAGGAGAAGGAGGGCAGGCCCTTCTGCCCGATCCACAGGTCCAACACCCACGACCTGGCCAATTGCCAGATTGTGAATAAGATGGTGGAGCAACGGCTTAAGGAGTGCCGCCCCTGCGATGACGACCAGATGAAGACCTCGCCACTGCCTTCCAAAGAGGCGCACTCAAACCGTGGTGTACATTCATGGTGGCTCGGCCACCTACCCCTCCAACACGACGTACAAACGGCTGAGGAGGGAGGTCTGCGCCATGGTACCGAGCTCTGGGAGGGTTGATGTCAAGTGGCCTGAGGAGCCGATCACTTTCAACAAAGCCGACCACCCTGAGAGCACCGCCGCCTAGGTCACCTTTCGATCGTGGTTTCGCCCACGATCTGGAATGTGAAGCTTGGGTGAGTGCTAGTGGACAGAGGGAGCTCCATCAACCTCCTGTCCTCCAAGGCATTTCGGGCACTCCAGATATCACTGGCAGAGTTACGCCTGCCTTGCCTTTCTACTTAATCGCCTGGCCGCTCGGTGCCCCTGGTTAATGCGCCTCCCCGTCACCTTCGGGGAGGAAAGCAACTACCGTATGGAGATGGTGGATTTTGAAGTCACCAACTTCGACCTCCCGTATAACGCCCTGCCGGCGTTGGCCAAGTTCATGGTGGTGACCCACTATGCCTACATGGTGGTGAAGATACCAGGGCCTGGTGGCCCCATAGTCATCCAGGTGGATAGGCCAGAAGCCTTGCGCTGTCACAAGCACGATCGACTGGCGGGCGCCACTGCAGGCAGGCCACCGATGCCGCTTATCTGGGAGCCTCTCTGAAGACTGTGCCTCGCCTACCAACCGGCGAGGTTAAGGTGGTCTCCTGGAGCGTGGGTGTAGGATCGATATATATTAAACTAGCAATCAGAGGGGGGTGAATGATTGCGCGGAAGCTAAAATCAAAATTTTCTTGATTCACAAAACCCCCTAAATTAATTATGAAATATTGCTCTCGGATTCGACAAAAACAGATTTAATAGATGTTCATTAAAACCGTAATTCCTAAAGATCCAACCGTCGGATTGATGTGAAATTTTAACTGTATAAACTAGATTTAAATCCGAAACTAACACAACAAGAATCACCTCAATCGGATATACGGATCTAGAGTTATGACCTTTGCAAGTTGACTGTATCAAATAATGACGAGAATAGATCAAACCCTAATTATGAGATTAAACAAAATCTACAAGGAATTAACCAATCTAAATTTTCAGATCAATCACGTCCAGCACAATCTACTAGTCGCCAGCAAGCACTTTACCGAGTAATGACATGCATGCATGCAAACCTTCAATTCCTGGCCGCGATTTGTTTTCTAGTCGCCGTTCCCTTTTCTTTATGCATGCATGCGCCGTGAGGGACAAGGACGTCTTCTAGTCACCTTGCATGCATGTGCGTGGCCGATCCAGCTTCTAGTCACGCCAGGCTCTTCTTCTTTGTAAGCATGCACCACCGGCCACCAGAGAATTAACCAAAGGCGCAAGCAAAACAAGGCGCGAGGAAACAATGTACCATCAGATCTCCCACCGCCAGGAGACAATACCGAGGATGACGACGCTAGCATCGCCACAAAATTTTCTTGAACGACGCCACGGTCAAGAAGAACTCACGCCACTGCCAGACCTCCAGATTTTGACGCTAGGAAGAAAGTTCGTTGTACGTACCATGAAGCAATCACCGATCATGCATACATGAGCCCGTCACGAGACAAAAAACAATGTCAGATGAAAACGGCTTCGCCCCAAATTACCGCAAAAAGGTTTTTTATTTCTTTTGTCTAACAAGACTCCAACACCAAAGAGTACAAACCCTAATTTCTTGCTCTAAAATAAACAGAGGGCACCTCCCTCTATTTATATAGAGCAACCACAAAGAGATTGAATACAACTCCACTTCCAACATGGAAAGAGTTCGTATCTATCTCAACTTGGCCCAACATGGCCAAAAACAAACAGAGATTGAATACAACTCTACTTCCAACATGGAAAGAGTTCATATTTATCTCTACTTGGCCCACATGGCCAAAAACATCTCTTTGCACGCATGAGCAGCCCACCCATCAAGCAGATAACGTGACTAACCACCTTCACGCATGTTCTTCTAGCCCGAACGTCCCGCATGACATCCTCGACCATCAGACCTCGCCTCCTCCTCGAACCTAGTCCCAACCTCGCCTCCATGAACCTAGTTCCGTCCCACATCGACCACGCTCGCCTCGAGCAACACTTGCACACCTAATAAACAAACAACTAGTCCGAGCACAAGTCCACGACTTGACTCAAGATTAATCCATGCAACCACTCACACGAAAGTGCATTGCATCAAGCAAAACCATCATGCTATCACCAAAGATAATAATCATATCACCATAGCACATGCACAAGCACCACACATGCTATAACCAACGTCACTTTACAATGCCAATTTCACTATTCAACCAATTTTTCATCACATGATCTCACAGTGGGCGAGCCCAGGAAGACCGTCAACATTGGCGCCAGCCTCAGCGCCAAATAGGAAGACACGCTCGTTACCTTCCTCCGATCTAACTTCGACGTGTTCGCCTGGCAACCGTCTGATATGACTGGGGTCCCCAGGGAGGTGATCGAGCACCGATTGGCAACGCTCCCATGAGTGCGCCCGGTCGGGCAAAAGGTCCAGAGGTAGGCACCATGAGAGGAGCCGCCAGATCGTCTCTCGGTTATCGAATGTCCTGTCGTCCACATCGAATTGGAGGTTAGCAACGGATCACCAAGGCGCGCGCAGCTAACACCCAAGCCCAATAGAGACAACGCCACCCCATTCGATGAACTCGACAACCGCCCCAGATTCCCCGGTATATGCGACTTAACTCGCCAGATCGCCCCGCATACCGGTTTCCAATGCGATATCAATTCAATTTGCATAAAGGGGGCAACGAACTCGAAACCAAGCAACCAAACACGCACGCGGAAACACCCGGCACAAAGACAAACCCGACAACCACCAAACCACACTTAGCAACAACTCCAAGACTCTAAACCACACCAGAACTAAGAATTTGACCAAGACTCCAAAAATCTGGAAAAATTCGGCATGACCCTCCTAGAACCGATGGACATCCACTCAGCAGACAAGAAAACACAGCTTGCAAAGATATATATATATCCAAAAGTAATGCAACAACCACAACAAAGAAGACGATCACAATGAGAAGCCATCCACGAGACATCGACAGAGACTTAAACAACGCATTTAAACACAGCTTTAAAAGGCTATCTATACAACAAAAGGAATCAAATCGCAACACATTAGCAAAATAAAACTTCTCCGAAGTGTTCTCGCCCTAAACACTTCCGGCGTAGGCGATGCCGCTAAGCCTCTACTCGTGTCCCGCCCGACCACCGAGAAGCAATATGGACAGAACTCACAACCGCCGGGTCCTCACCAAAAAAACACAACGCAAAGAACATGAGTACGTATGTACTGCAAGACTTACCCGTGGTCCATATATGACCGACTCCAAAGGAGATGCATTCGCGGTAGCAAGGTAAACAGAGCTTAGGTTAAAAGTGCGGAAATGCTTAACTTTGTTTCAATTTTAGTCATCTACTCAAGTTTTTCTCAATATAGTTAGCAGCTTGTAACAAAGACCTACCTCTAGCATGATATTGTAATTAATGTAATGTAAAGCAAGCCATCTCATATCAAAATTTAGCTCAAGCCCAACGGCGAACCACAAGTTCAAGTTGTTTACTACGCAGAAGAAGTTCGACCAAGCGTGCTCATATCCGAGAGCGCAATTCAATCGCTAATTAACCTGCAGGAAGCATTGATCGCACGACACTTACCACAAGGGCCTAGTGTCAACCCTCCCAATCATACCCAATCGCCGAAGCGCCCTCCCCGCGTCCGAAAACCTAGCACCTCGAGCAGCCCAAGCCCGGCTTGGCGCCGAGAGTCGGCCTAAGCCTCGCCTCAACCACGCCCAACCACGGAAGTTACGGTCCATCGATTCCATATGAGAGAAAGAGCGGCTTATCGCACTATAATCGGCATGCGACCAACCGGGTGTGCTCAATCTTATTCCACTTACGGATCGGTCCTTAATCGACACAGACGGGCTACACATTTGAGTCTCCGCACCCAAATGAACCAACTCCCCGCCCGTCCACAATTCATTTCTTTCCAAAACCTTTCCCAATTCTAAGTCCGACATAAGGAAGTATGTGTGTAATGATATCAACCGCAAGTGACAGTAACCCTCCGTCACTTGGCCCAACCCCGACATCTAAGCATTCTAAGTACGACTCATTAATACCCATAGTCTAGCTCAAAAGGAGATATTCGATTTAATACAAGGGGTGTACGCAGCAAATAGGATCTATTCCTATCCCACATGGCAATTCCTAATGCAATACTTAACATTTCAATTAATCACATTATTCTCAAAAATAACGATACATAAGGATAAACATGCTTAGGTGCTTGCTCGCAGATTCTCGCCGGACCCCAACGACAACTTGCCCACCGATGTCCCTCGACCACGGCCACGCCACCCTCCATGGTTTCGTTCCCTACACGCCAGCAGGCATATGAATGAGATGCATGCAATGCATATGAGATGGAATGAGAATTAAAGACGATAATGCAAGCACTCATCAAGACAAAACGAAATACAAATGCTAATTTCCACACTAGCAACCAAGCGACATTATGAATTTGCTCAACACTATTTGAGCCGAAACCTCCATAGTTAGAGACTTAACCGCTTATCACCCAAGCTAGCTCCAAAAGCGCAAACATTCAACTCAATTTAAAACTGAAAACACAATTGCTAAACTCCACTTCTATTCTATAGCAAAATCTGAAAATAACAAGCACATTCATCTAAACAAGCATAACTTTTATTTGGCTAATCCAAAATTGACTTTATGGACTCGAAAAGACCACAAGAGGGTGATCTAACTCTACCATGCATCAAAACATTCAGATTACAAAAGTAAAGCTTGCAATTAAACTCTGAACTTTAGCCCCAAGTCTGAAATTTTCAGCACAAACTGATTTCAGAGCAGCGTTGACATAAATGGCCATAACTTTTGAACCGCTTGATCAAATTGAGCAAACTTATACCAAAACGACCACAAGACATAGACCTACAACCTAGATTTGGCCAATCACTCAGATTCTGCCCAGGGAATTCCCAGTTCGGCCAGGAACAGAGAACAGTTTCAGAGTTTTCAGAAATTTCAGTGTTTCAGAACAGCATGCACAAATTTCATCATATAAATGGCTATACTTAATGGAATTGAGTAAAGGATGACATTTTATAATCTAAATGAAATTTTCTAAAACTTCACAGGCAAAATTTATTTCTAATTCGGCCTCTAACTAATTCTTATTCACACCACAAGTTTCAGCTACACAATATCAGCACTTTCAGAGCAGCATGCACTAAATTAGACATAACTTTCAGCTGGGTTAACGAAATGAGGTGATTCCAGTTGGAAATGAAAGGTAATTTGATTACCCACAACTTTCTCTACAGCCAACCTAGCAGGAGATGCTCAGAATTTTCTCAAATCAGCCCGAAACAGTATCTAAAATTTCTGCTCGAAAATTCAGAACTTGCTCCAAACCCTAGATTGATTATTCCCCATTCAAACTTTGATTCTCCACTCATCTAAGCCCCCAATACATCATGGCAGCACCCAAGACCAGGAAATAACCCATCAAAACCTAAACCCTAGGGAGCCTTACCTCATGGAGTGGAGGAGGAGAGAAGAGGCTGCACTTGGAGAGGAGGAGGCACCACCAATGGAGGCTGCAGGGAGGAGCTCGCAGCTTGGGGGAGCAGCAAGGGAGGCTTGGCCAGGGAAGAGCTGGAAGGAGTCTTGCTTGGGGAGGAAACACCAGGAGGAAGAAGTGTTGTTCGGTTTGCTTGGGGATGAGTGACCAGATGAAGTAATGCTTTGGAGGGAGGTGCGGCTTGGGTTGGGGAAAAAAAAGGCCGAGGGAAGTGTTGTGTTCAGTTTAGTTGCTCCAATTAATTTTTGTAATTTGAGCCCACTTAACCCCACTAGCAACAAGAATGAGAATGACTACGCCCCAAAAACAAAATATTTTAGCTCTTAACTTTTGTTAAGTGTGGAAATCCTAAGTGGTAATTTGGAATATTGATCAAGTCGAAAGTCGATCTCACATGCGGCCAAAACTCGGTTGGCGCTAATGTTAGCCGCGGAAGACGAATTCGAATTTGGGGCCATGACACACCAGAGCGGCAAGATGCCTTTCGAGAGGAGGTAGAGAAGCTGCTGCGCGTAGGGATTGTCAGGGAAGTCTCTCACCCCGAATGGCTTGCCAACCCTGTGTTTGTCAAGAAATCCAACGGGAAGTGGCGGATGTGCATCGACTTTACCGACCTCAACAAGGCCTGCCCGAAGGATCCCTACCCCCTGTCACGCGTCGATCTCAACGTCGACTCGACGGCAGGATGTGAGCTGTTGTGCTTTCTGGATGCGCACTCTGGGTACCACCAGATTAGCATGGCGGTGGAAGACAAAGAAAAAACCGCTTTTGTAACCCCAATGGGTGTTTATTGCTATATCAGAATGGCTTTTGGGTTAAAAAATACTGGTTCTACTTATCAATGTGCCAAGCATATTTCTTTCCGTCCACAGATAGGGCGAAATCTTGAGGTGTACATCGATGACTTTGTTGTGAAAGTTAAGAAGAGCGAAGAACTGATCGAAGACCTGGAGGAAACCTTCGCCAACCTCTGGAAGAATTGCTTAAAACTCAACCCCGAGAAATGTGTGTTCGGCGTGCCCTCTGGGAAGCTGTTAGGATTCCTTGTGTCCAGTCGAGACATTGAAGCCAATCCTGACAAGATAGCAGCCGTCGAGCACATGAAGCCGCCGGTTCGACTCAAACACGTGCAATGCCTTGCTGGTCGCCTGGCCTCCCTCGGGCGATTTATCGCCCGATTGAGAGAAAGAAGCCTGCCCCTATTCAAGCTAATGAAGAAGACCAACCACTTCGAATGGATTGAAGAAACTCGACGAGCGTTTGAAGACTTAAAGCAGTACCTCTTCTCCCCGCCAAGATCAAGGTTGCCCCAAGCCCGGCGAACCATTGCTCTCAGACATCGCCGCTACCCCGCGGTGGTGAGCGCGGATCCGGTGGCGGAGAGGAGGGTGTCTAGAAGCCGGTCTACTACGCCGAGAAGGTGCTACACGAGGCGAGACCAGTACCAAGAAGCACGTAAGATGTCAGTACGTCGTCTGGTGGCATCCAGGAAGCTGCAGCACTACTTCCAGGGGCGAGAGATCATGGTGGTCACTGCCTACCCTTTGCGAGAGATCCTTCACAACCGGGAAGCTAAAGGCCGCATCACCAAGTGGTCGGTAGAGCTAGGGGAATTATGCCTCAAGTTTGTACCCCGCACCGCTATCAAGAACCAGAAGTTGGCGGAGTTTGTTACCGAATGGACTCCCACCGCTCCAGAAGCCGAAGAGATACCCGCGCCTTCTCCCTGGACTTTGTTCTTCGACGGCTCCTTCAGGCTCGAAGGCGCGGGGGCTGGAGTTGTCCTTGTCTCCCCGATCAGCGACATCCTCCAGTACGTGGTCGCCTTGGACTTCAAGGCCACCAACAACATCGCCGAATATGAGGGCCTGCTGGCAGGGCTGCACGCCACCACGGCGTTAGGCATCCGGCGCCTCCAAGTCAAAGGCGACTCCCTGCTGGTCATCAATCAGGCGTGAAAGGAATTTCAATGTTCTGACCCCACCATGGCCGCATATTTGGCGGAGGTCAGAAAGATGGAGCGCCACTTTGAAGGACTGGGATATATCCATATCCCTCGACGCGACAACCATATGGCGGACGGGCTTTCACAGCTCGTGTCCTCAAGAACCACTGTCCCGGTCAGGGTCTTTGAAGAAAGACTAACGCGACCGTCCGTCACTACCGCCATTCAAGGTGGGGACAACGGTGCTGCCGTCGCGGCCTCCGACTCAGGTGGAGAGGGCGGTGCAGCTATTGTGGCCTCCAGTTCAGGGAGGGAAGGCAGCGCGCCTGCCTCAGCCCCCAAGTCCAGGAGGGAAGACGACGGTGCCGCTGGTGTGGCACCCGGGGAAAAGCTTGGCCAAGCGGAGTACCCGGGCGTACGTGATCGCCACACTTGGCCGGGAAGGGCAATGGATGGATCTTATCCTAGCCTTCCTGTGGGACCAAGTGCTCCCCGATGATGATGCGTCAGCCGAGAAAATTACACGCAAGGCCAAGTGCTATGCTCTAGTAGGTGGGGACCTATACCGCCAGAGTAGAAATGGAAGTCTTTTGAAGTGCATCACTCGGAAAGAGGGGAGCAATTTGCTCTCTGATATCCATGGAGGCATGTGAGGGAGACATATGTCCAGTCGAACGCTTGTCGGCAAAGAGTTCCGCCAAGAATTTTACTGGCCTACTGCCCTCTAGGATACTTGCGAGTTGGTGAGGACATGCGAAGCATGCCAATTCTTCGCCAAGCAGATCCACCGACCAGCCCAAGCTCTGCAAACCATCCCGCTCTCTTGGATGTTCGCGGTCTAGGGCTGGATATCCTGGGCTCATTCCAGCGGACCACAGGGGGCTTCACCCATCTGTTCGTCGCCATCGACAAGTTTACCAAGTGGGTTGAAGCCGAAGCAGTACGTGCCATCATGGCTTCCGCTGCTATCAAGTTCATGCACGGAATCTTCACCTGCTTTGGGTCGCTAATCGTATCATCACCAACAACGGCACTCAATTCACCAGCGCGGCCTTCCTAGAGTTCTGTGATGAGATGGGCACCAAGGTATGCTTTGCTTCGGTGGCCAAGTGGAGCACGCCAATGCGCTAGTGTTGAGGGGCCTCAAGACCAGAGCATTTGATCGGATCCATAAGCGGGGGGCGCGATAGACGGAAGAACTCCCGGATGTGTTGTGGTTGCTTCGAACCACACCCAACCGGACGACTGGAGAAACACCCTTCTTCTTGGTCTACGAGGTGGAAGCTATCCTTCCATCCGAGCTATCGCTTGGCTCCCCACGCATTTCGGCGTTCAGTGAGGAACCCTAAGAAGACCACCGCGGAGAAGAAGTCAACCTTCGAGGAGGAGGTCGATCCAAGCGGCCTCACAGCCGCTTCGGTACCAAAGAAAGTCTTAGGCGGTACCACGCCACCTGGGTCCACGAGAGAATACTGGCAGTGGGCGACCTGATCTTGCGCAGAATCCAGACACATGTCGGGCGTCACAAACTGTCTCCCCTGTGGGAGGGCCCCTTCAAGGTGGTCTCAGTATCTCAACCCAGGGTGGTCCAGTTGGCCATTGAGAACGGCCAAGAGTTGGCCAACTCCCACAATGTGGAGTTGTTACGAAAATTTTATCCCTAAGAACTATAAGTACTTGGTAGTTCGCTCCGATCAGCTACAAGGGTGAGCTCTCCCCTAGCTGATCGGCGACTGCTGACGGTCAGTAAAGTTGTTTGACTTAGAGGCTTTTGCTTTATCTTTTCTACTTGTGCCCCAGTGGATAGTATTTCGTGTGGGTGTCATTGGTACCAACAGTTTGGCCGCTTCTTGTTGATATGCGGTAACACCCGGCGTTCGCATCAGGCAGGGACGAGTGACCAGGAGCGCGAGTGCGGCACGGTACTTCAATGCGGCTAGCGCACCTCGGGTTGCCACCGCGAACACCGCAGGCCCAAAACTACTCCTGGGAACCCACTACCTTGACACGCAATGCGCGGGCTGGTTCCAAGAAAAATCACAAGGGCTTAAGTTCCAAAAAGAAAAGGGACCATGACAACCCCGCGCGGGGACTTATGTTCTCTTAATCTATTTCCTGCATGCTCCGCATAACGTCTACTTGTGTTTTCAGTAGCTACGTGCAATCACATATGAAATGCTGGAGCACTGGCCTAATTTAAACATTCAAGATGGCACCGCGGCAAGCCTGAGGGCTGGTTGCCCGACGGCCTGTGATCAAGATAAGTTGTTTGCATTGAGCATTATCGACCTATCTTTCATATTTACGCCCTGTTGGGTCAGGTTGTGCGTGGTTGTCACAGCGCCGATAACCTGACAGCTCCTTGCTGATAAAGGGAGATGCCCAGCATTTGCATCGCGCGAGGATGGGTGACTAGGAGCGCGAGTGTGGCACGGCGCTTCAATGTGGCTAGTGCACCTCGGGTTGCCACCGCGAACACTGCAGGCCCAAAACCACTCTCGGGACTCGCTGCTTGCCGCCAGTCAACAGAAGTCTAGCTCCGGAGATCGCTAGGATCTATGTTCCGAAAGGGCATGGACCAATGACAACCTCGCGCAGGGACTTAAGACTCTATTTGTCTACGTCCTGCATGTCTTACGTAACTTTCGTTTGCGTTTGTAGCGGCTACTTGCAGTCACCCAAGAAGCGCCGAAGTATTGACCTAACCTAAGCGTTCAGATTTGCATCACGGCAAGATTGGGGGCTAGTCGCCTGGTGGTTGAATTGAGCAAACACAATCAAACACAGACAAACGCACATGCAGGTAAAGTCAAAAGATGCCAATTTCATTGTGATTACTAAGATAGTTTTTGCATACAGAAAGGCAAAACAAAAAAGAAGAAGAAAGGAAGAAAATAAGGTAAGCGGCCCGGGCCATCAGTTGTCGTTGGCAACTTGGATGTGCTCGTTGGCCTCCTCGACTTCTGCCTCCGCCACTATCGCGTCGAGGTCCGGGTCCTCCACCGTCATCAGCCCGGCGACGTGCTCCACTGCCTCACGCGCGCGCCGCTACTGGGCTTCGTCTCCCTCAATGCTGGCCATGACGGCCATCGGATCAAAGGAAGCATCGCGGCTGGCACAGCACACCAGCACAAACGTCGCGGTGGCAACCACGACTTCCCGCCCTTCTCTGGCGGAGCGAGCGGCCAAGGCGGCAGGCAAGCCGCTGAGGGCTTCAGCGACCCGAGTGACGCCATGGGTGTACTGCAGGGCGGAAGGCTCGAGCGGCTCGTGGAGGTCCACTCTCAGCGGCTCCAAGCACCTCGCCATGCGTCGGTAAGCTGGCCGGAGCATTACGGCGAGGTTGTGTAGCGTGCGACGCAGCTCCTCCACCACCTGTTTCTATGCCGCCTCAGCCTCCTACGCCCAGGCGAGTAGGGTCGTCCCAGTCACACTCTCCTAGGCCAGCAACGCCTCCCCCTTCTCCCTCTCCTGCGTCAGCTCCTCACGCAGCGCCGCCATCTGCTACGACATTTGCGCTTCGCGTTGGATGGCTGTCGTGAGGAGTGCGCCTCGCCAAGTTTGGCGAGCAGCGCACCCAGGCCAGAGGTGGGGGTAGTGAGGATGACCGAAGCAGAGTGGGCTTGAGTGCTGGCACCAGCGACGTCCCCTTGGGCCGCTTCGGAGGCGCCGAGTGGCCTTTGTGCAGAAGTCCCCGCTGTGTCTGTTGGCGCTGCGGACGTCTGCTTCGCCGGAGCACCTTGAGAGGCCGCCCTTGGAGGTGACCGAAAGATGAAGCAAGCCACCGAAAGCGTGAGCCCGCCCTGGTGGGCGGTGGCGGCAACCCTTGTCGCCGATGGAGTCGGTGCCGCAGGAGTTGGCGCCATTGAGGTCGGTGCCGATGGAGTTGGTGCCGCAGGAGTTGGCGTCGGAGCGGGGGCGGCGACGACGCCACCGGATGAAGACGCCACCACTCGGCGCGTGCTTGAAGGAGCAGCGGAGTCGGTGGCGGCAGGAGTCCGGTCCTTGGTGCGAGACCTCTTGGGGTCTGCACCCGTGACGTCCGGAGGGCACGGCCGCTTGCCTGCGTTCCAATCGTCAGCCTAGGCCGGGTCCCAGATCACTAAGGGACCACAGGCTGGCAGCGCCGAAGGGCCAGTGGAGTCCATCGCCGAAAACAGCTTGACGATCCACAGGCGCTACGCGGACTCCAAATCACAGAGTGGCCGGGCCTCGGCAGGAAAATCCAGGCCGCTCAGTATTGGCGGGAGCAGTTCTCCCAGCCATTTGGAGATGGCGGGGTCATCCAAGTTCCCTGCGCCTGGCGGAAAAAGGAAGACAAGATTGTTAGTTGATGGCGACCACAAAAGGAGATATGTATTCATAGGAAGAATAAAGAACTTACGGCTGGGTGCGCAGGGTCATGTCGCTGCCCCCTATGTAATCGCCATGCGTATGCGCACGACGATGAAGGGGGCTGATCCTCCAGGCTACAAAGTCCCGGACTACCAGCGCCCCGATCAGGCCGGCGTCTCGCAGCCGATTGATGCGAGCCGCCATCGCCAGGAGTTCCGCAGTCTCCTCGACAGGCAAGCTCCAATTCTCGCGGGCTTTCGCCTGCGCGCTGGGTATCCCAAGAGTGTTGACCCCGCTGTCATCACCGGTGTAGAGCTAGTCGCTCCGCCATGACTTCCAGTTGGACTTCGGCTGAAGGGGAATGTAGCGGGGGGCCAACTCATCACGGAGATGGAAATGGCAACTCCCCGCGATCCCACCGTCGGAGGAGCCGCGAAGGATGTAGAAGTAGCGGAAGAGCGGAAGGTTGGGCATTACCCCTACGAACATCTCGCAGAGGTGTGCGAAGGTGGCGAGGATGAGAACAGAATTAGGAGTGAGATGAATATGGTGGATTTCATAAAAATGGAGGATGGTGAGGAAGAACTTGGAGAATGGCGGCACCAGGCCCGCCAGTAATCCCCAAGCGAAGACGACGATCTCCCCGGGTTGGCTTCGCAGCGCGAGGGTTCCATGGTGAAGGTGGAGGGAACCCTCGGGTGTCATTTTGGAGAGCGTCGCCAACCTCTCCCTGTCGACGGAAGAAGATGGAAAGGCTTGCGCCATTGGAGCAAAGTGCAAGGGCTTTGGACAGGGAGTTGAAAAGGCAAAGAGCAAAGTGTGCAGGAATCAGAAAGAGCGTGAACCGCTGGTCAGGGGTGCGCGTATATATAGGCCCCTCACACAGACGGTTCGACAAAAGGGCAAAAGTATGTGACGTTTTGGGTCCCGAGAAAAATCGGCGGAAGTGGGGAGGACCGAGACGGTCACATGCTCAGAAGTGATGGGCCCATCCAAAACGCACTGACATTAAATGAGGCCTAAAGGAAATTGGCGCGCGTTCCAGGATGGACCCGGGGGCTACTGTCGGTGTACTTTACACCAGGGTACCCTCTCCGCCGTAAATAAGTAAGACCATGTGGCGGCTCGGGCGCAAGCAAGCGGCAATCAGCCCCACTCACAGCGAGTAGACCACGTGGTGGCCTAGTGAGCAAAGCGGTGAATCAGCCCCACTGACCGGGCGAGTGGCCCACGTGGCGACTGGCGAGAAGGCGGCGGTCAGCCCTACTGGCTGGGCGCCGACCCCCGTGGCGGCCTAGCGAGCAGTGCGATCAGCGATCGAGCCCTACTCGCCAGCGTCGGCCCCGCGCGCGCTTTGGGCGACGCGAACAAGCAATCGCCCTTCGTCGGCGCCGCCCATGTGGCACTGGTGAGAAGGTGGAGATCAGTTCGCTAGCCGGGCGCCGACCCGTGGCGGCTGGCGAGTAGGCGGCGATCAGCCCTACTGCCAGCCAGCGCCGCCCATGGCGGCTCGGGCGGCGGAAGCGGCGATCAGCCCCTCTCGCCGTGTTGGCCCCATGGCGGCCTAGCGAGCAGGCGGGCAGTCAAGCCCCTCTCGTCAGGTGTCGACCCACGTGGCAGCCTAGCGAGCAGGCGGGCGATCAGGCCCCTCTCGTCGGGCGCGCGGCCCACATGGCGGTATGGTAGACAGGTGGTCAGGCCCCACTCTCCAGGCCACACGGGCGACCAAAAGAATGAGAAGGAGGCTTCGCCTCGAAGTCTCCTTCCCCTGACACGCTGTGTCAAAGCCATTGATTGCGAAGAATTCTGCTGTCGACACGACGACGGCCCATCCCTCTGACGCCTCACACCTAACCCGTCGCAGGAAAGTCACTTCCCGAGCGGACCAGGTGAAGCCATACTGCGACATTAAATGAGGCTTGAGGGACAGGACTACAGTGATGGGTGTAATAAATGAATCATAGATTAGTGTGATGTCACCTTCTCACTTGCCCGAGCCAACCCAGTCTATATAAGGGAGCTCTGGTGCATGGAGAGAGGGGATCGGATTCGAGCCCGAGCAAACTAAGACTTAGAGAGAAAAAAGAGGAGAACAAAATAAAAAAAGCATTGTAACCTGCTCGATACACATCAACAAAGATCAATTAGGACGAGGGTCATTACTCCACGCCGGGGCTCAAACACAGGTACATCGATGTGTTCTTTGGTCTGAGACCCTCGGATCCTCAGCGAGAGTCATTAGGATTTCCGACCGCAAAGACGCCCTCTACCGAACCTTAATCTCCGTTCTGGGAGAAACCCCATCCGTTGACAGGGTCCTGTCCGGCGAAATATGTCGACAATAATCACTTGTTACATGCCCTATATCACGACATTTATAACAAAGCATCATATTTGATTTTACAAACCGAGGAGCTTTGTTACTAATTTTCTTACCCTTCTTAGGAATATACCCAAGACCTTTTTTGTTGTAGGAACACCTTTGATTATTCAAATTTTATTAAGTATTTCCTTACCCTTAAAGTATCTATCTAAGCTTTTGCTAAGTTTGTTTACTTGTTCTTTAAGCTCATTATTTTCAACAATCCAATTTTCATGACTAGAGATGGAGCTAGAGCATGTACTAGAACGCATATCAAATAAATCATCATAAGAAGTAGATATGCTAGTTTTGGATATATAACATGAATCAATTTCTAAACTAGGCATGTCATCAATAATCTTGCAATCAATATCAACGTCAATTTGAGGCTTTGAATGCCCCTCAGCAATAAGAGTTTTATGAGCTTCCTTCAGCTCCTCATAAGAATCTTTGAGAGAAAAATATTCTTTTTCAAAGCCTTATATTTAAACTTCTCCTTGCTAAGGTACTCATTCAAATCCTCAAGCATATCCAAGAGCCCATCATAAGTAGGTTCATCTTCATCATTAGATTTTACCTTAAATTCTCCTTTTGTCATAAGACATAAAGGAGTGACAAATGGTGATGAAGCCTCCTTGATGGCGACACCGGCGAGACCTTTCTTCTTTGAAGGTGTGTCATCTTTGGAAGAGTCAAAATCTGAATATTCCTCTTCGAAATCTCACTCTCAAATATGAGCTTCGCCTTTGTCATCCTTTTGAAGCTTCTTGAAGAGCTTCTTCATCCCTTGGAAGACCTTCTTCTTCTTAGGCGACTTGTTCTTATCGTCCTTCTTCTTGGGACAATGAGAGGTGATGTGCTCCTTCTCTTCACACTCATAGCACTGGATATTTGCATACTGGTTGCCAATAGAGTGTTGTCCCTTCTTGAATTTTTTAGAGACACTTGAGCTTGAGCGCCTTCTCATAAACCTCTTCATTCTTCTTACAAGGAGTGCCATCTCCTTCTCGGTATCATCATCATTAGAGTCATCAAGTGCCTCATCGCTTGACTTTGCTTTTGCCTTGAAGGTGATATTCTTCTTCTTTGAAGAGTTTTGTTCCAAAAGCTCTTTCTTACCCTTCTTGTAAAGCTCATTTGTAATGAGGTTTTCAAGAAGTACGGTGGGCGTCATCCTCAGCAACTCTGGTGAGTTGAGAAACAACATCACCAAAATCTCATACTTGTTCAGAAGAGCCCTAAACATCTTACGAACAACATCAAGATCGGTTAGCAACGCCTCAAGGCCCTTGAACTTATTTACTATGTTATTCAACCGTGAATACATCTCATTGATGTTCTCATGAGGTAACATAATAAAACTCTCACATTTGATCCAAGCATATGCAATTTGGCTTCTTTGACCGAGGATGTCCCCTCATAGATTTTTGAGAGAGTTGTCCAAATCTCATGAGCGGTTTCAAGATTACTCACTCGATTCAACTCATCCATGTTCAAAGCACCAAAAAGAGCATTTGTAACTTGAGCATTGAGATGTGGGATTAACATCGATAGCGAAACTCTCATTTACAATCCTCCATATGCTCGGACTCATGGCCTTGAGATAAACGGCCATTCGTTTTTTCAATATGCATAATTTGTGCTATCGAAAATAGCGCTCTACCTATTGACACCCCATCGCTAGCCATTCTTACTCTCTAGGTGGTAAAGCCCCAGAAGAGAGTGCAAGCTCTATTACCACTTGTAGGATCAAAGATAACCGACTAAAGAGGGGTGAATAGGAGGTTTCTAAATTTTTACGCTTTAGTTGCAATTAATTAAATCAATAAGCAAGAGTAGCTAGTGTTCTTAATTTTAAGGCCAAGTTCTCTAAAGATCAGTAAGTGCTTCAACAAATAAGAAATGAATGATTCTAAGCACAAGATCAATATGACTAAGTAGCTAGAATTGTAAATTAAGCACAAGAGTAGAAATTCAAGCCACAAGAGAACGGGACACAAGAAATTTATCCTATGGTCTCGGAGACTTGTTGGTCTATCCTAATCCACGTTGAGGTGACTTGAATAATTTCAAACTAGCTCTAACCTCTTGAGCCATCCTCGATCACTATGATAGTTCTTCCCCACTCTGGGTAGGCAAATTCCGGCCTTCACAACTACCAGGGCTTCTCATAAGCTCTGTTAAGAAGCTCACCGTGCACGAACGCTTCCAAGACATCTAGGAGTCATCAACCTTCAAGAGTAATAAGTCTTGATGATTGCTTGAGCCCGAATCAATTGTCTAAAAGCTCAACTCTAAATGCAACCCTTGATTTTACTCCTAACTCTCTCAAAATGAGAATTGAATGCACACAAGAGTGTATGAGACTTTCTAGAGCTCAAATAACATTAATGAGGTCTAAAACTTACTCTACAATGCAGATGGGGGGTATTTATAAGCCCCACCAACCAAATATGGCCGTTAGCCAAAAGTTGGACAAAATCACCCTAGGAGGCCAGTCATACCGCCCTAGGGCCGGTATGACTGCCCCCTTATTAGCCAACGGTCGCTATAGTGCATTTAATACTCTGTCAGTGACCGTTGGCCACTTGGCCAGTATGACCGAAGAGGCTCTGGTCATACCAGGCACTAAAAATTTATCCTCGAGCAAAAACAATGCTCTCTAAAAAATCAGACCAGATAGGACCCGGTCATATCGCCCACCTCAGTACCAAATGCAACTTTCTTAAAAAACAAATTGGAGGACCTTCGGTCACATCGCCATTGGTATGACCAGAGGAGGCCTGGTCATACCATCCCCACTGCACCCAAAGGTGCTTTTTGCCGATTTTGATTTTCTTTTCAATGAAATGCCATGAGAGTATTTGAAGACACATGCCTTGAGCCTCTAAACATAATTCAACATCTAACGAGTAGTTAAGACCCCTCTTAATAGTTTCTATTAATCCGATCTTTTTCTCCAAATTCTGAGATCAGCAAAAGCTAAGAAAAGGTCCTTAATTTTTATACCTTCGCATCGTGTCTTCGACGCTCTCTTTTCTTTTTCACCATTTTCATGTTTCCATGGTCACTAAATTTGGGACCAACCTAATTGAAAATGTTAATCTTTTAACCATAATTGTCATTAATTACCAAAACCAAAGTGAATTAGGGGCCTAGATGCTTTCATCGGGGCCCCCCTTGCCCCATGTGAGTCTACCCATGTGAGGACTAGTTACCACAACCTAGGACTCACTCCACCACTAGTAGTACCAGAGCTAAGGCATTCCAAACTAATCAGTTAGATCCGTCCCACACCGGACATGTGGTTGCATGTTTGACTTAGGTCAAAGGCTTGTAAGGTTAAGTCCTTAATTGACCAAGGCAAGACTAACTAGAAATTCACCATTATCATTACCATCAATTACTACTATCAAAAACAATACGACCGCCCAAATGCCACATTGGCCCACCATAAGTTCTTGCCACTTGCCTTAGTCTAAATCATTTTACCACCCCAGTTGATTACCAAGCACCACATGCTATCAACAAATCACATCGTTGCATGACATCTATCGTCACTACAACTTAACATTATTGTGTGACAACACCTGACACACCAATTTGTAATCATGTTCCATATCCATTAGTCAAGATTGAATATCGATGTTTGAAAGACATGTGATGGCGTGGCATGGCTAAGCATACTTATGCAATCTAAGCAACTCATGTTGATTTTAGTATTAACCAACTATAGTGAACCAATTTAGGGTGATAATAGATCATAGTATACAAATGACAAGGTATGGTATAGACCAAAAGGTAGATTAACTAAGTCCCAATTTAATTGAAATAGTTGTACACGTGAAATAGTATGCAATAAAGTAAAAACAATATAGCAGTTTTATAAACATGGGTTCAATATGATCAAATCATAACTTGCCTTCAAAGAGCTTTAGATCTTGCCCTGGACCTTGTTCTTGGTTTGGCTCCTTACTCAGGAATACCTTGGGTACTTCAACATCTACGTGAAACAAGCGTACAAGCAATAAATACCAAAAATAAAGGACAAAATCAACTCTAAAAATTAAATAAAATTCACCATTAAATAGATTTCAACTTTACAAATTTTTAGAAACTGGAATCACCTCAATCAGAGTTCATATGAGGGAGAAATAGCTAATCAAAGTTTGAAATAAAAGAAAAATCAGAAAATTGGAAAAATTTGAATTAACTAAATTATTTTTATACTGGAAATTGCCACGCAACCTGGTGCATGGACTTGGTCCACGGTTGGCGCCAGTCCACTGTGGACTGGTGGCACTATGCCCGTGCGCCGGTTGACACAAGCATTGACGTTAGTAGCAACACACGGCACACTTTAATCATCGACACACAGCACCTGACGGACGACGATGATGCATGCACATGGCTAACCCACACCACGTGCACGCAGCACGATCCAGCGTATCAGCCACGGATCAGACAGCTATGGTAAGGCACCGACGACGAAGCGATAGCTCTACTGCGGAGGTGACACATGGCTAGATCATGGCCGTATGTGCTAAATCCGACGACCATGGACACGCAGACAGGTGAAGCGGTGGCGGCTATGCGGCTACCCCGCGGCGAACACCTGGCGCCCATCCATCAGTCATACCAAATCCAACAGCCCCTACTACACTCGAGGTGTTGGATGCGTGGCGCAACCGAGGCCTCCAACAATTGAGATTCTTGGGCAAAAGAGATGGCGGTGCGGCAGCACGTTCTTACTGGAGAGGAAGACGACTACTTGGTTGATGGCAACGTAAAGCGAGACCGATGGCGCTAACTGGAGCAAACGACATGCCGCAAAGAGGTGGTTCCGTATCTGGGTGCGAACGTGCCAGAGGATAGTGAATGGTGGTGGAAACGATGAAAACAATGGTGGCATTGCCAAGATCTTTGATGAGCTCATGCAGTCTACTGGTGGCATCTCAGCGAGCGTGACTTGGCCAAGATGCGCGATGCGGGGTGGGGAAAGCAAGGGTGGTGGCGATGCATTTAATAGTGCCCTCGACGTCTGCGTTTGTTGTGATTTTCACAGAGGAAACCGCGGCGGCAGTGGAGCTCGACAGAGATTCGGTTGGCTGACGTGGACAGATCCAACGGCCACGCCCTTTGTTCCCAAGTTGCAAGTCGAAATACACAAGATTGTCATTCGTACTTGAACTACTGAAATTGAAGGCAAGCAACAGTTGGTTCGACAAGAGTTTCATAGCTCTGTTACGTCTATTAGCGGACATGCTTCCATAGGAAAACGAATTGCCGACAACCAACTATAAAGTTAAGAAGGTTCTTTGTCTCTTGGGAATGGAAGTAGAAAAAATACATGCATGTCCGAACGATGGTATCATGTACCGCAAAGAGTACGTAAACTTGCATGTATGTCTTGTGTGCAATGTATCCCGGTACAAGCATAAGAGTCATTCAGATGATGACAGTAAGGGCATCGTGTTGAAGAAAGGACCTCCTGTTAAGGTGGCATGGTATCTGCCTATAATTTCTCGTTTGAAGCATTTGTTTGTGAACCCAAATGAGGCAAAACTGCTGCATTGGCGCTCAAAGGAGCGTAAGAATGATGGAATACTAAGGCACCATGCTGATTCATCCAGTGGAGAAACATCGATAGGAGGTTTCAAGAATTCGCTGCAGATCGAGGAATATAAGGTTTGGATTGAGTATAGATGAAACGAATTATTTCGGTAATATGAGCAGCCGGCATAGCACTTGGCCCATGAATCTCTGTATCTACAACTTCTCACCTTGATTGTCTATCAAGCAGAAGTATATTTTGTTGTCTGTACTTATCCAAGGACCGATGTCACCCCTGCTCACCGACGCTACCCCCTCTGCCTCCAAGCCGCCGTAAGTTTCTTATGGATTCGATGCCCTAGAATGATAGTGCCAACTACATAATAGCATAAATGTGTTGATTCCAAATTTAAAATGAAAATGGTACAAGTTTCAGGTTCCAAGAAT
The DNA here is from genome assembly GCA_036346375.1 of Guadua angustifolia. NCBI lineage: Eukaryota > Viridiplantae > Streptophyta > Magnoliopsida > Poales > Poaceae > Guadua > Guadua angustifolia. The sequence goes on from CM070509.1 coordinate 19,379,209, forward strand.
GCAATTCCATCTTGCTGAAATATTTACCTATAAAAAATCCAAAATTAATAGACTTTTCACTGTACAAAATACTTTTCTTCATCACTGAATTTCAATGAAATGAAAACTTACAATCTGTCTGGATCGTAAGTGCATGAATGCTATTTGGTTCATTCTAGTAAGAATTATTTGACTAATATGTTTTGCTTGATACACTAGGCAAATGGTTTTGGGAGGAATAACTTTAGAATGGGATATGAGAGCTACCTGCATTATCCATACATGGACAGCCACTAGCTAGCTAGAACCAAGAAAAACGGAAGATGCATGCTGTGAATACCGGCTTAGCACCATTGGACTACCATGGAGTAAGCTAGTTACTATTGAAAAGAATTTATTAGGGCTGCATATCTATGTCAATTATACCAAAAAGTATAGGTATAGATATATATATAAGCTATTTAGCACAAGAATGTTGGCTTATTTATGCCATTTTTATACTTAGTCCTGTTTCTAGTTGTCGCCAACTAACACCCTCGTATTATTTATGGGTTCTCGGTGAAAAACATATTTCCCCTTTTTTCATCTGTATGGAAACATCAATTTGATACCTGAAACAATGAAAAAATTTAGTGTAGCTATAATATGTATCATATAGAAGGTTGTGTTGACATGCATGTTCATTTGTTACAATTTCAAGAAGTCGTGTACTCTGGTATAAATGTTACAAGCTAGTTTTAGTTTGGAAGTTGCTAGAAACATTAGATTTATGGATCATGGTGTTTTTCAATACTTGAATAAAGTTGATAAGGGAAAAGTACAGTCTAGGACTGGGGATCTCTACTTCTAGATTGTGCTGGCAAATGATGATCATTCAGTGGAGTAGAATCAGCCATTAATTTTGCTTTTGAGTAACAACACAAAACATATTATTAGGCTTGTGGAACTATGATGATTTGTTCCATCTTATTGGCAAAAGAGTTAATCAATCATACATGTATTGTCCAGAATAACCAGACATTTATGAATCTTTGAATAATTTTATCCACTCAAAAGAAGATAACCCATACCATGAATATAAGATATTTCCTGATAACTCTGGCCATCCAAAGTGGGTGTTCAATAAGCGTGCCATTCAGTCAGTTTCCTGTTATTGGAGGCAAATTATGTCATGCACTTTAGTGTATGTCAGATGTGTCAAAATTATTCTATGGCACTTTACGATTCTATTCGTTTAAAAGTGTGTGCCCAACATCCACTATGCTATATGCGAGATGAATATCTTTATCGTCATGTTATACCAATGAGCCCTTCTCTCTCTCTCTCTCATACACACACACACACACACATATATATATATATATATGTGTGTGTGTGTGTGTGTGTGTTAACCCTCCGTCACATATATATATATACCGCTACAGGAGGTGCTTGCCATATGTAAGTGTCCATATTCATGTTCCCATGTCTGATATGATGCCTTTGTTACAGGGATCAAAATTTCGGCGAATTTCACTTTTCGGGACAAGCCGAATTTTCATTTACCAGCCGAATTTAAAATTTTTAAAAAAATTGATTTGCTACAGTACCGCTACAGTAATTTCAGGAATTCTGACGAGATTTCGGCTTTTTAATCTGGATTTTAAGTTTTAATATCCGGATTAGGCTGGAATTAGTCCAATAACTCCTAATAAAGTGATCTTACGTGAAAATTTGTTGAAAAACTAATTTTTTGAGATTTTTTAAAATTTGGGCAGAAACACTTTCAGATTTTTAAAAAATTTTACAAGCTTGATAATGATTTGAAAAATTTATGATACCATACTTACTAGTTTAGGATCATACACAGAAATTTTAAAAATAATTAACATCATTTATTATCTTTAAAAAATCAAAAACAGAATGGACATAATGGAACAGTAAACTTGTTAGATTTTTTCTAACTTTTCTCGAGTATGATCATAATCTAAAGTTTTTATGAAAGATTAAGAATTTTCTCAGTACCATTATATAAAATTTTCAAAAAATTTAAACTTTCTTTGTTTACTCAATAAAATCTATCAATGCAGTAAGCACTAAACTTAATTTGTTGTATTATATTTCAAAAATCAAACAGAGAAAGAACACAAATGGCACTGTGCCTTATAAGAATTTTATAAATTCACTGGAGCGTGATAAAGATTCAAAATTTTATGAGATATTAAGCATTTCCTTTTCACCCTTATGTAAAATTTTTAAAAAATTTAAGCATTTTTATTGCTAAAGTAAATCTATTATTGATCATCGGCCTTTTAACAGGATAGTAGCACTGTTTGAATTTTTAAAAATTCATGACACTTGACCATCATATGAAAATTTTATGAGAATATTATGGATGTGTCAGGACCATCCAAAAAAAATTTTAAAATTTTATAACCTCGTTTTTTCTAATTTTCATTCGGATGAAACTTGTCGCTCAGCGCTTTACCAAGACAGTACCAATATTTGAATTTTAAAAATTTTCTCACATTTTATAATCATCTTAAATTTTTACATAAATATTATAAATATGTCAGGAATCTCCAAAAAAAATTCAAAATTTTCAAACGTCGTTTGTACTATTTTTCATCCGGTTCAAACTTGCCGATCAACGTTTCATCGGGACAGTACCAATATTTGAACTTTTTAAAAATACACAGTACTGATAATCACCTGAAAATTTTATGAGAATATATCTAATGTGTCAGGAACCTACAAAAAAAATTTCAAAATTTTTCAACAAGGTTTGAACCAATTTTCAGTCAGTGCATTTTGTCCGAAATTTCGGGTAATTTCGGCGAATTTCGGGGTAATTTCGGCCAAACAAACCGGATTTGAATTTTGCTTTTTGAATTTTGAATGTATTTTGGTCGAAAAACCGAAATTCGGTCGAAATTTCGGATTTCGGGAGAGTCCGAATTTTTTCACAAAACGAAAAGTTGAACCCTGGGAACGACTACCAGCTCGTCCCGTTCGGCGCCGGCCGGAGGATCTGCCCCGGCATCAACTTCGCGCTGCCGGTCTTGGAGATCGCACTTGCCAGCCTCTTGCACCATTTCGACTGGGAGCTTCCTGCCGGAATGCGAGCGGCGGGCTTGGACATGAGCGAGGCGCCGGGGCTGACGACGCCGCTGCTAGTTCCGCTGCGTCTAGTCGCCAAGTGCAAGACGTAGAAAGAATCTGTTGCGCCTGATCAGTGATCAGTGATCGCCAAGTGCAAGACGTAGAAAGAGAACTCTAGTTGTCGTGTTCAGTTTATCTCTTGGGGCCTAGCTGGATAGGTTTATCATCTAGTACTCTCAGAGAGAGAGAGAGAGAGAGAGAGAGAGAATAAGATGCATCCAAAACAGTTCGTTGATCGCTGATCATGACTTCATCAGTTATCATTGCCTCTCACGTTCCTTCTCTCATTTTGGATCATTAATTAATTTGCTGTACCCTGACGGCTGCTACGTTCGAGCGCGGCACGGCGTTCGTTGCAGCGGCGAGCCAAAGCCAGCGGCGCATTTACAGGTGTGACATGAGCGGAGTCGACCGCTTGAGTTGAGGCCAGGGTGATGGCGGCGGGAGAGCACCGGTGCGAAATTGAGGCCGAGGCAGCGGTTTGTTATATGTTTGCAGTGTAGTCTCAATTGCTTAATAAGTTTTTAAATAATTTAGTTCCCATATATAGGTTTTCTTTTGGACATGCATTAACTTTACAAAGCATCCAAATTCTTGTGACTACCATGTAAATAAATTTATTCTGTAATGAAATAGAAGATGCGGACAAGAAAAACAAATAACAGATACTTACTTTTTTATTGGCAAGTTATCAACAGTTGTTATCAATTGGTAGCCTTCCTTGCTTGATTCCTTTTCTTTCCCGTTGAGCTATAAAAACCAGCCTAGATTACAAGATGGCATCCCCTCATTCGTCGTCTCAAGGATGTGATGAGCCATCGAAAGGAAATCCTCCTCAAGGTCCAAAAGGAGCAAATAAAAAGCCCACAAACCAATATACCACCACAGCGAGTTGATTCGAAGGGTGGTTCCCTACCAAACTAAGAAAGGCAGCGAATGCATTTAGGACATTGTGTGGGATAGTCACATGAGAACGGGTCCCCATCACTTGTCCATCCTGAAAGTCGCTGACTGATGAGAACCGCAATGACTTGGTGACAGAAATTCTGTCTTCATTTGAGATCACAAAAGACTGTATGCGCTCAGTGCGACGATATGCACTGTTAGTGGCGGGAAAAGCATGGAAGAACTTCAAGAGCACGCTTGCTAAGGAATATGTCAATAAGGACAGTACTCCCTTCTCTAAGTACAGGTTCATTTCTAAGGACGTATGGCAAAGTTTTATTAAGGCGAAAACGATGGACGAATTCATGCATCAAAGTGAAGCCCGCAAGGCCCTGCATGAAAGGAACACCCACCCCCACAGACTTAACACCGCTAGGTATGCGGGGAAGAAGGCTCAATGGAAAAGGAAGGGCAAGGAGGCCTCCACACCATTTGCATCGATCGTTGATTGGCGAGCTAGAGACTGGCTGAGAGTGAGGTCAAGTGCCACGTCTTCCAACACTGTCTCCTTTACAAATTCCACAGATAAGGAAGTTTGCCAATGCTTGGTAAGATATCCGACTACCAACTTTGTACGTAATTAGCCCATAACTTCGTAAGTGAAATAACTTGTCAAGATCTTGCGGGTAGCTTTGAGTACACAATCTTCTGAGGGCACTTTTTTGCTAGACAGGGAGAAAGGGATACTCTCCATGGCCTTGAAAAATGAGGAACACCTTGGTCGCACGCGAGGTAAAGGGGTTTTTGTTCCCTGGGCAACGGGTTTCCTAGACAACTCCAACAAATACTAAAGTAGAAAGAAAACCAAAGTAGAGCGAGAGGAACGACTGGTACAAAAGATTGAGGAAAAAATGAGAGAAAAATTCAACAATAAGATAAAAAGCCTCGAAGAAAGGCTTAATAATCAGGACTACAGACAGCCTGCACAAGTTCCAAATGTATGTGTGCAAATCAGCTCCACTACCATAAAGAGCAACACTCCCATAGATGAACATGGCAAAATTCCTATCTGTGACATCAAGGTACTTATAAATCTAGATCATTATAATCTTTACTCTTTATATAAATCTAGATCGTTATAATCTTTATCAATGATGCAGATCTGTATCTTTTTCATACAATTAAAATGGTAATTTCTAGCTCTACAGAATGGACTAGTGACTTTTTTTCCTATTTTAATAAGATATATAATACTCCCTTCAATTACAAATAGCTCGATAGGGAGGAGCGGGCGTCATCCCCTACGCCCGCCTGGGTTTGAGTACAAGACTTGCTCGAGGTGCTCATCTCCTTCTTAAGTGCAAGTCAGAATTCCTAGCCAAAAATTCAAATAGTTGTCGTTTTAGATATAGGTGCGATCAAACTTTCAAAACTTTAACTATCAATATTTTTTAAAATATTTAAATTAGATATATGAAAATCATATATGTAGATTTGACTTGAAAAGTACTTTCATAACATTATAATTTTATTGTGTTTTATAAATATATTATAATAAAATTAGTAATTAAAACTATATTTTAGAAATCATATCGATGTTTAAAATAATAACTATTTAAGGAACAAATATGTAGTTCACTAGGTCGTTTTCTATTACCGCGCACGGGCCCTGCATGTGCTGGAAGCTCTGCTGTTGCAGGCCCGCGAGAGCCCAAATCGATGTAGCAATTTGGGCCGGGCACGGAAAGGACTCGGTAGCCGTGTCCTCGTCTGACCCGCTCCCTTCCGATCCGATTGGGCTTCTCATCGGATCTGAGTCCGCCATTAATACCAGCAGCAGCAGCATTGTCCTCTGTGGCTCTGTTCCTCCGAGCTGAACCAAGAATCCAATCCAATCTGTCCCGCGAGGAAAGCAGCAAACCCTCTCTCGATCGACCTTTCTCGCGGCAGCAGATCACCGCAGGCCGTCGCTCGCGATTGATTGATTAGTTGAGCGACCTCACCATGTCCAGCAACATGGCGGCGGAGGCAGGCGGCGAGGGTCAGAGGAAGGCCGGCGGTGGCAACGGCGGCAGCAGCAACCGAATTCAAGTGTCCAACACCAAGAAGCCCCTCTTCTTTTACGTAAACCTCGCCAAGGTATTACCAATCGGCTCTCGGTTTTGGTGCTCCTTCCGGCCCGTGCGTTCGCCGTCCGTTCGTTCCTCCATGAGTTACGGTTTCTTGGGTCGGTGCTCATAGATTCTTTCGCTTCCGTGTTGTGCAGAGGTATCTGCAGCAGCACGACGACGTCGAGCTCTCCGCGCTTGGCATGGGTGCGTCTCCTTGTTCCTCTTCATCTTCTTTATTCGTGTTTCTTTAATTTATCTGCAGAACAAAGATTACGATTTTGGCTTAATACGAAGGATTCTGTGCTACACCTTAATCCTGACAGTATCTCTGTTTCCCATCTGTCACCGATACTGTACCCAAATTTGAGATATGTTACTTTGGGTTTTTTTTTGGGCATGATTTAAGCAGCACTTGACGATGTATGTTGTTTGGAGTTAAAAATTGTAGAAAATATTAATCAAATTGGGAGAGGTGAGAAAATTTGGCTGGTAAGTGCAGCTGGCTATCTTTAACCATGGTTGTAACTTTTGTTGCAACGTGCCAATCCTAAATTGAGGCATTATTTTGATTGACTTATGAACTGAAATTATACCAGAGTACTGGACGAAGTGGTATGTATTGCGGCTTTTAGGTCTTCTTCATATTATGATATGCTGATGGACAACATTGTTGGCAACTATTTGCATGTTAATATACTAATATATACATGTTGAACAACATAATCAATCAAGCCATCTTTTTCACTGTTCTTAATTATAGGGAAAAATGTTCTTTGGGTGTCATGGCCCAAATATGTAAATATGTATCATTTGTGTATATTACACTAGTCTAGGATCACGCTAGTGCACAAACTGGCAACATAGATGAAATATCGTTCCATACATAGTGAAACAAGAATAAACGAGCTAAATTTGATAAATAAATAATTGTTATGACCTTATTGCTAGGTTTACACTTATTATGCCACATAGGGCTTAAGCACCAAAGATAAAGAACTATAGCGGAAAGCAAAATAAACTCTGAAGTGACTGATCGACCTGACATAGGCAATCGATTGGGGCTCAAATCCTAGTAGTCGACCTCTTCATGATACTCCTCCAAAGCTAGTGTAAATTTCCTGACTTCTCCAATTGAGTGATGTCTATTACAAAGGTGAGCTTTTTTTGGAGAACTCAATAGGCTGTGCACATAATATGTCTAAATAACTGTATATGGCTTATTTTGAATAAAACAGTCTTTTGCATTTAAATACAATATGTAAGTTGAAAGCATAAGTAAATCAAATAATGATAATAAGTAAACAACAGTTTTCACAAAGTTGCACATAGTTTAAACCAATTCATACACATAGACACCTCTCTAGTTTTTTTTTATAAAATCTAACCCTCATGTGAAATCCAAGCATTGTCCATAATCGAGAACATGGTTGTTCGAAACAGTTTTACACATTGTAGAGGTTGTACAACTTTATCCACGAGATGCAATCAACTTGTACAGGGAAGATCGCAATCAAGCCTTTCCGAAACTTCATCACAAGGTGGCCCTCCCAATGAGCATTAAGCCAGTAACAAAACCCCACAGAGGTAGTTGATTGGGAGCACACTGTTGGATTAAAGAACGGGATCCGTCCATGATCCCATGATGCAACCCAACGAATAAGTCTACACCCTTCACCCTAGCACTGAGCCTAACCTACCTCCTAAGGCAGCCAATGATGAGGCTTCCTAACTTACTAAGTTAGGCATGTCCTATCCCAGGCATATGTATGATGTGGCTCAATTCAATGGTGCACAAAATTAAGTCTATAATTGACCAGGGTATGACTACCTAGCGCACTACACCTACACATAGAATCATACAAGCCCACACATAGTTCACTGCACATAGCTTATCACTGAGTCTTGCCACTTGTACTAGTCTAAATCATTTCCCACCCCTGTTGGTTAAGGCGCAACATATGCCATCATCAGGTGACAACACATGACACCACTTTTCACAAAGACATTGCATAATCATTTAGTCATTTATGAATTTGCATTACAAAATGATACCAATAACCTATTGCAACTTTCCAAGTTTAAGCGTACTAGTCACATCTAAATCAACCCACATCGGTTCTATATTAATGACAACTGATAAATAACCAACCTAGGGTGACAATGATTATGAATTTATGATATACAAATGACAAGGTACGCATATAACAAATGGGTTGCATAGCTAATCCTGAAATAATAAGACATTGGATACTTTGAATTAGCATTCAATAATTTGAAACAAAATAACTTTTGTGAAAGTTGAGTGTAATATGGTCAAACCACAACTTGTCTTGGCATAAGTACTTATGTTTAACAAACAAGGGCTAACTCTGGGAATTTTTATTTCGGCAAATTTGGAAAAAGGCTATGGGTGGGTCCCATAGTATATAGACCGAGTCCATGGACTACCGTTCATGGGTTAAACTTGGCTCATAGCTAGGGCTGACAAGTGGATCCATATGTCATTGGCTTGGTCCACGGTGGACCGGGTCCATAATTTCGATCTAGGGTTAAGGTTTGTTGACTAGGTGGTGAAGTTTGCATGGCACACATGTGGCAACCACGTCAGCGGCAACGCACGAGAACTAAGGATTGACGGCAACATGACGTGGACGGCGAGATCATTGGCGATCTCCAAGAGTGGTGGTGTGACAAAAGAGGTGGCGGCAACGTCGGGTGACGGTTTACGATAGCAAGGGGCACATGGTGTAGAACACAGTACGACAGTCATGACGGTGAGGATGGCAATGGCGGAGACTCACCGACGGCAGCGGAATCTAACGGCAAAGAGGCGGCAGCGAAATAGATTAGAACGGCTAGATCAAAAGCTAGAACACAAGATGACACAATCAGATTTGATATTTACTCATCGAGGTGGCAAGGAACGGTGAAGGAAATGACAAGCACGGTGGCTTTCATTGTGAGGGACGAAGAAGACAACGCCGGCACAGCTTCTCCGACGTTTTAGCAGTGGGTTTGAGGCACGGTGGCTAGGGCTAGGAGATGACAGATTTGGCTAGGCGGGGCCCACACGTCAGCGGCGTGGGTTTAACGCAAACGCTTGGTGGCACTGGTTGGGCTGACATGCGAGGGAGAGGGCAACGGAGGCGGGCAGTTGGGTCGACTGGGCCGCGCGGCGCGAGCGGGCTAGAAGAGAGAAAAGTGGGCCGTGGGAAAAGGAATTTGACCCACTTGGCCTTCAGGGTTTTTAATTAGATTTTCTGTTTTAGAAAGTACCAACAAAAAAGGAAAAGCACAAATAAAATAGTAAATGCACTCGAAAAATTATCAACAAATTCTAGAAAATGTCCAAGAACAAGGAACTCAAGTAAAATAATTTTGGCATTAGTGGATGTTGGATTTAATCACATCAAATTGTTTTTGGTAGGAAAGTCTCGATTAAGCTTTAATTAGCGAGAAAAATTGGTGAAATTTTTGTAAGGGCTATGCTATACAATGAATTTTTTAAAAGCTAAAATTGGGATGCTACGTTGGGTAGTCTGCATCCTTCTGTGTATCTTTTCTACACATTGCGAAGTCACAAATCTGAGTTCACCATCACCTTTTTCAACCGGTTGATATAATCATATAGTATTCTGTTTTCTAGATAGTTAACAGAGCTGTTTAATTTACTTGCAGCCATAGCGACAGTTGTGACCGTGGCAGAGATTCTGAAAAACAATGGTTTTGCTTTCGAGAAGAGTAAGAACTTTCTTGTCCTTTCTCCGACATTTGATATACACATAGCACTGATATCACTATATTCAGATTGTGTCTTCTTTATATTTTTTTAAAAATTATGAACTTGCTGCAAATTTTTACCTCCCTTAACCATCTCAGAGATTAGAACGTCTACTGTGGAAATCCAGGATGAAATGAGAGGTCGGCCAATCCAAAAGGCTAAGGTTCAAGCACAATAAATCCCTGCGATATTATCCAACTTGTTGCTTCTGTTGATTTCTTCATTTCACACAGCATTCTTCTCCACAAAATATTTACACTGAGCTTTTTTGCGCAGATTGAGATAGTACTGGGTAAGAGCGACCAGTTCGATGAGTTGATGGCTACAGCCGCAGCAGAGGCAGCCGCAGGAGATGATGAGGAGCAGACCTAGAATTGCTAAAGACGAGCTGCCTTTTGTTACTTTTTGTTAAACTGGGTGCTGCGAGAGGATGAAATGTGTTTGGTGTGCTCAATTAAGGACCGATGTCAACCTCTAGCATTTTTGGTAACATATATTTGATTTTATTCCATATGTCATGCTTGGCTCTGTAATGTGCAGCAGTTTGTTGCTAGTTTGTTAATGTTATTCAGCAATGTAGTAGTTGTGAGATCCGTTGATCTGATAGAATTGTTCACACCGCTGAGTTAGCAGCAAAATCAAAAGCCAAGAACAACTAGAGTTGAATGAAATGAATCTTCATGCACTCATACAGTGCATACAGAAAGCGGTAGCTGCTGCACCACTTGTTAATTATGATTGCTCATGGGTATTTCAATGATTTCATACCACCCACCAATCAGTTTTTGAAAGACATTCTTTCTACACGTGTAAAATCCACAAGCAAAACTGAGAACAGAAGTAACTCATGCCAAGCTGACAGTACAAAAAAGGGTTAAAATCCGCAGCAACAATTATGGGTTTCATCTAGTTCCAGCACAATTTGATTCAAAGAAAGATCAACAGACGCACGTTGCCTGCTGTCAGTAAGTCGCAGAACTGAGCACTCATGAAGATAAAGCATGTGATTCACTCATCCTCTTCCTCAATCAGTATCTTCTTGCAAGCCTCATAGCACATAAACGATATCCCAGCAGCAGGCACCAGCTTCATGCAGCTTGGCCCCAGTCCTCTGTAAAGGCCCCCAACCCCTTCATCCTCGAGAATGCTCAAGAGAGCATGGAGCATGTTCTTGTAAGCCTTTCTTCCGCCAACAGCTCCAACTTGCATGTGCTTGCGGGCAACCTCAAGAGGGAACGTAGCGCTGCTCGAGATAGCTCCTGCAGCAGACCCAATGAGAAGGGTTGGAATGTTGCCGATTTCATTCGTCTTGAACATCTTCTTGTACGCCGTCTTAAGGGTATCATATGCGTAGTAGTTAGTTGCAGCATACGGTACCACTCCAATGAGACTTGGGGTTAAGCCTCTGTACAGTTCCGTGGGGCCTTCTTCATGGACGATTTTGACAAACGCATGGAGGAAGTTATCATATACACCCCTCTGCACAAATAGAGGGCAATCATCATATGCTCTTCATGTGTTCTCAGGTCATAGAATTCTAGTAGTTTCTGGGACCAAGAAAATTCTTGCAGGATAATACTAACCTGTATAATAGTGTCTTAATTAATTCCAGAGGGTATGTACACAGGATAGATAACACTAACCTGTATTGTTAATCGCGTCTTAATTAATTCCAGAGGGTATGTACACAGGGTGGAGCTGACACCAGCAAATGCCCCAGCCACTAGTGAAGGAGGGACTGGGATCTTCTGTTGTTCCCCAGATTTGGGGGTCAAGAACTTCTTAGCTGAATCAAAAGCAAAAAGCTGGAAAAAAAAGGGTCAAAACAAACATTAAAATACTTTGATGTCTGTGTGTGCAACTTTGTATGTGAGCATACGTTATTTCCATCCCACAAATGTCATTAATATCATATATCATCATTGCACCATGCTAACTTTACCAGATTCTACTAGCATGTGATGATATGTTTATATATGAGGTCCTTATGCCCATGCAAAATGTACAAAGTAGGTAACAAGTACAAGTATAAAACATATGCAAACAGCTGCATAAGCCATCAGGGAAACGTTTTCAAAACAAATCATTATGTATGTCCAGATATTACTAATTTGCATGTAGTTCCTAGTTGCTTAGTCCTACAAAAGGACAAAGGCTAAACTTCTAATATCCATTGGAGATGTTAAAGGCTACAAAGCCATAGTTACCAGAAACGTAGTTCGTCCGAGATGCGGTATGGGATTCGGGTTCACGGTTCGCCGCTTTTTCTTCCAATTTCCACTATGAATATGAACCTCATACTCTAAACTGGTTCGGGTTCGACGAATCTGGTTCGCGATTCGCTGAGGTTTACAGCGAATCCGGTAACTAATATAGCATTAACATTGAGTCAAAAAAAAAAAGTGCAGAGCTAATGCTAATGCTCTGTAGCCCAATCGAAAGGTCCAATTCAGCAGCAAGGGACACGGTCGCACTGTAGCACATGAACAAAATGTGTGGTACCGTCCACACCATACTGTAGCAGCAGTCCCACGAGGAGGGCAGGTTCTTCCCAAGTTATCTATTTCATAAATAGTTCAACAAGTTTCCTGAGACAAGGATTAGTTGTTTGGAATCTTATCTTTTAGTTACGAAGGTTATCTATTAGTTAGGAAAGTTATCATTTAGATTGATCTTATCCATAATTGTTAGGAGAGCTCTCTATATAAGGAGGCTATTGTAATCCATGGAGGAAGCAAGAAAAAAAGAACAAAGGTCATAGTCTCCTCTTTCCCCAAGCACGCCGCTGCTGCCCGGCCATCCTCTTGGCGGTGTTTACCCCATTATGGAAGCAAGACCATAACAGTACAGAGCAAGACCATTAGCATCAAAATAAACAAAAAATTTATATTCGATGATCAAGACAAGGTGCATAAAAGGACAACACAAAGTTTCTTGTTATATGGGTTTTGGATGGGCACTGTTCTGTCAGCTTCTACCTTGTGCAAAGAAATGATAAGTAACTCAAGTCCTTAAATTATTTAGTCCAGAACTTTGTTGAAGCTACTCATTTTCAGAAGTTACATTATTTTCAATAAGTCTTAGCTAGGCCAAACGGACAAAACAGATACTAGCTCTTTGTTTGGTGATAGGACTTTAAGTTTAAAACATAAACAAAAATAAGCAGTTTGGTTAAAATTATTTGAACAATATACCTAGGCTCTTGGCAAAATAGGCCCCAAGTATGGGGAAGACAAGAAATTTCAGAGAGTCAAGCGGAAACTTGCACAGAAATGAACACTGATTTATAACAAGAACTAACGACTAACTTCGTAAACAGGTGGGATCATATACATTGCAAAGGAAAAATCCTTACAAAAGGATTTCCATTTATGATTAACAATTATCCGCATTGTATGCAAGTCACAAACAAAGCACAGTACAGAATCAATATACAATGCAAACAAACGATGGTGCAGAATCATGAAACCATGACAGTGAATTTGGTTGCCATGGATCAGTTAGTTACCTCGATTGCTTTGCTCGGAGCTACTCGGATGACATTAACAAAGTTACCGCGGAACAACCCAGTCCATCCGTCATGCTTCATGATAGACTCGAACACCTCCGTAGTCGAATTTCCATTACTCCCAACCATCAAATGTGTCCTAATCGTCTCCAAAGGTGCAACTGCCGTCCTCGACACCGCACCTGCAATCCCCCCGCTGATCAACCTCTTTAGGTGGGGGTTCCCAACCTTAATCTTGAGCTTCGCCGCTTTCTTCTTCCCCTTCTCTATCAACTCCACGCCTTCGCCTGGCAGGGGTGTTTCAACCACATGGTGCCCGACCTCCGGCGAGACGTACTTCACGTACGGGTCTCGGGGAGTGTCCGGAGACGGGGCACTACAGGAGGATGCGGGGAAGCCGACCCCCACCTGCTGTCCCACGCTAGCGAAGAGGCCGGTGGGCGGGTGGAAGGATTGGTGGAGGGTCCATGCCAGGTTGAATCCACCAACATCATCAACACCAGAAGGGGCCGCGGGTGGCAGGGACAAGAAGCAGCAGCTCCAATCCGCCGCCTTCGCCTCCGTGCATTGCAATCGCACGCCGCCGCCGCCCTTGTTGCTCATCGGCTCACCTCGGTTTCTTGAATCAACAAGGAGGTATCGGTAGGGTTCCGAACCCCTCCACCTCCAAGAACCGCAAGAATTACTTCTGCCAAAGGAAAATGGAAGCCGAGGGCGATGGATATCAGCGGGGGTTGAACCGGCGTGGCGTGGAAAAGACGCAGAAAGGGGAGAAGAATCTTGGGGGCACAAAAGGAGCGATTTTTAGCGGTTCCCCGGCTCAATTCACTCCAGGAATGGCACTGCAGCAGTCAAAGAATCAATCTGCACGGGAGACGAAACAAAAAGGAAAAGAGGAAACGAAATAAAGATGAGCCCTTTTTTCTACGGCGTGATATGGAATTTGGGTTGCAATTGGAAATAGGATCACCTCTCTTAAACACGTTTATTACAGTACTTCCCCTCGCGTGTCTTGGCGGCCGCCGCCGCCGCCACAGGAGAGGGGAAGGAGGAGAGCGGCTAGTCAGGAAGGGAGTAAAAGGCCAGCAGCAACAACAGCAGCCTACCCACTGGTCAAATCACTGCACTTTTGTTGCATCGAGGTTTCTTTCCTACTTCTCTTCCTCCATTCAAGTCTCAACACAACACCAGACTAGTATAGGTTTTGACTCTGGAATGAAGGAGAGATTTCAGTTTTTAACACTTTTAAAATTCGTTTTTTCGGTATTTGACACCCTGGTCCACTGTTAGTAATTTAGATAAATCCATATGTCATACACAGAACCAAAGAGACGCATTGGGTCATTTTCGCACTAATGAAGAGGGGTGGTTCTGGTTGGGATTGGGTACGGTGTTTCTCCTGTTCTTCTTCTACGGTACTACAACTTCTACTCCACACGGACTAGGGTTCAAAATCTTACCGAAAACCAACGAAATCTCACCGAGATCTCGCTTACCGGACGGGGTAATTTTTATGAAAGTTTAATAATTAACTCAGTACCATTATATAAAATTTTCAAAAAAATTTAACTTTTTTGTTTGCCCAATCAAATCTATGTATGCATTGAACTTCATTTGTTATATTTCAAAAATCAAAAATAGAAAGAACATAAACAGTACATTGTACTTGTAAGAATTTTATAAATTCACTAATATGTGATCATGATTCAAAATTTTTATGAGATCTTAAACATTTCCTTATAACCCTTCTGGAAAATTTAAAAAAAATTAAACATGCCTTATTGCTAAAGCAAATCTATGTATTGATAATGAGGCTTTTGTGAAGACGTAGCACTGGGTCAGAATTTTTGAAACTCCTTAAAGCTTGATCATCATATGAAAATTTTATATAAACATTGATGATACATCAAGACTATACACAAAAATTTTCAAAATTTTCTAACTTGGTTTGTACCATTTTTCATTTGGTTGAAGTTTGCCGGTAAACCTTTTATCAGAACAGTAGCACTTTTCGAATTTTTAAAAATTAATGAAGTTTGATAATCATCTAAAAATTTTATGGGAATATTAGTGATGCTTCATAACCATGCACAAAAAAATTAAAAATTTATAATGTGATTTGTTTTGTTTTTCATTTGGTTCAAGCTTGCCGGTCAGCGTTTTATCAAGATAGTAGTAATATTTGAATTTTTAAAAATTCTATAGATTTGATAATCATCTAAAATTTTTATGAGAACATAATTGATGTGTCAGGAACCTTCAAAAAAAATTTAAAAATTTTTGACGTCGTTTGAGCTATTTTTCACTTGGTGCAATTTTGCCGAGATCTCAGTAAAACCGGCCGAGATCTTAGAAATCTCAGCGAGATTTCGGTCCAACCGGGAGCTCCAGAACTAGATTTAAATTTTTCTTTTTGCATTTCAGCCAGAATTTGTTTGAATTTCTAAGATCTCGCCGAAATTTCGTTCTCCGGCTAGGGACGATATTTCGAGCGAAATCGAGATTGTGAACCCTAACACAGACAATCATCCTCAGGCTGTTCTCGTCTCCTACAACTCCAGAGGCTCTCCGTTTTATCGACCTTTTTTATGTTTACCAGCAGCAGTTCATCCTAACTGCAACTTAATAGGCATAATTAATTGTGCCACACCTACACCTTAAGTTGTAGGTATATAATTAAGAGCTCTTTTACAATGGATTAAAATCAATATAAGTCGTCCATTTCTTTAAATCTAATGGTTGAAATCAATTTAGATCTAGTTATACTACCACCTGTAGTATTGGTAGTAAAATTGAAAGAAGGGTAAAAGGGTAAAAAATTTCATCATATTATTTATCCTCTACGGTAAAACACATCCTGCGATCCTAATGAATGACGGAAAAATGGATAAGAAGTCTCTGAAGATCATCAGGTATTCGATAAATCCAAAATTGTGAACGAATTAGAAAAAGTCTAAAATACCATCGCTGAATTGATAGAAAAAATCTAAAATACCCTTAAAAAAATGAATGGTTAGATTTGATTTATACTATCACTACTTACTACCTGTGTTATCCACCGTAAATTTTCTCTATAATCAAATGTCCCCAACTTAACCAAACATATGAGTTGTATCCAAGTCCAAATTTCCCAGGTGAAAGAGAACAAAAAAACGTGTTTTTGCCAAGATTCCAAAAGTCACTGTGCCTGTGCATCTTTGATACTAGGTCAATGATAATGCAATTGAGGTGGACGCAGCTGAGGTGAATTAAGAGCATTTTCGTTTCATTTCATATAAAAAATGTTTAGCCATAAACCAAACTTGAGGTAAGATTATGGTTTTCCAGCATACATACAGTTTTTTTTTTCTTGTTGTAGACAGAGATTAAACAAACCGGCTGCAGTAGAAATGGATAAATACGAGAGCTGTATTGCACGGTTGTTGCCGTGTGCTGTGCCACGTGGCGGGAGGTGCTGCGCGTTCCTGTGTGGCGTGCCTGTGACGTTGATTAGCTGCCAAAGGCTTCGTTTTTCCTCTCATGTGGCTTTGAATCGCCGCCTGTCGCGTTCCTTCGGTTCAACACACACATGTTGTCCGTGGTCTTCATCGGTGCATACACGAGTTGTGGAAATCAACGCTTGAAAACCACAGCAACAAAATTTATAGATTGTAGGGGTCGGCATCTAAGGACAATTACAGCAGGATTTGGAAGACCAGCACGAAAAACAGGTGCTGATTCTTTGTTTGGCTATTCGTCCACAACAGCTTACTCACAGCGAATAGATTGGCGGCAAGGGGATGGCCAAATTCTTTCTATTGCCCTCTTTGCGGATCCGAACCTGAATCGACGCTACATCTTTTCCTTCGTTGCCCATTTGCGAATAGGTATAGACAAAGGTGTTCGTGCAGATGCAGGTAGCTTCTCCCATTCCTCGTTCGGGGCTATCGATTTCGCAGTGGTGGCACCTCATTCCTTCGAAGGTGGTCTCTCCAGCACGCAAACAGGTCGATGGAATAATAATCTATACTTTATGGAACCTATGGAAGGAAAGAAACGCGAGAATTTTGAACAACGAGTATCAATCCACAGACGTTGTTTTTGCTCGTGTGACTTAGCAAGTGAATTCCCGTAGGATGGCGCTTGAGAACAGCACGGCTTAAGTGGGTTTGTGTATGCCGCGCCCGCGCTGCAGTTGACAAGTGCTGACATTCAGGAGTTTCAACTCCCGCAGGTGGTCATAAGTTTTTTTCTGATTCGTCTTGTATATTATGGTGTTACAATTATTCTAAAATTCTCTATCTTTAATGTATGGCAGAGCTCCTACCGTTTATTTAAAAAAATTATAGATTGCTTATTTCTAACTACCAGCAAGGAAATTCAAAACATCTCAAAATTTCGATCCGCGTTCATCTCAAGATTGTTTCCAATTAGGTTATGTTTGCAATTTTTATTGCACTGGCTGTTGAATTCCCAAAGTAATTTTAACTTTTTTACTTTTGGATAAAATAACTTGTTGGGATAACCTGTTGAGCCATAACTTTTTACTTTTTACTTTTGTATTCCCACGGTTGACCAAATTCGACGGTGCAACAATCGCAAACTGAGCTCCGGTGGAACATTTTCTGTTATCCATGAAAGCACCGCTAATGACCATCTTGCGAGCTGCTAGTCGTCACTTACCCGGGTTTAAAGGGCCGGGCTTGGGCCGAACCGGACAGGTTAAGATGCGACTGGGCTTCTCCTGGCCTAATACACGGCCTTGTTCATCAAAATGCTACTTTTTCCGTTCCTTCATACATGTTATCCTAATTTTCAAACATTATTTTTAAGGACATATCTCTATCATCATTTTGTATGCATCAGT
Organism: Guadua angustifolia; assembly: GCA_036346375.1. NCBI lineage: Eukaryota > Viridiplantae > Streptophyta > Magnoliopsida > Poales > Poaceae > Guadua > Guadua angustifolia. The sequence goes on from CM070509.1 coordinate 19,397,460, forward strand.
GCAATCCAACTAGAAAAGTTTCAAAAATTCTGAAAAATCATGGATGTACATCTCATCTTACCCCATCTACATATAAAATTTTATGATCAAATTCATCCTATGCTAGAAGTTACAAAAAAGACAAATTTGGGGTGCATTTGAACTATTCAAGTTTGTTAGAAATTTATCTTTTTTATTACTCTTAGCATAGGATTAATTTGATCATGAAATTTTATATGTAGATGGGGTAAGATGAGATGTACATCCATGATTTTTTTCAGAATTTTTTGAAATTTTTCTTAGTTGGATTGCACGATGATTGCACCAAAATGATTGAATCGATATGTCCCCTATTTTTAAATACATATCATTATATAATTTTGATATGACTTTTAACTATTTTTTGTTTGTATAGACTCGACAATTCATTATTCTCAATGCTATTTAATATTGGATTAGAGTAACACATACTATATAAGAGCAATAAGTGAGCTAAGAAAAGAAGACGGTTGATTATTTCAAAATATGTCTTGCTTGAAGTATAAAAACCTAAATTCAGGAACACAGAGAGTTTACTCGTTGCAAATGTTGCCATAGAAAGACGCAAAAGTGATGGAAATGGAAATGTGCCATCGCAAAGTTCATTCCTGAATTCTGATGCTAGTCTGTTTATTCTTGATTGACGCCAAATTGCCAATTACACTGGCGCAGCAATCAAGGCACCTAGGGTTGCAGTGAGCACAGCTAGGTGGATCACATCGGCCTACCCTTGCCTAGAGTAGAGGTGGGCGTCATACCGGAACGGCTCGGTCCAAGTCCATCTGTTATGATCTAAACCGCATTATGCCATCACGGCCTCGGTCGGCCCACTGTGAGCTCACCTTCGTGAGCATATGACCTATTTACAGTTTATACTAGTTTCGTGGGGTATCTTAGTGCGGAGTGACTCGGTGCACGTGCTTGATGTCAGTGAGCATGTACTCTCTAATCTCCATTCTTCACCTTTTAACATCTTCGTTGTTTCCTTTTCTCCATATGTGAGGACCGCAAAAGATGCTGGCTATAGAACGAGCCACAATATGACACAATCGCGGCAAAACGCCCTACTATATGTCATGCCTGCCTCAGACTTACTGGATTTGTTTTATGCGATGCCGGTTCAAGCATGGCAAGCCTTTTCGGTGTAGCGAGAAGACTTTTCCAGTGTCTTCGTGTCGTTTATTGACTGGCTAGAAGCACCAGTTGAACTCCTCAATCAATACCTTATGATCCGTTGCGCTTCAAGCGTTCTAAATTCGAATTCAGAGTGTATTTCTCTCAAAGAGGTAATGTGTATAGCCTCTATACCCCTTAAGGGCCTGTTTGGGAGGGCTGTGCTTCAGCTTTAGACTAAAAGCTCCCCAAACAAAGATGCTATGCAGTTAGCTAGGAAGTTTGTTATAACAGAACACACCCTAAAAGCTACAAATTACTCGAGGATGAGCTTTTCACCGATTTCGCTGACCGCTTCTCATCTCGCCACTCCACCTCCCAACCTCCGCCGTCCCTATCTTCATCTCTCTCACGCCACCTCCCACTGCGTCTACCATTGTGTTTCGCTAGGTTATTGCCTCCCTTTTGGTTACGCCTAAAAGCTACAATCGCAATGTAACCAATTTACTAAACAAAGATAATAAAAAGCCATAGCACTACTACAAATGTTTACGCCCCAAGAACTAAAAGTAGCTTTTCAAACAGTGTAGCCCTCCCAAACAGGCCCTAAGACTATCAATCAAGTATAATTAGAATTTCTAAAAAAAGAAAAAAAAATCCAAGGTCCACTCATAGTAAAACCCAAAGACTATGGACGAGGATGGATTTGAACCTCTGACACTGTGGTTCGTAGCCACGTGCTCTAATCCTCTAAGCTACAGACCTACCATGTCTCTATTGAATCTCTTTTTAGGCAGCAGCAAATGCTACTCATTATAGGGATTTCAACAAAACGAATTTATTCATCACTAAAACCGAAGCCAGTAAGAGTACTATCATGAAAAAAAATTTAGACCTCGAGTTTGGTCCAAGCATCATTTACCAAAAACACAGGCTCTGCGAAGTCGTAAAAGGTAAAACCATGTACAGGGTTGATGCCCATCCAGTGCTAGAAGGTCAAGGAAGTTAATAAACTGAAAACAGGGAAGCAGACGATTGAAACCCCGGATGAACTGATGACAGAAAAGCCGTCGACTGAAGCCCCGTAAACGGCGGCTGTAATTATAATGGACCTAAGGTAGCGACAGGTCTAGCCTAGAGGCGAAGCAGAGGTGTTTGCCCGTGGCGGCGGCAGCCTTGGCCTTGGGGCATCGACAGTGGCGTATCCAGAAAATTAGAAGAAGAGGGGCTAAGACTAAGACATCGAAAGCCTAACAAGCCAACTATATTTGAAGTTTACAAATATTTGTTTAATAGTCACATATAATGTAAGTGTGTAACAATACAAAGGAAAAAAATATACCAATCATTACTTCTAAGAGTTGATAGTTGATATTTACGGGTTTTCATGTTCTAAAAACGTTGCAATATATCTTCTATGTCTATCTTTGAAAATATGTCTCGCTCAATGTAGCACACCATAATATCATTTAACCAGTCATCACTTATTTTATTACGCAAATCTGTTTGAGAATTTTATTAGGTCTATTTGAGAGAGGGCATAAGAGACTTGTTAGGCCGCGGATAGGGTTTCAACCCACCCACGCACCGGCTACAGTTCCGCCACTGGGCATCGGTTGTGCCCGTATGAGACGCCGTCCGGCAGCTGCGCGCCGAAGTAGAATGTGGCGGGCTTCTGGCCGGGGGCGGCGCCCGGCTCCAAGACCTAGACCTGGACCCACTCGGGCGCCCAGCAGTCACGCCCGGCGCGGCGAAGTTAGAGGAGACACGGAACTCGTCCGCGCCGCACCGCTCGAACGTCCCCGGCGGGCCCGACAGCCGCGAGCCGTAGGCCTCGTTGCGGTAGGCGTCCCCGAACGCAACACTAACCGCGTCCGCCGTCCGCGCCGGCGACGCGCAGCTCGTCTTCACCTTCACCATGTACGTGCACGCCCGCCTCCCGCTCCCGCTCGCGCCCCCAACGCCGGCCGCCGCCTCCACCTCTTGCACGTACGACGCACACAAACCATACACACATGCACGGCGCACGCATAGGTATTCCTTTGTTTTCTACTGTACACTACAACTGGGCTGGGAGGTGTGTGAACATGTGCAAGAACAGGAGGACTCACGGCGCGGTTGTCCGGAGTTAGCGCGAGGGAAGAGCCCACGGAGACGGCGACGAGCAGGATCAGCAGCAGCGGCGGGCGAGGCGAATCGGGATGGGATAGGAGGAGGCATAATACGATCGATCGAGTCATCGAGGATGCCGAGAGGACGACGGCGCGCGTGCATACGTACGTGTCAGGAACGGGATGCATGCGCTTCCGCACGCGACATGGCTGCAGGCGAGAGGACTGGGCATCGCCGCATCGTCCGTCAGTCACTCCCTGGCCGGCCTCCGTTTCTTCTTGTCGCCTTCCTCGGTGCTGATTTGGTGCAGCATCCTGTGCTGTGCTGTAACGCCGACGAAGGGAAGCGCCCAGCGCTGGGTTCAAAAAAACCAAACGAAGAAGAACAGATCCATGGGGCATTCCGAGAATTGAACTCGGGACCTCTCGCACCCTAAGCGAGAATCATACCACTAGACCAAATGCCCGCCGTTCTACCAACAGGAATTTACGAGTAGATCTACTTTCTCATCGTATGTACAACACTCCAGATAATTTAACGCTGAAGTAGTAAACCACTGGACGCAGGGCAAACCTCCTCGGCCTGGTCCCCGTACGCGCACGCTTTGACGTTATTGTTGCGCATTCAAATCCAAATTCAAGAACCTGTGTGGGAGTTGGACTATCCCATCGAATGCCACACGAACTGGGTAACCCGCGTCGAGAGCGTGTAAGAGATGTTGAGTTGCATGGAAAAACCAATCTTTTTATTTAAAAATTTTGATATGAGAATTCAGAAGTTTTTTCTTTTCTTTGGTGAAAAGCTCAGCTTCAAATCCGGCAGGATACACAAACACACAACTTGAACGTGCGTATAGCGGCAATTCAAATTGCTCATGACAAATTGTTGATGATTATCAGTTAAAGTCATACATATTTTCTCATGAAAAATAAGTGTAACCATACCATCTTCTCATTAAAAAAATAAAGATGGAATCGTCTCTTCTAGCAAGAAAATAATGCTCTGTTTTCGAGCTGGTAACTAGGAATCGTCTTCAACTCCAACCAATCTCCTTTCATTAGGAGTATATAGCAAGAAAACAAAGGCAAGCATGTGCTGTCTGGTCGACAATAACAAGTATCCATGCTGCAGATAAGGCAAATTTGTAAAATTCAGAGTTAAAGAACAAAGAAATTTCTCGCAAAAACCATAGATATATGAGCATAGGAAGAAAGCTATTGACCTGTCAATACCACACAGCCCTCAAATTTGAGTGATCATTAATTGGGCGAAAACAAACGGGTACAGCTAAAAATTCTAACAACCCAGTCTGCGTGTATATAAAATGTGGCACTTCTACTTTCCAATGGACTCAATCATTCAAATATGATCATTTGCAATCTATATTTTGCACTTTGACAAAAATTCAAATAAGGTGACTCCCCTTGATTTACAAAAGCATCTGCATATAAGCTCAGATGCTTGCCACACTGGTAATCTGGTACACGAAGTATCCCACTGTGGTGAGTGCAGAAAACAAAGCACTACTGCACGGAACGGCCCGACTGTAAATTGGCCATGCTTGGGCCAGTAATACTGCACGGTGGGCGGCATGGCACGGTCCAAGCACGACCCGTTTACGTCACGGCACGACACGGCACATTTAGCCTATTTATTCGAAATATAGTTGTTTTTAACCGTTGCAGGCTTAAAAAAATTCCAAAAAAATATGAATTTTTTTTGAAAAATTGAAAATCTTTTCCTATAAATAGGATACCAGCCCCCTCATTCCCTACTAGCAAACTTGCAATGTCTTGTGAAAATTCTCTTGCTTCTGATGATAATTTGGCAAAATTCAAAATAGTTTAGCAAAAAATAAAAAAAATCCAAAATCCAGCTTCTGGCTTTTGTCAAGAAATCAAGGTAATAATATTGATTTAATTTTTCATTGTTCTTATTATTTTCAATGAGATTAACTTAATAATAGCGTAATTATTTCTTGCAGTTTTCTTCATGAAGCACTAGAATTTTGCGTCCTTCCTAGCTTCTGATTTCAAGATTTCACCCAATGAGCTTCTTGTATCCTATTAAGCTGAAAAAGTTGTAGTATCGTACCATTCTCAAGCACTACAAGTGCTACTATGCTGGCAAGCATTGGGGCAAAAAAGATCAAGAGCAGTGCATCAGGTGTCTAAGAAGATTTTGAGCAAATTTTTTAGATATCAAAAGGCGTTTAGAGCAAGTATGCTATTTATAAATATTGTAAGTATAAATTAACTGTAAAATCTTCAAGTGAAACAAGGTACTTGAAGAGACATGCTGAGAGCTGTAGAAAAAAAGAGGAGTGGCTATGAGACAGATGCAACTGCAATACAACCCTGATGGTATGGTACTTCATAAGGACTACAATCCTGAGGTAGATCGTGAATCTCTTTGTCATTTGATCACCTCTCAAGATCTACATTTAAACTTTGGTGAGTCCCAGCATTTGAAAATTATATTAAGACCACTCATAATCCTATGTTTTCTACCGTTTCTAGACAGACAACAACTAGAGATCTGATTAAATACTATAATAATTATCGTAATAAGCTAAAAGAGCAGTATTGTTTGAGTGCCAAGATGGAGGAACAAGATTGTTTGAGTGCCAAGACGGAGGACATCGAAAGTGCTACCGATGTTTATTATATACTAGAGCTTAGAAACAACATCGTTAGCCTTGGGCATTGAGGAGAACAACTACAAGGTAGTTGTCGATAATTGGAAAACGGGTTCTCCGTCGAGCTTACTTGTTGAGTTGAAGGATCAACAGGCCCTCTTTTCTGCCAAATGTGTAGCATCGAAGACGTGGAAGATTGCAAATTAGAACACGAAGAACACAAGGATTTTATCTTGGTTCGGGCCTCTCATGGTCGAGATAATAGCCCTACGTCCAGTCGCCTGGTGGCATTTTTCTGTATTGAGATGTTAAACACAAGTACATGGATGGCTCGTATCAGCGATCAGCCTCGCGGGATACCTTTCTGCCCCCATTTATACAGGTGCTAAGAGCTAATAATACATGGTTAATGTTGTCCGTTATTCTTTTTAATAGTCTTCATTATCCTGACCATTACACCGCCTTCATGTGGAGTCTTTATTCCTATCTTCATGTGCTCATTTATTGTGTATAAATGATTCGTCAAGCCCTTGGCCGAGCAAGAGAGCTGCCATACTGCTTTGTCTATCCCAAGCAATAGGTTTTCCAAGCAACTTGGGATAATTTAATCCCCAACAATAGTCCTAGAAGTTGGCCACTTATGCATCTTTAACTAACAGAACAAGATGATTGCTAGGGTCCAGAGAGGTAGAAATTGGTTGTACACACTCAATCAATCTTGGGCAACCAGTTTGCTTCTTGAGCAAAGATATGGATGACGATGGCTTTGGCATGCCGTATGGACATCTCAATTTCCAAGCGCTGCAACAACCGGCCAAGATGGAGATGGTGCATGGAATCCCTCTCTTGGACCATGTCAATCAAGTGTGTGATAGTTGTCTTGTAGGCAAGCAACGCAAAGAGCCGTTTCCACATAAAACCATCTTCCGTGTCAACAAACCTCTAGTATTGATGCATGCTGACCTTTGTGAGCCAATCACACCTGCCACTCCAGCGGGTAACAAGTATTTCTTGCTGATTATGGACGATTATAGCAGGTACATGTGTATTGTTTTGCTGAAAACTAAAGACCGACTCCTCGGCATTCAAGAAAGTGAAGAACGCCGCGAAGGTGGAGGTGTAGTTGAAACTCAAATCCTTACGCATCGATCGGGAGGATAGTTCATCTTATTGGAGTTCAACACATACTATGAAGACAAATGGGATCTGATGGTTTCTCATTGCCCCATACACATCATAGCAAAATGATGCGGCGGAACAATGTAACAAGACAGTCGTCATCATGGCAAGGAGTCTTCTCAAGAGCAAAGGTATGCCGGGGTAGTTCTGGGGTGAGGAAGTAACAACTATCGCTTATCTTCTCAATCGTGCTCCAACGAAAAAAGTTGTAGTATCGTACCATTCTCAAGCACTACAAGTGCTACTATGCTGGCAAGCATTGGGGCAAAAAAGATCAAGAGCAGTGCATCAGGTGTCTAAGAAGATTTTGAGCAAATTTTTTAGATATCAAAAGGCGTTTAGAGCAAGTATGCTATTTATAAATATTGTAAGTATAAATTAATCGTAAAATCTTCAAGTGAAACAAGGTACTTGAAGAGACATCTTTGAGTCAGAGAAAAAAGAGGAGTGGCTATGAGACGATGCAATCGCAATACAACCCCGATGGTATGGTACTTCATAAGGACTACAATCTCGAGGTAGATCGTGAATCTCTTTGTCATTTGATCACCTCTCAAGATCTACATTTAAACTTTGGTGAGTCCCAGCATTTGAAAATTATATTAAGACCACTCATAATCCTATGTTTTCTACCGTTTCTAGACAGACAACAACTAGAGATCTGATTAAATACTATAATAATTATCGTAATAAGCTAAAAGAGCAGTATTGTTTGAGTGCCAAGATGGAGGAACAGTATTGTTTGAGTGCCAAGACGGAGGACATCGAGTGCTACCTGATGTTTATTATATACTAGAGCTTAGAAACAACATCGTTAGCCTTGGGCAATTGGAGGAGAACAACTACAAGGTAGTTGTCGATAATTGGAAAACGGGTTCTCCGTCGAGCTTACTTGTTGAGTTGAAGGATCAACAGGCCCTCTTTTCTGCCAAATGTGTAGCATCGAAGACGTGGAAGATTGCAAATTAGAACACGAAGAACACAAGGATTTTATCTTGGTTCGGGCCTCTCATGGTCGAGATAATAGCCCTACGTCCAGTCGCCTGGTGGCATTTTTCTGTATTGAGATGTTAAACACAAGTACATGGATGGCTCGTATCAGCGATCAGCCTCGCGGGATACCTTTCTGCCCCCATTTATACAGGTGCTAAGAGCTAATAATACATGGTTAATGTTGTCCGTTATTCTTTTTAATAGTCTTCATTATCCTGACCATTACACCGCCTTCATGTGGAGTCTTTATTCCTATCTTCATGTGCTCATTTATTGTGTATAAATGATTCGTCAAGCCCTTGGCCGAGCAAGAGAGCTGCCATACTGCTTTGTCTATCCCAAGCAATAGGTTTTCCAAGCAACTTGGGATAATTTAATCCCCAACAATAGTCCTAGAAGTTGGCCACTTATGCATCTTTAACTAACAGAACAAGATGATTGCTAGGGTCCAGAGAGGTAGAAATTGGTTGTACACACTCAATCTGAATCTTGGGCAACCAGTTTGCTTCTTGAGCAGCATTAAGGATGACGCATGGCTTTGGCATGCCAGGTATGGACATCTCAATTTCCAAGCGCTGCAACAACCGGCCAAGATGGAGATGGTGCATGGAATCCCTCTCTTGGACCATGTCAATCAAGTGTGTGATAGTTGTCTTGTAGGCAAGCAACGCAAAGAGCCGTTTCCACATAAAACCATCTTCCGTGTCAACAAACCTCTAGTATTGATGCATGCTGACCTTTGTGAGCCAATCACACCTGCCACTCCAGCGGGTAACAAGTATTTCTTGCTGATTATGGACGATTATAGCAGGTACATGTGTATTGTTTTGCTGAAAACTAAAGACCAGACCCTGTCGGCATTCAAGAAAGTGAAGAACGCTGCGAAGGTGGAGGTGTAGTTGAAACTCAAATCCTTACGCATCGACTGGGGAGGATAGTTCATCTTATTGGAGTTCAACACATACTATGAAGACAAATGGGATCTGATGGTTTCTCACTGCCCCATACACATCATAGCAAAATGATGCGGCGGAACAATGTAACAAGACAGTCGTCATCATGGCAAGGAGTCTTCTCAAGAGCAAAGGTATGCCGGGGTAGTTCTGGGGTGAGGAAGTAACAACTATCGTTTATCTTCTCAATCGTGCTCCAACGAAGAGTGTTGTTGGCAAAACACTGTAGGTACGAAGCATGGAAAGGAAGAAAACCGAATGTGCAGCACTTGCACACTTTCGGCTGTGTAGCTCATGTCAAAATTTTGGGGCCAAACACTAAGAAGTTGTCGGACAGGAACAAGCCTATGGTACTACTAGGCTACGAAGCTAGTTCAAAGGCTTATCGAGTATATGATCTAGCGGCAAATAAAGTTCATGTAACACGTGATGCCCTTTTCGAGGAAAACAAGCAATGGGCGTGGAGCACACATGAGCAGTAGGAAGTGATTAGTGCAGGTGAAATTTTCATCATTCATGATGAGACTAGTCCTAAAGTAGGAATATGTGACACAAGAGTTGAAGTGGAGCATTCTCATGAAGTTGTATTGCCAGAAGGGTTGGATCCACTTCCTACTGCAGTTGCTACCACTCACGAGGACATGCCTGCTAAATATGGCATTGGTCCTATAGCAACATCGAGCCCAGGCGGTACCACAACAACAACATCGCCTAGTTCTAGTTCAAACTCATAGGATGAGTCATGGTGCTATTGTTCGGTTCAGAATTTATATGAAACCACTGCCCCTATTGAGCTGGAGGAAGATGAATTGTGCCTACTTAGCATGGAAGAACCCATCAATGTGTTGGAGGCCAGTAAACATCATTACTGGAAGAACGCTATGGAGGAGGAGCTAGACTCCATCCATAGTAATGGAACATGGGAGTTAACTGAGCTTCCTGTGGGGAAGAAACCTATCGGGCTCAAGTGGGTATACAAGTTGAAAAAGGATCCAACCGATGTTATGATTAAGTATAAGGCGCAACTTGTAGCCAAAGGGTATGTATAACGCCAAGGGGTGGACTTCGACGAAGTATTTGCACCTGTCATAAGATATGAAACTGTAAGATCGCTCATTGCATTTGCTGCACATGAAAATTGGGAGGTGCACCACATGGATGTTAAGTCTGCTTTTCTCAATGGGGAGCTGCAAGAAGTGGATGTTGTATAACCCCCCGGATTTGAAGAAAAAGTGAAGAAGAACAAAGTCTTGAAGTTGAGGAAATCACTATATGGGCTCCATCAAGCTCCTCGAGCCTAGAACTCAAAGCTAGATGTGAGTCTTAACTCACTAGGTTTTGAAAAAAGCCCTCGTGAACATACTATGTACAGGAGAGGGATAGGTGATGCAAGGTTATTTGTTGGAGTCTATGTTGACAATTTGATCATTACCTGGTCTGCCGAAGAAATACCATGTTTAAGAAACTGATGAGAGACTTGTTCAACATGAGTGATTTGGGTTTGCTATCATACTATTTGGGCATTGAAGTGTCCCAAACACCACATGGCATCACTCTGAACTAGTCAAGTTGTGCTGCAAAACTACTTGAAAGAGCCAAAATGAGGGATCGTAACCCATGTCAAGCTCCTATGAAGCTCCGTGCAAAGTTGAGCAAGGAGGCTCGAGGAGCACCTGTCGACGCCACATGCTATAGAAACATTTGTTGGAAGTCTCATGTATTTAGTTAATACAAGGCCGGATCTTGATTTCTCAGCTGGCATGGTTAGCCGGTTCATGAAGGAACCAAAGATAGAGCATATGGCTACTGTAAAACAAATTCTAAGGTTCATATGTGGCACTTCGAACTTGGGCTGCACCTACAAGAAGGGTCAATAAGGAGATGTATTGATGGGCTACAGTGACAGCGATCATACTGAAGATGTAGCTGATAGCAAGAGCACGACAAGGACTGTGTTCTATCTTGGGTCAAACTTGATCACTTGGAGCTCGCAAAAGCAAAGAGTGGTGGCACTGTCATCTTGTGAAGCCGAATATGTTGCTGCTACCACTGCTGCATGTTAGGGCATTTGGCTCAGTCGGTTGCTTGCTGATTTAAAGGGCCAAGAGACAAAGGAGGTGGTGCTAAGGTTAGATAACAAGTCAGCAATTGCACTTTGCAAGAACCCAGTTTACCACGAAAGAGCAAACATATTGGTACTCGTTATCACTTAATTCGTGATTATGTGGAGAATCAGAAGATTGGAGTGGAGTATGTCAGAACGAAGGATCAACTTGCAGACATCCTCACCAAGCCACTTGGGCGCATTAAGTTCAAAGAGATGCATCAGAAACTCGGAGTGCAGTTGGCCAAACAAGTTTAGGAAGGTGAATGTTATCTAAATTAGTTTGGGTTGGTGTTAAACTCTGAAAAAACTGAACAAGTTTCAGGTTTACAAGGTTCAGTCTGAGTCAGTTTTGTTTTGCTGTTTCTTCGGTTTCCAGTTTCCAGATGCTCGCCTGTTTGTATACAGTCTTGTGCCCGGTACAAACTCTATTATGATTTGGTCGAGTCTATTAAGATTAGGAAGTTTAGATTATTATCCATAGATGCATGTAATCTCTAGCTTATACAAGTAATGAAGCAAAAACAGAAAAGCTGCGTGGGTTTGTTGGCAGCACAAAACTTTTCGTGTCCATCAGATTTCTAGATTGCTTTGTTCTTGTCTCTGCTGCAGTTTTTGATCTGCTTCCCGGCTGTATGACAAAATTCGCATATTTGCACGCCTGGGCAGTAGACATGCAGCAAAGTCCGGTCGCTCAATTCGGTCTGCTACTCCTACGCGGCGCCGTCCGTCCCCTGGTCTTCGTCTTCCATTTACTATTTCTGATCGATCGCCTTCAGATCTTGCCTGCATGGCCTCCCGTCCTTTCCTTCGCCACCACGAGCCTCCCCCACATTGTCCATACACCTCCCTCTTCCCCCTGCGTGCCCCTCCTCATCTGATCTTCTCCTGTCATCCGCAAGACAAACTCTGCAACTTGATTTGCCCCCCTGTTCTTTCCTTCTGCTTTGGTTGGTGTTCTTGCCTCTGTCTCTGATCAGTTTCAGCCAAGAACATATGCGATGGCAATTTCGCATTGCGTTATCTTCGCCTGATTGATGTATGTGTTGACGAGAATAGTACGACTGACTGCACCGCGCGTGCTTTTGCTCAGGTGATCAGAGCGACGAGGGGGGATGGCCAAGGTCCTTCTCCATGGGACGCTGCACGTCGCCGTCTTCGAGGCGGAGGCGCTCTCCAACCCCAGCAGGCCCAGCAGCCAAGCACCCCAGTTCCTCCGCAAGGTCACGTCTACACTCCTCCCTATTCTCCAATTCTGCGTACATGTTTTCGGTTTGTCTGATCAGGACAAAAGGTTACAGCAGCTTACAGCATCGCGCATTGACACCTCAAGCCAATGTGATCTTGGCGATTTCCCTCTGTTTCTGCATAAGTTTTTGGGTCGATTTTTGACAACCTGGTAGATCCATCCGGGCGCTTCTGCAATGCAATGCAACCAAAAACATCACTACCTTATGCGATCACTATGACATAGCTAATCTTCTATTAGGTATTTGATAAAAGCTAAGTGAGCCGTTCATTTTACTCCCTCTCTCCATTGTCCTTTTGCTGCTACACACCCATAGACACTGCTCTATCTCATATTGCTTCACTCCTTAATTTTTGCCCTCGCGGTTTCTCCAAAATAATTCAGTGGTTATGAATCAATCCACTCTCTCTCATCTATTTATTATTATTTGTTTCTTTGTAAGATCACACACATAATTTTTTTTCTCAGTTTTGTCTTTTCTTATTATTATGACCTTTGTGCATCCGACTAGACTCTGCTGCTATGCCAGACCATCAGTGATGCATCGGAGCCTTTAGCCATATGTGCCACATCAATATGGTTGTTTCGTCCCTTTTCTACTCTTCATAGCCACTGGGAACTGTTTTATAAGTCTAGAACTTTATAATTGTTTCTTAAACTTTTAATACATGCTATTGTTGTTCTTTCTTGTATTTTGCGTTGTACAATGACTCAAGAAAAGACTTAAATGGATTGGCAACATAGCAATTCAAAATAATGTTTTGGGGAAGATTGATTTCGAACACCTGATTGAAGGTTTCATTTCAATGAATTCTAGAAGAACAACATTTTTAATGTAAAAGCGAGAAACTAGTTTAGAGTTTGAAGAGTTATTTCTTTTCAATAAGATTACGTCTTGGAATTGTAAGAAAAAATTTATTAAAGCTAAAATCTTAAAAGAAATATTTGGTTAATTGACTTTTCTTAGGTGCAGAAACTAAATATCTCTTTTTAAGTATAGCACATAGCCCTGAAATTGTCAGGTACGACCCTGATGCATCATAAGAATAGGTGTATTCCGTGCCTAATTTGCCGTTTCTACTACAGGAGATGAGGAGTTTCATTTTTTTTCCCTTCAGCTGTCCTCGCTCCGATGATCCCATCCATCCATTTTTTCTCCTCTGATCCGAGGTTACATTACTCAGAGGCAAGTTGGTATGCCATGCGGATCATCATATACTAAGGCTTTTTATTTAGCAGAACTCTAGATCTCAACTCCACCTCAGATCTGGAGTTTGTAGGCTAAAATAAAATGAATTAAGTTTATATTTTTAATCTAAAATGTAAACAAGATGACTCACGTAAACACTCTTAATGTACCCACAACTTTAGCTCTATAAATTTTTGGAGCTGGGAATACTTTGCTCCACCAACTCCACAGATTTTGATGAAGCTGGAGCTATGCCAAACACCCTCTAAAATTTCCAATGCTTTTGTAATCTAGATAGCGCATCAATCAAGATATTTATGTGTCTAAAGGTCAGTTTGAATTTGGTATTGCCAGTTTGGCACCTTGCTAACATACAATTCAATTGAAACAGCTCGTCGAGGGAATCGAGGACACGGTGGGCGTCGGCAAGGGCGCGAGCAAGATCTACGCCACCGTCGGCCTGGGAAAAGCTCGCGTCGGCCGCACGAGGACGCTGACCGACGAGAGCGCGAACCCACGCTGGTACGAGTCGTTCCACATCTACTGTGCTCACCTGGCCTCCGACGTGGTCTTCATCATCAAGGCCAAGAACCCGATCGGCGCGTCGGTCGTCGGGACGGCATACCTGCCCGTCCGGGAGATCTTCGACGGAAATGAGATCGAGAAATGGCTCCCTCTCTGCGACCAGGAGCGCAACCCCGTCCAAAACGGCGGCAAGATCCACGTCAAGCTCCAGTACTTCGACATCTCCAAGGACCGGAGCTGGGGGCGGGGCATCTGCAGCGCGAAACACCCCGGCGTGCCGTACACCTTCTTCTCGCAGCGGCAAGGCTGCCGGGTGACGCTGTACCAGGACGCCCATGTCCCCGACGGCTTCATCCCGAGGATCCCGCTCGACGACGGCAGGTGCTACGAGCCGCACCGGTGCTGGGAGGACATCTTCGACGCCGTCAGCAATGCCAAGCATCTGATCTACATCACTGGCTGGTCGGTTTACACAGAGATCACGTTGATCAGGGACTCGAACCGGCCAAAGAATGGCGGCAGCGTCACGCTCGGCGAGCTGCTGAAGAAGAAGGCCAGCGAGGGTGTCAGGGTGCTAATGCTGGTTTGGGATGACCGGACTTCGGTCGGCCTGCTCAAGAAGGACGGCCTCATGGCGACGCACGACGAGGAGACGATGAACTACTTCCAGGGGACAGAGGTGAACTGCGTGCTGTGTCCTCGGGATCCCGATGATTCCGGCAGCATCGTTCAGGACCTGCAAATATCGACCATGTTCACTCACCACCAGAAGATTGTCGTCGTCGACCACGACATGCCGGGCAGCCGGTGCTCCCCAAGCCGGAGGCGGCGGATCGTGAGCTTCGTGGGAGGGCTCGACCTCTGCGACGGGCGCTACGACACGCCGTTCCACTCGCTGTTCAGGACGCTGGACACCGTCCACCACAACGACTTCCACCAGCCGAACTTCGCCACGGCGGCGGTGACCAAGGGCGGGCCGAGGGAGCCGTGGCACGACATCCACTGCCGCCTCGAGGGCCCCGTAGCGTGGGACGTGCTCTACAACTTCGAGCAGCGGTGGCGCAAGCAGGGCGGCAAGGACCTCCTCGTCCAGCTCCGGGACCTCGCCGACGACATCATCCCGCCGTCGCCCGTCACGTACCCAGAGGACAGGGAGGCGTGGAACGTGCAGCTCTTCCGGTCCATCGACGGCGGCGCCGCCTTCGGGTTCCCGGACACCCCCGAGGACGCCGCGAGGGCCGGTCTTGTCAGCGGCAAGGACCAGATCATCGACCGGAGCATCCAAGACGCGTACATCAAGGCCATCAGGAGGGCCAAAAGCTTCATCTACATCGAGAACCAGTACTTCTTGGGGAGCTCCTACTGCTGGAAGCCCGACGGCATCAAGCCCGAGGACATCGGCGCGCTGCACCTCATCCCCAAGGAGCTCTCCATGAAGGTGGTCAGCAAGATCGAGGCCGGTGAGCGGTTCACCGTTTACGTCGTCGTGCCGATGTGGCCGGAGGGCATCCCGGAGAGCGGCTCTGTGCAGGCGATCCTCGACTGGCAGAGGAGGACCATGGAGATGATGTACACCGACATCGCGCAGGCGATCCAGGCCAAGGGGATCGACGCCAACCCCAAGGACTACCTCACCTTTTTCTGCCTCGGGAACCGGGAGGCGAAGAAGGCCGGAGAGTACGAACCCCAGGAGGAGGCCGAGCCTGACACTAACTACATCAAGGCGCAGCAGAATCGCCGGTTCATGATCTACGTCCACACCAAGATGATGATTGGTATGCATGACCTTGCGTTGCGTTGAATCGATTGTTTCATCGTGATTTTTGACTGTTTTTGTGTGATCAGTCGATGACGAGTACATCATCGTCGGCTCGGCGAACATCAACCAGAGGTCCATGGACGGGGCGCGCGACTCGGAGATCGCCATGGGCGCGTTCCAGCCGTACCACCTGGCGGCGAGCCGGCCAGCGAGGGGGCAGGTACACGGGTTCCGGATGGCGCTGTGGTACGAGCACCTCGGCATGATCGACGACGCGTTCCAGCGGCCGGAGAGTCTCGACTGTGTGCGCAAGGTGAACGCCATGGCGGATAGGTACTGGGACCTGTACGCCGGCGACGGGCCCGAGCGCGACCTCCCCGGGCACCTCCTTACCTACCCCGTCTGCGTCGCCGGAGACGGCACGGTGACCCAGCTCCCCGGGATGGAGTTCTTCCCGGACACCCAGGCGCGGGTTCTTGGCGCCAAGTCCGACTACCTCCCGCCCATTCTTACCACGTAGAAGCACTCGGCACTCAGCTGCATCACATTGCACTGCTCACTTTCTTCTGTTTGGTTTACTTTGGAGATTTGGAGTTTAATTTCCTCTGAATAAGAACAACACTAGATTATGGCTCTTTTTTTTAGAACAAATTATGGCTCCTCCTAGAAAAATAAGAAATGCACTAATGCATTGTGCATTATGATGAATTTATTGTGATTGTAGGTTAATTTGTTGGTGCTACATTATTAAATTTAATTTAATTTATACATGATTGTCTGTTTGTTTTCTTGCACTGGTCACTTGGTCAGTGTTTGTGTTACTTCTTGTCAGATAACCATGTTCGTATGCAATGCACCGTGGAGAACTACTACTGTTTGCTCGATTTCTCTATCATAACATCATATGGACTCCAAATTCCACACATCAAAAGTAAAGAGAAGGACAAGTAATCCAAGGACAGCTCAGCAACTTACTCTACGGTGATCAATTATTTGTACCTGGCTAGGAGCACCACTTATTTTTTAGACTTTCTTTACTACTTTTTTCCTCAAAGAAAATCTATGGTGAGGGGTAAATTTTAATTTTATTGGTTGGTTGGCATAGGAGCTAATCATATTGAAGTGCCTTCCCACCTGGAACATGGAGTGGTGGGAAGAGGTCCACAAAGGCTTCCTTGGCTCTCAGTCCACAAAGTCTTTTGTGTGTTCCCGAAGGACTATTGCTCGCGAACAACATATACCAAAATGATCTGACAACCCCAATGGGTAAGACCGACATGACGATCTTTGGAATAGGATTGGTAATTTGGAAATTAGATCCATGGATCTTTTTTTAATGATACCTCATAGTTCTTAAAATTTGTCATCGACTTCTTGACTATTGTAGTTAAAATCTAGAGCGTCAGTGGCACTTCTGATTTCTGAAGAAGCTACACGTTGGGAATTGGTGTTAGGCCAAACAACACATCACATACTATGTCAGTGCTCGGCAGAGGCTGCTTAAATGAAATTTCGAAGAAGCCAGAAAATAATATAAAATGTATTACAAGCTGACCAATACAGCATCTGGATGCACTTGACTGCAAACACAACTGTGGCGTTGCATGCAGAGTGCACCTGACGTCCTGAGGTATAATTTTCATCCACATATTAAGAGAATCAGTGGAAAATGCCAGTTTTTTGTAGTGGAACTTCGTGAGTATATGTCAAAATTCATATTCTCTTGAAAAACTTGACAATGATATTTCGGTGTTGATCCACCACAACCTTCTTGAGAAAAATCTTTTATACTAGCTTGTAACAGCCAAACAAGCTGACAAGAGAACATGGTAGAGACAATGGGGGAAAGCCAGGTGGCTGCTAGCAGTGAAGGCAGTTCATTTCCCTTTCATACATTTGATCCTGATCCGACACTAGCTTCATGCGGCCTTAACACAAAAATCTTCTATAGTTAATTGTTGATGTATGAGTTGTCTTCATGCAGCCTTAGCCTTTGGTTTTGATTTCTTGAATCTAGAGTACAAGAAAACCCCAGCTAGAGCCACAGCAGTTCCTGCAGGCAGCAAAAGAATATAATTCAGACACAGATAAATTGGAGAGTGAATTACTACTGCTTCCTTGCTGGTAAGTAGGGGTGGAAAAAAAACTAGAAACTCGCGAGTTAAACGAGTACTCAAAAACTCGACTCGACTCGGCTCGAACTCGTTTCTTAACGAGTCGAGTCGAGCTGGGTTTTGAACTCGTTAAAAAAACGAGTTAAACGAGCCGAGCTAACGAGTTATCGAGCGAGCTAACGAGTTAATCAAGCTACATGGAAAAAAAAAACCCTAAATCCCCTAAATGACTAAATCCCTAAATCCCCTAACGAGTTAATCGAGCTACATGAATCAAATATGTATGCTCTCTTGCTCACATTACTAACGAGCTTAACGAGTCGAGTTCGAGCCAACTCGAGTTTATAACGAGTCGAGCCGAGTTAAACTTCTAGCTCGTTAAAATAACGAGTCGAGTTCGAGCTGACTCGTTACCTTACCGAGTCTACCGAGTCGAGTCGAGTCAGCTCGATATCCACCCCTACTGGTAAGATAGGATAGGTTGCATATGAAGTTACCAAGGGCATTTATAGATGAAATTGGAGTTCTGAAGAAGAGAACGGTCGACACAATCACCACCAATCGTTTGACAGAGTTGGCAACAGAATGTGTCACAGGTGATACTCTAGCCAATAAACTATATGAAACCTGCATCAGAAACACAAAAAGAAACTTTTTCACTGGTAATTAAAGACAATATTATATAGAATTCGTGGTAAACCTCAAATGACAGAAAATAATCAGAGAACTGGTAAAAGTTGAATTGCAGGCCCTGCAACTTATTTTGCAGGATCATTTGTTCAACGTCACTGGAGATAAAATAACATTGTAAATCAAAACCGATTGACCATAATAATACAAAATGGGAAAAACGCCGACCCCTAGAGCTTTGGAGAACCATAAAAACTGATTTTGTTTTTTAAGTTTTTTTAAGGGAACTAATTTTTAGTGGAGATTAACTCACCTGTTGGTAAAAATGGAAACAACTGCCAGCAAGTGCCGCTTTCACACATAGATCTTGAAGATTAACTCCCTACATAAAAAATACGATGTTTGACGGATTCATGATTAGTTAAAAAAGAGAGAAGCAAAATAATCCATATATCTACTTTTGCGACTTGGTGTTACTCACAGTGCTCTGCAGGTACGATGGGCTAAACTTGATGCCTTCTACAAATAGCGTTAATGGGGCTGATAACAAAAATGACATGACTGTCATAATTGAGAAGAGGTTTATGTCATCCAATGTTTCCTGTAATAAGAATAAATTGAATAAGGGGCACACTGGTTCAAAATATTTATCCTGCTACTATATTGTGAATGTCCGATTTGGGAGAAACAAAGTGGGGAAATCACCTCTTTATCACCAAGAAGTTTCTTGCTGAAAACATTCCGTGATTGATTGATAAGATTGGAAGCCATGGCACTCCAAAATCCTATCCTGTTTTCCCATTTTTTTTACTCAGTCAGTACATAGTCACATATGGCTGCGAGTTCCGAATAAGACCATGAGAAATACACCAGTCATCAAAAGAAAAGCAATATTTTGCATGGATGATACCTTTTATATTGCATACACATATTTAGCAAAAACAAAAACCAGTTCAAAACATGCAAAACAATAAATAAACAAGAAAAAATAAAAAAAAAATCATTGCTATATTTTCTAATATAGAATACAAGTGGAACTTAACCACAGTCTATTCAAAGTCAATACCTAATCTCAGAATTTTTGAAAATTTTGAGTGAGGCAGTAGTTTGCATTTTTACTCTGAAGATGACTTTGGCAGTAGGTACTCGAACATATAAGATTAACTCAATTGCCAAACAGTGTGAATTTATTGCTTTATTTTCTTTAAGAACAGAAGTGAACTAACAAACAGTGTGATAGATTCCTTATTTATTTCAAGAAAAACAGAATATTAGAATGAAATGCATTATATAGCTTACAAAGATATAGAGAGGGGAATCACAGAATCAATGTTTCCTACAGCCTTTGACATTGGAATTTTAGAAATTGCAGATACACTGACCAGTTGAAAGAAACTTCAGTCATAGATGAAAGTACAACTCCACCAACAATCGGCACAAGCGAACCTGAGACCAGGAGAGAAGGTGTCTGCAAGAACAGGATAGTTGAGAAAAAAATGTAATATCTTTATATGTATTCTATTTTTTAAGGACAGGCCACTAAAGAAAGCACGAACCAATTACCTCCCCAAGGAACAAGACAGAGAGAAGTACGGAGAAGAAGGGCTCCATGGCCTTGACGGTGTGCGTGAAGGATACAGCCACCTTACCCAAACTAATGTTGGTGAAGACATTGCCCATCATGTGCACTAAGGCCAAAGGCAGGATCTTTGCATACTGCATCCACAGTTAAAAGCACAATTCATAACATTTGTATTACTTTACGATTTTACATGGATATGTTCTTGAAAAAAAAACAACTTTACATGAACACGTAAAAGGAGAGAGAGCAGTGATATTCCTTTTGTTTATCACCTGTTGAAGGGAGAGCCTTGGCTTAGGATACAGATTAAGCAACCACATGAGGGTGATGAAGAAGGAGCCGGATGCGAACTGGAAGGTAGTAATGGTGTAAGGGAAGGGCACTGCTTTCAGAATCTGTGCGCAACAAGTGAAGATTGGATTAGGAATTTAGGATCAAATCATGGGGTAAAGAGAAGGGAAGGGGAAATGGTGATAAGAACGGACCAGCTTGTTGTAGATGTTGAAGTAGATGTTGAGGAGGTACCAGACGAGGATCATGGCCCCGAGCTTCAGCGTCCGCGGAATGCCGGCGCCCTCCGGCTTCCCGCCGCCCTCCGCCGACGGGGACGCCGCGGCGGCGGCGGTCGTCGTCGCTGTCCTCCTCACCGCGGCGCCGCCCTTGCCGCCGTCCGGGAGCAGGGGGGAGGGGAGCAGAAGCCGGCCCTCGCGAATGCCGAGCGGCAACACGGGCGCTCCGGCGCCGAAGACCAGGCAGCAAGAACAAGAGGAAGAGGAAGCGAACGCGACATGCCGCGTGGCCAGGGAAGGAGAGGGGACCGGCGTACTGCCCAGCCTGTAGAGGAGGAGGAAGAGGACGCCGCCGCCGCCATGCTCTGCATCTCGCCGGCCTCTTCCGATTCTTGCGCTCCTCACTTGTTGGGTCCTTGGACTATATACACTGCGCTACTGCAACAACAACAATGGGTAGGAAACCTCGGTGGATTCTTGGGTTGTTCTTGGCAAGGGGAGCACATGGGCGCGGAGCACCTGCCCGATCCATCCACGCACAAATGCAGGCGCGGGAGCTGTGACGTCGCCGCTATTTATGGAGAGGAGGGGAGGAGTGGATAAGAGAAGAAGCAAGCGAGGAAGGAAAGGTACGGATACGGCGGCTGCTGTGCTCCTCTCGCTGCGCTTCTGGCACGCGACCGGAGACGACGCAAGACGGCGGGAGTTAGACGGTAGAAGCGGAGGAGGTGGCGAGAGGCCACCAGCGCAGCCAGCCATCCTTGCTGGCGCAGTTTCTGCGAAACAAAACGGAACACTCGCTTTCTGGCGACCACTGCTTCGGATTTTCCTGCCACGACGGCTATTTACACGAGGGCCTGAATATGCGTGCGTTATGTTTATCTAGTAGGTCAACGTCGTGTTTTACTATAGATAAAAATATTACATTATCTCATCACGCTTTAAGTAGGTCAACATCATATTGTACTAAAGATAAAAAAGAATATCATATTACATTATCACGTCGAGTCGATGTCGTCATGATCGGTTTGATTAGCCTATATCCTTGGCTCAGCCTCCACATTCGTCTGTATCACGCCTCCGCACCCTCGGCTCCATCATGCATCTATTAGAGCTACGTTTTCTTAGGGAGATGGAATTTGTTTGTTGCAAGATTATTTTTTTCTATTTTTGTTAGATAAATTTAAGGGAGGTGAAAGCAAGAGTTAGAGGGGGGGGGGACGTATCACCACAAGATTCTCTTTAAGTAGTATAACTAGCCAGATGCTCGTATATTGTTATGGATAAAAAAAAAGTCTGGCTATAGCACATTCAATTGTTTCTTTCACTTGAATCAGTCAATTTTTATGATTTGGATCTCGATACAATGACTGGCTTCCTCCCCATCTATAAAACTACTTCGTCCCCAATACCGAATTGATTCCCTCCCGTGATTCGTTCCCATCGAATCGTAACACTACCGCCTCCTATACTGCCACCCCATCACTGACATCGGCTAGGCCCTTCCCCTCCACCATGCCTTGTCCACCTCTCTATGCATCTCCACCTCGCTAGAGTCCTCCATGTGTCATTTGTAGTTTGAATTTCAGAAAATAACTATTAGTTTAATTCATTAGTGTACAAGAAAGAATAATTATTTTTTGTTAAATGCATTTTAAGAATGCTTTTGAAAAACATTAAAATTATTGAGATTTATCATAATTATAAAATAATTTGATTCTCATTTTTGAGCTTATCTTATCCTTAAGAATTTTAAAAGTAAATTTATAAGATTGGAAATAAATTTAAATTGAATCACAAATTAATATATTTAATTTGTTTAATAATAATTCATTTCTATTTAGAAATAATTTATTGCATATCTCATGGATATTATTTGTATACATAAAATAAAAGAATATGTTTTTATTAATAAATTATTTATATTTGGAAATGAAAGGTATTGAGTGTTTGAAACTTTTAAGATTTTACAAGAGGTTGGAATAGCATACTTGTAATTAGATTTAAATACAACTTCAATTAGAAATTTGGTAAACTTCTAATTTATATCAAATTGGGCTCAATTTTTTATTTTATCAGTTTTTGGGCTCGGTTGGGCTGGCCCAAAACTACGACCCAATCGGCCACATAAAAACCCTTCTCTCTTGTTCTCTCTTTTTTCTCTCTCTCTCATTCCTCTTTTTCACCCGCCTTCTGCCGGCTATTTCCGTTGCCTCCAGCACTTTCCCAACCATCACCGCCGCCTTGCGCCTCCCTCTACTGGATCTTGCATGTGCTTGCTCGCTGGCCAAAATTGAGTGCTCTGCATCAGCCCTGCCGCATCGGCTCTATAGCGTTTGACATTATCAGCCCTCTCCACCAGATTCGGCACGCGGCCACTCGATCAACTCAAATTGAGCCCTCACGCTACTTAATCCAAGCCGTCACCTCTAGGCTTCCTCGGCCACAACACCGGCACACCGGGCGCGGCCTTGATAGCCCTGCCATGCTCGCCGGCCACCTTGTTGTTCTCTTAGCCTCACCATGCTCTGCCTCAACCTCACTATGTTGGCTCTGCCTCCATCGATGCTACAACCACTTCTACTCACCGACGCTGATCTCGCCAATGGCTGTCACCACCTAATTTGCTATATCCTGACATCATCGGCTTTGCCACTGTCTCTCCATCATCGAGAATTGCCGCATGTGCTTTGTCGAGGTGTGTTCGCCGTTCTAAGTCGAGTCCATCAAAGTTGACTCCGGGACGTTGAGGAGATGCGTTCGCTATCCAAAGTCATATCTGTCGAAGTGAGACCAAAATATTGAGAAGATGTGTTCGCCATCTTGATTTAAGTAAGATGAGTCCGGGATGTTGAAGAGATGCATTCTCCATCTTGTATCGAGTAAATAGTGGGTAAGTTATAGTTGAAATCGACTACCTTAACAAATTAGAGTTGTGTTACAAGATTAAGGAGCGGTGATTAATAGATTTAATCTTGTATTATATTTGTTTTTTGAAGGACTATTGGAGTCCAAGTAGTACACTGAGTCGACTTCGACTCATGATATCAGAGCCTTCATAAGGCGCAGTGCCCTGTAAACATTGTGAGTAAGAGAATGGATGTAGATGTAATACAAACACGAAAGAGCCTTTGCTCGGTTGGTTCTTTCGTTGTGCTTGTATCAGAAGGTCGCGTGTTCGAATCTCTCAGGATATTTTTTTTTAATTGAATTTCTTTTACTTTCCAACAACCAAAGAGCTATTACCGACTCAACCAAAATTAACCTTTGGTGCAAATGTCCAGAGCGGTTGCTAGGGGGACATTGACAAGGTAACAACCGGTGTTGAGCATTAAAGAGGCTTTAGGATGTTCTCTAATGTTTGTGCACCCACCTTGGATGTTATTGGTCCTGAGCAAGTTTTCAAAATGTCGTTTCCGGATCACATCTTGGAAGCGGGTGAAATCCAAAATTTCGACGAGACTTTTTAATTACAGTTAAAATCCAAACAAAATTCAAAAGAAAATTTTGAAATCCGATAAATTTAAAACCTAGAAAAATGAAATTTCAGCCAAAATCACCAAAATTTTGGTAATTTTCAACCTCATGTGAAACAGTCTCTAAGTCTAGAAAAAATTAGGTAAAAATTTGAAAAAAAATCATGTAAGCATTTATCTACATTTTCTATCTGTTTGAATGCAAAATACTAAGTATTTGCACATAAAATACCCCAGTTAGTTTTTAGGGTTTAAGCCGAAATACATTATGTAAAGCCAAAATTCAAGTTAGGATTTCGAGTTTATGCCAAAATAAATCATTTATAAATAAATTATTTAAGGCTGAAATACAATTTAAGACTGAAATACATCATGTAAGGCTGAAGTTAAGATTTAGAGTTTAGACCAAAATACAATTTAAGATCGAAATCCAAGTGACAATCATGACTAAGGCCTAAGAGGAAATCATGGTGACAATCGTGACTAAGGCCTAAGAGGCAATCATGGTGATACGGAGGACTGGTCCATTATGAAGGCCCTTTTGCAAACTAACAAATAATAGGGATATATGTAATGCAAACCAGTAGCTTTGTGTATTCATGCAAAACACTTGGTTCAGGCATCAAATTGACATAAAAAAATAGAAACAGGTTGATGTGCTTATCAATTAACTTACCTTCGTGTGGAGTTTAAAGTTCATATGCATGCTATGTTAATAGTACTAAAAGTGAAATAACCATTTCAAACGATTAATTGAAGGGAAAACGGAAGGAAAACAAAAATTACTATCCATAGCAAGCATATGTTTTATGTTTCTTATAATATAGTGTGAGTTCGAAGTTGAACTATTTAAAGGGTCCTATAAAACTCTAATTACTACATCATCTTTTTTTTAAAGTTTTTATGTCAATTTGGTTCTCAAATCAAAATTATTCGCATATTTGCACCTAGCTAGTTATTAGTTTACACTCAAACACAAAAACTCAATTAAGCTAGCACGCATGCCATCACTGGTTGAGATTGATTAGCCTCTCCTTTTTTACCTCTAGCTCTTCTTTAATACCTTCAAAACGAAATGAGTCGTCCAATGTCTTGATCTCATGAATTACATTAGTTAGGTTTGACTTATTTTTGATCTCGAGAATATACGAGATGATCATAAGCTCTTTTTTTAAAAAAAAATTTGTGTCATAACTTGTATATGTATTTTTTTGCAAACTTTTCATATGCATTCCTCATAGAAGGCACTATAATTCTCCACAAAAAATTAGTGCAAAATCCGATTCAAAAACCATAAAAACCGGTCAAAAATGCCGAAATTTATGAAATCACAGTAGCAAACCCTAATTTTCAATTTTTTTCATTCACCGAGATTTGAATCTTGTCTCCGACCGAAATCCGAGATTTTTGAAATTTCACTGAAATTTTGAACCTTGGTCCTAAATTTTATTGTTTACCCCTGTATTTGTTTAATTTTCACGTGTGTTTTGTTTCATGACTTTCCACGTATACTAGTTCGCGATCCCTTTAATTCTTCGACAATTCCTCGTTGTGCGATGCTTCTAATGTATACATCTTCCAGAGTATTAAAAAATATAGGGTACTGCATTATCTAATTTATTGCAGGAAGGACATGCTCTTTAAGCTAAATCCAACCTATCCATAATTTTAGGCTTTCACAAGCATTTCCGTATGCTCCATCCTTTCATGTATAACAATAGCGGCATATAAACCAGTGATTCGTAACCAATTTCCCTGGATCGGATCGGTTTCTCCTCTCTTTTTTGCTAGGACTGAATTGGTTGCTTTTTTAGTCTGAATTGGTTGTTCTTTTTTTTGCAAAAAAAAAAAAAAAAGTTTCACACATCTTAGCTTAGCTCTCAACGACAACACGTGGAGCATGCATGCTTTATGTTGTTTTTGTTTCACATGTAGAATTGTTAGCGACGATGAAAGGTGCTTTCCGAACGTACTACTGTAAACTTGTGTGCTGCACAATTCGTTCAAGCAAACATCAACTTACCCCATCGTACATTTGTCTATGCAAGTAGCCAAATAAACTCTTGTATTATCCGATTAAAAAAAAACTCTTATACCACCTCATTATCTGATAAACTAAACAACAAATCAAGCCACTTATTTTAAGTACGGCTGAACTATAGATGTAGGTGATATATTCAGTGTAAACTATTTTTATCGTGTAAACTCGGAGAAAATTATATGTACAAGTTTTTAATTTTTTTTTAAAATTACCTTATGCAGAGGAGGTAAGCTTCTACAAACTTGTAAAATATAAATACCAAACTCAATAATATTTGAAAGATATGAAAAAGATAAATTCAATCTAAATAGTGATTTTTTCATTGTTTAGCACTATTAATTCTAGCTTCAAATTTTACTTATATATACATGTTATTCTACAATTTCAATATGACTTTTTATTATTTTTTCTTAATAAACCTCCCCTTTTAGACATTTCTAACACTATTTACTATTATAAACTAGAGTAAGATATATCATTCAAAGAATAATAAATAAATTCTATTAACAACAGTAATTTAATAAAGAGAGATATTCCAGTCTTTTGTAGACGTATAAATACCCTATAATACCATCACCTCAAGAACAAAGTACTAATCAAACATTCAAACTCTGCGAACAAGCGCTAGCTCATTTGGCTAGCGCGCTCATCGAGCGGTCAGCCTGCCTTCGTTCAAGTGTCACTCAACGCGGGCGCGCGCAGGAGGCATGTGCGTGCGCGGAGTGCGTGTGAGGGTGCGAGTGTGTGTGTAGAGTGTGTGCGTACATAGCTCATTTGTTGTTTCTTTCTTCTATACTGAATGCTAGAACTCTTGGCCAAATTTCAAACATTCAAACTCTAATCAACTCTCAATTCATCACCAATCAAACACACCGCCTTTGATAGCCCAAACCGGATTAAGCAGTCTAGCCATAGAATCAGGGATAAACTTTTCGTTTTGGAAGAAAATTCAGAACCAGCCGAAATCCTAAATTTCATCCGAAATTTCGAAATTTCGGCCGGAGCACATTCAAAATTCAAAAAGCAAAATTCAAATCCGGTTTGTTTTGGATCGAAATTTCGCCGAAATTACCCGAAATTTTGCCCAAATTGCACTGACTGGAAATTGGTTCAAACGATGTCAAAAAATTTTAAATTTTTTTTGTAGGTTAATGACACATCAGAGATGTTCTCATAAAATTTTCAAGTGATTATCAGTCCTGTGGGTTTTTAAAAAATTCAAACATTGGTACTGTCCCGATGAAACGTTGATCGGCAAGTTTGAACCGGATGACAAATAGTACAAACGATGTTATAAAATTTTGAAATTTGTTGTGGAGATTCCTGACATATTTATGATATTTATTTAAAAATTTCAGATGATGATCAAATGTGAGGAATTTTTAAAAATTCAAACATTCGTACTATCTTGGTAAAGCGTTGAGCGGCAAGTTTCATCCGAATGAAAATTAGAACAAACGAGGTTATAAAATGTTGAAATTTTTTTTGTATGGTCCTGACATATTCATAATATTTTAATAAAATTTTCATATGATTATCAGTGTCATGAATTTTTAAAAATTAGAACAGTGGTACTATTCTGTTAAAAGGCTGATGATCAATAATAGATTTACTTTAGCAATAAGAAAGGTTTAAATTTTTTTAAAATTTTACATAAGGGTGAGAAGGAAATGCTTAACATCTCATAAAAATTTTGAATCATGATCATGCTCCAGTGAATTTATAAAATTCGTAGAAGGAATAGTGCCATTTATGTTCTTTCTCTATTTCATTTTTGAAATATAATACAACAAATTAAGTTTAGTGCTTACTGCATTGATAGATTTTATTGAGCAAGCCAAGAAATTTTAAATTTTTTAAAAATTTTATAGAAAGGTAATGAGGAAATTCTTAATCTGTCATAAAAATTTTAGATGATGATCACACTTGAGAAAATTTAGAAAAATCTAAAAAGTTTACTATCCCAATTATGTCCATTCTGTTTTTGATTTTTTAAAGATAGCAAATGATGTTGAATTATTTTGAAATTTTTTTAATGATCCTAAATTACTAAGTATGGTACCAAAAAATTTTAAGATCATTATCAAGCTTTTAATTTTTTTTAAAAATCTGACAGTGTTTCTGCCAAAATTTTAAAAAATCTCAAAAATTAGTTTTTCATCAAATTTTCATGGAAGATCACTTTATGTGGTGTTATTGGACTAATTACGGTCATATCCAGCCCAAAAAAGTGAAAATTCGGATTGTAAACCCGAAATTTCGCCGAAATTACCATAAATCTCGGCGAAATTACCCGAAATTTCGCCCAAATTACACTGATTGAAAATTGGTTCAAACGATGTCGACAAAATTTTGAAATTTTTTTTGTAGATTCCTGACACATTAGAGATGTTTTCATAAAATTTTCAGGTGATTATCAGTTTTTTGGATTTTTAAAAAATTCAAACATTGGTACTGTCCCGATGAACCGTTGACCGGCAAGTACTTTGAATGTCAGAATTTTTATAAATTCCTGGAGAAATATTTTGAGCTGAAAATTTTACATAAGAATCCTTAGCTCAAACAAATTTGAAAAACAAAATTTCAAAAAGTTATAAAAATATTTGATTTGCCTGATAAATCCAAAACAGAAAACAGAAATATGTACACAGTACATTGTCAAAATTATTGTAAATTCTGTAAGTAATAATTGCCTCTGAAATTTATACAGTATGAAGATAACTCCCTATCCATCACGCATTAAATTCATCAATAAATTTAAGATATGATTACTAACTGATTCAATGAATCCATCATAACTCTGTTCGCTGAATTGATTTTTGAAATATAATACCACAAATTAAGTTTAGTACTTACTGCATTGATAGATTTTATTGAGCAAACCAAGAAAGTTGAAATTTTTTTAAAATTTTATATTATCTTCCCCAGCAATAAATGCATCAACATTAAAAATATCATAAATTAATAAATTAATTTAAGATATTTAAAAATTCAAAAATAGAGAGAATTGAAAACTAGTACTTTGAATGTCAGAATTTTTATAAATTACTGGAGAAATATTTTGAGCTGAAAATTTTACATAAGAATCCTTAGCTCAAACAAATTTGAAAAACAAAATTTAAAAAAGTTATAAAAATATTTGAATTGCCTGATAAATCCAAAATAGAAAATAAAAATATGTACACAGTACATTGTCAGAATTATTGTAAATTCTGTGAGTAATATTTACCTCTGAAATTTATATAGTATGAAGATAACTCCCTATCTATCACGCATTAAATTCATTAATAAATTTAAGACATGATTACTAACTGATTCAATGAATCTATCATAGTTCTGTCCACTGAATTGATTTTTGAAATATAATACCACAAATTAAGTTTAGTGCTTACTGCATTGATAGATTTTATTGAGCAAACGAAGAAAGTTGAATTTTTTTGAAAATTTTATAGAATGGTACTGAGGAAGTTATTAATCTGTGATAAAAATTTTAGATGATGATCACACTCGAGAAAATTTAGACAAATCTAACAAGTTTACTGTCCCAATTATGTCCATTCTGTTTTTGATTTTTTAAAGATAACAAATGATGTTAAATTATTTTTAAAATTTTTGTGTATGATCCTAAACTACTAAGGATGGTACCATAAAGTTTTTAGATCATTATGAAGCTTTTAAATTTTTTTAAAAATCTGACAGTGTTTCTGCCCAAATTTAAAAAATCTTAAAAAAATTAGTTTTTCATCAAATTTTCATGGAAGATCACTTTCTAATAGATTATTGGACCAAATCTGGTGCTCAAATTTCAAAATCCGGATGAAAAACTCGACGAAATTACTGTAGCAGTACTGTAGTGAATTCATTTTTTTAAAATTTTAATTTCGGCCGGTACTATAAAAATCGGGGGTCCGAAAAACGAAATTTTGCCGAATTTCGGCGGTTTTTTTATCCTTACAGAATCATGTGGGTGAATTTTTTTCTCTCTTTTTGCGCCGGTGAAGAAAAATATTTGTGGTTTTAGTGGCGTACACGAGTGACGGGCTGACGGCGACCGATCCCTGTGCACGGGATTTTTTCACCGCCGAACCCCCGACTCCAACATGTTCCATGTCTTATCCGATCCAATAATGATGCGCGAATCGCTAATGCGCACGAATTAGCCGCAAGATTTTTTTTTCTCCCTCTGCCCTCGCGCAATTGGGGGTTTCCTGGCGATGGACGGAGGTCACGGAGCCACAGAAATGGGGGCCAAGAACAGCGGATAATTTTAGCCAGCCGCAGGGACGGGAGGGAAGCCTGGGCAGCCACTCGCCCGCCTCCAAGAAACCGCAGAGATCTGTCTAATCGCGGCTGAATTCGATTGTTTTTTATTCTAAGAACCAATTCGGTTTAGTTTCTTGGGCGGTGGGAGAAGGAGAGGACAGAGGAGGATGCAGTGGGTGGGCCTGAGCCCGCCGGTGCCGGCGCTGACGGCGGTGTGGATGAGGCGGAGGCCAAGAACCGCGAGGTGGCCGCGGGGGAGCGCGTCCGCGGCTCGTTGGGCGGTGGTGGCGGCCGCGTCATCGTCGTCGCCGTCTTCGGATGCGAACTCGAGCTCGAATTCGCCGGGGAGGGACGAGGAGAAGGAGGAGACCGCGCGGAGGGAGAAGGAAGAGAAGGCGGCGGCGTCCTTCTTGATGAGGAGCCAGAAGTACGCCATGCTTAAGCAGCAGCTCGCCGTGGCCGCCCAGTTCGAGGTATAATACA
Source organism: Guadua angustifolia (assembly GCA_036346375.1). Lineage (NCBI taxonomy): Eukaryota > Viridiplantae > Streptophyta > Magnoliopsida > Poales > Poaceae > Guadua > Guadua angustifolia. The sequence continues at coordinate 19,428,390 of CM070509.1, forward strand.
AGGAGACAGTACATTCATGTCTCAGGAGGCAAAACTTGCAATCGATCCATCTAAACTGGGGCTGCTCGTTGACTGCAAATTGGAATTTGTTGCAGGATTATAAGGAGGCAGCGAGGCTGAGGGACTCGCTGAGGTCGTTCGAGGAGGAGGAACCTGTCCTGCGTCTCCGCCAGTTGCTGAAGAACGCGGTTGAGGAGGAGAGGTTTGAGGTATTGTACTCATACATTACCATTATGGTTAGTCCTACGAATTAGCTGCTTTTAGTTGTTACATGTCCAAAGAAGAAACTTTAGAATTCCCCATTAGATATTAGCAAAATTGGGTAGTGGATACACTTTGATTGTTTGTTCCAACCAGTCTTGGTAAATGGTAACAGTGTCTGATTAAACAGAAGAGGTGCAGGTTCAATTTCGTAGGTTTCTATTTAAAAGAATAGGGTATGCTGCACTGTATTTGTCTTCAATGCTGGCAGCAGCTTATGATGATAACTGATGTGTTTTTGTGCTGACCACAAATTCAACAATTTAGTTGTATGTCCGGGTCTTTTCTCCCACATGTTTGATGTTGAAAATGAGAGGAAGTCTTAAGACAATCACTTAAATAAGCATGTGCTCTTACTCTCTCCTCTATTCCACTCTCATGGTTTGAACTTTGAATGGGATCAATATTAGCGATCAATTTCACTATTATAGTTACTTCAATAAGTATTTATGTAGAATTTGGTCTCACTGGTCAACATTCTAGCAAACATATTTTGTTCATCTCTTAGTGTTCTATCCATGTTTATGAATTTTCTTTACATTCATGCTTCCCAGGATGCTGCCAAGTATAGAGATGAATTGAAAATTTTGGCTCCGCACTCCCTCCTCAAATGTTCTAGTGATGCTACAACTCTGGTATCTTCTTCTAGTTGAATGTTGTTTCCTAGAAAATCTTCTGGCTGTTCTAAAACTTCAGCTTTAGGAATCACTATCATTTTCTGTGACAGTATTTGAGTGTTGAAAAATTCCCAGCTTTTTATGTGAGCAAGAATTCACCAGAAAACTTGGTCTGATGTGATTAAAAATAGCTATGACAGGGAAAGAAAAATAAGAGACTAGCAGGGTCAAGGTTTTCAGGAAATTGTTTCTATCTGACTTGGTCAAAACTGCACCATTGTGTGTCACCTTGGTCTCTCGACTCTCTCCACATGTTTTTACAATCATTTTATTTTTGAACAAAAATTCATCCTTTGCTAGTGTTGTGTCCTCTGTCCCTTTTTTCCCTATATTTTCAAGCATGCATGTAGAAAATGATGACTAAAATATCCATTCTATGGATGTGCTTTGTTTGATATGAAATTCATTGGACCATTTAATAACTTTGACTGCATCTTACATTTTTAGTGGCTTGAAGTCTGGAACATTTGACACTGAAATAATGATCAAACTGATTTTGTTTTCTCATAACCTTCATGGTGACACTATATTTTAGTAATATAGATCAAGTATTTCTTCACACCCCTTGATTGATTTCAACTTAGTTTCTTGATATAGTTTGGCTGTTAAATTTTAGGGGATAAGAGTTCAAGTCAGGAGTGTCTATATTGAAAGCCGGAGCCAGCCTTTGAAGGGACAGTTCTTTTTTGCCTACAGAATCAGAATCACAAATAACTCTCAGCGCCCTGTTCAGCTTCTCAGAAGACATTGGATTATCACTGATGCAAATGGAAGGACGGAGAATGTTTGGTTAGTCTTTGCCGTACTATCACCTTACTGCAAATATCATAAGTGGATGCTAATAAGGCTTAATCGATTGTCATGTCAGGGGGGTTGGTGTAGTGGGAGAGCAACCTGTCATATTCCCAAGGACTGGTTTTGAGTACTCATCTGCGTGCCCATTAAACACTCCAAATGGGAGAATGGTAACATGACACGAGTTCATTTTATCTAAAAAATTTTGACAACCTATACCTTCACATTTGTAAAAAGGGCAAATTGTAGACTTGTAGTGGGTAGTTATGAGTTTCTAATAGTGCAAGATATTCTTATGATTCTAGTATCTCTTGAACGTATAACTTCTGCCAATTATGCCCAAGACTGGCACCTTATGCTTGACTCAGTTGTTTTGAGCTGCGACAGAAGCAAACTGGAGTGTTCAATTTAAACTAGTTATTCCCTAAAACGTATGGACCATTTGGAATGTTTGCGCCATGCAAATCTGCAAAGCGAAGCCTACCTGAATTCTGTTCTCAATTGTAGGAAGGTGATTTTGAGATGAAGCACATCGACAAGGCTGGGTCCTCGACATTCAACGTCACGATCGCGCCATTCTCTCTATCAATCCTTGGAGACGACAACGACGTTCTACTCTGAATGCGGTTGGGTGTCAGAACGAGTTAAGATGATGTTGCCAGTAAGAAATAGCACAGTATGCAGACCCAAGTAATGCTGTTAGTGATGTAGTTTGAGTAGTAGAGTTTGGTCTTTAGTCGAAAGTGCTGCTTTTTGCAATTTTGGTGCAGAATCAGACACGGTTTGGTGAAATATGGGAACTTCTATGATGTAAATTTGTGGCACATAACAATGTACATGGTGTCAATTTCACTTTTGTATGTACAGCATAGAGCCATATAGTTTGTTCAGGGTGCAACACACTCATTTTATCTCCTAATGAGTACCTGTTTCACACTCATTTCATATAGTTTGTAAGTACCTGTTTTGCGATGGCATTAAACAGTATGACACACATGTTCTGGCCGTTGGTACTGTAGCGAAGTACTGGGCATCTTTGGACTTGGGCTGGGCCTCAAGAGCCCGATTGTATTGGGCAAAAAGGATTGTCAGGTTTGCCTCATACAGAAAGCCTTGGCCAAGCCCAATGGGCTTACCTGTTTGGCCTGTGGACCTCGATACTTTTTATGGGCTGGACACAAGCTAGGCCGGGTTTAGCATGGCTCGGTTAACTACCGGTGGCCCTCGAAACTTAAATCTGCTCCATCTTAATCCTGGCTTGAAGCTAGACCAACTTAGCTCAAGTTTGGATTACACAAAGTTCATAGCAGGGCCCAATGTAGCCACTATTTCTATCGCAGAATGATGCAATTTGTCCACCTAAAATTTTATAAACTGTTTCAAGCCTTGTTTGCAAAATGATGGAAAGGCGCAGCCGTGCTACCTCTCGTCATCCACATAGCCTTCATCTGTGGGGTCCATTATAGCTTACGCGATTTATCTTCGCATGTGCTTTTGTTTTAGCATAAATCTCGATAACTAAAGGGCTTTTTTTTTATGGGAATGTATCTTGTGCACACAGGTCTTCCCCCACCGATCCAACGCTTGTTGGTCATTTTTCAAACCCCCCCCCCTCCCCTCCACTCACGTCCGCATTTTTCAGAAAACCCCGCGCCTCCTCTCACGCCCGACGCACGCGGCTCCAGGATCGTCGCGCCCTAACCCGCCCCGCCGCGCACCTCTAGCTGCTCCTCGTCCTACGTCGCGCTGCCCCCCAAGCCCATCCTACCAGGATCGCCGCGCCATCCTACCAGGATCGCTGCTCCTCGTCCTACCAGGATCGCCGCGTTGTCGTGCCCTCCCCTGGACGAGGATTGCAACGCCACACCTTTGTGCCCCTCCTGCATGACGATGGCTGCTTCATTGGCCACGGATGTCGCACACTACGCCGCGTTGGACGAGGATCGCCGCGCCACGCCGGAGTGCCCTCCCTTGGACGAGGATTGCCGCGTCGCGCCTTCGTGCCCCTCTTGCACGACGATGGCTGTTTCGTCGCCCACAGATGCCGCGCAGGACATCGGTCGCGTCGGCCTCCATTCGCCCACGGTTGCTGCGCAAGGCAATGATCGCGCCGTCCTCCCCTCTACCATGGTCGCACGGGACATCGCTCGCGCCATCCTCCGTTCACCTACGGTCGCCACCCAGGATAGCGACGCCCAGTATCGCGTTGCTTGTCTCCCTCCCCATGTCATCATCGAAAAAGAAACCGGCCATGCTACGCAGCCCTACCAAGACGGTCTCCGAGGCCCGAAATTGGACTCTATTGTTTATGTCCCGCCAACCCAGATGAACAACGGCGAAAATTCAATGAGAATGCCTCCATTGAAATCTCCATTAAGCGCAGAAGAAGTTAGAATGAGCACTCCGAAAAGAAAATGTAGCATCCCTCTCTTGGTGAGTGGTATTGTAGTTCCCTTCATCTTCATAATGTTTGTGTGTCCCCAATTAATTTTTTTGATGTGTGGTATTGTAGTGTTCATCATTTACACCTGATTGCGAGGACAGCTTGAAGCCCGTTGTAGGGATGTCGTTTGAAAATATGGATGCCGTGCTTAAGTTCTACAAGACTTATGCACATAAAGTTGGTTTTTCTATTCGTGTTGGTCAACAGAAGAAAGAAAATGATGTTATTTAATGCAAGCGGTTTATGTGCTCAAGGCAAGGATACAAGATAGACAGAGGTAAAGGAAAAGTTGATCCCTCCCATCAAAAGAAGGTGGCTGAAACTAGATGTGGATGTGACGCACATATCTATATCAAGTTGTGCAGTGATAACAGGTACAAAATAACTTCCATGATTGAGCAGCATAATCATGCTTTCGTCTCGCCAGATAAGACACATTTGATTAGGTCAAACCGTGTGGTTAGTGAGAGAGCTAAGCAAACACTATTCACATGTCACAAGGCAAGTATTGGCACCTCACAAGCATATAGGATCCTTTATGTTAGTGAGGGCGGCTCTAAGAATGTTGGATGCACTAGACGGGATTTACAGAACTACTATCGTGGTCTTAGGCTAAGAATCAAGGATGCGGATGCTCAAATGTTTGTTGCACAACTCGAGAGAAAGAAGGAGGTAAATCTAGCATTTTTCTATGACTTTGACGTCAATGAACAGGGTAGGCTGATGAGGGTGTTCTGGGTTGATGCTACCACACATCCACACCAGTGCTACCATCATGTGAGAATACCAGTGCTACAAGCTTTCAAACCATCTCAACTAGGGATTTGTAATAAAACCAATAGTTCTCATGACATACACCCAGGACAGAAGACATTTTCAGGACTTTCCAGGATAGAAGAATCAAATGTACGCCTAACAACCTTTTCAACAAATCCCTTCTGCAAAATGTTGGGTCAAGCACACACATTGATTACACAATTTCAATAAGAAAGAACATGTCTTTCTTTATGGCAAACAGTAACTACTTCATATTTGAATGGAGTCACTAGACAGTAATCCAAACATTCATCCAGTAATCTATTTTAATTCAGACTATTTAGAGCATTTCTTCTTTGACTATTTAGACTATTTAATTTAGACTATTTCGATGAATCACTGAAAAGTGGCTCCAAACCACACTTGTCAATATTGGATGTTAATTTTCCAACTTACACATCTTTCCAGTGTTACCAAGCTAATTTTCCTCAAATGTTAATGGAGATTGTTACAGAGCAAAGGTGAACTATATTTATGTTAGAAATATAGTATGTGATGCATAAGAGGCTTGGCCTTAACATGTGGTCATTCCTTCTCATATTCACAATCCTCTGGCAACCTCTTGAAGCATAGATTCAAGATCTTCGAAATAGCAATACACTTGACAAAAATAGTTATGATCAAGAATCTCGTTTCAATGCAACACCACAACAAATATGGGTTTGTCCCACTCACCAAACAAATGAAATTTTCTACCACACATCCACACCAGTGCTACCATCATGTGAGGATACCAGTGCTACAAGCTTTCAAACCATCTCAACTAGGGATTTGTAATAAAACCAATAGTGCTCATGACATACACCCAGGACAGAAGACATTTTCAGGACTTTCCAGGATAGAAGAATCAAATGTACGCCCAACAACCTTTTCAACAAATCCCTGCAAAATGTTGGGTCAAGCACACACACTGATTACACAATTTCAATAAGAAAGAACATGTCTTTCTTTATGGCAAATAGTAACTACTTCATATTTGGATAGAGTCACTAGACAGTAATCCAAACATTCATCCAGTAATCTATTTTAATTCAGACTATTTAGAGCATTTCTTCTTTGACTATTTAGACTATTTAATTCAGACTATTTCGATGAATCACTGAAAAGTGGCTCCAAACCACACTTGTCAATATTGGATGTTAATTTTCCAACTTACACATCTTTCCAGTGTTACCAAGCTAATTTTCCTTAAATGTTAATGGAGATTGTTACAGCGCAAAGGTGAACTATATTTATGTCAGAAATAGTATGTGATGCATAAGAGGCTCGGCCTTAACATGTGGTCATTTCTTCTCATATTCACAATCCTCTGGCAACCTCTTGAAGCATAGATTCAAGATCTTTGAAATAGCAATACACTTGACAAAAATAGTTATGATCAAGAATCTCATTTCAATGCAACACCACAACAAATATGGGTTTGTCCCACTCACCAAACAAATGAAAATTTTCTACCACACATCCACACCAGTGCTACTATCATGTGAGGATGCCAGTGCTACAAGCTTTCAAACCATCTCAACTAGGGATTAAGCACCAATTACACATTATTGAAGAACCTAGGAGGGATTAGGGTTGACTTGTAGTTCGCGGGAGGGGACACTGGACGCGGGAACGGGCGGAGGCCGAGCCCGAGGAGGACGCGGAGCCGGAGGCCGAGGCCGAGGTGGAGGTGCCGGCGGGGGGATCTTGCAGCGGGAAGCGCCGGAGGGGGCGAGCGCGGCCGGGGTGCGCTGGGCAGGGCGCGGCCAGGGTGCGCGAGGCACGGCGAGGTGAGGCAGGCTGACGGCACGAAGAAGGAGCAGCTAGAGGTAGGCGCGGAGCCTAGAGCCTGGAGCCGCGCGCGTCGGGCATGAGTGGAGCCAAGGCAAGGGAGGCGCGGGGTTTTCTGAAAAATGTGGGCGTGAGAGAACGGGAGGCGCGAGGGGTTTCTGAAAAATGACCAGCAAGCGTTGGATTAGTGGGGGAAGGTCTAGATAGGCTGTGTGTGTGTGCACAAGGAAACCTGTGTGCACAGGATATATTCCCTTTTTTTATTGCCCGATTTGGAACATCTCTGCAACGTTCCTATGAAATGAAAATTTTGTGTTCCAAATAGCCCCTTCAAGTAGAAGTTTTGAAAGGGCGATTTCCTTGCAAAAATGTCCAAAGCATATGGGATAAATATGACCGTATAACATACACATCTATTCCTTCATATACAGTTACACCTACCTACTCCCTCCAATAAATAAGAACACAAACGCTTCTCTTCATTCATGTTTGTATACAACCACTAACCTCTAATTGAAACCTATCTATTCCTTCAATTATAAGTTCCAACAAATAAAAACACAATTCCACTATTAAGAACCTGTTCGGAGGAGCTGTAGTTTTTTCTGAAAAACTGTTTTTTTTTGTTTTCTGGGCTGAAAAGTGGCTATAGCATTTTATAAAAGATCGTTTGATAAATAGCTAAATTTTCAAAGCAATAAGCTACAAAAATAAGTTCAGCTCAGCTTTCAGCTTTTAGCTTTTGCTAGTTATATATGGCTTCTAGTTTATGCCAAAAGCCACTTAAAAGCTGAGCTGTTGGGGGGCTTGTTGGCTTTTCAAAAGCTTAAACTAGTTTAAAGCCCCCAAATAGGGCCTAAGTGTAGTGAATTAATTAGTAAATCATTGCAAAATGTGATCCCCACTCTTTCTTAAACGATTTTATTTTCTAAAGTATGCGTAAAGCAAAATGGATAGATCTTGTCATATCACATGCATCTCTTTGTGGACATACATCTAACCTACCAATTACTTACAATAAATAACAACACAAACATGCCCCTTAATTCACACACGTAGCCACCACTTTATCATTCACACCTTAATTCCAATCCACTTTAGCAACATAGTCACGACCATAAGTGCAGTGGATTAACCACAAAATCTGTGAATATTTCCTCTGGAATTCTGGCGTTCCAAATGGAGCTAGGTGGATTTTTCTTAGGTTTAGACTTTGCAAAGTTTAAAGCAAGGCCTAGCTGCTATTTCTATCACAAAATGATGCAATTTGCTCACCCAAAAGTGTTCAAACCATTTGGAATAATTTATTTCTAAAATCATCATTAAACCATTTAAACCATGTTTGCGAAAAGGTTGAAGGGTGCTACCACTCATAGATATATAAACTTTTATCACTTAAAAGACTTATCTCAAGGTGCTACTCACATTTTAGTGTAAATGTTAAAAATTAGAAGGTCTTTTTACAATAAATGGTAGGCTGAATTAACCCAACATTTCATTCACACATCTGCCACTACTGTTAGCACCATTTCTTGCTATTTCAAAGTTGTTGAGAAAACTTGCATGAAATAATTAAATTCAAAGTTTTGAAAGATGGACTTATTTTTAAAAACATGCCGAAAGCAATGGATAAATCTTGCTACATCACAGACATGCCTCTTTCACATATATCAAAACATACCAATTCCTTACAATAGATAACACAAACATACATCTTTGTTTAGGCACATAGGCACCACTTTATCATTCACACCTTCCAATTCCTTCTAGCAAATAAACACACAATCACAGCCATAAGTGTAGAGAACAATTAACCAAAACATCCGTGAAATTATATATTTTAATGAAATTTCATTTTTTTTCCAAATGGAGCTAGACCAAATTTTACCTAGGTTTAGACTATACAAAGTTTGTAGCAAGGTCTAATAATGCAGCCATTATGTTTATGACAAAATGATGCAATTTGTCTGCCTAACAGTCTTAAACCGTTTTGAACCTTTTCTTTTGAAATCATCAATAAGCCATTTAAACCTTGTTTGGGAAAAGGAAGAAGGGCACTAACACTCATAGAAATAGAAACTTCTTCCAGTGGGGTCCACTATCACCTAAATGTCTTCTTGAGGTATTTTTCACATTCTAGTGTAAATGTCAAATCAGAGGGCTTTTTTGCTATAAGCACCCAAATTGACCTCACATTTCATACACACATCCGCCGGTGTGAGCACTATTTTGTGCCTTCTTCAAGGTTGTTGCATTGAACCATGCAAAAAAATTGATTTGAAGTTCCAAAAGATTGGCCTATTTTCAAAAACATGCCTAAAGCTAGATGGACAAATCTTGCCACATCACAGACATGTCTCTTTGAATCATGTACATTCAGAACTAACAATTCCTTCCAACAAATACAACACAGTCGTGCCTCTTTGTTCACGTATGTAGCCACCACTTTACCATTTACATTGGTCATCCCTTCTAGCAAATAAACATACAATTGCAATTATAAATGCAGTAATATATTATATAATGGAATAAACTTCAAAAAATACAAATAAGTTGTACAAACTATCAAGAAACTATAGGTTTAAGGACATATTTCACAAAACTATAGATTATACAAAACATTATATCACAAAGCTACAGCTTTTAGTCCAGAACATCAGTTGTAACAGCTTTGACATGTTATCAGTCGGCAAAGAGGTGAGAAATGGAGTGTCCATAGGGCAACATGCCCGTAGTGGCGAGAGGCTGCCATGTGGGCCCTCCATGTTAGAGTTGTTACAGATGATGGCATGGGCTAAAACATGTAGCTTTGTGATACAACCTTTTTTAAAATCTACAATTTCTTGATAGTTTGTACAGCTTATCTATATGTTTGCGAAATTACTCTATATAATAAAAGATGATGATAGGTGTTTTACAACTTCTAGGAAAAAAAATAAAAATTGGCTAGAAATTCTAGAAAAGAATATCTGGCACTTAATTTGTAGTTAATAAACAATAATAATCATGAGATTTTATTCACTTAAAAGTCGGTTGATAGAGATAAGTGTGATTGAAGCTGGGGCATTGTTGAACTCTGTAGCTACCGATGTCAGTAGCAATAATTAGCACTACCACACAAAGGGTCATCATTGATACTTCATCTTATATGGTTTTGACATTTGCTTAAAAAAACCATCTGTGAAGGCCAAAAAAATATATTGCAACTATCACGCACGGTTAGAACTAAGCAACCATTTATGATAATCGCAGATTGTCTGTGCACATATCATTTTCAGAGACAGGCTAGAGAGCACAATTGTCTATGATACAACACATACTGTTCATATCTCGTATGCGCCTATGATGAGTAAAATTGTCACATATGGCTTCTTTCTCACAATCATATGTGATATAACACAAATGATTTTTGTGTCATAGCCATCAGTGAATCACATATGGCTTATTTTTCTGACTGTTTGTGATAAATCACAGACAATTGTTTTGTTGTAGCCGTCTCTGATGTGCGAACTCATTCATCTCTGAGGCATGAAAATAATATTACAAACAGCTTATTTCCCAACATTGTTTGTGATATAACACACATGCTTTTTTTGGAATAACCGTTTATGATGCAATATCACATACGGTTAAGTTTTGATAATCATATGTAATAACATGTAGACGGCTATGTAAATTAACATCCCGCCTCGTTGATTTAGATACTCACACTTAGCATCTCTCCAACAAAATCTAGGGTTCCTAGCACCAACACAATTTGCACTACACCCTCATCGCCGAGTAGTCCTCACCGCCTCATCGATGTCCTCTTCGCTTCATCACTGTCACCCATACCTAGGTTAACAAAAGAAAAAGTTTCATCTACCTTGTTGTTATGTTAGATTCATCTTTGCACATGTTAGATTCATTTACCTATTGTTTTGTTAGATTCATCTCTGCACATGTTAGATTTATCTACATGCTGTTGTGTTAGATTCATCTACCTACTGTTGTGTTCTTCCTTAACTATGCTGCTTTAATTTTTTCTGAGTAAATTTTGCCATTTCCTATTTTAATACTATTAGATTCTCATTTTATTCTATAAGGTCAAAAGGTATTGATTGATATGTTAGGTGAGGATATGGACGTAACAGTGGGTAATAGGGTTGTACCCACCGAAGTCGACCCATCAAATGCAACCGATAGAAAAGTTGAATGTCTCGAGGCAATCGACATGTAAGGTTCCCTCTGAGGGAAGAAAGCATGTCATTGAAGAGTTCGGTCCGATTGGTATCCCGATAGCTCCAAAGAACATAGCAGTTGTGTTCGCATCATGTACTTCATACTTGCAAGGGACTGGGTGTCGATCACCATCCCTAGCTAGAAGGTCATGGAGGATGGAAAGGACATGCTATAGGAAGAATTGAAGGCAGCCTTCATCCTACAGCACCGCGTGCGCAGATAGACTTTGCTGTTAATGGGCAAGGCCTAGAAGACCTTCAAGAGCATCCTTGCTACTGAATATGTGACCAAGTCGAGTAGTTATCTTGAGAAGTACCCTTTTGTGACTCCGGATGCATGGGAGGAGTTCATGAAGAGCACTTCCGACTTTTGGGAGCTTAGTGCATGAAACAAAGCTATCCAAGCACAAAACATCCACTCGTACCATCTAGGCACTGGTGGATACGTGGGGAAGATTGCTTCATGGAGGAAGCACGACGATAAGGCCGAACGATCATCGGAGTCTGTGCCCTTTGCAAGGGTAATAGACGAGTGAGACCACAATTAGGTACTAACGAGAATGAAGACTACATCATCAGGGACTATCTCGTTTGTTGACCCTGCTGGCGAAACTGTCATCAAACGACTGCTAAGAATATCTACCCTGATAGGTATCCTTCCTGTCACACGCTCGGCTTTGAATCCTAATTAAATAACCTGTTGCAGGAGGATTTGAGTGTGGAGCAGTCCTAAGGATCTTTCTAGGCCATTGGGGATAGTGATTTCTTTTCAACGGTGTTAGGAAATAATGAGCACCTCTGTCGTGTACGAGGGCTGGGTGTTAATGTGCCTTGGAGGGATGGATTCCCTTTAGACCCGGATGCACTACTACAGAAATAGTCATTTGGATTAGTTCTTTTTTGTTATCTGGGTCAATTTTAGAGATGATACAAAGTCCTTAGACAACGATGACGAGTGGCTATCACGATCGGTTTTCGTCCAATAGATATATAGCATTATCTGTGTCCGTTCCAAGGTCGAAACTGACCCAAAAGACATATTATCTCTATCAGTTTTGAGCTAGAAACCAATAGAGATAATTAGGAATCTATATTGGTTTCATAATCAAAACCGATAGAGAAGTCCTTATAATCTCTATCGAATCTTAGCATGGAACCGATAGAGATTACATGTCTCTATCAGTTCTAACCTTGGAACTGATAGAGATAAATCCCAGGTATCACCTTCATAGTATATTCACATTCACAATATATTCACACTCAGATTGATACAAACACTCAGATTGATACATTTATAGTATATTCACAGATTGATAGTATATGAAAATTTGACAAATTCACAGTATATTCACATTTTACTCACAAATGGACAAATTCGCAGTATATTTACATTTATTGTATTGTTGACAGTTGTCGACATATTTCGCTTGACAAGATCCCGTTGATGGACATAATAGGCTACTCTGTAGACAGAAGGTATGGTTCGGTAGAGGGCATCTTCATGGCTGGAAACCCTAATGTCTCTCAACGATGAATTCGGGAATTAGCAAGCCAGTGGACACATGATTTACCCAGGTTCAGGCCCTCAGTTTGGGTAATAGCTCTACGTCCTGCTTGATCTTTGTTGAAGATGTGTGGAGGTGTCTACAATGGCTATCTATACTGTGCTCTATCCAGTGCTCTCTATTCCTTTCTCTATGCAGTCAATCTGCCAGCCAGCCTTCAGCTCCTTCAACCCCTTCAACCCGCATGCAACGAGGCACCCTTATATAGACGGGCCGGCCTGGGCAGGAGAGAAGGTGGCACCATACTTATCTACAACACATTAATTACATCCATCATTCCAGCTTCCACGTCGACCCACGACTCATTTATTACATACGCCTCCGTGGCCTTGTTTATCGAACCTCATTTAATGTCGGTGAGAGGCCTCGCCCGGTTCACCCGGGACAGGACGCCCCTGTGACGGGTTGGTAAGAGGTGTCAGGGGGATGAACCGTCGTCGTGTCGAAAACTGAATCCTTTACAATTAATGACCCTGACACGAGGTGTTAGGGGAGAGAAACTTCGAGGTGAAGCCGTCCCCTCATTCCTTTGGTTGCCTTCGTGGCCTGACAAGAGGGGCCCAGACGCCCGCTCACTTGCCAGGCCACCTCATAAGTCGACGCCATGCGGGCCGCTCGCCCGGCGAGTGGGGCGTGATCGCCAGGGGGCCACGTGGGCTTCTTGCCCGACGGGCAGGGCGTGATCGCCAGTCGCCGCCAGGCGCCACGTGGGCGCCGCCCGGCGAAAGGTATGCGTGATCGCTAGGGGGCCGCGTGGGCTTCTTACCCGACTGGGTCAGGCCACTTCTTGGGCCTATTACTTCTACGGCGGAGAGGGTACCCCGGTGCAAAGTACACCGACAGTAGCCCCCGGGGCTGTCTTGGAGTGCGCGTCAGTTGCTTTTCAGACCTTATTTAATGCTAGTGCTCTCCTGGATGAGCCCACCACCTTTGCGCACACAACCGCTTCAGTTCTCTCCACTTTCGCCGATTTTTCTTGGGACCCGAAACGCCGCGCCTTTTGCCTATTCGCGAATCGTCTTCATGGGGGGTCTATATATATGCACACCCCCACTTAACAGTTCACGCCTTCTGATTTTCTTCACACTTTGCTCTTTGCTTTTTCGCCTTCTTCGCTCGACAAACCTTGTTTCTGCCACGATGGTGCAGTCTCTTGTCCCTTCCACCGCCGGCCAGAGCTGGGTGGATTTCGTCACTGGGATGGCACCTGAGGGTTCCCTTCACCCTCGTCTTGGGGCTGCCGTGCCAAGCTGTGAGCCAGAGGAGATAATTGTCTTCTCCTGGGGGCTTATGGCGGGCTTGGTGCCGCCATTCTCTGAGTTCTTCCTCACCATCCTCCATTTCTACGAGATCCACCACCTTCATCTCTCCCCCAACTCCATTGTCCTTCTCTCCACCTTCGTTTACCTCTGCGAGATGTTCGTGGGGGTAATACCCAATCTCCCCCTCTTTCGCTACTTCTTCGTCTGCCGCATCACCCCCGACAGCAGGGTCACAGGAAGCTGCCACTTCCGCCTCTGCGATGGGTCGGCCCCCCGCTACATTCCCTTTTAGCCACGCTCCAACTGGAAGAACTGGCGGGGCGATTGACTGTATGTCGGCGACGATAGCGGGGTCGACCTTCTTGGAGTTCCTTGCTTGCGGGCGAAGACCCGCGAGGGCTGGAGCTCACCCATCGAGGAGACGGCGGAGCTCCTGGCGATAGCGGCCCGCATCGATCGGTTGTGGGGCGCCAGCCTGATTGGGGCGCTGGTAATCCAAGACTTTGTGGCTCGGAGGATCAGCCCCCTGCGTCGTCGCGCCCGCCCTGCATGGCGATACACAGGGGACGATGACATGACGCGCACGTACCCGGGCAGTAAGTCTTCTTACACTTCCCTTTGTATGCATATTCTTCTTCGTGGTCACCATCAGTTAACATTTATGTCTTCTTTTGGTGCCAGGTGATGGCAACCTGGATGGTCCTACCCTCTCCAGATGGCTGTCTGTGCTGATCCCGCCAGTGCCGAGCGGCTTGGAATTTCTGGCCAATGCTCGGCCGCGTTGTGATCTGGACTTCGCGGAGCTCCTCCGGATCGTCCAATCCTTTTCGACGATGGACTCCATCGTCCTGGCCAGGGTGCCGCCCGCGCCCCTTGACGATTAGGGACCAGCCCAAGGCCATCGATCGGAGCTCAAAAGCCCCTATCGCTGCGGACGGACCAAAGAGGGTCTGCAGACCGAGCTCAGCTGCCGCCGCCGCTCATGCGACTCCACCGAAGCGCTGGCGACGACGTCTTCTTCCAGGGCGGCGATGCCTGCCGCCCCTCCTTCTAAGTCGGCTGCACCGACACCGACTCCAACTCCTGCGGCGCCGTCTTCATCGGCACCGCTTCCACCGGCGCCAATTCCAATGGCGCCAAGTCCAACCGCTGCTGGTGTCTGCCCGAGCGAGCTTGCAGTGGCGGTCACCTCCTTCAGCTTCAAATCACCTCCGAGGGCAGATCGCCCAAGCGCCCTGCCCGCGTAGACATCCACGGCGCCGACAGGCGCGGCGGGCACTTCTGCCCAAGGGCAATCGGGTGGCTCCGAAGCCGCCGGACTCGACGTCGCCGCGGCCAGCGCTCCTGCTCCTCCCGCTCTGATCGCCCCCACCGCCCGCGCCACCGACTTGCATACGCTGCATGCCGAACTTGGCGAAGCGCTTGCAGCCGCGACCTCTCTCCTCACAGCAGCCTCCCAACGCGAAGTCCACGTGACGCAGCAAGTGGAGGCGCTACGCGGGGAGCTGGAGAGGGCAGAGGCGTAGCTGGCCCAAGAGAGGGCCACCGGGGCAACCTCGCTTGCCCGGGTGCAGGAGGCTGAGGCAGCGGAGGAGCAGCGGCGAGCGCTGCACAACATCGCGACCATGCTCCGGTCATCATACCGGCGCATGGCGTGGGTCTTGGCGCCACTGGGGGTGGACCTTCGCGAGCCGCTCGAGCCCACGGCGATGCAGTACGCCTACTGCACCACCCAGGTTGCCGATGTGCTCTCCGGCCTGCCAGCTGCCATGGCCACCCGCTCCGTCCAGGAAGGGCAGCAGGTCGCCAGGGCCACCGCGACCTTCGTGCTCGCGTGCTACGCTAGCCGCAACGCCGCCTTCAACCCAATGACCGTCGCGGACGGCATTGAGGGAGACAAGGCTCAGGCACAGGCGCGCGTGCAGGAGGCCGCGGAGCACGTCGTCAACATGATGACGGCGGAAGCTCCAGGCCTTGGCGCGGCAGCAGCGGAGCCGGAGGCCGAAGAGGAGGACAGGGGCATCCAAGTCGTCAACGGCGACTGATGGTCTGAGCAGCTTTCTTTTGTTTTCTTCTTTGTTCCTGTTTTTGTATGCCAGAACAATATTATCAATTGTAATGAAGTTGGCATATTTTGGTTTTACCTGGATACGTTCATCTGTTCGCATTTTGGATATGCTTGCTTCAACTCAATCTTTAAACGATCAGCCCCCAGCCTTGTTGTAATGCGAACCTAAGCACTCAGGTTAGGTCGATACTTAGGCATTCTTTTAGTGATTGCAATAATGCAAACAGGGATCATGCAGAGCATGCAGAGTGCAGACAAATAAAGTCTTAAGTTGCTGCGTAAGGGTGTCACTGACTCTTGTCCTTTTGGAACTTATATTCCTGTGATCTCTTGGAACCTGACCGCAACATTGTGCAACAAGAAGGTGAGCTTACAGAGCGAAGACGGCTTGCGGTGCTTTCATGGAGACAACAGCAGATCAAGGTGGAGTTAACCGAGTGTACGGGCCGCGTTTGAGTCACCGTGCCACACTCGCACTCCCAGTCACGCGTCCTTGCGACACAAATGCTGGGCACTTCCATTTATCGATGAGGAGCCATCAGGTTATGAGAGCCAGTGACAACCACACATAATTCAACCCAACAGGGTGCAAATGCAAAAAA
This sequence comes from Guadua angustifolia, assembly GCA_036346375.1. Classification (NCBI taxonomy): domain Eukaryota; kingdom Viridiplantae; phylum Streptophyta; class Magnoliopsida; order Poales; family Poaceae; genus Guadua; species Guadua angustifolia. Next base: position 19,444,872 of record CM070509.1, read on the forward strand.
TAAGTTGGTACTGTTAAAGTAAACAACTTATCTTTGCCATAGGCCACTGGGTGACCAGCTCCTCAACTGGTCACGGAGGCCAACACTTTGGCGAGCAGGGCGTGATCGCCCGACTGCCTGCCGAACCCTCACGTGGGCTTATCGCTTGGCGAGCAGGGTATAATCGCTCACTCGTTTGCCAGGGGGCCACGTGGGCCGCTCGCCTGGCAGGCAGGGCGTGGTCGCCCACCTGCTCGCCCGGCCGCCACAGGGTTACTTTGGCTGCTTGAGTTACAGGCGCCTCAGCACTTCATCTGCAGTTGCGCATGGCTACTGAAAGCACAAGTGTAAGTTCAACCTTCATTAGTTATGGTTTTGGTGTTAATGACAAATCTAATATCCCTTAATGTGATTTTATTATTAATGACAAATCTTATATCGAGACTAACTTGTTTATTTAGAATATCTTTGATTAGTCTCATCGCATTAAAAGAATGAAAAACCCAAGGTATGTTTGCGTATCCATTCTATTATTAGTTGCATACTTTGGAGTCAAGTTAAAATATGAATGTCCTCATTATATTAACCACAAAATGTGCATCATGTTTCCCAATCCATATATTACATGGATGCACACACTTAGGGGGAGTTTATAGTTTAACTTGAAAGTCTCTTTGTATTGATCTAATTCTTATTGACACATATAAGGATCAAGACAAAGAAACTAAATACATGAGTATATGAAAACTTGAGTAGTTAATATATACTCATATCAATTTAAATGATAATTTAAATTGAGTTCATTTGTCTTGTTAATCATTAAAGAGCATTTCATCATGTGTTGATGGTGTTCCTTGATTAATTAAGGACAAATGAATAGCTCTTAAGTATAATAAAGCATGAGTTGCACTATTGTACTTAAGACACACTTAAATCATTCAAATTGATTTAGGTTGTGCTCAATTGATCTAAAGGCATCCATTATGTGTTAATGGAGTGCAAGAGATAATTGAGACAACCATGCATCTTGGACTAACAAGTTTTATGAGTGGTGATTGAGTTAGGTCCAAAGATGAATGAGATGATTGAGAACGGATAAAGACGGCATCATGAGATGATGGGCGCCAAGAGAAGATCCCAAGACAAAGAGAAGAATCGAGTGATGATCCCGAGGAGTATCAAAGTGATGATCATAAAGAACCCAAAGGGATTGCTTGATACAGCGGCGCGAAGGTATAACTAGATAGGCTAAGGACTTTTGTAGTCTTTGAGTCTAGTTTTATCGCCGCACTATTAAGAGGGTTGTCTCTAGCTTGAGCTTCATCATGTGTTGATGATCTCAATCCCATGTTCACTCGAGCTCAAATCATTTGGATTTGGTTTTTGCATTAGAGCTAACCATTTGGCATGTGTTGCGAATGAGTTAAGCTTATGCTTGGTTGTTGTTGCATTATGCTCGGATTTGCATGTGTTGCAAAGAAGAAGAGTATATGCATTTGGTTTTACTTACGCTTTGATTTGCATGTGTTGCAAGTGGGACAAGCGTATGCATTGGCTTTTGCATGAAGTTCACTTTTGCATGTATTGCAATTGTTAAAGCTTCATGTTTTGTTTTCTCTTTACAAAACAAATCTTTCAAAATCAAAGTGGTTGCTTGGAGCTAGGTTTTGCATGTGTTGCAAAACGAGGATGCTCAAGCTAGTTGGATTTGGAATTTACGTACGGTTCTTTGAAACATGTGAATAGTATTTGCAAATGTGTTTTGCAAATTATTTTGATCATGAGTTGATCATCACATGGTTCAAGGTTGTTGACCCTTGCTAGCTTGTAGTCATGTTTTTGATCAAGTCTATGTGAAGTATTTCGAGAAAATCAGATTTTAGACTTGAATGACTACATTAGAGTTTAGTTTTGGTGATATTTAAAAATATCTATGGTTGATTAAATCTTGAAAATGAGTGGAGATTGTAGCCCTCGTGATAAGCTTCGCATAGAATCAAAAATCACCCAAATCGGAGTTCGGAGTAAAAAGTTATGAGCTTTTTGGTGGTCAGAGTGCAGTATTACCGCAAAACGGTACTACCGCCCGTAGGGGCCGGTAGTACCGCCCGTGCGGTAGTTATTTGGTAGAGAGAGTTCCTAGGCCGGTACTACCGCCCGTAGGGCCGGTAGTACCAAGAACACTGTAGCAACGGCTAGTTTTAGCTCGTTTAATGCCTGCTTTGCCCCCAACGGCTAGTTTTCTTTGTGAGGCTATAAAAGGAGGTCATGGGGGCATTTGCTGGTTGCTAGAGTATATTGGGTGAGGTGGTTCATGTATTGAAGCTCTCATTTGTGTATTGGCTCTTGTGTGAGTATTTGAGAGGTGATTTGCATGTATTGCATTTTCGCAAGTTGTTCTTGAGCAAGAGTGAGACTAATTGCATGTGTTGCAATTAGAAGTGGGTTGAGAGTCTCTTGTGCATGTGTTGCACTTGAGGGAGGTCCTTGTGCATGTGTTGCACTTGGTGATCACCGGGAGCGCATTCGTTGTACTCGGTGAAGTTCAAGCGAAGGAGCGACTTGTTACTCTTGGAGGTTGCCGACTCCTAGACGGCGTAGTCGTCGTGCGCGGGAGCTCTCAAGGTGTGAGAAGCCCCGGCAAGTTTGTGAAGGTTGGGGTTGAGCCTACGCATAGCGTGAAAACCACGACTAGTGGAAGCGAGGCGGGTGCTCGAGCGGGAGCCGGTCCTAGTGGTTGGGCTTGCCTCAACGTGGACTAGGGGAGACCGGCAAGTCTCCGAACACCACGGAAAAATATCGGTTGTCTCTTTTACCTTCAAGCATTTACTTTATTGTATATTTATCAATTGCTTGATTATAATTAGAATTGCTTAGTATTGATTGTTTGCTCAATTTAGCAATTCTAGTATAGAGACATAATTTAGTTAGTGCACTAGTAAGCCTAGTTGATTTAGGCTTTAATTGTCAAAACCGAGTTTATCGCCTCGCATATATCTTTGTTTAGGTTTTGACTTAGGGTGTATTAGAGCGAATTATTTTAGTGAGCGATCGAATTTTGTAAAACGCCTATTCACCCCCCCCTCTAGGCGCATCCTCGATCCTACAAGTGGTATCAGAGCCACGGTCACTCTCATTTTAGGCTTAACCGCTTAGAGAGTAAAAGGGATGGCGACTAGAGGTTTAGTGCACTCACACGATCCACTCATACTAAATGAATCAAATTATGCTTCATGGAAATTATTTATGATTGATCATTTTAAATTCATGAGCCCACAAATTTGGTGGATCGTAGATGTCGGCTTTTCTTCTCCACTAAATGATATTGCACCAACTAAAGGAGAGGAGAAATGCCTACATCTCGACGCTCAAGCTACTAACGCTTTTATTTAGTGTTGCGAGTGTAGAAATATTTAATCTCATTTGCAACCTCACAAGCGCTCATGAAATGTGGATCAAGCTTCAAGAATTATTTGAATCATCCCCAACAATTGAGGATTGCATTGAGGATGAAATGTCGGTTGATGATCTTTCAACTTCTACATCAAGTGATGAACCGACATCTCCATCAACCTCAACCTCCGCCTCAAGCGACATTTAATATTCATTTCCATCAAGAATTCGTTGCTTCATGGCTAAAGGTAAAAATGAGGTAAATGAAAATGAAGATGAGCCCTCCTATGATGAATTAATGAATATGCTAGAGGAGCTCAATAAATTTCTTGGAAAGGAGAAAAAGAAATATAAGATTTTAAAGTTAGAACATGAATCACTTCAAAATGACTATGATGTTCTAAAAGAAAATCATGAGAAAATCCTTTTCAAGGAATTCACTAAAGCTAGTATGGATATTGCTACTCAATGTGATTTAGTAGATGAATTGCCTCACTCAATTCCTATAACAAACAATTCATCTAACAAATGCATATCCACCTCTTGCGATGATTTAATTGATATGCCTTGTTGCTCTAATGAAATTGCTTCTAGTTCCTCTATGTTTTTAGATGCTAATCTTGTAGAGGAAAATAAAGAGCTCAAGGCCCAAGTTATTAGATTGGAAAATGACTTAAAGAGATGCGTAAAAGGAAAAGCCATCCTCGACGAGATCTTGAGCAAGCCAAAGGCGCCTCAAGATAAGCGAGGACTCGGCTACAAGTCCAAGAGGGAGAATAGCAAGATGAGGCACAACGCACGACACACGAAGACAATCAAGTGCTTTAATTGCAACAAGAAGGGCTACCTCGCCTCCGTGTGCCCTAACAATGTGGATAACAAGGCCACACCACCAACAATGAGGCAAACCGGCAAGGAGCAAGTCAAATCGGTCAAGAGAGGGCCAAATAGCGTGACATGCTTCAATTGTCGGGAAAAGGGACATTTCGGTAAGGATTGTCCCAAAGGTACCACCCCTAAGCCTATTCTTATTAATGAAAATTATTTGCTTAGGAAAGACAAGAATGGCAATGTGTTTGTCAAGCTTGTCAAGTCCCCTATGCCCGTTCAAAATGATATTCATTTGCATAGGAAGAGTAATTCTAGAAATGTGTTTGCTCAAAATGCTAGATTTCCTAAGACTATGAAAAATCATGAAAATCATGTGCTTAGGAAAAATAACTATAGCAAAACATTTGCTAGAAATGCTAGATCCTCTAAGCGTTCTTATTATAATGATTATCACATGCTTAGAAGAGATCAAACTAGAAATAGCTTTGCAAAATATCAATGTCCTCCTATGCCCTTCCATAAAAATACAAGTACTTTCCCTAGGAGGAATAATTATCGCAAAACTATTCCTAGTCATGTTAGTCAATTCAATAATGTTAAAATTAAGACCATTTGGGTTCCTAAATCAATTGTGACTAACATTGTCGGACCCAACAAGGAGTGGGTACCAAAAATCGCCTAAAAGATTTTTAGGTGATATGAGATGGATTGGACGCTTGCTCATTCAAGAGGAGAAGGATTATCGTTTTATACAAGTGGTGTCAAGCTTAAAGACAATCATGTCCATCATGAGCCAATGCCATCTCGGTAACAAGCATTTAAATTGATTACTATTATGTCTTATAGCCTTGTGTAGGTTATATTGAAATATAAATGAAAAATCAATTTAGATTACTTGTTGTGAGAACTTGCTCTCGCCTCTTATCTATTCTCTTATTGCAAATCTTGAGAAAGTTAGGAAGTGACACATTTAGGGGGAGTGTTAATTCATATTCATGTGTATCACATCCCTACGTATGCCCATATTAATATAAGTGCATATATATATAATTTCAAAATCAAACCATTTAGCCAAAATCAAAATTTTGTATACTATTACTAATCTTGTGAAAAACTAGTTGAAAAATGTTTACAAATGCTTTCAAAAGGTTTTTCAAAGGTTTTTGGCTTTACAAAAACTATTTTGAAAAGGAAAATGAGTTTTAACTCCAAAAGCCAGTTACTAGTATCTTGTTTTGGATTTAAACTTATAATTTTCATAGAAATAAAAGTAAAAGGATTTTGAAAATAATTCCAAAACAAAAATCCTAGAGTTGGTCACACTTAACAATTCTTGTGTTCAAAAGATTTTCAAAAGACCAACTCATCAAAAGTTATTTGATTTTGAAACTCATTAAAAACTATACTTGACCCATAATGGTCATATTCTTGCACTTAGTGAGTTTCTCTATTTGGATCAATTCTTGTGTAGAATTTTGATTCAAAATGGTATTTTAGAATCATACACAAAATTTAAATCTTTATATCTTACCCTGTGCTAAATTTGAACTCTTTGTCTTTGTTGAATTTGACTTTGCTTCTAAAAGGGACTATTTAGGTCAAAAGTCAAAATTCATATTTAAAAGGCTCAAATTTGTGAAAAGCTTTGAAAAAGTATTCTATTAAGTATTTCAAAGGTTTTACAAGCTTTCAAAATGAAAAACTCTATGTTGAAATCGAATTTGGCTCAAAACGATTCAATTTAATCCAAAATAGCCTAATTGAGCAATATGCTAAAATCGTGGCATTCAAGTTGGATTTCATTATAAATCTTGGCTAGAAACATTCTTAATACACCAATCTAAGCCATGAAAGTTGAAATTGCGTGAAATCCAAATTGAGTTGCAATTTGAGGCTTTTCATGAAAATTCATTTCGCTTATGCCTCAAAGCTTAAATTGCCATATCTCTCAAAATAAAATTGCTTTTGAGAAAATTCTTTTGCAAAACCTTCTAAATAGTCCAAAGTTGGTTTCTGAAAATTTCAAATTATTTAGACTTCATTTGAATCTTTTTCTCGCAAAATTTGCAAAGAATCTGAAGTCTCAACTGCCGATTCTTGGTAGTACCGCCTCGACCAGCGATAGTACTGGGTTTTGGTACTACCTACTGAGTGAGCTGTAGTACCGCAGACCGCATGTTGACTCTGTTTTTCAAATTTTCTCGAGTTTCACTTTGGGATATCTTTTGATTGGTACTTCCTTTTTCAAGAATTCTTTTGTAAAAGATTCTTGTAATCCCAAAGTTCATTTGTGCAAAATTTGAAAAGCTCGCAATTTATTGAATCGCTTTTCAAGTGGTATCGCTTTGAGCATTAAATTGATTTAAAGAGTGATATTCACTTGATCTTTTGAAAAGACAAAACTTGTGTCATTCAAATGCATATAACACCATGATTCATTCGTTGAACATCTTGGAGAGTTCATTTATATCAAGTTTTGGGCACTTAATTGCTTCCAAGTGATATCATGTCTTTGATTTGCTCTGATACTCTATCTTTGCGAGTTTCACCTCTTGGACCGGATTCTTGATCATATCTTGGTTCCAAATGGTATTTCAAACTCATACATAAAAATTCTAACTAAACATCTTCTCATTTGATTCATTTGATACTTTTTGAAATAATGTTGAAAACTATATGCATGAATATCCTTCAAATGAACCTCTTTGGTCAAAAGTCAAAATTTTTGTTTCAAAGGCCAATATTTGTAAAAATATTTATAAAAGTCCTTAAATATGTATTTCAAATGTTTTACAATACTTTCGGAGTAAAAATTCCTATTTTAGAAACAAAATAGCAAATTTGACCTCAAATAGATCTTATAGGATCTTGTTTTCGAATTAAATGAAAAATTTTCATAAGTTAAAATCTATTGAGTTTTTGAAAAAGTGGTCAATACAAAACTCGTAGAGTTGGTCATTTTAAGCATTTCATTAGTTCAAAGTTTTTTCAAATGACCAACCGTTCAAAAGTTATAGCCATTTGAATTTAGCCAAAATCATCCATTTGACCCAAAATTACCTATTCTTACGCTTTTGTAGTTTTGCAATTTGAGTTGGATTTCTTTGTGTATCTTGGCTTGAAATAGTATTTCTAACTCATTCAAAGCTATAAAAGTTCAAATCTCCATGAAATCCAAGTTATATTGCATTTTGAGTTTTCGATACAAATTGAACTTGTCCTTATACCTACAAAGCGCAACCTGCCATATCTTTTGAACAAAATGTGCTTTTAAGGAAATTCTTTTTGAGAAACCTTCTAAATAGCTTAAAGTTAATTTCTAGAAATTTTCAAAATGTTTTGACTTTATTTGAAAAAGTTTTGACTTTTCTTCTCTTTGAGTAAAATTCATGCCTACAAAGCAAAATTTGGCACATCTTTTGATTGGAGAATCCTTTTTGGAAAATTCTTTTTGGAAAAGTTTCTTAGGAGTCCAAAGCATGTTTCTGCACAATTTGAAATAATTTCAACTTAATTTGCAAATGTTATGGCTTTTTCTCACTTTGATCAAATGCTGAAAATTCAGACTTTTGCACGATTTTGAGCTGATTTGTGATTTTTGTATCTTCAAATCAGAGCATAATTTGAGAGAAACATATTTGTAAGAATTGATCCTTAATAGTTGGTGTATAACACAAAATTTTATCAGATTTTTTAGACTTCATATGAGCAGTTTTTCAGCCCTCATTTAAAGCCTAAATGAAATGCTAAAATCCGAAAACCTGAAATTTCAGTTTTTGAAATCCTTGTGATTTTCATATCTTCAAAGTTGTTTTAAGTTGAAAGAACCTCCCAAAACAAAACATAAGCATGTTTAGATGTATTAGCTCTATGATTTACCTTAGAATCTTTTTGGAGCTTGTTTAATCGAGTTTTGTGTATTTGGAAGATGCTCTTATTTTGGCTATGTCATAATATCAAGTTGATCTTAAATTGACATATAGTGTTCGTTTTCAAGAAAATGAGACTATTTTGAAACAAATATCAATGTTTTCTTTCCCATAAGTGGTATCTTGGACTTTATTGCTCATTTCTTATATGATATCCTTGACTATTTGATTTCCTTTTTAAGTGGTATCATTGAATTCAATTATTTCCTACAAGTGGTATTTCATTGCCTATTTGTAGCATTACACCGATACCCACATTCTTGATTAAGATTTTTCCTCCTAAACTAAAATTGTAAGTTCAATCGCTTAAGAATTCTTTTTGTGAGATTCTTTATGAATTAAAATACATTAAAGAGGAAAATCTCTAGTTGAGCATTGTTCTTCAACAAAAATTTGAAAATGCTCATTTCTCTTGAATCTTCAAGTAAAGCCCTTGAGATAGATTTAAAGTGATATCTATTTGCTCAAGTGGTGTTAATTTCTTTTGGGTTCCTCGTTTAACCCGGTTAGGTAATTTATTGGATTCTTCAAAAGAATCATATTGAAAATTTGCAAAGCCTAATAAAATGAGGAGTGGGTTATTTGAATATGTTTCAAATAACCCGTGTGATACCCTTCCTTGCCTTTTTATGCTTATCTTTTCAAGTGGTATCCAAATCTTATTCCTTGCAAAGGTCATAAGTGTTCATTCTATTTCTTGTATGACCTTCATTAAAAGAGATAGTTAAATACCCAAAAGGGGGAGATAATGATAAATCTCATTAATGCCAAAAGGGGGTAGATTGCTTAAAAATGGAGAAACCATCTAAGAGAAACATTTTTTTTGGTGTTTAATGCCAAAAGGGGGAGAATTAGGAGCTTAATATCATTTGGCTTAAAAAGGGAGCTTAATATGATTAAGGGGGAGAATTGATTCTCATATGCATTCAAATAGTTTAAATTCTCTCAATATGTTAGTTTTAATCCAAATGTGCTTATTAAGCTTGGATTTGTCATTAATCACTAAAAAGGGGGAGATTGTAAGTTCAACCTTCATTAGTTATGGTTTTGGTGTTAATAACAAATCTAATATCCCTTAATGTGATTTTATTATTAATGACAAATCTTATATCGAGACTAACTTGTTTATTTAGAATATCTTTGATTAGTCTCATCGCATTAAAAGAATGGAAAACCCAAGGTATGTTTGCGTATCCATTCTATTATTAGTTGCATACTTTGGAGTCAAGTTAAAATATGAATGTCCTCATTATATTAACCACAAAATGTGCATCATGTTTCCCAATCCATATATTACATGGATGCACACACTTAGGGGGAGTTTATAGTTTAACTTGAAAGTCTCTTTGTATTGATCTAATTCTTATTGACACATATAAGGATCAAGACAAAGAAACTAAATACATGAGTATATGAAAACTCGAGTAGTTAATATATACTCATATCAATTTAAATGATAATTTAAATTGAGTTCATTTGTCTTGTTAATCATTAAAGAACATTTCATCATGTGTTGATGGTGTTCCTTGATTAATTAAGGACAAATGAATAGCTCTTAAGTATAATAAAGCATGAGTTGCACTATTGTACTTAAGACACACTAAATCATTCAATTGATTTAGGTTGTGCTCAATTGATCTAAAGGCATCCATTATGTGTTAATGGAGTGCAAGAGATAATTGAGACAACCATGCATCTTGGACTAACAAGTTTTATGAGTGGTGATTGAGTTAGGTCCAAATTTGAATGAGATGATTGAGAACGGGATAAAGACGGCATCATGAGATGATGGGCGTCAAGAGAAGATCCCGAAGACAAAGAGAAGAATCGAGTGATGATCCCGAGGGAGTATCAAAGTGATGATCATAAAGAACCCAAAGGGGATTGCTTGCGCGCGGCGGCGAAGGTATAACTAGATAGGCTAAAGACTTTTGTAGTCTTTGAGTCTAGTTTTATCGCCGTACTATTAAGAGGGGTTGTCTCCTAGCTTGAGCTTCATCATGTGTTGATGATCTCAATCCCATGTTCACTCGAGCTCAAATCATTTGGATTTGGTTTTTGCATTAGAGCTAACCATTTGGCATGTGTTGCGAATGAGTTAAGCTTATGCTTGGTTGTTGTTGCATTATGCTCGGATTTGCATGTGTTGCAAAGAAGAAGAGTATATGCATTTGGTTTTACTTACGCTTTGATTTGCATGTGTTGCAAGTGGGATAAGCGTATGCATTGGCTTTTGCATGAAGTTCACTTTTGCATGTATTGCAATTGTTAAAGCTTCATGTTTTGTTTTCTCTTTACAAAACAAATCTTTCAAAATCAAAGTGGTTGCTTGGAGCTAGGTTTTGCATGTGTTGCAAAACGAGGATGCTCAAGCTAGTTGGATTTGGAATTTACGTGCGTTCTTTGAAGCATGTGAATAGTATTTGCAAATGTGTTTTGCAAATTATTTTGATCATGAGTTGATCATCACATGGTTCAAGGTTGTTGACCCTTGCTAGCTTGTAGTCATGTTTTTGATCAAGTCTATGTGAAGTATTTCGAGAAAATCAGATTTTAGACTTGAATGACTACATTAGAGTTTAGTTTTGGTGATATTTAAAAATATCTATGGTTGATTAAATCTTGAAAATGAGTGGAGATTGTAGCCCTCGTGATAAGCTTCGCATAGAATCAAAAATCACCCAAATCGGAGTTCGGAGTAAAAGTTATGAGCTTTTTGTGGTCAGAGTCAGCGGTACTACCGCAAAAGCGGTACTACCGCCCGTAGGGGCCGGTAGTACCGCCCGTGCGGTAGTTATTTAGCGAGAGAGTTCTAGGCGGTACTACTGCCCGTAGGGGCCGGTAGTACCGCAAACACTGTAGCAACGGTTAGTTTTAGCTCGTTTAATGCCCGTTTTGCCCCCCAACGGCTAGTTTTCTTTGTGAGGCTATAAAAGGAGGTCATGGGGGGCATTTGCTGGTTGCTAGAGTATATTGGGTGAGGTGGTTCATGTATTGAAGCTCTCATTTGTGTATTGGCTCTTGTGTGAGTATTTGAGAGGTGATTTGCATGTATTGCATTTCCGCAAGTTGTTCTTGAGCAAGAGTGAGACTAATTGCATGTGTTGCAATTAGAAGTGGGTTGAGAGTCTCTTGTGCATGTGTTGCACTTGAGGGAGGTCCTTGTGCATGTGTTGCACTTGGTGATCACCGGAGCGCATTCGTTGTGCTCGGTGAAGTTCAAGCGAAGGAGCGACTTGTTACTCTTGGAGGTTGTCTTGACTCCTAGATGGCGTGGCGTCGTCGACGCGGAGCTCTCAAGGTGTGAGAAGCCCGGCAAGTTTGTGAAGGTTGGGGTTGAGCCTCACGCATAAGCGTGAAAACCACGACTAGTGGAAACGAGGCGGTGCTCGAGCGGAGCCGTCCAAGTGGTTGGGCTTGCCTCAACGTGGACTAGGGAGACCGCAAGTCTCCTAACACCACGAAAAAATATCGGTTGTCTCTTTTACCTTCAAGCATTTACTTTATTGTATATTTATCAATTGCTTGATTATAATTAGAATTGCTTAGTATTGATTGTTTGCTCAATTTAGCAATTCTAGTATAGAGACATAATTTAGTTAGTGCACTAGTAAGCCTAGTTGATTTAGGCTTTAATTGTCAAAACCGAGTTTATCGCTTCCGCATATATCTTTGTTTAGGTTTTGACTTAGGGGTGTATTAGAGCGAATTATTTTAGTGAGCGATCGAATTTTGTAAAACGCCTATTCACCCCCCCTCTAGGCGCATCCTCGATCCTACAACAAGTAGGCATTGCAAAAAACAGGCAAAAAACATGTTAAAGGACGCAAGGTCCTGCACGGGTATGTCATGGTCCCTTTCTTGGGAACTTAGGCTCCTGTGATTCGGAATTAGCCCATGGCTCTGCGTAGCATGGGAGCAAGTTCCCAGGAGGGGTATTAGGCTTGCGGTGCTCGCGGAGACAGCCATTGGTGCTTCGTGGAGCTGAACCGAGGTGTATGTGCCGTGCTTGAGTCACTGTGCCAGACTCGCACTCCTGGTCGCTCGTTCGGGCACGACGCGAATGCCGGGTATAACCGCAGATCAGCAAGGAGCAGCCAAACAATCAGGACACATGACATTTCTGCGCGATCTTTCTTGTCAAGGGACAAGCAAAGGGAATAAAGCAAAAGTTCTTAAGGTAAATAGCTTTGCTAACCGCCAGCGGCCGTCGACCAGCCGGGGGAAAGCTCTCCCACGCAACCGATCAAAGCGAACCACTGGGAATTTACAGCTTTTTAGGGGTAAAACTTTCACAACAACTCCACGTTGAAGGAGTTGGCCAGCTCTTGATCATCCTCAGTAGCCAACCAGACCGCCCCGGGTCGAGATACTGAGACCACCTTAAAGGGGCCCTCCCATCGGGGAGACAGTTTGTGGAGCCCGGCATGCGTTTGGATTTACGCAAAACCAGGTCGCCAATTGCCAGTGTTCTCTCGTAGACCCGGGTGGCGTGGTATCGCCTGAGGCTTTGATGGTATTGGGCGGCACGCAAAGCCGCTCGGTCACGTACCTCCTCCAGAAGGTTGACGTCGTCACCGCGGTGGTCTTCTTGTCCTTCCTCGTTGAACGCCAAGACACGCGGTGAGCCAAACGACAGCTCGGACGAGAGGACAGCTTCGACGCCGTAGACCAGGAAGAAGGGCGTCTCGCCAGTCGCCCGGCTAGGTGTGGTTCGGAGCGACCACAACACAGTTAGGAGCTCTTCCGTCCACCACTCCCCCCGCTTATGGAGCCGATCAAATGCTCTGGTCTTCAAGCCCTCAAGATCGGTCGTTAGCACGCCGACAACCCATTGCTCTTGGGATGGGCCACCGAAGCAAAGCATACCTTGGTGCCCATTTCTTCGCAGAACTCCAAAAAAGCCACGCTGGTAAATTGAGTGTCATTGTCGGTGATGATGCGATTGGCGACTCCAAAGCGGGTGAAGATCCCGTGAATGAACTTGATAGCAGTGGAAGCCGTGATGGCACGTACTGTCTCGGCTTCGACCCACTTGGTGAATTTGTCGATGGCGACGAACAGGTGGGTGAAGCCCCCTGTGGCCTGCGGGAATGGGCTCAGGATATCCAGCCCCCAAACCACGAACGGCCAGGAGAGCGGGCTGGTTTGCAGAGCTTGGGCTGGTCGGTGGATTTGCCTGGTGAAGAATTGGCATGCTTCGCATGTCCGCACCAGCCCGCAAGCATCCTGGAGGGCAGTAGGCCAATAAAATCCATGGCGGAACGCTTTGCCGACAAGCGTCCGGCCGGACATATGGCTCTCGCACATGCTTCCATGGATATCAGAGAGCAGGGCGCTCCCCTCTTCCCGAGTGATGCACTTCAGGGAAATTCCATTTCTCCTTCGGTGGTATAGGTCCCCGTCCACCAGAGTGTAGCACTTGGCCTTTCGTGCTATCTTTTCAGCAGAGGCATCATCGTCGGGGATCTCTCGGTCACATAGGAAGGCTAGGATGGGGTCTATCCACTGACCTTCCTGGCCAAGAGTGGCGATCACACGGTGATCGCCCGGGTACTCAGTTGGGCCGGGCTTTTCCCCGGGTGCCGCATCGGCGGCACCGCCGTCCTCCCCGCTTGGAGCGGGGGCAACGACGGCCATACCGTCCTCCCCGCTGGGAGCGGGGGCAACGACGGACGGTCATGAGAGTCTTTCTTCAAAGACTCCGACCGGAGTAGAGGCTCTTAAGGATGCGAGCTGTGAAAGCTCGTCCGCCAGATGATTGTCGCGTCGAGGGATATGGATATATCCCAGTCCATCAAAATAGCGCTCCATTTTTCTGACCTCCGCCAAGTAGGCGGCCATGGTAGGATCAGAGTATTAGAATTCCTTCCGCGCTTGATTGATGACCAGCAGGGAGTCGCCTTTAACTTGGAGGCGTCGGATGCCTAACGTTGAGGCGACACGCAGCCCTGCCAGTAGGCCCTCGTATTCAGCAATGTTATTGGTGGCCTTGAAGTCGAGGGTGACCACATATTGGAGAATGTTGCCGGTCGGAGAAACCAGGACAACTTCAGCCCCCGCACCTTTGAGCCTAAAGGAACTGTCGAAAAACAAGGTCCAGGGGGAAGGCGCGGGTGCTTCTTCAGCTTCAGGAGCGGTGGGAGTCCACTCGGCAATGAACTCCGCCAACTTCTGGCTCTTGATGGCGGTGCGGGGTACAAACTTGAGGCAGAATTCCCCAAGCTCCACTGACCATTTGGCGATACGACCTTCTACTTCCCTATTGTGGTGGATCTCTCGCAGGGGATAGGCAGTAACCACTGTAACTTCTCACCCTTGAAAATAGTGCCGCAGCTTTCTGGACGCCACCAGGACGGCATACAACATCTTCTGTGCTTGAGGATATCTAGTCTCTGCCTCGTGTAGCACCTTGCTAATATAGTAGATCAAGCTTCGGATGCTCTCCTCTCCGCCACCAAGACAAGGCCACCACCGCCGGGTAGCAATATGTACAAGAGCAATGGTTCACCAGGTTGAGGGGCGACCAGCACTGGTGGGGAGGAGAGGTACTGCTTCAAGTTTTCAAACGCTTGCTGGGCCTCCTTAGTCCACTTGAAGTGGTTCGTCTTCTTCAGTAGCTTGAAAAGGGGCAGGCTTCTTTCTCCCAGTCGGGCGATAAATCGCCCGAGGGAGGCCAGGCAACCAGCCAGGCACTGCACCTGCTTAAGCCGAACGGGTGGCTTCATGCATTCGATGGCCGCTATCTTGTCAGGATTGACCTCGATGCCCTGCCTGGACACGAGGAACCCTAGCAGCTTTCCGGAGGGCACACCGAACACGCACTTCTCGGGGTTGAGCTTCAAACAATTCTTCTGGAGGTTGGCAAAGGTTTCCTCCAGGTCTTCAATCATTTCTTCGCTCTTTCTCACTTTCACGACCAGGTCATCGACGTACACCTCAAGGTTGCGCCCTATCTGTGAACGGAAAGTGATATGCATGGCACGTTGGTAAGTAGAACCATCATTCTTTAACCTAAAAGCCATTCTAACATAACAATAGACGCCCATGGGTGTTACAAAAGCAGTTTTGTCTTTGTCTTCTGCCACCATGCTAATCTGATGGTACCCAGAGTACGCATCCAGAAAGCACAGCAGCTCACATCCCGCCGTGGAATCGACGATGAGATTGATGCGCGACAGGGGATAAGGGTCCTTCGGGCAGGCCTTGTTGAGGTCGGTGAAATCGACACACATTTGCCACTTCCCATTGGACTTCTTGACGAGCATAGGGTTGGCAAGCCACTCAGGATGAGAGACTTCCCGGATGATCCCTGCGCGCAGGAGCTTCTCTACCTCCTTCCGAATGGCATCTTGGCGCTCCGGTGCTTGGCGCCGGATCTTTTGGCTAACCGGGTGCACCTCGGGGAGCGTAGCCAGTCGGTGCTCGATCACCTCCCTGGGGACCCCAGTCATATTGGACGGTTGCTAAGTGAACACGTCGGAATTAGACCGGAGGAAGGTAACGAGCGCGTCTTCTTATTTGGCGCTGAGGCTGGCGCCAATGAAGACGGACTTCCTGGGCTCGCCCGCGCTCAGGGAGACCACCTTAACCTCGCCGGCTGAGCCGGGCGAGGCGCGGATTTGCACCTGAGGGGCTCCCAGGAAGGCGGCATCAGCCGGCTTCACACAGGTGACATCGGCCAGGTCCAGTGCGTGCTTATGGCAGCGCAAAGCCTCTGGCCTGTCCACCCAGATGGTTATGGAGCCACCAAGCCCTGGCATCTTCACCACCATGTATCCATAGTGGGCTGCCACCATGAACTTGGCCAACGCGGGTCAGCCAAGTATGGCGTTGTACGGGAGGTCGAAGTCGACGACCTCGAAGTCGACTAGCTCTGTACGGAAGTTGCTTTCCTCCCCGAAGGTGACGGGAAGGTGCACCTGGCCCAGGGGAACCATGCTAGCCCCCGGGGCTACGCCGTAGAAAGGCAGAGCAGGGCACAGCTCCTGGTTTGGCACCTGGTGCGCCCCTGTCGGCGTATTTTGCCTGACAAGATCCCGTCGATGGAAAGAATAGGCTACTCTGTAGACGGAAGGTATGGTTCGGTAGAGGGCATCTTCATGGCTGGAAACCCTAATGTCTCTCAACGATGAATTCGGGAATTAGCAAGCCGGTGGACACACGATTTACCCAGGTTCAGGCCCCCAGTTTGAGTAATAGACCTACGTTCTGCTTGATCTTTGTTGAGAATGTGTGGAGGTGTTTACAATGGCTATCTGTACTGTGCTCTATCCAGTGCTCTCTATTCCTTTCTCTATGCAGTCAATCTGCCAGTCAGCCTTTAGCTCCTTCAGCCCCTTCAGCCCTCATGCACCGAGGCGCCCTTATATAGATGGGCCGGCCTGGGCAGGAGAGAAGGTGGCACCATACTTATCTACAACACATTAATTACATCCATCATTCCAGCTTCCACGTCGACCCACGACTCATTAATTACATACGCCTCCGTGGCCTTGTTTCTCGAACCTCATTTAATGTCGGTGAGAGGCCTCGCTCGGTCCGCCCAGGACAGGACACCCCTGCGACGGGTTGGTAAGAGGCGTCATGGGGATGAACCGTCGTCGTGTCGAAAGCTGAATCCTTTACAATTAATGACCCTGACATGAGGTGCCAGGGGAGAGAAACTTCGAGGCGAAGCCTTCCCCTTATTTCTTTGGTTGCCTTCGTGGCCTGACAAGAGGGGCCCAGACGCCCGCTCACTTGCCAGGCCGCCTCATAAGCCGACGCCACGCAGCTTCGCCCGAGCGGGCGTGATCATCGTCGCCGCCAGGGGCCACGTGGGCTTCTCGCCGGTGGGTAGGGCATGATCGCCGGTTGCCCACCGTGGCGCCACGTCAAACGCCGCCTCGCCAGCGGGCGTGATTGCTGTGTCGCCGCCAGTATGCCACGTGGCCGCCGCCGCCGCGTCAGGCGTGATCGCCAGGGGGCTGCATGGGCTTCTTACCTGACTGGGCCAGGCCATTTCTTGGGCCTATTACTTCTACGGCGGAGAGGGTACCCCGGTGCAAAGTACATCGACAATAGTATATATACTCAATGTAGAAATCAGTAGTATAATCCTCTAATATAACTCTCCTTAGATAGCCCCGACATCCTAGTAAAAGGCTCTTTGCTCTAAGTAATTGCATTTAGAGTATCATAGAGATTGTCCGCTGAACATACTCAATACAGAAATTAGTGACACAATCCTCTGGCAGCCTTTTCCTTGTAGAATTTCTTAGTACAAGAGCAGTCTTTCGTATTATTTTTATAGCCAACTTTTGTCCGAAGTATTTCGTGCTACGTTACAAGCATATAATAAACTAGTTAAAATATTAACAAGCATATATTGAGAAACAACATTATTTAATAGATCAAGACAAAAAGACCTTAGAGCTTTTTCATATCTACCATTATATGTGCCATAGCTTCCACAATAGAGGCTTTCCGGTTCTCCTTGTACTTCCAGAACTCCGGTACAGTGCCTATTTATTTGACACCAATATTTGATTGACTTTCAGTCACATCTCTTAGTACCTACAAAAGCGACTATTTTGTTGTGAAAATAGGCTATCTTGGTATATTATTAGTTACCATATCGAATTAAATACTAGAAACTTCTATAAGCTCAGTTTTGGTTTCTTCCAACTCTGTGTTCTCCCTATGCTCCATAATGACGAGTGTATGGTTAAGAGATTCAATATCTTGCGATTTATCATCTATATCTTTTAGTTTTTGTTTAATCTCACAAATTTTTCTGTTAACTTAGACTTTCCCTTCAATTATTCTATCTCCACCTCAAGTTTTCGTTTAGCATTCAACAACTTTTCCATATTGCTTGTCTTGTCTATAGGCTCCATTTTACATATGATACCTGACAATATCAAAGTAAACATACTCATAATCATTTAATAAGGGACTGTTTGTTTTTGTTTTTGATTCTGGATTCTAGCCCCAAAAACAGAATAAAAAATAAACAGCCTGATTCTAGAATTCGATTCTCACAATCCAACCCACCCACATACACTAGAATCTACAATCCACTTCATATGTGCTTTTGGAGAATCAGCTTCTCTACAACCACAATCCAGAATCAGTTTTTAGAGAATCCAATGCTAAAAAAGGCCCTAAGCATATGCATGACAATTAACATTAATAGAGGCATACAACTAGCAAGATATTAGATTGATTTGCTCTCAGATGTCGGGTTGCCTTAGAAAGGCATCATCGCCACTAGGGACAAGAAATTAGACTGATTTATTACAACATTACCTTTAATAGTTGACAGTTTATAGAACTTAATCAATTGGACTAAGATATATTTAAGAGAATCAATATTCAAGAATGTTTACTGGCATGTAAACAGAGGCTGCTAGCAACAATTTGGATGCTAAAAATAGCCAACAATACCAACAGCCAAGCACAAATAGAACAGTAAGCACAATAAGCATGAACATGCATCTTGTAGCACTTAATAGATGGTACCAATTGAACTAATCAAGTATTGCAAGATGTAAATGATTAATCAATATTGTCACAAACAGTCTAACCAGCCTAACTCCATATCGATCAATGCCTCCCGACATGTAAGGTCCCCAAGACAAGTAAATTGTCTAGCCCCTTTGCAATACCAGTAAAAAAATTAATCGTAGAGAGATGATTATACTCACAAATCACCAACTAAAAAGTCAGTGTAGCTAACACTACTCAGGGAGGAGGTGGCGAAGACGTGCTCAGGAAAGGAGACGACAGTGACATGCTCGGGGAGGAGGAGGAAATGACGACGACGTGCTTGGGGAGATGGCAATGACGTGCTCGAGGGAGGAGGCTGCGACAACATGCTCAGGGAGGAGGAGGTGATTATGAGCTCGGGGAAGGAGACGATGATGATGTCCTCGAGGGAGGAGGCAACAATGACGTGCTCGGGGAGGCAAATGGATATGTGAGCGAGGGAGGCGATGGGGCGATACAAGTGGAGAGGAATAAACTCCTTTTTTATAGAACGGAGGAGAAGCCGAGAAGTCAAGCGCGAGGTGGATGTCTCGGCTTTTGGTATTTGAATGGATCGATAGGAGAAGCCGAGAAGTCAAGCACGAGAAGAGAACCCGAGGGGTCATACGCTATCACGATCGTTTCTGGCTTCAGAACCGATAGTGATACCAACAACATCACTATCGATTTTGAGGTCTAGACCAATAGTAGAATATCATTATCGGTTTCAACCACAAAACCAATAGTAATGGCCATCGTCATCACTATTGGTTCGAACCTCGAAACCAAGTCATCACTATTGGTTCGAACCTCGAAACCAATAGCGATGACAGTTGTCATCATTATCGGCTCATCACTATCGGTCATGAGATCAGACCGATAGTGATGTTTTGCGCTATATTTCTTACCCATGCCAAATCATATATCACTATCGGTTTTTTCTGAAAAGTTGGAACCGACTTAGATGAAGAGATAGTGTTGTATCATTCTGTATTAGTGATGTGAGAAGGAGGGAGTGATCCTTGCGTGAATGGATCAAAGAGGAGCTCCGATCGAAGATGCGGTCGGAGATGAACCAGCATAACATTGAACTCAAGCATCAGCCAACTCAAATACAGGCAAGGCCAAATGTAAATTGTGTAAAGTGCATGTACATGATTTTCAGCTGTGAATTGCGTAAGTTATTTATTCGAATGGTACATATATCTTGTTAACTATGTGTTGTCTTATGTCATAACCTAACAGAGGGCATGGCTAGAATGATTCCTGAAGCTAGCTGCAAAAAAGAAAAAATTATGTAAAAAATATTACATATCACAGACAATTTTAAGGTAATAATCATTTGTGATATTTACTTATCACAAACAGTTCTTTCTTACATACCATTTATGGTAGGAACCACATTTTCTTATCATAGATGGTTGGTAATCCACAATATTTACCATCTGTCATATTTAACCATCATAGACGGTTTTTTACTCGAACTGTCTGTGATATTGTTTATCACAGACGGTTTCAAAACAATCTCTGACTTCTTTTTCACGGACGGTTCAAAACCATATGTGATGACTGTTGTTAACCATCTATGATGTGCTGGTGTGTAATAGTGTTAAAAGGTTTAATTTATCACCAAGGGAGTGGCAGCTTTTACTCGTATCGCAATAAGTAGTAAGACTGAAGTTTAGCAAGATAAAAATGGTTTCCCGCGCAATCGAGCCGACAACACGACTAGTTCTAAAAAAACACTATAAATGCAGTGAATCAATCGCTAGATCACTACCAAATCCCCTCTCTCTCTCTCTCTCTCTCTCTCAGGTCAAAAGAGGGGGATGCATCATGCATGGCCCGGCGTTTTGCGCCGGTGATCACATCACCATAGCCATAAGGTAGCTAGCCCTCATGCGAGGCAAGCATCCCTTTCCCTTTCTCCTCAGCGCCAGCCAGCCACCGCTCCGTGCCAAGTAGCACCGCGATGGCGTCACTGCGTATCCGCTGCCGCCTGCCACCGCGAGTCCTCCCGGGGCTACTCCTCCCCTTAGGCGTTGCATTTTGCCTCGCGCTCTCTGCATTTGCTTTTGTTCGCCTGTAGCGTTGGGAGTTTCGGTTCTCGATCGGCGCCTGCATGCATCCATTCCCCGCCACTCCCACCGTGCGAGTCGGCGTCGTCACCATGGGCAAGCGGAGAGCTTCCTTGGATGTGGTCAGTGCGGCGGCGCAGCCGGTGGCCCTGGCCCTGCTGGGACTCGTGGTCGCGGCGTCCTCCGCTGCAGAGGTTCTCCCCCCGGCCGACGAAGATACGTAAATGGAATGCTCATCATCTCTGTAGATAATTTTTGTGGTCGCAAGGGGGGTTGTTTGATCTTGCTCTGTCTAAGACGTAATCTGCGTCGATTTCTTGAACAGTCGCTCATGTACAAGGAACATAGATTCTTGATTAGTTGTTGTGCAATACATGCTCATGTCAACATCATAAAGTTCTTATCTTTGGGGATTGTAAGCGAAATTCGGTTCCTGATTATGTACTCACTCTCTTCTTGCTACGTTTGGTCGTCGTCGTCGTCGTGTGATCTTGTCGTTGCATTGAAGGCGCTGGTGGCCATCAGGGCGGCGCTGCGTGACCCGGACAACGTCCTCGGCGACTGGGTCGCCAACTCCGACGACCCGTGCCGCTGGAGGATGGTCACCTGCTACGAAGGCCTTCTTTACGGACTGTATGTGCTGTCCATTCTGTCCATGCTACCATAACTAGTTTGGGGTTTGGACTCATCGTTTCTCTGCATGTACTGTTTGCAGAGATCTGTCATACCTGAACCTGTCCGGCACACTGTCACCGGAAATCGGGAAACTACAGCGGCTGCGAAATCTGTAAGGTTTGTGTGATTCTTAGGCCCGGTGTGGGATGTAGGAGTTTCAAGGGGACTCTGGAGGAACTGTTCTGCTTCCTGCAAGATTCTCTCAAGTTCCAAACACGCCCTTAGTCTTGCACCGCATTATAGATTCTTTGTAATGGATTTGATCTCAGGAAATGATGAGTTTGGTTTGAATGTTTCACAGGATTTTATGTCATAATGCTATTTCTGGCCCTATTCCCGACACCATAGGCGCTCTGAAGCTACTACAAAGGCTTGACCTTGCAAATAATCACTTCACCGGCACTATCCCGGGCACACTAGCTGATCGGAGTGATCTATTCTATGTGTAAGATTACCCTTCCTGAATCTTTTTATTTGAAGGCATTGTAGTCGTGTTACGTACTCTGGACATGGATTGAGTCAATCTGACGTTTTCTGCTTATCACATTTCTCCAGGAATTTGAGCAATAACAACTTATCCGGAGATATACCTGATTCACTGGCCACTGCTCACAGACTTTTCTTCCTGTATTTTTCTTCTGCCAGTCTTCTACAATTGTTGGATTATTCTTTTAATCTTTTTCATTGGGATAGTGAGCTTGAATTGACCTATTTACAGGGATCTCTCCTTTAATAACCTGAGTGGCACAGCGCCAGTTTTTACCGCGAGGGGTGTACTGTAAGTGATTTCAAGTTTCAGCTTTTTTCCTTGGGCTAACCGAATTGTCCAACCTGACTCAACATGAGCTCTCATCCTTTCAAAAAAAAAAAAAAAAGAAGAGTTCTCAGGGAGAACTAGTTCTAATTTGTTTTTCTTCGCTATCTGATCTTGTCATACCTGAACAGCCTTGATGGAAATCCATTGTTATATCGTCGCGGTTGTGGAGGAATCTGCTCTTCTGTGCTTGCAGAGTCGCATGTTCTCCCCATCCAAAACCAGAGGAGTAAGACAAATTGTTCATTGCTCAATTCTGGTCAACTTATATATATATATATATATATATATATATATATCAGGAAGTTTGGGCATCCTTGTTTGTCTTGTATGTTCTACTTACAATCATTTCCTTTTCCTCAGCTCGCCCAAAAAGCTTGGCAGGAAGCACAAAGACAGCTTTATTATCTGTCGCAGCTGTTTTCTTAATAGCTTTCTTCTTTCTGTTAGTCGCCGCGATTATTTGGCGGTTGCGCAGGAGTCACCAGATTTTTGCTTATATAGATGGTAATATGCTTTCAAATGTTGTATACGTGTGTGTTACTTTACAACATCCATCTGGAAAAGTAACAGATGCTGAGAATCATGTCTTAAACTGAAGCTGGGGATCATAATAATTTCTGACTTTGGGATCTCCCAGCTCTGTTTCTTTAACCGTGTTTGTCTTCTTTAGGCAACTTACATAAACATGAAGACGTTTCATTGTTGTATGGATGTTTTTAGGCTATGATACTATAGGAAAGCTAGTATTGAGCTCATTCGAGAGAACTGAAATTTTCTCTTGAAGTTATATATTTTAGGTGACTTTTTACCATCTTAGGAGGTGCCAAAATTTACATTGAGATAATAACAAGAGGTATAAAAAAAATTAAATGGTGGAGGTACCAACTTTTAGTACCTCTTGGTACAATCTTAATGTTAACTTTGGTACCTTTAAAGAATGGTAAAAAAGTCTCATATTTTAGACATGGTAAAAAAGAGTCTAAGTTCCAAAGAAAAGGACCATGACATATCCGCGCAAGAACTTTGTGTTCTTTAATATGCTTTCTGCATGCTTTGCGTAATGCTGACTTGTGCTTTCAGTAGCCATGCTCAAATCGCAGATGAAGAGCCAAGGCGCCTGAAGCTCAAGCATCTGAAGTGACCCCGTGGTAGCCAGGCAAGCGGGCGGGCGATCATGCCCTGCTCGCTTAGTGAGAAGCCCATGTGTGGGTCCGGCGGGCAGGTGGGCGACCACGCCCTACTCGCCCAAGTGTTGGCCTCCGTGACCAGTCCAGGGGCTGGTCGCCCAGTGGCTTATAATGAAGATAAGTTGCTCACTTTAACAGTACCGACTTATCTTTCACGTTTGCACCCTGTTGGGTCGAATTATACGTGGCTGTCACTGGCCCTGATTACCTGATGGCTCCTCGCTGATAAACGGAAATGCCTAGCGTTTGTGTCGTAAGAACGGGTAACCAAAAGTGCGAGTGTGGCACGGTGACTCAAACGGGGCTCGCACACCCGAGTTCGCTCCCAGAAGCACCGCTGGCTGTCTCTGCAAGCACCGCAAGCCCGGTACCGCTCTTGGGAGCCTGCTTTCTTGTTATGCAACGCGGCGGTCAAGTTCCAAGAGATCACGAGGGTATAAGTTCCAAAAGGGAAAGAGTTAGTGACACCCTTAAGTAGAATCTTAAGACTTTGCTTGTCTACATCCTGCATGTTCTGCGTAATCTTTGTTCGCATTATTGCAATCACTCAAAAGATGCCTAAGGATCGACCTAATCTGAGTGTCTAGGTTCGCATCATGACAAGGCTGGGGGCTGATCACGCCGAAGATTGAGTTGAGCAAGCACACCCAAAACGCAAACAAATGAACATGCCCAGGTGAAACTGAAATATGCCAACTTCATTACAATTGTTAATATTGTTCTAGCATACAAAAAACAGAAACAAAAAAAGAAAACAAAAGGAAGCGGCCCGGGCCATCAGTCGCCGTTGACGACTTGGATGCCCCCGTCATCATCTTCGCCTCGGATCCACTGCCGCCGCTTAAGGTCCGGGCTTCACCGCCATCATGCCGATGACGCGCTCGCGCCTCCTCTGACGCGCGTTCGCTGCGCTGCCTCGTCTTCCTCAATGCCATCCACGACGGTCGTTGGGTTGAAGGCGGCGTCGCTGCTGGCGTAGCACGCCAGCACGAAGGTCGCGGTGGCCCTGGCGACTTGCTGCCCTTCCTGGATGGACCGGGTGGCCATGGCGGCTGGCAGGTCAGAGAACGCCTTAGCAACCCAGGTGATGCAGTGGGTGTACTGCATCACCGTGGGCTCAAGCGGCTCGCGAAGGTCCACCCCCAGCGGCGCCAAGACCCTCTTCATGCGCCGGTATGATGGCCGGAGCATGGTCGCGATATTGTGCAGCACCCGCCGCTGCTCATCTACCGCCTCCCTCCACACCGTCTCGGCCTCCTGCGCCCGGGTGAGTAAGGTCTCCCTGGTGGCCCTCTCTTGGGCCAACTGCGCCTCTGCCCTCTCCAGCTCCCCGCGCAATGCTGCCACTTGTTGCGTCACCTGGGCTTCGCGTTGGGAGGTCATAGAAGAGAGTGCTTGCAGTGCGGCCGCCAAGCTCGGCGAAAGGCGTGTAAGCGATGGCGCTGGCGGCGGGCGATCAGGCGGGGAGCAAGCGGCTGGTCCCGGCGCCCATCGGCGGCCGAGCCACTGGGCTGCCTTTGGCGAGTGCCGCCGCGCTGTCGGCTTGCGGGATGTCTCTGTGGCGGGCGCTTTGGCGATCCGCCCTTGGGGGCGATTGGAAACTGAAGGAGGTGGTTGCCACAGCGAGCTCGCTCGAGCGGGCACCAGCAGCGATCGGACTAGGCGCCACTAGAGTTGGTGCCGGTGGAGACGGCGCCGCAGGAGTTGGAGGCGTGCCACCTCGGATGAAGATGTCGCCGCTCCAAGCGCGCTTGGCGAACTGGCGACAGCAGAAATTGGGCCCCCGGTGCAGACCCTCTTGGGGTCCACGCCCAGAGCATCTGGAGCGATCGGTCGTTTGCCTGCGCTCCGGTCGTCGACCCGGAGCTGGTCCCTGATCACCAAGGGGCCGCGGGCTGGCACTACGGCGGGACCAGTGGAGTCCATCGCCGAAAGGACTGGATGATCCGAATGCGCTCTGCGAACTCCAGATCGCAGAGCGGCCGGGCCTCGGCCGGAAAGTCCAGGCCACTTGGCACTGGCGGGATCAACACAGATAGCCACCTGGAGAGGGCGGGACCATCCAGGTTCCCCTCGCCTGGCACCACAAGAAGACAGGAGTATTAGCTGATGGTGACCGCGAAGAAGAATGTGCATTCAAAAGAAAGGCAACAAGACTTACTCCCCGGGTACGTGCGCGTCATGTCATCGTCCCCTGTATACTGCCATGCAGGGCGGGCACGACAATGCGGGGGGCTGATCCTCCGAGCCACAAAGTCTCAGACGACCAGTGCCCCAATCAGGCCGGCGCCCCACAACCGATCGATGCGGGCCGCCATCGCCAGGAGCTCTGTTGTCTCCTCGACGGGTGAGCTCCAGCTCTCGCAGAATACTGCCCGCGCGTAAGGCACCCCAAGAAGGTCAACCCCGCTGTCGTCACCGACGTAAAGCTAGTCGCTCCGCCAGTTCTTCCAGTTGGAGCGTGGCTGGAAGGGAATATAGTGGGGGGCCGACCCATCTCGGAGGCGGAAGTGGCAGCTCCTTGCGACCCCGCTATCTGGGGAAACACGGCAGACGAAGAAGTAGTGAAAGAGGGGGAGATTGGGCATTACCCCCACGAACATCTCGCAGAGGTAAGCGAAGGTGGAGAGAAGAACGATGGAGTTGGGATAGAGATGAAGATGATGGATCTCGTAGAAGTGGAGGATGGTAAGGAAGAATTCGAAAAATGGCGGCACCAAGCCCGCCATAAGTCCCCAGGTGAAGACGATGATCTCCCCTGGCGCGCAGCCTGGCACGACGATCCCCTGGCGGGGGTGGAGGGAGCCCTCGGGTGCCATCTCGGCAATGAAATCCACCCTGTTCTGGCCAGCGGTGGAGGCGAGAAGAGGTTGCGCCATTGAAGCGGAAGCAAGGTTGTCAGAGCAAAGGAAGATGAAAAGGGCAAAGAGCAAAGTGCGAAGAAGATCAGGAGGTGTAAACTGCTGGAAGGTGGTGCGTATATATATAGACCCCCCACGAAGACGGTTCGCGAACAAGCAAAAGACGCGGCATTTCGGGTCCCAAGAAAAATCGACAGAAGTGGGAAGGACCGAAGCGGTCGCGTGCGCAGAGGTGGTGGGCCCATCCAGGAACGCACCGGCATTAAATAAAGTCTAAAAAGTAACTAGCGCGCATTCCAAGACGGCCCCAGGGGCTACTGTCGGTGTACTTTGCACCGAGGTACCCTCTCCGCCATAGAAATAATAGGCCCAAGAAGCGGCCTGGCCCAACTTGGTGCCCTAGAGCCCGTGATGGCCTCGGCGAAAGCAATGGGCGGCGGCCATACTGTGCCCTAGCGGCACGGGCGATCACTCGCGCTCACGGCGAGGAACCCACATGGCCTCGGCGAGCAATGGGCAATCACGCCGCTGCCAGCGAGGAGCTCAGATGGCCCTTGGCGGCAATGGGCGATCACGCCGCCACCGCAGCGAACCACGCGGCGCCTGGCGGAAGCCGGGCGATCACACTCGCCATTGGCGAGGAGCCCGTATGGCCTCCTGGCGAGTAGTCGGGCGATCACGCCCTGCTCGTCGGGCGAGCGGGCCGCGCGAGCGTCGGCTTATGAGGCGGCCTGGCGAGTGGGCGGGCGTCTGGGCCCCCACTCGTCAGGCCACGGAGGCAACCAAAGGAATGAGAGGAAGGCTTCGCCTCGAAGTTTCCCTCCCCTGGCACCTCGTGTTAGGGTCATTAATTATGAAAGGTTCTGCTATCGACATGACGATGGCACGTCACTCTGACACCTCTTACCAAACCCGTCGTAGGAGCGTCATATCCCGGGCGGATCGGACGAAGCCACTCACCGACATTAAATAAGGTTTGAAGGTCAAGGCCACAGAAGCGTGCGTAATAAATGAGTTGTGGGTCGACGTGGAAGTTGGAATGATGAGTGTAGTTAATGTGTTGTAGATAAGTATGCCGTCTCCTTCTCCCCTGCCCGGGCCAACCCGTCTATATAAGGGCGCCTCGGTGCATGGGAGAAGGGGGCTGGAAGGAGGAAGAAAGATCGAAAGATAGAGAGATTGAAAGGAGAAGAGAGAAGTCATTGTAATCCCCTTCACATTTCCTCAACAAAGAGCTAGCAGGACGTAGGGCCATTACCCAAGCTGGGGGCTTGAACCTGGGTACATCGCCGTGTCCATTAGTCTTTTGGTTTCCGGAATCCATCGCGAGAGACATTAGGGTTTCCAGCCACGAAGATGCCCTCTACCGAACCATACCTTCCATCTAGGGTGTAGTCAACCTCGCTCGTTGACGGGATCTTGTCAGGTGGAATATGCCGACAGAAGTGAGTTGGAGAAGGACACATATCCAAATTGACACGACATCACAGATTCACAATAGTGTCCGACTCATATCGCTAGTCCAAACTAAGAAGGATGTTGAGTGAAACCAGCCCTCTAGCTGTGGACCTCTATACCTCAATAGAAGACAAATAGGGCCTTCAGACTATGGCAGCTTACTCACACCATAGAGGGCCATAGGACTACTATGGGAAGTAAAAAATTCGTAACATAGCTCAATCTTGCAGTTCAAATAAATTATGGGTGTGAGCTGTGGGCCTAATGTAGATTTGTATTTAACAAGTTTTATCCTTACATCTTTTCTAAACCAAGATTCTTCATTTGAGTATACTTAAATATTAGATTCTATAAATATACTTGGGTGAAACTCCTAGAGTCTTTATTTGAGACTCAAAGTAGCAAACTCTTAATACAAGTGCAATTCTAACAAAATTTCCGGTAGGATCACAGTCCAGATCTTAGAGTCAATCCTATTTGCTTTCATTGATTTACCTATACATATAATTAGTTAAAACTTAAATTTAATATTGGCCAAAATTTCAAAGAGAGTTAAACATTTTGCTACATTCTGATTACGGATATTATATATTTTTATAAAGCAACTTGAACATTTCAAGCCTAATAAAGGAACTTTAATTAAGATTTTACTTTACCATTTGTTCATAATAGTTCTAAAAAATTATTAAAAGAATATGGCATTATTTAGAAGAAAACAATCAACTAAAGTAATAATATAAAATATAGTTCAACATGCGAAATTGGATGGAACAAAATGTGTATCCTACCTTGTATAACACATGGACTTTATTTCATTTGATATGCTATTAGAAATATTTTGAAACTTCCATAGTTTCTCATTAAATTTGTATAGTTATTAGGTTACAAAATAGAATATTGGGGAACTGTTTCCCATCAAGAGTGTTAGTAATTGTAGTGGAGAGATACACTAATGTCCCAAAGGGGTTCATCAGTGCCCTAACCTTTGATCCTACGAGATAGGGGTAGTGTGTAGTGGGATAGCAGGTGGAGGCAGTGGTAGTGGTGACTATTGATGATTCCAAGTGTTGAGTTAGGTTTTGAAGGCTATGGGCTTGCAAGGCGGCAGTGATGGTGCTGATCACGATGGTGATCATCGGCGGGGGCAAAAGAGGAGGACAAGAAGGCAAGGGAGGGGATGGCAAGCATTAGGGGGTGTCGAGGTACTAATCACTACTACAGAATATCTCATCACAAATGATTCAAAATCATCATCTCAGACAGTTTATTGAACCATCAGTAACAAAGTGTTAGTGATAAAAGAGCATATCACAGATGATTTGAGAATTGTCTGGGAAATTTTCATCATAGATAGTTCTAAACAAAAACTATTTGTGATGTGTAAGTCATCTCAAATGGTTCTAAATACATCACAGATGGTTCTAAATAAGAACCGTCTGTGATGACATAGAAATCACAGACGGTTTTAAAGTGAAATTGTTTGTGATGTCTTATTCATTACACACGTTTTCAAAGTGGAACTGTCTGTGATGACACAGACATCACAGATGGTTTCAAAGTGGAACCATCTGTGATGTCTTACACATCACAAATGGGGATCAGTAGGGTGCCTTAGCATTACATCATTCTTACGCTCATCCGAGTGCTAACATAGTAGTTTTGCCTCCTTTAGGTTCGCAAATAAACACTTCAAATAGAGAATTATAGGCAGATTCTATGTCACCTTAGCAGGAGGTCCTTTCTTCACCTCGATGCACTCATTGACATCATCAGATTGATTTTTCCGCTTTTACCAGGATGCGTTACACATCGAACATATATACAAGTTTGCATACTCTTTGTGGTAGAGGGTCAGTCGTTCAGACATGCATGAATTCTTTCTACTTTCACTTCCAAAGGACAAATAACCTTCTTGGTTTTGTAGGTGGTTATAGACAACTCGTTTCCCTCCAGAAGCATGTCCGCTAATAGACCTAACAGCTCCATAAAACTCTTATCAGACCAACTATTACTTGCCTTCAATTTCAGCAGTTTAAGCACAGATATCAACCTTGTGTATTTGGACTTGCAGCCATGGAACAAAGGTTTTTCGAAGCCATCCATCAAACCCTTGAATTTTTCATACTCTCACTCATCGTTGTTCCCTTCTGCATCGCGCAGCATCTGATCTAGATTATCATTATAAAACCTATCCTCATCAAAAGTACAATCGATATCATCTGGCGTATCGTTATCTTTATTGATGATGTCAATACTATTTGCTTCTTGTATAATCTGCTCTTCACCATGACTGGTCCAACATGTATACCCCCTTTTGAAACCCCTTAGAATCAAGTGTGCTTTGATCTGCATTGAGTTTCGAAACTTCTTCAGATTCTTGCAGTCAGTGTATGGACAAGACATAAATTGCACCCTCTTGTTAAACATATCCTCCTCTGCAGTTCTTCTAAAAGTAGAGACACCATTAATGTACTTGGCACTCGCACAGTTCTCAGCATACATCCAGTTTCAGTCCATCTACGCTACGTATATAACAAAAATTGTTAAATAATAAATTAAGTACACTAGGAGAGCACATGCACACATTCTTAAATTGGAACATAAATTAACTAGCTTAAACCTTACCCTAAATCATAAACTATACTAAATCTAAAGAACAAACGGATCTACAATCTACATATAAGCTACATTTAAACTTACCAACCTAGTTTCTTAGATCACGAAGAACAAATGGATATATATATATATGTAAGCTACATTTAAACTTAACATCTTCAATTCTCCCTTTACCTAGCTAGATATATCTTGAATATAATCAATTAGAACTAATTACTACTTTAGATTACAAAGAACAAATGGATCTATACTAAGTTAGATCTAAACCATCTTCAATTCCCTCTTTACTAAGTTAGATCTTGAATATAATGCAATTAGAACCAATTACTAACCTTAGATCACCTAGAATAAAAGGATCTATAATCGTACTTCCAAATTCATGGTATTCTTTCACTAGATCGCCTCTCAATCAACATAGTCATCACTGATGGTTTTAGACAAAAACCGTCAGTGATGTCAATGGTAATCATTATTGATGGTTTTCAAAAACCTTTGTGATGAAAGGCAGGCTGCTTGAACGGGGCCTGTTCTTATAATAGGCAACAAGCAAAGCTAGTATTTTTGCAGTAGTGAATGGCAGTGCCCAAGATGAGGGAGGGAGTAGCGAGGAGACCAAATGGTGGTGTTGGCGCTATCCACAACAGGGGGGCAGGGGCATGGATAGAACTGCGGTGATGACGTCATTGATTTGGGCCTTTCATGGGGTAAGGAGTATAGGTGAGGCTAGGGATCTAGAGCCATTGAATCTTTGATCAAATGGCTCCCATCTATCCTATTGGATTGGCTGGTATCGGAATCCCATCCAATTCTGTTAAGGCAAAATCAACTCTAGGTATTCTCTTGATTATAACTATCTTGTTTAGACACATGACTTCATTGAAAAATATATTATGATCCTTACAAATATTACACCTTGTGTTGAGATCACACACACAAATTCATAAAAATTTGCCATTCAAATTTATCCCTGCAACTTTGCTCCCAAAACCTTGATTTGACTTTGCCACCGAATGCTACACCGGTTAGATAATGGGATTGAGATAGGTAGACATATATAATCAGCTCAGTGCTAATTAGAAAGCTCCTATGGTACAGAGGATTCAAAGCGACACTTTGAGTGCCTATGCACTATGTGTGTGCCATTGCTATTCATGTCATGGTTGCCTTTTTTATGTCTCTTATGTTTTAGCTTCCTTTGTTTGCTCATTGCATTTCAAGCCAAATACCAACTTTTGATGCAGTTCATGGTCATGATTTCCTTTAGGCATTTTGCTTTTGTTTCAATTAGCATGGGCATGCATTTGTTATGTTTTTTTACTTTGCAGCACTTTGATATCTAACCACTGCTTATATTATCCAATCATCATGTGGCCTAGGAGTTTGTCTTAGCCATTTGAAGTACTATATGCTCAAGGAGATCCAAGAAGCTACCAACAACTTCAACCCAAATAACATTTTGGGGCAGGGAGGATTTGGAGTAGTATACAAGGGTTGTTTGCATGACGGCGCAATTGTTGCTGTTAAAAGATTGAAGGATTGCATCTCTGCTTGTGGGGAAGATCAATTCCGTACAGAAGTTGAAGTGATGAGCTTGGTTGATCATCGAAATCTCATTCG
The DNA here is from genome assembly GCA_036346375.1 of Guadua angustifolia. Lineage (NCBI taxonomy): Eukaryota > Viridiplantae > Streptophyta > Magnoliopsida > Poales > Poaceae > Guadua > Guadua angustifolia. Next base: position 19,476,825 of record CM070509.1, read on the forward strand.
TCTTACTGTATTCTGCGCTACAGATAATGAAAGGCTCCTTGTGTACCCTTACATGCCAAATGGAACTGTTGCTTCTAAATTACAAGGTTAGCCTCATTCTTCATGCTCTTACATATTTCATATATGAACACACATGTGGGGTATATCATTTATATATTTTCTAAGACATATTTTGAGGATAGCAGGTACACAAGCTTACAGGGGCGGAGCTGGGCCTGGGGCCACTAGGGCGTGGGCCCCAGGCCCAACTCAAATAGCAAGTGCAGACAGACACATGAGAGCAGCAAAGGATCGAGGCCCCGAGCACTGTCGCCATTAATCGCCCTCACGCCCAACGGCCCGAGCCTCACGCCATGCCACCCACCGCCTCGGCCGCCACCGACCATCACCGCCGCCGCCCTTGGCTCGGCCCACGGCCACCACCACTATCGCCTCGAGCCCCCAACGCCCGACCAGAGGCGCAGACGGCAGATCCAAATCCTCCCGTGGCCGCTACTCGCCGCTCCGACCACAGCCTCGCTGCTGCTCATTGCTCCGCTTGCTGATCGCTCACGCCTCGGCGGCTCTGCCTTACTCTGGCCGACCGGCCTCTGCTGCTTTCAGGTGATCGCGCCTCGCTCACTGGCGCCGGCCGCCTGAGACCGGTTCGCAGATCTTGCTTGCGCTGAAGTCGCTTCGACCCTTCGCCGATCTACGTGGTGGCCGCATGAAGCGCTGTCGCTTGCTTGCTTTCGCCTTGCCAGTCTTGTGTCGCCGCGTTGCTTGCTCGAGATCGGAGAGCCCGAGAGTGAATCGGTGAACAAGTGAAGTGTGGATTGATGTCTTGATGCCACTCTGGAGTCTGGACTGGTATTGCTTTTTTGCTTTGATGCCTTGATTTATACAGATACAAACTATACTCTATAGAATGAATGAATGATTCAATGATAGAATGATAGTTCATAGTTGGTAATTCAGTTGAACTGTTGAAATGTTGAATGATTATAGATTACTGATTGTATTGCTTCGGTATTATTTGCTATTTGTTAGTTGTTACAGATTACTGATTGAACTGTTGAAAAGGATAGTTGTATGATTGTATCTACGAATTAGTTATTATGCTTATGCACTGATGCTAGATTTGAGTATATTGATTTGAACAATTTATACATTTTATAATTAATTGATTGAACTCAATTTGATGTAATAGAAAATACATGATGAACAATTTATCTATTTTATTGAAATGTTAAGCATGGAATTCAAATTTATCTTTAATTGTGTATTTGTGTAGTGTTTTTATTGTACCTCGGTGTGTGTATGTTTTGGCGTTAGTTATTGTCGCTTAATTTTTGGCCCGAGGCTTTGACGAATCCTGGCTCCGCCACTGCAAGCTTATCAACATGCAAGATTTTTGTTCAATATCTTTATGTGTGAGAGGTATTTCAATATAAAACTATAATATACTTTTTCCATATCTCAGTAGCTAGGTCTAGCAAAAGTTTTGTTCATTACAATCATGTTTACGCTTACCATTATTTTCTTCTTACAACTTGATTATCAAGGTAACTATGTTATAAATTGAACCTAGTTTCTCTAATTATTTGACCATGCACAAAGCTCAGCGGAGGCAAGAACCTTGGTTCCTCCAGCACTATTTACTTCTGCCTTGTCTAGGTTCTCCAAGTTATGTTGGCACTCAATTAGTTCTACAGGTCAGAAATTCATGGCATGTCTTGCAATATTTACTTAAAGCATTGCCACACAAAGGCCCTGTGAATTGCATCAAGGAAGCAGCAGAAACATTAATTGTTGCTAATGAAGGTTTTAACATAAACTTAGCAGCATATATCATTCACTGATAATATACCTTGCTTGGCTTATCTAGCCCGGTCTAAGGTGAATCTTAGATGTGGTGGTCAATATTTCCTTATCACTTCAGCTTCTAGACCAGGTATATCTCGAAGCTTATCGGCACTTGCCATGCGAGTTAATTAGCTTTGTTACATTTACAGCCATTAAATGATAACACATGATATCTGCTCAGTTCATTTTCTTGTATTGCTAAAATATGTCATTGTAACCCTTTCTCCGCAGTTCATAATTATTTTCAGTCATACTGTTTGTGTGTTCCTAGCATTTCCACTCCATCTATTTGTACAATATGAATTGAGCCAATTTAAATATGGGGTATTAAAAACTGGTGAAAACAATTAGATGAACATAACATGTATATATATATGGGGGTATCAACAACGATGTATTCTGAAGTTTTTTGCTGATTTACAAGCAAGTTGTGCTAAGGATTTCTCCTTCACTTTGTTAGAACATGTGAGTGGTGAACCTGCCTTAGATTGGTCAAGGAGAAAGAGGATAGCACTTGGCGCAGCACAAGGGTTGGTCTATTTGCATGAGCAATGCGATCCCAAAATAATCCATCGTGACATAAAAGCCTCCAATATTCTTCTTGATGAATATTTAGAAGCAATCGTGGCAGATTTTGGATTGGCAAAACTTTTGGACCATGGGGATTCCCATGTTATCACAGCAGTGCGCGGGACAATTGGACGTATCCCTCCGGAGTATATGACGACTGGCCAATCATCGGAGAAGACTGATGTTTATGGCTTTGGATACCTGTTGACCGAGCTAATCACAGGTCGAAAAACGTTGGAGCTCCATGAGCATGAGTATGAGAAAGGAGGAATACTTGAATGGGTAAATCTTCCATCTCGTGTTTTCTAAGTTCATCTTCTGTTTGTTCCTTATTTGGAAATTAAGAGTGAAGTTTCATTTAGCTCATTTTTCCAGGAAAGGTTTGGATATCTCTAAGGGTCATTCTTAGTGTATGGGCAGGTAAAAGGCATCGAATGATACCAGTTAGCTAGTGTGCATGCATACAATGACTTCCTTTCTCCTGTTTAAGCAAACTAGTTGGAAAATATATACGCTTGGAGAAATCATGAGGCATTTTGAAGTTATTTTTTAACTGTCTGCATTTTGTGGTTAATGCTATCTACATGATTACCTCTTAATATTGCACGTATTTGGCTATGTTTATGCCAAAAGAGCATAGCATCCAATGTTATATAAGAGTATGTATCATCTCAGTTTAGTGAAATCTGAGTAAAGTACATCTATAGAAAACAATATTTCACCTTTGGAGAAAAAATGAACCCTGGAATAATCGTATGCCTGATGTTTTATGGTTTGGGTAAGCAAAGTTAAAGATACCGAGAAATGTGGCAACTAAAACATATCATGCATTTTTTTTATTCTTCTTTCAACAATATAATTTAATATTTATGGTATAAAATAATTATATCTCTTCATTTCCGAACAACAATGTCAATCTTTAACTGAACTAAGAAAATAAGAAGCTCTAAAATACATGATAGTAGTTTGTTAGCAATATATATACCTTTCTGTTGACACTACATTCAAGACTTTCGGAGCTTGTTCGTGCAAATGCGCAGGGTCATGCCTTTTCACCAATAATGTTTCTTGACTTCATTCAATTCCCATGAACTGCCATTAATCTCACACAGTCAAACGTGCATCATATTGCAGGGAAGGGAGCTTCTTAAAGAAAATCAGTTGAGTTCGGTTGTGGACAAGAAACTAGGAAACAAATATGACAATGCGGAGCTGGAGGAAATGGTTCAGATAGCTTTGCTCTGCACAATGCACAGCCCTGTTCATCGCCCAAGAATGTCTGAAGTTGTTAGGATGCTGGAAGGAGATGGATCGGTTGCAGAGAAATGGGAGAGCTTGAAAAATGTCAAGACACCGCAGGCCGGCTCTCCACAGTTTCTGTTGCCTCCTCCTGTATATTATGGTGAAGATCAGTATAATTCCATTGAGTTGGAAGCCGCTGAGCTCTCAGGGCCAAGGTGATCTCAAAGCCGTTTGGCATGTGTTCATGCAATAATCAGTTTCAGTCTTTCAGACCAACATGGGAAGATAAAGAAAAACAAAAGAATGTTTCAGACTTTCAGATGAAGTGGAGTGTCATGTTTATAGTTCATGGCCTCCCTAAATAACATAAGTTAATTTAGGTAAACTCCTTGTTTTACATCCATTGGTAGTTAAAATGAAATGAACGGGAAAATATAGAAAATTTTCCCTTGGACTATTCTGCTTGGCATCTGTGATTGTATTCACCTCTCCCTACTTTCCATGTAGTTGATTAAATATTCTCTTTTCCTACCAACATACATGTTTATACATGTATCCAAATAATAGGATAGACAGTAGCATGCTACAAACAAAGAACCAAATGGCCCCAATATCCACTATCTATTAACTGTTGACTCCGACAATGTATCAAGTGCAGTCCACATTTTACATTGTAATTGTGCAATTGACTTAGATTGGGACACCAAATCAACATAAAAAAATTTGGGGAAAAATTGATGATGTAGTCTATGGAGTGATGTAACACCCATTTGAAATTCGAACGCAAAGTGTCTTAGAAGAAAAATAATAATTTTGTTGCGAATAGTAACATTTATCTTTCCCCTTTTTCTTTTGATTTATCAATTGTCAGAAGTTTTCTGTTTTTGTTACTCTTGACATAGAATGAAATTGAACTTGAAATTGTATAAATAGGTAGACTAAATTGAAAAGTACATATAGTTTTTTTTGTTCAATTTTTCATGTTTGATTTGGGGCTCCAATCAAAGCCAGATTGCACAGTTACACTGTAAAAGTTGATTGCACCTAATATGTTGTCGTTAACTTCTTTGTCTTTAATCAAAGGACTGTAGAGCCCTAGCCTCATTTTAACCCTGGGTTTAACAGTAAACTCATCCATGTCAATCCTTTGCTGCCCACAATGAACAATTCATCAGCATCATGATGGAAAAGTTTGATACAGATGTTCAAGACCCCCAAACTAATAAGCGTATCATGCTGAATCTGCACAAAAGCTCAGTAAGCCTTACTAAGCTAGTCCCTTCGGACTCCATTTGTCTCTGCCTACTGGCCTTCAAGAAGAACTATTCTGATGCGTCACAAGCATCAGAACTCAAGTGAAGAGTCATGCATGAACCATGTGCCCTCCTTACCCCTAAAGACTAAAGCTACACCCTGCAGAGCTCAAGCATCTTCTTGCTTTGCTCAGTCCTATCCCCTATTGTTCTGATGCATCAGAATTCAGAGCAGTGAGGCCAACCGCATTCATGCGGTGCAGCTCAATGCATCAGTGCAAGTTCTTGTGCCCTGTGTCTTGGAGCAATGAGAGGCTGTTAGCCTGTGATGCTTGTTAGTGTAGTGTAGTATCTGGAGTGGAACTTGGGACGGCAATGTGTCTCACTAGCATTCAGTTTCTAATTCTGGACCTGGCCAGCTGCATGCAGCCAGCAGTCAGCTTCAAGCAGGCACTGCAGATCTGCAAAGACAGGAGCTGCAAGCATGAGAGGAAGTTTGGCAGATGCTGATGGAAGGAACACTTCATGGGTGTAGCTGCTTTTGCCAAGGACTATGGTTTTGGCCGGCACAAACGCTCATGCAATGCACTGGTCAGTACCATGTAAATACGCGCATTACATTACATAGCGACTGGTAAATCGATCCTCGCATCAAAAGTGCTGTTCATGGAAACTGTTAGTCTTCTAAGTAGCAGCGGCAGCTCGCAGACAAATTGCAGGGGACTTTTCTCTGTGCATTTTGTTGTTTACAGGCTGAATTTCAGGGTGAGCAGATTGACACATGGTTGTAAAAGACTGATCAACAATGTTTAGTTCGTGCAGCTCTGCGAGCATGAGGAATCAGTTTGGAACTTTGGATCATATCATCCTTGGTGTTTACGGGGACGGACATAGTGAACATTAGAAGCTGCAGCCGCAGATAAAATCCCCGGTGGTGTTAACTACCGTGACTCATATTTAGTCTTTTAAATATTAGAAATGTGTGTTAGATGGATCCTAACAGAATTAGAATTCCTATTTTCTTTCAAAATGGGATTTCTACTCACTTTGAAGGAGGATCAAGGGGCTATGTATGCTCATATAGTAATTATGGAGAATCTAAACAACCAAGAAACCAAAAACCAACACATCTAAAGTAAGAAATGTACATATGGAGGTCTATCCATATTTGTGATGAGTAATTGACTGTATTTGAGTTTGTGGTGCATAAGTTTGAGTTTGATTTGACAGTTTGTAAACTGGTTGGAATTGGACAGGACAGTTTGTAAACTGCTTAGAATTGGTTGTGAACTGGTCGGGACTGGTTGTAAAATGGCCGGGACAGTTTGTAAACTGGTTGAAATTGGTTGTGAAATGATGGGGGTAGTTTGTAAACTGGTTAGGACTAGTTATAAACTAATCGGGGCAAATTGTGTATCACTATGGCTATATGTTGATTTGATTGCATATGTTATTGGACATTGCTATGTGATATGTTTCTCTTGTCTATGATGGTTTCATGACTTCGAAGCAGGTCATGGTGAGGTGGAGAAGATCGGGACTAGGCTGGAAGAGCTGAGGTCCAGACGATCAAGGTATCACCTAAGATGACTGAGGCCAAGGAGTACCTGCAAGCTAATAAGATAAGTAGATGGTGCAGATGCTAATTTAAGACCTACTCAAACAAAGGAGGATCGGTGTATCGCAGGTTTGTGGGTGGAGTAGTGGTTATGTTGGTGGTCCCCTGAGAGGTGTGTGTCAAAACCTGCTATATTGTTGGGTTTTGGTCAGTCCATGTATGATTTAGTGAGTTAATCCTAACCCTTGATAAGATTTCTTATAGGAGAAGAAAGTTATCCAAAAGTAGAGTTTGCTCCTAGTGTGCTATAAATAGAGGGGGAGAGAAATGTTTCTCTCTTGAAGGTTTTAGTGCTTCTTTAAGCTTTGCCCACTTTGTTGTGAGGTTTTGTAAACCTTCTTTCTAAGAAATAAAAGTTTCATTTTTCTATTTTGAATTTACCTTCAACATTTACATTATACTTTAAATTTAGCATTAAAATTCTTGCAATTTACTATCCGCACATTTGGATTCGCCTCCTCTCCTTCTAAGTGCTTTTGGATCTTATGCCAAGAATGAAAGATTGCTGGATGAATCTTATATAGATTATATCCCAATCATCTAGGCAATCTACAACCTCTTCTTTTCAATTTTTACAAGAAACCGATCTTTGTTCTTGATAAAAGAAAGATCCTTGTAGATCGCGTTCTTGTGTGTTTGAAGGATTGTTCATTGTTGTTCTTATATGCTGTGATATGTGGGACATTATACTGGTCATCAATTCCCAACGAGCAAGTTAAGGGTGAAGTTTGTGTTTTTGACTTGACTTTGGTGCAGCTTTCTTTAAACTGAAAAGGGTCAAAAGATTGACATCAATCCTTACGATTGAAGGTTAGAATAGATTCCTAATATCCATAGGAACACACATACAAAGTTTTATGGGTTTTGGATAAACCGATCAAAAGTTACATCGATTCTTATTTTTAGATCGTTTTGATTTTACTGTTCAACCCGAACACTATTCACCAAAACATTGTTTATTTGAACACTGTTCAATTACTACTGTTCATCTGACCAGTTTATTATTTACTATTCATCCGACCAGTGCAGGTTTCTTTATTTATTTAAGTACTGTTCATCCGACCTCCTGGTCAGAGGTTACTGTTCATCCAACCACATATTTGGATTGAACAGTCATTTGATTTGATTTTTAGGGGGATAATTTTATTTATGATTATTTACCCCCGTCTGATCGCCTTTTTGTCCGTCAATTGGTATCACAACCTGGTTTTGCTTTTCCATGGATCTTGACTGGTCTCTAGAACTATGACGACAGATAAGTATTCCACTAAGCCTCCAATCTTTTATAGAGTTGATTTTTCCTTCTAGAAGTCAAGAATGGAGTTTTACATTACTGCCTAGGGCTTCCTAATTTAGCAGAAGGTGAAGATCTCGTATGACGTTCTTGCCATTGAAAACGTCGCGGTCAGTAATATGGCTAACGTTGAGGTGAATGCTAAGGCAAAGAACATCCTCATATAGGATATTAGCCATAGTGAGTACAACAAGATCTCTCACCTTCGATCTTCTCACCAAATCTGGGTGACTCTCGATGCTTACCATCAGGGCACCACCAAGATCAAGATGGTAAGACAAGATCAATACAAGCGTAACTACAACAAATTTAAACAGCATACTAGTGAGACCATTGATGAGTGTTTTGGTTGGTTCACAAGGATCATGAGCGATCTCCGTGCAGTTGATTGCACATACTTTGACTGAAAGAACGCTCGACATTTCTTAACTTGCACTTGATCTTTAGGTTTAGGCGATGAAGGCGACCGCCATCAAGGATGCCACAAACTTATCGATCTTGACTCTTGACGGGCTCTATTCTTGACTCAAGACTTATGAGATCGACGTTGTCTCTCATAAGATGAAGTTAAAGTCGATGGCCTTGGTCATTGATTATATTGGATCTTCTTCTGAGACTTCAGTTGGTTTCTCTTTTTTCGTCCTTTGTGAGTTAAGCGATGAACAGTTGGAAAATAAGTTTACTCTTTTAGCTCACAAATTTTCTTATGCCTACAAGAGGGTGGAGGAGAGGAAGAGAGGTCGCATGATCACCTGCTTCGAGTGTGGTAGCCCCAACTACATTCGGGCAAACTACCCCAAGCTGGGGAAAGGTAAGAACGACTCTGGCAGTTTGGGGAAGAACGACGAAACCAACAAGAACCACAACAAGAAGCCTCTAGTCCGTGACCCAGGTACATGAGAAGAAGTATCGCAACTTCTCGAAGAACAAGAATCTCTTCCACCATTGTAAGATCGAGGATGACGGCTAGAGGGGGGTGAATAAGCGGCTTTAAAAATTAATCTCTTCTACGATTAATTAAAATCTCGCCTAAGTACCCTTATTTCAAAACCTAAATGATAATAAATGCGGAAGCACTAAACTAAGATTTTGACAATTAAGTCTAAGTCAACTAGGCTCACTAAGTGCACTAGTTAATTATGTCTCTAACAAGAATACGCAGGAATAAAGACAATCAAGCAATTTAATTCTAGGAATGTAAATTGCAACAATATAAATAAGAATTTCAAGCAATCACAAGGAGATACACCGATATTTTACCGTGGTGTTCAGAGACTGGTCTCCCCTAATCCACGTTGAGGCTAGCCCAAACCACTTTGAACCGGCTCCACGAATTGAGCACCTACCTTGATTTCATTAGTGGGAGTTTTTCACCCCTTCGGGTAGGCTCAACTCGAACCTTCACAAACTTGCCCGGGCTTTTCACAATTCCTCCAAGAGCTCCCGCGCACGACACTCTACACCGTCTAGGAGGCAGTAACCTCCAAGAGTAATAAGCCGAGTCTTCGCTCGAGCTTCACTTAGCGCAACACATGCTCTTCTAGTGATCACCTAGTGCAACACATGCACCTAGGCTCCTCCTTAAGTGCAACACATGCACAAGAGACTCTTAACACACTCCTAATTTCAACACATGCAATTAGTCTCACTCTTACCTCAAAAATCAACTTGAGGGAATGCAACACATGCAAACCACCTCCCAAATACTCACACAAGAGCCAATACACAAATGAGAGCTTTCAATCTGGCAAATGCCCCCCAAGGCCTCCTTATATAGCCCACACAAGAAAACTAGCCGTTGGAGGCAAAATCCTGAAAAACTCGGCAAATCCGGCACTACCGCCCTCTAAGGGCCGGTAGTGCTAGCCTCAACCCCAACGGTCGGCTAACGGCTATATTTCTGGTACTACCGCAGGCAAACTCGTAGTAGTGCCGTTTGGGCGGCACTATCGGCCCCTACGAGCGGTAGTGCCGGACTCAGGATAACTAAAAACATCCATTCTGGAAAATAACTACCGCAGGCAAAACAGTGGTAGTGTCAGCCTCGGGCGGCACTACCGCTCTTCAGGGGCGGTAGTGCCGACTTAGGCGGCACTACCTCTCTTCAGGGGCGGTATATGTGCATAGATACAATTGACTTGAAGACAATATGCACATATTCAATTTTGATTACATTGGAGCTTATCCTATATTACCATGAGTGTACTACAACTAGGCAATTCAAATATATACTCAAGGATTTAGTTTCAATGTCTTGATCCTTATATGTGTTAATAAAGAATAAATCAATACAATAAAACCTTCAAGTTAAATGACAAACTCCCCCTAGATATGTGCATCTATGTAAATATGGAATTGAAAACATTATGCACATCTTGATATCTAAATAATGGTAGAGTTCATCCTTTAATCTTGAATCCAAAATATGTATTAAGATATCATAAAATGAATACGAGTGCATATCTTGGGTTTTCCATTTTTCAATGAGATGAGACTAATCAAGGATATACTCAATAAAAGAGTTAGTCTCATATTTAGATTTATCAATATGATCATGAAAATTATATTCAAGGAATGCAACAAGATATGACAATATGAACTCGAATGCATACCTTTGATATTTTCACCTTTTTCATCCAAAAGAGACTAATAAGAGTTGAACTCAACAAAATTGTTAGTCTCATAAAAAGATTTGTCATTAATTAACAATTGAGAATAATATTATAATTATCAAAAGAATTAGTCTCAATATTATATTTGTCATTAACACCAAAACCAAATTAATGAAGCTTGAACTTTCAATCTCCCCCTTTTTGGTGGTTGATGACAAATCCAAGCTTAATATCCACATTTGAATGAAAATTATCATATTGAGATAATTTAATCTATTTGAACATGTAAGCTCATACTTTTGAACAATTTAAGCATTGATAATTAAAAATGCATATGAGAGATAATTCTCCCTCTTAACCAAATTAAGCTCTCATAAAATCCTTATTAATCAAATGAAATATTAAGCTCCCGCAAATTCTCCCCCTTTTGGCATTAAACACCAAAAATGAAAAATGAATCCAAAAATGAGACTTTTTAGAGTGAAGAGCTTGGCAAAGAAATACCATTTTGAAAAAGAGAGTTCAGCAAGTATGTCTCCAAATAAGGTCATAACAAGATTGAAATGAATATATATGATCTATTGAAGTTCACAAGAATTTTTTAAATAAAATACCACTTGTAAATATTAAGAATTTTCAATAAGATTCAAGAATTCCGCAAACTTCTTCTTTATATGGTCCAAAAGAGTAAACCAACTTGAAAAGAAGGCATATTTGAGTTAAGCACGAAAAGGATATTTGAACCTTATTCAAATAAACTTCTCATTTTATTAGGTGGTGACGGTATTGTTCGAGAGAGTCCATATAGGGTGGACCTTTCAAATTGTGAATGGAAGGTGATCTGGGCTTCAGATCTAACAGAGATGAGTCTGACTGACCTTTGTACATGCGTGAAGAGTGCATTCGATCGGGAAACTACCCGAAATAAGCTTGTAATCGAGGCGGTACATGCCAAAGTAGTGGGAGGTTCCACTAACTGCGTGTGGGACCTATGCAAGATCGTGGAAAGCACAATGTGGGGGGAATACATGCAAATTGTGATGAACCCTCAAGCGGAGATACATTGTCAGCCGATGATGTATGTGTTCTTCCTAGACAAAGAACAAACCTCAAGTCCCCTTGGTGGCGGTGGCATCACCGTCGAAGTATCCTCTGGGGCCATTAGTGAGGACATTGGTGCCGATGAATTTCAGGTGAATGAAGACATCAGGCGGTGGTGGTCCGCTCGCATTGACTGCCACAAGCACCTAAAAGGCATGGCGGATGAAGCAATATCAGATGAAGACGTGGACATCGACACGGATAGCAACGGAGACAACGATGCAGCTCCCGTCAGTGGCATTGTGTCCACTGATGTGGAGTACGTGTTTTCTCAGTTGGATGATCTGGCAATAACGTCTCTCGTGCTGCCAGATGAAGCCGGCACTTATTAGGCCTTCGATCAGGACACTCTTTTGATAGGACAACGCTTTCTTACGAAGAGTGCCGCCCAACAGGCAATTGCAAGATATGCGGTAAATATCAGCCGCACATATCAGGTGTACAGGTCAAACCAGGAGACTTAGGCCCTGTTTGATAGAGCTCCAGATCCCAGCTCCACCTGAGATCTGAAACTTGTAGGCTAAAATAAAGTGAATTAAGTTTATATTTTTAGTCTAAAATGTAAACAAGATGATCCATCTAAACACTCTTAATGTACCAACAGCTCCACCTCCACGAATCTGGTGGAGCTAGGAATACCCAGCTCCACCAGATCCATGGATCTGATGGAGCTAGAGCTGTACCAAACACACTCTTACATTGTGAAGTGCATGGATCCCAAGTGTCCTAGTAAGATCCATGCCTAGACGTTCATGGGCATGCATGAAAGTAGCAACTGGATCGTAGTTGAGGTTTCAAGGACGCGACCAATTCTATTGCTATAATGCAGTCATGTGTGTAATTGTTGTATGCCTTCATGAGTCATGTTGCAATTAATTAAGTAATAGTCGTGCATGTCACCCTCCAAGCATGATCATACGGCTGGCGCTTTAGCTCCAGTTAATGTTAGTCCTCAAGGTGCTGATGCTGCAACTGTTGCGAAGTGCAGAAAGCTGTCAATTGAAGTTGTCAATTTTCTAGACTTCTCAGTAGTTGAAGCACTAGCACCTTGGGGACTAACTGTAACATCCCAAAATTTTAATAAAGTAAAAAATGTATATTTTGAATTTGAATATAATTGTTTCTGAGTTTTCTTGGTATTATTTGTTTTATTTGGATTTCCTTGGATTTATTCTTTGTATGAAAAATCCAACAAATGGAAATAAAGAATGAAAAAGAGAAAAAGGCAAAAATGTAAAAAGTAAAAATTTAGAAAATTGCCATGAGAACCCTGGTCATGCAAGTAAACCCTTTTAGCCAGCAAATGAAATTTTATGCATAAAGAAATGAAAAGGCAAAATGAAAAGACAACTTTTAAATCAAAACAATGCATTGTCAGAATTTATAAAATATTTTGGAATCACAAATGGATCTGTAAAAATTATCATGAAAAACTAAATGTAATATCTAGTTTTGGTAAAAATATTATAAATTAATAATGTGATTTATCACTTTTCCGAATTTAAAAACAGAAACCCTAAAAATCTGGAAATTGTAATGTCAGAATTTTTATAAAATAATAGAACCATATTTTGGCTTGAAACTTTTACAGAAACATTCTTAGCTCAAGTTCTTTTGAAAAACAAAATTTCAAAAATAATAGCCTTCAATTGATCTCAAAGAAAAATCAAAATCCGAAATAAAATTTAGGAGCAGTCACTGTTGTAAGAATATTAATAATTCTTCGGTAACTCATTTTAACCTCAAAATTTTACCAGACATCAAAATATATTCAAAGACCTTGGTCAAAAAGTTTGGATATTTTCTACTCCCATTTGGCAGCCCAATAAAATCCGGGATCATCTCTTTTGGTACCTCACCTCGCTGACCGGTGGACCCAGGTCCCGCTTGTCAGTCTCATCCCTTCTTCTTCCTCCTCCTGTTATTGTGACCGAGCAGAGCACTCCCGAGCCAGCGCACCTTGACCGAGCTCCATTCGATGCACCGCCCTTCGATTGGTCGCGTCCTCAGCGTCAGCCTCGCCTCAGCTCAGCCACGATCGTCACCACGTTCGTCCTCGCTCTCTCTTGCGCCATACCGCAGCAATCAACACCAGCCAGCTCGCCCCTTTTCTTTGTCGCTTCTGGTGAAACCCCCATCCGAAACAATCCCAACCAAACCAGGCCATTTGCTTAGTTCCTCAGCTAGAAATAGTGCACTGTGATCACCAGAGGCAGCGCTTCACTTCCCCCTCCACTCCTTCTCCTTTCTCCTCAAGCCAGCGCAGGAAGTCCTTCCCATTTCCGCCATTACCAGGAGCTCTGAAGCTCAAAGCCACTCGCAAATCTTGTGATTCAGCCAACCATTCTCAAATCCAGTTGAGCTAGAGCATCACCAGGCCTCAAGCATCAAAACCCCTCACTAATTTCGTGAGCTCTCCATGCAAGAAGTTGCTGCTGCCGTGTGCCCTCCTTCCTCATGGCCGGTCACCGGTGGCGGAGCTCCTCAGAGCTTCTCCTTTCAGGTAAACCTAAAAAATGGAACCACTAGTACCCCTTCATGCTTAATGTGCTACCGATTCAACTCTTAATACCCCTGTTCATCTTCTCCGGCGTGGTGTCTCTGCCGTCACCGCTCGAGTCCGGTGGCGCACCGCTCCGCTTCTTCTCCGGCCGAATTGGTTGCGCCTCCAGCTGAGCCTCGCCGAGCTCTCTCTTCCCAAGTGCTCGCCGTTGCCGGAGACCTGCCATGGTGCCGCCAGCGATGAACCCTAGCTCCTTCCCCTGTTCTCTGTCTATGCCGAGTGGAACCCACATGTCAGTGGCGCCAAGGCTCTTCAGGGTGAAGGTGGAATGTGTATTCACTGCTTCAAAAGCGTATTTTTGTTTTCTTAGCTATTTTCAACTGGCTGATAATTAATCTTTGAATATCTTTTGAAATATTAATTCAATCCCAGTAAAATAAATTTTTATAATCATCTAAAATCAAGAAGAATCTAAATGTACAAAAATACTTAATTTCTGAACTGCAGAACATTTATTTGAATGAAACTTTGATTAAAACCATAATATGGTCTTTCATGCAAATCTATGCATAGTAAAGTATAACATGATAAAATAAATTTTTAGGTGATAAATAGACCAAGATGAATTCAAATATACAAAAATATTCAATTCTTGAATCATAGAACAATTATTAAAGTCAAGAATAGAATAAACACTATTATGAACATTATGGCACACATGAAGAATGTAACTCCTAAATCATAAAATAAATCTGAATGTGCTTCTAGAATTATGAGAAGCTCATATATGCAAAAACATATAACTTTTGATCTGTGTTTAAATTGCTTACGTTGCAAATATTAGTAAGCCTTAATATGATCATTTATAAGAGTAAGTGCATAATAGCTCATAAAATAGTAAGAATACCTTGAATAGGTTCCTGGAATCAATAGAGAACCAATTATGTAAAAATATTTAAAGTGAAACTTATCTTGCATTCTTTGATGCAAGAAAGTGCAAACATCAACAGCAAATAAATAGTTAATCTATCGCGGTTAAGGTCAAAATAATGTACAAATAGTTTTAAAACATTTCTAGGATGGTATTCTGTTAATACCTGAAAAATGAATCAAGAATCATGTATAGTGTAGTTGGAAATTAAGTCTGAAACTTGGCCGATTTAAGGTTGCCAATATGATCATTTAGGCAATTTCAACAATAGATAAAATAACTCGTCTAAATACTAAAATCAGTAAAACTAGTTTAGAAATATTGTACAAAGTTCATACTACCAAATCCTATAAAAAGAATCTTATTTCATTAAGGTTTGCATATTAATCTCATTAGCTCAAAACCCTTAAGTGTTAACCTTTCGCTTCGCGTTCTTGCCGATTTTGTAAATGTAAACTTTACAATGCCATATAAGCCTTTTCAACGATGAATACAATGTCTCATCTAAATCGTAAAACTTATGAAATTATCTTAGTAGTGCCCTCCAAAGTATAGTCTACTCAATTGCGAAAAGATAATCTCATTTCACCGTGATTTACATATTAATCTTGATAGCTTAATAACCCTAAGTAATCACAATACTTAAGTGCATAATATGAATGAACGAACTGTAATTGCAAATGAGGAAATCTGTAGTTAAGTTATTTATATCACCAGAACCTTCTTAAATATCCTGAAAATAATCCCAGTAGCCTAAATCAATAGATCTAACTTGTATAAAACTAATTCTGAACAAAATCAATTAAAGATAAAGAACTACTCACTCGCAGTATAATATGATCATTTAAGCCTTTTTCATTAACTCGCAAAGCAGCTCATCTAAATCTGAATTTAGTAAAGAATAGCTTAGAAATGATCTTTAGAATATGATCTGCAGTAACCTAAGGAAATATTCTTATTTTATCTTGCTTTGACTCTGAATCCTAATAGAGCAAAACCCCTAAGTAATAAGGTTGCCAGAAATGTATTATGATTAGTAAATCAATGAACTTTGCAACTAATGATTAATTCTATTAATCTTAACCAATCTTTGCATCTTGAATTCATAAAATAAAATTAATAAATTCATAAAAGAGCAATCCCTGTTTCTTGTAAAGAGTTTTGATTGTTCTTTCTATCTACTTTCTTTTGCCCTTATTGAAGTTAGTATTTTGCTTGTTTCTATTGATCGGCGTGTAGAACCCGACGTTGCTGATTTCGTCGTCGTCGTCAACCGCAATCCTCGTCTTCCTCGTAAACGACAAATAAGCAAGGCAAGCACCTCCCTTGATCATGTTGATCCCAGTATTTCAGTTACAATATGTTGTTTTTGCAACTGTATTATGCATGCGAGTAATTCTCCATAAAAATTGCTATTCTGGGTAGAACAGTAATTATCCCTGAGAATTATGGATTTCCTTAATATGACTGACAATGTGAACCTTGTAACCGTAAGTATGGTTTAGACATGAATTAATGTCACTGTGGGTATAAACGATAGATATCATATCTGCTTAGCCATGCTCAACGTTAAAATGGTTCATTTTCAACTTGTTGATTTAAACAACTGCCATTTGGAAAAGGGTGCTGTTAGTTTACTAAAAATCCAAAATAAAACTATGACTTTGATGTGGGCGATTATTGGCAATAGCCGGAGGTGCAAAAAGGAATCTGCACGTAGTATAGGGTGGAGTGTCGCCCATGTCACATTAAGGACCGAGCAATGGGACGCTATTGATCCAAGATTTCCGTGCAACCACGAGGGCTGGTATGGGACAGCCTTAGCCTATTAAGTTGTTTAGACATGGCTTTGCTCATTGGTAGGCGGGAGCTTGCAGAGGCATTCCGGTTTGGATTGCTTGTTAGAGGCTTCCACACAGTTCGTGTGGGTAAATGCATAATCGGTGCAACGGTGTACGCCCTGTCGTGTTCAGAAACGTTGTGTTGTGTGTGAAAGTGGATCCATGGCTTGGGTGTGTATTTCTGTTTCTATGGCGGGGGTTAACGTCCCGGGCTGGATCAAAGTCATGTCTATATAATGTAACGGCTCTGTATGATCTCCTTGCTGGCCACCTAAGGAAGTGCGTCGAGCAAAAAGGTTGATCATTCCTTGTGGGTAAAGCTGTACACCTCTGTAGAGTTTAAATCTAATCGATTAGCCGCGCCCGCAGTTATGGGCACTTGGTGAAGTCATTCCAATGTTAGATTTTGGTATTTTCTGAAAACTGAAGTTTCGGTTTGAAACTGTTTTGGCAACCTGGTTTTATGTCCAAAGGAATCGACATACATGGTTATTCAGTCGGGTAGACTGGTTGTGGACTTGTATTTACTTTCATGTAAATTTATTGTTCCTTAGCGATTGTTTTAAAATGCGAATTGCAATCTAATATTAGCTTATGTTTTACTGCTTTTAGCAACCACAAAATAACTAGAGCCTGTCATTGTTTAAACCTGCATGATTATTTATTTGCATTTGTTATCAAGTCTTGCGGAGTACGAAAGTACTCACTCTTGCTTATCCGTTGTTTTTAGGTGTAAGCTAGCGAAGCTTCAAAGTTTGTTTCATCGCAGGTTGCGGGATGTTTATTGCCGTGTTAATTCTAGGGATTTATGCTTGGTCAGTTGCCTGCGGGAATGGATGGGTACACTACAAGGCTTTGCTTCTTTTACTGCTATATTCTCTGAGTTGTAAGATTTATGTATTTATTAGTTTCCGCTTAATTAATATAATGTATGGTTGTGATTCCAATTGTTGAAATATGCGTACTAGCTACTGATCCAGGGACTAGTACTGCAAGCACATTAGATTTCCATTTTTGCATCATGTGTAAAAATGGGGTTAACTGGAGTTGAAGCACCAGCCATACGACCATACTTTGAGTGCGGAATGGATGAGGATTACTTGCTTGCAGGCTGTGACATTCGATTAACATCATGTCGTAAAAAATGTTTGCATCTTCATTTCATAATTATTGCATTTATGTACTTCCTATGAGTAACAATAGATCGTTGTGAAAAACAAAAGCATCCATCACCTTTTGCAGTGACAAGCCGCAACATTCTGCCCACTGCTTTAAGCTTTTTCAGGCTGATTTGACAACACTCTGCCATCAGCTTTGTTAGGCCGATTTGATATTGCACTGCCAACAGCTTTGTTAAGCCGATTAGACAATACGTGAGGAATAGTATTGTCAGGTCGATTTAACAACTCCTTGTCAGTATCTTTCTTAGGGCACTAGGGACAACACGTTGCCATCGAAAACTAACTATAAATACAGCTCCATGTCCAGCATACACATTTCACACAACACCAAGCTAACCCCCGCACTGAACACCACATCCCTACCCGTACCGGTGTGTTCACGATGGCCAACTATGCAACAGTTCTTCGTAGACGCAAGTGGCTTGCCGAGAAGGGAAAAAACACCCAAATGTTTCTTGCATGGATGCACCTATGCCACCAGAGTTTCCCCACCCAAACTGCAACGAGACGAACCGATGAGGATAAAGCAGTCCAAACATCCCGACACCGCTGCCTAGGCATACTACATGTGCCACTAGGAAATAGACGTAAGTTGATGACATGCAAATATATTTCGTCATGCATTTCTCAGAGTTGTAACTTCGTCCACGCATGACACTAGGACAAAGACAGCTACCACTTCTTCCAATGGATTGATGCCCCGGACAAGTACGATAAGGCTTACTTGGCGCACAAAGAGTACCTACACTTCACAGTTCTCCCCGTGAACTTTGAACATTGGAAGCCTAAGCCTCAAACCACGGAAGACAAACCAAGGCGACCACGCCCAAGGGACCTTAATTATCACTTGTGAAAGTCACGAGAGGACCAAAAGGAACATCACAAGAAGATGAAGAAGATAGCCAATGAGCGGGACAGACATAAGTGTGAGGAGGAGAAGATCCCCCCAACGTCACGTGCATCCAAAGAGGAAGGCACCGGTGAATCCTTCCACATAGAACCTATGATAATACATATACGATATTTTCCTATTTCCAAATGGCGTGCACGTACCTTAGCAATAGCTTCCGATCATGGTTTGTCCATGTCGATGCGCCATGTCTCTTTCATCATTTCGTATGCAATATTATGTCTACGATGTCCTGCTATGTATCCTAAAATTTCTATATCAAGCTACATGTCCTCGATGTTTCGTAAAACATGCCATGTCATCTTCTTCCATATGAGCCATCAAACATTACTTTTTCGAATTTTTCCTTAGTAGCTAATTGGTTCTGACATGTAGTACCCACTAACTGGGGCATGAAAATACCAGTTTGCCCCTGTGTGTCTCTGTTTAGCCCCATTGGACGTATTCAATAAAATGTTAGCACCATTTTTCTGGCTGAATCTATGAATTGCCTCTATAAATTGGCCTTCATGCCAGTTTCGCTTCCTCATATCCTCGTCCTCATCCCATTCCTTGTCTCAAACGGCGAGCTCAAGAAATCGGAGGGCTCGTGCGCTTGCCACTGCAAGACAGGTTGATTGTCCTAACTGCCATGTGCAAGCTAATGTGTTCTACGCCAACACTAGGGGAAATAACGGCCAGGTATTCTACAAATGCCCTTTTTTCTCTGTAAGTGAAAATTTAGTTTGATTTTTTTTTCCTAAAGATGATTTCTTTCATGTTCAAGTTGTCTAGTTTGGAGAGATCTTCTTTCTTTCCACGGCCTCAAAGCATGTTTACCTCATCACATAGGCTGCAGGATGCCAATATTTTCAGGGGCGGACACCATAGATACCTCGATGGAGCGTCCTACAAGAACAGAGGATGCAGCCTGCTATGGAGCATAAGATGGACCCTATACTTGAGCAGAGGCTGAACATGCTGATGTTCAAGATGGAGCGTATTTTAGATCATGTCAAATGGTTGGAGAAGATTGTGTGTGTAGCTATCCTTGTTGTATTGTACGCTATACTTGCGAAGTAGTTCATTTCTTGCAGAGAATACAAAGTTGGTCCTGGATGCCATTCGAAGTGGTGTAAAAATGATGTACCTTACAGACTATTTCAATATGGTATTTCACTGTGTTAACTCATGTGCTTTACAGATATCATCTTTTGCTTTGTTAACTTATGTATTTCGTGATTACCACCCACCGCTTTCAGCTTTTTTAGCCTGGTTTGATTACTCATGGCAGCTTGTTGATGGGCTTTGTTAACTTATGTATTCGGTAATTATGTCCTCGTAGTAACAATACTTGTGAAATACCGAAAGCATCTATCACCTTTCGAAGTTAGAAGTCACAACACTCTGCCCACCACTTTCAGTTTTTTCAGTCCGATTGGACCACCCAAGCAACCCTTCTTCCCTACCTCGACCTCCACTCCATTGCAATGACAGACAAAGGAGGAAGCTCAAACCGTGGGAGAGGTAGACGGGGAAGACTAGGTCAGAGATCACCTCGAGACCCTGACCCTTCATGGTTTCGAGGCCGCGACCCTTACCTCAAGAGTACTATAATCTACGGTCCGCTAGACCCTGATTCCCCCACCCCAGATTTTTCCATTTGAAGGCTAACCACTTCTCTCCCTAAACTAGCTGAAATGCAAGCACGACCTCAACGCCTTTGTGCAAGCTACTGATGATAGGGATCCCAACCCAGGACGTCGTTTCTATTGGTGCCCTCTGTTCATGGTAACCGCTACAGCTCTTACTTATCATTTGGCTCATGTCTTGCTATATGACACATACTCTTCCTTGCAGACCGTAGATTGCAAATTCATTGAGTGGGTGGACCAACCGTCACTACTACAAAAAGCCTCTTTCTTACCGGTCTATCACTGCCGGTTCGGCTAGAACTGGCAGTGATAATACTTTTACTGTCGGTTCATAAGCTAAATCGGCAATGATACTATTAATGCCAGTTTTTCTTAAGAACCGACAGTGATATGTTATTATCACTGCCGTTTCTCAAAAAGAACCGTCAGTGATAATGGAGGAAGTATCACTGCCGGTTCGGAATCGAACCGGCAGTGATAATATTTTTTGAAAAAATCATAACTTTTGTATATGGCGTCGGATGGAAACAAAATTTATATGAACATTGTAGCTCTCGATGAGATCTACAACTTTGTAGTTGACAAATTTTTTATTTGAAGTCATTTAGACATCCAAATAATCGTTGAAACTTTCAGATATGAAGGGATAAAAGTTGTCAATGATTATTTGGATGTCTAACTTACTTCAAATAAAAAAAAATTTCAACTACAAAGTTGTAGATCTCATCGAGAGCTACAATGTTCATATAAATTTTGTCTTCATCTGACTCTGTATGTAAAAGTTATGATTTTTTTAAAAATATTATTACGGCCTGTTCGGAATCCGAA